>JAIXND010000795.1:18017961-19267961 GCA_023646645.1 Varanus salvator macromaculatus
CCCCTCAATTAATCTCACTCTGACAAGCCTGTCAAAATGCTTTTTGAGAAACCCAAGCCATGTCTTGGATTTACAGAGCTTGTCACAGCAACACTATCCTCCAAGGCCTCACAACTGACAAAGCATGACCTCACGCTGAACAGTGCCGTGGGGACCAGCCTCCAGCAGAAGCATGCCATCTTTCTGTCTCACACCTTTGAAAAGGGGCAGCTGTTTGCTTTGCTCTGCTTTTTGTTTTGCTTTTTGCTCTGCCCTGCCTTGCCAGGATGCTTCCCTAGCAGCCGTGAGTTTACCGAATGAGTACAGGAACTTGCCATGTGGCCCAGTATTGAGTACTCTGGCTGGCAGGGACTCTCCAGGGCCTGAGGTAGAGAAGAATCTTTTGGCTGATCCTACTTACTCCCTTGATCCTTTTTGAACTGGAGATATCAGGGATTGAATCTCCAACCTTCTACATATGAAGTATGTGTTCTTCTCATGAGTGTGGTTCCTTCCCCTTATCTCAGTTCAGGGAAGACATTCAAACTGAAAGCAATAGAGAAAGACCCACAAGGAAACTGAAAAGGACCTACAAGTCAATATCCCAGGCTTGGTAATCCATTACTTTTCCATCAGATGCAAAACCAACTAAGAAAATGGCAGCAACCTATCCCCAAAGGGGTGGAAGGTGCAGAGAAGGATAACACTGATTTGTAAATGTCACAATTTCCACAATGCAAAAGTGCTGTGACATGCCCCACAGAGCCTCTAAGGCATGGGTCCTCAACCTACAGCCCGTGGGACGGATCCAGCCTGTCATGGCTATCCATCCGGCCCACACCCGTTCGCCGCCCGCGCTTGCTACACAGGCAAGGAGATAGTGGCTCACTTGCTCAGAGATGGTCTCCAAACGAGCAAGCCGCCGCCTGCCTCACGTATGCGCCGCTCACTGCTGCCTAGTGTGCACCCAACGGCACCTCACCAGCCCACGCCCCCAGGCACCCCCACCTCACCTGCCCGCAGCCTTTCAACTGGCCCCCTATTCAAAAAATTTGAGGACCCCTGCTCTAAGGCAACCGATGTGACAGCTGTCACTCCAGAAGCAAGTGCTGCAAAGAAGGCAATCCCAATTATTAAAGAATGAATTAGATTAGATGCTATCTAATCCAAGAACCACCTCCCATTGAGTTTATGCTAGTGACAGCAAACACATTTAGAAACCAGACTAATGATCTGTCTGTTTTCACTCTGCTGAATGGGGAACTATGTGAAAGGGCAAAGGTCAGGAAAGCAATTATAACAACTCAGTTTTCCAGTCTGCATAAACTGCATAAAGATGCAAGAGCATGCCTCATGAGACATCCCTTCCAACCCTGCTTGCATTGTGAAGTGCTATTACACTATGATGCAACTGTGCCACACTGCTTTTCTTGCGCATGTAGATTGTCTTAGCACATTGCATTTTCTTGGCAAGACTGTGGCACTTTGAGCAACTGCCTGCACATGAACAGTAAATACTAAGGATCTCATGTCTGATATCAGAAGATGCCATCTATATACCAAGAAGCAATTTGCAATTATATTTCCACCAATATCTGGATGCACGGGGGCAGGGATTCTGTAATTCTGAACCAGACTGTGAGTGGGTTTATACACCACACTAAGCTACCCTGCAAATAAGTCCCAATAGGTCAGTTGTTACCAGAACAACTCAAGGGAGGCCTGACAGGTGATCAGGCCTGTTGTGGCTTGTTCTCCCTTTCAGTCCTTCAGCCAGCTCTGGCACGTATCCCAGAAGCCTCTGCCACAGGATCCATCTTGCCTTCTTATCCCAGCTCCAACCTTTCCCCCTTTTCAGTATCCAGGTTTGAAATTGCAGTGCCTCAAAATGCATTGATTATTTTTGTCAATCTTCCACGAACATGTGCTTACGGTTGTCTGATATGTGTAGTCTCACTTGGTTAATTTCCTTGTATGTTTCAGCTGTCAACAGGAGCAGTGAAGAATGGATGCTATACAAAGAAATTAACTATATGAGGTTGTCTATCAGCTAATTTGCACACTGTTGCAATAAAGGATTGGTGGCAGGGTGAGGGACCTGACAGCACCGTAAGAAAAAAAAAAGGGATCCAACAGTGCCAGTGAGAAGCACTGAAAATTGGGGGGCGGGGGCAGGGACAAAGCAGTAAGTGTGCCAAAAGGGGTGGGGGCAAGATAATTCTCTCAATTTTAAGTGTGGAACTGATGGTTCTCAGTGCCCTCCACCTTTTTAACACTTCTCCAATTCTCCAGCTACTGCAGAAAGGAGAGATATTAACACCTTCCATTTTCTGCAGCTCCTTTCAGGAGCAGTTACTATTGTGTTTCTTCCTGTTTCCTGACAATTTTAAAAGAATGCAGAAATGCATGCAAATTTAATGGCTGGGAAGTAAATGGAAGAAAACTCTGTACACCTGTATTAACTGTTCTAGTACTGCTGATCCACAAATTTCTTCTCCACTTATTTCCCAGATGTTAAATCTGGACAAATATTCCTGACAGTTGTGTTTTTCAATAGAAAAAAATTAAGTTTGCATGCCTGGCTACCCATGATAGGTTGCTGCATCATATGAACTCAGTCTGTATACGTTTGTATGTATATTTCCTTCTGTTTCATTCTCTGCGGCTGGGTTGCAGAGAGCTAAAAGAATAAAATTTAATGCAGAATGACAAGTAGGCTGGAAATCAATATAAAGATGAATTAAAAAGGAAATGAAGCCTAAGTCTGTAAAATGCCTGGGAGAAAAGAAAGATACCTGATGCCAAAAAAGATAATGCAGGCAATCCAGTGAGCTTCCTTGCAGAGGGCATTCCATAAACAAGAAGCAGCCAGTAAGAAGCCTTTCACACAAGGGTTTTTTGGGCTAATCATCCATCCTCATTTACAGAACGCCATGGCTGAGTTCATTTGTTGCTCTGTCATGTCACCCAAACTTGCCAAGTGGCTAACCAGAGAGCACCATCTGCAGCTGCTATTTTGTGCCCCACTCTGCCCACCTCCTGCCCTAAAGATCTTCTTTGGGGTGACAATGTGGAAAAGCACAGCACACTTACCTAATTTCTCTACCCACCCCTACTACACACACACCAGACAGAAGGCGGGGAATCAACCAGGCAGCAGTACTCAGTTGATTCTCCCACTGCAAGAAAGGTGCTCAGGCAGGCACTGGGTTGGGGATGCCTTTCTCACCAGCAGGAGCAGGAAATGGGGCAAGTGCCACCTCCTTATTAGAAGAACACTTGAGTGGGAGCCAGATTGGAGATGCCTCTCTTGCAAGTCAGAGCAGAAAAGGCAGACAACCACCACCTTCCTTCCCCATGTTGCTACCACTTGCAAGACAGGCACTCAGGCAGGTGCCAGGCTGGGGACATCTCTCTCAGAAGCAGGGCAAGAAAGTGGGGACAGCAGTAGAACCATCTGAACAGCGCTGCCTGCAACCAGGCACTGCTGCCCAACTGATTCTCCTCACTTGCACTCACTTGTGAGGGGCTTCTCTTGGGCAAGCATGCAAGGAAGGGGCCGGCAGTGAAATCAGCTGAGCAGCTCTGCTCCCTTCCACAGTGGAAAGGATCAGTGGATCAGCACTCCTTGCTCCAGTGGTCCTCTCTAAAGCAGAAGACAAGAGTGCCTAATCAGTTTCTTCATTTTCTCTACTGCGCTTCCCTCTGTGTGAGCCCGTCTGTGCAGCACAAATTCTTTGAGCCCATGGCCAGATGAATTAAGCTCAATCCTACTGGTAGTGTCTCTTGGTATACCACCTGGAGGAGTGCAAGGGAATGAGACGATGAGGGGAAAGAGACCTACCAGCATGAGTCTGATCATGTGACCAATATATGTTGGGGAAAAAAACAAGCTGTGACAATCATACAGGGGACATCTCATGACATGTGAATTCAGCCAGTATAAAAATAGAAGATACTTTTTAAAGCATGGATAAGAACATGTGCAATCAAGCTGCTATGACTCTGTTAACTATGGCTTGTGAGCATGTGGGAGTGAACAAGTAAGCTGGTTTCCACCCATTCACCCCTTTCCATTTTATATTAACAGCCCAGGAATTGATTGTTCTTGCATTAACTTTGTGTTGTTTAATCACTGAACAGCCAAAGTTTCTGGGTTTACAGGTCACAAAACAATGTAAAAATGGGATATTCCTGGATTGTTAATTGAAAGAGTAAGTGGCACACAGGGAGGAGGTCGGGTGCTCATTCAGTGAGGGCTAATTCCTTTGTTCAGCCACCCAAAACTTGGTCATGACGTGCAGATTGAATCAATGGGAGTTCTCACCTCTGGGAAAAGTGGGTGGTGTGTTGTGGATGCTCCTCCTTTCTTTATTGCTGGACTTGCCTATCCAGTTGTGGGGTCATTTCTTGTCCTACATAGCAACTCCTCTAAAGACCTTTTGCCTCCTCTCGATTTTTTGCCTTCTAAATATTTTCTTTACAAAAAATGTAAATGAAAATATTTTGTTTCCTATAGCTGCTCCTGCTTCAGCCTTTCTCTGCAGAGCTCTCGACAACCCCTTAATTGATTGTTTCCTGAACTTTCTGTTGTCCTCTACCACCCCCACTGCAATTAGCAACTTAATTAGGGGACTCTACTCTGGCATTTTCTTTCTTTAAAAAATGCTGAGTACTTCAGCAATTCTGATTTTACAAAACAAAAGTATGGGTGGAAAAGTACACGGAGCTGCTTTATGCTCCTAGTCTGGGAAACAAGCACTGAGACTTTCTGCTAAAGCAGGAGTTGCAGAACCAGCTAGCAAGCAGGGAAAAACTAAGTCTACAAAATGTCTATGGACACTGTGAAAATGACAAGCTAAGATTATGAAACTGACTAGATTGGACTGCATTGTAAACTAGGTTGTGAAATTGACTATATTTGCATGGGGCATTCTCAGGGATAATCAATGGCACTTACAGCTCAATTTTTAATAATCACACAACTAAGCTTACATGCAGACACTCTTTTTTTTTTTACTTATTAATATATTTGGAGTGGTAGAATCATTTGAAAATGGAGCAGCACAACTGGTAATTTTGTAAAAATTTGATGCATTTGTGCATTTTTTCTACTTACACAGCCAAAGTCTAGAGTTTCCCCTTCCCAGGCTTTGAGCAAGGGTACACAGCTCCAGCCCAGCCTACTACAGAAAAAAGTGGCAGCAGGGATGAATTCATTGTCTGGGTTGAGGGTGCATTGCTACCCTGCAGTAGTAGGGTGAGAGATTCTCCTGAGCTGGTACTGAAAGGTGGAATTGATGGGACTTACAGACCTCACTAACTAGTTTGCTTAGACTTTATGGCTAAAGACTGCCAGAAAAGAAGAGTGTGTGCTGGAGGCCAGCCAGGAGGAGGGGTGGGCAATATTGTCCTTGTCCTACCCATATTGCTGCTTGGGCATTTTGAAGGGACTGCCAGCAATTGTCAAAATGATGACTGTGAAAGACAGCTGTCAAGCCATCTTTTGCAATCTCCAGGGAGAAAAAGCAGTGTTAACCCCCCCCCCACGCGCACACACACACACACAGAGCTGGGGCAAGCTGCAATGACTCATGATTGCAACAGGGAACATCCAGTCATGGCCAGCCACCCCCAACTGCTGCTTCAGCAAGCAAGCAAGTCTGTGGCTGGTTCCCAATGCCCACAAAGGAATCTATCGTCTGAGTCTGGGTAATGTGACAACCCACTATGATACATCTCCTAGGACAAGCTAGGCATTTTTTCAGGGCAACAAACCAGGCTGACAAGTCACCCTGTTGGGAGCCAAGTTGAACTCATATAACCTAACAACCCATCTTGGCAGCCACCCAGCACCCACAATGGCCTATTGTGTCATGCAAATTCAACCAAAGCTTTGTAGCACTAGGAACTTTCTGTCTGCAGGTACCCAATCAGGGACTAATGTTACATCTCGATGCCATGGGGTACTTCAGCATCTTGGGAGATGCATCAGGCACAGGGAAAAACAATGTAATATAAAAGAAGTAACAGATCCTTCATGTATGACATGAATCTACCTGACTTCCAGCTCACCATTTGCAAGAAAAATACAAGCACAAGCAAACTGAAGAAAGGTTCAGTCTCATTCCAGACTGTCTCCCCCCTCCTTTTTAAGTTTTATTAATATTAATAGAGTAATTGTTTGTCCCTGGTGGGTATATTAATGTATTTTAAAACAGTGACAAAATCTTTTCCAAGGATATGGGGAAGGTAGGTTGCTCACCTGTAACCGATGTTCTTCGAGTGGCCATCTGTGCAGTCACATACATGGGTGCTGCGCCTGCGCAGTGCCTTTGGCCGGAGATTGCAAGCTAACGGTTTTTTTAGGCGGGAAAGCTCCGCTCCCCTCCCCCCTAGACCTATAAAAGAGCGGAGCGTCCGCCATTTTGTTCAGTCTATTGCGACCGAACGTACGCTCCCTGACAAGAAGTTAACCTAGTGAACAGATGAAAGGTCGGTACTGACAGCAAAGATATACATCGGTACCGACAAGCTCCACCTACTGACACCGAGTGGGGCCGGCAGGCGGGTTGTGTGACTGCACAGATGGCCACTCGAAGAACATCGGTTACAGGTGAGCAACCTACCTTTCTTCGTCGTGGCCTCTGTGCATCACACACATGGGTAGAATGCCAAGCTTACCAGAAAGGAGGTGGGAAAGGTCTCCTCACTGCAAGACCGATGAAAGAACAGCTCTTCCAAAGGAGCAGTCTCGTCTGGCTCGGACATCAAGGCGGTAATGTCTTGCAAAGGTGCAAGGAGTCGCCCATGTAGCAGCCTTACAGACGTCCTCGAGGGACACCCCTGATGCGAATGCAGAAGCAGCAGCAACTGCCCGAGTCAAGTGGCTTCGAGGAGCCACAGGCAAATCGAGTTTGGCGAGTTGATATGACAGTGATAGTATTTACTATCCATTTTGCTAATCGCTGTGAAGAAACAGGGGTTCCCTGATTTACCGTGGAATATTTAACAAAAAGTCTATTCGTATGCCGAAGAGTTTCTGTTCTGGATCGATAGAAGGCCAAGGAACGCCGAACATCGAGAGAATGCAGTGATCGCCATGTAGGCGACGGAAAAAAAGCTGGCAGAACGATGTCTTGTCCCAAATGGAAAGAGGTTGAAACTTTCGGTAGAAAGGAAGGGTCAAGTCTCAAGACAACTTTCTCCTTGTGAAAGTTCAAGTATGGTGGGTCGATACGAAGCGCACAGAGCTCACTAGCTCTCCTCGCTGAAGTGACCGCCACCAGAAATGCAGTCTTCCAAGACACCAGTCTGAGGTCAACTGTAGCCAAAGGCTCAAACGGGGCTCTAGTCAAAGCCTGAAGAACTACCGAGAGGCTCCAAGTCGGCATCACTGGTCTTATGACAGGAGTGATGTTGTGAAGTCCTTTAAGAAATCTTTTAATGAGCGGTTGAGAGAATACCGGAAAACCCTCAATCATTCCTCGATGATGGGAAATCGCAGCGGTGTAAACCTTAATCGAGGATGGCTTAAGCCCAGAGCGATGAAGTTCTAGCAGAAATTGCAGAATCTGAGGTACAGTCGATTCCAGTGGAGAGAAAGAGTGGGAATCGGCAAAGGTGGAAAAATGATTCCATTTGGCTGAATAAGACCTTCTTGTGGAAGGCTTCAAAGAAGAATCCAGGATAAACTGGATGGACGGATCCAGGTCTGTCGGATTCGACAAATTACGGACCGACGCCAAAGAGGTAGTCGAGGCCGGCAAAGACAAAGGTGCTGATGGTACCGATGAGGACACAGGAGCTATCGAATCCACCAGGCCGTCAGGTTCAATGTGAGCAGGTCTGGATGACGTATTGTTCCCTCCTGCTGGGTTATGAGATCTGGAAGCAATGGAAGGCGATGGAATTCTCCGTGGGAAATAGATAGAAGCGTGGCGAACCAGGGTTGGTGTGGCCACCAAGGGGTGATTAGAATTCCCAATGGAGTGTCGCAGGTTATCTTCGCCACAACTTTCATTATCAGTGGAATCGGTGGGAAGGCATAGACGTGGAGATGGTTCCAAGAAATCCTGAAGGCATCCCCTAGGGATCCGATGCCGATCCCTGCCCTCGAGCAAAAGAGGTTGCATACCCTGTTGTGCTGGGTAGTGAACAAGTCCACGTCCGGGGCTCCCCAGAGACGAAAAAGTTGGCTGTATATCCGAGGGTGTAATTCCCATTCGTGGGAGAGAAGCATGTGGCGGCTGAGAAAATCCGCCTGGGTATTGTCCACGCCAGCGAGATGTACTGCTATCAGGGCGATTCCCCTCGGGATGCACCAATCCCAAATCTGAAGTAAAAGTCTGACCAAGGCTGGAGACTTGGTTCCTCCTTGCTTGTTCAGATAAAACACTGTTGTCATATTGTCCGACGTTATCTGAACAACCCGATGGCGAAGAATATCCTCGAAGGAACGGATTGCTTTGAACACTGCTAACAGCTCCATGAAATTGATGTGCTCCTTGGATTCGGAATGGTTCCAAATGCCCTGTGTTCGGAGACCTTCGCAAATCGCTCCCCAGCCCAAGCGGGACGCGTCGGTCGTAACCGTCACCGATGGAGGTGGTTGCCGAAAGGGCATTCCCACAGACAGGTTTGCCGTGGACGTCCACCAGAGGAGGGACTGGAGAACCGAAGATGGGATTCGAATCGGTTTCGACTGCGGATCGTACTGCGGTCTGAAGGACTTGATGAACAGTAGTTGTAGCAGCCGTAGGCGAAGCCTGGCATAAGGCACCACAGCTACCGACGCTGCCATGTGACCAAGCAGGGTTTGGAGTGCACGTGCCGGTACCGTACCGTCGCGACGAATCCGAAGAATATGTTGAATCATCGTTTCTTGTCTGTCGCGGGGGAGGAAGGCTCTTTCCAGCGTCGAATCCAGACGAAGGTAAGTATCTGTGTTGGAACGAGAGATGATTTTTCCGTATTAATACGAAGGCCCAAGTTGTAAAACAGGGAGCACGTCAAATTGATAGAACGAAGAAGATCGTCTCTAGAGTGGGAAACCAGGAGCCAGTCATCCAGATATGGGTAGATCTGGATGCCCTGGAGGCGGAGGTAGGCACATACCGGGGCCATACACTTAGTAAACACTCGTGGTGCCGTAGCCAGTCCAAAAGGCAAAACCATGAATTCATATAGGTCGAATTCGACAGCGAAGCGAAGGAAGCACCTATAGCCAGGATGGATTGAGACGTGAAAGTACGCATCCTTCAGATCTATGGAGGCGAACCAGTCCTCTTTCCGCAGCAATGGCAAGATATTTTGAAGAGTGGTCATCCGGAACTTCTTGGTTGGAATAAAACGGTTTAGAGAACGCAAGTCCAGAATTGGTCGGAGACCACCGTCCCGTTTCGGGACTGTAAAATACCTGGAATAGAATCCATGAAGTCCGTGCAGAGGGGATAATTGGCGAATAGCCCCTTTACTTAAAAGTTGTTGTATCTCGTCGAGCAAAACCGGCGAGCATGATGTAAACTTTATCGGGCTCGATGGAGGGACGGTATCGAATTCAATCCTATAGCCATGCTGAATGATGGACAACACCCACTTATCAGATGTAATGGACTCCCAAATGGGGAGCCGGCTTCGCAGCCGACCCTCATCTGAGAGGGGGGTGGGAGTTGGAAAGGAAAGCGGAGAGGTTCGCCCGTCCCGTCAGCATTGGCGCCTATCCATATCGAATCGGCACCGGGCCTGCTGGTACCGCTGTTGAGGCTGCTGACGGCGGCGCTGCTGCTGTTGTTGTCTCTGCTGGGGCTGCTGCCTAGCCTGGAAAGACTGTCTATAAGTAGGGCGGTTCCACTGCCACTTACGCCGGGTCTGGGGTGGTAGCTCCATCCGGCGCGCCGTCATACGAGACTCATGCAGCTTCTTCAATTTATGGTCAGTCCTGGAGTGGAACAGCCCGGACCCATCGAAGGGCATGTCCTCGATCCGACGCTTGGTTTCATCGGGGAAGTGGCAGTTCCGAAGCCAAGCGTGCCTGCGAAGGGACACGGCACCGACAAGGGCCCTCGAATTCGTGTCCATGTGATGGCGTGCCGTGGACAACTGTTGAATGGCCACTTGCATGGCCTCCTTTAATAGAACCTTGGCCACATCTCCCTGGTGGTCCGGTAGGGTCGAGGCGACGTTGTGGAGGTGCTGCATTAAGAAGTATTGGTAACGCGCCAACGTCGCCTCGTAATTGGAGATGCGGAGCCCCAGTCCTGCCACTGCGTAGACTCTGCGGGTGAGTGAGTCAATCTTCCTCCCCTCTTTGTCACGTGGCGCGGTATGGCCTATGGCCTCCCTACCCTGGGAGGATTCGACGACGATCGAGTTCGGCTTCGGATGTTTGAGGAGGAAGGGGATGTCCTCCTCTCGAACCCGATACATCGTTTCATACCTCCTCGATGTAGGTTGAAGTTGGGAGGCCAGGTCCCAAGGTTGGGTCATAGCCTGCTTGAGTGTTGTTATGAGGGGGAGAACGATAGATGTAGACTGTTCTCCCCAAACGACGTCGTAAATCCTGTCCGACGACGGGCCTGGACGATGGACAGCGTCGATCTCCAGGGCCTGAACCAGCCTACCCATCAGGTCCGCGAATGAGCCATGAGACTCATCCTGGGTCCTGGGTGGGTCCTGGGTGGTAATGACGGCCTCGGGAGAGGTCGAGTCAATCTCAGAATCATCGGAATCGGCCATGTAGTATGGTTGGGCCGATGATGAAGATTCCGGTGGTGACTGGGAGCGGCTGCTATCATGTCTGGAAGGCACCGGTGAATCCCGTCTCGGGTCCCTGGGACGAGAACGGTCCCGAGGGGGTGAAGATCAACCCCGAGGAGCCGGGTAGTACCCAACAGAATAGGGTTCGGGCCATTGCTGATAAGGCTGTCGGTACCAGCTGTCTATCGGTCTCTCAATAGACCGGCTCCGACGGCCTCGGGGTGGAAATAATACAACATCCACTGCAGCAGGAGGCATCGGTGTAGGGGATATCGCCTGCGGAGGGGAGTCCCGTATTTCTCCGTCCGAGATAGAATCCCTCGGAAGGGTAGGAAGTGGATCGGGAGGACGGTCAATTACGCGTCTCGGGGACCCTTGTGGGGTAACCCTCATGGCCTCTTGAAGTACAGCGTCGGGTGGTGTCGGTACCGAAGTCAGACCCGGTACCGATGGCGCTGATGAGCCCAAATCTCGGTGCCGTGGACGCTCGGATTCCTTCGGGCGCTTAGAAGGCTTTGGAGGTTTATCTTTCTTAGCCTTCTTGTGGCCACTCGACTTAGACGAGTCGGAGTGTTTTCGTTTCTCCGTTTTCTTAGGAGAAGCGGGAGGAGCCATCACCGATGAGGCGCCTTCATCCAAAGGATGCCGTTGCTGGGCCACAGAAGAAGAGGCCGATTTAGCAGCAGTCACCACGGGGTCGGACTGCATGAGAGCCCGATCCCATAACAGCCTGCGAAGGCGGTTTTCTCGGTTTTTCCTGGCTTGTTTGGAAAACGCCAGACAATGTGCGCACTTATCCGTTCTATGCCCCTCACCGAGACAGAGGAGGCATAGTTCGTGCGGGTCGGTAGGCGACATCTTCGACCCACACTCCGCGCACTTGCGGAAGGCCGCCCGCTGCGCCATCGTTAGAAAGGAAGAGAAAGGAGATAGTGCAGAGGGTAAGTATATATTTTTGGTTTTTTTTTTTAATAGAAAAAAGAAGAAAGAACAAGACAGAACCAACAAGAAGAAGAACAACTATACGAACAGTAACGAGGAACGAGGGAGCAAAAAACTGGGAGAATCTCGAAGAGCTAACCAACAGATAGTCAGAGCGAGAGCGAAGCGGCACGAGGCACAGCGAACGGCGGTCGCAAAGACTGAACAAAATGGCGGACGCTCCGCTCTTTTATAGGTCTAGGGGGGAGGGGAGCGGAGCTTTCCCGCCTAAAAAAACCGTTAGCTTGCAATCTCCGGCCAAAGGCACTGCGCAGGCGCAGCACCCATGTGTGTGATGCACAGAGGCCACGACGAAGAAAGGGGACAGACCAATGGCCACCAATAGGTCATAAAGGGCTTAATGCAGTAGTAAACAGAATATCATCTTGTCAAAGCATGTCCTATTTATGGGCTTTCCAGAGGCTTCCAATTGGCCATTAACAGAAAAAGGATACTGAATTAGAAGAACTTCAATATTATCTAGCAGCTACTTATTAATTTTGTTATTTTATTATTTTAATTTGTATGCCAGTATAGTAGCCCATACATGAGATCTCTGTGCAGCTTACAACAATTAAACAGCACAACTTTCCAAAATCATTAACACTAAATCAACATTTTAAAACCATATTAACAGCATAATCAAAATGTAAAAACATAATACATTAAAATTAAAATATTACATAAAAACATTAGGATAAAACAATTTCAACTAAAATTGACTAAATACCAAAAACCAAACAATTAAAATCAAGTTACCACTCATACCAATTATTAAAATAGCCAGAGAACAGAAATGTCTTTGCCTAGCACCAGAATGGTAACAGTGATGGTGCCAGGCACACCTCTCTACAGAACATATGCCAAAGGTGAGGTGCGACCACCAAGAAGGCCCTTCCTCTAGCCATCATTCCCCTCACCTCTCTAGGGGATGGCTCCATAAGAAGAACCTCCTCCTTCTTGTGAGTTCGTGACATCATAAAAGCTAGCCAAGAGGCATCCCCATGGGCTGGCAACCTCCATGCAAGCTGAATGAAAGTAGAGGTCATTCTCACAGCTAGAAACTTGACAACCAACATGCCTCCCTGAGGATCACAAACTTTGTTCATAGTGCTGAAAGGTTTGATGTATTTATTCATTTATGCAGGCAGGTTTTCCTTAGAATGTAACCTAGGCTCATAAACCCTGAAACCTACTTCCTAGCTGCTCTTAAAGCCTTTTTATACAAGTTCCTCCCTAATGGCTTTTATGAACAATTCAGTCAAACGTACTTCTGTAGAAGCATGATGAAAAGCTCCCTATAACTACAACTTTAAATGTGATGCATTCTCAGACAGAATGTGTCAAAGTGCCCAAGATGTCAAGAGATAGGAGGCTACCGTTTTTAAAAAGACCATCCAGAGAATCAAGTTTTTTGCTCTTGTTTTTTAAAATTAATAAAAGCAGATGCACCAGCTTTCCTCTGTGCAAAATTAGAAGAGATCCCACTTTGGGAAGGGAAGAAAGGACCCTTCAGACAGGGAATAAAAGTCCAGTTCAGATTGCCAGGGAATGGTACAGCTGCAAGGACTTCCATTTTCAAATGCTCCCCTCTTTAGCATTCGGGAAGTTCAGGCACCAGCTTGCTAAAAATAAAAGCAGGCAGCAATTCCGGCAGAAAATAATGGATCTTCTCTCTTTCACTCTCTGAGCCAAGTCGTGGCACAGGGTCTGTTTTTTGCACTGCTCTCAGGTCTACAGGGGGAAGAAGGGCCACCTCCCATTCCAATGAGAAAACTCAAAGGCACTAACTCAGGGATCTTCCAACACCTCCTTCCCTTTCCTTACAAGAAGGATTAAGTGCCAGAAGCTGAAAGGGAAAGAGCAAGAGTAATGCCTTAGCAGTTTTCCTAATTCCTACAGTCATCAATGTCCAAGGCATCTAAGCATCCGACAAAGTGTGCATGTGGGCCCATGCGTGCCTAAGCCATTCACTGGTCTGGCCTAGCACCACAAATGTCTCACTACCTTCTTTAAAAGAAAATGTTCCTGACCAACACGGCTGATGAAATCACAACAAATGCAAACTGAATTTAGCCACAGTTGCCTGAGACTGCAGACTCTGGAAAGATGATTGTGCTTTCCTAGGAAATGCATTGGGCGTTTTTCAAAGAAGCTTCTGTGGACATTTAGATTCTGTGGCCCCAGGGATCTGGCCATAAAGCCAATGAACAAAGGACTACTGGTCATGATTCTCTGAGGGAATGGAACAAAGTAAATCAAGAAAAACAGAACAGAGTTTTTGTTGTCTGTTGGTCTTTGGGACCTGAACAGATAGTGTTGGAAAAGCAGTACCCTCTTCTCTTTGACTCAACAAGGTTTTGAGTTAGCTTGGGCTACAGAATAGCTGCGTTACTCAGGTAAAGGACTACTTACAGAAGCAGCCAACCGGAGGCAGCTTGTCAAAGATTAAAGCTCCCCTTTTATGTTTAGCTCTGAGGTGCAAAAAGTACACTTTGCACAAAGCCAGTGTCTTTCTCCCTCTGTGGCTTCACTGTTTCATTTGGTGTTTGTGCAAGCTAACTCAACCAAAGGAATCTGTGAGCTGAAGCAAAGAAAAGATGGTGAGAGGGCAGGGGGGAGCTGTGTAACCCTGTCCCTTCTGGTCATCTTTCAGTTCCGTTCTGTTCCATTCCGTTCCATTCCAAGAGCCCCTGGGATGCACTGGTTAGAGGATCAGCTGGGACTCAGGACATCCATGTTCCAGCCCCTCCCAGCCATGAAGCTCACAGGATGACCTAGAGCCCACAATGCTTGCTTAATTCACTCTTACCACACAAAGAAACAAGCAAACATGAAACTCGTGTAAAGTATTCTTCGAGCATCCAATTTTCCTGTTATGAGAGCAAGAACCACAACTCATGTCTTCCTTTGATGTTACACTCTGCTTACACAAGTAGACCAGCTGCATATGCCTTCACTTGCATGAGCAAGCCAGCTGATATATATGGCTCTCAGAATATATAACCAGTAATATATTCCCAATTTTAACCATTAATGAACTTTGGTACACTTGATCACTTCTCTTTTTTTTTAAACCCTTTCTCTCTTGGTCAATTGGATCAGAAGCCCTGCCAAAGGGAGGCTTTATCAGACACAGGAGGAGAAGCTACTGTCTGTAACTGCATGGCTACATTAGGGAAATCGGTGTTCCTTCTTCTAAGCATTCCTCTGCCAGGTTTTATTTTTATTTATTTACATATTTATATGCCGCCCCCTTGCCAACAAGCCTCGGGGCAGCTCACAACAAACAAATAAACAAATTAAACAACTACATTATCTAAAACTACTTAAAAACTAGCCCATCTCAAGAATTAAAAATACAAAAATACAATAAATACAATAAATATAAATTAACAATTAAAATAACTTTTAAATAAAAAGGTCTTTGCCTGGCACCAAAAAACAAGTAACAACAGCGCCAGGCAAGCCTCTCTGGGAAGCGCATTCCATAAGGGGGGCGCCACCGCAGAGAAGGCCCTCCTCCGGGTACTCACCCTCCTTATTTCCCTCATGGAGGGTTCCCAGAGGAGGGCATCAGCTGCTGATCGTAAGGGGTGGGAGGGCACATATGGCCGCAGGCACTCCTTTAGGTAGCCAGGACCTAAGCCGTTAAGGGCTTTATAGGTAAGAACCAACACCTTGAATTGGGCCCGGACTTCAATGGGGAGCCAGTGAAGCTGACGGAGAACTGGGGTAATATGAGAACAACGCCCAGTCCCCGTCAGCACCCTGGCAGCTCTATTTTGTACCAATTGAAGTATCCAGACCGTCTTCAAGGGTAGCCCCACGTAGAGCGTGTTGCAGAAATCTAAACGGGAAGTCACCAACGCATGGGTCACTGTCGCCAGGCAGTTGAACTCCAGGAAGGGACGCAGCTGATAGATCAGGCGGAGCTGATAGAAAGCGCTCCTCATCTCTGCTGACACATGAGCTTCCAAGGTCAGCTCCGAGTAGAGGAGCACTCCCAAGCTGCGGACCCTGTCTTTCAGAGGGAGTGCAACCCCATTTAATACAAGGGTCAGATCCCCCAATCCGAGGCCCGAACCACTCACCAACAGGACCTCCGTCTTGTCAGGATTAAGCTTCAGTTTATTGGCCCTCATCCAGCCCATTACCTCGGCCAGGCACCGGTTCAATACAGCCACTGCCTCACCTGGATTGGTGGAGAATGAGAGGTAGAGCTGGGTATCATCAGCGTACTGATGATTCTGCAGCCCACACCTCCTGATGACCTCTCCCAGCGGTTTCATGTAGATGTTGAAGAGCAAATGGGACAGAATGGAACCCTGCAGAACTCCATGGCATAGCTGCCATGGCGCAGAGACATAGTCCCCCAGCACCACCTTCTGGAATCGGCCATTGAGATAGGAGTGGAACCACTGCAAAGCAGTGCCTCCAACCCCCAATCCCCTCAGCCTCTCCAGAAGGATACCATGGTCGATGGTATCAAAAGCCACTGAGAGGTCCAGGAGGACCAACAGGGACACACTCCCCATGTCCCTCTCCCTGCACAGGTCATCATACAGGGCGACCAAGGCAGATTCAGTGCCGTACCCAGGTCTGAAGCTGGACTGAAATGGGTATAGATAATCACTTTCATCCAAGAGTGCTTGGAGTTGTCCCACCACCACCAGCTCCAGCACCTTGCCCAGAAACGGGATGTTGGCCACCGGTCTATAGTTGGCGACCACCTCTGGATCCAGGGAAGCCTTCTTTAGGACTGGCCGGACTACCACCTCCTTTAGAGATGCAGGCACCCAGTCGTCTCTTAAAGAGGCGTTGACCACCTCCAAGATCCAGGGCACAATCCCGTCCTTGGCGCTCTTTAATAGCCAAGATGGGCATGGGTCCAGTAAACAGGTGGTTGTGCGTACCGATCCAAGCACCTTGTCCACATCATCAGGCCGCAGAAACTGAAATTCATCCATCAATGGAGGACAAGACAGCACGGTAGGCCACTCCCCAAAAGAGTCTGTATCAACAGTGGAGTCCAGCTCAAGACGAATCTAAGCGACTTTCTCCCTAAAATGCGTGGCAAAGTCGTCACAGCGGGCTTTCGAAGGTGGCATCAGATCTTTTTTGGGGCCAGGATTTATTAGCCCCTGCACCACCCAAAAGAGCTCCGCCGGACGGCATTGTGAGGAGGCAATTGACGCGGAGAAGAAGAGCAGGTTGCTTACCTGTAACTGATGTTCTTCGAGTGGCCATCTGTGCAGTCACACACATGGGTTCTGCGCCTGCGCAGTGCCTTTGGCCGGACGATTAAAAGCTAACGGTTTCTTTGGCGGGAGACTCCACTCCCCCTCCCCCTTGGGACTATATAAAGGAGTGGAGAGTCCGCCATTTTCCAGTCTTGAAGACCGGACGTTCGTTTAGTATTTGATAAATAATTCTAAATTTATCTCTCTCTTTTTTTTTTTTTTTTCAAGAAAAAAGAGAGAAGGAGGTGGTATCGAACTGGAGAAAAGACAGAGCGAATCCACCCATGACACCATGTGGGGTCGGTGGGTGGGTTGTGTGACTGCACAGATGGCCACTCGAAGAACATCAGTTACAGGTAAGCAACCTGCTCTTCTTCGTCGTGGCCTCTGTGCATCACACACATGGGTAGAATAACAAGCTTACCCGATAGGAGGAGGGAGGTGTCATCATCGAAGAACAGATGAAAGGACAGCTCTGCCAAAAGAGCAGTCTTGCCTGGCACGAACATCCAGCCTGTAGTGTTTAGCAAAGGTACAGGGCGTGGCCCAGGTAGCAGCCCTGCATACATCTTCCATCGGTACCCCAGACGCGAAGGCTGATGAGGCAGCAACAGCCCTGGTAGAATGGCCCGTTGGAGTGGATGGTAAGTCCAGTTTCGCTAGTTGATAGGCCAGGACAATAGTGTTAACTATCCATTTTGCAAGTCGCTGGGGGGTGACCGGGCAGCCCTTGCCATTTTCAGCGTATTTAACAAAAAGTCTATTAGATTGCCGAACAGACTCCGTCCGGGATCTGTAGAATGCTAGACAGCGTCGGACGTCTAGCATATGTAACGACCTCTCTATCGAATTCGAGGGTACAGGAAAAAAGGCTGGTAAAACTATTTCCTGCTGCATATGGAAAGAAGTAGCAACCTTAGGAAGGAAGGTAGGGTCTAGGCGTAAAACTACTTTTTCCTTATGGAAGTTCATAAATGGAGGATCCACCCTAAGAGCACAAAGTTCCGAAGATCTACGGGCTGAAGTAACTGCTACTAAAAAGGCAGTCTTCCAGGAAGCGAGGCGCATGTCAATTGTCGCCATGGGTTCGAAGGGTGGTCGAGTCAGTGCTTGCAACACCACCGAGAGGCTCCAGGTGGGCATAAATGGTTTGATTGTTGGGTGTAAATTACAGAGTCCTCTCAAAAATCTCTTTATCAGGGGTTGGGAAAAAATGGAGAAGCCCTGGACAGTTCCCCGATAGTGAGAGATCGCCGCTGTATATACTTTGATCGAGGAAGGTTTCAGTCCAGATCGGTGTAATTCAAAAAGAAATTGTAGGATCTGCGGTATCGATGCTGACATGGCCGGAAACGAATGGGAGTCGGCGAAAACAGAGAATCTGCGCCATTTTGCAGCATACGACTTCCTCGTAGATGGTCTCAACGCAGAATCGAGAATATACTGCAGCTGCGGAGACATGGGAATCGAATGGGCAGTACCGGCAGACGGAGTGTGTGTCGATACCGATACATCGGATCCGATCATCGGATTCGCCAGGCGGTGAGCTTCAGCGACAGGAGATCGGGGTGTCGGATTGTGCCCTCTTCCTGGGTGATCAGGTAAGGGAGATGCGGTAGGTGGATGAATTCGTCCCGTGATATGTGAAGGAGGGTTGAGAACCACGGCTGACGGGGCCACCAAGGGGTTATTAGGAGCCCCGTCGCTTTTTCGTGGACAATCTTTGCCAGAACTCGCATGATGAGGGGAATGGGTGGGAAGGCATAAAAAGTCCTGCCGTTCCAGGGGATCATAAAAGCGTCTCCGGACGATCCCCGTCCTATCCCTGCTCTGGAGCAGTATGTCTCGCACACCCTGTTGTGACGGGTAGCAAAGAGATCTATGTCCGGTACGCCCCAAAGGTGAAACAGCTCGTCCCGAATTCGAGGGTCTAGCTCCCATTCGTGTGAGCATGACATGTGTCTGCTTAAGAGATCTGCCTCCGTGTTGTCCGTGCCTGCTAGATGGACTGCCAGCAGCGTAATGTCCCGCGGGATGCACCAGTCCCAGATCTGCATCGCTAGGTGGGCCAGCGTTCGGGATCGAGTGCCTCCTTGCTTGTTTAAGTAAAACACCGCAGTCATGTTGTCCGACGAGACCTGGACTACTTGGTGTCGAAGTACGTCCTCGAACGACTGTAGGGCTTTGAAGATAGCAAGTAGTTCGAGGAAGTTGATATGATTGTTGGCATCTGTAGGATTCCAAATCCCCTGAGTGCGGAGATTGGAACACACGGCTCCCCATCCCGAAAGGGACGCGTCGGTACCGATGGATATCGTGGGGTACCGAGGTCGAAACGGGACGCCCGTATTCAGATTCGCTGGATCTGTCCACCATGAGAGCGACTGTAGGACCGAAGAGGGAATTCGCAGTCGTTTGGTGGGTGGGTCCCTTTGCGGTTGGAAGATCCTGTTGAAGAATAGCTGTAGTGGTCGCAGGCGGAGCTTGGCATGAGGAACTACAGCAATCGCAGCTGACATGTGTCCCAGTAGTTTCTGAATGGATCGCGCAGGGACGGTCCTTTGTCGTCGGATTCGAGCGATGTGTCTTGCAATGGTATCTTGTCTCTGCTGTGGGAGGAAGGCTCTTGCCACCGTCGAATCCAGTGTGGCTCCGATAAAGTTGATCACCTGTGTAGGAAGTAGGGAAGATTTCTGTCGATTAATACAGAGTCCCAAGTCTTGTAAGAGAGCACACGAAGACTGGACCGCTGAGGCAAGTTCCTCTCTAGTCTCTGAAACCAACAGCCAATCATCAAGGTATGGGAATATTTGGATTCCGTGCAGTCGAAGGTATGCACAGACAGGGGCCATACACTTCGTAAAAACGCGTGGTGCAGTGGCCAGCCCAAACGGTAACACCTTGAATTCGTAGATACTGGAATCTACCGCAAAACGAAGGAATCGCCTATGTTGTGGATGAATAGCAATGTGGAAATAGGCGTCCTTCAAGTCAAGTGAGGCGAACCAATCTCCTCTTCCTAACAGCGGGAGGATAGTTTGTAACGTGGTCATCCGAAATTTTTTAGGCACAATGAACGCATTCAACGCTCTCAAGTCCAGAATTGGTCGGAGACCTCCATCCCGCTTCGGAACAGTAAAATACCTGGAATAGAATCCATGGAGTCCATCCGAGGGCGGTAGCTGAATGATCGCTCCTTTAGCAAGCAGTTGGTTAACTTCGTCTAGTAAAACCGACGAGGCTGCAGTAAAGCGGATAGGACTCGGTGATGGAACAACATCGAATTCGATTCTATATCCGTGTCGAATGATGGATAACACCCAACCATCAGATGTAATGGTCTCCCAAATGGGGAGCCGACTTTTCAATCGGTCCCCAAAAGAGAGGGGGAAGGGTGTAGATGGGAGGAGAAGGGTTCGCTCGCCCCGTCAGCGCTGGCGCCGGTCGACGTCAAAGCGGCGACGCGTTTGTTGGAAGCACTGGGATGTTTGTCTGCGGCGCTGTTGACGTTGATGAGACTGTTGTTGTCGAGACTGGTACTGCTGGCGGAATTGAGGGCAGGGCCATGACCACTTACGTCGCGGTTGGGATTGTAGCTCCATCCGACGGGCCGTCATCCTGGATTCGTGTATCTTTTTTAATTTACTGTCCGTCTTCAGATTGAACAGGCCGGACCCGTCGAAAGGCATATCCTCTATTCAGCGTTTCATCTCTTCCGGA
This sequence comes from Varanus salvator macromaculatus, assembly GCA_023646645.1. Classification (NCBI taxonomy): domain Eukaryota; kingdom Metazoa; phylum Chordata; class Lepidosauria; order Squamata; family Varanidae; genus Varanus; species Varanus salvator. The sequence continues at coordinate 18,038,643 of JAIXND010000795.1, forward strand.
AAATTACAATTTCTCAGCCAGGCATGTCTGCGGAGAGAGATGGCGCCTACGAGGGACCTCGAATCGGTATCGACGTGGTGGCGGGCTGTCGATAATTGTTGTACCGCCACCTGCATGGCTTCCCTCACAAAGGTCTTTGCTAGGTCTGCCTGGTTTCCCGGGAAGGTGGAAATGATGCTGTCGAGGCGCTGCATCAAGAAGTACTGATAGCGCGCCAGGGTCGCCTCGTAATTTGAAATTCGCAGTCCGAGCCCGGATGCTGCGTAGACCCGGCGCGCTAAGGAATCCACCTTCCTGCCCTCTTTATCGCGGGGTGATGTATGTCCGCGTGCCTCCCGGCCCTGGGAGGATTCGACAACAACCGAATTCGGCTTGGGGTGCCGGAGGAGAAATGGGATGTCCTCCTCTCGGACTCGATACATGGATTCGTATCGGCGCGATGTCGGTTGAGGGTGGGCCGGGAGGTCCCATGGTTGGACCATAGCTTGCCGCAAGGTTGTGATCAGCGGCAGGGCAATCGATGTGGATTGTTCTCCCCTGACCACATCATAAAAGCGGTCAGTACTCGGTCCTGGTTGTTGGTGTGCTTCAATCTCTAGAGATTTTACCAGTCTCGCCATAAGCTCCGAAAACGAAGTGTATGGTTCCTCTGGTGACCCAGGGCCTTGTGAGGAGACCGCTGCCTCTGGGGAGGTCGAATCGACATCCGATTCGTTGGATTCCATCCAGTATGGCGGAGGGGTACTAGAGGAGGACTCCGCTGGAGACTCAGATCTGCTCGCTCTGGATGGAGGTCTCGGAGCGTCTCTAGGTGCCGGTTGGAAGCGGTCCCTAGGAGCCGGCGGTGATGATCGACCTCTGGGAGCTGGATAGTAAGCCGTAGAATGGTGTTCCTCCCGCCTCGGTACCGAGGAATACCGTGACTGGTACCAGTCGTCCGACCGTATGTCGGAGGAGCGGCTCCCTCGGCTTCTGGGTGGCGAAAAGGCGGGTTCAGCCTCAAGAGGGGCAGACGGCATCGGTGTCGGGGATCGCACCCGAGGGGGAGAATCCCTTATTTCACCATCGGAAATGGAGCCATGATGCGGGTCTTCTTGCACCCTAGGCTCTGGAGGGTGTGGTGAGGCTGGCGGAGTGACCCTCATCGCCGCCTGGATGGCCGGAGTCGAATGCGTCGGATCCGAGACCGGCATCGGTACCGAGGAGGCTGTCGAACCCGAATGTCGATGTTTTGGGCGTTCGGGATCTCTCGGTTTTTTAGAAGGCTTACTAGCCTTATCCTTTCTGGCCTTCTTGTGCACAGTATGTTGTTCTGGATCACTGTGCTTCCTTTTCTCCTTCTGCTTTTTCGGAGCAGACTGGTCGGCCATGCTCAAAGCGCCTTCAGCCGAAGGGCGTGAGGGTGGAGTAGCCGAAGAGGAAGCCGGACGCTGTGGCAAATCAGCCGAGGCTGGACGGCCTTCGGGCGGGGCTAAGGCCGTAGTTTTAGCCACAATCTGGTCCGATTGGCGGAGCGCCTGATCCCACAATAACTTGCGGAGGCGGTTCTCCCGGTTCTTCCTCGCTTGTTTTGAGAAGGCCAAACAATGGCGGCATTTATCGGTTCTGTGCCCCTCCCCTAGGCACAGAAGACACAGATCGTGCGGGTCAGCCGCGGGCATTTTAGAGCCGCACCCTCCGCACTTGCGGAACGCCGCCCGTTGCGCCATCGTAGAAAGATGAAAAAAAGAAGATAGTAAAGCGGGAAAGTAATATTTTTATAATATTTTTTTTTTTTAGAAACAGAAGAGAAGTGCACAAAGAACGAACAAAGTGAGTATACTTAACAGGAATATCAACAGGATGAATAACTTGGAGAAAAACAGGGAGATTTTCGAACAAAGAAGAGGTAAGTAACGATCTAAGCGAGAGCGAAGCGGCACGAGGCACAACGAACGGCGGTCGCAAAGACTGGAAAATGGCGGACTCTCCACTCCTTTATATAGTCCCAAGGGGGGAGGGGGAGTGGAGTCTCCCGCCAAAGAAACCGTTAGCTTTTAATCGTCCGGCCAAAGGCACTGCGCAGGCGCAGAACCCATGTGTGTGATGCACAGAGGCCACGACGAAGAATCTCTTCTTCGCCGCCCTTACCGCCACAGCATAGGCCCAATAATGGGCTCTCAGATGTGTTCGGTCAGATTCGTCCCGTGATTTCCTCCACATATGCTCTAGCCGTCTCCCAATCCGCTTCATCGCCCGTAATTCAGGTGTATACCACGGGGATGAACGGGCTCTGCCTGGTTGGAGAGGGCGCTTAGGAGCGATCGTGTCGATAGCCCGGTCATCTCCCCGTTCCACATCTCAACCAAGGTATCAACAGGAGCACCAGCCTTGTCAACCGGAAAATCCCCCAGAGCCCTCAGGAATCCATCCGGATCCATCCAACTCCAGGGGCGGACCAGCACAATTGGGTCCGCATCCTTACAGAGGGAGAGGCCACTCTCAAGCTCAAACCTCACGAGGAAGTGAGGTTTACAGACTCTGAGTTCAGGCATAACCTTAAGACTGCCATGTCTCAGAAATGCAACAGGTCTCATGGCTCCCCACCACTCACCTTTTACAGACATTGAAGTGCCCGTATGACCTGAAATACCTTTATGTATGACTACCTGAATTAGTGGCTAGATAGCAGATGAACGACAGCCAGAGAGACAAGACCTTGTCTATGGCATTGCCCAAGTTTTAGAACTCCTTTCCCTGAGATGTTGGCCTGAATCCTTCCCACATCTCTCCTTTCGGTGGCATGTCAAAATGTTTCTATCTGGGCAAGCATTTGCCGAGGGAGGAATATAAGGGGTTTTTAAGGGATATGCTACAGTTTTATCTGAGATTTTACGGAGTGAGCAGACAACCATGAGGCAGGTTGCTGGCAAAGACGACCTCTGCTGAAATGGGAGGCCTACTGCTCAGGATGCTCCATGTGTCCATCCATGCAAAGCACAACACTTGATTTACTTCATGCATTTGATCGATGTTCCTGCCAGCATAGGCTCCAAAATAAGGACTTCCCTAAATGGCCGCTTTGGATCCAAAGTCCCTAACAGGAATTAAACAAAACACACACACATCTGGCTGAAAAGCATGACAAAGCTATCCCATCCTCACCTGCCATGGTCTGAGCTGACAGGGGTTTGGAAGGAGGGAAGGATCTGCCACTTTATTTCCCTTGCTCCCACTTTGGCTAGAAGAAGGGCCTGACTTTGCATTTTCATCACTTTGAATAATGTTGTTAGCTACCTTGCATACTCTCAGTAGACAGGTAGAACAGAAATATTTTCAATAAACAAATAAATCTGCAAAGGAGCTGCACTGTCAAGGACACCCAGGGGCAGCAGACAGAAGAACAGCCTTCAGTGCGAGCAAACTGAAAAATATTATTGTGTATGCTTAATATTTAAATGCTGTATGATGAGCTGATTTTAGTAATTGCTTCAAGTTCCAACCATACTTAGTAGGGTTTTTGCAGCCATAATTATGTTTAATGCAATTATATAATTTACTTTTAATAATGAATGGATAAGACATATGTATTTCCTGGATTTTAGTTATCTCTGAAAAGCAACATCTGGTGGTTTTAAAATACACTAGGGACTTGATAAGGCTCAGGGACTTGATAAGGCTTGATAAGGCTTTTGCCTTCCTATTTTTCCTCATCCCATTACAACCATAACATCAAACAACGATTTCAAAATTGACAGGGTGTAGCTCCATACACAGAAACAAAAAGTGGCACTGGGGTTTTAAAGTGCTGTTAGGAGGAAGAAGAGGCTGTACAGATGCTGCTGCAATCCAGAATACAAGCACAAAGCCAGTGCATTGAACATTGCCAGAATCCACATTTCCCTCATTGTAGGGAGCAGCAAGTATTGTACCACTGCTAAAGTTGAGAAAATGCTTTAAGGAACCAGCATTCCTGGTTAAGGAACCAGCAGGAACCCCATGGAGGAACAATATAGAGCCATACTATTTTCTGTAATTTTTAATTACTCCCATAGCAGGTTGTGTCTATACAAAGAGTAAGTACAACTACATGTCAGTCCTGACCAACCCACCATTTCAGTGCACTGGCCTTGGGACATAAATGATATGATTGCTGAGTTGTTGAGTTGAATTGTACCCTGGCTTTATGCAAAAAGAAAAAAAAGGAGGGGAAGGGAAGAAGCATCACTCAAGGCTGCTTACTAAATTAAATTAGGTTCAAACAGTGAAATAATACATTGCAACATGAGAATTATAGAATAAAAACAGCACCAAACCAACAGACCCACTTACAGGCCAAAGCAGTTCTTGAATAAGAGCCAGCAGGACAGCAGACAGCAGATGGGAAACCTAGCCTCTCCTGGGAAAGAGTTCCACTACCTGTGAGCATCCAGTGAAAAGTCCAGTCCATCTAAGTTACCTTAAGGATTATATCCACCCTACAGGAGAAATATTAAAAGGAGATGGGGAGTTTGAGATGTGCATTCTTCCAAAAATAGAAGGATTGTTTGTCATTATTTTGAAAAACTACTCAATTTCCGGCCTTAAACATTTTAGAATGATGCTTGAAACTTTAAATTGGCACCATGAGGAAAGGATAAGCAGTTTCACCTAAAGCACAGAGCAAATTGCCTTAAGCATTCAGATATTATAGAAATAAGTGTTTACACAATTGAAACTCACCATGCTGAGAAATATACAGGCCCTAAATAGTGCATTAGATATGGCATGTTCTCCCCTCCAAGTATCAAGAGGATCAAGCTGCAAGATGGACATTTTTGCAGGATCAAACAAATCAAGTTAACGAGGAATTCAGTATCCCCAGCTGGGTTTCACATAGTCTTGCTTCACTTTGCCCCAATCTCCCTTTCAATCTCTCCCCAAACCCTGCTTTGAGAAAAAGTTAAGGGTGGATGTTTGGCTCTGACTTCTACAAAGGAAACAGCACTGGCAATAAATATGGATAGGAATGAGGCTGATTCAAAAAACAGATGTTTCTAAAGGCCACATGAACATGGCACCTTTTCCTGGATCATGCCCTCCGAAACTTTTCCCCAGGGACAGACCACAGCGGAGAAGCCTCCGCTTCGATTTCCCCAGCCACTGCTCCTCCCCAGCCCACAAGCTGACTACCAAGGGGTTGGCTGGCCAGGAAGGGAGTGACACAACAAGTGAAAAATCCACAGTCAAGCCACTACACAATAGGCAGGTCACACTCCATCTGCCATTATCTCCCCCCACTCCACTACACATGCGAGGCATAAAGGGTGCCCGACCATGCAACAAGAAACTGTTTTTGCAAAGGAAACAGCACTGGTAATAAACAGGGATAGGAATGAGCTTGATTTGAAAAACAGATGTTACTGGAAGAGAAAGAAGAAATAAATCCATTCGGCATTAATTATGGAGTCCCCACCCCTCTCTCCCCTTTCTTATGTGAGTTCATATGACCCTGCCAAAATAATAAAAAAACTCTCCACAAATGCCTCTTTCAAATTCTTTAGGGTTATAGATCTCATACTGATTTCTACTGAGTTTACACAAAATTGAATTGGAAGCTATTGAAAGATGCATAATTCTAAGAGCAATTTCTGCAATCTGAGCTCTGCAGGAAAGGGCAAATGTTTTATTTATCAGGGATGGGGCCATCAAAAGGGCTTATTTTTTATTTTGTTTTGTTTTTTACATGCTGGTGGCAGTGCAGAGAGCTTAGCTAGGTCTGGAATAATATTTCAAAGTCCTCAGCCAACAATCAACATTTTTTAGCAGCCAACTTCTAATTTTTGGGCACCAGCTTTTCCCAGAGTAGAAATATTTTGAATTCTTCAGTTGCAAGAAACCATAGGTTTCTGGGGCTTTTCCAGCCCATCCTAAACCTCTGACAGCTGAAAGAGTGACAAGGGAGTCTCTCTTTAAAAGCCTTGGCCGGCTTGCCTTTCACTGCCCTCCACTTATTATTTCCTACCTGTTGCACCCTTCCACGTGCATATTGCTCACACAGAAAGACAGAATGCTTTCTGCCAACACACCTCCTGATGCTATGACAATAGAAAAAGTCCCTTTGAGCTGGCAACTGTCTGCACATTGAAAAGAGCCCCAAAAGAGTCCTAAATGAATAGGCTTTTGAACATACAAAGCCAACCTGTGTTAGCACACTGGGCAAAACAAATAATTAATATAGCCTCCTAAAATGTAGCCTCACTCAGCAGTTGAGGAATATAGATCATCTGCTGCTTGGAACTGCCTCCCAGAAAACCATCTCTCTTCCTTGAAGTCTTCCCCAAAAACACCTTTTCCATACATTTTACACAATTAAGTAGATAGGAAAAGTTCTAACTCCTACCATAGATTTGAGTAATTGGTAGAATCCTCTACATTTCCTGAATCTACGAATTTCCCAACTGAACAGACATGATGGATTAATAAGATCACAAATCCATTTAGAAGAAAAACAGTCTGAATTTGGCAATACAGTATTCACAAGCAACCCATTAAAAGAACCCAGTGGTTTGCTGTTGGGTTGTTTACTGAGGGTTGTTAATAATTAAATCATAGTATATTATTATAGGTCCAGCCAACATGATAACCAGTATTTCAACAACTCCCAGTTCAATAGCAACCTAAATTCAACCCACACTCAGCACTTGAGTGTGGGTTAGCATATTGCCTGAACCCAGTCTTATTATCTGATCACAACAATTTACTCTGTGCATGCATCTGCATCCTCATTACTCCTTTCCCAATTTATTCTTATCTGTATTTGACCACTGTCTTCTAAGGAGCATAATGCACTGTATTAACCTCACAATAACCTTGCAATTGAGGCTTAAGTAGGAGATAGTAACTTGCCAAGGTCAACCTAATGAGCTTTACAGCAAAAATGTTAGACTGAGATCCAAATTAGATGACAAACTACCTCCCCAGGCATCAAAGTCTCATTAAAGGATGGAAAAAATGGAGGATACTGAGAACTATCGGGTCCAACCTTAAAACATAAGAGGATCTCACTGCAAAGGGGGCAATCTATTTACTACCCTCTGTTTGTGACTTTTTCTTTCACTTATCAGCCCTCAAGTGAAAGAAAAATAGTATATATGAAGCCTGACTTTATTGATGTCCATATATCATGTCTGTATTGACCACCCACGAACTCACAAAAATGGAGGGGAGGGGGGGAGAGGAAGGGACATGGAGCAACTGCCAAATTGGTAAAGGTAACATCTGCAAGGGCTATTCCACGATGGTCAGCTCAAAGAGCGACTGGGAACATGATGGTGAGGTTGTCACTGGCAGTGGTCTCAGTGAGCTCAGCTTTTGCCACTTTTGCTGTGCAGCTCACTCACCACTCCTCTGTATCCATTATGGGTTTGGCTGTCCATGTCTGGTTGATGCCTCAACCCCTAGAACAAACCATGTGTCAACAGGGTGGCTGCTGCCCCAAAAGAAGCCACCCTGCAGGAAGTGGTTTCGGTTTACACAACACAACAATCCACCATAGTGAGCTACCTATGGTAGGTTTCATGTGGTGAAAACCCAACACATGCCACATGCTGGGAGCTTTTTAACCCAACAAGCATTCTCTGGAAGCTGTGAGTTTAAGTAGATGAAATGGCATCTTTTGATTAAAGTTGTATGTCCACGAGAGGTAGTTGAGGCCCCACTGGTGAAGGTTTTCAAAGATAGGCTGGACATGCACATGGTGGGCATGTCATGAGCAGAGCCGGCTGGTGCCGGAGGTCAGATTAGATGGCCCGGGTGACCCTTTCTGACTCGCTCTGTTTCTATGTCTCTATGTCATGGCCAATTTGATTCTGGACATTTCCACATTCAAAGCTCACACTTTAGCCAATGTACCAAAAGTGCAAAGTTTTGTTGCAGCCATCAGTCAACACCCCTGAAAGGCCAGGCCATCTGTATGATGCCTGTATGTATTGTTTTGATGTGATCTGATTTATATCCCACCTTCTATCAAAAACTAACACTCAAGAGAACTAAATGATGAATTTAGTTAAAATTAAAAGCCTTAATAAGAAATTATTTTAAATTAAATTAAATTAAATTAAACTAAAATTAATAAAAGTATTAATAAGGAGGGAGAGAGGGAGGGAGTTCCTTCTTGGAAGTAACACTGAAAAATATATGGAGAGATGTTAAAATGGCTGGACATAAGACACCTGTGCACTTTTTAAATTAGTTGGCCTTTATAATAATTGTACTTTCAAGAGACCAGCTGAAATGCACGTCAAGTAGAAATGTGACTGAAATGCTAAGGAGGAAAAACTTTATTTTAGTCACGTCTCATGGATGTGAATGCTAGAAGGATGGAGAGGCAGTTTAACAATCTTGAAGCATGCACGAAGCCACAGATGAGCTGGTTCTATTTATTTTTTTCAAATCCACTGTCTGATAGCCTCTAAATAATCTTGGATTGAAACTTTGATTTTCAAATAAAAAATCTAACTACCACTATTGTTGCATTTCTAAATAACATTGCTTCTTTCATTTAATATTAGGAAGAACTTGGGTATTTTCCATTCATGCTGTTTCTTCTATTCCAATTCACTTGTAAGACACAACAAAATCTGGAGGGAAGGGGCAAATATATGCTTCCATTTAAACTTGAGAAATAAAAATGATGTTTACTGGTTGCACCGCCCATGCCCAGTCTCTTATCCTCTCATAATTTTACAATGATCCAGCTCAGGAAAAGGTACAAGATGACTATTTCAAAACTGAGAAACCAAAATGAATAACATACATATCTACATTCTCCTACAGAGGAAACGAGATCAGATCCAAGATTAGTTTAGAATCTGGTTGGCATCAACCCATGGCTAACCCCTATTGCTCTTTTGTTGTTGTTGCTGTTGTTGTTAGTCAGTCGCAAAGTCATGTCCGACCCATCTTGACTCCATGGACAACATTCCTCCAGGCCTTCCTGTTCACCATCCCCCGAGTCAACTTAAGCTCACACCGACTGCTTCAGTGACTCCATCCAGCCACCTCATTCTCTGCCGTCCCCTTCTTCTTTTGCCATCTATTGTTCCCAGCATTAGGCTCTTCTCCAGGGAGTCCTTCCTTCTCATTAGGTGGCCAAAGTATTTGAGTTTCATCTTCAGGATCTGGCCTTCTAAAGAGCAGTCAGGGTTGATCTCCTCTAGGACTTAACGGTTTGATCGCCTGGCGGTCCAAGGGACTCACAGGAGACTCCTCCAGCACCACAATTCAAAGGTCTCAATTCTTCAGCGCTCAGCCTTCCTTATGGTCCAGCTTTCACAGCCATACATTGCATCTGGGAAAACCACAGCCTTGACTATACGCACTTTTGTTGGCAGGGTGATGTCTCTGCTTTTTAGTATGCTGTCTAGATTTGCCATAACTTTCCTCCCCAGGAGCAAGCGTCTTCTAATTTCTTGGCTGCAGTCCCCGTCTGCGGTGATCTTGGAGCCCAGGAAAATAAAATCTGTCACTACCTCCATTTCTTCCCCATCTATTTGCCAGGAAGTGAGAGGACCAGATGCCTCTACACAGGGCAAATATTGCTCTACACTGGGCAAATAATCAGGTAAACCATGGTTTGTTTTCTCAGTCCCAAGTTGTTTCCTTCTGATATGTGTGATGCACAAAGACCACAAAGAAGAACCCATGAAGAAGAATAACAAATCATACTTTAAACAATTTAGGGTGTACAACCCAACAATAAACAGCATCATGGTTTGCACATCATGGTGTAACCTCCATTCAATATCAAATTGTAAATTGATTAATTAACCCAAAATGTTCAGCAATAAAACATAGGGCCTATAGGTTAGAAACATAGAAACAGAGCGAGTCAGAAGGGACCTCCCAGGCCATCTAGTCTGACCTCTGGCACCAGCCAGCTGCGCTCACGACATCCCCAGGTTCTCTGGGTTGTTCATGGTAAACAGAGAAAGGTTTGTTATCATAACAGGATTCCTATTTCACAACAGCCCAGAATTCACCAACCTATGATTTATATAATTGGCTGTAATGATATGTAAATCAGTGCTGAAACTAGTAGTTATATATTATTTATTATACAATTTGTATTCCACAACCAATTAGGCCAACCAGACTCTCTTCACAGATTAAAGACAAAATAAAATCAAAACATATATACCAGTAAAATATACATAATATAAAGTAAGCAAATAATATAAACAAAAACATAATAATGAACACCATTTACAACAATACACACAACACAACATTATACAGCTGAGACTAGAACGGTAACATAAGGAGTTAAAACAATATAGGTTAAAATTCTAAAACTCAGTAAAATTAATTCCATTAACATTTATAAGAGATAAAATTGATTGTTAAAATGCCCGGAGAATAGTGTTGTATTCAGTTGGCACCAAAAAAGATGCCATGTGAAGAGCAGGTTGCTTACCTGTAACTGATGTTCTTCGAGTGGCCATCTGTGCAGTCACACACATGGGTTCTGCGCCTGCACAGTGCCTTTGGCCGGAAGATTAATAGCTAACGGTTTCTTTGGCGGCAAACTCCACTCCCCCTCCCCCCCCAGCACTATATAAAGGAGTGGAGTGCCCGCCATTTTCCAGTCTTGAAGACCGGACGTTCGTTTGGAATTAGGTAATGAATTTTAAGTGTTTTTTTGTTTTGTTTTGTTTTTTAGTATAGTCTGGAACTATAGGAAGGATAAGGTGGTATTGAGCCGGAAAAAATCAGGTCGGAGCCACCCATGACACCACGTGGGGTCGGTGGGTGGGTTGTGTGACTACACAGATGGCCACTCGAAGAACATCAATTACAGGTAAGCAACTTGCTCTTCTTCGTCGTGGCCTCTGTGCATCACACACATGGGTAGAATAACAAGCTTACCCGGATTGGAGGAGGGAGGTGTCATCAACAGAGAACAGAAGATAGGACAGCTCTGCCAAAGGAGCAATCCTGCCTGGCACGAACATCCAGCCTGTAGTGCTTAGCGAAAGTACATGGCGTAGCCCAAGTGGCAGCTCTGCATACATCTTCCATTGGGACCCCGGATGCAAAGGCTGATGAAGCAGCAACAGCTCTGGTGGAATGGCCCATTGGAGTAGACGGTAAGTCCAACTTTGCTAGTTCATAGGACAGGACAATAGTATTAACTATCCAATTCACAAGCCGTTGGGGGGTGACTGGGCAACCCCTGCCATTTTCAGAATATTTAACAAATAGTCTGTTAGATTGTCGAACGGACTCTGTTCTGGATCTATAAAAGGCTAGACAGCATCGGACATCCAGCATATGCAGGGACCTCTCTATCGAATTCGAAGGGACAGGAAAAAACGCTGGCAGTACTATCTCCTGCTTCATATGGAAAGAGGTAGCGACTTTAGGAAGGAAAGTATGGTCTAACCGGAAAACTACTTTCTCTTTATGGAAGTTCATAAATGGAAGATCCACCCTGAGGGCACAAAGTTCCGAAGATCTACGAGCTGACGTAACTGCTACTAAGAAAGCAGTCTTCCAGGAAGCAAGGCGCATATCAATTGTCGCCATGGGTTCGAAGGGTGGTCGGGTCAGCGCCTGTAAAACCACCGAGAGGCTCCAAGTGGGCATAAACGGTCTGACTGTTGGGTGTAAATTAGAGTCCTCTCAAAAATCTCTTAATCAAGGGTTGGGAAAAAAATGGAGAAATCTTGAATAGTCCCACGATAATGAGAGATTGCTGCCGTATATACTTTAACAGAGGAAGGCTTAAGTCCAGACTGGTGCAATTCGAAAAGAAACTGAAGAATCTGCGGTATCGAAGCCGATGCAGCCAGGAACGAGTGAGACTCAGCAAAAACAGAGAATCTGTGCCATTTCGCTGCGTATGACTTCCTTGTGGATGGTCTTAATGCAGAATCGAGAATATACTGCAGCTGCGGAGGTATGGAGTGTGAAAGAGCAGTATCGACGGATGGTGTGTCGACATCGATGCAGCGGAGCCAGTCATCGGATTCGCCAAGCAGTGAGCTTCAGCGACAGGAGATCGGGGTGTCGGATCGTGCCCTCTCTCTGGGTGATCAAGTAAGGGAGATGTGGTAGTTGAATGAAATCGTCTCGTGAGATGTGAAGGAGAGTCGAAAACCACAGTTGACAGGGCCACCAGGGGGTTATTAGGAACCCCGTAGCCCTTTCGTGGACAATCTTTGCCAACACCCGCATGATGAGGGGAATAGGTGGGAAGACATAAAAGGTCCTGCCATTCAAGGGAATCATAAAGGCATCCCCGGACGACCCCCGTCCTATCCCCGCTCTGGAACAGTAAGTCTCGCATACCCTGTTGTGACGAGTGGCAAAGAGGTCTATGTCCGGGAGGCGCCAGAGGCAAAACAGCTCGTCTCGGATTCGAGGGTCCAGCTCCCATTCGTGTGAGCACGACATGTGTCTGCTTAGGAGATCTGCCTCCGTGTTGCCCGCGCCTGCTAGATGGACTGCTAGCAGAGTGATGTTCCTTGGGATGCACCAGTCCCAAATCTGCATCGCCAGGTGGGCCAGCTTTCAGGATCAAGTGCCCCCTTGCTTGTTCAAGTAAAAAACCGCAGTCATGTTGTCTGACGAGATCTGGACTACTTGGTGCCGAAGTACGTCCTCGAACGACTGCAGGGCTTTGAAAACAGCAAGAAGTTCTAGGAAACTGATGTGATTGTTGGCATCTGTATGATTCCAAGTCCCTTGAGCGCGGAGGTTGGAGCATATGGCCCCCCATCCCGAAAGAGACGCGTCTGTACCAACAGTTATCGTAGGGTACCGAGGTCGAAATGGGACACCGACGTTTAGATTGGCTGGATCTGTCCACCATGAAAGTGACTGCAGGACAGAGGACGGAATCCATAGCCGTCTGGTAGGCGGGTCTCTTTGCGATTGGAAGACCCCGTTGAAGAATAGCTGTAGCGGTTGTACATGAAGCTTGGCGTACAGAACTACAGCGATCGCAGCTGACATGTGTCCCAATAGTCTCTGAATGGATCGCGCAGGGACAGTCCTTTGTCGCCGAATTCAAGCAATGTGACGTGCAATTGCGTCTTGTCTGTCTTGTGGAAGGAAGGCTCTTGCCACCGTCGAATCCAGCCTGGCTCCAATAAAGTTGATCACCTGCGTAGGAAGAAGGAAAGACTTCTGTCGATTAATGCAAAGTCCCAGGTCTTGTAAAAGAGTACAAGAAGACTGAACTGCCGAGGAAAGTCCTTCCCGAGTCTCAGAAACCAACAGCCAATCATCAAGGTATGGGTATATTCGAATTCCATGCAGTCGAAGGTGTGCACAGAGAGGGGCCATTCACTTCGTAAAAACGCGTGGTGCAGTGGCCAGTCCAAATGGTAACACCTTGAATTCGTAGATATTGGAATCTACCGCAAAGCGAAGGAAACGCCTATGTCGTGGATGAATAGCGATGTGGAAATAGGCGTCCTTCAAGTCAAGCGAGGCGAACCAATCTCCTCTCCCTAGCAGCGGAAGGATATTTTGCAGCGTGGTCATCCGAAATTTTTTAGGTATAATGAATAATGAACGTATTGAGAGTTCTCAAGTACAAAATTGGTCGGAGACCTCCATCCCGTTTCGGGACGGTAAAGTATCTGGAATAGAATCCATGGAGTCCATCCAAGCGTGATAACTGAGTGATCGCTCCTTTAGCAAGCAGCTGGCAGATTTCGTCTAGTAGTACCGATAAGGCTGCAGTAAACAGGATAGGACTTGGTGATGGAACAACATCAAATTCAATTCTATATCCGTGCTGAATGATGGATAACACCCAACCGTCAGATGTAATGGTCTCCCAAATGGGGAGCCGACTTTTCAATCGGTCCCCAAAAGAGAGGGGGAACGGTGTGAGTGGAAGAAGGAAAAGGGTTCACTCGCCCTGTCAACGCTGGCACCGGTCGACGTCGAAACAGCGACAAGCTTGTTGAAACCGCTGAGAGGGTTGCCTGCGGCGCTGCTGGCGTTGATGCCGTTGCTGTTGTTGTCGAAACTGGTACTGTTGGCGGAACTGAGGGCAAGGCCATGACCACTTACGCCGAGGCTGGGATTGCAGCCCCATCCGACGGGCCGTCAACCTGGATTCATGTATCTTTTTTAATTACCTGTCCGTCTTCAGGTTGAACAAGCCGGACCCGTCGAAAGGCATTTCCTCTATTCGGTGCTTCATCTCTTCCGGGAAGTTACAATTCCTCAGCCAGGCATGCCTACGGAGGGAGATGGCGCCCACAAGAGACCTCGAATCGATATCGACGTGGTGGCAGGCCATCGACAATTGTTGTACCGCCACCTGCATCGCCTCTCTCACAAAGGTCTTTGCCAGGTCGGCTTGAGTTCCTGGGAAGGTGGCAATGATGCTGTCGAGGCGCTGCATCAAGAAATATTGATAGCGCGCCAGGGTCGCTTCGTAATTGGTTATCAGCAATCGAAGGCCGGATGCTATGTAGACCCAGCACGCTAGGGAATCCACCTTCCTGCCCGCCTTATCGCGGGGTGAAGTATGTCCACGTGCCTCCCGGCCCTGAGAGGATTCAACGACTACTGAATTTGGTTTGTGGTGACGGAGGAGGAATGGGATGTCCTCCTCTCGGACCCGATACATCGACTCGTATTTGCGCGAGGTCGGCTGTGGATGGGCCGGGAGGTCCCATGGCTGAATCATGGCTTGCCGCAATGTTGTAATCAGCGGTAGGGCGATAGATGTGGATTGTTCTCCCCTGACCACATCATAAAAGCAGTCGGTACTCGGTCCCAGTTGTTGGCGGGCTTCGATTTCGAGGGATTTCACCAGCCTGGCCATGAGCTCCGAGAAGGAGATGTATGGTTCCTCGGGTGACCCAGGGCCTTGTGAGGTAACCGCTGCGTCTGGTGAGGTCGAGTCAATGTCGGACTCGTTAGATTCCATCCAGTAGGGAGGAGCAGCACTGGAGGAGGACCCCGCTGGCGACTCTGATCTGCTACTCTCCCTGGATGGAGGCATTGGAGCGTCTCTAGGTGTTGCCTGGAAACGATCCCTAGGAGCTGGTGGGATCGTTTGGGAGTCTGGGAGCCGGGTAGTAGGCCATAGAGTGGCGTTCCTCCCGCCTCGGTACGGAGGAATACTGCGACTGGTACCAGTCGTCGGATCGGATCTCTGAAGAATGGCTCCCGCGGCTTCTGGGTGGAGACACGACGGGCTCAGCCTCAGGAGGAGCGGACGGCATCGGCGTCAGGGATCGAGCCCTAAGGGGGGAATCCCTTATCTCGCCGCCAGGGATCGAGCCGTGATGCAGGTCCTCCTGCACCCCAGACTCTAGAGGGTGTGGCGGGGCTGGCGGAGTGACCCTCATAGCCGCCTGGATGGCCGGAGTCGAGGGCATCGGGTCCGAGACCGGCATCGGTACCAAGGAAGCTGTTGAACCCGAGTGCCGATGTTTGGGGCGTTCGGGATCCCTCGGTTTCTTAGTAGGCTTACTAGCCTTATCTTTCTTGGCCTTCTTATGCACAGTGTGTTTCTCTGGATCACTGTGTTTTCTTTTTTCCTTCTGCTTCCTCGGAGCAGATTGGTCGGCCATACCCATAGCGCCTTCAGCTGAAGGGCGTGAGGGTGGAGTAGCGGAGGAAGAAGCCGGACGCTGCGGCAAATCGGCCGAGGTTGGGCGGCCTTCGGGCGGAGCTAGAGCTGTGGTTTGAGCCACAATTGGAGGAGTGCCTGGTCCCACAATAGCTTGCGGAGGCAGTTCTCCCGGTTCTTCCTCGCTTGTTTTGAGAAGGCCAAGCAATGGCGGCATTTGTTGGTCCTGTGCCCCTCCCCAAGGCACAGGAGACACAGGTCATGCGGGTCTGCCGCAGGCATTTTGGAGCCGCACTCCCCACACTTGCAGAACGCCGCCCGTTGCGCCATCGCAGAAAAAGGAAGAAAGAAGATAGCAAAGCGGGAAAGTAATATTTTTATAATTTTTTTTTTTAATAGGAACAAGAAGATAAGTGCACAAACAAGAACAAAGTGAATATACTTCACAAGAACCACGAACAAGGGTGAATAACTTGGAGAAAAAGGAAGGTTTTCAAGCAAGGAAAGAAAGGCAAGTAACGATCTAAGCGAGAGCGAAGCGGCACGAGGCACAACGAACGGCGGTCGCAAAGACTGGAAAATGGCGGACACTCCACTCCTTTATATAGTGCTGGGGGGGAGGGGGAGTGGAGTTTGCCGCCAAAGAAACCGTTAGCTGTTAATCTTCCGGCCAGAGGCACTGCGCAGGCGCAGAACCCAAGTGTGTGATGCACAGAGGCCACGACGAAGAACTACTCTTGGGAGGCTATTCCATAAGTGGGATGCAGCTGCTGAGAAGGCATCTTCCTTACCTCCGTGGAGGATGGCTCCTTCAGAAGGGCCTCTGAATCCTAGGGGCTGGATAGGTGCATATGGGAGCAGGCAATCCTTCAAGTATCCTGGTCCCAAGCTGTTTAGGGCTTTATATGTTAAGACAAGCCTTTTAAGGTGGGCCCAGAGCTCAAATGGTAACCAGTGAGGTTGGTAAAATATTGCAGAGATTCGGCTGCACAGACTTGCTTGCACCAGCTGTCACAACGCCCTATTCTGTACCAGTTGAAGTTTCCAGACTACATGCTATGCGTTCTAGAGATACCCCATTCTTGTAGCATAACCTGGTGGGCTCTGGAAATCCAAGGTCAATTTGTGAAACCAGAAACTTATTTTAGACAAAAAGAACAACTCAAAGGCAACTCCAGAAAGTTCACAGTCCAGGTTGTTGGGTCTTAACAACAATGCTGGGATCCAATAAGCACCTGCAGATTCAGGTGATGCAAGCCATTCTTTAATTCAGTAAGCACTGAAATATTTGCACCAAAGATACAGTATACCCATCCTAAGACTGACACTCCAGACTGCAACTGGGGAATCATATGCTATGAATGTTCTCACACATCAGAAACTTCTAGCCTGTCACCCTTCTCCCTAGTATGCTAACTTTCCACAGGAAGGGAATTTTGATGTGAGAGAGCATCCTCTAGCTTGCATTTTCAATTAGGATCGTCTAGATATGCAAAATCCCACAAAAAATTAAGAAAAATATTCTGCAAGAACCATGTGTCCCCCACTGTGGAAACATCCCCCTTGCATTCCTCCCCCCTTCATATATCTAGTATACAAGAAGCACTCTGTAATGCAATAACACCAAATACAGTACTGAAGCATGACTCTCAGTCCAGACTTCATGTACGTGTGTGCTTGCTTGCTTATGAATCTAGGGATCTGGCTTACTTCTGGCTGTATCAACTGCAGTAAGAAACATACAGTACAAATGGATGTAGCTTCCCTAAACTTAGAACTGCACCTTGGGTCTTAATATTCCCCATTTTAAAAGGGCACAAAAGCCTTCCCCTGAACTTAAAAGTAGCAACAACTATGCTGCTACTATGGTAAATGTGGAGGAGAGAAGCTGATACATATGTTAAAAGTGTGGTTCACTGAGGTCCATTCAGTGCCAGCTTTGCTATATTGCAGCACTCATGTTGAAGCTGTCCTTATCTTCAAGGCATTCAATGGCATTTTAATGGTGAACTTTGATGCTGGTCACTTCAATTGGAAAAACTGTTTCAGCAGCTTAAATTATTTTAAATTTTGTATATGGAAATGTTATCCGGTTTTTATTGTATTGTGGGTTTTGTATTTTTATGAACTGTTGTGAACCTCTCAGATAGTTTCAGCTACTGAAATGAAATATTAACATTAAACCAAAATTACAGAATTCACCCTTGGGTTCTGCAACTCCAAAGAGGAAGAAGGAAGCCTCAAGAATAAGGAAATTGCTTGTTGCGTAAAGATATAGTGTACTGCTGGGTAAAGAATGCTGAGCAGGGATATAGTTTAAATGTCAAAATGACAGAATAGGAGAACCACACTGAATTCCTCCTTTTAAAAAAGGCTACAAAATGTATCCAATCCTAACCCAGAAAGAGCTTTATTCTGAAAATATATTTTTAAAAATACGCTCACAAATGTTAAATCGTGATAGAATACAGGGAATTTGCACAAAGGAAGGAAAGACTTCTGGGTCATTCGCCAAGTCTTCCTTCCATTTCAGATTCTGCATCTTTTTACATAGCCTTAAACATTTTGCAATGAGGTGCTTGAAAAGCTCATAAGAAAGGAGCAAAACTAAAAATATGCCAGCTATAGATGAAAAGATGCAAAAAAAGGGGGAGAAGAGACCTCCATTCAGAAATGTGATGATCCCATTTTTAACTGTTCGAGCACATTTTTGCAATTCTGGGGCATCTAAGATTTCTGAAAGGGAATGTTAAAAGCAACACTTTTCCAATCTGGGTTTCTGCTTTCATGAATGACATGTCTGTTAGCTATGAAGTTTTAGATCCTCTTGCAAAACCACAGGTATTTGCTGTCTGTAATTTATTTTGGTTGGGGGAAGAGGAGCTAGCAGTACGTCACTTACAACGTAAATATTTACTTTAAAAATATGGACCCCTCTCCATCCCCACCCTCCCCCACAAGGGGCACACACCCACCAGTGAGCTTTCAAGTCGTTCTCTCCTGCTTCTGAGCTGTGCCACAAACACCAGCGGATATAACAGTGCCAAGAAAATACTGAGAACAAGACACCTCCCTGCTTTGCAGGCATGAAATATCAAGAACATGGAGCAAAGGACAACACACACAACTGCAGATGCACAAAGTTCCTTGCTGGGGGAGGGGGCGAGTTTACAAAACTTTTGGGAGAGAAAACAAGATGAGACCCTAATCTGCTTTTAAATCTTGAGTTTCAGAAAAGCAGGGTGATGATTTATTTAAACCAGTGGCTCTCCAGATGATGCAGGAGTGCAACTCCCATTCGTTTAATTCAGATGTTGGAACTGCAGTCCAGTCTCTGAATTAAACATATCCCACAAAATAATTTTGACTCTTATTTCCAAAATTCTTTGTGTGTACAGTTCCAACTACAATTGGTACTTACTCCAAGTTTTTGAGAACCTTTGGGCAAAACACCCTCAATAGGTCCCCATGATTTCAATATTTCCATCTTCAATCCAAGATTTGCCAGGATGCTGACTTCGACTTACTGCAAGCAACTTCCAACTGATGCAGTGGAGTTTGTCAATGAGAGGTGTGAACCCAGCCCATCCATTAGCCTTGAAACAACCCAGCAGGCTGCATCTGTGCATCATGCTGAAAATCTCAAATTGTTCCAATCAGATGCTGTTTACAGCAAGTAGCAGAGGCTCACACACAGCATGCACCCTCGCAAATTGTGGGTTAAATAGCCCACTGTTGGCTGCCATGACATGCAAACTGGATCCCCGGCTTCATTAACTGCCAACATAAGCCTCTGGCAGGATTAGGTCACTAGCACCTTCCCCATCTCAAGAGTCTGATCAAATATCTAACATCCGCCATCCACTTACACAAGAGTGATTATTTTCACATAGCATATCTCTCTGGGGCTAACTAACTGTGTAAATGTTTACAGAACTCTTTATTATGTTTCCTGCTTGAAACTCTTTGAAAATCCAAGCTTTTTGACCCTACCCGTAGGCTCCACGACGTTTCAGTGTTTGGGATACACCAAAACTGAAGCGTTTTGGGATACACCAAAGCACTGTCCAATGCATTAGGGCATGGTTGACTGACCGAAAGCAGAGGGTAACCAACCTGGGGCCAATCTTGTTTAATCTTTTCATTAACGACATGGAAGAAGGGGTGAACAGTCTGCTGATCAAATTCACGGACAATACTAAAACTAGAGCAGTGGCCACAACTGAGGAGCAGGTACTCCAGACCCAAAAGGATCTGGACAGACTATGGAAGTGGGCAGGAGACAAAAGGATGGTGTTCAGTGTGAATAAGTGCAAGAACTTGCACTTGGGGCATAAGAATAGCTGTCATAAGTACAGGTTAGGGGACAAGTGGCTGGAGAGCAGCACTTGTGAAAGGGACCTCGGGGTACTGGTTGACTGCAGGCTAAACATGAGTCAGCAGTGTGACATGGTGGTCAAGAGGGTGAACGCCACCCTTGGTTGCATAGCCAGAAGTGTGGCTTCTAGATCGAGGGAGGTATTAGTACCACTCTATACGACTCTGGTGCGCCCGCAACTGGAGTATTGTGCTCAGTTTTGGGCCCCTCATTACAGAAAGGATAAAGCCAGGTTAGAGTCAGTGCAGCATAGGGCCACAAGGTTGGTGGCCAGTTTGCAGGGGATGCCATATGAGGTGAGACTGAGGGAACTGGGTCTCTTCAGCCTGGAGAAGAGGAGACTCAGAAGGGATATGTTGGCGACATACAGGTATGTGAGGGGGTGTCACATGGAGATGGGGAGAGGCCTGTTCTCCCCTGCAGAGGAAGGCAGGACGCACTCCAATGGAGCCAAGCTCAGGGAACCCAGGTTCCATTTAGATGCCAGGAAGCACTTCCGGACAGTTAGGACCCCGAGGGTGTGGAATGGGCTTCCACGAGAGGTCGTTGAGGCCCCATGGGTGCAGGTGTTCAATGACAGGCTGGACATGCACATGGTGGGCATGTCGTGAGCAGAGCCGGCTGGAGCCAGGGGTCAGACTAGATGGCCCGGGAGGCCCCTTCTGACTTGCTCTGTTTCTATGTTTCTAGTTGCCAAGGTATGGCCCACAGTCCAGCAGAGAACAACAGACAATAAGGAAATTCTTTCCTGCAGCTTCCAGCACTGACTACAGATGAGCTATCATTGTTTCCCTCAACAATTTTCTTCCCTACTGAACAAGAATTCCCACCCCAGATACAAGGGGTGTTCTCACATGCAAGATGATTGGGGCACCTTGTGTTCCTAAATCCACTGCAGGTTCATTCCTTTGTGTAATTGCTAGCCACAGTTGTTCTCACAAAATAGTTGTAACATTTTGTTTCATTCTCAGCTCTCTCCAAGGAATGTGTTGCACGGGTGCCAGCAAAAAGATGGGTGATTTGCTGCCAAATGGCAAAACACTATGGAGGGGTTAAAACTGACAAATGTAGTTTATTCTCAAACTAAATGTATCTTATTTTTTTGCTGCTACCAGTTTCATATCATAGCCACAATGCAGGGCATCCCTCAAGCCAACAGGGGCTTTCATGTAGCCGAAGGCTATGTTTTGGCCACATGGTATAGAATTGTAAGCAGAGTCAAAATCCAGACTAGACCTGACAGTGAGCTCAACAAAGCCTCCTTGGGGTATTAACCAGCACCTTGGAACAAGACCAGCAGGTGTGAGTGTAGATAAGCATTTCACTTTGACTTTATGTGCTACATAAAAATAAAAAGAGATCATCACTGCACTGGTCTATGGCTGACTCGCAAATAAATTCGCAAGTTACTCACACACACATGTACGGATTCGTAGCCTACCTGCCTACAGATACCTATAGTGTCCCTAGCTGTTTGACAAGGAAAGAAAGAGAGAGTGAACTCTCTGCTTTCCTTCTGATCACTGGGCACAATTCTTACTCACCACTGATGAGCAATTCAATGCGTATTTACAAGCCTGAACTTAGAAACCCATAAAATGAGTCTAAAAAACTCTGATTTTGCTACAGAAAAATCCCAGGGCCCCTGGGAAAATGGAGCCTTACAGTTTCTAATCTAAGCTGCTCAGATTTAGACACGTATCCCAAGGAACAGTTATCATATGGCATAGGCAGATGCAGCGTAGTAGCAGAAAAGCATGTGCCTATAACCCAGAAGGCACCCAACTCAAAGCTTTCAGACTGACAACACTGGATGTCACTGGGAAATTCAAGAGAGATAAAAGGAAGCACCTCTCCAATTCATGATTACTATATGGCACCCCAAATACCAGAGGCAATACAGTTGCTGAGGAACATGCTTTCCCACAGGGTGACTTATTTTACTGGAACAAGCCACCCTGCCACCTCAGGGGTTGTTCTAGAGGTTGTTTTGCAGCTTCTTTTTATAATATTTATTGCTGCAGCTCTTTCAAACATGCAAATTTCCTATACATTTTCTTCCCAACCCTTAAATTGGTGTACATGTCCCCTCTATTTGCTTCCTAGCTAAACCAAGTGCCCCAAAAAGAAGCCATAGAAAAGAGGAGAGTTAGTACTTCCCCTTTATGGAGTAGCAGGAATCTTGGGGAAGCACTGAAAAGGTTGAGGGCTCTGAATAATGTTGGTTCAACAATAACTTTAAGGGAATCACTTTGCTCAGAGGGAGCTGTTGCTCCCAGCCCTTTGGTACACCTTCTTTTGCCATTATTCCCTCTTTGCTGGTGCTTTTCCAGTGACAATTTTGGACCTAGACCCTAGCAACAGTGTGCAAATCAGCCTATGTTAGTGTTGCTTTTTCAATTTCCTTGTTTGTTACCTATTCCACTTTGCCTCCTTCTGACAGCTGAAACAAAGAAGTTTACTAGGTAAGACTTCACATATTGGACCACTCTAAGAGCAGGTTTGCATGCTTGTGAAAGACCAGGAGGAAAATATAAGAAAAAAATTATGAACACAGCTGTGCAATTTTCAACCCCAAATGTGCTTTTTTGAGGCTCTGCAAGATAAAGTAACTAAATAGATTAGTGATTTTAAAAAGGGGTAGCAATTAGAGTGGGGAGGAAGCAACAAGATAAGTCCTGCCACAAAAGATTTGAGATGCATGCCTGAGCCAGCTGGAAGACTGAAGGGGATGGAGGGAGAGAAATAGCCACAATAAGCCTGATCATCTGTCAGCCTGTGGGTTGTTCTGTGAAAATCACCCTGTCCACCACAGCTTATGTGCAGAGTAGACAGGCAAGACATGCAAATCTTAAGAGCCACCAACTGCCGCAGATTTTAAAACAGTTCATTCCAAAGCAAAGGTTGGTGGCGCAAGCACCTAGATTGATTTGACAAAAACGGCAAAAGAAGGAGGAGATGGCAGAGGATGGGGTGGCTAGATAGAGTCACTGAAGCAGCTGGCGTGAGCTTAAATGGACTCCGGGGGATAGTGGAGGACAGGAAGGCCTGGAGGAGTGTTGTCCATGGGGTTGCGATGGGTCAGATGCGACTTTGTGACTAGCAAGCAAGCAAGGCTTTTGTTGAAATGCTTAGAACCCACATTGTGCTTGGGCCACAAAGTCAGCACTAGACCATGAGGGTTTGACCCAGTCTAGAACCCTAGAATAAGAAAAGTAGAAACTGAACCTTGATTCTAAAAAATTCTGGTAACTTCAAATTCTTCATATCTGGTAACTGCCTAGTAACTACTCTAGTATTTGCTCCAACGTGTATTTCATGAGATGCACGGAATTGCTTCAATCAAACAAGTAACAGCCTTATGAATGCACAAAAGTATATTCCTCACTTTCACCCACAACAAGACTAGGTTGGGAGAAATTACATATGGGAATGCTCAAGGAGTGTTCTCCTCCACTGTGATTTCGAACTATTCCTTGCATAACCTCACTGCATTCACAAATGAATGACCTATAATGGAGGCAAAAGGCATGGGGGATGCTTTTGTAGAGGAGGTGATCATTTCTAAAGGAGCTGCTGGAAGGAGCAGAGAGAACCCCATTTTCCTATTCCTATCACAGAAGCATTACCAGAAATCTCTTTCCGATAGCAGCAGTCAAGAGAAAATACATTACAGATTTTTTTAAAACAGGGATCTCACATCAAGTTTAATATCACAGAGGATACAAACTGAGGCATGGAGGGAGCTCAAGGATCTATTGGCATACCATGTTGTGTCACGGTGAGCTCTTGCACAACCGGATGTTCTTTTGTGGTGAGTCTTCCTAAACTTCCTGTTTTATAGTGTGAATGTGCTGCGTAAGTCCAAGCAGATTCTTTAAAGCCACATCCTGAAAGACTGGGCAAAAATTATCCACATTTTGCAGACAGGGCAAAATCCTTGTCTGACACTGCTTTGCCAGTCAAATTGGCAAGCCCAGAAATGGAATTTACACAGATGGTTTTCTAGATCTTCCTCTTCCTAGTCCTTTTCCTCCTCTTCAAAAGTCAGCATTCCCCAGCCCCCACTAACCAACTTTAATACTATTTCTCCATGCTACATCTGATTGCAAAATGAACTAAGTATTCTTTTCCAAGGGGAGGCAGAACGTAGACTGCAATCCGCTGGCAGACGGATTTGAAGTAGATCTTCCAGGTTTATTACTTTAGTTTGGGAATTAAACTAGCTTAGGGAAAATATTAAAAAATCCTTCAACCCTGGTTGGCCTTGTGCTTATTGCCTAACTCTAGGCATCAGTGTTCCTCATAAAATGGGAGTACTAATCGGTTGCTTTTCACCAGTCTTCGTTCAAGTCTGTTGACCAGTTTTAAAGTGATCTGTTAAAATACCAGATCTATAGAAATAAAGCTCTCTCGCTCTCTCTCTGTTGTGTGTGTGCGTGCACGCATGGTTCAGGGGATAAGGCATATAGTTGACTTTCCTCCAAGTCACTATTTTGCACCTGCCTTTGACTAGAGCATTCTGATCAAAATAAAAACGAATTCCATATGCCGCAACCCTGCCCAGTCCAATTGTACAAGAACATAAGGAAAGCCATGCTGGATCAGACCAAAGGTCCATTGAGTCCAACATTCCATTCACACAATGGCAAACCAGGAACCCTCAAGGAGGATGGGTACAAGTCCTCCACCTGCCGAAGCTTCTCAGCAACCAGTGTATGCAGGCATGTCAGCTCCGATAACAGATGCAGCCAGCCAGGTTAGTAGCCACTAACAGACTCCTTCTCTACTAGTAGCCATCCAAACTGGTGGCTATCACTCCTGTTATTGTGCTTTGTTTCAACCATGCTCCATCCCAATAATTTGTGAAGCCAGTCTAGAAAAAAGTTTTCTGCACCACCACTCTGTCCAAGAAGATGAAAATAATTAAAACAAAGAGATAGGACTTCTGTGTATGCACAAACTGGGTTTATTTCACCTCTTCATAACAACCATCTGCTACATATTTAGGGGAGTCAGGATCAGGAAGTAAGAATCAAGCCTGAACCTGCTATTACAGCTGTTCCCTTAAAGATATTATGCACCAAGTCAAACTGTTTCTTCATGAACATAGATCTATCAGGTCTTCTGAAAGCTCTTGATCCACCTCTCCTAACCCAGTAATACCATTGTCAATTCAACGGGGGGGGGGGGGGGACTGAATTATATTCAAGACCTGAAGGTCCATCCAAATAGAGAACTTGCTACACAAAATAGAGGACTAACTACATCAATTCAGGATACAACAGTAGTGAGGGTCAAATACCTCAAAGCCCCAGGTTTTAAAAATTAATTTGTGGGGCATGCAAGCAAAGGGGGAAAATAACATTCTTCACAAATGATTTAAAATCATGCTAATTCCTTAATAAAAGACTTGTTCTTACATCATGGAGGCAAACTCTGGATTAATTAAACTGTGGGTTAATTAATCCACAATTTGCTACAGTATACACCACAGCCTGTTTGAACATCAACCTCCATTCAGTCCAAATGACATTGAACCATCGACACAACAGGCTACTTGTGATCTGGACAACATGCACTGAACTATTAATACATTAATTAACCAATGATTTGCTGCTGCTACAAGTGAACTGGATCACTGGTGTACATAAAAATATATCACTTGGTCAAAACAGGTTGCATGGAGGTTGTAAGCTGCCCCGAGGCTTGTGGCAAGGGGTGGCATATAAATCTGTTAATTAATTAATTAATTAATTAATTAATAAAAGTGACTCTGGAAAAGCCTAATCCTACTCGCAGGCAAAGGATGTCTGAACAAGATGTAATCATGACTGCATAGAGAGCAGGATCCCCATATCTACTGTCTCAGTCACCACCATTTCATTTAACTGAGACTGACTAGCCCTCCACATTTGCAGAAGTGAAAGGCACAGGTCTCCCATGAAAGTGGAAAAAACGCAAATATCTCTAGGGAACTATGCGCTCTGTTTGGGAGTGCCTTCCTCTTTGTCTTGGTACTAAGCCAACCTCACTCACATATTTTGTCTCTCAGTGGTGATGAAGACTCTTGAGACATTTGCAGTTTTTCCCTGAAAATATTCATGGTTTTTCCATTTTTGTGGCAGTCCTGCACCCGTAACACCTTCAAAAGTAGTGTTTCCTACTATCTGCAGTTTCAGGTATCTGTTGAGAGGCTTGGAAGGGCAGGTTGCTCACCTGTAACTGATGTTCTTTGAGTGGCCATCTGTGCAGTCACACACATGGGTGCTGCACCTGCGCAGTGCCTTTGGCCAGAGATTGCAAGCTAACGGTTTTTTTGGCGGGAAAGCTCCGCTCCCCTCCCCCCTAGACCTATAAAAGAGCGGAGCGTCCGCCATTTTGTTCAGTCTTTGCGACCGAATGTACACCCCCTAGCAAGAAATTAACCTAGTGAGATGATGAGGGTCGGTACCGATAAGCGAAGATGTACAGCGGTACCGACAAGCTCCACCTACCGACACCGAGCGGGGCCGGCGGGTGGGTTGTGTGACTGCACAGATGGCCACTCGAAGAACATCGGTTACAGGTGAGCAACCTGCCCTTCTTCGTCGTGGCCTCTGTGCATCACACACATGGGTAGAATGACAAGCTTACCATAAAGGAGGTGGGAAGGTGTCCTCACTGCAAGACCGATGAGAGAACAGTTCTTCCAAAGGAGCAGTCTTGTCGGGCTCGGACATCAAGGCAGTAATGTCTTGCAAAAGTGCAAGGATTCGCCCACGTAGCAGCCCTGCAAACATCCTCGAGCGACACCACCGATGCGAACGCAGAAGCAGCAGCAACTGCTCGAGTCGAATGGCTTCGAGGAGCCGCAGGCAAATCGAGTTTGGCAAGCTGATATGATAAGGTGATAGTATGGACTATCCATTTCGCCAATCTCTGTGAAGAAACCGGGGTTCCCTGATCTACTGTGGAATACTTAACGAAAAGTCTATTCGTACGCCAAAGAGATTCTGTTCTGGACCGATAGAAGGCCAAGCAACGACGAACATCAACAGAATGTAGTGATCGCTCAAGGGGAGTTGTTGGCGATGGAAAAAAAAGGCTGGCAGGACAATGTCTTGTCCCAAATGGAAAGAGGTTGAAATTTTCGGTAGAAAGGAAGAGTCAAGTCTCAAGACAACTTTCTCCTTGTGAAAGTTCAAGTATGGTGGGTCGATGCGAAGTGCACAAAGCTCGCTAGCTCTTCGCGCTCAAGTGACTGCCACCAGAAATGCAGTCTTCCAGGACACTAGTCTGAGGTCAACTGTAGCCAAGGGCTCAAACGGGGCTCTCGTCAAAGCCTGAAGAACTACCGAGAGGCTCCAAGTCGGCATCACTGGTCTTATGACAGGAGTGATGTTGTGAAGTCCTTTAAGAAATCTTTTAACGAGCAGTTGGGAGAATACTGGAAAACCCTCAATCATCCCTCGATGATGGGAAATCACTGCGGTGTAAACTTTAATCGAGGATGGTTTAAGTCCAGAGCGATGAAGTTCTACCAGAAATTGCAGAATCTGAGGCACAGTCGATTCCAGTAGAGAGGAGTGGGAATCGGCAAAGGTGGAAAAACGATTCCATTTGGCTGAATAAGACCTTCTTGTGGAAGGCTTCAGTGATGAATCCAGGATATACTGGATGGACGGATCCAGCACTATCGGATTCGATAAATCACGGACCGACATCGAAGAGGCAGTCGAGGCCGATACAGTCAAAGTTGCTGATGGTACCGATGAGGACGTAGGAACTATCGAATCTGCCAGGCCGTTAGGCTCAACATAAGCAGGTCTGGATGACGTATCGTTCCTTTCTGCTGGGTTATAAGGTCCGGAAGCAACGGAAGGCGACGGAATTCTCCTTGGGAAATTGAGAGAAGCGCAGCAAACCACGGCTGGCGTGGCCACCAAGGGGTGACTAGTATTCCCAACGGAGTCTCGCGGGTTATCTTCACCACAACCTTCGTTATCATTGGAATCGGTGGAAAGGCATAAACGTGGAGGTGGCTCCAAGAAATCATGAAGGTGTCCCCTAGGGATCCGATGCCGATCCCCGCCCTCGAGCAAAAGAGGTTGCATACCCTGTTTTGTTGGGTAGTGAACAAGTCCACGTCCGGGGCTCCCCAGAGACGAAAGAGCTGGTTGTATATCCGAGGGTGTAGCTCCCATTCGTGGGAGACAAGCATGTGGCGGCTGAGAAAATCCACTTGGATATTGTCTACGCCAGCAAGATGTACCGCTACCAGGGTGATTCCGCAGGGGATGCACCAGTCCCAAATCCGAAGTGAAAGCCTGACCAAGGCTGGAGACTTGGTCCCTCCCTGCTTGTTCAGATAGAAAACTGTTGTCATATTGTCCGACGTTATCTGAACAACCCGATGGCGAAGAATGTCTTCGAAGGAACGGATTGCTTTGAACACTGCTAACAGTTCCAAGAAATTGATGTGTTCCCTGGACTTGAAACGGTTCCAAATGCCCTGTGTCCGGAGACCATTGCAAATCGCTCCCCAACCCAAGCGGGAAGCGTCGATCGTAACTGTCACCGATGGAGATGGCTGCCGAAAGGGCATTCCCGCGGATAGATTTGCCCTGAATGTCCACCAGAGGAGGGACTGGAGAACCGAAGATGGGATTCGAATCGGTTTCGACCGCGGATCGTGTTGTGGGCTGAAGGACTTGATGAACAGTAGTTGTAGCGGACGTAAACAAAGCCTGGCATGCGGCACCACAGCTACTGATGCTGCCATGTGGCCAAGCAGGGTTTGGAGTGCACGTGTCGGTACCGTCTCGTCGCGACGAATCCGAAGAATATGTCGAATCATCATTCTTGTCTGTCGTGGGGAAGGAAGGCTCTTTCCAGCCTCGAATCCAGTCGCGCTCCGATGAAGGTAAGTATCTGTGTTGGAACGAGAGATGATTTTTCCATATTAATACGCAGGCCCAGGTTGTCCAGTAGGGTGCACGTCAAATTGATAGAACAAAGAAGTTTGTCTCTAGAGTGGGAAACCAGGAGCCAGTCATCCAGATACGGATAAATCTGGACGCCCTGCAGGTGGAGGTAGGCACATACCGGGGCCATGCACTTAGTAAAAACTCGTGGTGCAGTAGCTAGTCCAAAAGGCAAAACCATGAATTCGTATAGATCGGATTTGACAGCGAAGCGAAGGAAGCGCCTATAGTCAGGATGGATTGAGATGTGAAAATACGCATCCTTTAAATCTAGTGAGGCGAACCAGTCCTCTTTCTGCAGCAATGGCAAGATACTTTGAAGAGTGGTCATCCGGAATTTCTTAGTTTGAATAAAACGATTTAGAGAACGCAAGTCCAAAATTGGCCGGAGACCACCGTCCCGTTTCAGGACTGTAAAATATCTGGAATAGAATCCATAAGGTCCGTCCGAAGGGGATAATTGGCGAATAGCCCCTTTATCCAAAAGTTGTCGTATCTCATCGAGCAAAACTGCTGAGCATGATGTAAACTTTATTGGGCTCGATGGAGGGACGGTATCGAATTCAATCCTATAGCCATGCTGAATGATGGACAACACCCACTTGTCAGATGTGACGGACTCCCAAATGGGGAGTCGGCTTCGCAGCCAACCCTCATCTGAGAGTGGGGTGGGAGTTGGAGAAGAAAGCGGAAAGGTTCGCCTGTCCCGTCAGCGTTGGCGCCTATCCATGTCGAATCGGCGCCAGGCCTGCTGGTACTGTTGCTGAGGCTGACGGCGGCGCTTTTGCTGTCTCTGTTGAGGCTGCTGCCTGGCCTGGAATGACTGCCTGTAGGTAGGGCGATTCCACTGCCACTTACGCCGGGTCTGGGGTGGTATCTCCATCCGGCACGCCATCATACGGGACTCATGCAGCTTCTTCAATTTATGATCAGTCCTGGAGTGGAACAGTTCGGACCCATCAAAGGGCATGTCCTCGATCCGACGCTTGGTTTCATCGGGAAAGTGGCAGTTCCGAAGCCAAGCGTGCCTCCGGAGGGATACTGCCCCAACGAGGGCCCTCGAATTCGTGTCCATGTGATGGCGTGCCGTGGACAACTGTTGAATGGCCACTTGCATGGCCTCCTTTAATAGAACCTTGGCCACATCTCCCTGGTGGTCCGGTAGGGTCGAGGCGACGTTATGGAGGCGCTGCATTAAGAAGTATTGGTAACGCGCCAACGTCGCCTCGTAATTGGAGATGCGGAGCCCCAGTCCTGCCGCCGCGTAGACTCTGCGGGCGAGTGAGTCAATCTTCCTCCTCTCTTTGTCACGTGGCCTCTGGCCCTGGGAGGATTCGACAACGATCGAGTTCGGCTTCGGATGTTTGAGGAGGAAGGGGATGTCCTCCTCTCGAACCCGATACATCGTCTCATACCTCCTTGATGTAGGTTGAGGGTGGGAGGCCAGATCCCAAGGTTGGGTCATAGCCTGCTTGAGTGTTGTTATGAGGGGGAGAACGATAGATGTAGACTGTTCTCCCCGAACGACGTCGTAAATCCTGTCCGATGACGGGCCCGGACGTTGGACAGCATCGATCTCCAGGGCCTGAACCAGCCTACCCATCAGGTCCGCGAATGAGCCATGAGACTCATCCGGTGAGGCTGGGTCCTGGGTGGTAATGATGGCCTCGGGAGAGGTCAAGTCAATCTCAGAATCATCGGAATCGGCCATGTAGTATGGTTGGGCCAATGATAAAGATTCCGGTGGTGACTGGGAGCAGCTGCTATCGTGTCTGGAAGGCACCGGTGAATCCCGTCTCGGGTCCCTGGGACGAGAATGGTCCCGAGGGGGTGAAGATCGACCCCGAGGAGCCGGGTAGTACCCAACAGAATAGGGTTCGGGCCATTGCTGATAAGGCTGTCGGTACCAGCTGTCTATCGGTCTCTCAATAGACCAGCTCCGACGGCCTCGGGGTGGAGATAATACAACATCCACTGCAGCAGGAGGCATCGGTGTAGGGGATCTCGCCTGCGGAGGGGAGTCCCGTATTTCTCCGTCCGAGATAGAATCCCTCGGAAGGGTAGGAAGTGGATCAGGAGGACGGTCAATAACACATCTCGGGGACCCCTGTGGGGTAACCCTCATGGCTTCTTGAAGTACAGCGTCGGGCGGTGTTGGTACCGAAGTCGGACCCGGTACGGATGGCGCTGACGAGCCCGAATCTCGGTGCCGTGGACGCTCGGATTCCTTTGGGCGCTTAGAAGGCTTTGGAGGTTTATCTTTCTTAGCCTTCTTGTGGCCACTCGACTTAGACGAGTCGGAGTGTTTTCGTTTCTCTGTTTTCTTAGGAGAAGCGGGAGGAGCCATCACCGATGAGGCACCTTCGTCCGAAGGACGCCGTTGCTGGGCCACGGAAGAAGAGGCCGATTTAGCGGCAGTCACCACGGGGTCGGACTGCATGAGAGCCCAATCCCATAATATCCTGCGTAGGCGGTTTTCTCGGTTTTTTCTGGCTTGTTTGGAAAATGCCAGACAATGTGCGCACTTATCCGTCCTATGCCCCTCACTGAGGCAGAGAAGGCATAGCTCATGTGGGTCGGTAGGTGACATCTTCGACCCACACTCTGCACACTTGCGGAAGGCCACCCGCTGCGCCATCGTTAGAAAGGAAGAGAAAGGAGATAGTGCAGAGGGTAAGTATATATTTTTGATTATTATTTTTTTATAGAAAAGCGAGAAGAACGAAGAGAAAATGCTAACAAGAAGAAGAAGATGAACTATGCTAATAACAACAAGGAACGAGGGAGTAAAAACTGGGACAATATCGAAGGACTAACCAACGGATAGTCAGAGCGAGAGGGAAGCGGCACGAGGCACAGTGAACGGTGGTCGCAAAGACTGAACAAAATGGCGGACGCTCCACTCTTTTATAGGTCTAGGGGGGAGGGAAGCGGAGCTTTCCTGCCAAAAAAAACGTTAGCTTGCAATCTCCGGCCAAAGGCACTGCGCAGGCGCAGCACCCATGTGTGTGATGCACAGAGGCCACGACGAAGAACTATCCCCCATGGCCCTGCTGTCCTTCTGTAAGGACAATGACACAGTTGGCCAGCTTGCCCATCTGACCTGTGATGGTTGGAGCACCAAGTGAAAATCTCCAAAATTTCATAGGCAGAACATCACAGCCATGCAAGGAACATGGTTGCACCCCAAGCTAGTAGCAAAATAAGAGCTCAACAAGTGGAAAATGACAATAAGTAACAGTCAAAGATGCCAGACATTGAGGAGTAGAACAAATGCTCCTAAGGTAAACATAAATAAAGTGCAACCATAGAAAACATAGGTTCTCCAATTTCCAGAGAACATTCATCTGGTCACAAGTATCTTATTTGTAGGCAAGAAAATGCAAAGACCAAAACATAACACACAAGTTAGAAAGAACACAATTTGGTGGAGACAAAAGGGCAGCCTCAAAACATATTTAATCACCAGTCATCCTTCTCATTCATTCACATAGACACACAGAGGTTTTTTAAAGACTGGTAGCATGGCATACTAAAACAATCATGGTGACAGAGTGAAGACACAGAGAACCAAGAGGGCAAAGGTGGCAATCCCAACAACTCTCTTACATGTGGCCATGACACAAAAAAATGACCCACAAAACCTCTGGACACTTTCTCCAAGGTGTAGGAGGATTGTGGAACACAGACAGGCAAACGCAGGGCATGAGACCAATCCTGCACACCCATTCCTTGACCTACTGGAAACATGCACCCCAAAGGATTCTTCCTTGCAGAAGCCTAGCCCCTTTGAAATGTTAGTGATGCAAACAGCCTGCTTTTCTAAGGCACACATATGGGCAGAGGGACTGCAAACAGTGTTAATCCACTCCTGAACCCATAATGCATCAGACTGTTTTAAATGGTGGGTAACCTGAGCAATCATGCACACTGAATAAAGAATTTAAACATTTTTTTTCTTTTCCTTTCTCAATGCCACAGCTGTTTTAGTACTAGAGAAGCTGGCAAAGGTCTCCTGAGCTAGGCTTGGAAATGAATTTCAGGTGCTCATAAAGGCCGCTTCAACATGAGAGACAAGTTTTACAAGAACTAGCATTCCCATGCACCTCAAATCAAAATCCATGCAAGGGAAGAATTCTCTACACCCTCCCTGCCTCCAAATTCTATACACTACCATCTGCAAATGCACTCTCCTCAGTTCTTTTAGTGGCAGCTGCAGTGGAGGCATGTGACAAGAAAGGCCAGAAGAGGTAGTCTGTCCATTTTCCTTCTCTTCCTTCTTCCCTCAGATGCTCTGACAAACTGCCTGCGGCACGCTATAATGCCCAGGACCCTGTGCTTCTCCTGGGGCTGCAGCCCCCGTGGCAACTGTGTGTCCCAGGGTCACCGGCAACCCACCTGGCCAAGGTTAGGGCTGCCTCTCCCAATCTGGTGCCTTCCAGAAGCTTTAGACCACAACTTTTTATATTCCTGACCATTGTCCATGCTGGCTGAGGATGATGAGAGTTGCAGCCCAAAATATTTGGAGAACAACAAGTTGGGAAAGGCTGGACTAGGTCAAGAAACAGAGGGAGGGAGGGAGGGAGGGATGCACATGTGAACAGACAAACAGAAAGAAGGAAGGAAAAAAGTCTAGTCCTCTTCTCATCTTGCTACAAGTCTTTGTTGCTGTTCCTGATGAAGGGAAGGGATAACACAGGGAACCAAGAGAGGGTGGAAAGGATGGACAAATAACACTGCCAAGATCTCAGATTGCCTTAGAACAATTATCCAAGATCTTTCAATCATTTTGTGAAAAATCTCAAACAAAAACCAAAAACACCCCACCAAAACCCTACATTAATCCAAGGGAAGCTTCAGATAGCTCACAAACCTCTAATGGTCATGCAGGATCCTCTTTAGATCATCCCAGATAACCTACTGAACAAGCTTCAGTCAAGACAAACTGCAGTACAGTGGCAGCCATCTTAGGGAGGCCACAAAATGTAACGGTCCATCAAACAGCATTTATGGAACCAAGCAATACGGTCATCACTGAACTAGGGGCATACATCTGAGGAAGAGAAGGGCATTAGCAAGAATCTTACACAATATTTGTGAGGTAGAGCTCTCCAGGGCTTGTTCCCCAATCTTTGGAAGTGGTGCAACATAGACATCAACCTCCTCAGATAATGCTGCAAAAAAATAGAAAGGGAAGAGGGGGAAAAAATTAAAATCCTAATTCCAAAGGTTCTATTTTATGCTTGGGTGGAAAAACAACAGGTAGTGCAGGACAATGTGTAGTTGTTTTATGGGTGGCTGTGAAAGTACACCTCTGAAAAATAAAAGAATTCCATACAATGAATGATATATTTTGAGAAATGTGCTAAAAATCATCACGCTGAGATATCAGCACCTACATTTTTTTCAAAATATACAAAATGTTTACTCTCTCTCTCTCTCTCTCTCTCATACATACACACACAGAAACATATCAAGAATCTTACAACAGTTCTCAGAGAATCACACATGTTCAAACAAGACACTCACCAAGTTAGATCACTTGAGTATTTATTTAATCCTCATACTTGTATTATCCAAAGCAATGAACAAAAATAGCATAAAACAAGAAAATACAGCTCTCAAAGGACTGAGATATCAAATCAAAAATAGTTAAAACATCAGTGGCATGGTGACCTAATGCTTAAAACAACTTTATACAAAGCCAAAGCTTGACCACATAAAACCATCTAAACTTGCTGCAGAAAGGGCAGAAGGGTAAGCACCAGGAGAATGTCTCTAGGGAAGGAATTTCACAGCACTGCTGAGAAGACTTTCCTCCTCATCACTTTCCACCTGATCCGTGATAGCTACCTGCCCCCTGCAAGCAAGCAGGTCCCTACAAGAGAGGGCTGTTCTTGAGGTACTCTGGTCCAAAACTACCTCATTAGATTCTTCATCCCACCATTCCCCTGTAATATATACAAGAGCCTTCCAGAACCCGATGCCCTCCAGACCATTTGAACACCAATTCCCATTAATCCTAGCCAGCATGGTCAATAGTCAGCAATAATGGAAGCAGGCATCTGAAAACATCTGGACGGCACCAAGCTGGGTGAGCCTGAGATAAAATCAGTGTTAATAACATTTCTGTGCATCTGGCAAATATATTCCTAACCCCACAAAGTAGCATCACCAAGACTAATTTGAATCTTCTATGCTTGACAGATCTCCAATGATGCATGTGTCCACAAACACTGCAAAATCTATTATATTTTAGCTATCTTTCTTTTTGGGGAAGGTATAAAATGTTAATTTTACTGCTTCCATTGTGGCATTTCTGCAAAATGGAGCACACATAGTGGAAATGGAGCATACAGCTTTAAAGCTGTAAGAGGTTTTTTAAAGACATTTCAAAAGGTCAACACCCAACCATTACCACCACTACCATCGCCAACTGTTTATGGCATAAAATAAAGGGTTACAAATATAATGAACAGTCAGATATTTTCCCCCTCCTCCCCCTCCTTTCCAAGAGGGAAAACCCTCTTTCTCATCCCTTAAAAATACAGAAAGATCTACTCTAAAAAAATTACACCCTGCAACCTACAATCTGAACGAATGTAGATCTAAATGTAAACATACACATCCTGCCACACTGGACTTGGGAGGAAGCTGATATGCAAGTCAAGCTGAGATGCCAGATCGGGAGGATGCACAAAGACCACAAAGAATAAAATATGTTATTGACCTAGTAAAAATACCTCCTCCTTCCCTGCTGAATCCTCCTCTTCTTTTCTCTGACACTAGCAACCTTAATGTAAATACTTAATTTCCATCCTTTAAACCAGAGCAGCAACTGCAAGAGCATGGTGTTCTAAATATTACCACCCAGCCTTTCCAATATGCTTGTCTGAAACCAGACAATAAGAGACAGGGTTATGTTGCTTTTTTCAATCACCAACCTGCATTGCAGTAACTTAAATAAAACAAGAATGCCAGGAATTGCACACATGCAAGTCTGCAAAAAGCTCGGGACAAGGCCTTCAAAGGATATCCAAAGCACTTGAATAACCTGGGAGAAGGTCAGGAAACAGCACTTCTATGGGAGCATAAAAAAAAAGATAAGGGGGTGTCTTTTAAAAAAGAGCATGTACTGCATAAACACAAACCCAGCATACAAGACTTCTATTAAGATATGGGGAAAGGGAAGGGAAACAAAGTAAGCTACAGAGCCTTTGGAAAATCTGGGCAGATTTCCTTAAATTCTGAATATTTTGGATGTGGAAACAAGGAAAGGTAAAGGAATGCATATATACAAAGAGAAAAGGTGTTTCCAGGTAAGGCTTTAATAGTTCATTTGGCCTGTCTCTTTCATGGAATTTTATGGCAGGTGGGATGTCCAGAAGTCATCTTCCATTTGTAACCTACTCATGTTTTCCCACAACTTGGAAAAGGTGGGATACCTTTTTAATTCATCTAGAAGCAACCAGAAGCAGCCTATTAGCATATGAAACAACAGGCAAAGACCTATGCAGGTCTCCTGAATTTAGGATGAGCACGTTCCTCCTCAAATTTAAAGAGGAAACTAATATGGTACTTATTCTTTGAAGTACTAAAGTGGACTCCAGCGTCTTAGCCCATTCCAAAGATGAGGCAGCCTCCACACGGATTTTCCCTTTCCCTTATCCATCTCTCCATGGTTCAACCGAACAAATGATGATGCCACCCATTTCATCAGAAGCCCTCCAATGCTACAGTAATATTGTGGACCATCATGGCTATGAAACAGAGCTGTGAATCAGGAAATCCTTCATTTGACAATCACCCCCCCTCCCCGCAATGAATTTGCAAGGCAAACCACTCTCTCTCAGCCTTCCATCTGCATAAGGGGAATTAAAATATACCTTTCTTACAGGGGTGATAGGCAGATGACTAAAGCCATCAAGAGAAAAAGCATTACATTCTAGAAACAGAAACACTAAGGGAGTATTTTCCAGTTGGGTTCACTGAAAGCCCTGTTAAGAAGCTCTAATTGCCCCATTACTCCCTCCACAGTTGCAAGGGAGAGCCAGGGTAGGCCTTTCAGACCCATCTGATGTACAGCAAGTTCCGGTGACTCAGCTCCCATATTCTATCAACCGGTACATTTTGAGGCACGATCAACATCACTGCTTGCCTGGCAATGACAACCTCTTCCTTGAGCCTCACCCCACCACTCACAGGAAAGCAAAAGATAAAATGTCAAGGTCTTTTAGATCCAAGCCAGCATAATCAATTAACTTGGCAGAAGTATGCTGCGAGTCCACTTTGTACCACATCAGTTCAAATCATTCAGCTCTGTGTGCTACTATCATCCACCGTAAACTGAAGGTGCTGAATTCTCGCTGATGCACAGCTGTCCATTAATGAGAACAGTTGCTAGCTAGACCCATCCATTTGTTCCGAAGACAGGACAAGACAAGACCACCAAACTCACTCTGCCCTAGCAGTGAGCCGTTTTAAAGTTTCTATTGTGATGCAGTACAAAACCAGCTGTAAGAGAAGAGGACTCAAACCACAAGGGAAATAACTTTGACAAGACTCATTTCTCCTTCCCTGCCCTTCCCATCACCTCATTACCTCATTACCATGAGCTCTGGAAATCTGTGCGATCACAGTCCAGGAGAACAAAATGGGAATAGCGCAACAGAATATGACCTCTTCTGTTGAATCCACAAGCGTCTAGAAAAGCTAGATTTTCTCTAAAAGAAAAAGTATTTTTTTAACCAGAGGGATATGAATGGGGGGGGGGGGGGCGGATGGAAAGCACTGATGAAATTTTTAAAAAGGCTTGATGAGCTTTTCAAAGGAAATTGACATCTTGTCAATGCTGCTGTTGAAGAGCAATGGCTCCCAATCCATGTCACTCAGCCCACCCTTTCAAACCCATTCTTAGATTTCTTTCCCTTCTACTTCTTCTGGGGACCAAATTATTCTTCAACACTCTTTTACAACAAGCAAAACACAAATCAAGATTACACTACACAGCTAAAAGGCAGAAGATGCCCTCTTCACAAATTCAAGGGGGACTGAAATGTGCATAAAAGCCATCTAGGCCCTTGCTGCAGCCAAAACCACTTGGTCAGCAGCCAATTGCCCACTCTCCTGGCACTTTCAGGAACTCCTGCAAGCCCTGGACAAGTGTACCACTGCCACTATCCCAATTCCCTTGTTACCCATAATCACAGATTGGAGATTAGGAACAAGATTCCTCTCTCTACCTCCTCCCAAAGCACCCTGTACCTTAAAGGTCAGTGTGGTACTTGGTGGGAGAAGCAGATCAGGTTCACAGAGACACCCAAGCCTTTGCATCCTGGATGGTCAACCTTACACACCAGATTAGGACTATAGGCCATAGCATGCCCTCCTATGTGATTTCATAACAGAACACAAGAAGACAGCAGGTATAAGCCAACAGGGAGGCTGAAGCTGCCCATGGATTCCTAATCAGCAAACTCCCCATCCCAATCTGTACTAGGATTCGTCCTACATAACCTGCCCATTAGTGAAATCTTCCAGGTTAGGGTGCCACTGGTACCAGCATACCAGAGTCAATTTCCTATGCATCATTTCCATGGCACTGATGCCACTAAAAGCCAAGCAAAATGTGTGGGTTCCTCCAACCCCCCAATCCTGGCTCAGCAACAGTTACATAAAGAACTATCCACTCCCTTGGCACCCACCGACATGCCTCCAGGCCTCTGTGGTGCCTGAACTTGAGCTCATGGAAAAACAGCTCTCTCACCATTGCTCGAACATGCAAAGAGCATCTAAAACAACAAGCAAAGTGCACCACACCAGAATAGGCTGTTGCAGTTTGCACTTCAGGAAGGTTCAATCCTATGCATGTTTAGACACGAAAACAGCCTGCAGCTTGGCATGCTAGAAGTTGCTGATCTTGTTTCTGTCTAAACATACATGTGATTGGGCCCCTTCTTTCTTGTGGTGAGCAACAGAAGGGGTGCATAGGGACAGTGCCTTTTCTTCAAGAGCTTCAGTCTTCACAGGGGTGAGATAGCAAGCAGGGAAGTTTAAGTCCTTTTTCATTATGCTGCCAAAGAGGAATCTGAGGCCATCCGACTTCCAACAGGAGGCAATTCAGAGGCTCAAGCACGCCAGGAAGTCTGGACCTACTCTGAGAGGAATGTGCCTACTTTCACCTCCTGCCTTGGTGCTGTATGAAACACATCAGATTTACATTTTTTTAAACAGGAGTGAATGCTTCAAGAAAAATTCCAAGAGCTGCGGGACAGTGGCAGGGGGAGAGGGAGAATTCCAGCCCAGCAGTGGCCAACCCTTCTTCCACTTCTGTTGGGCCTTACCCAGGATGTAGGGGAAGCATATGAAACTACTGTTGCCCTGAAAACGCTGAGCAAGAGGCTAGGGCTGTAAAGACAGCCACTCTCCCTAGTCAGAAGACATTCCACAAGCAACCATCTATTTTATGGCTCATTTGCAAATTAAATAAACACAAGAAGAAAAGCTAAAGGGGTTTTTTTTCCTTCATTTTTAACAGATCTTTTCTGTAGCTTGGTTTCAGCTGGACTTGATTACTGACTAGCTGAATTAATGAAATAAGAAGCCCCATACAACATACCCAACTCCATTTTTGCTCTGGAGACCCTTCCAAATATACGAACCACGAACGAATATAATATTAAGCTGCCAGAGATCTTGTTTTAGCCTCATTCTAAAATGCTACCAACAAGTAGTACATTCCTAGTGATTCTTTCTTGATATGAGGCATATCAGATGATCTATTATAGTTTTGACCAGCCAATGGATAATGCAATCAGCAGGTCTTAGTGGTGTGCACGGGAATCAGAGATTCCTTGAATATTTTCCAATTCTGAGATGAGAGAGGAATTTAGTGGTTGGACCAACAGGACAGTGAGGTATACCAGGAGGTTTAAGAGAGGATCATGGTGCAATTTGAGACAACCTTAGGGAAGCCCTGTAAATCACTGAGAGATTGCACATAAAAGCAGCAAATCATGGAGGCATGCCAGGCATGCTGTGGGGCAATTCTTAATATTCAATCTGACATCATGTCAACTGGGTAGCTACATGAGGGCCAAACACAAACACTACAGCTTAATAATGGGCTCACTAAACTGCTAATTGTAGGTTAACTGGGTCGTTTAACCCATGATTAATCCATAGTATCTGTGATCAGGCATCCCACAGCAACCTCCAATTTGCCCAAATCAGGGTTGAATATTCAAAAAGAATGCAAAATGTGCCCAAACATGCTATGGCAAATCAAGGATAAAATAACCCACAGTTCCCTGCATTACATGTTAGCAGTCCAAATATGACTTAACTTCTGAGTCAACCTGCCTACAATTGCATTCTGTATTCCTTCCATGCTACAGAAGTATAAAGAACTGTTGAAGAAAAGGAAAATTTCCTAGAAGAGCAAATCAGAGCAAGACTAAGCAAGGAAAACAGTACCATGGTGTTCAAATTTTTGCTCAGCCACCAATCAGGAAAGAAATCCTAGATTCTATTTCTGTCCCTTTTATTCCAGTGGGTGACACACACACACACACACACACACACAGTTCCAAGCAGATAGTCTTTTGAAAACACACCAGAATCTCTCTCTCTCTGTGTACAGTGGAGTGGTGGCTGTTTTCTTAAAGAATAGATTTGTTTGGGTACCAGCCAGGTACCATCTTATCCACTGAGCCCATCTTTCTGTTATCCCCCCCCCCATACACACACACACTTTGTCTCTTAACAGTCAATGAAATGACAAAGTGAAGGAGATTCAGCTATTTACAGACTTATCTTCAAAGCTGACAGATTTCTTTTCCACCCAAACTGAAGAGCTCAAACTGAGTTACCATCAAGGTTTTGTTTGAGCTGAGATTCAACTGGTCTTAGCACCAGAATAGATTTTTCAGTTCCAAGGCCCAGTTCTGGAATACCAGATGAAGTGATAATGCTGAAGAGCACTTCTCTGAAGACATCAAAAGGTCACTGAACTTTCCCCACTCAAGAGCTGCTTGAGATTATCTAAAATTGGAATGAAGTTCCCCTAACCCCCACTCTTCTGAACCCTATCACTTGCCACTTATTTTACAGAAGAATAAAATAGCGGGCCTGTTAATCCAAACAATAGCCAAATGCATACAACTTCCATAACAATGAGCTAGTTGATTATGGAACTATAGCTATGCTGACCACATTTAGACAATAGTCAAGGCTATGCAAACCACAGTTTATAAAGCTATAGAATGATAGAGTTGGAAGGGCCCAGAAGGCCATCGGGTCCAACCCCGGTCATACAGAACACCAAATTAGACCATCCCTCTCAGGTGGCTGTCTAGTTGCTATTGATGACCACATACTCTTCTATTGCACCTACCAATTCTCATCACATGCCAGCCTCAGCATAAAGAACTCTAAATTAATACTGGTTTGTCAAAACAAAACAAGACAGCATGATTTACAAAGTCTTAAACAACTGTCGAAACACAGCCAACTTTTGTGTGCTGTCTTTGAAGTCATGGGGGAGATTTATGGTTTTGGATGCCTGCTTAGTCCATTGCTAGCCTTGGGTAAGTCATTATCTCTTTAACCTACCCAACTAACCAAATTGTTGGGGATTAAAGGAGATATGGGTGCATTGTAGTCAGTGCTTAAGTTTGTATTAAAGTAGACAGAGTTCTCCTTTATGTGGGAGCCAAGCAACTGATTGAAAGGGGATTTGCTGGGATTGTATTAAGTAGAAATGGGTTGTTAGAGAAGAATAGCATACTGGTGAGAAAACTGGGCTGTATGGGGGGCAGGAATGAGAGGGAGGGAGGGAGGAATGCAAGTGGACTGAATCCATTTTCCCTGCTTACCTTTTCCTCCAGATGTAGGGCAGCCAGCCCTAATTTGAAGTTGCCGGAATGCGACAACAATGACAAACAAGTTCTTGCTGGTGAGGCAAAATTTGGTGAGATCGGAGAGATGGAACCTTGCCTTTTTCCAGTGCTGCACTTGTCAAATCAGGATAATGTCATCACTGGGGACCCAACATGCACATTTCTGGACCCATTTGAATCCTTTAGAATTTTGTTTAAAGTTGGACATGAGCCTTTGAGAAAGGAGAATGCGAGCTCACTTTAAAAGGCAGCAAAAATCTGATGGTACAGTATTCAGGGCCATGTTAGACTGCAGACTTTTTAAAAAGCCGCAACAGCATATCGCAGGGAGAAAACTTCCAACTTTGCGCTCTGCCTCATGTGCCATTTTTCTATCTGCAGGGAGTTCATCATAGACAAAAGGGCATGGTTATCCCGCACTTACAGTCTGAAGCAGTGTCATCTATTTTCATCATGTCCCTCTCCTGGAGCATGTCCTGGAGTCCTTCAAGCCTAACATCATGGAGGAGTTGCAAAGGACCTCAAGGTACATCAGGGGGCCCAGACAGAAAGACTGCCCCCCTCAGACAGCCACCTACCCCCAGGAAGTGCAGGCACTTCAAGATTCAGGCTCCAGCAGCTGCCAGACACAGAACTGACAACCTGAGGAAAAAGGTACCCTTGTGACCAAGGCACCTCGTTCTGGTTTATGCACATAGCCCCTGGAAATAATATTTCTTTTGTGCAATGCATTTCAGAAATCTATTTATTGTACATGCATACATGTTTCATTCTGCTATGTGTATATAGCTTTTTGTAAAAAGTACTTTATTTTATTTTATTTATTTATTTTTCGATTTATATCCTGCATTTTTCCTACAAAGGGCTCAAGGCAGCTTACATCATTCTCCTCCTCCATCTTATCCCCACAACAACAACCCTGTGGGGTAGGTTGGGCTAAGAGTCTGTGACTGGCCCAAAGTCACCCAGTTGGTTCCATGGCCGAGCGGGGACTAGAACCCAGGTCGTCTGAGTCCCTGTCCCATGCTCTTAACCACTACGCCACACTGGCTCTCAATATTTTGCTTAATATCTTCCTGAAAGGATGCTTTTCTCAATAAACCTGAAAAGAGACACTTGGATCCTGACAACGAAAACAAATTGCTTCTGAAACACATTGGGCAAAATGAATTCTGTTTCCAGGTAC
Source organism: Varanus salvator macromaculatus (assembly GCA_023646645.1). Taxonomy (NCBI): domain Eukaryota; kingdom Metazoa; phylum Chordata; class Lepidosauria; order Squamata; family Varanidae; genus Varanus; species Varanus salvator. The sequence continues at coordinate 18,081,637 of JAIXND010000795.1, forward strand.
CTGAGGATTTCTGTCTCTTTCTTGTTTTCCTGACACATAACCTCCTTTCATTGCTTTTCTGTATACCCATCCTGAGTGTATTCATATAGTGCAACCCTATTGTTTGCAAGAAAAAGGACTATTGTTCCATAACTGAGCGTGTGATGCACAACATCAAGCTTCAATCCCTGGCATCTCTATGCAAATAAAGAGAGCACGTCAGATGGGAGGAGAGGAGAAAGACCACAACTGGAGACCCTGGATAGCCACCGCCACTCAGAGTAGACCATCTGACCTTGATGGACAAGGAGCTTGACTTGCTACGAAATGGAACTGCATGTGCCCATGCCCGAGCCCTCAGAATGGCACCATCTCAAACGGACCATGATGAAGCTGCAGTGTCATTACTCCCAGTATCCAGTTCTAGCAATCTCATAGCAAAGTGCTATTCTAGAAAGCAAGAACAGCAACCCAGAAGCTATTCCTGGGTCACCGGAAAAGACAGCCATGCTTCGTCGCCTCAGACTTTATCAGAGGGGTCTGTGGGCTCTTTACAGCAGCAATAGGAAGCAACATTTTTAGTATTGGCCATTAAAAGCAAACCCACACGACATACTTTACTGCACCAGCCTCCCATTATTTATGGCTCGCAGTCCAGACACAGATTAAACTTCCTCCAGGGACGTGCCTACTTCATGCAATAAAGCAATTTCAATGTTGTGGATTAATAGGCAATTCATCTCACAGAGGCTGAGTCACTGGGCAGGGCTTGGGGATGCAGTCAGATAGCTGATGCTAGCCCTTGGGAGCAAATTTGATTAATTGCAGGGTGGAGAGAGGGGCCCTGGAGCAATCCCAGAGTGAGAGCTGATTAAAGGGCCAATGGCTAGAGACAAGTCATTAACACTCACCAGAGAGTCCCCTCCTCAAAAATTCCACTCATTATTCAAAGGGGGGAGAGTTAGGATGGGCTTGTAAAGCCCCTGAAAATGACAAAAAAAGCTTCAAAGAATGCAGTGTGTAGAGAGATACATCTCTTAATAGAGGTTAGCTTTTTTCAATCTGTTTTCCATAAACTGTACTCCACAAAGTATAACCCTTCCCTAAAAAAGGTATATGTTACCAATACTTGCATTAAAACAAAGAAATGGCTTTGGGTGGACAGCTACCATTGCTTTTGACAGCAGTTTCAAGCAGTATCCCATTTGCTTTATTTAACTATTTGACAACTATTGGCAGCTCTGGTAATACGACGATTTTCTGTCAGCCACCTAATATTTCTATCTTATCCCACCATTCTGTCCCCACACTGTTGTTGAGGTTTTGGGGCAGCAGATCAAATCTTGAAGATTGTAGCGATGTTTCTGCCAGGTGAGAGTTTTGTTGCTGGCTTCTGTGCAAATTGTTTTTAAAAGAGTAAGAAACAGATACCTTCTCCTCCTCCTCCTCCTCTCCCAAAGACTTGACTCTGACCCACAGACTGAATACATAATGCATAAAGCACAGATCAGTGGTCCAGGAAACCACAAAGAGGGGAGGGGGAAGACAGTTTCCAGATAACAACCACCTAAGTGAATCTCTCTCTCTCTCTCTCTCTCTCTCTCTCTCTCTCTCTCTCTCTCTCTCTCTCTCTCTCTCTCTCTGTGTGTGTGTGTGTGTGTGTCCTGTAGCCACTCCCCATGCATAAACTCCATAGGGAGACAGCCACCCAACAGGACAGGTGATACACTCTCACAATCTACTCATGTGAAACAAGAGATCACCTGCCCACAAAGCAACTGCTGCTCCCATCACCACCAGCACCGCTGCCACCGCTGCCCTCTTGCTTTGTAGCTGCCAGAAAGTGCTGAGAAAAGCCTACTGCCTACCTTTTCCAATATGGCACATGTGAGCTCTCCAACACTTTTATAGAGGAGCACCACACCATAATTTTCTGTTAATTTTAAGGAAGCCAAGGTGAGAAGTATTCGTTTGCTTGTTTATTTAATGACTGCATTGATATCCTGCATTTTTCCTCTTGAAAAGAACCCAAGGCAGTCCTCCTCCTCTCCATTTAACCCTCAAAACAACCCTGTGTGGTTAACATTCATGGCCAAGTTTTGAGAGAAGCAGCACCTTGGAGGCATACGCAAGTGACACAAAAGCCCCTCTGCATCTGATACCCACAGGAAACTCTCCTTCTACCTACCTACCCTTTCCAAAAAAGCAATAGAAATTCTGTTGCTGGGAGGTACAAAGAGAGAGGCTGCAACTACCAGTGGAATATCCACACAGAAGTTAAATACAGGTTTGCTACAAACTCTTATTTAAAATACAAGCAACTGTTCTGTGCAGCATCTGGCAGAAAAATTGATTTGGCAGTCTTGCAGAATTTATTTATTTATTTATTTATTAAAGCATTTATAGGCCGCCCCATCGCAACAAAGCCTCGGGACGGCTTACAACAGTTTAAAATACAATAGAATAAAATACAATAAAACCATAAACAATATATCCCTCCCCGCCTCGGTGCATCTCGGCAACTGAAAGGGGAAAAAAAACCCCAAATTTAACTACAACATAGATACATAAATACATAACCACAAATTATAAACAAAACCTAAACCAACAATTAAAGTATGACTTGAATAAAAATGAGCTAGTATGGCTCGTGCTGTGACTGCATATGTACCACGAGTGAGAAATTAAGGGTGCAATGTTATAAAGTGCTTAGGCAGAAAAAAGTCCTACAACTGCCACCCTGATGCAGCCAGCCAATAAGAAAATGTGTTGACTCCTTTTTTTTCTTGCCTAAAGTAAGAGGAGTTGGGCTCCTTGGTGGGCACCAAAAAGGGCGCCCAGAGGTGCCCAGGAGTCACACACAGCACATTATTTACCCTGATCTAGCCTAACATCCATCCCCCAGAAGAGCCTATCCTAGATGCTTCAAAAGATGGTGCTAATTGCAAAGAAGTTACATGCCAGTTACAGGTTCTTAGTTGATCACAAGTCAGAAAGAACTACAAGTCTGTCATGTTATTTGAATTTGCTTTTTTGTTTCTATAATAAACACTGCTTTCTTCCTTTAAAAGGTTACATATCAGAGAGGAATGTAGAACGGAAGCACTTTGTAACTTATCCCAAAAAAAGAACACTGCGCTTTACTCCCTTTGTCCCCAAGAGAGCATGATTGTCCTCTATATGCCTGATCTTTCTCTTTGCTCTCCCTCAAACACACTTCATGCAGAAGCATTCAAACCTATGAATCTCCACCAAGGTTTTCCATTGCCAAAGAAAACTGCATGTTACTGTCTTTAGCTAAAGGATTTTACTGAAGAGACAATTCTCCTGTGAAACAAGACCTTTTACAGCTTTCTTCAACAATCATTAGGAATTGTTGGATAATGTCTCTCTCTCTGTGTGTGTGTAAATCATTTAATTTTCCATCTCATGAATATTCATCTAAGCTAAATACAACTGGGAGTATTCCTGCTTTATCACTGGGGATCCAAAACAGACAGAGACTTGCTCTAGAGAATTGACTTTGCCAGCTAAGTTGATAAAAGCAATATATACGTTAACCCTCTGGCAGAAACTCATGGAACAGCTATGTGCTGATCTTGATCCACCAGTTTAAGTCTTCTGAATTCTGATCCACCAGTTGTTACTTTTTAATTAGTCTGGGTCTTATGGCTTCAAGACAAGCAGCTTGACTACAGTGCTATTAGCATTCAAGTTTGTGTTGAAGCCTAGATCATTCAGTGTTTTTCCTGTAAAATGCTATCAGATTTTACTATCTTTTACATTCCATTTCCTGAATTGAATGATTCACATCAACTCTTCCTTCTTCTTGTGCCATTTTAATCTCGGTAAACCTAAGCTTTTGCAATGAAATTTCATAAGAAAAAAGAAAGTTCCTCACACCGAAACAAATCCAAAATAGCAGATCCAGAAATCCATAGGAAATTTCATAAGCAAGTGGGAGAGGGAAGGCAAAGTGTGATGGAAACTTTATTTTACAGGCTATCTTGAAATTCAGTTAAGCCCCAAAAATGAGGAAATGGAACCAAACCAGTTTCATGAATGAAAAGCTAGGGGAAGCATTCAGAGGCAATTTCTTTGCTTCCAAATCCTGACACTTCAATCTGAATTATGAATTTAATAAAATTTTGCTGCACCACTGTAATGACTATAAATGCCCTGGAGTAGGGAAGTGACACTACCCTTCCATTCAAACAGAAGAGGGAAAACCAGGGCAGAGCACAAATAAAATGAAAGAATTACAAGAACCAAGGTTTGAGTCTTTAGCGCCCTACCAAGAGATGCTGTTTGGTCTACAGCAACCTTGTGCTGGTGTCTTCCAGAGTTTTGGACTTTAACTCCTATCAGCTACAGCCAACTTGGCCAATTGTCAGGAATTCTGGAAGCTATAGACTAAAATAACTGGAGGGTACCAGATTGGGGATAGCTGGTCTACAGCATCTGTACCAGTTGGTGGTGGAACATATGGTGGCTGTGGCCCTCCAGGGTTTCGAACAGGAGTCTGTTTTAATCTTGTGTGGAGATGACAGGAATTGAACTTTGTGCCCTTCTTATGCCAAGCAGATGCTCTGAGCTACAGCCCAGGTTTTGAACCGCTAGTCTGCTACAGGTTCAATGCAACCATGCTGGTTGACATCCTAAATAGCAAAAACACAAAATCGTTTACTTTATTACAGCAAGATTACAAAACTACATTTCAGATAATGGACTATTTCAAAATGACAATTCTCCAAAAATAACAAATCTTGATTCCAAGTATAGAAATACTGTAGAACACACCCTGCCTTTAACTGCCTATTCATCTTCTTTGCCTTAATTAGAAATGACGCTTAATTACCATCAAGTTCTTGGTCCTTAAAATGCTTTTCTTCACTTTACTAGTACTTCTCCGTAGTCCTCCAGATATTTAAACTACAATTTGCATCAGCCCTAGCCAGTATAAGCCAATGGTGTAGAATGATAGGAGCTGTAGGACAAAACATCTGGAGGGCCAAAAGTTGCCCAGTTCAAGCCTTGTTAAAAGTGTGTAAGTATTATCACGATAACCTGACTTTGCTCCTTATTGCTCTCCTGACACCTGGTTTTATTTTAAAAATCCAGTTTGCTCCAAAGAAGGGAACTAAGGAGTCTTCCTTAGGCATGGCTCCCTGAGGTTAATTATTCCTACAAGGAAGTCTGCACACAACCAGTCTTGCTTGTTACAGCTAGCTAGCAATACTTGTACCATAAGTTGTAACCATTATTCTCTGCATCAGGCAGCCTCATAGTTTGTCTGATGTAGTCCTTCTGAAGCAAATATATACAACCCAAGAAGGAGAAAGAAAAATGCCAGTGAGATTAGGTTGCGTGAGATTAGTTATATGAGCCCAGAATGTAATTGCCTGGCTGTTGGCCAACCATCTATGAAGCAACCAAGGGAGCCAAAAAGATAACTGTAAGCATGAAATTAAGTGACGTTATGAGATGTACAGAAGGATCCATATTCCAATCTGCATCTCTCTCTTTGCTCTACTCTCAAGAGGGAGGGAGGAGAACCAGAGAAGCAATTGCCTCCTTCACCATATAACGCCACTAATCTTCTGCAGAAGTTATTAGGCCTCTTGAAATGAGGTTGTAGTTTATAAGATGTTTGTATGACTCTCTACATATACAGGTCAAGGTCTTTCAGCACTGCTGCAATACAAACATTTAAGACAATCATAATAAATCCTACCAAAGCAAGCATAAAAGTGGTTGAGGGAGGTAGAGGCATCACTGGCCTGGGAAGCTGGTCTACGCAGGGTTAAGTCTTGAATAAAGAGAACTAGCACAACAGCGTTACTTTATTGTTGTGTCCCAACAGCGATATTTGTTCGGTATACCACCTGGTCTAACTATAAATCTAACCACTATGTTTGAATGTCTACAACTTTTAAAACAGAGAAAGCTCAATTTGAGAGCTCTAAGAACACCATAGATCCTATTTCATGGCTCCCCACATTTTAAGTTGTATGCCACAGCCCTTTCAGCCCTTGGAACTTCTTCCTGCTCAATCTTCCTTTATTCAGGAGCCGCCAGTGACAGGGTCATTCTTATGCAGCAGCTGAAGCAGAGTTAGACATTGCAGATGCAAGGGCTGGTGCACAATATAAGACCAGGGAGCCAAGAAAGCTCAGAAAACAGACCAACAGTGTATAAAAGCCAAGGCTGCCGCCCAAATGGCAAAATCTTGCAATAGAGAGGAAGGAGAAAGTATTTGTCCCCAAGACAGCCACACAATGCCAGAGTTTGTTGCTGCATCAGACCCTGATCTTGTCCCATCAGCTATACAATCTGCCTAATAAAATGAAGTGGGTCCTTTCATCTAGATCCACTCCGGCAAAGGAAGAACAGAGTGATGGGACTGCAAAATGCAAAACAACAGAGCAGAACTTGATTAGTTATGCGTTTTTCTCTTTCACTTAGGCCTTAAACTTACTGACCCGGATAACAATGTACACTTTCAAATGGAGGTTTGGTTTCACAAAGCAACTTACTATGAAGATGCTAAATCCACCCACAGCAATGCTAGCTAGATACCTAGCTAGCCACCTGCTTTAATTGTCACTTGGTCTAATAAGCACTTCATCCAAAGCCAGAGCTAAGGGAGGCTGCTGTTCCTAGTTTGTATCAAATGCAGCAGGCTGTGCTCTGATTTGAACCAAGGACCCAATTCTAAAAGGCTAAGAGATATAGGAACTCTTTGTACCTGATACTTTGGGAGAAAGCAAGGAGCAAACAAACACATATACATGCACAAAATTATATTTGCTTCTTAAGGGAGGGTGGAAATACTCATTTTCACTCTTAATATTTGCTTTGACTTCCAAAGAACACTCTCAACCCGAATTTCTATTCTCACACACGGAATTATTTTGCTTCCTTGCATGAGCACAAGCAGGTAATATAAAGTAGTAGATATCCCAACTATAGCATATATGCTGCTGCAAAACTGAACTGTTTTCCAATACACACACTTCTTTCTGGCCTCATCTATCCTTATACATACTGCAAGTCATTGTTATTTCTCTCCAACAGATTCGTAACTAAAGCCAAGAGAAACAGGAGCTTGCACAGGAAAGCTAGAGCTGGCCACAAATCTCCCACATCCAAACTCAATAGTTACTAGTCACATGTGATCACTGGACCATAAAAGATCAAAACTAATTTGCCAGTATTCTAGTTTGCCAGTGTTACCCAAATGTGTAAGTTTGCCTGGTATGCCTGACCAGTAACAAACCAGTCGAGATGGCTCTTCCAAAGGAGGTAGCTTTAGTCCAGGAATAACTGGGGCTACACACACGCAAATAAAGCAAGGTTACATGCAACACACACCCAAATATTTATCATTATCCTTAGAAGATGTTTTAACTGATTGTAATCTGCCTAGAGGACCCTGGGGCCAATTTGACAGAAAATAAAGTCTAACAAACTAATGAACAAACAAACAGCTCAGGTTTCTAGCTTGTACAGTGCTGATTAAACATTCCATTTCCGCTCCCTTTGCTCCGCCCACTGTCCTACAGGCCTGTTCTTGCTCCACTCTACTCTGGCTCCAACAAGTTTCAGCTGCCCCATCCTTGCCTCCCTTGGTAATTGGGACATATTTCCCTAGTTTACAGAGGGGTCAGGCCTCATTGAATACATGATAAGTAAGAGTGCCTCTGAGCCTTGAAGTTTATGAGTAGGGAGTATTTGTCTGACAGCAGCCACAAGAGTCCATGTAGGCTACATAGCCACAAAACTATCTCAGCTGTTCTTGAAATTGCTCAACAGCACCTCTATGCCTTCCAAAGCCAGATGAAAACCTGCTCTTGGTTCCATGGCACATCATGGAGAATGTGCACATCACGGCTTCCGCAGAAACAGGTCCTGCCAGACAAACCTTGTGGAATTCTATGACAAGGTTTCAAGATGGCTAGATGGAGGGGATGCAGTGGATGTGTATACCTGGATTTCAGCAAGGCCTTTGACAAAGTGCCCCATGATATCCTGGTGGAGAAACTGAGGAGTTTTGGGATACACCAAAGCACTGTCCGGTGGATTAGGGCATGGCTGACTGACCGAAAGCAGAAGGTAACCATTAGCGGGAATCGTCTGGATGGCAGCCAGTGACAAGCGGGGTCCCCAGGGCTCTGTCCTGGGGCCGATCCTGTTTAATCTTTTCATTAACGACATGGAAGAAGGGTGAACAGTCTGCTGATCAAATTCGCAGACGACACTAAAACTGGAGCAGTGGCCACAACTGAGAAGCAGGTACTCCAGATCCAAAAGGATCTGGACAGACTATGGAAGTGGGCAGGAGACAACAGGATGGCGTTCAATGTGGAGAAGTGCAAGGTCTTGCACTTGGGGCATAGGAATAGCTGTCATAAGTACAGGTTAGGGGACAAGTGGCTGGAGAGCAGCACTTGTGAAAGGGACCGCGGGGTACTGGTTGACCGCAGGCTAAACATGAGTCAGCAGTGTGATGCGGTGGCCAAGAGGGCGAATGCCACCCTGGTTGCATAGCCAGAAGTGTGGCTTCTAGATCAAGAGAGGTATTACTTCCACTCTACATGACTCTGGTGCGCCCGCAACTGGAGTATTGTGTTCAGTTTTGGGCCCCTCATTACAGAAAGGATATAGCCAGGTTGGAGTCAGTGCAGCGTAGGGCCACAAGGATGGTGGCTGGTTTGCAGGGGATGGGGTATGAGGCGAGACTGAGGGAACTGGGTCTCTTCAGCCTGGAGAAGAGGAGACTCAGAGGGGATATGTTGGCAACATACAGGTATGTGAGGGGGTGTCACATGGAGATGGGGAGAGGCCTGTTCTCCCTGCAGAGGAAGGCAGGACGCGCTCCAATGGAGCAAAGCTCAGGGAGCCAAGGTTCAATTTGGATGCCAGGAAGCACTTCCTGACAGTTAGGACCCCGAGGGCGTGGAATGGGCTTCCACGGGAGGTCGTTGAGGCCCCATCGGTGAGGGTGTTCAAAGATAGGCTGGACATGCACATGGTGGGCATGTCATGAGCGGAGCCGGCTGGTGCTGGAGGTCAGACTAGATGGCCCAGGAGGCCCCTTCTGACTCGCTCTGTTTCTATGTTTCTATGTTTCTATGGAGAATTACACCAAAGCCCTATAAAGGCAGAGAATTAGCAGCTACAGTTGAGATCAGAAGGAAACTGAGTTGTGGGGCTATACAATCCCATTAACAGCTCTTCCTCAGCAGCCTCGGTCACATTGGCAGCAATGTGTGAATTCTCTCTAGCAGTCAAATTAAACTGAAGCCAACAGGACCTCGTGTTACTTAAGTAACAAAGCATTATGAAGTGTTCTGAAGTAAGGTACCAGTTTGAGTGGAATATTTTAAATCATGGGGGGGGGATTCAATTCCTCATCACAGTATGAACACCAAAGCAGGCTCTTACAGATTACACAAAATTAGAAAAACAACACATTTGGATGCAAGCTGAGAGACTGCTTGATATTGTGCATATAGAGGGTAACTTAACATGCTGGAGGAAAACTACAACCAAAATCAGATAAACGCATAAACGAAACTAGGGGAATGATTTATTTTGAAAAGAACATTCACCAACATGCTTGAAGCCAAAACAATTCCACACAATTTTCCGTTAAAGAAATGCCATTTAAAAAAATAAAACAAAACATGCTGGAAATGTAGCAAATGTTGGCCCTGCTAACTCTTCTGCTGTGCCATCCCAAGTGGACAGAAAAGCTGAAAAAGCTCTAGGACTCAGAACAACTCTCCCATTTAGAAACTAAATAAACCCAGACACAGCCTTTTCAAAAGCTCAGCCACTGCGCTCCAACACCACCAGCTTTTGGCAACAGCAAAGCGGGAAAGCAAGGAAGCAGTAGGCATCTTGGATTAATAAAGCTCTCACACAGAGGTGTCTTGCATCCAGAGAAGGGGGCTTTTCTCCCTCTCCCTCTCTCCCCCTCCCCCCCAAAAAAAACAAAGGTGTCTCCAAGACCTGTCACTGTAACTTCATCTCCAAGAACAGTGCTGGTTCATAGGTTTACGGCACATTCATTGTAGTTAAACTATCCTCATTACAAGACACTGAAACCAGATGCAAACTGTTTATCTAGAAGTTACACCTGCTGGGCAGATTTTGCAATTCAATTCATCCCCCATCCTAATTCAGATTCTTTTTTTTAAATCCCAAAACTTCAGGGAAGTTAACTCCAAGATCTCTGTGGGGGTAACCCCTAAAATAAAGGCACTCACACAAATTTAAAAAAAAGGAAAGATGGAAGCATCTTATGCTAGGCAACTGAATAGACCATCAGGAGAAGAAACCCCAAAGCTGATGTTTGAGCATCAAACCCTTCCTCTGCTTATTTATCAGTAAGTGGCATTTGTCAAAGTCAACAATAACCCAACCCCACAACTGTAATCCCTCCCACACACATAAGGAACATATACAGTGTCAGGATTATATTCAGAATGTCAGGCTTATAGATAATCTTCTGTGGAAGTAAGAAAAAGAGATGAGAGACAGAAGGAGAACACAATGGGGTAGTCATTCTGCTCTGCTGAACGTGACTGGTCATCCGTGCAAAATGTTTTTTTCCTACCAAAAGACTGGTCCTTGAGCCGGTTCCAAGCATTCGGGTCTCTCCCTTTGGGCGGTGTAGGTCTAGGCTGCAGCACCCACTCCGCACGCGGGGAATTGGGAGGTTTGACTTTGATGGTGTCTTCTACTGAAGAAATAACAGGGTCACTTTTCTTGTCGTGCTCCCCCCGATTCCCTTTAAAACCTTTTCCCCCTCCCTCTTAATTAGAAACTGTCGGTTGGACTTTATTTCCACGAAGGTGAAACTTGTCGGGCATACTGGAAGTGTAGAATATTGAGGTTTAAAAGAGAGAGAGAGGTATGAACATTTGCCAAGGCAAGTCTTCTTCCTTCCCAGAATACCTCTGGGCTTGCAAAGTTGTGTCTCCCTAGTCTGTTTCTGTCTCAGTTTTTATTTTAATGGTGAGAGGAAGCAGCAAGACTTCCACAACTTGTGAGCTTCATCTGGGTGAAAGGACTGTGTCCGGCTCTCTGGCATCAAAAGCAAAAGGAGTAATTGGACACAAGGTTTATTTGTGAGACATGTGTTCATGCCATACATCTGCTACCTGAAATGTCTTTGCACAAACCATCACCATATGCAAGGGAGGCGAGGGCTCTTGAACCTTTCAGGAGCTCTCCTCATCGCTGCATGAGAAGCTGTACATATCCCAATTCCTCCCGCTGAATAGTTACCGAAGACGCAGCAGCCCTGCCTTCCTGTACATCTGAAAATCCTACATGGATAGGAACTTCAGCTTGCCTTATCTCCCCTCCTCAAAGATAAGGCGCCCTGCTTGCCAACAATGCAATCCACAAGGCCCTGCCTCAGCATCGCACGCAGAAAACTTTGGGCAGAAAGGTGCAGAACTTTGGGCCTATTGGAACTTTGTATTGGCTGCTTTGAACCTGCTTTGCCTGCAGAACATCCAAGCTTCAATCCCTGACATCTCCACATGGGACTGGGAAAACTTCAGCCTGAAGTCCTGGAGAGTCATTGCCACTCAATGTCATCACTACTTAGCTAGATAAACTAATAGCCTCACTCAGTATGAAGCAGCTTCCCATGTACCTCAATCTAGGATGAGAGCTTGGGTGTCATTATCTTTATTTTGTCTCCATGACTTTATATCAGAAAGGGTCAAAACCATGTTGCTGTTTTTAATGGTTCACTAGGGTAAAGTTTGCAGCCTATGATCTTGGTTGGTCCTGCCACACTGAAGTTGGATTAGTAATACCTTAGTCCTATCTAGAAGGTATTTTTCCAGTTTCTCTTTAAACCCTCCCATCTTTAAAACCAACCTTGGGAACATGCTCCCACGTGTAATTTCATAGTCAGAGAGGCTTTCCATAATATACAGGAAGGAAGATTGAAGTTAAGTATTAAGTCATCTTTTAAAAACTTCTCTCCCCCCTCTTCAGGTCTGAGCATGCCCCAATCCTTTTGTCATTGCTCTATTTCAATTTTTATCACCATCCCACAATCACTGTTTCCCTATTCCATGCCCCATCTCTTCCTTCAATGCACAAGACCCAATACCACAGACAAGGACTCATCAGGACCAAGCAGAAAAAACAATTTACCAACATCACTGAGGATGACTCTACCAAACACATCAATCAGTACTCTCACAACACAAAACTAGAAGTGATGGTGGTAGACACAGTTCTTTAAATGTTGATGGACCTAAGATTTAAGTAGCAAAGTATTGCATATGTAAGATGTGTGAAACTGCCTTCCTCCTCACAGTCTGTCTCCTACCTTTCTGCCAAAAAGGTACACAAAACAGCCAACAGTAAAATATATATCAAAAGTAAAATCTTAAAATATAGCATGAAATGTATTAAAAACACATTTAAAACAAATAAAAGAATTATACAGCACCCATCCCTAACAAAACACTAGTACTATTAAGTAAGAGACCAGTCACAACAAGCCACCGAGAACCTAAGAGCCAGTGATTAAGAGCATGGAAATGGGACTCAGTCGATCTGGGTTCTAGTCCCCACTCAGCCCTGGGTGACTTTGGGCCAGTCAGCCTCTCAGCCCAACCTACCACACAGGGCTCTTGTTGCCAGGATAAGACTGACAGGAGGAGGAGAATTATGCAAGTTGTCTAATTCCAAGTTGCCTTGGATGGAAAAAAAAAGGCAGGATACAGATAAAGAACTCCTTCATGGATCACTGCCTTCTCATGGCGAAGGGGCTTGCGTAGCTCAATGAAGCTATGAGCTATGCTGTGCAGGGTCATCCAAGACGGACAGGTCATAGCAGAGAGCTCTGACAAAACATGATCCACTGGAGAAGGAAATGGCAATCCACTCCAGTATCTTTGCCATGAAAACCCCATGGACAGTAGCAAAAGGCAAAAAGATATGACACCGGAAGATGAGCCCCTCAGGTCAGAAGGTGTCTAATATGCTACTGGGGAAGAGCAGAGGGCTAGTACTAGTAGCGCCAGAAAGAATGAAGCAACTGGGTCAAAGCCGAAAGGACACTCAGTTGCTGATGTATCTAGTGGTGAAAGGAGAGTCTGATGCTGCAAAGATCTTTACTCCATAGGAACCTGGAATGTCAGATCCATGAATCAAGGCAAGCTGGATGTGGTCAAACAACAGATGACAAGACTGAACATCGACATCTTAGGAATCAGTGAACTAAAATGGACAGGAATGGGTGAATTTAGTTCAATGACCATCAGGTATACTACTGTGGGCAAGAATCCCTCAGAAGAAATGGAGTAGCCTTCATAGTCAATAAAAGAGTAGGAAAAGCAGTACTGGGATACAATCTCCAAAATGACAGAATGATCTCAGTTCGAATCCAAGGCAAACCATTCAACATCACAATAGTCCAAATCTATGCCTCAACCACTGGTGCTGAAAAGGCTGAGGTTGACCAGTTCTATGAAGGCCAACAACACCTTCTAGAATTAACACCAAAAAAATGATGTCCTTATCATCATGGGGGATTGGAATGCTAAAGTAGGAAGGCAAAAGATAACTGGAATAACAGGCAAGTTTGGCCTTGGAGTACAAAATGAAGCAGGGCACAAGCTCGTAGAATTTTGTCAAGAGAATACGATGGTCATAGCAAACACTCTTTTCCAACAACCCAAGAGACGACTCTACCCATGGACATCACCAGACGGTCAACACAGAAATCAGACTGACTATGTGCTCAGCAGCCACAGATGGAGAAGTTCTATACAGTCAGTAAAAACTAGACCAGGAGCTGACTGTGGCTCAGATCATGAGCTTCTGGTTGCAAAATTTAGGCTTAAGTTGAAGAAAGTAGGGAAAAGCACTAGGCCACTCAGGTATGACATAAATCATATCCCTGATGAATATACAGTAGAGGTGACAAATAGATTTAAGGAATTAGATGTGATAGACAGAGTGCCTGAAGAACTATGGACAGAGGTTCGCAACATTGTACAAGAGGCAGCAACTAAAACCATCCCAAAGAAAAAGAAAGGCAAGAAAGCAAAATGGCTGTCTGAGGAAGCTTTACAAATAGCTGAGGAAAGAAGGGAAGCGAAAGGCAAGGGAGAAAGAGAACGATACACCCAACTGAATGCAGAATTCCAGAGAACAGCTAGAAGAGATAAGAATGCCTTCTTAAATGAACAGTGCAAAGAAATAGAACGATAGAATCGGGAGGACCAAAGATCTCTTCAAGAAAATTGGAGATATGAAGGGAACATTTCATGCAAAGATGGGCATAATAAAGGACCAAAATAGCAGGGACCTAACAGAGGCAGAAGAGATTAAGAAGAGGTGGCAAGATTACACAGAAGAACTATACAAGAAAGAGCTTAACATCCCTGATAACCACGATGGGGTGGTCACTGACCTCAAGCCAGACATCCTGGAATGTGAAGTCAAGTGGGCCTTAGGAAGTCTGAGCAACAGCAAAGCTAGTGGACAGTATTCCAGCTGAGCTATTCAAAATCTTAAAAGATGATGCAGTTAAAGTGCTACACTCAATATGCCAGCAAATTTGGAAAACCCAACAGTGGCCACAGGATTGGAAAAGGTCAGTTTACATTCCCATCCCAAAGAAGGGCAATGCCAAAGAATGTTCAAACTACCGCACCATTGCACTCATTTCACATTCTAGCAAAGTGATGCTCAAAATCCTACAAGCTAGGCTCCAGCAGTATGTGGACCGAGAACTACCAGAAGTACAGGCAGGATTTCGAAGTGGGAGAGGAACTAGACAGCAAATTGCCAACATACTCTGGATCATGGAGAAAGCTAGGGAGTTCCAGAAAAATATCTACTGGCGGGCCGTCGACAATTGTTGTACCGCCACCTGCATCGCCTCTCTCACAAAGGTCTTTGCCAGGTCGGCTTGAGTTCCTGGGAAGGTGGCAATGATGCTGTTGAGGCACTGCATCAAGAAATATTGATAGCGCGCCAGGGTCGCTTCGTAATTGGTTATCAGCAATCGAAGGCCGGATGCTATGTAGACCCAGCACGCTAGGGAATCCACCTTCCTGCCCGCCTTATCGCGGGGTGAAGTATGTCCACGTGCCTCCCGGCCCTGAGAGGATTCAACGACTACTGAATTTGGTTTGTGGTGATGGAGGAGGAATGGGATGTCCTCCTCTCGGACCCGATACATCGACTCGTATTTGCGCGAGGTCGGCTGTGGATGGGCCGGGAGGTCCCATGGCTGAATCATGGCTTGCCGCAATATTGTAATCAGCGGTAGGGCGATAGATGTGGATTGTTCTCCCCTGACCACATCATAAAAGCAGTCGGTACTCGGTCCCAGTTGTTGGCGGGCTTCGATTTCGAGGGATTTCACCAGCCTGGCCATGAGCTCCGAGAAGATGTGTTCCTCGGGTGACCCAGGGCCTTGTGAGGTAACCGCTGCGTCTGGTGAGGTCGAGTCAATGTCGGACTCGTTAGATTCCATCCAGTAGGGAGGAGCAGCACTGGAGGAGAACCCCGCTGGCGACTCTGATCTGCTACTCTCCCTGGATGGAGGCATTGGAGCATCTCTAGGTGTTGCCTGGAAACGATCCCTAGGAGCTGGTGGCGAGGACCGTCCTCTGGGAGCCGGGTAGTAGGCCATAGAGTGGCGTTCCTCCCGCCTCGGTACGGAGGAATATTGCGACTGGTACCAGTCGTCGGATCGGATCTCTGAAGAACGGCTCCTGCGGCTTCTGGGTGGAGACACGACGGGCTCAGCCTCAGCAGGAGCGGACGGCATCGGCGTCAGATATCGAGCCCTAAGGGGGGAATCCCTGATCTCGCCATCAGATATCGAGCCGTGATGCGGGTCCTCCTGCACCCCAGACTCTAGAGGGTGTGGCGGGGCTGGCGGAGTGACCCTCATAGCCGCCTGGATGACTGGAGTCAAGGGCGTCGGCTCCGAGACCGGCATCGGTACCGAGGAGGCCGTTGAACCCGAGTGCCGATGTTTGGGGCGTTCGGGATCCCTCGGTTTCTTAGAAGGCTTACTAGCCTTATCTTTCTTGGCCTTCTTATGCACAGTGTGTTTCTCTGGATCACTGTGTTTTCTTTTTTCCTTCTGCTTCCTCGGAGCAGATTGGTCAGCCATACCCATAGCGCCTTCAGCTGAAGGGTGTGAGGGTGGAGTAGCGGAGGAAGAAGCCGGACGCTGCGGCAAATCGGCCGAGGTTGGGTGGCCTTCGGGCGGAGCTAGAGCTGTGGGAGTTTTAGCCACAAGCTGGTCCGATTGGAGGAGCGCCTGGTCCCACAATAGCTTGCAGAGGCGGTTCTCCCGGTTCGTCCTCACTTGTTTTGAGAAGGCCAAGCAATGGCGGCATTTATCGGTCCTGTGCCCCTCCCCGAGGCACAGGAGACACAAGTCGTGCGGATCTGCCGCAGGCATTTTGGAGCCGCACTCCCCGCACTTGTGGAAAGCCGCCCGTTGCACCATTGCAGAAAAAGGAAGGAAGAAGATAGCAAAGCAGGAAAGTAATATTTTTATAATGGTTTTTTTTTTTATAGGAACAAGAAGATAAGTGCACGAACAAGAACAAAGTGAATATACTTAACAAGAACACGAACAAGGGTGAATAACTTGGACAAAAAGGTAAGTTTTTGAGCAAGGAAAAGGAAGGCAAGTAACAATCTAAGCGAGAGCGAAGCGGCACAAGGCACAACAAACGGCGGTCGCAAAGACTGGAAAATGGCAGACACTCCACTCCTTTATATAGTGCTGGGGGGTAGGGGGAGTGGAGTTTGCCACCAAAGAAACCGTTAGCTATTAATCTTCCAGCCAAAGGCACTGTGCAGGCGCAGAACCCAAGTGTGTGATGCACAGAGGCCACGACGAAGAACAATAGATTGCAAAAGAAGAAGGGGACAACAGAGGATGAGGTGGCTAGATGGAGTCACTGAAGCAGTTGGTGCAAGCTTAAGTGGACTCCTGGAGATGGTGGAGGACAGAAAGGCCTGGAGGAATGTTGTCCATGGGGTCGCGATGGGTTGGACATGACTTTGTGACTAACAACAAATAATAAAGAAATAAACCACAGCCTTGCAAGTTCTTCTGGCAAGGGTAATTACCCTGTATGCTCAACAAGGCCATGATGGCTTATTTCCCCTGCTGTGATTCTGTGAACCAGACCAGAATTTTTCTATTGGGAGGGCTAGGAGCCCTCTGTCTAGCATGGCTTCTCCCAACCTTTTATTCTAGAAGAAACACTTGAAATAATGTTCATGCCTCAAGAAATCACTGAATAAATGCATAAAGTTAGGCTCTGGATTTAATATAAATGAAGGTTGTAAACTGACCTTAATTAGTGCCAATTTACAACATGAAAATTCATTGACACTGTTGAATAGCATGGTTACTGAAAACCAAAAGATAAATCAAAGCAATATAACCAAAACATTGGTTAAGACAGTGTTATTTTTGAAACTAGAATAAAGAATTAAATGTACTTAATTAAATTAAATGTGGAAAGCCAGTGTGGAGTAGTGGTTAAGAGCATGGGACTGAGACTCAGACAATCTGGGTTCTAGTCCCCGCTCAGCCATGGAACCAACTGGGTGACTTTGGGCCAGGCACAGACTCTCAGCCCAACCTACCTCACAGGGTTGTTGTTGTGGGGTTAAGATGGAGAAGGAAAAAGATGTAAGTTGCCTTGAGCCCTTTGTAGGAAAAAGGCAGGATATAAATCAATCAATCAATCAATCAATCAAGTGAAACCTGTGCTTGCTTTTTGCTGCCCTAATACTTAATTCTGGACCAAATTTTAGATAAACACACGCGGATTTCATCTTCAATTAAAATGAGACCATTTCTGTGACCACCACAAAGATCTGTGACAGTTCAATCAACCACTAAATGCTATTCCCCCATTCAGGCCTGCCTCCAATGGCTCTGCCCGCAAGTTGTCACACACAGACAAGATGAAAACGACTAAAATGTAGTGTTTCAGTGTCAACACACTTGGTTCCAATTAATTTGACCATTCAAGTATTATTATGCCATCAAGATTACTGAAATGATCAAGTAACTCATGTGTGTTGATATTGGAGCATACATTATATAATAATTGATATTATCTTATATGTTAGATTTATATTATATGTTAGATTTATATTATAAGCACACAAACACATGAATGTGAAAACACAGTACTTATTTTATAAATAGATAGTCTCATAATCTCAGAATCCCCAGTGATCTTTTGCAGAACCCTGGAGTTCCAAGCTACTGCCCCAAATCTCCCTTCCTGTATTGGAAACCAAAATGGGCATGATCACCACACGGGACAGACCATATGTCCTGCAAGTTCACTCCTTTTATTGAAGGCTTGCTTCTTTGTAGCTGAGCCAATGTTCCTGGCCTTTTTAGCACAGCATCATCCTATTCAAATGTCTGCTGTTTCTCATGGCTCTCTCCAGTTGTCATAAACATAAACCTTAAATCTTGCATGCAAAAGAAAACCATATAAAATGGACCAGTAAACTTATCTTGTGATAGGGGTTCAGTACATTCAAAAGCAAGCAGGAGTCAGCCCTGAAGTACCAAGTTAAAAACACACACAAGCAGAGCAAACTACTGTTCCATAAACATGAATTTTGTATTTTGTTCCAAAACTTCATTTAGCAGCCATTAAAAAAAAATATTTGGCACCACGAAATGTCCCATCCATTTATAACTGGTAAAAATGATTAAAGAGAGATCTAGTACAGTTATGTCTAGTCTGAAACACAGAAGTCAGACATTACCCTATCCGTCTTGGCATACACACTAGCACTGTTCTGTTGGGAGACCAATTACCTGCTTGTCTAAAATAGAATGCCCTGCTAGAGAAACCTAGGCTCAGTTCTGAGTTTAGTATAGAGCTGATTTGGCTTTTAGCTAGTATTTGTTTTCCACTGCAATTTTCAGGCTATGCAATTTTCAGGCTATGACATATATACTAGATCCATATGATCCTATGAAACAGCTTTCATTAAAAGGAAAGTAAAGTTCTGGAGGGGCAGGGAGAGCAACTAGAGCGTAGCAATTTCATTTCGTGAAACAAATGGGTTCCAGAAACCATACAGATGTGCTGTTTCACTGATGTATTATGTAAGCTGCCTTGAGTTCCTTGAGAGAAAAAAGGGTGGGTTATAAATATACTGAATAAATAAATAAGATGTGCTATGGAGAAACTGTACCCGAATACATGACTTCCTATAGCCACACATACCTATACAGAGGACAGACCAGAGCTGAGATGGACACATAAAATGGTAGAGCTGGCAGACAGCCACTGTTGTCCCACAGATGCCACAAGTGGCACAAGAAGTACAGGTTGTGGCATACCTAGACAGTAGCAGGATTGTCTGTGAATGATACAATAGACTATGGAGTCAGGGAGGAAACTTAATCTCTGCATATCTCCAGGTATGTTGGCAAAGTCCCATCCAAATCATTCAAAGCTAGGTGGTCCAAGGGTCTGACTTGGTATAAGCAGGCCCTTGTGTGCCTATGTTCAAGAAACACCAAGATCTACAGCTATCTAACAGATAGTAAATGCTTCCCAAACTAATTAGTCCACCATCAATGAATAAGTACACACAAATGGGTACGTCTGTATTTAAACCCTTCTACTTAAATCATATATACACAGAGTTGCTATTTGTCCTGCAGAAGGAAATGAGCAAATTGGGGCTTTCTTTTAGATATAAAAACACAAGTAAATGAAACTATTTAATTCACACTCACAAACATACACCTCTAAATACTCAAACCAAGGTCATAAGAAAATATAGGTTGCCATTGAACTAACTGGTCAGAATACTAATTCATTTCTTATTTTACTCCATTGGCCAAGAAAGATTAGGAGCTGGGTTGGATGGAGATGCCTGCCTCCAAACTCCAAAGAGGAAGATATTCACACAGTTCACATCCTGAAGTGCAAGCACAGAGCTTTGGAATAACCATCATCTCAGGAAGCAATTTAAACCAGAATGCTTCCTTTTCCAAACAATAAAAAAGTAAAGCAAAACGAGAGAAAATGAGCTTGCATGATACAGGGGAGCCACTGGGAATGATTTCCAAGATAGGAATTCTGCTCAAAAGGAAAAGAAAAATAAAACTGGGTGGGACTGGGTGTTCCAAATGGACAAGAACCCAGAAATCAGTCACCCTTTGTATATTTGCTAGAGTGCAAAGTCACACACACATTTTTTCCAGAAGTCCAAAGTTGCACATATGTTTTTTCCAAAAGTCCAAAGTTACACGCACACTTTATAGACTGTTTCAGCACAAAAAGTAATCACAAACAGCTATTTCTGCAGCAGAGTGACTTCTTTTAGTTTCCTGTTGAACCTAGAAGTATATTTATCACTCCATACAAAGGTTTCCTAGTCTCCTTTCCCTCTCCCACTAGTGCCCCCCCCCACATATCCATAGCCCCAATTCAGAGCTCTTAATGGGATCAGCAGATAGGAAGAAGATAGAAATAGATGAGGCAGTTGGGATTCTTCGTAGTGGAAAAAGCTATTTGCTATACAGCATGGATTTGTGTGTGGGGGTGGGGGGGTGGGGAGGAGTTGTTTCTTCAACTATTACAAGAGCACCTGACCTACAAGACCTAACAGGCTGCCAGAAAGGCCACAAGAATCTTGGGAAATAAATGTGAAGGGCTTTAAGCATTCCTGCTGCTTCAAGCAATTTAATGCAAAATTTTAAAGCCTGACTGGAGGTGTGAGGAGGCATAAGGAAGGCTTTAGGGCCAAGGTCAGCCCAGAAACTATGTGGGGTGGGGGAGAGAAGCCATCCCGGCCTTAATACTAAGTACCTTTACTGAGTTAAAGTCTTCACAGATTAATGAATAGAAATGGCCTCTAGCTATAAGCAATCATAGGCAGGGGCTCAAGATGGCCACTAAACAGCTTTGGCTAATGCTTTTTTCAAGGAGCCTGCAGCCCACCACACTTTCTAGGGCTTCTCATGCCACCAGTCAAGCTTACATTAGTACTGCAGTGCATAACTCAGGCACACCCTTCCTTTGTATCTCTTTCCCTTCTGCCAAATAACAACATAAAAAGACAATATCCTGTGTCCGTGGGTATTTGGGTGGAACAGCCCATCAAATTACTAAGCAACAGAATTCTCTGGAAGCTGAGCTCTTTTTAAAGCCTCTTTTGAGGCTTTAAAAGAAGCAACCCAAGACAAGAAGCACCCCAAATGGACCAGCTTTGATGTATTCATCCTTATAATCAGCACAGCTTCATTAGGCACTGCTAATCACAAAAGGAAATTGTCAACAGGTAGACCATTACAATCGTTCTTGGCACAACCCCACTTGCCACCAAATGAAAGGAGGCAAAAAGATACACTTGTTTGGCTGTTCCACCAGACACAATAAGCTGCTGTTTGAATTCATTATCCAAGCTCGTTATTCACCCCACCAATCTCAGATGTCTCAAACAGCACTTGGGGGAACAAAGCCCTGCATGGAATTGAGTAAATGGGCTAAATTGATGAGCTTCAAAAAATCTCTTGGACAGTTAAAGCAAGTTTTCCTAGCATGGCAATAATAAAACAAAGCAGCCAAAGCTTAGCAGAGTGGCAAAATGGTACAACAGTCAAAATCCAGGGCTGCAGCTGCCCAGGGTGTTCTTCACAAACTTTTTCTATATTGCTTTAACTCAAAGAGGCAAAAAGGAAAAAGGAAACTGCAACTTCCCCAAGCTAACAGAATTTATTTTAAGTGAAGTTGACTTAACCACTTGATGTATTTGCCAGATGTCTTTTATTCAGAGTGCATCTACAAAAAAATAGCTTGCTAATAGCACTCATCTGCTTGGCTGGCAGGAAGCAGAACACCAGTCAGCCACCAGTCTCACATGGGTTGCATGTCTGACCGTTTACTTCCAAGGGATTCTGAACTGCATGGGTAGAACTTCCCTATTCCCATTTCATCCTCACAGCCACCTGGTCAGGTAGACTAGGCTGTGAAATGTTAAGTCTCCCAGGGCCACCCAGTAAGCTAAATCTGAACTCCAATCACTAAATGATACTGGCTCTCCTCCTCATCCACTCAAACATCTTACTCCAGATGCATCAGTACACTGAAGTCAGTTCTTAATAAAGACAGGAACATCCACTTGGCAGGGTAAGAAATGGTTTCAACTCAGCAACATTACAACTAGACAGAGTAGTAAGCAGTGGGAATATGAAAGAGTTGCCTATCATACCCTTGGCACTACCAGCATGACTCCTCCAAAGTAAACCCAAGTGAGTTCAATGGAACTTACATCCAGGTAGGTGTACATAGGATTACAGCTTTAATGGGCAACACAGTCAATCTTTTGGCTCCCTCCATTATGGCTTGCTAGGAAAATTAGCAGTCAACATGCCCAGTCCTTAAGCATTCCCTACACCTAGTGAAAATGGCATCCAACACCCCACAAACCTTCATCCCAAGGACGTTGTCTTTGAGTGCACAGCTACTTAACCAGAGCATGCACACGGGCATTCCAGCAAATCTCATCTGATAGTGAGAATAGTAATTGGGCACAGGACTTGTCGCTTGTGTTTAATTTTGACAAAGTGACATCATTTAGCTGCACTAATTGATTTGTCTTGAAAAGTCAACTTTAAACTCAATTAGTTTCCCCTTTGGTAGCACATGTCTCTTGAACCAAATTGCAGTTAGAAATGCAGGAACAAAGAAAGCTACCTTACACTGAACCAACCCATTAGTCATCTAGCTCAGTATTTATACTCCTTCACATGTAAATGAATCCTGGAGCAGTGAACAATAAAAGATTAAAAATACACTTTTAAAAAAAGGAAAGAAAGAATATCACCTATAAAAATGTACCTGGCCAGTCAAGGATGGCATCCTAATATAAGTATGTTTTCAGCGGGCACTAAAAACAACACAACTGTGGGCTGCTTGACTTCCAGAGGCAGGTGTTTCCATAGGAAGGGAGCCACTGCAAAGACGGCTCTTCCAGATTAGCCCCTAGTTTTCCCTGTGAAGTTACTAGCAGCATCTGATTCACTGGTGAGGCAGCTTGATAAGGGAGATGATCCCTTATTCCTTGTAGCCATTCTATACAAACTTCATCTATATTGCTTTAATTTAAGAGGAAACTGTGAGAAAAGAGAAGTACTGTCTACCAGCAGCAGTTCTCAAAACTTGCCCACAAATGACTTGAACATTGTTGCAGGCCTCCGTGGACTCTGCAACACACTTGTTTTGGTTGTTCTTAAAACCAAAATCAAAATGCTTGCCCTAGTCCAGGTGGCTCAGAGGGACTCACAAAGAAAGGTACATTTGTGGGAGGAGGAAACAGTAGGTTGTGCCAGAGCCAGGGCCCTGTTCACTTGTTCAATGATCTAGCAATGATCAAAACAGCCTCAGTCACTCATCAGAAAAAAGAAACCTACTGCTGAGTCAAGAGTAAAAGCTGACTGTTCATCAACCTTTTTGCAGATTACCTGAATGGGGCTTGTGGACCATGTCACTGCTTCACATCTAAACAAGGGTCTTTCACAAGTCCTACACAAAGACTTCAAACACTGTATCTGTGGGCCTAAGTGTGCACTGAAATGCCTAGTTCTGCATGAGTTTTAAGGAATTTAACCTGATAAGGAATCAAGTTACTCATTTCAAGTTACAAAAGGATGCAAATGACTGATACAGGGAACAAGCAATGATACTAAATGACTATTTTGCCTCTGTGTTCTCCCCAAAGCAGGACAGGGGAGATCCGCATAGATTAGATGAGGCAGGGGACTCAGGGGCACAGATTAGAGTCACCCTCCTAGAAGTCAAGGGGCTCCTCAGGGCATTGGACATTACAAAGGCGCCAGGCCCTGACGGGTTACACCCGAGAGTACTTAGAGAGTTTTGGCAGGGGTTCTCTCACGCCCGCTGGTCTCCATTTTTGAGGCCTTGTGGAGAATGGGTGAAGTTCCAGAGGACTGGAGGGTGGTGGCAGTACTCCCAATATTCAAAAACGGTTGCAAAAAGGATATGGGGAATTACAGACCAGTTAGCCTTACATCCATTGTAGGAAAAACAATGGAAAGGCTCCTAATAGTGAGAGACCTAGTAATGCTAGATAGAAAAGGGAGGCTGACAGCCACACAACACGGCTTCCGCAAAAACAGGTCCTGCCAGACAAACCTTGTGGAATTCTATGACAAGGTTTCAAGATGGCCAGATGGAGGGGATACAGTGGATGTGGTATACCTGGATTTCAGCAAGGCCTTTGACGAAGTCTCCCATGATATCCTGGTGGAGAAACTGAGGAGTTTTGGGATACACCAAAGCACTGTCCAGTGGATTAGGGCATGGTTGACTGACCGAAAGCAGAAAGTAACCATTAGCGGGGAATCATCGGGATGGCAGCCAGTGACAAGCGGGGTCCCCCAGGGCTCTGTCCTGGGGCCAATCCTGTTTAATCTTTTCATCAATGACATGGAAGAAGGGGTGAACAGTCTGCTGATCAAATTCACAGATGATACTAAAACTGGGGCAGTGGCCCCAACTGAGGATCCTCCTCAAAAGGATCTGGACAGACTATGTAAGTGGGCAACAGACCACAGGATGGCGTTCAATGTAGTTAAGTGCAAGGAATAGATGTCATAAGTGCAGGTTAGGGGACAAGTGGCTGGAGAGCAGCACTTGTGAAAGGGACCTCAGGATGCTGGTTGACTGCAGGCTGAGTCAGCAGTGTGATGAGGTGGTTAAGAGCGCGAACACCACCCTTGGTTGCATAGTCAGAAGTGTGCCTTCTAGATTGAGAGAGGTATTACTACCACTCTATATGACTCTGGTGCACCCGCAACTGGAGTATTGTGCTCTGTTTTGGGCCCCTCATTACAGAAAGGATATAGCCAGGTTAGAGTCGGTGCAGCATAGGGCCACAAGGTTGGTGGCTGGTTTGCAGGGGATGCTGTATGAGGCAAGACTGAGGGAACTGGGTCTCTTCAGCTTGGAGAAGAGGAGACTCAGAGGGGATATGTTGGCGACATACAGGTATGTGAGGGGGTGTCACATGGAGATGGGTAGAGACCTGTTCTTCCCTGCAGAGCAAGGCAGGACGCGCTCCAACGGAGCAAAGCTCAGGGAACCCAGGTTCCATTTGGATGCCAGGAAGCACTTCCTGACAGTCAGGACCCCGAGGGCGTGGAATGGGCTTCCACGGGAGGTCATTGAGGCCCCATCGGTGAGGGTGTTCAAAGACAGGATGGACATGCACATGGTGGGCATGTCGTTAGCGGAGCCGGCTGGAGCCGGGGATCATAGATGGCCTGGGAGGCCCCTTCTGACTCACTCTGTTTCTATGTTTCTAAGTGTTTATGGGACTCTGCTATGACTGCTACTGCTGTTGACATCTTACAAAAACATTGTATGTTGTGTTTAAGGTACAATATAGTCAAGAACACTATACAGAACAAAGAAAGGGGGCTCTTATTCAATGAAATAAACAGTTGTGTCTCTCTGGAAAGCAGCGTCATCTGTTTGCTGTTTTTCCCTTATTTTTTTCAAGAAGTGGGACACGGCAAAAACAAGATGTTTTAACAGAGCTGTAATGCAGAAAGTATTTGCTCTTGTGTTGAATGCTCTGCTAAGGTGTATTTGATATAAATAGCTGAAAAAGGCAAATCACAACAGCGAAAACAAGAACCTTTGTCTGCAAACAGCTGTGTACAGTATTTATATTCTACTGAGTTGGGGGGAAATGAACTCTTTTCCTAACAATTGGGTCAAACAATATAAACAACATGGGTTTGGGAGTAGGGGATGCTTCTACTAATGCAATATACACAGACTAAAAGATGTGCAAAACAGTTTGCCTTGCGCAGATACAGCTCTGGTGAAAGCTGGATTGGGAGATACAATCAAAAGAAAAAAAATGTTTAGTTGCAAGACTCTGAACACAGCTGTCATCCAACAAAAAACATAACAAAAGAGAAACATGATTCTGATATTTGAACTCACTGTTCTACTCTTAGCTATGATGCGTACAGGTAAAAATTTCCTATTGCAAAACTTCATTCATCAGAGGTTAAAAGTAGGATTGCAATGAACGTTTCATACTAATGGGATACTGAGCATTTTGTGTGTCTACCCACCCCCCATTATAATTCATCTAAATGGAGCCTTTGGCACAGTTCTTCCCTCTTTTTTGAGATGTATGCTTTAATGTAAGTAGAAGCTTATTGGACAACTGAACTCATCATAACTCAACTCAATTAATTATATCTTTTGGAGTAGACTTCACTTTTAATCATTTTTAAAATTAATCTTTCTTGCTTTACCTTCTTATAAAAATAAATAATTTAACAAAACAAAACACTTTCCAATCATTACCACTATCCACCTTTGCTAAAACGGCAGTGATCAGAAAGCTACTTTTATTGTTCTAAAATTATTTGTATTTCATTATTGCATTAAAGTGCTGTAAGACCCTTATAACTGACAGACATTTCATTATCATGTTTTAATGCTTTAGCACTACTTAAATTATGTATAAATAAATGTCTGCTAAAAATGGAGCCTACCACAAAAGTTACAGTGCTTATGCAATTGAACTTTAATAGGTTATTGCCCACATAAAAGTCTGTTTTTAAAAAAGATGAAAAAAATAGAGCTATGGGCATCGATACATGTGCAAGTTGTTTTACTTTTCCACCACTCTAAAAAAGTTAGACTTTCTCTGGTATGGAAAGAGGACAGAAGCAATACTGGAAAAATACAGGAAGACTATAAATGGGCAATGTGAGTGAACAAGCCATGGCTATTAAATAATCAGTCCTCATGTAGAAGCACCCTGTTAGACAATCTCAGGCTGGAGGTATGAGGGTGCTTCTACTTTAAAGGATTCTAGTACTGCCAGTCCAAAAACACTTCTCAGCGATTCCACTTTTCTCTCCTTAATGGATTTTTGGTAAGAAAAAATGAGAGAAGCAGCAGTGAAAGAACCCAAGAGGGTTACAGATAAAGTTCTATAAAATGTTGGGAATGATGGAGAGAGACTGCACTATAAAACTCTCATCTAGAAGCACCCACAGCAGATTAAAAGAAAGCTTCAGAAGATGCAAAGAACATTTTCAAGAGACATGGATTTTTGTGGAATTCCTTCCCTCCTCTAAATGCAATCAAAACAGGGTCACAATATTTAAGAATGAACTAACTCTGACTCCCAAAGTTAAGGAATGATTCACTAGTTGTTGCTTCATACTTAACTTTTATTCCCCATCTTTTATTTATTCCATCTGTAAATTCTGACTCACCCAAAGTATTGCTAGATGGCTTCATTTTATTTGCTGACAAAAATATTTATCTGCTGTTTCTTGACCTCCCAAGTTGCTAACATCAAATCAATAAAACTGAAAATATCAGACTTTTATAATAAACATACTGAGTCCTAATTAAAGTACATGTCAGATGGGAAAAGGAGAATTATCTGCTACTTGAAGCAGCCTTTAAAATTTCCACATCCATAGGAGAAACTGCTCCAAGAGAAAATAACTTCTGACCTTGTGGAATTCAGGAACTCATCCCAGCAGGAGATGATTGAGCCAGTAATTCAGTAAAAATTTTAAAAGACAGATAAGGGACTTTATAAATTATATGAATAAACAGTTGCACATTTTACATACACATTACATGCAGGATTCAAAACAGGAAGGAACATTAAAGTGCAAAATCTTTCTGTTCCTTGCAATAAATATTTGAAAGGAACACCAAGATCTGCTCCATTAACTGCCAGCTGGCAAACCCTGCTCTAGAGGAATCTTAATTTCCTTCTTCATAGGTTTTCCTCCATCATATATTGTCAAGAGTTCAGATAGCCATTTTAGAAGGCCAGTCTGAAAGGCAGAGGTAGAGAACTCTGGGCAAATGAATATTCCTTTCTTTTTAGGAGCACATGCACATCTATGCCCTATTCTCTACAGAACAAACAGCATGTTGAGTATCCTACACAGCTCATACACATTCTGGGGGAGAGAGAGTTAAGTAGGCTTATGCTTTCTGTGAATAACAAATAACTATGGTTTTAACACTCCTATCTGTCTGGAGCCTTTGAGATCAGACAGCAAAACTAAAACTCTAATAAAATAAATACTCTTTTCATTCAAGACAAATGGGGGAGTGCATTTTCAGGACTCCAAGAGAACTGATTCTCCTCCAGATTCTAATGAGGAGAAATATGCTAGAGAGGAATGGTAGGATCCCACTGTAATACTGAGGTGCTGTACAACAGTCATCTTGTTATACCAGAGGGGAAAAGCACAAATTTGGAAGACCATGCAATCACAATGCAACTGGCACTCTTCAATAAAGAAGCTTCCTAAGGTTTATTATAGAGGCTGTTCACTTGGCTTATTTCAAAAGAATCAGCTAATCTGCATTCATTTACATGAACTCAGTATTATATTCTGAATCTAAAGATACCACAAGACAGTGGAGTGTTGGATTGCTGCTATCAGGTATATGTTGCTAAATTCCCATCCTGCAATATTATCCCAGAGGACAGTCTCTCTTCTGCCATGAGAAGTCAATCCCTTGTTTCCATGTGGCCAGTCAGAACAGAAGTGAAGAGTATGAAGCGTACTCTTGTTCACACTGGGGAGCACGGGGGGGGGGGGGAGCTATTCAACATGTGGATAGGCTAGGGGAAAAAATCTCCTCCCGCACAGCTGAAAGGTAATTACACCTCCTCTTCTGGCTGCACTGTTGCCCTTCCCAGTCCAGTCACTCAGGAGATTTTAAACTAGCCAATGAATGCACATCAAGCATGAGCATCAAGCGTGATCACAAATACATGTCCCTTTTCCATTATCAATAGCTTGGCTGGCACTTGGTTCAGCATCTTCCAAAAAGCTGGGAATGGAATGGAATCCATGCTTCTGAGAGTTTTGAAAATGCCACACCACACAACTTGCATTTGTCTGGGCCATGGGTGCTCAAACTAAGGCCCGTGGGCTGGATCCGGTCCGCCATGCCTATTTAACCGGCCCGCCCCAGAGGTTTTGCATTTGCCACGTGTGCGTGCATGTGCACGCAGGTGCGTGGCTTGCTCGCAAGGAGGTCGTTTTGGACTCGCTCAGAGAAAACTATCTCCTTACGAACAAGCCAGCGCCTTGCCCCACGCGCCCCCGTCCCCGCCTTGCCTCACATGCGTGCACACTCTGCCCCCTCACTGGCCCGGGCCCCCCCTTGGCCCCCCTTGGCCCCCCGTGCACCGCTGGCACCTGTCAACTGGCCCCCCCCTGAAAAAGTTTGAGGACCCCTGATCTGGGCACTTCCAGTCCCTTAGAGATTTCATCCTCCATGTGGCTGATGCAGGTGCACAAGCATATGGCTCTAGATCGAAACTCGATTGTGAATATTTAATAAAAAGACATGCAAGGGTCTAACCAAATCGAAGGAGCAAAGGGGCTGCTCAGGACTTGTCTCCCAGCTCTCACTGACATGCCCCATTACTCAGAACTGACAACCAAGCAGAGGAGGGTGATCTCAATTAATCCAGAGGATTTTTACTTCGTGTATGACTCCCCAGATTTACTCCTTGAAAGTAAATAAATCATGAAATATTTTAAAGGACTGTCATCACTGGATAAGAGACCTTGTAAGGAAAGCCATGTTTTAGAAGCAAAGTCAAAAGTAGCTATTTTTCCAGTATTACTGAATATAATCCCCGTCCTGCCGTGTTCCTCCACACCCAGCAGACTTAACCCAACTTAATGTAACATAATGCTGTGCCATACCACTTGGGGTATATCCATCAGGACCCAGATGATCAGCCAGCATAAAGAAGAGATTAAGAGGAGAGACAGAAGCATAGTGATTCATACCAGCCAAAAATAAAAGTCTCTCTTAAGCTCTATAATGACACCCAAGTGCCTTCACCTTCTGGTGCAAGCAGAGCTGCACACGTAGCCTGCTTGGGAGGCAGAAGTTTAGTGGGTGTCTAGAAAGCAGGCAAGAATGTACCATTGCAGAAATTCTTAGGATGGACAGAGAAAACCATTCCATGCCCCCACCAAAGTCAATGACAGCTTTTGCAGCCACTGAATTCTGGAAATCCAGAGCACGATGGATTTCTGCAAGGCCTGGAACTTGTCCAAGGCATAAGAGCTGTGGAACCACCCTTCAGCCTCTCCACAGGCAAATCTGTGCTAAGACATGTTTAAATCACATGGAAATTAGCAGAACTCCCATAACAGCTACCCTGACAGGAACGGTAGTTTTACATGGGTGTTGGTGATTTAAAATGATTTTGATTTACAGAGTAAATATGCCACTACTGCAGTCTTGCCACTACTCAGTTTCTGCAAAATGTGT
Organism: Varanus salvator macromaculatus; assembly: GCA_023646645.1. Taxonomy (NCBI): domain Eukaryota; kingdom Metazoa; phylum Chordata; class Lepidosauria; order Squamata; family Varanidae; genus Varanus; species Varanus salvator. The sequence continues at coordinate 18,112,023 of JAIXND010000795.1, forward strand.
GTGTGGGAGGGGATCTGAACTCACCATTTGAAAGGAGAATTTCTGCAGAGTACCTGCCATCTTTTATGTCATATATTTAGATCAAGCATGGTCAAATTGTGACTGCTCCCATGATCATACACCACTGAATATGCTAGCTAAGGCTGATGGGCTATTTAGTCCAAAATATCTAGAGGGTCACAAGTTGTTCATCCCTGATCAAGATACAGAGAATTCCACGCTGAGCTCAGATACCAGAAGAGCCTGATGACTTACAAGGACAGCCATGGAGTCGGGAGTCCTGAAGTCAGAATTGCAATCAGACATAGTTCCTGGGTTACTGGAGTCAAGAGTCGGAGTTGGTGAAAATGGACTGACTGCAACCCCTAATAAATTTAAATTGTAATATAAATGATATGTTAAAATTTACTATTTCACAGGTAATAATTTGAGTAATCCATTTTCAGGTTATATTTTCAAAGATGCATTTTAATTTCATGTATTAGTGAAAGTGGTGCCCCAATGAAAAAAAATCACAATGGCAAAAAAGTGTCAACAAAGTCAGCTGTTTTTGAACACTTTGCAATAATAACAGATGGGAAACATTATGCATGTCAATGTATTATAGAAGATGATGATTTTGAAAAAGCATGTGTTGCAAAAATAAGTAGTATGAGATGCAACCATGAGGCTGAATAGCAATTGGAGAAAAGAGAGGAGTTGGGTAACATTACTTTAAAACAGAGAAATGCTCTATAGCTCAGAGCAGTCTTCCCAACCTTGGGCACCCTCCCGATGTCTCCCACAATTCTCAGCCACAGGCTGACGAAGGCTGTTTCAAGGGCATCCAAACTGCATGGAACCACCTTCTGCCAAGCTCAACACAAGGGTACAATTTCACACTTGATATACCTATTTTAAGGATATGCCAGCAAGGAAAACAGAGTATCCCTGTTGGGAATGAAAGGGGTAGTTGTTCTTGGCATATGTTCCAAGGTCAGGCAGGTTCACACCCATCAGATGAGGGGGGGCCCTGGGAACTGGCATCGTCAGATGTTGAAATGGGAGGCCTTATCTTGAGGCCACCCTCCCCAGAGATTCAGATGGACTCTTAAGAAGGACAGGTTGCTTACCTGTAACTGGTGTTCTTCCAGTGGCCATCTGTGCAGTCACACACATGGGTTCTGCACCTGTGCAGTGCCTTTGGCCGGAAGATTAATAGCTAACGGATTTTGGTGGGAAAACTCCGCTCCCCTCCCCCCTAGTAGTATATAAGGAGCAGAGTGCCCGCCATTTTCCAGTCTTTGAACGACCAGACGTTCACTCTCTCAAAAAGTTGAAAGAAAAAAAGGGAAAAGGGAAAAAAGGCCAAAAAAGGGCCTGACCACCCATGACACCATGTGGGGTTGGCGGGTGGGTTGTGTGACTGCACAGATAGCCACTCAAAGAACACCAGTTACAGGTAAGCAACCTGTCCTTCTTCTTCGTGGCCTCTGTGCATCACACATATGGGTAGAGTGACAAGCTTACCAGCATTTGGAGGAGGGAGGTGTCATCACTGAAGAATGGACAATAAGACAGCTCTGCCAAAGGAACAGTCACGTCTGGCCCAGACATCTAGTCTATAGTGTCTAGCAAAGGTGCACGGAGTAGCCCAGGTGGCAGCTCTGCAGACATCCTCCAGCGGGACCCCCGATGCGAAGGCCGAGGAAGCAGCGACAGCCCAGGTGGAATGCCCTCTTGGAGTAGAAGGTAAGCCTAATTTAGCAAGCTGGTAAGACAGTTCAATTGTATTTACTATCCACTTGGAAATATGTTGGGGAGTGATTGGATAACCACAATTATGCTCCGAGTATTTCACAAAAAGTCTGGTAGAATGTCAAACAGACTCTGTCCTGGATCGATAGAAGGCCAGGCATCGACAAACATCGAGCATGTGTAAAGATCGCTCAATCGAATTCGATGGAGCTGGGAAAAAAGCCGGTAAAACGATCTCTTGGTCCATGTGAAACGGAGTGCTAACCTTTGTAAGAAAAGATGGATCAAGCCGCAGAACACCCTTTTCCTTATGAAAATTGAGGAAAGGGGGGTCCACTCGAAGGGCACAAAGCTCGGATGCCCTATGTGCTGAGGTAACGGCTACAAGGAACGCGGTCTTCCAAGAGACAAGGCGCAGGTCGATTCTTGCCATCGGTTCGAATGGCGGTCTCGTGAGCGCCTGTAAAACCACTGAGAGGCTCCATGTTGGCATCAGGGGTCTGATTGTTGGGTGAAGGTTAGAGAGTCCTTTCAAAAAATTTTGATTAGGGGTTGAGAAAAAACAGAAGAACCCTGTACAGTTCCTTGGTAGGAAGAAATCGCTGTCATATAGACTCTGATGGAAGAAGGCTTAAGTCCAGATTGGTGCAATTCGAATAGGAACTGGAGGATGGGGAGAACGAACGCAATTCGGCAAAGCTAGAGAATCTACGCCATTTCGCAGCGTACGATTTCCTAGTAGACAGTCTTAGTGCAGAATCGATAATGTACTGCAGGTCTGGATGTAGCAATTGTGAAACGGGAGCAGCAGAAGCCACAGTAGCATGAATAGCGTTAAGCGTCGGTATCGATGAGACAGGCACAGTCACCTAATCCGCCAAGCGGTGAGTTTCAATGACTGCAGATCCAGGTGACGGATCGTGCCCTCCCTCCAAGTAATGAGGAAGGGGAGAAGAGGAAGTTGTAGAAACTCCCCCTGAGACATTCGGAGAAGCGTGGAGAACCAGGGCTGGCGCGGCCACCAGGGAGTGATCAACAACCCTGTGGCCCCTTCGTGAATGATCTTCGCCAGCACCCGCATGATGAGGGGAATCGCTGGGAATGCATAAAAAGTCATGCCCGCCCATGGAATCATAAAGGGGTCTCCGGACGAGCCCTGTCCTATTCCCGCTCTGGAACAATAATTTACGCACACCCTGTTCCAACGCGTCACGAATAGATCTATGTCCGGGGGACCCCAGAGGCAAAACAGTCTGTCGCGAACCCAACTGTCCAGTTCCCACTCGTGCGAATGGGACATATGCCTGCTCAAAAGATCTGCCTCCACATTGTCTGCACCCGTGAGATGCACTGCCAGCAGGGTAATGTCCCTCGGAATGCACCAATTCCAAATCTGCATGGCTAAGCGGGCTAACTTGAGGGAGCGGGTGCCTCCCTGCTTGTTTATGTAAAACACCGTCACTACATTGTCCGTGGTCACCTGGACGACTTGGTGTATAAGCACGTCCTCGAATGTCTGTAGAGCTTTGAATACAGCCAGCAACTCAAGAAAATTTATATGGTTCCTGGAATCGCGACGGTTCCAAACTCCTTGGGTGCGTAGGGTGGAGCATATGGCTACCCATCCCAGGAGAGATGCATCAGTACCGATGGTCACTGTAGGGTACCGAGGTCAAAACGGAACACCAACATTCAAGTTGGCTGGCTCCGTCCACCATAACAGGGATTGTAAGATAGGAGCTGGGAGCCACACCTTCATGGTGGGCGAGTCGGTTTGAGGACAGAACTCTCCGTTGAAAAATAACTGCAGAGGACGCATTCGGAGCTTGGCATAGGGGACGACAGCGATGGCTGCCGCCATATGCCCTAGCAGACTCTGAATAACTCGAGCCGGAACGATCCCGTTGTCGAATCCGAACGATTTTTCGGCCGATAGTCCGCTGTCTGTCCAAAGGCAGGAAGGCTCTCATCATCATCGAATCCAGATGTGCTCCGATAAAGTCGATTGTCTGTGTAGGGATAAGAGAAGATTTCTGCTGGTTAATACAAAGTCCAAGGTCTTGTAGTAGGGTACACGTGGTACAGATGTCCGCCATAAGTCCCTCTTTAGTCTCGGAAACCAACAGCCAATCATCAAGGTATGGGTAAATCCGAATTCCACGTAGGCGAAGATGTGCGCATACGGGAGCCATACGCTTAGTGAAAACTCTCAGTGCTGTGGCCAATCCAAATGGTAACACTTTGAATTCATAAAGTTCAGAGGCTACTGCAAAACGAAGGAAATGCCTATGACTTGGATGTATCGAAATATGGAAATAGGCATCTTTCAAGTCCAGTGAAGCGAACCAGTCTCCTCTCCCCAGCAACGGAAGAATAGTCTGAAGTGTGGTCATCCGGAATTTCTTTGGTGTTATGAACCTATTAAGGGCTCTTAAGTTCAAAATTGGCCAGAGACCTCCATCCCGTTTCGGAACAGTAAAATACCTAGAATAGAATCCCCGGAGTCCGTCCGATAGCGACAAACAACAAATCGCTCCTTTGGTAAGAAGTTGGCGAATCTTGTCCAATAATACCGATGAACCAGGAGTAAATCGGATCTGGCTTGGTGATGGAACAACGTTGAATTCAATTCCGTATCCATGCTGGATAATGGATAACACCCATCCATCAGATGTAATGGTCTCCCAAATGGGGAGCCGACTTCTCAATCGGTCCCCAAAAGAGAGAGGGAAGGGTGTAGTTGGGAATGGGAGAAGGGTTCGCTCGCCCCATCAGCGCTGTCGCCTATCCCCTACGAAGCGGCAGCAGCCTTCCTGGAAGCGCCGGGATGCCTGCTGTCTGCGGCGCTGCTGGCGTTGGGCTGCCTGTTGTTGCCGAGGCTGGTGCTGGCGGTATTGTGGACAGGACCACGACCACTTACGGCGAGGTTGGGATTGCTGTTCCATACGACGGGCCGTCATTCTGGATTCGTGAATTTTCTTCAGTTTGCTGTCCGTCTTCATATGGAAGAGGCCAGACCTGTCAAATGGCAACTCCTCTATTCTCCGCTTCATCTCGTCTGGAAAGTTACAGTTTCCGGCATGCCTGCGGAGAGAGATGGCACCAAGAAGCGACCACGAATCAGTATCTACATGATGGCGTGCTGTAGATAATCGCTGTGCCGCCACCTGCATGGCTTCCTTCACAAAGGTTCGTGCCAGGTCACCTTGGTTGTCTGGAAAGGTGACGATGATACCCTCTAGGCACTGCATTAAAAAATATTGGTACCGCGCCAGGGTCACTTCATAGTTTGAGATACGTAATCCCAGGCCAGATGCCGCATATACTCGGCGCGCAAGGGAGTCCACTTTTCTTCCCTCCTTGTCACGAGGCGAGGTATGACCATGAGCTTCCCTCCCCTGGGAGGATTCCACAACCACCGAATTCGGCTTGGGGTGGCGAAGGAGAAATGGTATGTCTCCCTCGTGGATCCGATACATAGATTCGTATCTGCGTGATGTCGGTTGTGGTTGAGCCGGGAGGACCCAGGGTTGGGTCATCGCCTGCTTTAAGGTGGTTATGAAAGGCAAGGTAATGGATGTGGATTGTTCGCCACAGACAACATCATAAAAACGATCCATACTCGGTCCGGGCTGTTGATGGGCCTCGATATCAAGGGACTTCACCAGTCTGGCCATTAATTCTCCAAAAGAGACATGCGGCTCATTGGGGGATGCCGGACCCTGATGGGTGACTGCCATGTCTGGTGAAATTGAGTCTGCTTCGGATTCGTTCGACTCCATCCAATAGGGAGGTGGCACACTGGAGGAAGAATCGTCTGGTGACCTCGATCTGATGCTTTCCCTAGATGGAGCCCTCGGGGCGTCTCTGGGTGTAGAACAGAAATATCCCCTGGCTGATGGTGGCGAGGAACATTCCCTGGGCACAGGATAATAGCCCACGGATTGGTGTTCTCCACGTCAAGGAGCAGATGAGTACCGAGAATGGTACCAGTCATCAGATCTGACCTCTGAGGAATGGCTCCTACAGCCTCTTGGAGGAGAAACGACTATATCACTGTGCATGGAGACGGGTGGCATCGGAGTTGGAGACCTGACTCCCTGTGGTGAATCTCGTATCTCCCCATCCGAGATCGAGTCACGGTGTGAGCCTTGAATGGGCTCCGATGCCAGCCGGCATGGTGAGCCTGGTGGTATGACCCTCATAGCCGCCTGGATAGTCGGTACCAAGGGGGTCGGTATCGGGGCTGGAGTCGGTACAGAAGATGCCGCCAAACCCGAGTGGCAATGCTTTGTGCGCTCGGGATCTTTCAATTTTTTAGACGGTTTATCAGCCTTATCCTTCCTGGCTTTCTTGTGCACAGGTAGCTTTTCAGGGTCACTGTGCTTTCTCTTCTCTTTGTGTTTCCTTGGTGTGGAAACAGGCTGGTCAGCCATGCTCAAAGCTCCCTCGTCAGAATGGCGTGAGGGCGGAGCAATGGAAGAAGAGGCAGGACGCTGTGGTGGGTCGGCTGAAGCTGGGCGGCCCTCAGGAGGAGCCATAGTTGTAGGAGGCTTCATCACCAACAGATCGGATTGGAGAAGAGCCTGATCCCACAAAAGTTTGCGGAGGCGGTTCTCCCGATTTTTTCGTGCTTGCTTGGAAAAGGCCAACCAGTGGCGGCATTTATCAGTCCTGTGCCCCTCCCCCACGCACAAGAGGCACAGGTCGTGCAGGTCTGCAGTGGGCATTTTCGAACCACACTGCTCGCATTTGCAGAACATCACCCGTTGCGCCATCACAGGAAAAAGAAAGGAGGAGATAGTAAAGCGGGAAAGTAATATTTTTGTTTTGTTTTTTTATATGAACGAGAAGAAGAAAACTGAGTGAAGAATCAACAGGAACACAAACAAAGGGAAAATACTAACTTGAATAAGAGAAAAACAAGGAGAGAATTGTACAACGAGCAAGGTAGGTAACGATCTAAGCGAGAGCGAAGCAGCACGAGGCACAACGAATGGCGGTCGCAAAGACTGGAAAATGGCAGGCACTCCGCTCCTTATATACTACTAGGGGGGAGGGGGAGTGGAGTTTTCCCGCCAAAATCCGTTAGCTATTAATCTTCTGGCCAAAGACACTGCGCAGGCGCAGAACCCATGTGTGTGATGCACAGAGGCCACGAAGAAGAACTGGCAGGATCTCCAACTGCATGGAAGGGGCATTGGAGGAGCACTCCAACAACCAGCTGAGCAAGGTATGACTTTTGATCCTTTGAAACAGCATCAGAAGAGATGGGCCAGCCAACTAGAGGGACAGTGAAAAGGATTGGACACCTCCAAAAAGGTCCTTCCGGGGGGGGGGGTTACTCAAAAAGAGGGTTTTCAGAAATAGTCACTAGACTGGGTTCAATGACCTGCTCTATACATGTTCAAAGACTCCTTCTGTGGAGATTATGCTCACTGGATAAACCTCAGAGGATAACGAGTTTTTGAAAAGGAATGGTCTGTTCCTTTGAAAGTATGAAGGAAGAAGCCTAGATCCTGGCAAGACCTGAGGTCAAAAGATCCAGACATCCCCCATTTCTTTTTGGAAATGTAAATTTTTTTCTTTTCTTTTTTAAAACAAATTTGCATTTGTAAACAAAAAAGACTTTTTAAATATTTCATTTGCAAAGCATTATACCTCCAATTAAAACATGTTTGTTCAATTGGACTTATAAATAGCTACTTGCCTGTGAGTAAGTTAGAACTGCCTCTAGGCAACCAGAAAAGGAAGTCCGTTACTAAGCTAGGTTCCTCCTAAACTGTTTAGGATTGTTGCACTACAAATTATGACTGTAAGTATAAGTAGAAAGGCTAAGTGCTTGTACGCATGTTCATTTTTGTGACCTTAACTTGCAAGGCAGAAACATTCCTGCTGGTTGCCTGGGGCAGATTTTTACTCACTACAGACAACCCCCTACAAGTGGCTATTTACAAGCCTGCTCAACCCCATTTTGTATAGTATGTATAACAGAGGTTCACTGCCTGAGGCAGGACCTGCACTTTCCCAGCCACCAAATATCTGTGCAACAACTATCCAAGCAACAATATGATGTGTCTGCAATGGAAATACTTCCTTGAGTGATGCTGTTCAGATTATGCGCAGCCACTGCATATTTACAGCTCGGAAGGAAGCAGAGAGAGCCCTCAGTCACATATCACTCAACCTGTTCCCATTATATATGACACACCTTCTAATTTAGCAGCTAATCATTTAACAACTCCTTAGAACAGAAAAGGAAAATCAAACTCCAATGCTGTGGGAAACTGTGATCCTTTCATATTTTATTGAGCAATTAAAAATAAAAAGGAAACTCTGGCACAAAAAACTATGGAGAGTACAAGCACCCTCCAAATCCCTTATGTTTTATTTCTCAGTCCCCATCTGTGCCTCTTCTGACCCTCAATGTGCTTAATTCTCTCCAGGCTTGAGGACTCAAGTAGATACAACAGGAAACACTAAGATAAACAGGATGTCATTTGAGCCAGCCAATAGCAGGACTATGGAAGACAGGCTGATTTCTCATATTGTTCTAAGTAAGTGACTTTTCAAATACTTCCCTTCTCACAAGGGAGATATAGTTGTGAGAGAGAGAAGAGGGCTTTTTATTAGCATAGTCTGTCCTATTGTGCCTATCAATACAGGATTGTTTCCCTCCTAGAGCATTTCATCTACCCTAGTTTTAGTGCATTTGTTTCACCCCAGAAATATTTATCTGCTCCAAAATCTCTCTGTGGGTTACCGAGACTTTAATATCAATTTTTCTCCTTTCATACTATAAAAAATTACTAAACTGTATTTATTCTGTGTCTACTTTAAACCTAGCTGCTAAAGCACAAGCTCAAACGGAAAGGGCTTCTATCTTGCCCATGGTTTAAGCTCTTGTCATGGTACTTCCAAATGGAAAAAGAGGAATTCTCCTGTCTAAAGAGCAGCAGAAACAGGACATTGCAGCTATAAAGTCTGTCTTTAGCAAAGAGAACCTGCAGTGAGATCTGTAAACCAGCCAGGGAGCCTCTGAACTGATGGGCAGCAAAGAAATGTAACAATAAGTAAAATTTTAAAAAATAAGAACTCCATGCTGCATCAGTAGCCCATCTTTGCCCAGCAGACCAAACTTTATAGCCCATCAGTTTTAAAAATCTACTCACTCACTCACTCACCTGCCTGCCTGGACCTATGTACAGCTGGATGGCTGACCTAAACAAGGATGAGAATGAGTTTGACAGGAGGCCAAGTTAGCCTGCAGACAAAGAAGTCAACCAGAGGTGGAAATGCTCCTGAACCAAGGGCAAATTCAGCCTTAAGCACATCCAACACGCAGTCTTTATCCACAAATGATCCTCATGGGACACCCACAAAACTTTATTCCTGTGAAAAGACTGAAGGTCATAGAAACATAGAAACAGAGCGAGTCAGCAGGGGCCTCCCGGGCCATCTAGTCTGACCTCCGGCACCAGCCGGCTCCGCTCATGACATGCCCACCATGTGCATGTCCAGCCTGTCTTTGAACAAGAATCCTCAAGAATGGTCCTCAAACAAGGTCCTCAAGAATGTTCTTAGCAAGGGCAGAAGAATGAAAGGAAAGCTCACCTCTGCCCAGGTTCCTCCATGGAAAACCACAAAAGTTCGACACATTTAAGTGTGGGTTTTATATCATGTTTTAATTAAGATTTTGTTTTTAATCTATATTGTATTGTTAGCCTTGGGCTGAAAGGTGGGATACAAATTAAACAAATAATTACTGTAGTATGATGATAGCCAAGGTATTAGACATGAGACTATCCCTAAAGAATTAGATAATAAAACATCTATAACTAATTCAACTAATGTGAATAAATTTTATTATAACATCATAATTTAATATGAATAGAATAACATATAGTATATGATAGGAATAATATAATAGACAGTTACTTATGTCTATTAATAAATAATATGAAACTATTATTATTATATTGCTCTATAATAATAGCTCTGAAGCCAAAAAACAATGTGCATTTCCTTTGTTTTTGAGCAATGGAGGCATATGTTATAGCACTCCCTACTTTTTGAAGACGTGGACACATAAAGTCCAACACATCTAGAGAGTGCCAGGTTTGGAAAAGCTCATAGAAGCATTTAAATAGTTAAATACTGTTATAATACAAAGTATCTTTTGGGGTGGATGAATGGTAAATATTGTATGTTAGCAGTTGGAGAACTGAAAAACAGAAGAAAAGGTAGTCAAAGAACTATATTGGACATGCAGGACAATCCATGCATGTTTACCCAGAAGCAGGTCGCACTGTGTCCAATGAAGTTTACTCTGAAAAGATCTGGAGGGCTCCAGGTTGTAGAAGCCTGTCAGTCAAGTCCTTTTATTTTATGGGGTGCTCTGCAATCTTCATTCTGTTTGTCCTGACTAGACCAACACTATATAAATGTAATAAATACAGAGAGCCTGTGAGTCAGGTACTATTTCCTCTCGTTTTACAGAACGGGCTAGGACCCAGGTGGGGCAGTGAGGGACTTAGGCTGAGGAAGAAGAATTTGTCTAAGATCAACACAAGAAGCCTGTAGTAAAGACTGGCATTAAGAAGAATTAAATTGAAAGATGGGGATCCACCATATTGGAGGAAAAGATATGATGAGAGAATCTTGCATCTAAATCCCTAAGGGCAATGTTAATCAGCACAAAAACAACTTGCACAGAAGAATCAAAGTTAGACAAAGAAGAGAGGAAACCCCTGAAAGATCTTCCCAATGTCCTTATGGAGGGGGACTCTCCCTCAAGACAGAAACCTCCCCTCCCCCACCTAGGTTAGTGTTCTCAGCTGTACTGTACAGTACTTTGTTACTTTGTTGTTCTTCGTCACTGTGTTTAATCTTTTCTGATTAAAAAAAAAAAGTTACAGAACGGATTTACACTGTACCTTATGAGGAAATCTGACTTAGCTCCCAACCAAAACCTGGCTCACAACCACTTTCAGAGGGGCCAGAACAGATTGACCTTGTTTATATTGTTTATATTGTATCTTATAGGGAAAATTGACTTGGGTCACAACCAATCTGGGTCACAACCAGATTGTCGTGGAACAGATTAAGTTCGTGAGCCAAGGTACCACTGTACTTTGAAATAGACACACATCACATTGTATTTGCTGCAAATATGCATTTGTGGAATATGCTTCCATGAACTAGAGTCAAAATAATTCTGTAGTCCTATAAGGTGTCACAAGGGTTCATTGTTTTGCAATCAATTAAGAACACTGTTTTACTAATGCCCAGCTGAGATTAGGGCATTATGTTTCTGTGCTTTGCCCTAAATAGTATAAAGGTAGAAGCCAGAGGACTGGACCTAGACAGATAATGGGAATAGGAAGAGAAAGAGAAGCCCTGGGTTAAAGACAGATTGTAAAAAGGTCACAAGGCCAGCATTTTATGGAAAAAGAAAATCATTGGGAAACTTTAAAATCTGAACAGAAATGATCTCAACAGAATATCATTGGGAAACCTTACTGTTACTCTGAAACCTTTGTCTCTTTCCAGTAAATACTAAACTGGCTAGCAATTAAGATGTTTTTCCAAACTCCTACTGTGATTTTAAAAATCTAGCTCAAATCTCAGGAAAAAAATGTTGACATTTGACTTACTCATCTCAAAGAGGAGGAGTGAGGAACAAAAGTTAAGTTTTACAACTGACTGACCATGGGATCCATGTTGCACTTCCTTGCACAATTTGTTCCATTCCTTTAACAGCAGGCAACACAATCAGGATGAGACAGCTCAAACTGTAAAAAGGAAGCTCTTATGGTTGATGCAATGGATGAGTGATTCTGGAGATACTGAGGGTTTCAATGACCTAGCTTTCTAGTTCTCATAAATAACAGATGACAGGGGAAACCTATGTCTAGTTTATACCAATTCAGAGTACAAGGTTTCACCCAAATATGGGAACCCTCTAAGGTGGTGAGTTTGCCTGGTGTGCCTGACCAATAACAAACCAGTCAAGATGGCCCTTCTGAAGGAAGCAGCTTAAGTCCAGGAATAACTGGGACTACACATGCAAACAAAGCAAGGTCACATGCAGCATACACCCAAATATGTATTGCTATCCTTAGAAGATGTTTTAACTAATTGTAATCTGCCCAGAGGATCCTTGGGCCAATCTGGCAGAAAATAAAGTCAAATAAATAAATAAATAGCACTAGTTTCTAAGTTATATACTGCTGATTAAACATTCCATTTCCGCTCCCTGTGCTCTGCCCACTGTTCTAGCGGCTTGTTCTGGCTCCATTCTACTCTCGCTCCAACTAGTTTCAGCTGCTCCATTCTTGCCTCCCTTGGTATTTGGAACGTATTTTCCTAGTTTACACAGGGGTCAGCCTTTATGTATATAATGATTAAGAGTGCCTCTGAGCCTTGAGGGTTTTGAGTAGGGCATATTTGTCTATCATACTCCCTACTTTGGATCACACTGATCCAGACATAGTCTGGACAGGTGATTTAACAGAATATGATAGAGGTCTGTATTGAGGGCTACAGTTAAACATGGAGCTACACAATCTCCAAAGGTTAGAAACACATTGAATGCAACAATAGAGACTTGTATGCTCAGTAGGTATAATGATCCCTTAGAGAAACAAGAATCTTAGCCAGAATCTGGTAAAAGCAGGTTGCTTACCTGTAACTAATGTTCTTCGAGTGGCCATCTGTGCATTCACACATATGGATGCTGCGCCTGCGCAGTGCCTAAGGCTGGAAAGATTAGAAAGCTAATGGTTTTTGGTGGGAAAAACTCCGTTCCCCTCCCCCTCAGTACTACATATGGAGTGTTCGCCATTTTCTCCGGTCTTTAAAAGACCGATAGTTCGCCCCCTTTCGGGAGAGAAATACCTATAAGTTCATTGGGTACTATGAACATTAATGCATGGCACCAATAAAGAGCCCACTCACCAACACCGAGTTGGGCCGGTGGGTGGGTTGTGTGAATGCACAGATGGCCACTTGAAGAACATCAGTTACAGGTAAGCAACCTGCTTTTCTTCATTGTGGCCTCTGTGCAGCACACATATGGGTGAGTAGCAACCTTACCAGACTCGGAGGAGGGCAGTGTCATCATTGAAGAACTGCGGAGAGGACAGCCCTACCGAAGGAGCAGTCCTGTCTGGCACGCACATCAAGGCGGTAATGCCTGGCAAAGGTGCAAGGAGCAGTCCAAGTGGCAGCCTTGCAAGTGTCCTGGATCAGAATGCCAGCGGTAAAAGCAGAGGAGGCTGCTACCGCCCTCGTGGAATGCCCTCTGGGAGTGCACGGAGCAGTCCAAGTTGCAGCTTTGCAGACGTCCTGGATCGGGATTCCTGCAGCAAAGGCAGAAGAAGCTGCTATCGCTCTCGTGGAATGACCCCTCGGAACAACAGGTAAGTCTATTTTGGCAAGTTGATAGGCCAATACAATGGTTTGAACTATCCACTTTGACAGTCTTTGTGATGAAACAGGAGATCCTTTGTCATGCTCAGAATACTTAACAAAGAGTCTGTTGGAAAGGCAAAGGGATTTCGTGGGCGATCTGTAAAAGGCCAAACAACAACGCACATCGAGTATCTCTTGATCAGGTTCGAGTATCTCTTGATCAGGTTCGAGGGCGATGGGAAGAAGGGCGGTAGAATAATTTCCTGATGCAAATGGAATGGTGTGGCTACCTTGGGTAAAAACATAGAGTCCATTCAAAGAACCACCTTCTCCTTATGAAAGTTCAAATAAGGTGGATCTACTTGCAATGCACAAAGTTCACTAGCTCTATGAGCTGATGTGACAGCTACAAGAAAGGCTGTCTTCCAGGATACAAGACGCAGATCAACAGCTGCCAAAGGTTCAAAAGGGGGTCTTGTTAGCATTTGAAGAACAACTGAAAGACTCCAGGTAGGCCTGACAGGTCAGAAACCTCCTAATAAGAGATTGTGAAAACACCAATGAGCCATGTATCGTACCATGGTAGTGTGATATCGCTGCTGCGTAAACCTTGATAAACAAAGGCTTAAGTCCCAAATGATGTAGCTGTAGAAGAAACTGAAGTATATTTTCAATCGAGCTTGACTCCGGAGCAAAGGACTGTGATTCAGTGAAAGGTGAGAATCGGCGCCACTTCGCTGCATAAGACTTCCGAGTTGACGGTTGTAGAGCAGGCTCGAGAATTCTCTGAATGTCCGAGTCTAGAGTATTCGAACCTGTAGGAAAGTCTAAGCAAGCATCGCCTCGGGTTCATAAGTAGAGGTACCGAGCATCAGAGTAGTCCTCGGTACCAAGTCAATTCCATTAGTCAGCGAATTCTCCATGCTGAGAGATTCAATGAAGCTAAGTCAGGGTGGCAGACTGCACCATCTTGTTGAGTTATCAAGTATGGTATCGACAGGAAGCAAAGAAAGGTGTTGTCCGAGATCCGAAGAAGGGTGGAAAACTACGCTTGGCGGGGCTACCAAGGTGTAATTAGGATTCCCGTGGCACTGTCATGTATGATCTTCGAAACGACTTTCGTTAATAGGGGAATCAGAGGGAAGGCATAAATTCTGATGCTGGACCAAGAGATCATGAGGGCGTCTCCCAATTACCTCGGTCCCATGCCCACTCTGGAACAGAATATCTCGCATACCCTGTTCCTGCGGGTGGCAAACAAGTTGATGTCCGGGTGTCCCCAGAGTTGGAAAAGTTGACTACAGACCTGTTGATCTAACTCCCACTCGTGAGTCATCGACACGTGTCTGCTCAAGATGTCGGCTTCCTCGTTGTCGGTCCCGGCCAGACAAGCTAGGGCTGCAGATTTTGTCCCGCCCTGTTTGTTGATGTAAAACACCACGACTATGCTGTCGGATGTGATCTGAATAACTTAGTGACGAACAGTGTCCTTGAAAGATCGAAGTGCTTTGAAAATTGCTAAGAGTTCGAGTAGTTGATGTGTCTCGACGACTCTTGCCGGTTCCAAGTGCCCTGGGACCGAAGCCCCACCCGATCAGCGAAGCATTAGTATAAAGAGTCAGTGTTGGGTGAGGCATCTGGAACAGGGTACCCTTATTTAAATTGTTTGGAACAGTCCACCAAGTCAACATCTGTAGAACAGATTGAGGCAGTCGAATTGGCTTGTCGGGCGAATCTTGTTGTGGATGGAAATTCCTGTTGAACCATAGCTGAAGAGGACATAGTCGGAGCCTGGCGTGGGGGACAATGGCTACAGTGGCGGCCATGGGACCCAAAAGCTTCTGAACGGAGAGCACTGGGACAATCTTGTCTTGTCAAATCCGATGATACAGGACCAAGGGCTGTCTTGATGAGTCGGAGGGAGCCCTCGCTAGAGCAGAATCGAGACGAGCTCCAATGAAGTCAATCACCTGTGCAGGGATAAGGGACGATTTTCCACAGTTAATGTCCTAGATCATCCAACAAAGAACAAGTTCTCTTGACAGCTGCAAGGAGACCTTTGTGGGTCTGGGAGACTCCCAAATGGGGAGTCAGCCTTGCAGCCGCTCCCCAAAAGGGAGGGGGAAAGGTAGGTGGTGAGAGGGAGGAGAGGTTCGCCCACCCCATCAGCATTGGCGCTTATCATTGTCAAACCGGCGGCAGCCTTGCTGAAACCATTGTTGAGGTTGCTGCCTCCTGCGCTGTTGTCGTTGGTGGCATTGTTGTCTCGGAGGGGGTTGGTTCCGATAGGATGGACGCGACCAAGTCCACTTACGTTTCTGCTGTGCTGGCAGCTCCATCTGTCTGGCCGTCATGTGGGACTCATGAATGGACTTAACCTTGTGGTCCGTTTGAGAGTGAAAGAGTCCCGAGCCATCGAAGGGTATTTCCTCAATGCGCCTCTTCATTTCATCGGGGAAATTGCAAATTCTTAGTCAGGCATGTCTTCGTAGCAAAATGGCACCGACTAGGGCTCTAGAATTGGTGTCTACATGGTGGCGGGCTGTCAACAATTGTTGAATTGCCACCTGCATGCCCTCCTTGATGAAAGTCCTGGCCAAATCTCGTTGTTGTTCCAGCAGGGAAGCGGCAATGTTGTTCAGTTTTTGCATGATGAAAAACTGATACCTGGTAAGGGTGGTTTCGTAATTGGACATACGAAGGCCGAGTCCAGCAGCCACATAGACCTGGCGTGCCAAGGTATCAATTTTCTTCCCTCCTTGTCCCGGGGGGTGGTATGTCCCCTGGATTTCCTGCCTTGAGATGACTCAACAACGATGGAATTTGGCTTAGGGTGGTGTAACAAGAAGGGTATGTTGCTCTCCCGAACCCAATACATAGATTTATATCGCCACACAGTGGGCTGTGGCTGTGTCGGCAGATCCCAAGGCTGGGTCATCGCCTGCCACAATGTTGTAATCAATGGCAGGACGATCGCAGGTGACTGTTCTCCCCTCACAATGTCATAGAACTTGTTGGTGCTCGGATCAGGCTGGTGTTGTGCCTCGATCTCGAGCAACCAAACAAGCCTAGACATCAGCTCTCCGAAGGAGATGTGCGGTTCTTCAGGAGATGCTGGGCCCTGAGATGTTATCGCAACATCAGGAGAAGTGGAGTCCACCTCAGAATCGGAGTCAGGTTCGAAATGGTACGGGCCCGACAAAGAACTCCCCGGTGAGGTTGGGTGCTCGGGTTTTGCATGTCTTGAGGTAGATGGAGTTTCCCTGTGGACAGAGAGTGACGAGCGGTCCCTTGGCTGAGGATGGAAGCTGAAGGAGTGGTAATCTCCCCAACCCGATGGATAATTTTCATAGTAGGGCTAGAACCATTCCTCCTCGTGTTTTTCATCTATACGAGTATGGTACGTGGTGGAGAGGCGGAAGACCGATCCCTAGGTCTGGCCCAGGGGCATTGGCGTTGGTGAGTGAGCCATGGGAGGAGAATCTTGAATTTCTCTGTCCAAAATGGACTTACATTGTGGCTCCTCAGGTCACACAGCCGACTGGCCCTGTTGAGGAACAGGATGTCCTGGAGATCCCGGTGGAGTGACCTGCATCACTGCTTGTAGCATCAGTACCGATGCTGTTGGTACCGATGCAGCCATCAGGATCAATGGGGCTGATGAACCCGAGTCCCGATGCCTTTTCAGCTTATGCGCCGGTTTGGCTGCCTTATCCTTCTTCGCCTTCTTATGAGAAGCAGACTGATCTGACCCACCATGCTTCCTTTTCTCCCACTGTTTACGTGGGGGAGAAAGAGTTTGCTGGGCTCCGGACGGTGACATCCCATTGTCCAATGGGTGCGGCTGAGGCATGGGCGGCATGGCCGCAGGGCATTGGCCAGGTGTGGCTGAAGCAGGAGCCGAGCGTTGGCCAGAGGCAGCCAAGGCAGAAGCCAGGTGCTTTGCGGGCGGGGTCAAAGCAGGCCCAGATTTTGCAGTGAGCTGGTCCGACTGCATTAATGCTTGATCCCAGAGGAGTTTCCACAAGCGATTCTCCCTGTTTTTCTGGGCCTGCTTGGTGAACGCGAGGCAATGGTGGCATTTATCTGTTCTGTGCCCCTTGCGGAGGCAAAGGAGGCACAAGTCAAGGGGGTCCACTGGGGACATCTTGGACCCACATTCCGCATTCCGCTCGCTGCGCCATCGAAGAAGAAGAAGAAATAGAGGATAGTAAAGAGGGATAAGATAATATTTTTGGTTGTTTGTTTGTTTGGTTTTAGAGATGAGGAAAAAGAGAAAGATTTAACAAGGGAACAATAACTTGGAGTAATAGCAATGAAGAGTAGCAAGAATGATTTGAATAAAAGAGCAAATGCGGAGTCAAGCGAGAGATGAACAGGCATGAAGCACAACGAACAGTGGCTGCAAAAGACTGGAGAAAATGGCGAACACTTCGTTCTATATATAGTACTGGGAGGGGGGGAGCGCAGTTTTTCCCGCCAAAAACCATTAGCTTTCTAATCTTTCCAGCCTTAGGCACTGCGCAGGCGCAGCACCCATATGTGTGATGCACAGAGGCCACGATGAAAAACCATGAAGTTAAGCAAGTCCGCAAGTCAAATGCTCTCCTCTTCTATATAGGGACATAAGCTACCTATGATCAGTCAGTTTCTGAACTACTTCTCCATTGCCATCAATCTTTAAACAACAATCAGACCAATTAAACACTCTGCAAAGTCCACCCTTCAAGGCTTGTATATAGTCGAAGCCTAATCGGTTTTGAAGAATGGCTCACTAGGCCTTGGACAGTTCATTAGCTATTAATTTCGGAGCTTCTGATGTATCATTTGCTAGGATTTCAAAGGTGCAAAGAGACTGCAAGATGGAACATTTATTTACCCAGAACTTCCAAGTTACTGTGCAACAAAAACAACCATGTTAGCAAGAATGAATATAGCCTAGCCCTGGTGCTGACATACTAATTTTCTTTCTCCCCAACTTGAAGTTGTCTTGGACCATAACAGACATCACTTTAAAAGTGTATCTAGCAGCTATGTTTTCTTTTCATTTTTAGTCTAGAGTAGATAAAGGCTCTCCAGTCAGGCTCTTAAAAGCCCTCCTGCCTGCCATGCTAGGGGCCCAATCCAGAATAGGTGTCCTGGACAAATTCTAGAGTTTTTTTAAAAAGTGAAAAAGACACAGCTGCTAGACACACATTTAAAGTAATGTCTGTATTGACCCTGTGTGCAAGGAAGAAGGGGGTTCTGTGGAGGGGCATTCAATCATGCATCCCCCTCACTTGTGCTTTAAAGAGTTCAGACCAGCCTCAGGCTTAACAATATACCTACTGTGGCCTATATAGGATTGGAGGAAGAGGGAGACAAGATAACTACCCCACACAGTTATGCTGTTTCTTGGCTTTTTTCTCTTCAGCACACACACATTCACACACACACCTGGTGAATCATAGCACAGAGGTGATGAGACTTTTCTGTTAGCCATCTGCAGCCCCCTCTCAGAATTATGGCTAAGAAACCAAGAACCAAAGAAGACACTTGCTGTATCAGACTGAAGGCTTATCTAGTCAAGTATCCTGCTTCCTACATTTGTCATTCAGATGAGTCTGAAAAGCTCGCAAATAGGGCAGGAAATCTTATTGAATCCAGAGGTTTAATAATTTCACCACTGTTGATTAACCTCCATTAAATTCCTATGATTCTCTGGGTTAAGATAGAAATTTTTTGAAACCAACTTATGGGGCAGTGATGTAAATAAAGCTCTAATAATAAAAAGCCCTAATAAATATGCCCTCATGGGATACTTCCCATCATTATAACTGCATCTCCATTAACACTTACTACTATTTCAATCATTGTAGTTGAGGCCATCTTTACTAACCAACCAACCCCAAGGTAATGGCGTTAGTAGATACTGTCACAGTCACTGTAAAGCACATTTCTTGCAAGCAAGATCTGATGTCTGGTAACTCATGAAATTATTCAGGGGAAAAAAGCATAGAAACTAAGCATGAGCTGCTGTATCCCTCAGAAACCGAGTAACTGCAGTGCCCTGCAGCTACTCCTTTCCAAAGCATCATGCCTAAAAGTAAAACAACACTTTTATATTAAGCACACTTTTTAAAAAGACAATATGGTGTAGAAGTTAATCATGTGAAGCTAGGAAGCCCAACTTCAAATCCACACTCAAGCCATGGAGGTCACTGGATGAACTTGGGCTGGGCGTGACAGATGTGATGTTTGTCATGTGGTTTGTCCTTGCACAATTTGTTTTTCTTTAACACATGACTGACATTGGCTTGAGTGATCACCTACCATGATCCCAACTGAAGTCCCACTGCAGATTGAGGAAGGGGAACAGGCACTTCCAAGCAAGTCCCATATTATGGTCCCAGTATGGCCCAACCCTGCACCCCACTTGTGCTGGCTATTCATTAAATGAAGAATCAATCATACAAGCACAATCTACATGACAAGGGTCACATCTAGTTTGGCCCTCGGCCTCAGAGCTGTTGTGAGGAGAAGGGAGGAGGAGAAGTTGCTTTGAGCTTCTTGGAAGAACAGAATCGATTCATTAACACTTAAAACACGCTTGAAACTGACCCTCATATTTTTTCAGAGGTGGCAGCCGCAAAGATTCCAGTTGGGATCAGAACCATAGAACAGGTGGTTTCAGTTTCAATCCCTTTCACCACATCCTTTTCTCTGCTGTTGCTGCAAATGTTTTTCATCAGGAAAACAATGTTGAAGGAGAAAGGGAGCACAAGAAGCTGTGATACACAGAGTCAGAAGATGGTCTGATACTGACTTTCACTGGCTCTCCAAGATCTCAAATGGAGGTGTTTCCCAAGTCTACCTAGAGAGTTCAGAGACTGAGCCTGGGACTTGCTTCATGCCACGAGTGTGTGTCCTATTCATTAGGGTGTTACCCTTCTCAAAACCCTCCCTTGCTCTGGGGTCTCAGTCAAGACTGAAGGTCTCCACAAAGGCAGGCAATGGCCAGTTCAAAGAATTCTTGCAAAAAAAATGCATAACATGCCATTTGGCTATAGAAATGCAGGCTGGACAAAGCATTCAATCTTTTAACTTTGAAACTACATACCAACATACATTAATACCTTCTTGAATTTTCAAGTAGCCTTCAAAGCAGCTGCTTCATAAAACACAAAGCTGTTTTGCCACTCTGATTCCAGTACCCAACATATAAGCAAGATCAGTCCCATTTCACACTGGATCTACTCTCCAACTCAGACACCTTCATCCCCAAATGATTGGAAAGGATAATCTATGCAAGTGACTGCACAATAAAGCACTTGTGTAGATGAAACTTATTGGGCTGCATTAGCAGAAAACAAAGCACAAATTAACTTCAGAAGGTTTGCGCACAATTCATTCCCTCTTCACTGGCCACTCTTGAACCAACCTGATCATGAATGCAAAATGGTGGTTAGTGCGTGTTATGGAATAATCAATCAAGATCAAGTGAACTCTGAGAGTGCATTGCTCATGGATTCTGAGGTAACATCGGGCCACAAAATGGGCTTTTTGTTTCTCCACTGGCAACTCCCCTGCAGATGGCATTTGCAAACATATTATAGGAAAGACAGAAGTGCTACTGAAGAAAAAAGGGACCCTCAAAGATCTACTGCTGCAATGGTTTTGAAACCTTTGGGTGCAAATGGTTCAAAGTCTCCTGATACAGCAGTACCTTGGCTCACAAACTTAATACGTTCCAGGACTCTGGTCGTGACCCAAATTGGTCGTGAGCCAAGTTAAATTTCCCCACAAGGTTCAATGTAAATAAGGTTAAACCATTCTGTAACCATTTTTTAAATCAGAAAAATGTGAAGCAAAGTGACAACAACAAAGATTGCAGCCATCTTCCCCCGCCCCCCCAGCACAACCAATATCATGCCTGTCATCCCTGCAGGTGCCTGTCATTCTGGCGCGCTGGGGGGTGGTGGGGAGAGGAGAGACAGGTGTGATCATGGGCGCACTGGAGGAGGGAGAGATGGGCGCAAACGGTGTGGGTGGGGAGATGGCCATGATTGCAGTTCCGTTTGTGCAGGGAAGGCAGGCCTGATCAGAGGCGCGCTCCTGCAGGAAAGACAGGCGGAATCTCAGCTGTCTCCCCAGTGGCTCTGCTTTGTTGCTCCCATCTTTCCTGCAGCAGCGTGCCTCTGATCACGCCTGCCTTCCCTGCATGAACAGAACAGTGATCATGGCCATCTCCACACTCGGGGGCGGGGGGGTGGGATGGCTGCGATCTTGGTCGCCACCCAAAGTGGTGTTCATGACCCAAGTCAAATTTTTTCAGAAATTTTTGTTCATGACCCAATTTGTTCATGAACCAAGGCATTCGTGAGCTGAGGTACCACTGTATATCCCCTATCCAAATGACTGAATGGACAAGCAGGCAATTCAACTTCTTCATCATCTAATGGCATGGCAGTACCATGCCAAATCCACAGTACCTCCACAACAGCAAATGCGTTGTGCCATTTTTCCTGGAATGTCTGGTTTGGCAAATTCATGTCTGCCCTGAATTAAAAGTTTCCTGAAATAGAGTTGCTCCATGTGATCTCCCCAGATGAAGAGATACACACACTGTTTAAAAGGGATTTCTAAATTATATGCCTGGATATTTACACTTTAAAAATGTGTGAATGCTGAGACATTCCACTAGACATGGTCCAATTCAGAGAAACACAGTCAAACTACATGTGCCAAAGCAAGCTTATATTTTTATTAACTCTAACGTAAGTACATGTGGCCCTGCTTTGAATCAGGACCACCCTGCTTTGGGAAAGTAGGATAAAACCTCACACACACACACACACACACACACACGTAACACCATTTGCTTTCTGAAATCCCCACCCCATTATGCCACTGGAGACTTTTTTCTTTTGTTAAACCCCATGCTCCCACAAGGGAGGAGCAATTACAAGAAGCTAAGATTTTTGGAGGGAGGAGTTGAGTCTTCTTGCTGGATCATTGTGGTCCCAACCTGAATTGGGTCTGTATGCACTTATGCCAAAGTAAATTGAGCTACATACTATGTAATTAACATAATATGCAGTTCTGCTTACAGAGACTCTGGGTGCTCACTCTGTTCCATGGGAACTGTAGTTCTAATATACAGCTTGACTGAGAATGCAATAAAAGGATATTAAATTACACAGATTAATCTCTCCTTGCTGGCATCTATCCTGCAAATCCACAGGGACAAAGCCTGAAACCATACACTAAATTCTGGTTGGGTAGAATCTAGCATTAATATATCCTAGAAACATTCTGTGTTTCCTCTTCCATAATGCACAGGGGAAGGCATAAAATTCTCTTCAACTGAGCAGCTTCCCATATAAAAGATCACACTTTGCCAGGAAAGGTTGTGGTAATAGATCAAAGGGCAGTTTATTTAGCATCATGAAAAAGGAACTTTACCCTCTAATACCCTCCTTCCTTGAACTGTTTTCTGCCTGACCAGCAAGCAAAATACGGCACTTGCACCTCGGAGGCCTCTGTGCTACCTAGCCACGTACAGACCTTGTCAAGTCCTGAACAACTGTAACATGAAAATAAATGGGCCAAAGAAGTAAAATGCTACTGACCTGGAAAGCCAATTAACTGCAAGTCAATGAATTGTACAATTAAGGACTATCAAGCGTGAGCACTAGATTGCGTTTGTCAAGTATCCACATCTTAGGCAACATCTACACACAAAGCATACATACCATTTATCTTCCTAGTCACAACCATCAAGTTCCTCAACACCCCAGCAATCCAGCAGCTAGAACATCAGTCTTATCTGAGGATAAATCTGAGTCTCCCTTTGCTGTAGGCTATATATTACAACCCAGTTCACATGATGAAACAACCCACAGTTTGTTAGCATGGGAGGGAGGGGTGCTGCTTCCAACCACTCATTCACTTATCGTGGTTGTTCAACCCATTCCTGGGTTGTTCTCCACGATTTCTGAACGTAGAACTCTGAGTCGTTGAGAGAGAAATGATACAGGATTATAATTTAAAAACACACCCTGAATTTTAACTCCGAGTTGTTCCCATAGAATCCCACAGCTGGATGTCACAGAGAACAATTGCCCACTCCTTCCTAAATAAACCACAGTTAACAAGCCTTCAATTGTTCCATTGTTGGACCAAATCAAAATATCTCACCTTTCCAGGCACAAGCATTCAGTTCCAAGGTACTTGGGAAGGTTATTCTGAATGCTCTCTATGTTGATCTTATGAAGCAAGAACTGAGTCCTGCCATACACTTTGGAATGTTGTAAAGACAAAAGTCAGAGATAGAATGAGTCACAGTCTGGTCAGGGCCTTCCATCATCAACTCTGTATCATGTCTACAGAAAGCAAAGTCAGAAGGACTCACTCGAATTGGCTCGCAGCTCAAGCAGCTATTGTCAGCCTGATCATGTGTTCTGCCAAGCTGAGCTGACCTGACTTGAGTGGTACACAGAATCCAATGCAAGGGTCCAGCACAGCTGACCACTTGTCCCCTTTTTCTGAGGCTAAGATCTAAACTAATCTGATGCAGCAACTGACATTCCAGTAGCCCAGATTCTCCTTTGCATGGATTGCTGCGTGATGCACCTAGGATTGCTAGCACTCAAGAGAAATAGCTTTTCAATGGGACGGCTCTGCATCACTTGCCTGGAAAAGACCTGCCTGATCCCCAAACACATATTTCAAATGGGTCCCTTGAACAAGACGAGTACTAGGAGCAGCCACACCCTCTGGAAGCTCAGGAGAGGGCAATCACCATCACTGCCTCCTCTCCTTCTCACTATCTCAGCAGGTGCCTCAGTGCTGAAGCTCCTTGGTTTTGAAGTACAAACTACCAGGAGGCACAGTGCAACTCTTCTGTTTTGTCTTGTTTACCTGATTTTCCACAATGAGAGAAAAAGACCTAAACTGGTTTAAGGCAGCATCCTATGCATGTTTAAACAGAAGGAATATCCTGCACTGATTGAGGAATGCTGCAAATTGTAGGACTTCTTTTTTGGTTTAAAAATGCATAGGATAGTGCCTTTAGTAGTTACTCTAAAGACAACAGAACCCTGAGAACTGCAATTTGGGAAGGAGAGGGTTCATCTGATTGCACTAAAACCCAGGAGCTTGGAGGACTTTTGAATATGCCTGGTTCTTGTTCCAATGTCAACACATCATAGGCCAGGTTTCCCCACCCTGGGGCCCTCCAGATGTTTTGGATTCCAAATGCCACCAGCTCCACCCAGCTTGGTCAATGAGGAACGATGCAAGTGTGCATCCAAAATATTGGCAGGGCACAAGATTGGAGGATATGTACGTTCAAACTAACCTCTAAAATCCTCCAGCAATTAACAATTCCCTGCATGTTCCTTGCTGTCCATTTCTGCACAGCTCAATCGACAATTTTTGTTTGCACCATCACATGTTATTTTACAATACAAAGGTGAAAAGATAAAGTGTACTGGCATCTCCTGACATGGTATTTTTCCATTTTGTTGCACCAAGCCCATAGGGATAAGGAAGACACCACATAACTTTCTTTTTCCCCCCTTTTCCAATTTTGATTTTTTTTAAGGCTACTGCTTTCACTTACAAAGCACAAGACTAGCCCTACCATTAGGCAGAATGAAATATACAACCCCAGGGGGAAGATTTAGGGACACCATTAAAGGGTTGCAAATTAAGTTGTTTGTTCCAATACAGGGTACAAAAATTAGCTTCTGGGCCACTCACCCAGAATAGTCTTGAAAAAAATAAGGGCAAATATACTGCTCAGCAAAAACCAAAAACAAAACCTGCTTCTGACTTCCAGTATTGTTACTGCCTTCTGCACAGACATAAACATCTACCTGCAGGAGTGAAGATGTAGTATTAAAATCTTATATCTGGTAGAAAAGCACCAAAGGTGTGTTTTTGTTTTTGTTTTTTTAAATGAGCTGCAGCAGCTGCTGCAGCATCTTCTGTAGAAGGCTGCTGCTTATTAATTAACAGTAATCTTCAAAGAATACCCCCCACCCCCCGGCTGCCCCAGTCCTGTAAGAAATAGCTGAATTCTACAAGCCAGGTCAGTATCCTCCAAGGAACTCTGTAAATTTGCAGCCCAAATTGCAGTCTTCCAATCCAAGTCAATCTGGCTTGGTTCTCAATGCATAATTATGAGTGACACACAACACCTAGGGTGTTTCCAGGGGAAAGACTCCCAGCACTATCAATGAGAAAACATTATGTAAGCACTTCTGCCTTTTTCTCCTTAATGGATTTTTTGCAATATGAAAAAAGGCGAAGCACCAGTGGATTACAAGTAGAAGACAATATTGTCCAGAAAATTCTGTGAATGATGCAAGATGCTAATATGTTAAAAGTTCTATCTCAAAGCACCCCACAAACATATTTCACATGCAAACAGCTAGCATCATTTTATCCAAGGGTCTTTTACAACAATTCCCAAAATATCACTGACAGCTTACTGTCAGTTTTCAAGAACCTTCTAAACAGGTTTGCAGGATGTCACAACTCTTCCCATTCGGAAACAGCAGGATACAGGAAAACTGTAGGCTGCATCTGCACTCCAGTTCCAAACTAATTCCACTGTTTTGGCTTCTCTCAAACCATTCTGGAGCACTGCTGTCTTAGAAGGTGCTGCAAATTATCTGTTCAAGAATGGCTCCCAAGGAGCAGAAGCGGTGAAAGCACCAAGTACAGTCAGCTCAGTCCTGAATGGTTACACATCCAGTGGCTGCCTTCCTCTGCAAACCATCTGCACTTAGTGATCCAGCCCCTGGTTGTGTGTAATCTTCCAAGGCCAAGTGTAAGTCAAGCAGAACTGACGCAAAGTGCTTCAACTGCATCCTCAGCGATCTCGTCCCAAGTGCAAAAATAACAACTGAGACGAGTCAAAACTCAGAGAAAAGAACTTATATTCCTCCAACTGCATGCTTCCTCCCATTCCTTACCACTCGCCCCTTCGAAACACCCAACACTGCCCAGTGCCCAGTGCCGGATCACTGAGCAAAGCTTAACAGCTGGATCCTATGTCCTATGCTGGTCAGCCTAACACTACAGTTAACAACTCATTTTTGCTAGGAGCCATATTTTGAATTGAGCAAAAGCGGAAGACCTCACAACCTGTGCTCCACCCAGTGACTCATCACTGTATGACCTCAGAAAGCAAGAAAATTACCATGGACCAGTCACTGCTTCTAATCCTGTGGCAGGGAACATCTTGCAGCCTGAGGGACAAATTCAAGTTCAGAGAAGCTTCTGGGGGGCAGGGGCTTTTAGGAGACCAAGGCAAAAGCAAAACAGGCAAGGTCAGAGGCAAACATATGCCCGGACTACCACCACCAGCAGCACTCTAAAATAGCAGTATATTTCAATTGACTGCTCTTGCTGCCAGTAACTAAGCCTTAGGAGAGGCATTTATCCCTTTAGGAGCCAAGGGGCAGGTAACTGCATAAATGCTGGGAGAAACACCAAACAACTAGTGATTGAGGGAAAGAGTTTGTGGCCTTCAATGGGACCCGGAAGGTGAAATTTTGTTCCCAGAAGGCCAAATGGGTACCTGAGCCTGAGGTTCTACACCTCTGCCAACATCTCACCTACCTCTTAGGCCTGCTATAGAACTGAGAGTGGGCAGAACCATGCATGCTGCCCAAATACAACAAGGATGTGATATAAATATAATAAATTCTTATTGAGCATGTATATTCTGAATCATGACACAGAATGCGGTATAGAAAAAGCGACTATTTGCCTCCATCTGACAAAGTAATCTATATAAACTGCAGAGCAGGCGATAAATCTGTTCTTGGTGGCTATCGTGGAAGTTGCATGTTTGAACACTCCACAGAGAGAGAGAAAGAACACACACACACACACACACCAAAAGTTAAAAACCTAGACTACAACCCGTCCTCTTGTTATGTGGAATGTGAAATATTGAAATGGCGGTTGGGGGTGGGGGATTAAGCAAAGTAATTCCTTCTTCCTACCATCTAAAGTAGTCCAGCTCAAGAACAAAATTTATCCCCCCACCCCCGCTAATTCCAAAAACCAGACCATTGGGGTGGCAAAGAAGCATATCTAAGGCACACACCAATCCCTGTGACCAAAGACTATGCCCAAGCCCAGAAAGGAAGGCCTATGTAACTTGAACTTTTTTTATTGCACTATATTTATATGTCACATCTTACTTCCTCTTGTGAGGAACTCAAGGCAGCTTGCATTGCTCTCTTCCACTCCATTTTCATCCTTACAACAGCCCTGTAAGAGTCTGTGACTGGTCCAGAGTTGCCCAGTAAACTTGGCTGAGAGAGGACTAAAACTCAGATCTCCTGGTTCCCCAGTCCCACACTCTTAATCATTGTGCCACAGTAGCTTCCAGGCTGCCTGTAAAAGATTACATATCCTCTGGGGAATCATTGTAGAACCAGCCAAAGGGTAAGACATCCAGCTTGGGAAGCTTGCATGCAACAAGTCAATCCTGTCCTCTTGTACAATGCAGAGTCATGGCTGCAAAAAATTTGCAAGTACTCACATGCAGCATTCTAAAATTGCCCAGCAATCATATATAATCCACCGCACACACAAACCAACCCACCCATGTTATATAAGATTTAGGGCGGCAGCCACTAGAACCAGCAGTCAGACTAGTTTACAGTGCTTCAGCTGGGGAGGCAAAAAAGATAAAACACATCTGAAGGCCAGAGTAGTCACAGAAGATTGTTCTCTCCTGGCTTCCAGTCAAGGGCAATTCCATTCTCAACCCTGTAGCAGTAAAGACTCAGGAGTATAAACAAAGGGCTTACAGGCCAATAGCTCAATGAATAAATCGACATACAAATGCCGTGGCTTGCTATTTAATTACAGAACAAACCTATATATGGGGATTTACCGCTGAGGAAAACTACCCTAGAATATGGTAGGAGATTATTATATTAATTATAGTATATTATATTGTGGCAAACTCCACATTGCCATGGATTGTTCAATTGGGCCTTGCAGCCAACCACAGGTCCTTGATGCGTAAATGTTTCTGTATAGAACCAAGTCGAACCACTGATCCATTTTCTAGCAATGGCTCACCAGAATCTCAAGCAAAGGGCCCTCTCACATCTCGACAACAGATGTCACCCATTGAATCCAGAAACTTCTGCGTGCAAACCACATGCTCTCCCACTAACTAGGACAACTCACAATTAGGACTGCAACAAGGACACATCTCATGCATTGCATCTTCAGACAAGCATGTGAGATGCCCTTAGGATTTTAGCCCAAAAGCACTTAGAAATTAACACCACTGAAATGAGCAAGTCAAAGGGATTGAGGTAAGTCTTAGGGTTGATAAAAGTGAGGGCTGTCTGCCTTGCAAGTTCTACACATACTGTACATCACATAACTTCAGAGATTCTGGTAACTGAATTCTGAACGTCCCAGACTACCTTAAAAAAAGAAATTAACAAGGTTTCTAAGCATATGGTTGAGGAGATGCCGCATAGTTTAAGGTGCTATCCAATGCATGCTTAGGCCAAAGAAGGTCCCATAAATTCCATCATTCCTCAGAGCGAGCTTGAGATTGTTGGGAGTTGTAGGGCTTTTTCTGTCTAAACATGCACAGGAGTGCACCCTTAGACACTTTTACAAAGGACTCTGGCATCACGAGCACGATGCCCAAGAAACATCAGCACAATCTTTTGACACAGCACTTTTGACCAGCTGGTGGATCCACCTTAAGCATTTATATGTGGAAAGAACAAGCAGTAGGAATAGGCTACAAGGCTATTCTAAATACTTATCTGTTAACTAAGCAAGATCGGACATCGTTAACTACTTGTTTTCAAGGCTCCACAAGCCTAGGGAAAATACCAGCCCCACTTCAGGGAAGGTAACACACACACAGGAAGGCAGAACCTTGGTGCCAGAATACATGCTTTGCATAAATAAAATCCCAGTTCAGCCCCTGTGAGTCTCAGATATCAGAACTGTGGAAAACCTTGGTGTGATACCCTGGACAGCTGCTCCTTACAAGGTTAGGCAGTAGCAGAGCTGAAGCACCCCAATCCAATAAATTACAAGGCATCTCTATATTTTAATGCCACATTAAAATAAGTAACTAAGTAGAGACTACAAAATATAGATTCTCAAACCAGTTAAAGGACATGCCATTTATTTCCCTCTATGAATGAATGCCTTCCCACTGTGTATATAATACTAGGCACCATCCAGCAAGTGTGTTTCCTGTGTAAGCCACACCAAAACAGGGTGGAGTCTCCCAGTGGCAGATGCTGGAAGTACAAAGCTTGCACTGAACTTTCATCATAAGGTTCATTGCCAGTACCTTGTGAAGCGGATTCTAGTACTTCCTCATCCAACTTGGTACACTCCAGATCTGCTGGATTGTAACTTTCATCATTCCCAGTCAATGCCCATGCAAGTTGGGAAAGGCCATCAACTGTATATTAGCCAGAATTCTTTAACCCAGCTTTTCCCCCCGGATGCGTTTTCTATTCCCCATGCCAGCTGATCTTTTTGCCCAGCCATCCCCAGCTCCCATTTCTTGTGCCAACTGTGATATTTGTATTCTGCAATGACTTGCCACTATAGCCACTATCTATCCATTTCAATTTTGGTTTGCCCTCCATAATGGGCAAGTTTTGTGCCTGGCTACACAAAGTTTTGCTTTATTAAGCTATAGTCACCTCATACACACATTGGCAAAGCAGCATCCCATTGACCATACATCAAAGAAACCCATGGAGATGAATGACCTGCAGTCATTATGAATAACTATGAATAACCCCAAGGAAGGGTGAACCACAAACTTTGCCTGAAAGTAGTTGAAAAGGTTACATGTAAAAATTCAGAAGACATCATGAACGTAGCACCCGAAGAAAGCCTTTACATGCAACAATTCATGGCCAAAGTGGAACTCTTCTCAAGCAAAAAATTAGAGCCTGAAAAGGTTAAGTTATGAAGAAAAGCTTCGGCTATTTTTTAAATAACTGATGTTATGCCAAGTCTTTCAAGTACAGTGACAATTCCAGAACTTTTTACATGCAATGACCCAATGGGGGGGGGGGACAATACTGGTGAATTCCTTCTCTATAACCACTTTGTAGGAGAAGGTAGAAGAAACACGTTTGTAATGACCACTCAAGCTTAATGCATGACAGGCGCACTGTTTTTCTGCTCTTTTTTATTTGTTTTACAAATTTGTATGCCGCCCTCTTGCAAACAAGCCTCGGGGCGGCTCTTGGATCCTTCATACCGAAGTTTCCTGTGTGGCAGAGTAAATAAGCACAATCCTAAACCCTACTGATGATCCAGGCTTAGGATATTTTTTGTTTTTTTGTGAAGGTGAGCAATTAAAAGGCATCTCACCACTCCACCGCTGCCACACTTTCCACACCCATCCCCAAAAGTAATGCTTCCTCCCCTCTAAATTCTACCATGCTATCTCCCAAACATGCTACGCCACCCACCAAAGGCACAGTGCACAGCCCAGATTCCACTCCATTTAAACTCTCTCTTCCATGCCCAGCTGTCTCCAGTTTAGCCAACTACATCAAGCATTCAGCTACATCTCTGGGACCGTCAATTATACATTAATACTTGGCTGCTTTCCCATTTTCCTCCCCAATACACCCCTCCATTCAGTATATTTTGTGGAAGTGTTTCAAATCCCATATAGCTTTCCGGCAGGCAAGACGTGATCTCTTAAACGTAGGTCATATATGTCAGTAAGACAGCGCCCAAATCTTGAAGAAAGCCGGGAACTTACAGAAAGAGTGAAATGCCAAGGCAAATTATTTATTGATTGAAACCGTAAAGAGAAAGAAAGGTGAGTTCAGTATGGGCAGGGTCATACAAAACGTGAATGCACCAGTAAAACCCGGGCGATGCAACCAAAAAAAAAAAGGCGGGGGGGGACAGCTAACGGTTGTGCATTTGTAGAAAACGGGATGATCCTCATCTCTTCGCCAAGCTGAGACCCTGTAAATACTCACCTAGGAGTAAGTCCCATCGAACTCAAGGAGACTTACTAGAAATGCATAAGATTACTCTGCTACTTCTGTTGCGTTACCCTGACGGGGGAAAACATTCCACTGCTATCTTCATTCGTTGAAGAGAACGGATTTCATTAAGGAAGATCTCTCTGGGAAACAGATGCTGATTTTAAAACCTCGCCCACCCCTGACCATCCCCACATGCATCACCACACATTTTCATACACACAAACATTCTCTCCTGTGAAGAATACGGCTAACCCTCACGTCTTCTTCGCATAGGCCGGGGGGGGGGGGGGACGCAAGCAAGTGAATGCAAAATATGCATATTCCCCTCCGTTTTTTTTAATGCAGCTTTGTTTCCAAACTGCAAAGCATATGTTGAATTCCTAAGCGCAACAGTCCCCCTTCTCTCCGTTTGGGGGTGGGGGAGCCGTTTTGCAGCAAAGAGGGGGAAAAAAAACAAGGCTCATTGTTTATAGTGGAGAATGAAGGTAACTGCAGAGAGACAACATAAAAAATAAGACTGTTTGGTATTTATTCCATTAGGAAATTCTAATGATTAGGTAGAACCAAAGAAGGTATGTGAAAGAGGAAGGGGGAAAAGGTTTTCAACTCACCTTCAAGGGCAAAAACAGGAGCGATCCCTACTAGTGTGTGCAAAAATCCTAGTAAGAGCAGCAAGGGCCCCATCACTTTTATCCTGTGGGCCAGCATGCTTGTGCAAAAATAAAATTCAGGTATCAAGATAGTCCACACAGCAGCTACCGCTGCTTCTTCTTTTAAAGACTCCTCCTTCACCTCTTCTCCTTCTTCACTCTCTCCTTCCAAGGGTCTTCAGTTCTTCCACCATCCACTGAAGTGCGGGGAGAGAGAATCAAGGAAAAGCCCGTCTCCCTCCTCCTCCTCTCTCCCTCCCAGCCCAAGAGATGAGAGAACCCAGCAGTGGCAAAGGCTGGGGAGGGGAGAGAGGAGGGAGTTCAGCCCTCCTTAGCAAGAAAGGAAGGTTGCATGCAGGAAAAATAAGAGACGGGGGGCCGCAATCGGAGGCAGCAACCCACCTTACCCCTTGCGCACGAAGATTAAATGCAAGCCAAGGTAACTGCAACGCTCATCAAAGCTTCCCAAGAATGATGCATGGAGGGAAGCGGGGGAAAGAAAAAGAAGATGGGTCCTTCTGGATCCAGAGCGAGACGGAGAAGCAGTAGCAGCTCCTTTTTCCTTCCAAGCCCCTCCTAAGTGGTGCAGAGGGGAGGATGCACAGGCTAGTGCCGTCTGCACCCCAGTTGCGCTTTATGTACGAGGGGGTGTTCTTCGTTCTCCTGCCGCTTGCCGCTGCCGCTGCCGCCGCCGCCGCGCAGCCGGACAGAGGAAAATCAACCCCTGCCGGGCGCACCAGTAGCCTCGGCCGCCTGATGGAGCTCGCGCCGCCTCCTCCCTGCCTGACGTCATGGGCTCAGGGAAAGGCAGGGGAGGGCGCAGAAGACGGGGGCTACGCGGCAGTGGGCTTAGGGCGCATGCGCTTTCCAATCCCCTGCTGCTGGAAACAGCAGGATTGTTTCCTAGTTTTTTGTTTTTTGTTTTCTCTCTCTCTCTCTCTCTCTCTCTCAAACCCTGAAAGCAGCCATCATCATATTGGGGTGGCGGAAATAGGAGGAGGGATGGAGTCTGCACGTGGATGCAGCCCACATCCAGTATTAAGAGCAGTTTCTTCTCTAGAACACTCCCACACTACACCCACATACACACACACGCACCCTCGAGAAAATGTCAAAAGGCGTCCGGTGACCTCTTATTTACAGAGAGAGCAAATTCTCTTTCTTTCTCCCAAAAAGAAAAAATCTCTACAAAACCCTGAATTACAGGGAATGCTGAGCGTCCTAATGGCAGGGACAGCCATCCCTCCCATTACACAAAGAGAATGCACGGGAACTCGGGTCTCAGTTGCAATCAAGAGCAGCAGCTCCTGTCGTTGAATGTGCAGGCGGCTCCTTGGAAATGTAAGTCCGCTCTCTCTCCTCCGGCTTCTACATTGCAAAACAGAGGACCTGCCTGGGAGTATAGGGCGAAACGTATGGCCACAGACCAAACACGTGCACGGCACGGTCCTCTTTCCCCTGTACAGAAAGGGATGTGTGCCGGCATGCAAGACGCCAGTTGCAAGAGGGGCCACCTAGGGCAACCAGGATGCACGTGCACGCAATTTTAATTCGTATCGACCGATGTGACAAATGTGGCCGAAGCAGCAGAGGACGAGGCTCTCTCAGGCTTCCAAAGGAGAGGAAAAAAGACAGCCGGCCAGGTTGAAGACGAGCTTCCAGGTATGAAGTTTAGCGTCCTCCGTCCCGAATAAGGTGTTATGCAGTGGAAAGGTTTTGCTTCAGTAAACAGAGCCATCCTGCCTGCCTGCCTGCCTGCCTGCCTGCCAGATTTTTCAAAAAGATTAGGCTTATAACACTGTAACGTATATTACTACCTTCCTAATTGATGCCCTGTTCGGAGGGGTCAAAGAGCTCCATACCAAGATAAATAAACTGGTTCTTCTCTTCCCAGAGTGAGTGAGTGAGTGAGTGAGACACATTTCAGTCACTTTTTGGGAAACAGTCTTTTTGGGAACCATTCAAGTTGCTTTCTCACAGCTCAGTGCTAACTGCCCCTGGCCATCGAATCTAAATCACTGGGACAAGAGAAGAGTGAAGGTTGTTCTTACACAAATGGAACCCTTTAATCCTTTGATTCATTTCCAGTCAGTTTGTTTTTAAACTATTGATATACTGCTTTTCCATTAAAAATGTCCAAAGCAGCTTACAACTTCAGCATAAAACTGTCAGAAAAAAATATAAACTGCTAAAGGTAGGGGAAGCTTTTACTTAGGGGACTAAGTTCCTTTGTTAGAATGGAAAACCTTCAGAGCTTAAATTTGCTCCTCTCTAGAAGACTTTTCCCCACCCTAATCCCAAACTAAAGATGAGTTGTGATTTTAGTTGGCTGAATATATAAGAAGCTGCTCTACCCCCAGTGGCTCATTATTGTCAGCTCTCCTGCCCTACCTTGAAATGACAGAACTTGAACCTGAAATCTTTTGCTTGGAAAGCCTCTGCCACTGAGTTATAAACCACCTTGAATCAAAGGCAATGCTCCAATAACAGTAGCGGTGATCAGAAGAAGATGGATATGAAGACAGAGAAGAAAGAGAAGCAGCAGCAGCAGCAGCAGCAGTTTCAGTGCAGAACCTGTCACTGAAGACAAGTTATGCGGTTAAGGGAGTAGAGATCATGCAACTCTCAGAATTTCCCAGCCAGTACCCTGGGAGCTGTAGGACTTTTCCAGCCTTACTATGCAAAGGATTGTGCAAAGAGATTTTTGTCTCAATTTAATAGTTGTTGTTGTTGCCAGAAACAAAAGCTATCATGCTATCTCTAGTCAGGCTTTAATCATGAGTTGAAATGGCAAATTCCAGAGGGATAAGTGTCTGTGGGATATTCCTGCCTGTATTGTAGGCCACTAAACATAGCAGACTGGGTTGGCCAAAAACTTTTTTCTGCCTCAGGCGGAACAGAAGATGAAGTTCTTCCTCCACCACCCGCTCACCGCCACAGTTCAAGCAAGGTGTATCACGCAAGGTGTATCGTACCCAAGGGCAGTCAAGTTACTTGGCAACTAAGGCAGAAGATCCCACAAGTACCTCTCCCTCTCCAAGACAGGAAGCATTCAGAGATAATAAGGGTGCAATGCTATGGAAGTTGCCCTCCAGGTGCATTAGACTGCAGCAGAACTGGGGAAGGCTGGACTAGAGGCTACTTTGTCAGATGACGTCTGGTGTGTGATCTCTATGTAGCTTGGCAGATGCAGAGTTTCAAAAGTTCCCCTTTCCAAAATGAGTGATTCAGTGGGATGTGCCAACCATGTCACATGAGAATTTGGGCACATTTCTGGAGCAAGGATGAACTACATACATTCATAGTTTCCTAGAAAAGCCGAGAGGCACCAGTCACAAGTATCTGCTCCCGTTTTTCCCTGCAGATGTTACTAAGGGGCTATTCTCACACCACCAGGCAGTGCCAGGGGAAGCTATACAGGCTGAAGAAGTTGAACAAAATCCCAATTCACCACAAGTGCTGTGGGGTCGAGCCATACGCCAAGCTTTTCTATAACAAGCTGGCTACTCTCCTGCTAGGTCAAAGGGACGTAATGCCTGTTTAGTGAGATTCCCCTGAGCCACCCACAGAGAGTCAGATACTCCTCCATGAAGAGCTGCCAGTCTCCAATGCATGACTCATTCCCCTCTACTCAACATGAGCTGAGCCCTACACTGTGCAGACAATTGTCTCCAGTACATCTGAGCTGTGCAGAATCCTATTTGCAAGTATTTCAGGGCCCTCAGATTCCAGGCCACACCAAAAAGGTTCTGTTTTGAGCTGGCAGCATGTGTAGGTGGCCCATCCTGCTCCCCTGACAGCCAGCTTACCCCTAACCCCCTTCAGGGATGAGATCTTCAGTAATATACTCCTCCAGTACAAGCCGCTCAATATATTTTCCTTTTTCTGCAAGAAAAGAAGCCACACTGCCAGTGGTGTGACATGAACTCAGAGCTGCTTTGTCAAAAAGTAAGTAATCAGACATGGCCATTTGGGAAGTGGTCTGGTGTGCTTGCCCAAAGGAAGTGCAGCCAAAGCTGGATCCCCACATAGAAGGTCTGGAGACATCATAGCTTGCCCCTGCTGCAGCACCCAGGCACCTGTCTCTGGAGAAAGAGGGACTGCAGGTGCTACACAGAATCATACACCTAGGTGTGGTTATGATGCATTCACTCACCAGACCCAGAGAAGCCCTGGAAGATTTATGGGATGCTTTCCCAAGCAATCTCAGCCGAGGGTGGGAGCATGGCCACTGCCCCAGCCCTTGACTTGGTATGTCTACTGACTTTCCTAAATCTGCAGCTGTGGGGAGCAGAAGTGCAGCCTGAGGATCCCACACAGCCACTGAGAATGGTAGCCAAAGGCCCCGGAGGACCAGCAGAGGAGGAAGGAGCTGCCACGGACCAAAGCTCAACAGGCAGTGGGCCTCCATAACAAGTCTAACACTGACCAGGTGTGATCTGCTAAAGGCTTTGGTCAGTGCCACTGCAGCAGTATGGAAGCACAGGGGTTGCCTTTTCCAGGAGATGAATCAGCATAGGTAGGCCAGTGAGTGTCTACTGGCTGTCTGGTCAATTTGAATGGCAGCTAATAGCATCCCTGTAGCAGGTGACTTGGTACAGAAAGGTAGGGGAGACCAGACCTCCCCTGCTTAGGCAAGGAAGGCTCAAATGGTATGGACAGGCAGGTGGGTATGCTTTGAAGCGTGCCAGCAGCATCGCCAGCAGCAGTGCAAGGCCACCAGGAGAACACTCTGCACCTACCACATCCCTACATGCCACTGCAGCAGTTTTTCCCCTCCCATGGGCTCCCCCGCCTCCTCCAGGTACACATGCTCCTTGCCCAGCCAGTGGGCCCTACAGCAGATGCACCGGGGCACACTCTGTGGCACAGAGCCCAGAAAGTCACCATGCACACCCCTGCAGCATCTCACATTTGGCTTTTCTCTTTTCAGTCTCGGCTTTATCACAAAGGAGCAAAAAGCTGCTTTGCCCAGTGTGCTCGGCTTGCAAGGGCAGTTGCGGACAGCAAAATGCAGCGCTGTTGTGCCACAGGCATTCTGCTGGCACACAAGGCACCAAACGGGGTGTTTCGGATGGTTTGCTTTCACTTCTGGAACTGTGGATGCCTGTTGTGGCAGGGGAGGAGGAGTTGCTTAAAACTGAGCATTGCCTACCAGCACCAACATATACGGTGCCTTAGGCATAAAGGTTGTGGGTTGTGAGTTGACTGGAATGCTGTGCTGTGTACACAGTGGAAGGACTTAAATGGTGATTACTGTTCATATGCTCATCAGTTCTGAGTGTGGATACTCGGGACAACGTCAGACTTCAGGGCAGTTCCCACATGCCCCAACCCATTTTTTTTAAATCACATCCTTGGAAATTGGACCTATAATCTATTGTTTAATGCAGAAATCTGTATCAATTAAAAGTTGGACTGACCTACCAAACTTTGCACAAACTTCATCCAGCACTGGTCTCTTCCCCTCAGGGTTGCCTTCAGAGTAGGGAAGCCAATTGCATGAAAATTTTGAGAGAGACAGTGCATGTGCCTGAAGGAGCTCCATCTTGCTAAGCTTGGGACAAGGAAAAAAACATGCTGCTTTGAACAGCAGGGCCTTGGATTCCTTGGGCATGCTCATTCTAACTGTAAATTTCAGGGCAGAGTGATGAGTTTTACAACTGTAAATGCTTTTATAGCACAGTCCTCCACCCTTATGTAGAATCCAAAGGAAAAAAATATGGATATTTAGGTAGAGGTTTCGCAGAGAAGCTAAAGCAGAGCTATCTTCTGGAATTTGCCTTTCGCAGACAAATTAGCCATCACTAGCCTCCTTGTGCACCCCCTCATTCTCAAAGGCTCTCTGGCATTTGTTTTATTTGTTTGTTTATTTTAATTTTTATGCACTGCCCCACCCCCATAGGCTCTGGGCTTGGAGGATGGCCAAATGGAAAGACTTCAACTACTACCACTATAACCATGCTAGACTCCCTACACAGGCTGCTTTTGGATGCTTTCTGAATGTACAGGGATGTGACATTCCACATGTGATGGCAACTTGCTGTACAACATCCGCAAGCCGAGGGAAGATGCGCTATTTCAAGACAACCCCAAGCTACAAGGACCAGGGGCTGAAAATGATGTGGTTGTTAATGATGGGCAAGCAGTTGAGCCCCTGCTGCTTCCTGTAAATCCAGTCTCCAACTCTGCAGCTCAGGAGGAAGCCAGAAATATCCATTCAGTGATTGCTGAGTGGATCTGGACCCATCGCCCTCATGTGGAGCATCACTGAGAAGCACTGAAAATGAGAGAAGTGTAAGTTATGCTTGCTAGAATAATGCAGAATAGTCTTCCCACCCCTCCATGCATGTATCTGTTGAAGCACAGCTTTCATCTCGTAAACCCCACCCTTCATAGTCTCCCAGATCCTTCCCTTCTGTCTGTGTACTCCACCCGACAAACCAGTTCCTTGCATTTCCCACTTAGCTCCAGCAACCTACCTCATCAGCACCCCTCATGCTAGCAATGCTTAAAAAGACCTTCCAAGTTAAAAGAAGTTTTTGGTTGTTTGTGTGGCAACACCATAAGCCACAAAAAGCTATTGTTTTTCAATAAACCTTTTTCTTGGAGTTGCAACATACTATGAGTCTTCCTGAAGGGAAAGAACTACAAATATAATTGTAGGGATGATGTCGCAGAAGAACAAGGACTCTTCGGAAGAACACATGCCATGGAGCTTTAATGGTTAGTGACATGTTTGGTGGTGGAACTACGATGAAATTTCCCTATCTGAAGAAACAACAGCTGGAGGGATGCTAAGCAAAAGCAGCTTTGCTGATATGGGATGGCAGCAACCATAGCTGCAACACAAACCATTACAGGGGGGATGGAGAGCAGAGGGTAGGAGAGAAAGTGGGATCTTGGAGAGGAGTTGGGATGGGGGACTGGATGAATGCAATAAGCTGCATGAAGATCGCAATGTATAAATGAAAAACACAAGAGGGCATGGAAAAGTGTACAGTTATTAGCCAGTGTGGTGAAGAAGTTACAGTTTTGGGCTGAGGCTCTGGGAGCTCCAGGTTCTAGTCCCCGCTCAGCCATGAAACTCACTCAGGTGACCTTATTTATTGATTGATTTATTTAGCAAGCTTCTATGCCGCCCCATTCCCCAAAGCCTCGGGGCAGCTCACAACAATAAACAATAAATAAACAACAATAAATACACAATTAAACAATATAAAACAATATAATTGGAGACGCCCTGGCCGAAGATATAAAATCAATAAATAATATTAACAATTAAAATGATGTTTAAATAAAAAGGTCTTGGCCTGGTGCCGAAAAGCAAATAACGATGGCGCCAGGCGGACCTCTCTGGGGAGCGCATTCCATAAGTGGGGCGCCACCACAGAGAAAGCCCTCCTCCAGGTACTCACCCTCCTAATGTTCTTCATGGAGGGCTCCCGGAGAAGGGCCTCTGCCACTGATCTCAAGGGGTGGGAGGGCACGTATGGACGTAAGCACTCCTTTAGGTAACCTTGGGCTAGTCAGAGACTCTCAGCCTTACCTACCTGAGGATAAAATAGATAGGAGAACCTTATAAGCCACCTTGCGTTCCTTGCAAAACGAGGAAAGGAGGGGTATAAATGTAATGGAAAAAGAAGAACTGCATGCAGGAGTTGGCAGGCACAGGCTGGTAAACACATGGGAAAACTTCCCAACTGGAGACAGTAAGAGCAGAACACAACCTGAACACACCTATAAGAAAACCTGAACACATGGACCTATAAGAAAAGAATTACTTATAGGTAACCCTTATAAGAGATGGCTGAAGCATCGGAGGGAAAGCCGGAGCCCAGCAGAACACGCCATAGTGAGCCTGATCATTTGTAGGGCACAGTGAGTAGTTACACAAACAACCCACACTGAGTTGCTTATGTGTAAGGGAGGTTAGCATGATATCCACGCATGCCTTATAGCAGTGATTGAGCAGCATCTTC
This sequence comes from Varanus salvator macromaculatus, assembly GCA_023646645.1. Taxonomy (NCBI): domain Eukaryota; kingdom Metazoa; phylum Chordata; class Lepidosauria; order Squamata; family Varanidae; genus Varanus; species Varanus salvator. Next base: position 18,151,833 of record JAIXND010000795.1, read on the forward strand.
TGGATGGACACTTTTGATGTCATACCACTTTTAGATTACATTTTTATCACATCTATTTATCTTTGTATTATTGTGCTACTTTGGTTATGGGTTATGTTTCTTTTGCTTTTCTTGTTCATGGATTTTTATACCTTTATATGGAGTAAGGATTTTTGTATTCTTGCACAAGTTGCTTCAAGACTCTTTGTGCCGTGGGAAGCAATACATAAATTTAATGAATGGCTGAATAGAAACCAGGAGAAAAGGAAGATCCCCTTGTTCAACTGCCCAACCCAAGAGACAATCCCCTCTGCTTTTAGGGCTGCTTTACACAGTTAACATAGATTTTCTAATTGATCTGCATCTTTAACCTGCTAATAGCACATGAACTATGTCTACTGTGGTGTAATTGCTAATGAGTTAAGTGGATACAAGGCCTTTAAATTCACCTTTATTTACATGCACACAGTGTATACATTGCTTCAAGAAGCTGCAGTTAGCCCTACGTGCTCACTATGATATATACACATATATACACCAAGCTTCCAAGAAGCTCAGGTTCTCACACATTTTATCCCTGTGAAATGGGTTGGGTAGCCCAAGGACCAACAAACTTCCAGATGTTTACATGAACATTGCCCTGCCCAGTCTAAGTATGACATTCATTGCACCCCACTGGCTCCCGTAAGGTTCACATCCACACATTATGGGATACAACCAACAGAACCCCGCTCACTCCACACCATATCACATCACTCTGAGCATGAGCCTAAAACTAAACTTTCCTGCTCCTGAAGAATTTTATCTATCCTTTTCAGATGCATGTTAAGATATTTTAAGCTATAGCTTAAAGCACACAAGTTCTGCTTGTGCGCATTACATAGTACTTATGTACTGTAAAAGAGCAGACACTGATCAAATTGAGAGCTATTTAGCATTAGCAGGACTGTTGCATCATATACATTCAGAACAATTCCTGAAGATTTTATTTATTTTATTTTTACACCACCCAATCGCTCCATGGTTCACAACTATTTTTAAGTACAATAAAAAGAGATACAATATAGATAGAGTAACCACAGTCTATAATTCCAATATACCAATTTACATACCATGGCTCAGTCATCAGTTCAAATGGAGACTACAGTCAATACATTTAGGGACAACCCTAAAAAGCTCTGCTGGGCAACAGAAGACTGAATTGAGGCAGTGAGGTGTTGCTTGTTTGCTGCTCTCACTGCCTCAGGTATATCTGAGCATAGGCACATACCAAGGCAAAACTGCATCTACTGGAAGTTTTCCTCCATTTGCACTTAAGCCATCTCCTGTCTAATTTATCACTCTCAGCTCATGGGTATACCATGGAGCCATACAAGCTCCAATACAGAGAGAGAAGTCAAGGGTGATCGTGTCAACTGCCTGGGTTATCTCTGTTGCAGAAATCAACCAGGGTTTCAGCAGGACCAACAGCCATATCAGCTGGAAAATCCCCCAGAACCTTCAGGAACCACGCACATCCATCAACCTCCAGGGACAGAGCATCTTAATGGGGCTCCCACCCTTGCAGATGGGAGAAGCTTTCATCTGTCAGAACCTCAACAGGTGGTGATCGGACCATGACAAAGGGTCTGAATCAAAGTTCCCCAGATTAAGTTTACTATCTCCTTGCCTGCCTGGAAACAAAAACAAAAACAGGTCTAGGGTATGTTATTACTATGTGAGTTGGGCTGGTGACATGTTGGGACAGTCCCCTGAAATCCCAAGTCATCCCAGACAAGGTGACCTCAGCATGAATGTTGATATCTCCCTTTAAATAAACATGACAGTCAAATGCCATTCCAAGGCTATGCAAAGTTAAAATCACCTATCTTGTCTAAGTAATCTTGTGTCTTCTATTCTGACTGTTTTTCTGCATCTTAGAAAGGTGTCACACTTCCCCACTTTGACTAATTACCATGTAAATTCCTATTTTCTTAAACTTCTGCTTCACATCTTGCATGCTGTACTTTCTGGGTTGCCTCTCTGCTTATCCAAGTCACAAACAGCTCATGTTTCCAGCTTCTCTCTCTGGAAATCACTGGGCTTCTTTTTATAAGGCCATTCCAATCAGACCACTTCGAAAGCCTGAACATCCAGACTGGTCGCACTGCACTACATTTAAAAAGATGTTACGCCTTTGGAGGATGCTTACATATGCAGGACCAAGAGCCTCATGTCTGAGATGGCCCTGAATAAAAGTGGCTTTCAGTGTTTCCCAAATCCCAAAGCTCCCCTGGTGATGTGTGGTTGTAGGCAGGAGACCACAGCTGGTCAACTGCATGGAAAGCAGCAACTGCCTGTCTTCTCATAATTTTTCAAATGCCCACTACTGTACAGAGAGAAGCATGGCTGCAGCCAGCTTCAGTACCTCTGGGCTTTTTCCCAGAGCCATGCTGGGAAACAAAAAGATCTGAGGCTCTGGCCAACAGGACAACTCTCCTTCTTCCCACAAATGTGTTATGTTCTAAAGACTATGCCCCCCTCCCTCCCCGCTCCTCTGTGTGTCTGAGTCTGAGTACAGCCCTGTCTCCTAACAGCCCCTAATTTGTAAAAAGGGATGCAAGGCTAAGGGAAGGGAGGACATTTGACTTCGGGGGAAAAAATCAGGCAAACAGATTTGGGGGCAGTAGGAAGGAAACCCAGGGGGAGTGAAGCCAGATGGCCTCCCAGAGATTCAGGCTTCAAGCCTCTGGCTCCATCCCCAACACAGTTTAAACCATGGGCCGGTCCAGAGGCCAAGTATGATTGTGGATGCAGCTACCCAGCCTATCACTTCCCTTTACAGCACTAGGACTTAATTTATTTTTTTTGGAAAGTGGGGACAGCATCATCTGTGATGGGCCCTCAAGACCCAGCATTTAGCTGCCCATGCCTGGTGCTGCCTCCAGGTCTATAGGGAGAGGCTGGGGCTTGGGCCAAGATCACAAGGAAACACTGTGCACCTTATTTTCCTCGTGGGAAATTATTTAAGGGATATTTATGAATGGTTGATATTAAAAGAAATATCTAAACAATGTAACCAAGAGATGGTAGAAAATCATAATCAAATACTATATAAAAATCTATTACTATATACAGAAGAATATGGTTTCAGTAAACACTTAAACCTTCAGGAAGGGTTGGAAATTGTTTAATTTGTAGTTCCAGTGAGTGGCACCCTGTAATTCTACTTTGGAGTTTCGGAGAGTTGGCACTATGATAGTAAAGCCCCTGCTCCAAACCTTCTCAGACTTGGACCAACAAAGGCACGGTTGCTACCAGGATGGAACCTCCCAACAAGCACAGCAACCATACAGGAAGAGGGGGTGTCATATGATCTTAAATCAGCCGGACCTGTGTTGCTTGCAAAACAAGTTCCAAAACCTTAAACCTGACCCAGTAATTCAGAGGCAATGCAGTTCCCTCAGCCTAGATGTAACATTTTGGCAATAAGTTGCCACTTTTTCTTCTTTTTATAGAATTGGGTACTATTTGCAGGCCTGTTGGCCACTTTGGAGGGGCTCAAGCCTCCCAAGTTCTACTCAGCCAAGTTCTGGTTCTCCCACTACCTCCCTCGTGCCAACAATTGGCAAGGTTGTAAAAAAAAAAATTGAAATTGCAAGTCAAGTCCAAGTTGAGTTGCTGATGCGACTTTAGTCAGACTTGGGAGCGAGTCACTCAACCTGAGTCCCCAACACTGGCAGGTAGCATTATCCTAAGGCTAGGTTAAGTGATGCCAAACACAGACAGGAATCCAAATAGGCAAGTCAGTTTTAAGCATACAAATGGCTACAACACAGTATCATCAAGGAAGCAGGTTATTTCCAGAAGATAAATTGGAGGTACAACCAAGATCAAATGCAGAAAAACAGTCAGATACAACATAGATATGAGTCCACAGAGACTCAGTCCTAAGGTCAGGGCTGCAAGGCATTGATGCTACTAAAACAATGTGGGACCAGCAACAGCTAGGCTAGAACCAAAGGCTGCAATTTAAACTCAGCTGCAATTCATTCCCAGCCATCTGGTAAAAGTCCTACTCTTCCCTTGCTCTCAGGAAGCTTCTTCCTCCCCTTTGTAGTCCAGCATGTCTACTCATAGGAGCTCTACTGGGCTGCCTCTTGAAATAGCAACTCTCTTGGGCTCACTTGGCATCCTAACCCTCTCCCTCAGAAGCTGAACTCTCTACATTTCTAGGAGGCAAATCTGAAGGCATCACACCTGAAGCTCCAGGGGCATATCTGGTAGGGCCAAATTCCACTGAGGCAACCTGTTCCCTGTAGGCACTTGATCCCAAAAGTTCAAGCTTGCCCTCTGATGCGGCATCTCCCAGGGTAGTTGTTACAGGAAGGCAGACTGGCTAGCTGGTTAGAGGGCTGTCTAAATGACTAGTTAAATCAATATATAAAAGTCAGGCTCAAATCATAAATAGGCACCTGGGGATATTTAGATAGGCTGATAGAAACATAAAAACATAGAAACAGAGCGAGTCAGAAGGGGCCTCCCGGGCCATCTAGTCTGACCTCCGGCACCAGCCGGCTCCGCTCATGACATGCCCACCATGTGCATGTCCAGCCTGTCTTTGAACACCCTCACCGATGGGGCCTCAACAACCTCCCGTGGAAGCCCATTCCATGCCCTCGGGGTCCTAACTGTCAGGAAGTGCTTCCTGGCATCCAAATTGAACCTTGGCTCCCTGAGCTTTGCTCCATTGGAGCGCGTCCTGCCTTCCTCTGCAGGGGAGAACAGGCCTCTCCCCATCTCCATGTGACACCCCCTCACATACCTGTATGTTGCCAACATATCCCCTCTTCTCCGAGCTGAAGAGACCCAGTTCCCTCAGTCTCGCCTCATACGGCATCCCCTGCAAACCAGCCACCATCCTTATGGCCCTACGCTGCACTGACTCCAACCTGGCTATATCCTTTCTGTAATGAGGGGCCCAAAACTGAACACAATACTCCAGTTGCGGGCGCACCAGAGTCGTGTAGAGTGGTAGTAATACCTCTCTTGATCTAGAAGCCACACTTCTGGCTATGCAACCAAGGGTGGCATTCGCCCTCTTGACCACCGCATCACACTGCTGACTCATGTTTAGCCTGCGGTCAACCAGTACCCCGAGGTCCCTTTCACAAGTGCTGCTCTCCAGCCACTTGTCACCTAACCTGTACTTACGACAGCTATTCCTATGCCCCAGGTGCAAGACCTTGCACTTATCCACATTGAACGCCATCCTGTTGTCTCCTGCCCACTTCCATAGTCTGTCCAGATCCTTTTGGATCTGGTGTATCTGCTCCTCAGTTGTGGCCACTGCTCCAGTTTTAGTGTCGTCTGCGAATTTGATCAGCAGACTGTTCTCCCCTTCTTCCATGTCGTTTATGAAAAGATTAAACAGGATCGGCCCCAGGACAGAGCCCTGGGGGACCCCGCTTGTCACTGGCTGCCATCCCGACGATTCCCCGCTAATGGTTACCTTCTGCTTTCGGTCAGTCAACCATGCCCTAATCCACCGGACAGTGCTTTGGTCTATCCCAAAACTCCTCAGTTTCTCCACCAGGATATCATGGGGCACTTTGTCAAAGGCCTTGCTGAAATCCAGGTATACCACATCCACTGCATCCCCTCCATCTAGCCATCTTGAAACCTTGTCATAGATGGGATTATGTAGACCTGTTCAAAGTCAAGGAGAGGTTCAAGTGTGTTAAATTCCTCAATTTTTTCAGTTTGTTTTTTTAAATTATGGATGCTTTCAGACACAGGTCTCCTAGTGCTACCAGCCAAAACAATTTGTGCAGTTATGCCATCCTTTTCTCCCTAATGGACATGTTCTGGTAAGAGAAAAGACAGCGGAAATGGTGGGAAATGCATATGGGGGGTTACAAGTTGAAGACCCCATAAAATCTCATGAACAATGCAGGCCAATGGTGCCATCAAAGCTTTGGCTGGAAGGACTCAGTGTATCCCCAGTCTGTTCTTACTGACAACATCCTAGCCCTGTGAATAATTGTCCATAGCAAAGGCCAATCAGAGTGACTCCCACCCGTATCCAGTGCTGTGACATCTTAGCAGCCATGGTTACAGGGATGGAGAATGAGCCACGTTCTGCTCAGATGCCTCTGAAGGATCCAGCTTGACTAGTAGAAGTCTCTGAAAGCTGCCTCCAGCATTGCTTGGGCACTTCAAACTGGCTGTTACTGGCATCCAGAGCTGCTTGGCCAGAATGAAAAAGGCTTTTTTTTTTTTTTTTTTTGGCCATTCTGGCCAAGTGGATCTGCAGGGGGTTTGGCCACCCCTGGATTGAAATGGTCATCCAGGTTTCAATGGCATTTTAAGCCCAAGGATGTCCTATAAACCCTACAGCAAGCTACCCAGCAACTGGGCTTATATCATCTCACCCCAGGAAGCATGTCTGGATTTGGGCAATATGCCAAGCCAAATGGGCTTAACATGTTGTGTAAAGCCAGTCAGCCAAAACAGCTTTCTGCTTTGGCCAAGTGGCTAGTAAGTGAATGGCTATTGATCGCCACCTCAAAAGTGCCAGAGTGTGTGCGTGAGAAGTGGGGAGAGAGTGTGTACTTATGACTGTGCAAAGGGGGTATGAGGTATCACATTGGGAATCCCATGCCAGCTGTGGGACCACTAAGTCAACTCCACCTATTCTGGGATGTGCTCCCAAAGCCAATATGCTTGAACAGAGGCAGTTCAGTTCTCATATCAAAAAACAGTTGCCCACTCCTGATTTATCTCAACAAGAAATGAGGATTATATGTATATATCACTGAGTACATTTGAAAGGAGTGGGCTTACATGCCACTGTGTTCCCTGCAGAACTGAGAGAACCCCACCCTTTTCTACAGCCTAATTCATCATGCTGCCTTGATCAACTCAATGCTATCACAGCTTCTCCAAGGTGAAAAGGAAATTCTAGAGTAGGAAAGAGTCTCTGGAAGAAGGCAAATTGTGAATAAGAGGCTGATTGACTCAGAGATGCAAACAGCATCAAAGGGTGATTACTTCTCTGGGGACTGTAATGTGCCAGATGTTTGAAATAGAGGCCAGATGTTCGTTCTAGGTATGCACTTGCATAAACAAGAAAGAGGGAGAGAGAAAGAGAGGCGCACACTCAGAAATGCCCACAGTGAGAACAAATAGCTAATGATTTGGAAGGGCTCTTGTCTAGTAACATATTACACTGACTCACAAGCTGCAACTGCCTTTCCTTGCTGAGAGGAGTGGGTTGTTGTAGGTAACTATGGCATAATATCAGGCAGTGTATCTCAGAAGGAGCGTGAGCCCCAGTGGAACACAAGAGAATCAGTATCTGTCAAGAAGATACAGCCCTACAGTGACCTGATGAATGTTAGAATAGGTGAAGCTGCAGTTTAAACAAGCAAAGGTCATTTTTCTCCCCTTCTCTCCTCCTGCTCACCTGCCTCTTTGTGGTGTAATAGGACCAGAGCTCACATGGTGGAAGCACTTTTGAGTAGCATTTGATTAGCAAGGATGAGGATAACATCTGGCACCACTTCTCCTGCTCCTACAATCCCCCTTTCTCTCTAAATTTAGTTGGATATTTCCATGAATTTTCCCATTACCAGTGTGCTGTTGTTAGCCATCCCTTTAGTACTGCAAAGCATTTGATGGTGGTTTGATCAACAATGAGAAATTAAGTCCTAGCTGCTTCTGATGGAGGTGAAAACTACTAGAACTGATTCCTTGATATGGATCAGTACATCTGCCTGAATTTTTGGACTCCCCTTGGTTTTATGACTTGTGGGAATTGCCTCGATGAGCACCTATACTTCCAAGTTGGACTACAACTCTTGGAATCCTGCTTACTGAAGGATTCTGGGAGTGGTAGTCCAGTATATCTCTTGGGGCACCATGTTGAGGAAGGCTGACTTGTATGTATTGAGTCGAACTTAGTCTTAATGGTACTTGGAGGAGACCCACAGATATCTCCACAACTTGTTAGTCCTGACTAAAGCACCCCGTTGATTTCCATGGGTCTGTTCTAAACACAACTAGAATTATGTGCATGTGCATCCTATTTAGTTCAATAGGATTTCCTCTCAGGTGAGTGTGCATAGGATTGCAGCCTAAGCTTGAATTCCAATTCCATATAAATTGACCTCAACAACCTGAGACATACCAAAAATGTTCATACATCAGGTGGCACAATTGTGCAATAAAGTGTAAACTATTAGCCATGAAATTTTCATTTTTGTTTGGTCCAAAATGCTGAAAGGTCCATTAAAATTTCAAGATTTTTTGGACCACAGCTAGTAATGTTTGTTGTACTCCAAAAAAGTTAGAGACCAGAAAGGGTGAAAAGAAACTGCAACCCTGCACTGAAGATTTGAAAAGTTTGTGCAGCCAGATAAGAATTGTGGCTGGTATCCAACCTTAGCCATGAATTAACTGAGTTTTCAACCCATAGCAGGGTCTGCAGTGTTCTTGTAATGCAATTAATTTTATTGTGTTGTCTTTATCATTACAAGTTGATTTTATACCACTGTATTTTAGGTCCACTGCTTTGATACATTTTTGGAAAGTGAACATCTGAACAATCAATAAGTAAGAAAGAAAGCCTGTCCCTCAACCTCAAACACCACAGGAGGAGAACACTATTGGCTCCCTAAATGCCTAACATCATCATCGTTTTCATCAACACCTGTGTTGAAAAGAAGTTCCTGTTTTCCAGTGGTGAAGCCTTTTGCACAAACCAGGTATGGTCTATGACATCTATGCTCATCTCCCACGTACCTTGGCTCAGTGGCATATAGCTCTGAGGGTGAGCGAGGGGCATTAGTTGCTCATAAGCTCACAGGCAACTCAGGTCAGGAAGTTGGATCTGAAGATCCTCCAATCCCTTGAAGACCTTTAGTTCTTGCCTCTTCCTCCCACTCACTTTCAAATTTATATTGTGGTTGGGTTTTCCTTTTGCATTTTCAACTTCTATAATGTGAATGTAAAATCTTATATTACCTAGATGGTACCTTAGGTTTAAAAGTCTCTCTTCTCCTATTTTTAATTTCATGTTAACGACATCCAAATATCTACATAAAATGTGCAAAAGAAGCTCGATTTAAAATTCATGTGTGGAAGTACACACACACAGAGCATTAAACTGAATTTTGGGGCAGCTTCTCAGAATTTCAGCAAATGAAAGGCAGGACACTTAGTAAAAGGATGTCTTTCTTTGTCCTACCTTCTAATGATGAAAATGTGTGTAAGCTTTGCAGTTACATCGAAATCTCTCAGCCAGACTAGAAAGAGAGTCCACTCTGTTCTGTTAGAACATCTGCTTAGCCCTTAATGCAAGTGCAAATATTATTTTAACAGCATGCCATGTATTTCTAACCTTGTTTGTGCAGAAGTAAGCCCTGCTATAGTCCATGAGGCTTACTCCCAAGTAAGCATGACGAGGATTGCTGCCTGTGAATAGCCAGCATACAAATCATAATCCATTCAACATGCTACGCATACCTATCACAGTGGGATGCCATATGCCAAACAGAACATACCAAGTGTACCCATGGTAACGACAAGGATGAAAACCAAAGAGCTCTTTTAGATCTCAAATTAACTAGCACAACATTTTATTAGGTTCAAGAGCAGTTTGTCACCTGAGGATGAGCATTCCCACACACACCCAGTGTATACCCAGCATTCTAACTCAGTCCCAGCACCATCCACCGCCTGGGAACATTTGCTTTCAGAAGTGGGAGCATCAAACCTGCAAGATGAGTTTTACATCCCATTCTTCCTCCAAGGAGCTTAGCTAGCAGTGCTCAAATTGCAGTGAGAGTGGAAGGAAGGCCTTAACAGAAGCTAGGCTGATGCCTGCCAGATGTATTGAACCACACTGGCTGGGAATTATGGGAGTTGCAATCCAACATATCCATTGCACCCCAAGTTTGGGAAAGCTGTGAAATCCGAAAGTCCCAGGGCCTGGCTCCCAGTCCACAATTTTAAATGAATGAATTGTGCCTCATACACAAAACAACAGCAAAGATGCGTCTCCCCATCGAAGCAGTGGACCTCACAAAACAATGAGCCTCACAGATGCTTTGCAACATAGATTGGCTGCAAGACAGGCACCCTAAAGAGCGCATCAATTGCACGGAGCCTTATATCAAACTTCATAGCAGGAGAAGGTTTTGCAATAGTTTCTCTCCAGTCCACACTCATTACAGCACTTTATCAGTGCCTATTTTTAAAAAGTTCAGGGAAAAAAGGTGTTATAGTATTTGAGAGAAACAGCCAGATTCTATGCATGGTGACTCAAATGTTAGGGCCACATCTGAACAGAAATTCAGTGGGACTTTTTGGGAGGGTAGGCATGACATGATAAGCTGCACCATGGAGAGAGCTACGTGGGGCAGCTTATGTGTCACTCTACCTCCAGGGGGCCCAACAGATGGTCAGGCACACTGGAGGTACAGTGCCCCAGTCCACCAGCAGGTATCCCAGAGGACATCACGGAGCATTGAGAGAGAGACACCAAGGAAGGTGGGAACAGGGAAGCACTCAGTGCTTCAGCCTGCTCATCTGTAGGCTGGTGGTGACTTCAAAACGTAGCATGTTGTGTGAACCCAGTTGTTTCCTAAGTGCATGCCCATCTATATTTTTCCAACAAGCAGAAGAGCTGAAGTTATGTACTTGTGAGCCCCTCTTCTTGCAGTCTGAGCCCCACTACACTGTTATTACCCAGTACTGGATGATCTTTGCCCCACTGCACGCCATTCCTTTCCTCCAGTACTGATTTCTGAAGCAGCTGACATGAGTCAACTCACTCAACAGCTGCCTCTGCACAAGAATCCAGCTGCTGAAGCACCATTAAAGCAGTAGTCCTCTGCAGGCACCAAACACCCTTTATCAGATCCAGCATTGCCTTTTTCCATAGTCAAAATCCTCCTATAATGTTTACCCACAGGTAGGTCTATTCATCAGAGGCACCCCACAATTATAACAAAGCCTTTCTTCCATGTCAGTTAAGTCCACTTTATTGCTTCCTAATGAGAGGCAGTGAGAAATGGCTGATGAACAGCCTATTAATTACTCCTACAATAACCTCTCTTTTTTGTAAATGTCTTTGAGCTGTTTTAGCACAATTTAGGAGTGGGCAGCATGTGGCCCCACAGATGTTGCTGGCTTGCGACCCCAATAAAGGATGGTGGCACCTGGAGTTGAAAACCATTTAAGGGACCACACGTTCTCCATCCCAGAACATGAATGAATGGCAGAACATTGTCTCCTTGAGCTGGACTTGAGAATGTAGCTCCCTTCTCAGTCATAAAAACCACCACAAAGCCCAGAGCAAGTCAGAGTGGCTGAACTTAACCCACCTCTCTAGGATGTTCTGAAGTTTTAAGGACAAATGAATGTATATTGCTGTGAGAAAAAAAACAGAAAGCAACAGAGCACTCATTAGCATATTGGCCTACAAAGTGTGCCAATGAACCCTGTGTTCACAGAAGTGCTGTGTAGGCTTTTTCTTTATCTTCTCCCATTCCAAATCCACTACTTATCTTTCCTTCCAATTTTATTTTATCCATATAGGAGATTAGATGAGGCTGGGGATTTAGGGGCAGAGATTAGAGTCACCCCCCTTGAAGTCGAGGGGCTCCTCGGGGCATTGGACATTACAAAGGCGCCAGGCCCTGACGGGTTACACCCGAGAGTACTTAGAGAGTTGGCAGGGGTTCTCTCACGCCCGCTGGCCTCCATTTTTGAGGCCTCGTGGAGAACGGGTGAAGTTCCAGAGGACTGGAGGGTGGCAAAGGTGGTCCCAATTTTCAAAAAGGGTAGTAGGAAGGACATGGAGAATTATAGACCGGTTAGCCTTACGTTCATTGTAGGAAAAACAATGGAAAGGCTCATAATAGAGAGAGATCTAGTGATGCTAGATAGGGAAGGGAGGCTGACAGCCACACAACACGGCTTCCGCAAAAACAGGTCCTGCCAGACAAACCTTGTGGAATTCTATGACAAGGTTTCAAGATGGCTAGATGGATAAATTTCTACATAAATAAATAAAATAAAATAAATGGAGGGGATGCAGTGGATGTGGTATACCTGGATTTCAGCAAGGCCTTTGACAAAGTGCCCCATGATATCCTGGGGGAGAAACTGAGGAGTTTTGGGATAGACCAAAGCACTGTCCGGTGGATTAGGGCATGGTTGACTGACCGAAAGCAGAAGGTAACCATTAGCGGGGAATCATCGGGATGGCAGCCAGTGACAAGCGGGGTCCCCCAGGGCTCTGTCCTGGGGCCGATCCTGTTTAATCTTTTCATTAACGACATGGAAGAAGGGGTGAACAGTCTGCTGATCAAATTCGCAGACGACACTAAAACTGGAGCAGTGGCCACAACTGAGGAGCAGATACACCAGATCCAAAAGGATCTGGACAGACTATGGAAGTGGGCAGGAGACAACATTCAATGTGGATAAGTGCAAGGTCTTGCACTTGGGGCATAAGAATAGCTGTCATAAGTACAGGTTAGGTGACAAGCAGCTGGAGAGCAGCACTTGTGAAAGGGACCTCGGGGTACTGGTTGACCGCAGGCTAAACATGAGTCAGCAGTGTGATGTGGTGGTCAAGAGGGCGAATGCCACCCTTGGTTGCATGGCCAGAAGTGTGGCTTCTAGATCAAGAAAGGTATTACTACCACTCTACACGACTCTGGTGCACCCGCAACTGGAGTATTGTGTTCAGTTTTGGGCCCCTCATTACAGAAAGGATATAGCCAAGTTGGAGTCAGTGCAGCGTAGGGCCACAAGGATGGTGGCTGGTTTGCAGGGGATGCCGTATGAGGCGAGACTGAGGGAACTGGGTCTCTTCAGCTTGGAGAAGAGGGGATATGTTGGCAACATACAGGTATGTGAGGGGGTGTCACATGGAGATGGGGAGAGGCCTGTTCTCCCCTGCAGAGGAAGGCAGGACGCGCTCCAATGGAGCAAAGCTCAGGGAGCCAAGGTTCAATTTGGATGCCAGGAAGCACTTCCTGACAGTTAGGACCCCGAGGGCGTGGAATGGGCTTCCACGGGAGGTTGTTGAGGCCCCATCGGTGAGGGTGTTCAAAGACAGGCTGGACATGCACATGGTGGGCATGTCATGAGCGGAGCCGGCTGGTGCCGGAGGTCAGACTAGATGGCCCGGGAGGCCCCTTCTGACTCGCTCTGTTTCTATGTTTCTATTTTCCTAATAAATGGGCTTTTCTTCCTCAGAATAATTATGAATATTTATTTCACAGAAGGTCTTTCCAGTATGTGGTATTTGTTCAGCTGTTTTCCTTGGTTGGCAATAAATGTGGGACTGATATTGGGAAAGTGGCTATTAGGAAAGGCGGCGGGGGAGGGGGTGTTCTTTTAACTCTGGAGACATTTTAGGTGCACTGAAAGCACCCTGATGGGAGTCACTAGATTATACCGACATGGTCAAGGGCTCGGTCAGCCCATCATACTTTCTCCAGAGTGGGCAACTTGTGGCCCTGCAGATGTTTTGGCCTACAGCTCCAATGACCCCTTGCTATTGACTTTGCTGGCTAAGTCAGATAGGAGCTTCAGTGGCCCTCTAGATGTTTCAGCCTAAATTCAAAAACTATAGAAGTTCAGAAGCAAATAAGAACAAGCTTATTAATAATATTAATATTAATGTTAATATTAATATTAATAATGCTATTACTATTATTATTAGCATATGAACAATATATGTGGTAAAAGGAATTAACACCTAGACCTTCTCCACCTCTGAAAATAGTTACAGCATTAAGTTCCACACAAAGCCAGCCTAAAGGTAAATATTTCCCAGAACATCAATTTCACCTCAGTTAATCTTTTACAAGGTTTATCCTCTTATTCAAATATTGCCAGTATTACATCAGGAGCACAACATTTACCATAAAGTGAGCAATTCCTGTGTGCCCTTTCTCCTGACACCAAGCTTTATGGTAGCCTCCACTTTTTCACCAAGAAGAGTCCAAAAAGGCAAGCAACAAACAAATTCTAGCACTTTTCACCTGGAGCAGGTGTTTGTGAAACTGAAGGGTTTTAAGGTGCCATCCTATGCTTGCTTAGACAGAAGAAAAGTCCTACAACTCCCAGCATTCTTCAACAAACACTGGATGGCTGGAGAATGCTGGGAATTGTAGGACTGCTTTCTGTCTAAATGTGTCTAGGACTGTGCCATTAATTTCCCATTCAAGACCAAATCAACCTAATAGCTTTTGCATGGGACAGGACATTGCTGCTGGCAAAATCAGTTCTTCTTACCTGCAGCTACCTGAGGATTGTGGCTAAACTCAGAACAAGGATCTCTGGGAGGAAGGTTGTCTCATCACACCTACTAACCAGAAAATCTTGGTTTCTACAGAAAGTCTGCTACACCACCACACAAAATCACAGCACGCCAAATAAGATGGAGAATTAATATCTTTAACAAGACTTCAGTACCTGCTTAACTTGGCATCCACCAAAATGAAGTCTTAGGATTTTACCAGATGTTACATGCATAGTTATTCCAACCCCCAAGGTTGCTTTTAAAAAGGAAGGACAATGTTTATAGTTCATGGTTTTCAGTGGATGAACAGAGGAGCTGCATGGGCTTTTCCATGGGCTGTTTGCATAAAATCAGGTTTTATTCCCCCTGTCCCACTGCTGGAGTGATGACAATCATGCTTGCCATTCATCCTCCATCCATCCTCTGCTTTGCATTCATGATCATGCAGTTAACTGTTCTGCCTCAATTTGTGTTCAATTTGTGGGTTCCTGTTATAAGTCTAATGTTGCAATCCACCTACTTTGAACTGCTAGCTCTGTCCACTCTTAGCTGCCTTGTCTTCTTCCCTACCAGCCCCAGTGGACACCAACTGACACTGGTCTTGCCATACTGGCAAATGTCCAGCCTGTCTCTAATATAAGGACTTCTGTTTCCTTCAGTGACTGGAAGCAGGCTGAACTGTCTTTTTTTTAACAACTTTTTATTAGTTTTCACAACTAATAATCATCACAAACATCAGAACTACTGAGTCAGCTTCTCACCACACATCCTCCAACATTCTATGATCATTTCAACTCTGTCTGAAAAGTCTTACAAAATCTTTTTTAGATCTAAGCCTGATCCCGTTTCTCCAGCCGATAACAAACAAGATTCCCAAACTTGATAGAGGTCACCATCTTCTTTCTCCTTCTGTGACAGCATCAGTCCTCCATTTCTTGCAAAGTCCTGTTTTCCATATTAGAGAAAAGACTCTCCACACTTTGTATAGGTAATATCAGATAAAGGATTTTAGCCTAACATGCAATTCCAAATCTTTTCTTTTTACTAATATTAAACAAATAAACTCTCCCTAATAACAATTACAAATACAATCAAATAAATTTTTTGCTTGCCAGTATTCCAATCTAGCATCTGCTAAAAAAGAAAAAGAAATAGAAAAGAAAGTTCATGTTCATATATCCCACATCCATTCATCATCTTTAAAAACATCTTAACAACTTAAATATCAAATAAAGGATTGGACTGTCTTTTTGTGGACTTCTGTCTTTAAGATGAACCACAGTTTGTGCATATTATTTCAACCACAAATGAAACTTGCACAAGTAAGCACCCCAAAACCATGAGGCTCTCATGCAATTGGCACAGAATATCCAATTGGCACACATTGCACTTTCAAGCCATATGGTTCTTGGGTGCTTTTTTCTTCAAATGTCATTAGAGGCATTTAAAAAAGCATGCAAATCAGAGACAGAAGTTCTTAAGCTGGCTTGGCTTGCACCATGGTGAGTCAGTGCCAACACAGGCCCATGAACCAACATCCAGGGGGCCAAATCATGAAGATCTTTTGAATCTTTACCTCTCATACAACCCTATTCTTGGGCAATACAAGAGTGCAGCTGGTCCAGGATCCAGTGCCTGCTGAACTATTCACAAGAATTTCCAAGTACAGGGATGACTGCAGGAAAACCCTGCACAGACCAGCACTGTGATGTGGCCCACCAATGCATTACATCCAACACCGTCTGAAAAATGAATAGCAGTTCTCACTTTCCCTGTGTATTGGCCACTGGTCAATATGTATGTAAGTATGTAGTGCAATATGTTTCTAAGTATGTAGTACATGCAAAGGACTTGCCAATGAGGGACTACAGACTTCACCAAAGATTTTTGTCCTTCAGTTTGTTTTTAAATGTGTTGCTGTGTTCTTTTTAAAAACATTGCCACTACTGCTGGCATTTATTTTGCTTTTATTCTAGTAAAAAAAAGGTGTTACATTATATGGCATTTTAGAGTTTTATTTTTGTGAATCATCCAGAGAGCTCCAGCTATTGAATGGTATAGAAATGTTTACACACACACACACACACACACACAGCATGCGCTTTGCATGCAGAAAGTCCCAGGATCTAGTGTTTGGCATTTCTAGTTGAAAGGATTGGTTAGTAGGTGATGTGAAACACCTTTATCTGCCAGAAACATTGGAGAACCAATTTCAGTCACATTAGCGGATAGTATGGGGTAGATGGATAAATAGTCCTTGTGTACTACACTTCCTATACTATTTTCAAGTGTGTTTCTTTATCCCACACACACTATTAACAGGAATAGGTCCTAGCCATAAACCAACACCCTCCAGCTAATGTGTTTTTGTTTTCCTATCTCTTTCCTCTGCCTTGTGTTTTTTTGCACCCAGTGATTAAAGGTATCACGTTATCAGTAACAAATTAACTAGATAAAGAGTCAGCCTAGATAAAGAGTCATTTCCCTTCCCCCCAAATTTACCTTCTGCCTTTCCTCTCAATTCTTAAAATCAATTTTAATAACCTTTGAATAATCTATGGTAGTTGGGTTTGGACAGCACATCACAACTCTATTGGGGGTTGTGTATTCATAATAATGACTGCATGTGATGCAGCTCATCATGGGTTTAACAACCCACAGTGAGCCTGATACATCATACGAAACAAATCACATGTGTGCTTTTATTTTTTTATTGCCTGGGAAGAAGTTACACAAAGAAGGGGAAAAACACAGATAGAGAAAATGACATCATAAAAATGTGAGTTCTAAAGCTGCACCTCAAAGTATTTCTTCCTTGCATGGAACATTTATAGATTTTTGCAAATCTAGTCTTTGTTGGACAAATTCTGTAGTAGTGCTTGGTTGTGGCAGTGTCTCTGATCAGATGGCAGCCCAGCTGGCCTGAAACCGGCATCACCTTGTTAGATGCTAGTATGCAAAAATGAATTGTTGAGCTATCATGCTTGGGACTTATCTGGTGACCCTGAACGGCAGCCTCTCAATGCAGGAGCTCCATGCTCTGCCTGTACAAGGAGGTTTTGCTGTGGGTGTCATTAGCAAGCTGTGATGCTTGGAAGCGAGGAGTACAGCCTTACAGACTTCTCATGATCCACATCTTTACCTGAAGCTTAGTAAAGACGTGGACCATATCAAGAATTTGGCCTTATTTATTTTTCTGAAGCTGGAAGGGAAGTCAGGGAAAGTTGGACATTGCCCGTGCCAAAGACCTGCCCTCTGAACAGAAACATTGAACAGGGAAGATACCATATACCCTCCCCTTCTTGGCTGTGTCTGCCTCTGCTTCCCAAGCTGCAGAGACACATCTGCTTCTCATAAAGCTAGAACATGACTCACACTCACAGTTAAATGTGTGAAGTGCAATGAAAGGAATGCACTGCTCAGGCCTGGACTCCCCTTGCTTTCCTTCTCCACCCAAGCAGTTCCTCTCAGGAAAGCTCGACTGGAAAGATGGCCATTCTTTCCTACTGCAGGCAGTGAGGGCAGCGCTGGGCATGGGGCTATATGAAAGGTTTGTAACTGCCACCTGGCTTATGGTTTGATTGTGTTTTGCCTCTTGCCTGATTCCTTTTAAGAAAAAACTGCAAAGACCCCATAAAAGCTATATTTAGCTTGCATCCCCTTCCTTCACCACTACTGCAACTTTCAAGTAGATTTATTACTTTCAGTCTTCCTTTGTCTCTGGCCTTCCAGAAATGTGTGATCCAAGTCTTGCAATGTAGGATCCAGGTGTGTCCAATGGTTTTCACTTCAAGGGCCAAATTTAGTTTTGCAGCAGCTCTCAGGGGCCCTGTTGCAGTGGTGGGTGGGAGCAAAGACAAAAGGGATGGGGCCAAATATATCAGGCCATATCAGCCAAAAGCTCTTACTGCCAGTAGCTCAGGGGAGAGATGTTGACCTTTGAACAGCCAGGAAGGGAACTGTGCCAGAGCTAACAAGCCAAGTGACTGGTGGCGGGGAGAAAAAAGGTTAAGGCCAGGGAAAGCGGGTGGGTGGCCACCTGGGAAATCCCGTTGGTTCAGAATGGAATCCCAGGTGGGTCAGATGTAGTCCTCAGCCCAGAGCATCTGCACCCTGATCAATACTAATCATTTAGCATGCACTACAAATCACAGATGTTCCCAGAAACTGCCCAAAGTGCTCGCAATCCAGATCAATGTTTCCCCAAGTCTGTAGTGATGTAGCTCCAAAGTTTCTAGGTCAGTGTCCCTCCCACCCTCTTTCTCAAACAGCTGGCACACAATCAAAATGGGAAATACTTTTACTGAAAATTTAATTTAACAATGCTGAAGATTAAGAATTACCTACCCTCCAAGGCCTTGAGTTTCCAGAGGAGCTATCACATTCACTCCAGTTACTCATTGGTTGGGTTTCTACAATCACAGTGAAGGAAATAAGCCACAGTGGCCTGAGTTACATGACATGATATGTTGTCTGAACTGAAAATACTTCCCAATGGATGGCTTGCTTTGTTTTGTTCTTTGTGCTTTCCCAAACAAGCCACCCAAGAAGCCATAGGCTATTTTGGGAGTTGGTTTACCCATGATGGGTACTGTGTATTTGAACCTGGTAAAGCAATCCCACCTTGGGTAAAAGGAGGCAATAAAGAAAGATGAGACAAGAATAGCAACAAAAGCAGCAGAAAGCACACTCTTGCTACCTCTTTGTGATCATACTTGTACTGCTGTCAGTGGCAGCCTCTCTGAAGCATTCAAGTGGCATACTGGAGGGGCTGCCATGGGCTTGCCACCTGTTTTGTCAGACTTGTATAACTGTGAAGGTGCATGATTCTGCAGGCCTTGAAATGGGAAGCCTCACCTAAGCAATGACCTGGAAGGCATCTGCTGTCAAAGTAGTCTGGCCATAACCCAGAGTGTTCAAAACAGGTTCCTTTTGACTTTGCTTTCCTTTGACAGCTGTCAGATGGTGAGCTGCCAAGAGAAAACAAAGCATGAGAAACCTTTCATTGGAAACATGGGTAGATGTCTTTCCCTACCTAAGTTCTATCCTTAGGATTATGAATGTCCTTCACCACAAAGTCACAATGCCCCCTTTTTTCTACCCATTCCTGAGATTTTAGGTGCTAGGGAAGGTGGGAAAGTACACTCTGCCCCCTTTTTAGCAAATCCAATTTTGGAGAACCATTTGGGCTACATCCTAGTGGCAGTTGGACTGAAGGAAAAGGGGAGGGGGCAAAAAACCAACCAAGTTCAGCTGGAAACTTTCCCTGTCAGGAGTGAGAAAACTATACAAATGCAAGGGAACAACCAAATGAGAGGTGCTTAGGGAGAAAGTGTAAGTGTGTGTTTGGGGGGACGGGGTGAGCTGTTGCAAGTAGGACTTTTTTTTAAAGGATTTAGGGAGGGCAAAACTGTTTTGGACAGGGAAGTATAGCACTTACATATGTTTGATCCCCAGAATTTCTAGGCAGGGCTGGAAAAATTACTGCCTGGATGCTGGGAGGGTCACAGGTGCCTTTCAGAGTATACCACACTAGGCTAGATGGAGCATGGGTCTCCCACAACAGCATACATTCCTGCCTAAGATGGATGTAGCTTCCCTGTGGTTGCACTACTGCAATGGGAGTAGGCCTGTTCTAATACTCAGTGTCATTTCAAAGGAAGCCCCGGCTTTTGCTGTACACACAGACACTCAGTGATGTAAGAAGATCACCATGGCATAGCTGGACACGAAAGAACGGCGACTATGTTTCCTGAGGTGGAATAATGGCTAGAAGAGTGTGGCACTGGCGTCCTCTTGTGGTCACTCCACAGATTACAGGGAGGTAGTGGGTGTGGCTGATTTTAGTGTCTGATAGACCCATTAATTAGGTTGAATTTACTACGCAAGTGACTATCACCGTTTAGTGCAGTCAAGTTGCAGCTGTTACTGCTTGTTGCTCACAATCCCAAATGACTCCCCCCCCTCCCCCCCGGCCAGGCTGCACTAGTATTGGAAGTTATAACATTTTTATTGAGTAGGATGAACGCCAGGAGAACTACCTGGATGAATGGAAGGGACAGACTTTTAATCCCAGCCCAGATAACACTCACCCATCACTTGTAGGACACAGATCTGCTCTTGTTCCTTTAACAGCAGGGTGGCACAAGGGGATTAAGCTTATTAAGCATTCCTCCACCCCTCACTGGCATGGTGATGAAGCCTTGTGTCTGCTTTCAGTGCTCAGCCTGCTGTGAAAAGGCAAGGAGTTGGTTCAGCTTAAAAGAAAACTTTGGAACCCTAATTGCCCATTGTGATTGTGTGTCTTAGGCATCTTCTCTGTTAATATGTCACAAATGTCAGGGTTGAGACCTAGTGTGAAAATTGGTTCTGGAGCACATTAAGCTGCATTTAGCACTGCTATCAATTCAGAGATTGGCAGCTGCTGTTTTGGGTGTTAGACAGAGAGATAGAGGGAGGGGGTCTTTCCCCAGCACCAGCTGTGATTTCAAGGGTACTAAAAACCTTGCAGCCTATGGGTCAATTCCCATTTCAGCAAAGTCTTGGGGGTTTTGTCCAGTGGTAGGCAGGTGGCAAAAAGCATGGGGCTAACAGGGCAGGGTGAAAACACAGAAACCAAACCAAACCCTAGCATATTTTAGCTTAAGGCTTCTTACTGCCAGCTGGTAATTTAGCCTTTGGAGTAGCACTGCGACCTTTAAGAATGAAGGGGAAAAACATATAAAAGCTGGGAAATCACCAAAGGATTGGTGATTGAGGAAAAGCGGGATAGACTTCTGGGAAGCCTAAGAGGAGAGACTCACACCCAGGGAGCTTTGGATTTGGCCACTGGGTTTGAGGTTCTGCACCCCTGCAGAATCTGGGATATTGTGCAGGTAATGTGTTATCAAACTGCAAGCCCTTCCTAGGGCCTGGGCCCTAGTCACAAATGTAACTAGAGCTAGTCTAGTTACATTTGTGTAGAGCTCCAGGTGGAGCTGGCCAGGACATAGTTCAGGATGCAAATGTTGTAAAGCCATTAGATAATAGTGACCATGCTGAAATCAGACTTAATCTACAGTTAGTGGAAGACTGCCAAAGAGTTTGAATACAGTTATGTTTGACTTCAAAAGAGGAAGCATTTCCAAAAAGAGGGAACTAGTTAAAAGCTGAGGAGGGGAACCAAGATGATAAATTCACTGCAAAGTGACTGTGCTGTCTTAGGGAGCACCTTATTCCATACATTCCTGCCCATTGTTTAAATTTACCAATGGAGGCCCTTCTACAGGTTTCTCTTCCTAGGGAGGCAAAGGGGGAGGTTGCAAGGAGGGCCTTTTCTGTGGTGGCACCCCAATTGTGGAATGAGTTTTAGCCACCTGATGAAAATGCTTCTCTTTTGATGCATCCACAGCACTACTTAAACTATTTATTGATGGTACTGGTTTTAATTTTAATTTTAGTAATTTACATGTTTGTATACATGTTTGATTGTTGTATATATATATTGTGTGTATATATATCGTGTATATACACCATATATACAATAACTATTTTAATAATATTATTGATTTTTGTTGTAACAGCTGCTCAGAGAACACAATGCTAATAGTGCAGCTTTTATACAAATTTTAAAATAAATAGATAAAACAAGCACTTGGAGATTACTCAAAAACACTATAGTAGAGGCACAGATACCACGCATACCCCAAAAGAAGAAAAGCAGCACAAAGTCTAGGAAATCACCAGCATGGTTAGTGAGTAGAGTCAAGGAAGCCATTAAGGAGGAAAAATGCTTCCTTCGGGAAATGGAAAGCTTGCCATAATGAAAAGAATAGAAGGGACCACAGGACTGCACAAAGGAGAGGCAAACAATCAGACAAGCATATTGCTAATAACACAAAGGCCAACAATAAAGAATTCTTTAAATATATCAAAAGGAAAGCAGCTAGTGAAGCAGTTGGACCCTTGGACAATAATGGAATTAAAGGTGCACTAAGCAGGGAGGAGGAGGTTGCAGAGAAGTTGAATGGATTCTTTTCATCAGTCTTCACAGCTGGAGAGGAAAACCATATTCTCTCATTTTTATCCTCAGTTGTGTGTTACTATGATGTATTTATTATGTGTTTTATATTGTAAGCTGTCCAGAGACGAACCATAATGGACACATTAGAAATACTCGTGTATGTATGTATGTATGTATGTATACACATACATACAGATACACACACCCCTTCTCCCTGAGCTTGTGTACTCTAGCAGGGAGTCTGAGGAATTAAGTTGGTTAGTAGGGATAATGGAAGAAGTTCTCAACCTTATTGATAATCTGATAGTCAGCAAATCACCCAGTCCAGGTGGTACCTGTCCTAGAGTCCTTAAAGAACTAAAACATGAAATTGGTGATCTTCTTACCAAAATATTTAATATGTCCTTAAACACAGCCCTTCTACCAGAGGACTGGAGAATGGTGAATGTAACACCAATTTTTTAAAAGTCCTCTTATGGATCGTGAATTTGTAAAAGAACAGAAGACAGAAAGTGGAAATAGATGGCAATTTCTCCAAATGGAGAGAAGTAAGCAGTGGAGTCCCACAGGGTTCTGTATTAGGACCAATTCTTCATAAATGATCTAGAATTAGAAGTGTGTGAAGTGGCCAAATTTGCTGATGATACCACACTAATTAGGAAGGTCAAAATCATAAGGGAATGCGAGGAGTTCCAAAGGGATCTCACCAAGCTGGGAAAACCAGCATCAAATTGGCAGTTCAATATAAGTATGTGTAAAGTAATGCATGTTGAGGGTCAAAATACCAACTACAAATTTATGCTGATGGGATTAATCTCCTTACAAATCCTTGGTATGACTGCACTTAGAATGTTGTGTCCAGTTCTGGTCATCGCATCTGAATAAGGACTTACTGAATTAGAAAAAGAAAAGAGAAGGGCAATGAAAATGATCAGGGGGCTGAAGAATGACCCATGTAATGAAAGGCAGCAACAACAGGGGCTGTTCAGCTTAGAAAAAAGGCTGTACAGGAAGGGAAGACATGATAAAGAAGTTTAAAATTATGCATGAAGAAAATAGAGAGGAAGATGTTTTCCTCCCTCTCCTGTATCACTCAGACCCGGAGACATCCCATGAAGCTGACTGGGGAAGGTGCAGGGCAGGAAAGTGGAGGTACTTCTTCATACAACGTGTGGAATTTGCTGCCACAGGAAGTAGTGATGGCCACCAATCCAGGTGGCTTTAAAAGGAGATTGGACAGATTCATGGAAGGAGAGATTGAGTGGTTACTGGCTAAATGCTGCCTCCTTCACCAGAGGTGGTCTGCCTCCTTATACCAGCTGCTAGGAAACTTGGGCAGACAGAGGCTTCGTACCCATTTTACTTGAGGGATCCTGTGGCCAGCTGGTTTGCCACTGTGAATGAAAACGTTGGATAAGAAGGAGCTTTGGTCTGATCCAGCATGATTATTCTTATGTTCTTACAGTGGTTCCATATCTCTGGAATGGGTTTCTGACAGAAGTCTGTCGGTTCGCATCATTACACATTTTTTTAGGCGGTCCTGAAGATCTCCTTGTTTATTCTGGTATTCTCCGGATTATGTTTAATTGGACTGCTCTGTACCTGCAATTACACTGTCAGTTTTTAGCAATGTTTTATTGCTGGTGTTTGCTGTTCTATGAATTTGTGATGATTACGGCATCTTTTCATTATATGCATTTTTGTTGTAGGCTGCTTTGGGAGGCCTTCTGTCCTGAATCGGGCCTAGAAATATTTAAAATAAAATATTATAAATACTAAAATGTATAAGTAAAAATGCAATCACACCCTTGATTTGTATAAGGGCACAATGATCTCAGCAGTTCTGCTTTCAACTCATTTGCTAATTTTGCCCAATGTGAACAGTGAGCTTCTTTGCAGGGCTAATTTTTTTTTTCTTTTGCCTTCCTTTCTTTTTTAAAACCAGCAGAGCCCAGAGCTCATCAGCCTCATTATGGCTTTACATTGCTGGGTAAGTACTCCAAGAGAAATTGGGGGAAGGGTGAATTTTCACTTCCTCACCCACATGAATGTTCCTAACATTAGTGTAGACTGATCACTGAGGATGTAAACAGTGCATTGTGCCCTGGTGATGTAGAAACAAGGTCAGTTGTTCTTCTATTCTTACCATATAGCAGGAGAGCAAATAAATCATCCAGAAGCATTTGGAGGCACTTGTCTGGAAACACCTGGATTCCAAGATGAATCTGTAACAGAAAGGTTAACCTTTAAATAAACCATCAAGAGGTCACACTCTCTTTCCTGTGGTTTTGTGATGGCCACAAAAGGGTTTTTTGTTAAATCACTCTACCCATGCTGATCTGCTCATCCATGGAATCAAGGCTGTGTTATCACCCAAGGATACTTTGTGAATGGCCACTCTTAAGGCAATTATTGTTGTCTGTTTGCATATTAATTCCCTCTGTCTACACTCCCCCCATATTTCACAATCTGCTCAGTCATCAATTCAAAGGGAGATTGCAGCCAAGAAATTCACAGACTACTAAGACTTGAAAGGGCAGCAATGTCAGAAAAGATAGGATACTTTTTCTTAAAAATATTTACTTCAAAATGAAGCGGTGTCTTATACACTGGGGGTGGGGGCAGAAAGGAGAACTGAGGGTGCGCTGGGGGGGAGACTGGCGCAATCGCGGGTGCACGCACACGCGGGGGGCGACGAAGTGGTGCGTGTGTGGCAGCAGCTTGCTCACTCGGAGATGGGTAAGAAAAGTGGGGGTGTCCTATACATGGCGGCATCTTATGGATGGAAAAATACGCTAATCAAAGTAAAGGACATTTTACTGGAGACCAAGGCCAAGATTATCCATGCTATTTTATTCCCAATCACAATGTATGAGTGTGAAAGTTGGATAGTGAAGAAAGCTGAAAGGAACAAAATTGATGCATTCGAAACATGGTACTGGAGGAGAGCTTTGCAAATATCCTGGATGGACAGCAAGACAAACAAGTGGGTCCTAGATCAAATCAAGGCAGAGTTTTCCCTAGAAGAAAAAATGACAAGACTGAGGCTGTTGTACTTCAGATACATCACAAGAAGGCAGGACTCTTTAGAGAAGACTACTATGTTGGGAAAGTCAAAGGCAGAAGATGAAAGGGAAGAATAACCATGAGATGGGATGACTCCATGAAGGAAGCCACAGCCTTGTACTTAGAGGAGCTGCATGGAGCTCTCATGGACAGGACATTGTGGAGGGCTCTCATTCATAAGATCACCATAAGTCAGGAATGAGTGGATGGTATGTAAAAACAACAATCCCCTCCCAGCAACCAGCATGCATCCCAAACCTGATTTTAACACTTTATGCACTGATGACATGGATGATGGCCACTAAAGCTTAAAGCTCATTTGTAAGGTGTCACAAGATGCTTTGTGGGTTTGAATACTGTTGAATTGATTAGCTCAGCCAATTCTCAGCCTAGTTCCGTTTTGTGGCATTTGAGTATTTAAATTTCTTTCAATATTGCCCAACAGCTGAAACTATCTGGGTGATTCACAAGAATTGAAATCAGGAAATACAACTCAATAAATAAAAGGAAAATAATTCCTTCAGAAGACTGCCTCAGTTTGAAAAGAAAAATATTGTTCATGAAATATATAACCTACAGCATGAACTGAAATCTGACTCCAAAGACTGGGACAAATAACGTCTATGAATATCTACAAAGATATTGTTTGAAAAGCTTGGGTTAAGCTTTATAAACCATTGTCTCTTTACGAAGGCAGGAATAGTTGTAGAAGAAATTAATAGTATGACAATTCATCAGACTCAGTAACTTCATCACGGAAAACCTGCATACAATAAGTGAACTAAAACAAAATATCCTAT
This sequence comes from Varanus salvator macromaculatus, assembly GCA_023646645.1. Classification (NCBI taxonomy): domain Eukaryota; kingdom Metazoa; phylum Chordata; class Lepidosauria; order Squamata; family Varanidae; genus Varanus; species Varanus salvator. Next base: position 18,177,985 of record JAIXND010000795.1, read on the forward strand.
TGCAGAGTGTTCCGGGTTCCAGATACCCAGCCTTTTCCTTTTGCATGGCACTGCATTCTATCCCCGCTCTTATCTGGCATGCTTTGCTTTGCTTTGTTTCGTATCTTCCATCAATCATTTCAAGTTCTTTGGTCACTGAGCACACTTCATCTGGTTCCCCATCCCCAGGGTTTTCCCCATAGTACTTCTTGTAATTTTGTAAATGCTCGGATTTCCCCCAGCCTGAGGCTTCCTGCCATATCAGGAATGTAAGAAGCTGCCTTCCGGAGGGCAGCTTCACAAATCATGCTAAGCCACAGTGAGTTACTTGTTGTGCAAATCACCCAAGGTACACCAAACAGACAACTTATTGTGGGTTGTTGTCCTCCTTTTCCTGGTCCCTCAGCCAGTAACTCACTGTACTTGGTGGATGAAATAGTGTTGTCTCCTCTCTCTGCTACAATTGTGAGTACTTTTTGGATTGCTGAGGTTTATTTTCTCTTTTCTACATAGTTCACAAACAGCACTCTCTAAACTGTGGAGTGACAGCCCCTCCACAGTGCCCAAGCAGCCTATTAGAAAGGCTATCACTTGTCACCCACCTCTTTAAAAATACACTGCAAATATGCAGCTTTCCATATTTTTATTTTCCTTTTAATCAGACTGGTACAGCTATGAAAATGTGTAATTCCACAGGTTGGAAAAAAGGGACCCTTAGCTGAGCAATGTCCTGGAGCATACAAAGACAAAAGCAGAAAATTCAAGAAAATTCAAAAGTCAAGACATAGATCAAAGCTGTTGCAGGAGTAGAGACATACCAAAATCAAGAATATGAAGGAGCTACTACAAAGATTTGTGCTCTTGTGGCAAAGCAAAACATGGACAGAAAGTCTTATATAGGGCCTTCTGTGGCTCCAACCTGGTCCATATGAGTGGATTGGCACTAATCCTGCAAACACATACAGGTCCAGTGCTAATCCTGCAATAATTTGCATGGTAGACCAGGCTGTCTTTTCTATCAGGGCACCAAGGGGAGAGCTGCAAGAACTACAAACTAATTCTCACACTAACGTGAATCAAGAGAGGCTTCAAATAGTTCCCCCCCCCCTTTGTGTTTGCCTGACAGCTGTCAAAAAGCAAGCTGTCAAACCTAAGCAAAACTGTGAGTGATCTTTGCTCATGAAAAGTGGTGGGTGCCTTCCCCTCCATTGCAGCAAGATTCTCAGGGTTTTGACTGTGTCTTTCCCAATAGGTCTCAATGCCTCCAACTTTTCCACCCATTCCAAGACTCTAGGGTTTTAGGGAGGTGAAAAAGTACATCCTCTTTTCACTAACACTTCTGGCAGCTGTCAAAGATAGGGGGTTTTTTTGCAAGCAAGAATTTAGGGCTAGACAGGGTAGTTTGGACAGGAAGTATATATATGAAATCTGGGCACATTTGGGGCACACATAAAATAGTGTGTGCTCCTCCACACACTATTTTATGAAACTAAAGCACTTTGGAGGTTTTGGCATTGGCAGGCTTGGCTTTGCTTGCCAAGTGCAGCAATCATTGCTTCTCTCAGCCCATGGTGGGATTGTTCACGACAACCCATTATGGAATGAACAACCTCCAGAACAACCTATGGGTTGGTAAGGATAGTGTGTTGGAAAAAAAGAAGCCACCCTGCAGGAAGTGGTCTGGGTTTGGATGACATAAGAACTCACCATGGTTAGCTACCCAGAGTGGGTTGTCATGTCATGCAGACCAGGTTACTCAGTCAGAACTTTCAGTCCATCTAGCTCAGTATTATCAACACTACACAGCAGTATATGTAGGCAGCAGCCTTCCCAGTCCTACCCAGAGATGGGCCCTTCTGCATGCAAAGCTGGTGCTGTACCATTGAGGTATATTTCTACCCACTAAGCTATCGAGAAAGTGTGGATCAGCAACTAGAGAAAGAGTTTGCTATTAATAATGCTGGGAATGCCAAAGAGGCAAAACGACAAATTTTATCTGTTATGTTAAGCATGTGTATATGCACCAAGGTTCTGGAATGATAGAAGAAATATAAGTGAAATATTCTAACATATCAACCAACCAGGTGCTTCCAGCAGAAGCTCTTATCATGCATTTGCTCTGTCACATTCCCTCAAACATTCAGAACAATGTTCTGCTTATCCATGGCTAAAGGCATCCTGTAGTTCAGAGACAGGCAAGTTGCTATAACCACATATTTGACAGAGCACAACAAAATATCAGATTCATGGAAGTCAAGCAGGTGAGACCCCAGGGGTACCTCCAGATTAGAGTTTTCTTGTGCAACTGCAGTACCAACAGGCTATTTCTCTACCTGAACATTGGCTAATGGTTTGAGGCCCTCTTCCAGATGCCCTTTCCAAATAAAGCTTAGTCCTTTTAAGGCTACCTCTACTACACCTCCACCATGTTTGCAGCCATAGGCAAAAAGGGGTTCAGCCTTCTCAATTTTCACACCAGTCAAAGTTTCTGCATGCCTTTGGTAGTACTCTGCTTCTTCTGGGTGTAAGTACATATGCAGCCTTGCACATGGTTAGAAAACTGTGGGGGTTTTATTTATTTATTTAAAGCATTTCTATGCCGCCCCCATTGCAACAAAGCCTCGGGGCAACTCACAACATATACAAAATAAAATACAATCTATAATACATATTTAAAACTGGCACATCTCGGTTATATATTAAAACTCTATAAATACTATAACAACAAATTAGCAGTTAAAATAACTTTTAAATAAAAAGGTCTTTTTAAAATGCTGTAATATATATTCAATTCTTTCTGGGACCATAGCAGTGTGTTGACTAAATTAAAGCTACAAGCATTTTGAGGAGGAGGAGGTGCACAGCAGAGACCGAGGCTGCTGCCAGCCCTCATTCCCATCATTAGGTCTCCTCATGAGCAAGAGAGTTGGGGTAATCATGGAAGTTCCCATTTCAGATTGGTGGGGAAGAAGGGTGGACTTCAGCCAGAGTTTCAGTAGGGCAAGAAACAATGGTTTAAATGGCAGATAATAGATATTATTTTAATTAAGTTTGATTTTTAAGAAATAAACCCAACTTTTAATAAGCCCAACTTAATCAGTGTGGATGTATTTTAGGCCCAAATTAATTAAAGCTTTTGTAATTATTCCTGTGAAAGTATTTGAATCTTGATGGAGTAATATTACATGTCTATAAGAACCGTTATTTTCTTTGTCATTGCCTGGTTTGGGGATTGTTGTTGTTGTTAATTGCGAAGTCATGTCCGACCCATCGCGATCCCATGGACAACATTCCTCCAGGCCTTCCATCTAGCCACTTCATTCTCTGCTGTCCCCTTCTTCTTTTGCCATCTATTGTTCCCAGCATTAGGCTCTTCTCCAGGGAGTCCTTCCTTCTCATTAGGTGGCCAAAGTATTTGAGTTTCATCTTCAGGATCTGGCCTTCTAAAGAGCAGTCAGGGTTGATCTCCTCTAGGACTGACCGGTTTGATCGGCTTGCAGTCCAAGGGACTCACAGGAGTCTCCGCCAGCACCACAATTCAAAGGCCTCAATCCTTCGGTGCTCAGCCTTCCTTATGGTCCAGCTTTCACAGCCATACATTGCAACTGGGAAAACCATAGCCTTGACTATACGCACTTTTGTTGGCAGGGTGATGTCTCTGCTTTTTAGTATGCTGTCTAGATTTCCCATAGCTCTCCTCCCCAGGAGCAAGCGTCTTTTAATTTCTTGGCTGCAGTCCCCATCTGCAGTGATCTTGGAGCACAGGAAAATAAAATCTGTCACTACCTCCATTTCTTCCCCATCTATTTGCCAGGAAGTGAGAGGACCGGATGCCATGATCTTAGTTTTCTTAATGTTGAGTTTCAAGCCAACTTTTGCACTCTCCTCCTTCACCCGCATCAAGAGGCTCTTTAGTTCCTCTTCACTTTCTGCCATGAGAGTGGTATCATCTGCATATCTGAGGTTGTTGATATTTCTCCCAGCAATCTTAATTCCAACTGGTGATTCATCTAGCCCCGCCTTCCTCATGATGTGCTCTGCATATAAGTTAAATAGGCAGGGCGACAGTATACAGCCTTGCCGAACTCCTTTCTCAATTTTGAACCAATCAGTGCTTCCGTGTCCAGTTCTCACTGTTGCTTCTTGACTCACATATAGGTTTCTCAAGAGACAAATAAGATGGTCTGGTACTCCCATCTCTTTAAGAACTTGCCACAATTTGTTGTGATCCACACAATCAAAGTCGTTAGCGTAGTCAATGAAGCAGAAGTAGATATTTTTCTGGAATTCCCTAGCTTTCTCCATGATCCAGAGTATGTTGGCAATTTGATCTCTAGTTCCTCCCCCTCTTCGAAATCCTGCCTGTACTTCTGGTAGTTCTCGGTCCACATACTGCTGGAGCTTGCAGGATTTTGAGCATCACTTTGCTAGCATGTGAAATGAGTGCAATGGTGTGGTAGTTTGAACATTCTTTGGCATTGCCCTTCTTTGGGATCGGAATGTAAACTGACCTTTTCCAATCCTGTGGCCACTGTTGAGTTTTCCAAGTTTGCTGGCATATTGAGTGTAGCACTTTTACTGCATCGTCTTTTAAGATTTTGAATAGCTCAGCTGGAATGCTGTCACCTCCACTAGCTTTGCTGTTGCTCAGACTTCCTAAGGCCCATTTGACTTCACATTCCAGGATGTCTGGCTCGAGGTCAGTGACCACCCCATCGTGATTATCAGGGACGTTAAGCTCTTTCTTGTATAGTTCTGTGTAATCTTGCCACCTCTTCTTAATCTCTTCTGCCTCTGTTAGGTCCTTGCCATTTTGGTCCTTTATCATGCCCATATTTGCATGAAATGTTCCCTTCATATCTCCAATTTTCTTGAAGAGATCTCTGGTCCTCTCTATTCTATTGTTTTCTTCTACATATTTCTTTGCACTGTTCATTGAAGAAGGCATTCTTATCACTTCTAGCTATTTTTTGGAATTCTGCATTCAGTTGGGTGTATCTTTCTCTTTCTCCCTTGCCTTTCGCTTCCCTTCTTTCCTCAGCTATTTGGAAAGCTTCCTCAGACAGCCATTTTGCTTTCTTGCATTTCTCTTCTTTGGGATGGTTTTAGTTGCTGCCTCTTCAGCACCAGTGGTTGGGGCATAGACTTGGACTATTGTGATGTTGAATGGTTTGCCTTGGATTCGAACTGAGATCATTCTGTCATTTTGGAGATTGTATCCCAGTACTGCTTTTCCTACTCTTTTATTGACTATGAAGGCTACTCCATTTCTTCTGAGGGATTCTTGCCCGCAGTAGTATACCTGATGGTCATCTGATCAAAATTCACCCATGCTTGTCCATTTTAGTTCACTGATTCCTAAGATGTCGATGTTCAGTCTTGTCATCTCTTGTTTGACCACATCCAGCTTGCCTTGATTCATGGATCTTACATTCCAGGTTCCTATGGAGTAAAGTTCTTTGCAGCATCGGACTTTCCTTTCACCTCCAGATACATCGGCAACTGAGTGTCCTTTCGGCTTTGACCCAGTCGCTTCATTTTTTCTGGCACTACTAGTACTAGCCCTCCGCTCTTCCCCAGTAGCATATTGGACACCTTCCGACCTGAGGGGCTCATCTTCCGGCGTCATATCTTCTTGCCTTTTGGTACTGTCCATGGGCTTTTCATGGCAAAGATACTGGAGTGGGTTGCCATTTCCTTCTCCAGTGGGTCACGTTTTGTCAGAACTCTCTGCTATGACCTGTCCGTCTTGGGTGGCCCTGCACGGCATAGCTCATAGCTTCATTAAGCTACGCAAGCCCGTTCGCCACGACAAGGCAGTGATCCATGAAGGAGGGTTTGGGGATTACTGTTTTTTAAAACATATTTCCAAAGATGTTGGTATTTGCTCACTATGTTTTTCTACATTCTTTACATAAATATAAATCATGGGAACACTGTTTCTTCAGTAACATCATGTAAATTATTATTACACCACATCACTTCCTTCCTTCCTCTTGCAGGTAAACCAAGGCAACTTAGAAGTTCCTCTTCTCCATTTTATCCTAACAGCAACAATCCTGAGAATCAGCAACTGACCCAGAGTCACCCAGTGCGCTTCATGGTCATTTGGGGCTGGAATCTAGATCTCCTGACTCCAACCATTGCAGCATACTGCTCTGAATAAAAAACAACAACAACCCTTTTCTGGAACCATGGGATTTTCACACATCGAATTATTTCTGTAATTTCTCCCTGTGTGATTTTTGAATTATGTTCTGTATTTAATCTTTGGTGTTTAAAGTATATTTAAATATACTTTAGTAGATCTTCTGTATTTGGAGTGCCATATAAAGACATTTGTGCATAACTGTACAAATTGGTCACTGAATTCATTTTATATTTTCTTACATATAATTTATTGCCCTTTTCGATTTTAATTGCTCCTGTTCTGTTTCTTATGATTTTCTTCCTTATTTCATTTGCTAGAAATTTTGATTATGTCTCCTTATTTAAACTTCTCCATTATTTGAATATTGTCCTTTAGAAGAAGAACATACTCACTGCTTAGGTTGTAAATTAATCCTATTTTGATTGCTTTGAACAAAATAAATCTTTTCTTTTAACTCCTTATTTTATAATAAAATTGAAACATTTTACAAAATCTATTGCCATCCTTCCGATTCAGTTTTCTGGGGCTGAATCTTGTCTATAACGTTAATGTATCTGAAGAACTTTTCTAGTTATGTATTATAATTCTTCTTTAATGCTCCTTGGACTTGAATTGGGGAGGGGGAGGGATAAATTAATATTGTTCATATAACTATTGTATTTTAATCTTGTTGTAAGCCGCCCCGAGGCTTCAGTGGGATGGGGCGGCCTATAAATATTTTAATAAAATAAATAAATAAATAAATTTGCAGGATCAGATTGCTGTTGCTGCTCTGAAACACAATTTCCAAATATGGTTCTTATTTTATTTATTTATTTTTCAGGTTATATCCTGCCTTTTTCCTACAAAGGGCTCAAAGCAGCTTACATCTCCTCCTCCATCTTATCTCCACAACAATCCTGCAAGGTAGGTTGGGCTAAGAGTCTGTGACTGGTCCAAAGTCACCCAGTTGGCACCATGGCTGAGTGGGGACTAGAACCCAGATCATCTGAGTCCCAGTCCCATGCTCTTAACCACTATACCACACTGGCTCTCTCCGCACTGGTTCTTGGCACATATGACTGATTTCTTGTTGACTGATGACTTCGCAGCCCAAACCTCCTGATGACCTCTCCCAGCAGTTTCATGTAGATATTAAATAGCAAGGGGGACAAAATGGAACCCTGCGGTACTCCATGGCAAAGAGCCAAAGTCCCCCAGCACCACCTTCTGGAATCAGCTGTCAAGGTAGGAGTGGAACCACTGCCAAGCAGTGCCTCCTACTCCCAATCCTGCCAGTCTATCCAGGAGGATACCAAGCCACTGAGAGGTCCAGGAGAACCAACAGGAACGCATTCCCCTTGTCTCTCTCCCTGCACAGGTCATTGTACAGGGTGACCAAGGCAGATTCAGTACCGTACCTGGGTCTGAAGCCAGACTGAAAAAGGTCCAGATAATCAGTTTCATCCAAGAGTGCCTGGAGTTGTCCCGCCACCACCCGTTCCAACACCTTGCCCAAAAACAGGATGTTGGCCACCGGTCTATAATTGAGATGCCTTCTTTAGGACAGGCCTGATTACCACCTCCTTTAAAGGAGCAGGCACCCAGCTGTCCCTCAGAGAGGCATTAATAACCTCCAGGATCCAGGAACCAATCCTGTGTTTGGCTTTGGTCAGCAGCCACGAAGGGCAAGGGTCAAGTAAGCAGGTGGTGGTACGTACTTGTCCAAGCACCTTGTCCACATCATCGGGCTGCATTAACTGAAATTCATCCATTAATACCTGACCAGATGGAGTCATTGGTGTCTCCCCTAAGGGATCTGAATCAATTGTGGAGTCCAGCTCGTGACAAACCTGAGCGATTTTCTCCTTGAAGTGCTGGGCAAAGTCGTCACGGCGGGCCACCAATGGAGGTACAGGATCTTTCTTAGGGCCAGGGTATATCAGCCCATGTACCACTCGAAAAAGCTCTGCTGGACGGCACTGTGAGGAGGCAATGGAAGTGGAGAAGAATTTCTTCTTCGCCACCCTCACCACCACAGCATAGGCTCGATAATGAGCATGTAAGCATATTTGGTCAGATTCATCCTGTGATTTCCTCCACCTACATTCTAGTCGTCTCCCAACCCGCTTCATCGCCTGTAATTCAGATGTATACCATGGAGATGGACGGGCTCTGCTTGGCAGGAGAGGACACTTAGGAGTGATCATGTCAATTGCTCTGGCCATTTCTCCATTCCACAGTTCAACCAGAGCATCAACAGGAGCGCCAGCTTTATCAACCGGAAAATCCCCCAGAGCCCTCAGGAATCCATCTGGATCCATCCAGCTCTGAGGGTGGACCATCACAATAGGGTCCGCACCCTTACAGAGGGATAGGCCGGCTCCGAGCTCAAACCTCATGAGGAAGTGATCTGACCATGACAAGGGAGTCAGACGCAAATTCCTCACCCTCAAATCACTCTCTTCCTGCCCCATCAAGAAAACCAGATCCAGTGTGTGTCCACGTTCATGGGTTGGGCCTATGACATGTTGAGACAGCCCCATGGCTGTCATGGAGACCATGAAGTCCTGAGCTGCCCCGGTCAGAACAGTCTCAACATGGAGATTGAAGTCCCCCAGGACCAACATTGTGGGTGTCTTCAACACCAGGTCCAAGATGATCTCCATCAGCTCAGGCAGGGAGTCTGATGGGCAGAAGGGTGCACGGTACACCAGCAGAATCCCCAATCTGTCTCGATCGCCCAGCACCAGGTATAAGCACTCTAGACCTGGTCTCGAGGGAACAGGAAGCCCCGTGAGGGAAATAGAAACTCGGTGAATTAAAGTGACCCCCCTCCCCTCCAGATGTGACTGGAACTGAGAGAGGGCTACATCCCCACCCTCTCCCGCCCAGGTCTCTGTAATGCAAGCCAGGTTGGCCCCCTCATCCACAATTAAGTCGTGGATGAGGGATGTTTTATTATGGACCAACCTGGCATTAAGCAGCAGCACCGTCAGGCCTGAGGGGCGGTTGATAAGCTTACTTGGAACCTTCCAAGTTGGAGGAATAACCAGAAGGAGGAACAGGTATCAACCATCTGTCCCTCCTTCTTCTATGCTGACTTGTTAATCCGCCAATGCCATATCTCCCTTTGCCCAACACCACCCCAATGGTGGAGCCCACACGCTCCCCAGGCAACCCCATAAAAGCAGCAGCCAGATGTGGAGTCACTAAAACAAAAACACAAAGTTCCTGGCCCAGCCCAGCTCCACATGGCCCTGAACAGCCCCAGATGGCGACAATGCCCTTAGGCCGTCAGCCCTCGAGTTCAGCCCGCAGCCTCTTCCTGCGCCCCGCCCCCAATCCGGCGCAGCTGCCACCCATGCGGGTGGGGTGGCGGGGAAGAGGAGCGAGGGCGAGGCCCACAGAGAACTTGCCGGAGGAGCCACAGGCCAGCAGCGTCCCAGGTCCCACGGTGGCCACTGTCTGATGGAGCAGCATCTGTGTCAGCGGGCGCGGCGGCTGGTCAGTCCCCAGGCAGCGGTGGTGGTGGGCCTATCCTGTTAATTATTATGGCATAATAGTTAATTATTATGGCATTGTTTCTGTAGTTACTGTTGCACTAGAAAAGGGAGCTAGCCCTAAGTCAGTCCACCAAGTTTTATCAGTGAAATTAACATCCACCGAACAAATTCATTTCTCTAGGCATACAGCCAGCTCATCTCAGCTTCAAATCCAAGTATAAAATCAACTTATGGAAACGATACCTTGGCAGACATGGGAGTACACTTCTAAGCAGCAGCTTCATCTTAAGCCTTGCATCAAGAATGTCCTGCCTTCCACAATATTCTGGCTTCATTTATCCAGCTCCTTTGTTTACCAAGTGTGAGGTATAAAAAAAAAAATCCAATAGAATCCAAGCAGAGAAGTTTAATTCATTCTTGCAAGAGCGAGTGCCCACCTCACAGGTATCGCGCCGTTCACACACACAACATTAACCCTTTCCTCGGCTTGCAGGACCTTCCTCTTTTCCCCCATTGGCTGGGCTACTCAGAGGGCACACTCCGCCTACAACATACTACCCCTTAATATGACCCCCCCTTGCACATACAACCCATGTTCATGCTAATGAGCCTATTACCTATGAGAGGTATGTCATTTACTATTCATGAACCTATTAAGCTTGTGCACTAGGCCTAAAAGTTCAACAAGTCAAAATGGCCTTGAGAATTCTTCTTGGACGCCAATTTGCTCCTTAAATCAAAATGGGGAGGATGAGATAATGAGAACAGGCCTCTCTTCAGACTCTTTACCTCCTGTTATAAAGTAATCCATTGCCTGATTTCCTCCACTGAAGGTGACACTTTTACCACTGTCCCCCAATTTTACCCCTTCTGGCATTTCTCAGGACTTTGAAGTAAAAAGGCCCTGCTTCTCTTAAAAACAACCATGTACATGGTTTGATTCTCAGCCTTTTGTCCTTAAGAGACTTCAATATACCCTGTATTTCATTCTTTCTTTGGTCTTGTCTTAACCCTTAGTAACAGTAACATTCCATTTCTCACACAAGTACAAAAAGTGAGCCGTTACTGATATAAATTAAATTGTCTGTATTTGAAAGGTTTGTTTTTGATGGCTTGTTTTTCTTGCAGCTAGAATATCAGTCATTGTTTGTTTCTACAAATGCTACAGTTGGGGCAGCAGCCCAATGAGGCACAGATGTATGATACTCCCACGAGGTGGCAGTACAGCACTGCCCATACTCCTGCATTCCTTTGATGCACTTTTTGGAACAACTGTGCATTCCACCCGCCCTTTGCCAAAGCATTAGGACATCTAAACTTTACCAATTATGAGTATAGGCTTGCATCTCCTGCAGCCAGGCCTTTTGTGGTGTGACAGAGGCCTAAAGGTATATATCATGGGGTGAATAGATGTGGAACAGCCAGAACCCAACCACAGGTATTCTGAGATCTTATTAAATTACAGCAAATATTAACAATGTAAATGTTTATTTTTAAAAAGTAAATGCAAGTGCCTCTTGTGTGTCCATTATCTCAAAGAGTTTGTACTAACTGAACTGAAAACTAGAGTGAAGGATTAGGGAATAACTACAGAAAAGAATCTCATTGTTACATCTCTCCAGTATAGAGTCTTAGTCCATTTTGAAATTCAGAAGAGGAGTCTGGAATCTCTCCCAAGGGAACAGGGTCCTACAGCTCTCCTTTTTGTGTGTATTCTACTCCCTGTTCATTTTTTGCCTTCTTTTCCTGGGGAAAAAGTGTTTTCACATCCTGAATCAACAAATGAAGTGCAGAGAAGTAAGTAAAGTATTGCAACATTGGAGATGAGCTCCAGGAAAGAGAATGCAACTTCAGGGAGAGCAGAGCAGGAAAATCACTCACGTTGTTTATAAATACCAAACTGATTTTTGGGAGGTAACATCCAAATACAGGAAGCAGACCTCCTATGTTTTTACCACTCAGTCGCCTTGGAATTTTTTGCTCTGTTGCATCAAATTGAAACTGCCATGTTTCTTCCCCAGATAGCAATCAGCTCTTGGTAAGGTGACTGGTTTGCACTACAAATATGATCACTTCTCTACTGCAGCCACCCAGACTGTGACTGCTTCCTCATTTAGAACATCCTGTCCTTAAAAGTTCACATTTTTACACTCAAACCACTATTTTGTCTTACTGTGGGCAATGTGCTATCTCCCTTGTCCCCTCTAGCAAAAGTAACTATGGAAGCTAGGGAAATTTGATGAACCATGCTTATGTTAGTATCATGATCAGCCATGAAAAATTGCCTATGACATACGTTCAACAAGTCCATTCTCCTTTTACACTGCTGTTTGCAAAGTTTACATATTCCTTCATCCAGGCTGCAACTCTATAGCTATTTATGAGGTTCACTTCTCAAAAGACAGGTACCTGGTTCTGCTGTCACCTACCTTGTCTTAAAGCAAAGGTGGACACAGTGTGGCCCTTGAGAGGTTGTGGGACTGCACCTCCCATCATGCTTCTCCACTGATAGTGTTGGCTCAGGCTGATGGGGGTTGCCACAGGTTACCCACCCCTGTTTTAGAGGCAGCTGGCGAGTGACTATATGAACAAAATGCTGCATTAGAAGGACTCTTGGTCTGACTGAACAAGGCTCTTCTAATGTAGGAAGAAACTCCAATATAATCCTGTTGCACTGGACCTCAAGAACTCTGATTCTATTCATTTGTGTACCGGACAGAGACTATCAATTTCTACCTTCCTAGAGATGTGACTCCTTCATGGATCACTCTCCTTCATGGATCACTGCCTTGTCATGGCGAAGGGGCTTGCGTAGCTCAATGAAGCTATGAGCTATGCTGTGCAAGGTCACCCAAGACGGACAGGTCATAGCAGAGAGCTCTGACAAAACGTGATCCACTGGAGAAGGAAATGGCAACCCACTCCAGTATCTTTGCCATGAAAACCCCATGGACAGTACCAAAAGGCAAGAAGATATGACGCCGGAAGATGAGCCCCTCAGGTCGGAAGGTGTCCAATATGCTACTGGGAAAGAACGGAGGGCTAGTACTAGTAGTGCCAGAAAGTATGAAGCGACTGGGTCAAAGCCGAAAGGACACTCAGTTGCTGATGTATCTGGAGGTGAAAGGAAAGTCCGATGCTGCAAAGATCTTTACTCCATAGGAACCTGGAATGTCAGATCCATGAATCAAGGCAAGCTGGATGTGGTCAAACAAGAGATGACAAGACTGAACATCGACATCTTAGGAATCAGTGAACTAAAATGGACAGGCATGGGTGAATTTTGTTCAGATGACCATCAGGTATACTACTGCGGGCAAGAATCCCTCAGAAGAAATGGAGTAGCCTTCATAGTCAATAAAAGAGTAGGAAAAGCAGTACTGGGATACAATCTCCAAAATGACAGAATGATCTCAGTTCGAATCCAAGGCAAACCATTCAACATCACAATAGTCCAAGTCTATGCCCCAACCACTGGTGCTGAAGAGGCTGAAGTTGACCAGTTCTATGAAGGCCTACAACACCTTCTAGAATTAACTCCAAAAAATGATGTCCTTATCATCATGGGGGATTGGAATGCTAAAGTAGGAAGCCAAAAGATAATTGGAATAACAGGCAAGTTTGGCCTTGGAGTACAAAATGAAGCAGGGCACAAGCTGGTGGAATTTTATCAAGAGAATACAATGGTCATAGCAAACACTCTTTTCCAACAACCCAAGAGACGACTCTACACATGGACATCACCAGACGGTCAACACAGAAATCAGATTGACTATGTGCTCTGCAGCCAAAGATGGAGAAGTTCTATATAGTCAGTAAAAACTAGACCAGGAGCTGACTGTGGCTCAGATCATGAGCTTCTGGTGGCAAAATTTAGGCTTAAGTTGAAGAAAGTAGGGAAAAGCACTAGGCCACTCAGGTATGATATAAATCATATCCCTGATGAATATACAGTAGAGGTGACAAATAGATTTAAGGAATTAGATCTGATAGACAGAGTGCCTGAAGAACTATGGACGGAGGTTCGCAACATTGTACAAGAGGCAGCAACTAAAACCATCCCAAAGAAAAAGAAATGCAAGAAAGCAAAATGGCTGTCTGAGGGAGCTTTACAAATAGCTGAGGAAAGAAGGGAAGCAAAAGGCAAGGGAGAAAGAGAAAGATACAAACAATTGAATGCAGAATTCCAGAGAACAGCTAGAAGAGATAAGAATACCTTCCTAAATGAACAGTGCAAAGAAATAGAAGAAAACAATAGAATAGAGAGGACCAGAGATCTCTTCAAGAAAATTGGAGATATGAAGGGAACATTTCATGCAAAGATGGGCATAATAAAGGACCAAAATGGCAGGGACCTAACAGAGGCAGAAGAGATTAAGAAGAGGTGGCAAGATTACACAGAAGAACTATACAGGAAAGAGCTTAACATCCCTGATAACCACGATGGGGTGGTCACTGAGCTTGAGCCAGACATCCTGGAATGTGAAGTCAAATGGGCCTTAGGAAGTCTGAGCAACAACAAAGCTAGTGGCGGTGACAGTATTCCAGCTGAGCTATTCAAAATCCTGAAAGATGATGCAGTTAAAGTGCTACACTCAATGTGCCAGCAAATTTGGAAAACTCAACAGTGGCCACAGGATTGGAAAACGTCAGTTTACATTCCCATCCCAAAGAAGGGCAATGCCAAAGAATGTTCAAACTACCGCACCATTGCACTCATTTCACATGCTAGCAAAGTGATGCTCAAAATCCTGCAAGCTCCAGCAGTATGTGGACCGAGAACTACCAGAAGTACAGGCAGGATTTTGAAGAGGGGGAGGAACTAGAGATCAAATTGCCAACATATGCTGGAGCATGGAGAAAGCTAGGGAGTTCCAGAAAAACATCTACTTCTGCTTCATTGACTATGCTAAAGCCTTTGATTGTGTGGATCACAACAAATTGTGGCAAGTTCTTAAAGAGATAGGAGTACCAGACCATCTTATTTGTCTCTTGAGAAACCTATATGTGGGTCAAGAAGCAACAGTGAGAACTGGACACGGAAGCACTGATTGGTTCAAAATTGAGAAAGGAGTTCGGCAAGGCTGTATACTGTCGCCCTGCCTATTTAACTTATATGCAGAGCACATCATGAGAAAGGCAGGGCTAGACGAATCACCAGTTGGAATTAAGATTGCTGGGAGAAATATCAACAACCTCAGATATGCAGACGATACCACTCTCATGGCAGAAAGTGAAGAGGAACTAAAGAGCCTCTTGATGTAGGTGAAGGAGGAGAGCACAAAAGTTGGCTTGAAACGCAACATTAAGAAAACTAAGATCATGGCATCTGGTCCTCTCACTTCCTGGCAAATAGATGGGGAAGAAATGGAGGCAGTGACAGATTTTATTTTCCTGGGCTCCAAGATCACCACAGCTGGGGACTGCAGCCAAGAAATTAAAAGACGCTTGCTCCTGGGGAGGAGAGCTATGGGAAATCTAGACAGCATACTAAAAAGCAGAGACATCACCCTGCCAACAAAAGTGCGTATAGTCAAGGCTATGGTTTTCCCAGTTGCAATGTATGGCTGTGAAAGCTGGACCATAAGGAAGGCTGAGCACCGAAGGATTGAGGCCTTTGAATTGTGGTGCTGGCGGAGACTCCTGTGAGTCCCTTGGACTGCAAGCCGATCAAACCGGTCAGTCCTAGAGGAGATCAACCCTGACTGCTCTTTAGAAGGCCAGATCCTGAAGATGAAACTCAAATACTTTGGCCACCTAATGAGCAGGAAGGACTCCCTGGAGAAGAGCCTAATGCTGGGAACAATAGATGGCAAAAGAAGAAGGGGACGGCAGAGAATGAAGTGGCTAGATGGAAGGCCTGGAGGAATGTTGCCCATGGGATCGCGATGAGTCGGACATGACTTCGCGACTAACAACAACAACAACAATCCCCAAACCAGGCAATGACAAAGAAAATAACGGTTCTTATAGACATGTAATATTACTCCATCAAGATTCAAATACTTTCACAGAATAATTACAAAAGCTTTAAGAAGAAGAAGGGGATGGCAGAGGCAAAAGAAGAAGGGGACGGCAGAGGATGAGGTGGCTGGATGGAGTCACAGAGGCGGTTGGTGTGAGCGTGAGTGGACTCCAGGGGATGGTGGAGGACAGGAGGGCCTGGAGGAATGTTGTCCATGGGGTCGCGATGGGTCGGACACGACTTCGCGACTAACAACAACAACAAGAGATGTGAATTAATTTAGCAATGCCAGAATTACTATTGCTGTGAATGGTCTCTGTGCTTATCACATGCATTTAAGCATTAATTTTCTACTGGAAGAAACTTAGTCTGTAACTTAAAAAAAATCATGGTATCTTACAAATTAAGAGTAGCACACCATATATAGAAATAAGGGAAATCCACATTATCAAACAACAGCCCTTGAAATGACAGTCCTGGGGCATGATCCCATGGCAGATACATATAAAGGGAACAATAAGTAGTTTGTTTTTTTTTTCCAGATAGTCTTTTCCAGCCATCTAGATTTCATGCCCTGGACAGAGAGAGGAGGTGGCTGAAATCAGCATGAATGGAAACATAGAAACACAGCGAGTCAGAAGTGGCCTCCTGGGCCATCTAGTCTGACCCCCGGCTCTGCTCACGACATGCCCACCATGTGCATGTCTAGCCTATCCTTGAACACCCGCACCGATGGGGCCTCAACCACCTCCCATGGAAGCCCATTCCATACCTTCGGGTTCCTAACTGTCAGGACCTGGCATCTAAATTGAACCTTGGTTCTGAGCTTTGCTGTGTTGGAGCATGTCCTGCCCTCCTCTGCAGGGGAGAACAGGTCTCTACCCACCCCCTCACATACCTTAGCCAACAGTTCCTCTCAGAGTCTCCTCTTCTCCAGGCTGAAAAGACCCAATTCCCTCAGTCTCGCCTCACACGGCATCCCCTGTAATCTGGCCACCATCCTTGTGACCCTATGCTGCACTGACTCTGACCTGGCTATATCTTTCCTGGAACAAGGGGCCCAGAACTGAACACAGTACTCCAGTTGTGAGTGCACCAGAGTCATATAGAATGGTAGTAATACCTCTCTTGATCTAGAAGCCACGCTTCTGACCATTCAACCAAGGGTGGCATTCGCCCTCTTGACCACCACATCACACTGCTGACTCATGTTTAGCCTGCGGTCAACCAGTACCCCGAGGTCCCTTTCACAAGTGCTGCTCTCCAGCCACTTGTCACTTGTTCAAAGACAGGCTGGACATGCACATGGTGGGCATGTCATGAGCGGAGCCGGCTGGTGCCGGAGGTCAGACTAGATGGCCCAGGAGGCCCCTTCTGACTCGCTCTGTTTCTATGTTTCTACGTCACCTAACCTGTACTTATGACAGCTATTCCTATGTCCGAAGTGCAAGACCTTGCACTTATCCACATTGAACGCCATCCTGTTGTCTCCTGCCCACTTCCATAGTCTGTCCAGATCCTTTTGGAACTGGAGTACCTGCTCCTCAGTTGTGGTCACTGCTCCAGTTTTAGTATCGTCTGTGAATTTGATCAGCAGACTGTTCACCCCTTCTTCCATGTCATTGATGAAAAGTTTAAACAGGATTGGCCCCAGGACAGAGCCCTGGGGGACCCCGCTTGTCACTGGCCACCATCCTGATGTTTCCCCACAATGGTTACCTTCTGTTTTCGGTCAGTCAACTATGCCCTAATCCATCGGGCAGTGCATTGGTCTATCTCAAAACCCCTCAATTTCTCAACCAGGATATCATGGGGCACTTTGTCAAAGGCCTTGCTGAAATCCAAGTAAACCACATCCACTGTGTCCCCTTCATCTAGCCACCTTGAAACCTTGTCATAGAATGCCACAAGGTTTGTCTGGCAGGACCTGTTATTGTGGAAGCCATGTTATGTGGCCACCAGCCGCCCTTCCCTGTCTAGCATCACTAGATCTCTCGGATTGTTTTTCCTACAATGGACATAAGGCTAACTGGTCTGTAATTCCCCATGTCCCTTCTACTACCCTTTTTGGAAATTGGGACCACTGATGCCACCCTCCAGTCCTCTGGAACTTCACCCATTCTCCACGAGGTCTCAAAAATGGAGGCCAGTGGGCATGAGAGAACCCCTGCGAACTCTCTAAGTACTCTTGGTTGTAACCCATCGGGGCCTGGCGCCTTTGTTACGTCCAGTGCCCTGAGGAGCTCCTTGACTTCTAGGGGGGTGACTCTAATTTGTGCCTCTAAGTCCCCAGCCTCATCTAATCTCTCATGCAGATCTCCCCCGTTCTGCTTTGGGGAGAACACAGAGGCAAAATAGTCATTTAGCATCTGTGCATGTTCCCTCATATCAGTCACTGGATCTCCTTCCTCCTTATTTAGTGGTCCCACCACTTGTCTCCCCTTCCTTTTCCTATTTACATGCTGAAAGAAGCCCTTTTTGTTGCTCTTGATATTCTTGGCAAGTCTCAGCTCATAATCAGCCTTAGCCTTGCAAAGAATCCTTCTGCAACGGGCCTCCTCCTCATGGTATACCTTTTTGTCTATTTGCCCCAGTACCCATTTCCTACAGAGGTTCCTCTTGTGTCTAATCCCCCTATCCACCTCCTTTCGCATCCATGGCAGCTCTCTCCTTCGCCTCCCCACCTTACTAACTAGAGGTATCGTCAGGGCTTGCGCCTTCAAATCCTTTCTTTTGAGTGCCATCCACCCTCCTCAACTCGCTTGCCTTCCAGTAACCCATCCCAGGAGACTTTCTCCAGTCTGGCCTTCAGTTGGCCAAAGTTCAAATAAATCTGTAGCTCCAGGCTCTGCTTCTCCTTGCACATCCCCTTTCCCCCTCTTTAAGGCTCACTCTGTGGTTTTTTCCATGCTGGCTGCAAGGGGATGGAGATGGGTGGAGGCTCAGCTTTCAGCTTACCAGCTCCAAGGTCACAGGAGCTTGGACTGCGAAGGATCCTATGGCCTCCCAGATGATATTGGGGAACCACAGGACTGAACCCTTACAGGAACAATTTTAACATATAAAGCCAAGGAAAAAAGTAACCAACAGAAGGAAAATAATTGTTCAAACAGCAATGATTTGTAAAACAGCTACACTCAGTCACAGAGTATATGTCTTATATTTGATGGCATTGTTTACATTTTGTTTTTACACCCATGTAAATATCTGCCAACTCAGGATAACACAGCTGTGCCTTTGATGAAACACATACTGGTCTGTGAAATCTTATGCCTTGATAAATGTGTTCAGATGCATCCTGAGGAAGGTTATTTGTGTAATCAATCTGTCTAATTCAAGACATTTTAAGAATAGAAAGAATATAGAGAAATTTCATATATTTGAAAAGAGAATTTTTTGAATTTAGTAATAACTCAAGGTTGCTGGCCAGAGCCATGCAACAAAAAAGAATTTAAAAAAAAAAAAAGGAATAGTTAGAGATGAAAGAGGTAAAAAAAAAAAAATTAATCTAACAAAAGAAAAGATGGGGATGGTTTATAAATTTTATTCAAAGTTTTATTTATTTATTTATTTATTTAAAATGTTTATATTCTACCCTTTATAGTGCCCTATATGCGGCTGGGAAATTATCAATTGGTATAATCAGAACATATATTTTTAAAAAATATTGGGAATAAATTGCAGCACAGATCCCTAATAGCTTGCTAGAGAAGAAGAGATTGAAGATATCATTAATAATTTAAAAATAGAAAAAACTCTCAGAATGGTTAGATTAGGAACAGAGTTTTATAAGCTTTTAGAAAGTTATTGGTCCCAAAATTAAATTTCTTTTTAATAGCATACTGGAGGGAGGAATAATGACAGCATCTTGAAAATGTTCCTCAATAGTTTTGCTTCCAAAACCTAAAAAAGACTTGACAGATCTTGGAGTGTATAGACTTATATCTCTGATAAATCAAGATGCAAAAAAATTTTAGAGCAATATTTGCAAAGAGATTGAATAACTTTATTGAAAAATACATTAAGGTGGATCAAAGTGGTTTTATAGTAGGGAGACAGATATCAGATCTGACTAGAAGAGTATTAGACATAATTGAAGTCATTTCAAGAAAAGGTTAAGAGCTGGTGTAATAGCATTGGCTATTTTCAAAGTTTTTGATTGTTTGGAATGGCCCACAATAAAGATGTTGATAGAGATATTAAGATTTGTCACACAATTTAAAAATATAATAAACCAACTGTATTCAGAAAACTGAGATGCTTAATGGTCTTACCTTGCCTCACCCTGCTCCATGAATTTCATCAAATAGCCTTAGTATGAAGTGCTAGACAAGGATACCCTCTTTCTCCAATATTATTTTCTTTAGTTGCAGAATTATTCACAAATAGTATAAGAAATTATATTGAAGGTATTGGATTTAAGAACATTAAGATTAGTTTATTTGCTAATGATACATTATTAACACTTAAAGTCCCACCTAAAATTATGGATCAGATTAAAATTCATTTAGTGGAATTTGGAGAGACAATGGGTTCACAGATTAATTGGGGTAAATCCAAAAAGATGTTGTTTAATTGCCATAAGGAAGAAAAGTCGGGAATTAAAAATAAATTTCAAATTAAGATATATAAAATTATCAAATGTCTAGGTATAAATATTTTTTAAAATCCAATGTTTAAAAAAGAATAATTATGATTTACTGAAATCCAAAATAAAGGATAAAATGCTCCAATTTAGGAAAACAGGTTTATTGTGGTTTGGCAGAATAGCAGTATGTAAAAAGAAAATGTTACCCAAGATTAATTTTTTTGTTTGGGATTTTACTGATGAAGATATTAGGGAAAGAATTGGAAAATTGACAAAACAAGATTAATAAATTTTACCAAATAGTACATTGGAGCCTGAAAAGATAATACGGGCAGAAATAGAACAACAACAATTTGAGGGATTCCTTCTAAATCTTCTGCTTAAACAGGATGGTAAGACTAGTGTAAAAAAGATAGAAACCCCACAATATAGGGGAAAACAAGGCATGAATTTGTCCTGTTGGTTTTAAGTTGGCCTTCTCACATGTGCTTTTCATGTATTTGAGCTGTTTTGTACTTCTTAAGACTGCAAACCAGTCTCATATTCAAACATTCAATTAAATTCATTAATAAGTATTATTTTGCTTTTATTGTTGCTTATATTCTTGTTTATTATCATCCTGTTTTCACATTTTATATTAGTTAGATTTTATGTGATTTTTAAATGCCATTGTTCTATTTATTATATTTATGTTGTTTTTTGTTCACCACCCAGAAAGCCCTTGGGCTATGAGGTAGCATATACATGCAATAAATAAATAAAGCAAATGAGAAGAATAATAAGTGAGATTTATAAGATTGTATTATATATGGAGGACCAATGTGACCCTCTTAAGATTTCATGAGAAATAGTTTAGGGAAGGATATAGGTAAAGAAGAATGTGAAAATGGGTAAGAGAATACCTAAAATGCATGTCAATCAGAATTAAGGGCAATTTTTTATAGGGAAATGAATGGAAATGTTACCTGACACTGATAAAATTACCGTACTTTTTGCTCTATAAGACTCACTTTTTCCCCCCTCAAAAGTAAGGGAAAATGTCTGTGCGTCTTATAGAGCGAATATGTGTGCGCAGTAAGTCTGTCAGACGTGCAGTCCCTGGAGAAGTGATGGGGAATGTGCCTGTGACGCATTTGATTCAGAATATTTTTTTTTTTGTTTTGTTTCCTCCTCTAAAAACTAGGTGCGTCTTATGGTCAGGCGCATCTTATAGAGCGAAAAATATGGTATATTTGATAGATAATAAATACTCCTCATGCTGGAGATGTGGTCAAAAAGTGGGTACCTATTTCCATAGTTGATGGGAATGTGGAAGTATTAGGAAATTTTGGATAATGGTTTTTAAGGAACTTAACAAGATGTTGGATACAAATATTGAAGCAGATCCTGAAATTGCATTGTTGTCAATACTTTATGAAAAGCGATGGAAATGGAATATTAAGAATTAATAACAAATTTAGTAACTGCAGCAAGATCAATAATAGTAAAGAACTGAAAAGAGAAGCAGGATTTCCAAATAACTGAATGGTATAATAAAATCTGTTTTTAAAAGCTGTTAGTTATAATAAAAGCTGTTAATTATAAGTTAACATGTGGTATTAAGGTGAAAAAAGGACTGACAAATAAGAATGACTTTAATGATATTTGGGAGTTGTTTGTTGAATATATACTAATAAAAGGGAAGAGTATCATACCGTTGAGTGACTTAATGCAATGTTGGATGGAAGTGGGTAATCCTGAAAGAGGAGGAGGAGGAGGAGGAGGAAATGAATAAATATTGTATAGTCAAGGTTCCAGTGGTGGGGGGTGTGCACTGGTATTTTGGTGTATATGGGTGTATTTTTGAATTTATATTTGTACTGATGTATTTTAGCATTGTATTATTATTATTATTATTAAAGATTCATATGGTAAGCTCTCTAGCAACCCTACTAAAAGATTTTGATGGCTTCCTTCCAGCCAACCATTCCAGCCTTGGAAACAGTCATGGAATCTGTCAAGGAAGAAGCACCCTCCTTTTCATACTGTTCTGTTTGATGTCTTCTCTTTTGAGATCCAAAAGATTAGCTTTTCCGTTTTGTTTCCCAGCCACATAACTTGGATTAAAACCCTTCTGTGTTGGAGAGCAGTGATGATTTGTGCTTGTAGTTTTGATATCAGCTGGGAGAGGCCCAGTGATGTCTCAGAGAGGGGCGGTTTCTCAGGGGCAGTGCAGCTGCTTTCCTTTCCAGAAGGTCCCTGGCTGGATGACCAGCATCACCAGATTTGGGTAGCAAAAGATACTGCCTGCAAATCCAGAAAGGCACAGTCTGTAAGTGTTCTCCTTGGATAACGAAACAGGGCACATCCCGCCCAGCTGGAGGGTAAGCATTGTAGTCCCTATCCATAAAAAAGGGGATAGAACAGACCCACAAAATTATAGACCAATACGTTTACTCAATGTTCCAGCAAAACTTTATAGTAAATACCTACTGGCAAAATTGGAATATTGGGTGAATACAGAGCACATTATACACCCAGTACAAGCAGGTTTCCAGAAAGGTCTTGGAACCATCGACCACTGCCAAACATTGTATGAACTGGCCCACTTGCATATTAATGGGCACAGAAGGGTGCTTTATGTTGCATTTGTTGGCCTGGCAGCAGCATTTGGCTCCATCAAAAGATCACACCTATGGGCTTAAGCTCCCTGCAATGGACATAGACAAAAGACTTCTTTCTCTGCTCCAGGAGAACCACAGAGACATGGTTGCACAAATCAGGGTGGGAACCTCTGGTTCCCTAACAAAAGAAATTCCTATTAGAAAAGGTGTGAAGCAGGGGTGTGTGCTGGCCCCCTCACTACTTAACCTTTACATAAATAATATTGTAGAGAGCTTATCAGGACTGCAATTTACACACCCATCATTGGGTCATATAAACATTTCAATACTACTGCTGATGATATGGTCCCGATCTCCCAAACTAAAAGTGTTTTAAGAAGGCTTTTACAACAATTAGGGCACTATTGTAAAGAAGATCTTAACATAAATTATGCCAAGACCAAAGTAATGGTCTTCAAAAAAACAAAAACAGAATTTCATCTTGCACCATCCTTGGTAACCCAATCAAACAATGTCATTTTTTAAATATCTGGGGGTCACATTTAGGGACACTTTAAACTGGAAACTCCACCTTGAAACAGTTAAAAGCTCAGCTCTTAGGATCGCAGGGTCTATCTCACACTTTTTTATACTAAAGGAGGATGTTTGATAGATCCTGCATTGAAGCTATTTAAAAGCAAGGTCGTTCCCCATCTCTTATATGTTACTGAAGTATGGAGGTGAAATGCGAAATATACTATCTTCTTTGGAGGTAATTCAAAATACTTTTTTGAGGCATATACTTGCCCTACCTAAGGGCACCACGGCTGCTGTTAAGAGCAGAAACAGGAGTCCCTTCTCTTAGGGCGCATGCACACCTTGCCTTATTAAGGCATTGGAACAGGAACATCCCCTCCAGCATCAACTCCTTAGGGCATAAATTATTCAAATTGTTATCATCAAAAGACCATAAACGACTCAGATTCAAAGGAGGCAAAAGCAAGTGTCATTGGATAGGTTCCTTGTTAAAGCTGCACAAAAAGAAAAAGATTCCACTGAGCCAAGAGATAGCAGTGATTATGTTAGTGATAGTGAAAGTTGTCCTACACAATAACCCTCCTCTCTCTTGTCTCCTTCACACCAGCCAGGAAGGTTTTCAAAGATAAGTGCAGGTTAATTTGTTTTATTTTTCTTTATATTTTGTATTTTCTTTATTATTTTGTATTATATTCAAGGTGTTGGTTCTTACCTATAAAGCCCTTAACGGCTTGGGTCCTGGTTACCTAAAGGAGCACCTGTGACCATATATGCCCTCCCGCCCCCTACGATCTGCAGCTGATGCCCTCCTCTGGGAGCCCTCTGTGAGGGAAATAAGGAGGGTGAGTACCCGGAGGAGGGCTTTCTCTGCGGTGGTGCCCCACCTATGGAATGCGCTCCCCAGAGAGGCTCGCCTGGTGCCGTCATTATTTGCTTTTCGGCGCCAGGCAAAGACCTTTTTATTTAAGAAATATTTTAATTGTTAGTTGTTAATTTTATATTGTATTATTGTTGTATTTATATATTTCTATTTTTATATTAGATTCTGAGATGGGCCAGTTTTAAATAGTGTTTTGGTTTTAAATTGTATTTTCTTATTGTTGTTAGCCGCCCCAAGGCTTGTTTGCAAAGGGGCGGCATACAAATATGTTAAATAAATAAATAAATAAATAAATATTACAGTTATTTTTATATAAATATTTTTGGGTTGTGGAACGAAGTATCTGAGTTTCTATTGTTTCTTATGGAGAAATTCGCTTTGATATATAAGTGCTTTGGATTACAAGCATGTTTCTGGAACAAATTATGCTCGCAAACCAAGGTTTTACTATAATCAAATTAATGTAATGCCTAGTTCAGTGCCTCTCTGAAACCCTTTAATCAGTTTCATATGGAGGAGTATGCGCTCTCTGTCACACTGAGTTCTGGTTAGGAATTTCATGTATAACATTCAATCTAGCGCATGCTGTGTCCAAATCAATAAAAAATAGGCCTCCATAGGATGCAGGGAACTGGATGTGGCTAACATGAGGTGGCGGTAAAGGAATGCAAGCTTACAGTTTGCCAAAAGGCCTGCTTGAAGAGGTGCATCTGCTGACACGCATCAGCTGTTATAGTACTGAACTTGCTCCATGACAGAGTTTCACATAATTCCAATTTATTTAAGGCTTTTTTGCCACATCTTTTGACCATCTGTTCCTCAAAGGAAGACAAACATTCGCAGCCAACATTATAACATAACACAAAAGTAAAAAGCACAGACAGAGCACAGCACATTTTGCATGCTAAAATGAAAGGACATAGAAACATAGAAACAGAGCGAGTCAGAAGGGGTCTCCCGGCCCATCTAGTCTGACCCCCGGCTCCAGCTGGCTACGCTCACGACATGCCCACCATGTGCACGTCCAGCCTATTCTTGAACACCCGCACTGATGGGGCCTCAACGACCTCCCGTGGAAGCCCATTCCACACCCTCGAGGTCCTGGGTTCCCTGAGCTTTGCTCCATTGGAGCGCGTCCTGCCTTCCTCTGCAGGGGAGAACAGGCCTCTCCCCATCTCCATGTGACACCCCCTCACATACCTGTATGTCGCCAACATATCCCCTCTGAGTCTCCTCTTCTCCAGGCTGAAGAGACCCAGTTCCCTCAGTTTCACCTCATATGGCATCCCCTGCAAACCGGCCACCAACCTTGTGCCCTGCACTGACACTAACCTGGCTATATCCTTCCTGTAATGAGGGGCCCAAAACTGAGCACAATACTCCAGTTGCAGGAGCACCAGAGTCGTATAGAGCGGTAGTAATAGGACAAAGAAAACATAAATGCATGTAACATTGGCCTTTGTTGATGTTCATGTATACAGGCAATGTATAAATATTTACTTGCAATATTTACTTACTTGCTCTACCACAGATGCCTGGAAAGAAGGAAAGGGATGTTGGGAGGTGAAAACAGTAGTACAGAGGATCATGAAGTTTTATGTATTTCAGGCCCCAGATGGATACATGTTTAACTTGGATAGACTTGCCCATTCTGGCACATAAATCTGTTGCTGCCATTTCCCAAGATGACTGACACACAAAAGGGGCTTTGCAATAACTCATGAACAAATGCATGTACAAATCTCATTACTGTGTCAAAATACAGGGTATTTTAATTAAGATGGTATAGTAAGATAGGTATAGTAACTGATACCACTTGTCTGGCCTAGTAGGTACAACACCAGGCTAGAAGCAAGGCATGTGTTCAAATATCTGCCCAGTTATGAAGTTCCCCAGCATCCTTCGGCTATTCACCTTCTCTTAGGCTAAACAGAGGTGTAAGGATAAGAGGAGCGTAGGGGACAAGTATAGCACCATCATACATACACGTATATCATCTGTGGACACTTTCTGACTGATAAATGGAAGTACATTTTTGAACTTTGGTTTGGTTTCTTCTTTTTAAGATGAACTGTGATACAGCTTTTTCACATTGTATAAAGTACAACAAATAACTGAGAACCACTTGCATTTTCACATCCTTGTGCAGTGTTGAACAAGGATCACCAAATGTTCAACCTTCTTGTCTCTGCCATATTGCAACAGGCCTTGGACCACCTGCAATAGATCTTCTGTCAAGATGCAATTGAGAGGGAAAATGGATCCTCTTGGATTATGATGGTTACAACCAACCACAGAATATGCTGCACTACAGCTGGGTGGAGAGGATGTGTTGCAACCACTAAATTGTTTTATGTCTTTCTTGGAAAAATGTGTGGGCATAAAATATGTCATACCCACATGTATGTATATACATATGCATATGTATTTACATATGTGTAATTGTAAGAAGTCCACAACAATTTCCTATACTCTTTGCAATTAGAAAAGGCTGTCTCATCCAACAAAACATAAATAAACCCAGGTTCAAAAATTCACCTGCATTAATCAGTCCAAAAATACATGCTGCTGCATGAATGTAGTTTCTGTTCCAGTGTTAATAAGAACAGTATTTTCCTCATTTTTAGTCAGCACTTCCTCCAAAGAATGCAAAGTGGTAGGCGTATTCTATTCTCCTCTTACACTTTTGACAAACCTATTGAAATAGGTTAGGGTAAGAGATGGAAACTGACTGGAATGCATATGGATAGGTGAGCAAAGATCTGAACTCGGGTTTTCCTGCTAGCATTCTGTCCACCAGACCAGAAGAGCCAACATGGTGCCTGCAGGCACCTATGGACATCTTTCTTGGCACCTATCAAGGTGTTCTACCCCTTCCACTTTTTTCAGTGAACATGTTTTCTTACTGGCAGCGGGGATTTCTGTTGGTGCTGAAAATTGGTTTCATAGGAATTGTTTAGTGTTGGGACCAATTCTCAGCTTTTGGACAGGTTATTTGTCTTTTGCCATGCCTTCTATGGTAGCCATTTTGTGGTGGTGCCCAGGACAATTGTCAAATTTGCTCACAAGCCAAAAAGTGTCCATGGACTAAATCATACAGGTGCTCAGTAACTAGTAATAATTATTTTGCCCATCTTGTTTTTTTAACCCTATATTTTGCTACCACAATTAGTTTTCCCATGCATTTTTGATACGTTATTGCATATCCCTTGTGCTAACACTCTTGGAAAATGGCAGGTAAGAATTCAGACACTACTGGTTGGGTGCTTGTGTATTTTTTTTTAATAAAGGACATTTCTTTATTTTGAAGGCATTATTTACGGGAAGGGTTGTCCAGTCCAAGTTTGGTATAGAGAAACTTGGGTTACCTGATCACAGTCTCCCACATCATACTGAACTGTACTATATTTCTATTTAATTTTTTTTTCTAAACTTGCACCTATACATATAAACTAGTATATGTAATTTTCATGGAGATAAGTGCTCTTATTTTTGATGAAACATGTTTTATCTCTGAGAGAATAACTGGTGACCACTCTACGTTCCATAATGGGCACATCTATCAAATGTTCTGACATTGGCCTGAAATATACATACAAATTTTCAGATTCTCTGCATCTATCTTTCTGTCTCTTTTTTATGGTGGTTTATGGCAGATCCAGGACTAATGATCCTGTAGGGACTGGAGCAAGACTAGAAAGCTCAGACCATGAAGATGAGCTAGACAAAGAAGAGGAGGACTTGAAGGCATGCTTGACTGAAATGCTAAGGTTGATTAATGAGATTAGCCAAGCAGCCAGAGAGAACCAGACTCCCTGTGGACTGGGTGGAGAGACTTTAAAACAAGAAGGGTCAGAGGGGGAGGACTGTGAATTCATTAAGCCAGTGGTTCATTCTGAAATCAGCAAGCAGACCAATTAAGTAATGTCAGGCATTCTTGCCATCTGGCCCACAAGTGGCACAAACCTCCCTGAGGGCTAAGCTAGCCCCTTTTGGAGAGAAAGGGAGGAGTAGGATTTGGTTTGGTATCCACTCCTGACATGGGCAAGAGCTAATTCCATCAATCAGAGAGATCACTAATTTGATAGATGCTACTTGTTGATGACTTTATTACTCTGTCTTGCAATTCTAGCCTAACTCTAGTTTAGAAGACTTTTGCTGGAAAGGGAACAGAGGATAGATATGCTCCTGAGAGAGTCATTGCCTAAAATTTCAGGTATCTGCTATTGTTCCCTAAGAACTACATCTATGCACCCATGCCTAGAACACATTGATTCCAACTAACATTATATGTACACTGAGATAATTTTGGTCAAAGTTCATAGGCACCTGTGAGCCTCTCAACTTAATTGTAACATTGTATTTCATTGTGCTACATCTGAGAGTATGAGGAAGTAAGCACAAGTATAGAAATGGACTCACTGGAAAGAAAAAAAATGAAATTCCAGCAATATTCCATGCCATCTCCCCTATGCTATCGCAATTTATATTTGAAGTGCTCTCAGAACATTTGCAGAGACATCTAATAAACAATTCTTCTTTTGTTACCCTCTGCATCATCTGATTTCCCATTCCTATTGCTTTTGTCATGTTTCCCTCAAAGTCTTATCAGGAATTCACTTACTTAAGTCACTGCTTAGGAATGATAAATTTATTTTTCAATATTAATCCTGCAGAGACCATGATAGATTTGTTGAACTACAGTTCCACTCCAACACAGGAAAACATCTTTGTACTAATCACTAAATCAACATTTCCTGCTCTGAAATTAAACTTGCTTGCTTTAGGCCATACAGAATCAGTAGCAGGACTTTTTGAGGGCATTGTCCCCTGATTCTTGTCTTTGTTTCATGCTTCTATTCCCTTTTGAAGAAGCAAAACCACAAGTTTTATAACACTTCATATGGTGCCTATGGTGAACACTGGTAGAAAGATAGAGTATCCACACTGTCCCCCCACCCCTGCCCACCACCATAGTTTCATAGATATTTTATATTTTAATAGGCAAAGGGGTAATCTTCAGGTACGTGTTTGTGTCCTATAAAATGTTGAATCATGAACCTACTCTGTATGGTTTCCAAGTACCTGCCCTCTTCCCCACCTTAGGATCTTGGAACTCAGGGAGGCATGATGAGGAGAGCAACATGGCAACTTGGAAGAGGCAGCTGTAGTAGTTGTCCTGCCACTTGCTAACTTGTGTACTTCTCTTACATTATGTGCTAGAATCCAAGCAAAAGCTTTACCTATGTTTATTCACTGCCAGCCAAAGAAATAAAGGCTTGCAATTAGTTTTGTACCTAGCAGACTCTTTTTCCCTCTGGCTTGTCCTAAGCTCTGACTGCTTTCAGTGTTGAGACTCTGATTTACAAAACTTGGCAAACTTTTGGCTCAGTCATATGTGCAGAACAATTCAAATGTCATGCCAGAAATCGCATGCCACAGTGCTTCTAGACACAGGGCTCTTAATGTTCCAAAACTATTATGTAGCTACTCCATCTTCTTCTCTCTCACCATTTTTCCTTGTTGAATTGATTTTTTTTTTCCTGGTAAGAAAAATGGTGAAAATAGCAGTGGGAACCTGAGGAGGGCCACGCATTGAAGGCCACCAGATCTGGACACCATCTGGTCTTCATTGTAAAATTCCATGAATGTGGCAGGACACTTGCACAACAACAGCAATGTTTGGAAGCCCAACAAAGATCTGATATTGTGCAGCTTCCTGCATGGCAAAAACACCAAATATTTCAGCGCAGGGCCTCCAAGTTTTCATAATCAACAGGACAGCTTCATCTGGAAGTCTTAAATAGGGGTCAGGGTGTCACATGATCCATGCTAGTCCATTGGTAAAAGGAGACCCGCCTCAGGCAAGGTTGTCTGATCCCTCTGCCACTCTCTTGTTTGGTCCCAACTGGATGGTGGTTCACAGCCCATGTGAGAACTTTCAAGCAAACAAGAAGTGTGAGGTAAGGGCTTTATTTGAACTGAAATGGGATCAGACTCCTGGTGCATAACAAAAATTGCCAAACCAGCTTTTAGACTGAACTCTGTGGGAACAGTGACACAAGTCAGGATGTAGCCAGTTCAGGTTAAAGCATTCCTGGGTAATAAAGAAAATGTTTCTAATTTGTGGTAGAGGAGGAAGTAAGCCACAAGCAGTGAGAGAGGCCTAAGTGCCAAGACATGGGTTGCACATGTCTAGAGTGGGACATTGTATTTAGGTGTTTCTATGCCAATGCTCAAATACATGAAACTCAAATACTTTGACCATCTAATGAGAAGGAAAGACTCACTGGAGAAGAGCCTAATGCTGGGAACAATTGACAGCAAAAGAAGAAGGGGACGGCAGAGGATGAGGTGGCTGAATGGAGTCACTGAAGCAGTCGGTGTGAGCTTATGTGGACTCTGGGGGATGGTGGAGGACAGGAAGGCCTGGAGCAATGCTGTCCATGGGGTCGCGATGGGTTGGACACGATTTCGTGACTAACAACAACAACATGCCAATGCTAGAAGCCTCCAAGCCAAAACAGGAGAGTTGTATGGGATGTAAATGACAGCACCTAATGATAAGAGAATACTTAACTAAATGTGTATGAGCCTAATGTAAACTTGTGGCATGTGTTGAGTAAATCAAACCCAAATTATCAACACTCAACATTTGACAGGAACTTATGTAGGCATTACAGCAGTGTTGCTTTTCTTTATCATGAGTTTACTTTGTAACCTAATGAATCAGGAGATTACAGTCCTCCTTATGCAAGGTTCTTTCTGCCATTCCATCTTTAATTTTCTACAACTGCACAGCCATAAGCTTTCTATGCCTTCCTTGCTCCCAGAGATTCCAGTACCAATAGGCAGAATGACCAATTGAGCAATAATCTTGAGGACTCGAAGCAGAGGATTACTGGAAACCGGAACCCACATGTTGGCTGAATACAGTCGAAAGGGTTGTTTTTATGAGTGAGTGATACAAGATTGCCAGTAGGAAAGGAATGCCTCACCACGTCAGTACTGTTAATTTAAAATAAAAACAGAAGTGAATACGCTGTTCTTCTGACTCAGAGAGGCAAAAAAATAGAGAAAGCCTTCCCAGAAATCCTGAAATGTGTCAACACATGCCTTCCCAAAACCATAGGTACTTTGTAAGTATTTCCAATATTCCCAGTTCCATGTCTACAACTGCAAAGAATTCAATACCTGATCCACACAACTTGGGTGAAGACAGGATACCAACTTTATCACTGAAAGTCAACAAATCTTAAAAGATTTGTTGGCTTGGGGGAATCTAAACTGGTGAAGCACCATTGTGGCATTGGCATAAGATAATTCTGTCATAAGCACAACATTGAATGGGATTACTCTGCTAACTCAATGGTTAAACAGTGGGCAGTTCTGGATGCATTATGGAGGAAGAAGACGACCTCTTTAGAATTCTTTTTTCACTCAGAATCTGGTCTTAGTTTCAGCAAACAGTGGTTGGCGGTTTCAATGCCAGCAGGGCAAAAGTCCCTTCCAACCTTACAGGAGAAATCCACGGTACTAAACCCTAAGTTCAGATACACTGCCCCAATGGCATTGGAGCCTTCAGCTTCCACTGGTGATGGTGTAGCATTTGCCAGCAAAGCAGTTATCAAAACTCAAAATTGAAAAAAATTGAAAAAAAAAATTGAAGTCAGTGGGTTCTCTAACTATCTTCTCCCCTCACCTGTTGTGCCTCTAGAATCACAAAATCCTATATACTGATAAAAAAAGGTAAAGGTTTCTCCATGACATTAAAGTCCAGTCATGTTTGACTCTAGGAGGCGGTGCTCATCTCCGTTTCCTAGCCAAGGGAGCCAGCGTTTGTCCACAGACAGTCTCCATGGTCATGTGGCCGGTGTGACTAAACACCGAAGTGCCTGGAACCCTGTTACCTTCCCACCGAAGTGGTACCTTTTTATCTACTTGCATTTGCATGCTTTCGAACTGCAACATTGACAGGATCTGAGACAGAGTACAGGAGTTGACCCCATCTGCGGATTTTAACTGTTGACCTTTCAATCAACCAGCCCAGTGGCTCAGCAGTTTAACCCACTGTGCCACTGCATCCCTAAAATATTGCTTGACCCCGGCATGATTTGAACACGCAGCCTTCTGATCTGGAGTCAGATACGCTGCCATTGTGCCACAAGGTCCTATATACTGATAGCCAAACTGCAAATGTGGATCTCCAAACTGGCACTATCTAGCTATAAGATACTATCTAAGTATCAGCTAGATTCAGGAACTGCTCATATTTTCATCATCATAATTTTTTGCTCTTGTAAACTTAACACTGTGGCTTTCTTTATGGAATTGAGCCATCTCATATTTGGTCGCCCTTTTCTTCTTCAACTTTCCCTAGCATGATTGTCTTCTCCAGGTTGTCTTGCCTTCCCTTGATGTACCTGAAGTACAACAGTTTCAGTTTCATCATTTTTGCTTCTAGGGAAAGTTTTGGTTTGATTGGAACTATTACTCACTTGCTCATCTTTCCGTCAGTCCAGGGTATTTGCAAAGCTCTCTTCCAACGCCATGGCTCAAGTGCATCCATTTATTTCCCATCAGCTTTTTTGCCTGTCCAGCTTTCAAACCCATATCTAGTAATTAGGAATACAATACTGTGAATAGTCTTAGCTTTGATCTCCAATGAAACTCCCTTACACTCAACCATCTTTTCTAGTTCCTTCAACGCCTTCCTTCCAGGTCTCAGTCTAGAGAGCCAGTGTGGTGTAGTGGTGAAGAGCGTGGAACTGGGACTCAGACGACCTGGGTTCTAGTCCCCGCTCAGCCATGGAGCCAACTGGGTGACTTTGGGCCAGCCACAGACTCTCAGCCCAACCTACCTCACAGGGTTGTTGTTGTGGGGATAAGATGGAGGAGGAGATGTAAAGCTGCCTTGAGCCCTTTGAGGAAAAAGGCAGGATATAAATCCAAAAATAAATAAAAAATAAATAAATAATTTCTTGGCTACAGTCTCCACTAAATCGGTGATTAAGCCAAGGTATGTAACATCCTTCACATTTTCAATATCCCCATTGCCAAACTTGCCTGGCTTAACTCACTTGTGAATGGGCACTTTGTCACCGGGACTGAGTAGTTTCATTGCTGGGGCTCCTCGTGCTTGGACAAGCAGGACTTCTTACTTAGCTCTAAGTGGGCTGGCCTAACTGCTGCTGCAACAAGTGAGGTTGTGACTAATCTCCCTGCTCTACCCTGGCTTCCAGCGACTGGGCCTATTGCCAACTGTCCCTTCCCCCTTGGAGTGAACACAATAATGAAGGTGTGTTAGAGGAAACAACAGGCAAAAATGTAGGTAGTTTGTGGAGGGCTGTTCTTTGGCAGGTTAATGTCCTTTGTGTGTTAACTAAATCTAAGTAATAACTAGCCTCTCAGTCTTGGGATTGCTCTGCTTCTGAGCTACAGTTTGTGAGTTTCTCCATAGCCCCAACACTGGGCCCAAACTGAAGCTAGGCCTTCACTGTATGTGTATAAGCTGACTCCCCCCATTAGGGGGCCTGCACAGTGGCTTTCTCTCCTCATATGCAGACCTTCAGTTTTTGCCTCATGTGCTTTCAGGTCAGCCTTGCAAATGCTCTTTTTCTCAGCTGAAGTCTCTCTCAGGCTCCCCAGCCTCTTGCAGACACCTTCCTCAGATGAGCCTTGCAGATGAGCCTACTTCTCCCAGCAAATGCTCCCCACATCCCATGTCTCTCCCCCTCCCCGCCCAGCTCCTTATATTTGCTCCAATCGGAACCCTCCAGCCAATCATCTTTGGTGTGGTCCTACATTCATCACCCTCCATTTAAACATAGGGCCAATGGGCATCCTTAGGATGTTCAGTTATTCTCCAATCAGGTGGCACCACTTTCAATACTATTTTTTCCCATGTGTAAAGACAGAATCCAGGTTTCATTTTCACCTCTTAGTCGAAATGAACAGTAACTGCCAGGTTGCCTGCAGGCCATGTTTACAATGTAACTTTGTATAACTTTCTTCAGGCACTGTCCTTCAGTAAAAAGTATATATTTGTCTTTTGCTGTTAGCCCATTCAGTCCCCCAGATAATGAAATAACAAATAACAGTTAAACTTTTACCACAGTTTCTTCCCAGAGGAGGAATATGCTGATGATAAGCTAGCATGTACTACCTCCAACCTTTTAGGACCCCTGTTCTCTAAAAAGAGATGGAGGAAAACCAGTGAGTGGCTTAATAGAACAAGAGCTGGGATTTATTTAACAAGCAAGGGAGGGAGGATGCAAAGCAAAGTTTCAAATGAGTTAATAATTTAAAGAAAGAGCTTCTTTACATGAGGCATATAGGTTGGTGCTCCACCAAATCTGTTGCTTCTATTTTTTCTGCCTCAGGATTAAAGTCCCTCTTCACCCCCTCCCCCTCCCCCTCGGCTTTCCATATACTCCTGTGTGTTCTATTACACAACACAGGTTGGCACTCTGGTACAGAGCAGACCTGTGAAGAGATTACTAGGCCTCTGGAGTGAATCATGAATGGCAGCATCCAGGAAAATAGCTGACTTTCCTCCCTCTAAAACAGCTGAAGATGGCTAGAAAGCATGGGAGAGGCTCAGGAGGATAACATACTGAGACGGTCCCACAAACTTTGTAGAGTGCAGGATCATGAATGCACAATTAATGCTTCTTAGAGAAAAGCCCTAAGCTTATATACCAACCAGTCTTTCCCAATCTGCTGTCAGCCAGATATGAGAGGCGTTCAATGTATTCTCAGTATCAGGTTGATTTGCTATTGATATGGGTAATTTAATTATTTAATTAGCTAATGACACTATCTGAGGGTATACATGCAACATTTCAAATAAGTGTGATCATTAGTTCCCTAATAATCCTCAGTGAAAGACGACCATAATGACTGACATGACAATGTTGAAGAAAATCGAGCACTGCGCTGTGATTAAGTTCCTTATAAAACAAGGAAAAAGTCAAAAAATCATTCATGAAGAGATGGTGGCCATTTACCAGGACTCTGCACCCTTCGAAGAAATTCAAGGTCACTCCATCAGCCGGAAAAATCATGGCCACAGTGTTTTGGGACTCAAAGGGAATTTTATTGAATACACAAAAAAAGGTGAAACCATAAACGCAGCATCTTACGCAACCACTCTGCATAATTTAAGAGAAGCAATTAAAGAAAAAAGGAGGGGAAAACTGACCGAAGGTGTGTTGCTTCTTCACGACAACTTGCCCATTCACATGGCGTGTGTTTTGAGGGCTGCTGTGTGAGACTGTGGTTTCGAAGAAATAAACCACCCACCCTATAGCCCGGACCTGGCCCCCAGTGACTACTACCTATTTCCAAATTTTAAAAAAGATCTTTGTGGAAAGCGATTTTCCAACAATGAAGAGCTCAAGGCAGCAATTAATGTACATTTTTTAGACAAGGAGGAAGGGTATTTTTTACAGGGAATTGAAAAGTTAATTTCTAGATGTAATAAGTGTATTGAAGTTATGGGGGATTACACTGAAAAATAAAAATTATTTCAATTTATTATTCCTTTTTCTTCATGCTGATACCGAGAATACATTGAATGCCCCTTGTATGTTGGACTGCAGTTTCCATAAACACCAGCCAACCATGCTGGCTGGAAATTATGAGTGCTGCAGTCCAACACTTCAGGAGACACCTGGATGGAAAGGCTGCTCTGAGCAATAAAATGAAGAGAATAGAGCCTAATATTTACACAATCCACAGAAGTAGGTTATTTCTTAAAACCTGCCTCCACTTGTGCAGTCCAGGACACAGAAGCAACCGCTCGATTAATTATTGTCAGCTGGTTGTCCAATACCTGCTGCTTAGAAATGTGGGGGAGGCCAGAAGGCAACAGTCTTTTCTCAGCCTCCTCAGGACTTCCCTTTTTCTGCCTTTGTCTCTTCATTTTCCTTAGAACTTTTCTTCACAAACTCTGTCTTGTTTTCTTTCTTCAACATTTCCTCAGAACTTTTCCTCTCCTTGGAACCAGTCCCTTCTGCAGTAGCTCTTTGGCCATAGCTGCAGTCATGACTAGTGTGAGACCAGCTGTGCCATGTGGGGTTGGCACCTATACTTCTGAAGTCCCTATACTTCTGAAAACACTTACAAGAACAGTTGTGAAATGAATGCAGCTTTCATTTGCAGCTAGCATGGGAAGGCGGGAATCCCATGGAAAAGGATCCCATTCATTTGCTGTCAGTTGTCTCTTGCTTGGGGCCAAAAATCAATCAGAGAAGGCAAACCAACCACACGACCAAAACTGCAAGACATGCCAGGGTTCGAGTAACCCGGATGCTTGAAGAAGGTTAGTTGGAACAGGAAGTCCTTTCTAAAGCCTGGTTTATAGCAATGTGGCAAGGGGATTACATAATGAAACACAAGGAAAGTTACTAAGAATTATAAAATGTAACAAAATTTAAGTAATCATCCAAATTGGCTAAAACATCTTGTATTCATGAATATATGGTAAGATTAATCAATTGCTAATATTAAACAATCATACTTAGGACCTAAAAAGAGAATACAAAATAAAAATCAAAAGGAGTAAATTTGACCATACCTGTATGTAGCCCAAACTCCAAAAGCTGAAGGGGATACCATTCTGTGGGTCTTTGGGCAGCTTCAGAAGAAGTGGCAGCCTTTGTACATGCAGCCTGTCAGGACTCCACTGTAGGAATTGGGCCCAATTCCCCCACAAGCAAAGAAACTTCAAAGGTTGTAGAATCAGATTCTGAGTCAGACAAAGACCAGTATCTGTAGCTGAAATGCCAGGACTGGTGGAGTCAGAAATATAGGGCTGTTTAAGGAATGCAGTCTTAAAGTAAAGAATGAAGTACAAATTCATCCAAAATTATGATGCTCATCCATTTTTAGCAGCCAATAATCAGGTTCAGACAACACAATAATTACTATAGAAAAATAGAAACAGAGCGAGTCAGAAGGGGCCTCCCAGGCCATCTAGTCTGACCTCCGGCACCAGCAGGCTCCGCTCACGACATGCCCACCATGTGCATGTTCAGCCTGTCTTTGAACACCCTCCACTGATGGGGCCTCAACGATCTCTAGTGGAAGCCCATTCCACACCCTCGGGGTCCTGACTGTCAGGAAGTGCTCCCTGGCATCCAAATGGAACCTTGGCTCCCTGAGCTTTGCTCCGTTGGAGTGCGTCCTGCCTTCCTCTGCAGGGGAGAACAGGTCTCTACCCATCTGCATGTGACACCCCCTCACATACCTGTATGTCGCCAACATATCCCCTCTGAGTCTCCTCTTCTCCAAGCTGAAGAGACCCAGTTCCCTCAGTCTCGCCTCATATGGCATCCCCTGCAAACCAGCCACCATCCTTGTGGCCCTACGCTGCACTGACTCCAACCTGGCTATATCCTTTCTGTAATGAGGGACCCAAAACTGAACACAATACTCCAGTTGTGGGCACACCAGAGTCGTGTAGAGTGGTAGCAATACCTCTCTTGATCTAGAAGCCACACTTCTGGCTATGCAACCAAGGGTGGCATTCGCCCTCTTGACCACCGCATCACACTGCTGACTCATGTTTAGCCTGCGGTCAACCAGTACCCCGAGGTTCCTTTCACAAGTGCTGCTCTCCAGCCACTTGTCACCTAACCTGTACTTATGACAGCTATTCCTATGCCCCAAGTGCAAGACCTTGCACTTCTCCACATTGAACGCCATCCTGTTGTCTCCTGCCCACTTCCATAGTCTGTCCAGATCCTTTTGGATCTGGAGTACCTGCTCCTCAGTTGTGGGCCACTGCTCCAGTTATAACCCAAGGTTGAATGTGGGTTGTTGTTGAATCATGGATTGCTGTTGAAGCATGAGCTTATCATGTTGTCTAAATCTAGCTAAGATAACCAAACAATGGTGAACAACCTACATTATACAGCCAAATGACAAAACATGGGTTCTCCTCGTGGATTATTTCTGGTTAACAAGCCATGGTTTGTTAGCACAACTGCATTCAGACAATATAACCCATCTAACAACCATCATTTCAACAACTATCCACATTAAACTCTTAATTCTCGAGTGTTGATCATCATGTTATCTGAACCCTGAATGTCCACGTTCCATAGGAATAGGGAAATGCTTATATTTGTTTACTGCAATAGTGCAAATTGCACTATTAAGTGTGAAATGCAAACAAAAGAACAATAAAAGGTACCAGAGAGAGTTTCTGAAAAACCTGTGCCTTTATTAACAAAAGGGATGAGAAGAAAAGATCACCAAAGCACCATGGAGAAGAGAAGGAAGATATATTTTAATATGATTACACACTGAAAGCCCTAATAAGTCTACACAACCAATTGTATTGGTTTTATTGCATGTCACTTCTCCCCTGATGTACTTAATGTTTGTTGCATTTGTTGTAAAAATAATTTTAAAATACTTCACATATTATTGTTATATCACATTAAAGTAATGTATATTTTAGCCTCAAAGAAGTTTGAAAAGGGAAAGTGATATTACTTGCTAACTGGCTATTGGTTTCATCTAAAAGGATGAACTTGCAAATCTGGCAATGCATGACTTCAACAGAAAATAAAATAGCCAGTTTCATCCTTTCCAGGCAATAGTTATTGAGCAAGAGGAGGCTGCTGGTGTAGCAAATGTTGCATTGCACTCAGATGATCACACTTCCGTAATTTGCATTAACCAATCTGCAATGGGTCCCCCAGTTGCTTGAAGACAGATATTGACAGATAATTTCAAGGCATTTTTAGTGAGAATAATTTGGAGGAGGGAGGAAAGGAGGAGCTCTCCCTATCAAGCTGCTTTGTTTTCTTCACCAAACTTCTGGCCACATGTTTACTTCTTGTGACCACCCATCTGAAAGAACTAGGAACTATGTTCTGGTACTACAGTCAAGTGTCAAGGCTAATTCTAAGTGCCTAATAGTCCTTTTCTTCAATCCACTAACTTGTAATTTCAACTGGGACAGCTGGAAGTTCTCATAAAAATATAAGGTAGATTGTATAAGCCTAAAATCTGCCCACCCCTGGGTTTATGCATGTTAGGGCAAATAATTCTTATTTACTTTTTAGTCACCTGGTTGTGGGACAAATTAGTTTTAGGACAGGCTAGCATAGTAGACCTATAAGGACTGAGAGGTGCTCCTAAACTGAAGCAAGTGATGGGGGAAAGAAGGAATTCATAGCTTGGCTAAGAAGCAGCTTCTGGTTTAGATGCCTGATGCCTGAAATACGGCATCTGATTTTTGAACATCACCCAGTTGCCATGGGTTCAATTAAACACAAGTAATTCACAGTAACTGAACAAATATGAATGTACTTTTAAAAAGTAGCTTTGTTGTTTTTATTAACAATCAGCAAAATAATAACAACCATCTGAGATTCTATATAAATAGAGAACTCTGGCTATAAGATCGCATAACCATGAAAGAAATAAATTCAGCCTATGATAAAAAAACAGAATGCCAATACAAAGAATTAAAACAAACTTTAAAAAAAGAACCAAAATCCTGCCAGGAGAAGTGCTACTGTACTTGGAAGAGCTCCCAGAATGTTGGCAAAAAGCTGTGTGCATGCAAATACCAGTAGCATTTTGTCAGCAGGAAGATTGAAAAAGGGGCACTCCAGGCAGATTGGGGAGGCCTTAATTCTGCAAGATCTAAGCCCCAATTTTTCTCCCAGCATGCCCCCACAAGAAGAAAAATTACCCCAGCCCTGAAGCTGATATAGTGATTTTCCCTCCCATTGCTGTGGATGGCAAAAGAGAGAAATATTCTTTCTACCCCATAGAACTGCTCTGCCAGTACATAAGTTTCAGCAAGAATATTGGATGACCAAAGTTGGAGATCAAAAATAATTCCTCCTATTAATCAGCATTTCATTACAGCTATATAAAAAGGCATTAATGAAAATAAAAATTTGCTTGATATTTAGGAAGGTAAAGTTAAAATGCTTGTTAAAGCCATAATCCTATGAATATTGCATCCTATGAATGGGGAAAAAGTCCTGTAAGTCACATTGTTCCTCAGCCAGCCATACTGTCTGGAGAATGCTGAGAAATATAGGCCTTTTTTAAAAAGACTAAACATGCATAGGATTGCATCCTAAGTTTCTTGCACAATAGTGTGGGTTTATATAATGCTAGAGGTTATGCTGGTATTCTAAAGGAAGCCATGTGGATAATGGGGTGGGCTAAAAAGCTAATAAATGAGTAAATACCACACTCAATAACAGGGAAACCTTCTCTTGTTTGAATGCAGCTTCTGTATTGAAACATGTTGTAGTCACTACAACAGTGTTGTGGATACTATCTTTATACAGACTTCTACATTTACATTTATGCTGGACTTGTTTTAGTCATATTGCTAAATTCTTCTTAATGTTGATATTCATAAAATATATTCTAAAAGACATATGTAAATTGCATAGGCAATTCCTGCTGAAGCGATGGCCTTGATTGTCCTAGTGGATGATAGTGGACCAGTCACAGGCCCATGCGGATGGTGTTAGGTTCAAGTTCTGCCAGTTCAATGAGAGCAGGAATGGGAAACCTCAGGCCCAAGGGTTAAATCCTGGGGTCCCACACTAGGGCATCTAGTATTCCCCAGACAGTCCCACCCCTTTTCTCCAATCACCAGTCATTTGGTGTTTTCCGGACTTTTATGTAGTTTCCCTCCCCATTTCTAAAAAGCTGGAATTTCCCTCCTAAGGCTGAGTTGCCTTAAAAGCAGCAAGAACAGGTAACAGACTAATGCAACAGAGCAACAAGGCAAGATAGTATGTGGCTAGGGTCTAATCACCGGTTCAAGTTGCAATACCAAACAGGCCTCAGTCAAAACATAGTCAGAACACAATCAAAATGAGCCAAAAAGGGACTATAGCAGCATGTGCTTCTTAAATAGCTCTTCCCTCAGGGCTTCCAGGTGGAGCTCATGAGTGCCCTGGCAGCTGCAGTAGAGCCTGGACAAATCCTGCAACTACTAGGGCTGTTATTCTGGCACTTGGCCAGCAGGAGGAGCCATGAAGCTGCCCAGATCCTGACAAGGTCTTATTTCTTATAGAGTACATAGAGTATAAAATCTATCTCCTTCATGGATCACTGCCATGTCCTGATGAAGGGGCTTGAGTAGCTCAATGAAGCTATGAGCTATGCCGTGCAGGGTCACCCAAGACGGACAGGTCATAGCAGAGAGCTCTGACAAAACGTGATCCACTGGAGAAGGAAATGGCAACCCACTCCAGTATCTTTGCCATGAAAACCCCATGGACAGTACCAAAAGGCAAAACGATATGACGCCGGAAGATGAGCCCCTCAGGTCGGAAGGTGTCCAATATGCTACTGGGGAAAAGCAGAGGGCTAGTACTAGTAGCGCCAGAAAGAATGAAGCAACTGGGTCAAAGCCAAAAGGACAGTCAGTTGCGGATGTATCTGCTGGTGCAAGGAGAGTCTGATGCTGCAAAGATCTATACTCCATAGGAACCTGGATTGTAAGATCCATGAATCAAGGCAAGCTGGATGTGGTCAAACAAGAGATGACAAGACTGAACATCGACATCTTAGGAATCAGTGAACTAAAATGGACAGGAATGGGTGAATTTAATTCAGATGACCATCAGGTATACTACTGTGGGCAAGAATAGAAACATAGAAACAGAGCGTGTCAGAAGGGGCCTCCCGGACCATCTAGTCTGATCTCCAGCACCAGCCGGCTCCGCTCACGACATGCCCACCATGTGGACATCCAGCCTGTCTTTGAACACCCGCATGGGGCCTCAACGACCCCCCGTGGAAGCCCATTCCACGCCCTCGGGGCCCTAACTGTCAGGGAGTGCTTCCTGGCATCCAAATTGAACCTTGGCTCCCTGAGCTTTGCTCCATTGGAGTGTGTCCTGCCTTCCTCTGCAGGGGAGAACAGGTCTCTACCCATCTCCATGTGACACCCCCTCACATACTTGTATGGTGCCAACATATCCCCTGTGAGTCTCCCCTGCTCCAGTCTGAAGAGACCCAGTTCCCTCAGTCTTGTTTCATACCCCATCCCCTGCAAACCGGCCACCAACCTTGTGGCCTTCAGCTGCACTGACTCCAACCTGGCTATATCCTTTCTGTAATGAGGGGCCCAAAACTGAACACAATACTCCAGTTGCGGGCGCACCAGAGTCGTGTAGAGTGGTAGTAATACCTCTCTTGATCTAGAAGCCACACTTCTGGCTATGTAACCAAGGGTGGCGTTCACCCTCTTGACCACCACATCACACTGCTGACTCATGTTTAGCCTGCAGTCAACCAGTACCCCGAGGTCCCTTTCAGAAGTGCTGCTCTCCAGCCACTTGTCACCTAACCTGTACTTATGACAGCTATTCCTATGCCCCAAGTGCAAGACCTTGAACTTCTCCACATTGAACGCCATCCTGTTGTCTCCTGCCCACTTCCATAGTCTGTCCAGATCCTTTTGGATCTGGTGTATCCGCTCCTCAGTTGTGGCTACTGCTCCAGTTTTAGTGTCATCTGCAAATTTGATCAGCAGACTGTTCACCCCTTCTTCCATGTCGTTAATGAAAAGATTAAACAGGATTGGCCCCAGGACAGAGCCCTGGGGGACCCCGCTTGTCACTGGCTGCCATCCCGACGATTCCCTGATAATGGTTACCTTCTGCTTTCGGTCAGTCAACCATGACCTAATCCACCGGACAGTGCTTTGGTGTATCCCAAAACTCCTCAGTTTCTCCACCAGGATATCATGGGGCACTTTGTCAAAGGCCTTGCTGAAATCCAGGTATACCACATCAGCTGCATCCCCTCCATCTAGCCATCTTGAAACCTTGTCATACAATTCCACAAGGTTTGTCTGGCAGGACCTGTTTTTGCGGAAGCCATGTTGTGTGGCTGTCAGCCTCCCTTCCCTATCTAG
This sequence comes from Varanus salvator macromaculatus, assembly GCA_023646645.1. Classification (NCBI taxonomy): domain Eukaryota; kingdom Metazoa; phylum Chordata; class Lepidosauria; order Squamata; family Varanidae; genus Varanus; species Varanus salvator. The sequence continues at coordinate 18,221,071 of JAIXND010000795.1, forward strand.
CATCACTAGATCTCTCTCTATTATGAGCCTTTCCATTGTTTTTCCTACAATGGACGTAAGGCTAACCGGTCTATAATTCCCCATGTCCTTCCTACTACCCTTTTTGGAAATTGGGACCACCAATGCCACCCTCCAGTCCTCTGGAACTTCACCCGTTCTCCACGAGGTCTCAAAAATGGAGGCCAACGGGCGTGAGAGAACCCCTGCCAGCTCTCTAAGTACTCTCGGGTGTAACCAGTCAGGGCCTGGCGCCTTTGTATTGTCCAATGCCCTGAGGAGCCCCTTGACTTCAAGGGGGGGGGGTGACTCTAATCTGTGCCCCTAAATCCTCAGCCTCATCTAATCTCCTATGTGGATATCCCCCGTCCTGCTTTGGGGAGAACACAGAGGCAAAATAGTCATTTAGCATCTGTGCCTGTTCCCTCATATCAGTCAGTGGATCTCCTTCCTCCTTATTTAGTGGTCCCACCACTTGTCTCCCCTTCCTCTTCCTATTTACATGCTGAAAGAAGCCCTTTTTTTGCTCTTGATATTCTTGGCAAGTCTCAGCTCGTAATCAGCCTTAGCCTTGAGAAGAATCCTTCTGCAACAGGCCTCCTCCTCCCGGTATACCCCTTTTGTCTATTTGCCCCAGTACCCATTTCCTATGGAGGTTCCTCTTTTGTTTAATCCCTCTAACCACCTCCTTTCGCATCCATGGTGGCTCTCTCCTCCGCCTCCCCACCTTACTGACTAGAGGTATCGTCAAGGCTTGCACCTCCAAAACCTCCCTTTTGAGTGCCATCCACCCCTCAACTCGCTTACCTTCCAGTAACCTATCCCAGGAGACTTTCTCCAGTCTGGCCTTCAGTTGGCCAAAGTTAGCCCTCTTGAAGTCCCAACTTCTAGTGCTCGCCCTGCTGCACATCCCCAGTCCCCTGATCTCAAAGCAAAGGATGGAGTGATCACTCGCATCCAGAGCTCCCCTAATCTGTACTTCATCTATCAGCTCCTCCCTATTGATCAAGACCAAGTCAAGGATGTTTCCCTCCCTCGTCACCTCTTGGACCCTCTGTGTGAAAAACCCTCCCTCTATAGCTTCTAGGAAGCGATGTGACCTGCCTGTCACCGCCGAGTGAGTCTCCCAAGTAATATCCGGGAGATTGAAATCTCCTATAATTACTATGTCTCTCCCCTGAGATATCCTTAGAATCTGGCCTGTCAGGACATCATCCAGGGTCTCAAGTTGACCTGGAGGGCGATAACATACCCTCACTGTCAGGTCTCTTTCCCTGTCAAAACCCCTAAGTTTCACCCAGAGTGCCTCTACCGAATCCCCATCTGTGCTGCATTCTGTCTCACTGCATCCTATCCCTTCCCTGACATATAAAGCACGCCCCCACCTCTCTTTCCCTTCCTGTCCTTTCTAAAAAGGTGATACCCTTCTATGTTCACATTCCAGACTTGCCTTTCATCCCACCAAGTTTCTGTGATTCCCACCAGGTCATACCCTCCTATTCCCAGGAGAGCTTCAAGCTCTTCCTGCTTATTACCCATGCTGCTAGCATTGGTGTACATGCACCTCAACTCCTTCCCACCGCTTCCTTTCCTTGGAGTTCCCAGCCTCCTCTTTCCTCCCATCCTCCCTAATACCTGGCCCCTCTCTGTAGGAGTCCTGTCAGTCCTTGCAGTATCTCTAAAGCCCTGCTCCCAGAGCCCCGATCCTCCCTGCACACTTGTCCAGTGCAGGCACGTTACTGGGGGGCCTGAACCCACCCCCCCAGCTCAGTTTAAAGTCTACCGGATGAAGCTCGCTAGAGCATCTCCAAAGGACCTTTTCCCCATCCTCGTGAGGTGTAACCCGTCTCTTGCCAGAAGTCCATTGGCAAGAAAACGAGTGCCGTGGTCGAGGAACCCAAAGCGTTCCTTCTGGCACCACACCCTAAGCCAGTCGTTCACCTCGGAGGCCCTCCTGTCTCTTCCTGGCCCAAATCCCCGGACCAGTAAGATTGACGAGAAGGCCACTTGGGCCTTTAGCTCCCTGAGTTTCTTCCCCAAGGCCTCGAAGTCCCTGGTGATCCCGACCACACCCTGCCTGGCTATGTCGTTTGTGCCCACATGGATCACCAGGAGCGGCTGGTGACCCCCGGAGCGAACAAGACGCTCCACTCTGTCCTTCACATGCCGGATGCATGCTCCTGGCAGGCAGCAAACCTCCCTTGTCTCAAGGCTGGGGCGGCACACCGCCGCCTCAGTGCCCCTCAGCAGGGAGTCCCCAACAACTATCACCCGCCGCCGTACCTTCTCGGTGCTGGTGGGCAGCCGTGCCCTGGTCCTCGCCTCTCCTGAAGCGGCCTCCTTGCCACCTGACGTCTCAGGCTGGGGCTCCTGCTGGTCCCCCGAGGCCTCATCAGCCCCAGCCTCCCCAAGTGGAGAGAACCTGTTTCCCAGCTCCAGATTGGTACCAGGAGAAGGAGGAGGCTGTGCTGGCCTCCTCCTCCTGTGGGTGACATACCTCCATGTCTCCACAGCTGCTCCTCCCATGGCCTCTCCCTCAACCCTCTGTCCAGAGGGGGGCTGCTCTGGGGGGCCTGGAGAGCTCTCTCGGCCCTCAGGCACCTCACCTCCTCTTCTAGCAAGGTCACCATCTTGCACCGAGGGCAAGTGTATCCCTGCCTCTCCTGGGGGAGAAGGGCAAACATGTCGTAGCTCTCGCAGTGGACAACAACACCCGTGACTTCTGCCAAGGCCATCTCCTGGTCTGCCATCGGTATCTCTTCCGAGACCTTACCTTGGTCCCCTGCCTTGTTTGTCCGGCAGTTCCGCTCACTCGCCCAGTTCTCCCAGACAAAAACCCACTCGCGCGCACACACAAAGATAAAATAAACTTAAATTTAAATTGGAAGAAAAAAAAAACCAAAGCACAGCACAAACAAAACAAACAAACAAACAAACAATCAAATCTCTGTGTCTCAGGGAAGGGAGTCTCCAGACATCCCGGGCCGCTGCTAAGGGACACGCCAAGAGGCCAGAGCCAAAAGAATCCCTCAGAAGAAATGGAGTAGCTTTTATAGTCAATAAAAGAGTAGGAAAAGCAGTACTGGGATACAATCTCCAAAATGACAGAATGATCTCATTCAAATCCAAGGCAAACCATTTAATATCACAATAGTCCAAGTCTATGACCCAACCACAGGTGCTGAAGAGGCTGAAGTTGACCGGTTCTATGAAGGCCTACAACATCTTCTAGAATTAACACCAAAAAGTGATGTCCTTATCATCATGGGGGATTGGAATGCTAAAGCAGGAGGCCAAAAGATAACTGGAATAACAGGCAAGTTTGGCCTTGGAGTATAAAATGAAGCAGGGCACAGGCTGGTAGAATTTTGTCAAGAGAATACGATGGTCATAGCAAACACTCTTTTCCAACAACCCAAGAGATGACTCTACACATGGACATCACCAGACGGTCAACACAGAAATCAAATTGACTATGTGCTCTGCAGCCAAAGATGGAGAAGCTCTGTACAGTCAGTAAAAACTAGACCAGGAGCTGACTGTGGCTCAGATCATGAGCTTCTTGTTGCAAAATTTAGGCTTAAATTGAAGAAAGTAGGGAAAAGCACTAGGCCACTCAGGTATGACCTAAATCATATCCCTGATGAACATACAGTAGAGGTGACAAATAGATTTAAGGAATTAGATCTGATAGACAGAGTGCCTGAAGAACTTTGGACAGAGGTTCGCAACACTGTACAAGACGCAGCAACTAAAACCATCTCAAAGAAAAAGAAATGCAAGAAAGCAAAATGGCTGTCTGAGGAAGCTTTACAAATAGCTGAGGAAAGAAGGGATGCGAAAGGCAAGGGAGAAGGAGAAAGATACACCCAGTTGAATGCAGAATTCTAGAGAATAGCTAGAGATAAGAGATAAGAATGCCTTCTTAAATGAACAGTGCAAAGAAATAGAAGAAAACAATAGAATAGGGAGGACCAGAGATCTCTTCAAGAAAATTGGAGATACAAAGGGAATGTTTCATGTAAAGATGGGAATGATAAAGGACCAAAATGGCAGGGACCTAACAGAGGCAGAAGAGATTAAGAAGAGGTGGCAAGATTACACAGAAGAACTATACAAGAAAGAGCTTAACATCCCTGATAACCATGATGGGGTGGTCACTGACCTCGAGCCAGACATCCTGGAATGTGAAGTTAAATGGGCCTTAGGAAGTCTGAGCAACAGCAAAGCTAGTGGACAGTATTCCAGCTGAGCTATTCAAAATCTTAAAAGATGATGCAGTTAAAGTGCTACACTCAATATGCCAGTAAATTTGGAAAACCCAACAGTGGCCACAGGATTGGAAAAGGTCAGTTTACATTCCCATCCCAAAGAAGGGCAATGCCAAAGAATGTTCAAACTACTGCACCATTGCACTCATTTCACATGCTAGCAAAGTGATGCTCAAAATCCTACAAGCTAGGCTCCAGCAGTATGTGAACCGAGAACTACCAGAAGTACAGGCAGGATTTCGAAGAGGGAGAGGAACTAGAGATCAAATTGCCAACATACTCTGGAGCATGGAGAAAGCTAGGGAGTTCCAGAAAAATATCTACTTCTACTTCATTGACTACGCTAAAGCCTTTGATTGATGGGAGTACCTGACCATCTTATTTGTCTCTTGAGAAACCTATATGTGAGTCAAGAAGCAACAGTGAGAACTGGACACGGAACGACTGATTGGTTCAAAATTGAGAAAGGAGTTCGGCAAGGCTGTATACTGTTGCCCTGTCTATTTATTTATTTATTCATTTATAGCCTGCCTTTTTCCTACAAAGGGCTCAAGGCAGCTTACATAGTCCTCCTCCTCCATCTTATCTCCACAACAACCCTGTGAGGTAGGTTGGGCTGAGAGTCTGTGACTGGCCCAAGGTCACCCAGTTGGCTCCATGGCCGAGCAGGGACTCGAACCAAGATCTCCTGAGTCCCAGTCCCATGCTCTTAACCACTACGCCACACTGGCACTACTCCACACTGGCTATTTAACTTATATGCAGAGCACATCATGAGAAAGGTGGGACTAGATGAATCACCAGTTGGAATTAAGATGCTGGGAGAAATATCAACAACCTCAGATATGCAGATGATACCACTCTCATGGCAGACAGTGAAGAGGAACTAAAGAACCTGTTGATGCGGGTGAAGGAGGAGAGCACAAAAGTTGGCTTGAAACTCAACATTAGGAAAACTAAGATCATGGTATCTGGTCCTATCACTTCCTGGCAAATAGATGGGGAAGAAATGGAGGTAGTGACAGATTTTATTTTCCTGGGCTCCAAGATCACCACAGACGGGGACTGCAACCAAGAAATTAAAAGATGCTTGCTCCTGGGGAAGAAAGCTATGGCAAATCTAGACAGCATACTAAAAAGCAGAGACATCACCCTGCCAACAAAAGTGCATATAGTCAAGGCTATGGTTTTCCCAGTTGCAATGTATGACTGTGAAAGCTGGAAGGAAGGAAGGCTGAGTGCCGAAGGATTGAGGCCTTTGAATTGTGGTGCTGGAGGAGACTCCTGCAAGTTTCTTGGACCACAAGGCAATCAAACCGGTCAGTCCTAGAGGAGATCAACCCTAACTGCTCTTTAGAAGGCCAGATCCTGAAGATGAAACTCAAATACTTTGGCCACCTAATGAGAAGGATGGACTTCCTGGAGAAGAGTCTAATGCTGGGAACAAAAGAAGAAGGGGATGGCAGAGGATGAGGTGGCTGGATGGAGTCACTGAGCTTGGTTGGTGTGAGCTTGAGTGGTGTGAGCTTGAGTGAACTCCGGGAGAAGATGGAGGACAGGAGGGCCTGGAGGAATGTTGTCCATGGGGTCGCAATGGGTTGGACACGACTTCGCAACTAACAACATAACATCTATACCACGCTTCAGGGCTTTTTCTGAAGGTTTTGTTCAGGCCAAAACCAGGACTTTAAATTGGACTTAGACACCAACTGGAAGCTGATGAAATTGCTGTCAAACGATATGTTCCATGCAGCCTGCACCAGTCAACAGTCACACAGTTGTTTTGAACCATCATACCAGTATGATGACAGTACTGGATTATGTCGCTGTTTTCTATTGACTACTAGGAAAGTAGAGGAAGTCATAAACTGTGCTTAATTGTGAGCTGGTAATTGGCTGGAATGACATCCCAATAAAACATTTTGAAACAGCTGAACCAACAAGAATTGGTTATTCTTTATCCCCACCACCACATTTAGAACAACCTCCTTGCTGCACTTGATACCAAATTCACCATCTTTGCAGAGGCCTTTAAAGATCTCCAGGGGTCTTTTCCCTTTCTTCTTGGCTGGGTCTTTTTACTTTTATATTTTAATGCTTTTTAAAATTATTTTTCAAAGCTTTAAAAACATTGCTTTATGGACTTTATTTTATTGTTTTTATATCTTGTTGCAGACTGCCCAAAGAGCTTTGGCTGCAGGCGGTATTGAAATGAAATGAAATGAAATGAAATGAAATGAATAAATAAATAAAGCTGTTTGATTAAGAATATGTCTGACCTTAAATCTTACTTTCCAAGATTTATGCTATAGGACAAGCCCATCTTGGCATGGGTTGCTGACAGCGATAGCTGACAGTGCAATTAGCAGCTTACACTGGTTCCCCCTCTGTAATGTTTCCTAGAGAGCAATTATATAGCTATGTTGATTCATGCCAGAATTACATCTAAATGAGTATACTGTAATGTGACATTTGTAGGGCTGCCTTTACAATTGTCTGGAAACTGCTTAAAAAATGTAGAAGCTAGCACATTCTGGCTGCATGCAGCATATCATAGCTATTTTTCAGCAACTTCATTGGCTTCCATTGGGTTTCTGTCCTGCTTTAAAAAAAAAAACTGGTGTTGTCTTTTAAGACTACTGGTCTAATGTCAGCTTGGACCAGTTAGTAGGAATATATCTTATTTCTGGAAGAACTCAACTGATTGTTGGTCTGTTTCTGGCCACAGTTCAGAAACAGACCAACTGTAAGAGCTGCTACTTACTTTCCAATCATTATACAGTATGACCTGGATCTGGCACTGGAAGGAGCGCCATCTTTCACATTTTGCTGCCTGCGAAAAAGAACGAGATGGCATTCTCTCCTATTTCATGTGCAAAAGTTAGAAGAGCTGTTTCTTCAACATGGGTGATGGAAAGCATTCTTAATTGAAACAGATGGCAGCAGTCTCACTTACAGGATGCAGAGTTGGTCCTGAGGCACACCATGCTCTCCTTGCTGCCACTTTTAGCATCTGCTGCTTAAAGTGACCACTTCACCCTGCCTAATAGTAGGGCTGGCCCTGGCTTGCTGGCACTTTGGAGGCCTTCTCACTTCTCACCCTCCAAGATGAAGCAACTGGTGAACAGCTATATTTCAGCTATATTATCGCCTACTCCTTTGGGGTTCCCTGAGAGTACCAGGAGAAGAAATATTTAAGGGGGAATCAAGGGTAGATACCAGTGGTGCTCTTGCAGTTCTGGATTTTTAACTGAGCTGAGGGGTGATGCTGGGCCTGCTCCCTAGTTGAATTCCTTGCTGCTGAGAGGCATGGGTGAATTTCAGTCATGTGGATGAAGGTGACTGGATGGAACTGACTGGTCCTGTTGATTCGGGGGCTTTGCTATGTCTGGGCATAACAGAGAAACAGGATACTAGGAAGCCAAACCGCCTGCTACATCTTCCCTCCCCAGGTGTGCTCTGCTTGGTGTAGCAGTCCAGGCCAAGTGGAGCTGGAAATCAAAGTGCATTCTTCATAAGACTTCCGCGTAAACTCGTCCTTCCTCTCTATCTGGAAACATGACTGGTGCAAAAACAGGAAGGGAGGAGGACTATTAATAGAAGAGAAAAGGAACTGGAACATGAGAAGGAGTTGCAGCAGAAGCAAAAGAGGAAGGAGGAAAAGAAATGGAGTAAAAGGGAGGACGCTATAAGTTAATTCTGGAAATTTAGACAGGGGAAAAATATTCTTCTGGCAAGGGAAGTATAGATTAAAGGCACAGAAAGACTACAACAGTGGTGCACAACCTTCTGACTCCCATTGGGAGGGGAGTGAGGGGATCACACTTGTGCGAATATACACGCTGGTGTTTCTGTGGCGGCTGCTTTGGTCTGGGGTTGCTGAGGGAGATGGTGGCAGCTAAAGCTTCCTTCACCCCCTTCAAATTGAAGAACAGACAGCCCTTCAAACAGAAGACTTTTCTCCCTAACGTAGGGCACCAGGCCACCTTTGGAGGAAAAAATGAAAGCAGCATATGAGGGGCCACATCACAATACATTTCTGAGTGTACAGCAGCAGGGAAGTCCTCACAATATGTATGTCCTGCATCTGCCTATCTTAGGAATAACTGCAATAAAGTGCAATCCAAAATGTTGGTGAGCTGAAACGGCATTATAGTGTATGAAGTCACTGATTCATCTAGCCTAGTATTGTTGTCATTCTGAATGGCACCTACTCTCCTGGGTCTTAAGGCCTGTGTTTGGGTCCTTCTGTAGGCAGTCCTTCCTCAATGCTGTATAACAACAAACAGGGCCTGCCTAACCATTAGGCAAAGTGAGACGGTTGCCTCAGGAGACAAATCATAGAATTGTAGAGTTGGAAGAGCCCAAGAAGGCCATCAAGCCCAACCCCCTGCTGTTGCAGGACACCAGTTTACAGCATCCCACTCAGATGGCTGTCCACTTTTGCCTTGAATGTCTCTAGTGTGGGAGAGCCCACCACTTCTCTAGGCAGCTGATTCCACTGTTATATTGGTCTGACAGTGAGAAAACTTCCTGGTATCTAGCCTGAATCTCGGTTGTTACAACTTGACTTGATTATTCCGTGTCCTACACTCTGGCATCAGCAAGAAGAGATCTTGAGCTTCCTCTTTGTGACAGCCTTTGAGTACTTATAAAGGGCTATCATGTCCCCCCTCAGTCTTCTCTTCTCAAGGCTGAACATGCCCAGCTCTCTCAGTTTCTCCCCATAGGGCAGTGTTTCCAAACCCTGGGTCATTTTTGCTGCCCTCCCCTGGATCCTTTCTAATTTTTCTGCATATTTCTTAAATCTTGGTGCCCAGAACTGGACACAGTTTTCCAGATAAGGTTTGACCAGTGAGGCATATAGGAAAACTATTGCTTGTGATTTGGAAGTAATACTTCTATTAATGCATCCCAAAATATCATTTACCCTTTTTGCAGCTGCATCACATTGTTAGCTCATATTTAGCCTGTTGTCCACAATTAGTCTGAGGTCTTTTTCTTTTTCAGTTCTGTTGAGCCATGTATTCCCCATCTTGTATCACTGCATTTGGTTTCTTTTTCCTAGGTAGAGGACTTGCCATTTGTCCCTACTGAATCTCATTCTGTTGCTTTCAGCCCAGCTTATTCATCTGGAAACCAGGACCAGGCTGATAGAAGAGACCGGGGCGGGGTGGGGGGGGGGGGGAACCTGTCCTATGCCCACAAGCTAGCTTGCTGCTTCTGGGTGTGTTGGAGGATGCTCTCTTGTTCACTGGTGCTGAAGAAAAATGTGCCGTCCTGAAGAAAAGCTTTTGTATGTGGAATTGGGGAGGGCACCATCCTGTTATCTCCCTGATCTGAGGCAGTAAACTGGGGGTGGCTCTAACAAATCATCCACTAGAAGTTTGCAAGAAATTCTAGGTCTCTTCTTTGAACACTGCAGCTGAATAATTAGCTCATAAAAAAGGAGATTAAAACAAACAAACATGTAGACCTTATTCTATCCAAGTTCTCAGAAAGAAGTAAACATATACTCTCTTATCCATTTTCTAACCAATGAATGCAAAGAATGTGTAACAGGTAAGCACAAGGCTCTTAAAGAGTTACATAACATTATTGTGGTATAGTATTTAACACTGTATTTAATCCAGTTAAATAACTTTAGGTTTAGGGTATTTCTGTTCAGGTTCTGGCTGAGTCAAATTGATTCTTACTGCTGTACCCATAGGCCAAATGTGGCTTCAGATGGCATTGAGGAAGTTAGTAAATATGTGATGACATTTGAACCAGATGAGAAGTTATGAAATATAAAAAGAAACTTGTTCAGAAGAGGAAACATAATGGGAGAATTGTGGTATAACTTTGGTTTTTGTTATATATCTTACAGCTTTTGCAGTTTTGTTTGTACTGGACGTTGACAAATGAATTGAAATATAACATTTGCCTTTTTTGTTTATACTAATAATAGTAATTTTAAAATGTTTCATCTGTTTGGAAATGAAGCATTTTAATAATCATCTCTGGCAATCGTCATTTGTTTGTTTCTAGAGTTTTCACCTCATCTTTCTGAATTACAAAAGACAGTGGCTCACAGCTGTAAGAAAGTTACAAGTCAATGGTTTGGATCCAGACTAAATGGGGAATTCAGTTCCAATTGAAATCAAAACTCAAGTCATGACTGACCTGTTTGATTGAGCTCAATGGTACCTAAGTTCAACTCAATAATCTATGCAACTAATTAGCTGCAAGAAAACAGCAGAGAGATGTTTAAAACAGCAGTAAAATTGTACATTTAAAAGTGTTACATGCTTGTGTATAAAAGTTACCTAGGAGTAGATCTCGCTAGGAAGGAATTCCTTACTTGTGGAGCTACCAGGGTGAAGGTCTTGTCCCTGTCAACCAAATCTCTTGAAGGGAAAGGCCAGATAATGGGGCTTTGCAGACACACACACACACACACACACACACAAGGAAAGACAGCCTTTGCGATAACCCAAGTTCAGACCATTTAAGGAAGAAGTGGGCTGAAAGTAGATAGCTAGATATTTTGGACTTCAACTCCCAGCATTCTTGATTTCTGGCCAGCTGACAAGGGTTTCTGGGAGTTGAATCTGCAACTTCAGGCCTGCCATCTGCTCACTCATGATTTAAAGCATGGGTCCCCAAACTGCGGCCCAGGGGCTGAATCCGGCCCACCATGCCCATTTATCCGGCCCACCATGCCCATTTGGACCCAAGCACATGCGCCTGCACCCATGCACACGCACCCCACCACCCACCTTGCCCTGAGTGTGGGGAGGCAGTGGTTTGCTCACTCAGAGAAAACAATCTCCAAGTGAGCAAGCCGCTGCCTCGTGCATCGACCTTGCAGCGCGTGGCCGCCCCCGCCTATGCCTTGCCTCACCTTGCCACGCCACTCGCCCTGCCCCTGCCTCAGCACGCGCACCCACCACCTCCATTCCGCCCCACGCGCACCACCGGCTCCACCTTTCTGGCCCATGCCCAGCACTGGCAGCTTTCAACTGGCCCCCTAGTGAAAAAGTTTGAGGACCCCTGATTTAAAGCATGGGTCCTCCAACTATGGCCTGTGGGCTGCATTTGGCACGCCATACCCATTTATCCAGCCTGCCTCAGAGGTTTTGGACTCCCTGCACCCGGGCCCACCACTACCTGCCTCCTGTGCGTGCGCGTTCGCCGCCGCCTCACCACGCGGGCAGGCAGGTGGTGGCTTGCTCGCTTGGAGATGGTTTTGGCCTTGCTGCGAGATCTCCGAGTGAGCGAGCCACCACCACGCACCCTCTGCTGCCACATGTGCGCCCACCACCACCTCACCAGCCCTCACCCCCAGGCACCCCTGCCTCACCAGCCTGTGCCTGTCACCGCCACCTTTCAACTGGCCCCCTGTTGAAAAAGTTTGAGGACTCCTGATTTAAAGCCTCAGTTCTGGAACTCAGTTCTCTGTCTTCTCCCAGAACTTGTCTAGTGATCTCTCTCTGGTCCGGTGTTATGTCTCAGTGGATGGTATAAGAACCATCAGGGCAGTTATAGAGCAATGGAGAAACGGAACAGGCTAGAGCTGGGAAATCTTACAAGGGCTGCATTCTAACTGTGGGAAAGATACTCCACCTGTGGGCAGGACTTAAGGCAGAGGGGACAAGGCCTAGATGTGATTCTTACCATTTAAGAAATAAACAGGACAAACCTCTGCATGTCTGCTCAGAAATTCATGGCAAATGGTCCATCTACCAATTCATTCAATTCACTCTTCCACTTAACTACTCTGCCACTGTTGATTCCCTGCGGTACAAGAAAATCCTAGGCCACTACTTTGCCTGGAAATACAAACACTAAAGGAAAAAGAAAGAAATGGATCCAGTACAAGACTCAAGTCTTGCTTGTTGTTTTGTTTTTTCTGCTTAATCTATCCAGAGCCAGGTGATTATTGTTAGTAACACTCTTTCCATTCCCTCAGAAGAGAGAATGCACCAGGCAACAGAGAGTTCTTTTCTTTGAAACTTTGTTGCAATAAAGGGAGTTGGAGGGTTCCTTCCGCTTGCCAACTCACTGAGCACATGTTCACATCCCATATTTATGCCCTTTCCCTATCTGCTTCTTCCCTCCTCCTCTCCCTCATTTGCCAAGGTACTAGGTGGTTACCGTCTTTTCCATCTGCCTATTCCGTGCCACTCTCAAATTTGTTTCTCTCATATTTTGCTACCATAAGTTTGGTTATTTCTTCCTCTCCTGCAGGCTTTTTGACAGCATGTTATGAACAATGAGCTTCAGTGTAAGTAGATGCAGCTAATTACCCCCTGAAAATTATTTATTTATTTATTTAGAATTTTTGTATGCCGTCCCATCGCTTATAGCCTCAGGACTGCTCACATAAAATAAACAAACATCATACATAATAAAATAATACAATTAAAAATCCAGAATCACCCTGGCTGCAAAATTAAAACCTATAGATATTATTAAGAGTTGTTAAAATATTGTTTGAATAAAAAGGTCTTAGCCTGGTGCCGAAAAGCAAATAATAACGGTGCCAGGCAGACCTCTCTGGGGAGTGCATTCCATAGATGGGGTGCCACCGCAGAGAAAGCCCTCCTCCAGGTACTTTGCCTCCTGCTGTCTCTCCCAGAGGGCTCCCGGAGGAGGGCCTCTGCTGCCGATCTCAAGGGGCAGGAGGGCAAATAAGGAAGCAGGCGTTCCTTTAGGTATCCAGGTCCGAAGCTATTAAGGGCTTTATAGGTGATTACCAGTACCTTGAATTGAGCCCGGATTTCAATGGGAAGTCAGTGAAGCTGGTAGAGGACTGGGGTTATGTGAGAATAACGCCTAGTCCCCATCAGCAACCTGGCTACTCTATTTTGCACCATCTGAAGTATCCGGACTATCTTCAAAGGCAACCCCACATAAAGCATGTTACAGAAATCCAACCGGGAAGTAACCAATGCGTGCGTCACTGTTGCTAGGCAATCGTCCTCCAGGTAGGGATGTAGCTGATGGATTAGCTGAAGCTGAAAGAAAGCGCTCCTCACCACAGCAGTCACTTGAGCTTCCAAGGACAGCTCCGGGTCGAGGAGCACTCCCAAGCTGCAGACTCTGTCCTTTAGAGGGAGTGCAACACCATTCAGGACAAGGTCCAAGTCACCTACCCAGGAGCTCAAACCACCCACTAGCAGGACCTCCGTCTTGTCTGGATTGAGTTCCAGTTTATTGGCCCTCATCCAGCCCATTACCTCAGCCAGGCACTGGTTCAGTACAGCCACTGCCTCACCTGAATCGGTTGAAAAAGAGAGGTAGAGCTGGGTATCATCAGCATGCTGATGATTCTGCAGCCCACACCTCCTGATGACTTCTCCCAGTGGTTTCATGTAGATGTTGAATAGCAGGGGGGAGAGAATGGAACCCTGCGGTACTCCATGGCATAGCTGCCATGGCGCAGAGCCAAAGTCCCTCACCACCTTTTGGAATCGGCCGTCGAGGTAGGAGTAGAACCACTGCCAAGCAGTGCCTCCTACTCTCAGCCCCCTTAGCCTATCCAGAAGGATACCATGGTCAATGGTATCAAAAGCCGCTGAGAGGTCCAGGAGGACCAACAGGGACACACTCCCCCTGTCCCTCTCCCTGCACAGGTCATCATACAGGGCAACCAAGGAAGATTCAGTACCATACCCGGGTCTGAAGCTGGATTGAAATGGGTCCAGATAATCAGTCTCATCCAAGAGAGCTTGGAGTTGTCCCGCCACCACCTGTTCCAACACCTTGCCCAAGAATGGGATGTTGGCCACTGGTCTATAATTGGCGGCCATCTCTGGATCCAGGGATGCCTTCTTTAGGACCGGCCTGACCACCGCCTCCTTTAGAGGGGCAGGCACCTGGCCGTCCCTCAGAGAGGCATTGATGACCTCTAGGATCCAGGCACCAATCCCATGTTTGGTTTTTGTCAGCAGCCACGATGGGCAAGGGTCAAGTAAATAGGTGGTTGGACGTACTTGTCCAAGCACCTTGTCCACATCATCAGGCGGCAATAATTGAAACTCATCCAACAATATGTGACCAGATGGTGACATTGGCATCTCCCCTATGGAATCTGAGTCACTAGTGGAGTCCAGCTCGTGACAAATCTGAGCGATTTTCTCCTTGAAGTGCTGGGCAAAGTCATCACAACAGGTTATCGAGGGTGGTACAGGATCTTTCCTAGGGCCTGGGTGTACCAGCCCTTGTACCACCCAAAAGAGCTCCACTGGACGGCACTGTGAGGAAGCAATGGAAGTGGAGAAGAATTTCTTCTTCGCCGCCTTCACCGCCACAGCATAGGCTCGATAATGAGCTCTTAAGTGTGTTTGGTCAGATTTATCCTGTGATTTCCTCCACCTATGCTCTAGACATCTCCCAACCCACTTCATCGCCCGTAATTCAGGTGTATACCAAGGAGATGAACGGGCTCTGCCAGAAGGGAGAGGATGCTTAGGAGCGATTGTGTCAATAGCTCTGGCCATTTCCCCATTCCACAGTTCAACCAGAGCATCAGCAGGAGCACCAGCTTTATCAACCAGAAACTCCCCCAGAGCTTTCAGGAATTCATCCGGATCCATCCAGCTCTGAGGGTGGACTAACACAACAGGGTCCTCACCCTTACAGAGGGAAAGACCAACATTGAGCTCAAACCTCACGAGGAAGTGGTCTGACTATGACAGGGGAGTCAAACGTAAATTGCTCACCCTCAGATCACCCTCTTCCTGCCCCATTGAGAAAACCATGTCCAGCATGTGTCCACGTTCATGGGTCGGGCCTATGACATGTTGAGACAGTCCCATGGTCATCATGGAGGCCATGAAGTCCTGAGCCGCCCCGGTCAGAACAGTCTCAGCATGGAGATTGAAGTCCCCCAGGACCAGCATCCTGGGAGTCTTTAACACCAAGTCTGAGATGATCTCCGTCAGCTAAGGCAGGGAGTCTGACAGGCAGAAGGGTGCACCAGCAGAATCCCCAATCTGTCTCGGTCGCCCAATGCCAGATAGAGGCACTCTAGACCCGGTCTCAAGAGAACAGGAAGCCCTGCAAGGGAAAATGAAGCTCGATGGATTATAGAGAGCCCCCTCCCCTCCCCTCCAGGCATGCCTAGTGCTGTACCGGATACTCGGGCAGACACAGTTGAGAGAGGGAGACATCCCCCCCTCTCCTGCCCAGGTCTCTGTGATGCAAGCCAGGTTGGCCCCCTCACCCACAATTAAGTCGTGGATGAGGGATGTTTTATTATGGACTGACCTGGCATTAAGTAACAGCACCATCAGGCCCAAAGGGCAGTTGATAAGCATACCCGGAACCTTCCAGCTGGGGGAATAACCAGAAGGAGGAACAGGTGTCAGCCATCTGTCCCTCCTTCTTTTATGCCGACACATTAAACCCCCAATGCCATAATGAACATTGCCCAAAGCCACCCCAATGGTGGCACCCATGTGCTCCCCAAGTAACCCCATTGTAGCAGCCAGGTGTGAATCCATTAAAACAATCTGAGTAAAATCCAAATTAAAATACAATAAAAACCTCCAGCCACGGCCGGCGAGTTAATGCTGCAGCCCCTCCACCCCCAATCCAGTGCAGCTGCCACCCACACCGGAGGTGGGGGGCAGGAGCATGGTTCACAGAGCACTCGCTGGCAAGGTGGAGGGCCCACAGGCCAGCAGCATCCTGGTTCCCAGACCCACGGTGGCCGCCATCCGTTCCTCGGGGCAGCGTCAGCATCAGCGGGCAGGTCCTCAGTCAGCCTCGGGGCAGTGGAGTCTTGCAGGCAGCGGCGGTGGGCTGTCCGTCCCCTGCTATTACTCCTAATATTAACACAAACAACCATCTTACCCATCCCAGGCTTGGAAGCCAATTTCCTAACCATTCCCATGACCATCTAATACAATTTTGTACAGGTACGTGGGCCAACTCATCTGCTCTCTCTGCTTTCTATGTTTCTATGCTCCTGTCTATGTTCCAGTGGTAGTTTTCAAATTTGGAAGGCAACCCTCAATATATTCCTGCTTTCGCTGTACCCAAGTTGTGAAACTGTCACTGAGGCACAGGGATTACTGTGGGTCTTGGCATGCAAAGGAGGATGGTTGCAATACTGTTTACCTGGCAGCCTGATCAGCTCTTACTTATCAGCAAAACAATAGCCCTGGCAGCCTCTATGCAAGCTATCAGTTCCCACTTCTTAAACCAACAATAAATACCAAACAGCAACCTGGCCTGGGTGCCTTCTGAGAAAGGGGCCCAGATCTGACCTCAACTCAAAGGCGCATATAAGTAACCCACTCCACCAGGATTTTATCTGAATTTTCCCAACAATTCCTCCCCCCGCCCTTTGTCACTAGCCAAACAAGTGAGTCAGTTCAAATAAATCCTGTTCCACACTTCTTCTTTCTCAGAAAGCAGTTTCTATCTATGCAACCTAAATGGTACTAGCCCTCTTAGCAAGTCCCTTGGTCCTTACACCCCTCTTTGAACTCAGTGCCAGCCAGATCTCATCCTCACCTGCTCCCCCACGTCTCTGCAGTAATGCCACCTAATCTACTCCGAGGCCTGGTTTTCCGACTCCCAAGGCCTCTTCTGACCCATAATAGCCTAAGAATACCATCCTCGGTCCAGCTGAGGCCCTTACAGTGATGAATATCTTGTCTGAGGCCACCATCCCTTCTTATCCACAAAATTGAGTCAGCCTGCTTTGCAAGGTGGGAGCAGTGTGAGATGAGGCAATTGCCTAATGTCCAGGTCAGTTATTTGGCATGCCTCTGAGACAATTCCTCAAGATTTTGTTGTCTAGGCTTCATTCAATTTCTCCTGCCATGGACTTGCCTCTCACATTCCATCACAGCCACTGCAGTTCCTGGAGCCAGGGCATAGCAGGAGGACATGGAGGACTTTTCTCCCAGGGCTGGAGGGAAAGAGTCTTTTCTCTGGGGTGTCAGTGCGCCTGTTTGGTCACTCAGCTGCAACAGGTGGCACAGTTCATCTGGTGTCTGGAAAAGTAGAGCTCAAAAACAGGTGAATTGTCAGAATCCTGGAATCTCAATTTGAGAAGAGGGAATAAAACTTGGGTTTGTGGGAAAGATCAAGCGTCCAGACCATCTGAGGCTTTATTGTATTACTCCAAGGTTCCTGTGGTTCTCACGATAATACATGCATTGCCGGGCAAGCAGAGGTGAACTCTGCTGCAAAGCTTCAACACAATTAGAGAGTTTTTATACACTCCCAGTCACATACAGGTACAGGGCAATTGATGACAGAATGTAGACATTACAATAAGGTTCTGAGGTCATCACATACAGAACAGATAAAGGAATGCCAGTCAATCATACTGTAACAATGAGATTACAATATTTCTAATTGCATTGTACTGACACTTTAGTTGAGTAACTAGAACCCATCTCCAGGTCTGCTTAGACATGTAAATTCAAGCTACTAGAAACTATTCATGATAAGCTCAGACCCTTATCTCGACTCTACACATGTTCTGAATGTGGCCATGACTGAGGAGCAGATACACCAGACCCAAAAGGATCTGGACAGACTATGGAAGTGGGCAGGAGACAACAGGATGGTGTTCAATGTGGATAAGTGCAAGGTCTTGCACTTGGGGCATAGGAATAGCTGTCATAAGTACAGGTTAGGTGACAAGTGGCTGGAGAGCAGCACTTGTGAAAGGGACCTCAGGGTGCTGGTTGACTGCAGGCTAAACATGAGTCAGCAGTGTGATGCAGTGGTCAAGAGGGCGAATGCCACCCATGGTTGCATAGCCAGAAGTGTGGCTTCTAGATCAAGAGAGGTATCACTACCACTCTACATGACTCTGGTGCGCCCGCAACTGGAGTATTGTGTTCAGTTTTGGGCCCCTCATTACAGAAAGGATATAGCCAGGTTGGAGTCAGTGCAGCGTAGGGCCACAAGGATGGTGGCTGGTTTGCAGGGGATGCCATATGAGGCAAGACTGAGGGAACTGGGTCTCTTCAGCTTGGAGAAGAGGAGACTCAGAGGGGATATGTTGGCAACATACAGGTATGTGAGGGGGTGTCACATGGAGATGGGGAGAGGCCTGTTCTCCCCTGCAGAGGAAGGCAGGACGCGCTCCAATGGAGCAAAGCTCAGGGAGCCAAGGTTCAATTTGGATGCCAGGAAGCACTTCCTGACAGGACCCCGAGGGCATGGAATGGGCTTCCATGGGAGGTCGTTGAAGCCCCATCGGTGAGGGTGTTCAAAGACAGGCTGGACATGCACATGGTGGGCATGTCATGAGCGGAGCCGGCTGGTGCCGGAGGTCAGATGAGATGGCCCGGGAGACCCCTTCTGACTCGCTCTGTTTCTATGTTTCTATGAATGATCAGGGTACATGAAGCCCTCTGGGCTATCAAAAGATTATTGTAAACTGAATTCCAACAATGACTATTTACAGTGTATATTTGGACTAAATGGCCTGTCTACTGTAGCTTACAGCTAAAGGTGAGAGAAAGGAGCAGGGGAATGCCATTTTAAACAGTGACAGCTTGGTTTTGAGAAGGAAGACAGGATTTGATCCCACAATGCAACAGCACACAGAAGTAATGTTTTTCTGACAGGACTTATCCAAATTTTCCCAACAGAATGAATGCCAAAAATGCACACAAAAGACACCCCTTGCTGAACTTGTGCACCTCACAAACCTGCTGCTTGCCTGGGCCAAAGAAAAATGCGCTTTCTGATGTAGAGTCTGGACAACTCTACACAATCTCCCATCCACAGAGATGGTACTCCCTTCACACACAGAGATACAAAAATGTCCCAAATCCATTGTGAATATATGCAAACCTGAACTAGCACACGCCCCAACCAAACAACCAATGCTTGAACATGAGTGCTCATGATCATGAAAAGAAAAACCCCAGGAAGGTGTCCTGCATGTGTGTGTGTGCACGTGCACACACACCCACAGACCCCCAGCCCCAGAGTTTCATCCATTCCCCTCCAATCATTCAGCCATGGCACAGCAACAAGGTGGTATACTCAGAATTCAGAACATTTTAGGTTTTTTTAGACCCAGGTCCACATTGCATAAGAGAAAGGAAGTTATCAGAGAGGAAAACTCTTGATGCATGCACACAGCACTGCCCTTAGGTTTCTCCTCCTAAACAAAATTCCCCCAGCCCCTCACCAAGAATGAACGCTCAAGGGTCTTCCATTCCAACCCAATTCTTTCCCCACTCAGATATCTTCCGGAGGCAATGCAAGCTCCAAACACTCAGAGAGTTTCAAATACCCAGATTCTCCCTCTGAGACCCCGCACAACCTTTTTGTTTGTTTGTTTTAGACACGCCAAGACCTCCCCCAAGAGTTCTCCAGACACTCCAGGACCTATCCCAAGAACCAGTGCAAGACTGCCTCCAACCTGTGGCTGGAAGTAGTGCCGCCCCAACTTCCCAAAGTACTTTGAACTCTGCATATGCTCAGAGGCTCTTGTGTGTTGCAGCACAAAGTGGTGGTATCTTTGTGCCACAACATCCTCCCTTTTTTGGCTCTATGGGATGGCCAATGCCCACAGAGTCAAGAAAGCCATAGTTTCCAGCACATGTTTCCCTGAATTCAGTTGGCCAGACCAAATCCAGAGAAAAGGCTGCAGTTGCTATTTCTAAACAACGGGGTGCTCTTAGCAAGTAAGGTAGACCCACACTCTCTGTTTTGTTTTTCTTTTATCCAAAAGTTTCTGCAGCTGCATTCTTTACACATTTCTTCCATTATTTCCCCATTATTTCTTATATTATATTATTTCTGTACAAAAGCGCCCAATCACCATTTCCCAAAACTCTGAAAAAGCTCTCTCACACACCAAGCACCCCTTAAATCAAGGAATTCCTGCCAAGCGCATCACCTTACCCACTCTTATTCTCACATGGCACACACACAACATCCAGCAAAACATTCTTATTGCCTTTCAGTCTAACCCCACATTCCAAACAGTTGCATGTTCAACAGGGGGAGAAAATAAACCAGCCAAGGAAGGCAAAAATATATTTATTACCACCCTGACAAGGTGAATTTCCAACAGTAGCCGTTGTGTGGGAAGGAAAGTGCAAGGTTCGTGCCCAGAGCTATTCTCTGTTCACAGGACTTGCACCCCCTACCCCGCTCTGCCTCTGGTACATCTAATGGCTAACTGCAATCCATCTTCCCCATGGATTTTACAGTTTCCCTCATTGAACTCCAGCCTGCTACTGCTCAGGCTAATCGCTAAACACAACCATTCAAATTTCCAAGAATTTATCAACAAATTTCCCCAAAATATAAAAGAAAACCCTTCCCTCTGTATCTTTGCCCCCTTTTCTTTATTTCTCTCTGGGAATCCCTTCAGGATTCCCCCCCTGAAAATTTTCAACAGTTTTTTTTTCTGGCTTTTTTCTCTTTTTCCAGCCACTATAGAAACATAGAAACAGAGTGAGTCAGAGTAAGAAGGGGTCTCCTGGGCCATCTAGTCTGACCCCTGGCTCCAGCTGGCTCCACTCATGATGTGCCTACCATGTGCATGTCCAGTCTATCCTTAAACACCCTCACCATTGGGACTTCAACCCCCTCCCATGGAAGCCCATTCCATACCCCAGGGGTCCTAACTGTCAGGAAGTACTTCTTGGTATCTACCCTAATCTTGGTTCCCTGAGCTTTGCTCCATTGGAACATGTCCTGCTCTCCACTGCAGGGGAAACAAGATCATGACCCACTGTCCATCTGCTCATCTGTCTCTGCGTTCCCTGCAACACTTTCTATCAAAAGTCCCAGTCCAGCTATAAGATTACAACTCCCTTCTACTAGCACAAAGTCACACCACACACTAGTTTCCCTTGGCTTATGTGTACTTGAGCAGGTTCAAAATGCTTTAGTTTTTACCAGGTTACCTCTCACCCCTTTTTTCTCCTTCTCTTTCTTAGCATACACTTTCTGAGCCTCTCTCAACAAATCTTCCAATGTCCTCGCTTCCTATCCATCCAATTTCTGTCTAATATCCTTCCCTGCCTTCCCCACAAACTGACACTTCAGCAATATCTATCTGATGGGCTGGATTTCCTGAATCCAGTTGCCCATATTTCTGCATCTGTTCCTTCAGTCTCCCCAGCCACTCAGAGGGAGTTGCATCTTTCTTTTGTTCCAAAAACAGAGTGTTAGGTATGTTAAAAGACTTTAATTCCCTTAACCATATACT
This sequence comes from Varanus salvator macromaculatus, assembly GCA_023646645.1. Classification (NCBI taxonomy): domain Eukaryota; kingdom Metazoa; phylum Chordata; class Lepidosauria; order Squamata; family Varanidae; genus Varanus; species Varanus salvator. Next base: position 18,242,536 of record JAIXND010000795.1, read on the forward strand.
GGCAATACACTCTAACAATTCCTAATTCCCCTTTCTGGAAGCCACCACAGAGCATCCCCTGCTCTTGTGGGGTTCTCTCAAATCCACATACCTTTAGTTGCCCACTAGATCATTTGCAATTCTCCACCACAAAACAAAAACAAACAAACAAACCAAAAAGTCTTATTTACTTCCAAGAAGAATCTGCTGGTCCCTATAACTGATCTACCCATTTCCCTACCTCAATTGGATCTTCAGTGAGTTTGGGTAGTTCTTTCCTAAAAGGCCTCACCTCTACTGCAGTCAGGGGAGACTCCACAAACCCAAATTCCCCGATTGCCAAGGGTACTTGCCTAAAAGGGGCCATAATAGGATTTTTATGTCCTTGCACTTTAGGACCAATCAGCGAGAACTCCCCCTGTTAGTCATGGCTAATTTTTTTTTTTTTTTAAAGGTGGGATTCCTATCCATCAAGTCCTGAACCTCCTTAGGGAATTCAGGGCATGAAAGAGTGGTTCCCGAAGCACCTCCATCTTTCCTAGGGTATAATGATAAATTAGTAATATTAAGGCCATCAGATTGGTTGAAACTGAGGTGGGCAGCCAGCCACCTGCATACCTGGATTTCTCAGTCCCAGATTTGGTTTGATTTATTCTCAGACTTAAGTCCTGACATACCAGGGGGGAGGAGGGTGGTCCTCAGACCTGTATTGAAGCCACACAAATCCTCTGACCAGAGTGTATTCAGGCCATACAAACACACAGTAGTTTTTCATTTTTCCTTTTCCAGTCCCCTAACCTGGGGAAAACTATCCCAGAACCTTAACATCCTCCCCAGCTGAGTCCAATCTGGGAGTTAAGGAACTTTTCCTCATTCCTTGCCTTTAGGGGCATCCCTCTTTCTTAGACCCTCTATTCCCCATCCCTTTCCCTCAGGTGAGAAATAAAGATCCCTTATCTAAGTTCAGCTGCATCCATCAGGGTTTTCTCCTTTCCTCTGAGTAAACCCTCCAAAACCACCAGTCCCACTGGTGTCCTTAGAAGTCTTTGCTGCCATGAATTCAATTTGTCTCAGGTCTCCGACTGCCCTCGTATTGGCCAGAGAGCCACTCAAGGGACTGCTAAACTTAGCAGGGTGCACCTTCCGACTGCCACCCACCAATCCAGCTGACGATGGATCTAGGAGGATCCCGGATGAGCCCCCAAGTTAGTAACACTCTTTCCTTTCCCTCAGAAGAGAGAATGCACCAGGCAACAGAGTTCTTTTCTTTGAAACTTTGTTGCAATAAAGGGAGTTGGAGGGTTCCTTCCGCTTGCCAACTCACTGAGCACATGTTCACATCCCATATTTATGCCCTTTCCCTATCTGCTTCTTCCCTCCTCCTCTCCCTCATTTGCCAAGGTACTAGGTGGTTACCGTCTTTTCCATCCACCTAGTCTGTGCTGCTCTAATACCTGTTCTTCCCTCCCACTTTGTCCCTCCCAGGTGAGTTATATTGAGCTTATTTTCTATGCAGAGTGTGTTAGTTAATATCCATGATGTCATTGAGCAAGGATACTGCTATTTTGTCTACTTGCCTATTCCCTCCTGCTATCTGATCCTGGCCCCCTCCCCCTATGGCTAAGGAATTTTATTTTTACATTTTCACTTTCCTGTTTCCTTGTTTCAAATCATCCTTTCATCCCTATCAATCATTATGTTTTAAAATTTTAATAACTATTTTTAAAAGGATAAGAAAAATGTGTTTGTTTTTTTTTCTAAGGCCACCATCAACTAGAAAGTTTTAAAAATTACTTTTTCAAGTAATTTTTGCATATCAAAAATTTGCATATCACTTCCTTTACCATCCTCTTACAAAACGCTTATGAAATTCATGCAAAAACCCTATCTAGTCAATTGCATACACCAAATCTAGCAAGAAGAATAATGCAGTTACTAATAGGACAGCAGCACCAATGAAGAATTAAATAGCTGGTCCCAACAAATTTTTAATTATATTTTATAAGTGGCTAACTTGGGTACAAGTCAATGAATGTTCAGCTAAATTATACAAAACAATCCAAAACACATCTCATCATAAGTAAGACCTACTGAGTTAAAAGGGCCTTACAATCAGACAAGCATATATAGGATTGAAGCCACAAGACCCCTGATAATAGTTTTAGTTAAATGAGCTAGAGCCCTTGATTGAGATATTTATTTATTTATTCATTCATTAAAACATTTCTATGCCGCCCCATCGCAACAAAGCCTCGGGGCGGCTCACAACTATAAAATTATACAAATTCATTTAAAAACCTTTCCACCCCCCCCCCCCCGGTGCATCTTGGCAAAATCCTATAAAATACAATCCAAATTAATAATAAACAAATTAACAATTAAAATATGATTTAAATAAAAAGGTCTTCACCTGGCGCCAAAAAACAAATAACTACGGCGCCAGGCAGACCTCTCTGGGGAGCGCATTCCATAACTGGGGCGCCACTGCCGAGAAAGCCCTCCTGCGGGTACTCACCCTCTTAATCGCATTCCCTGAGGGTTCCCGGAGGAGGGCCTCTGTTGCTGATCTCAGGGGGTGGGAGGGCATATATGGGCGTAAGTGCTCCATATATGATATACAGTATAATACAGGGTCAGTAATCCTATAAAGAAACTAGAGGTTTGAACCCTCAGGTAAAGGAGGGATGGGATTTATTGATCAATGTTTCATCCTAAAAATATATTTTTGTTTGTTTATCCATATAATGTTCTCACCACTGGTGGTGTATGGCAATAGCCATATAAAATGACATTTCAGTGAAATTTGAAATTTTAGCTATTAAACTGATGACAGGCTTTTTAATGCATCAAAAATCAAAACCCCATATATGCATATATATTTACTAAAGAGAACTAGAGGCTTTTTTGTGAGAGACAGGGAATCTGTTAAGGTATTTTATTCCCAGACAGCTGGATTGCCTCTCAGAATGCCTTCCAGGGGGCAGATGCCAGGACTCTCCCAACTGAAGCTCCTTCCTTTCTGAAGTCCCAGCCCTTGGTGGCACCTGGTCCCTGCCAGGACTTCGAGGCTGCAGCACACTGACCCTCCTACCCCCTCCCCCTTCTCAGTGGGGTCAGAGGCACACTGAGGCCTGCCTGAACTAATCCGACCAATTTGGCCTGCAGGTAAAAGATTCTATCTTGTGGTAAAAGATTGTATCAGACATTAGCCAAACAAATCAATGCACCCAGAAATAAACATGATGAAAAGAACACAAAAATGTACACCCAAAATAAACAATGTAGCACTGTTGCCAGTTAACACCTTTTCAGTAGCAAGACACACCCTTTGAAAATTTTCTTCTGTGCAGCTCAAGGGCTAGAAAATGTGGTATTTTTCAGGCACCTCCTGGATATGCACCTGTTCAGCAAGGATTTCCCTAAAATTAAATGACTGCACTTATATTGCTCTGTACACATCCAGAATGCACACCTTAACATGGCAAGCAGTTTGGGAGTGCCAGAGGAGCCAAGATCCATGCTGCCAGAAAGGCAGACTCTGGCAGGGTTCACACATAATGCCAAGCTTGGCATTATGTGTGAATTCTGCAAGCATGGTGTAGTGTGGCACGTTTGGTTATCTTAAATCCCCATGGAGAATCGATGCTTTAAGATTTCAGCACTGCTTGTCATTCTGTGCAGTGTTTTTCCAGAGTTTCTCCATTTCTGCCATTGAGTTTGGCAGCCGCAGCCGATGCTGCAGCCTCCTCCGTTTTGCTGTCCTGTTCGGGCAGCTGCAGCCATCCTCCGGTGGCCTCACACTGCATTTTCCCTCTGCTCATGTACTGCCTTCCCAATGCTCAGCAACAGCTGCCGAATATCAGCAGCAGAACATTGCACAGCACCATCTCTAGCAGCAGCGAGCTTGGAGACAGACATGCTTGGCTCTCCTCTCTGGTCACTGCTCTTTGCTGGAAAGATGCCCTGAAATGGGAGCCAGCACTCTCCTCTTGTGAAGGCTGCTTTGCACAAGAGCAGCATGCTGGCTGTGCACAGGCATCTGCCTCCCTTCCCTGCCTTCCCTGCTGCTCCTATCTTGTCCCTGGCATTCCAAGGAACACTCAAGCTACCCCCATTCCTGCCCCGCAGCTGCATGACAAATGCATTCCTTCTGACAAGCCAGAAAACTTTCTCAGGCAGATGCCCATGCATGCTCCTTTGTAAACTATTCCTGCTTGATGTGGTCCCACCATTGCTGGCATGGCAGCTTGCGCAGATGCCCTCCATATGCCTGGGTGCAGAGGGAGGTGGCCTGAGCACGGATCTCTGTGGACACATTGGTAGTGAGGGAGGGAATAAGGGTGGGTGTGTTGGCATATTGGTGCAGAGCGGCAGCAGGCCGTGTTCCTCCAGGGCTCCTCCAGTTGCTTTGCAGAGCAGCAAAACAAACAAACAAAGCAGCTGGCTGAGAATACAGTCAGAAGAACATGGGGATCCATGGGGGATGGGGAGGACTGGTGCATGCTGGGATTGATTCTGAGCTGCAGGGGGTGATGGGATACATGTGGCCATTTGGCAGGAATATGGAGGTGTGTGAAAAATACTCATGAGTCATTACTATGCAAATATGTGCAAGCAGGACACAGGATAAGAAAAGTAACTTTAAGGTATTGTTTAGTGTTTTGTGTGAATAACCCATCTATGTGCTAGTAACTGAAAGTGACATTTGGATTTCTGGTCCTGTTTCTGGCTGCTGCAGCTGCAGCTGCTGTTACCACAAAACTTGATGGAAGAAAAATGGAAATTACATTGTAACTAAATTCAGATAGCACAACAAGCAATGCTGAAATGTGGAAACCTTAGAACAGACCATTGATTCTTCAGATGGATTCAAGGTAACCAAACATGCCATGCTTCACCACACTTTCTGAATTCACACATAGTAATAAGCCATTCCTGCCATGGCTTGTTGTTATGTGTGACTATAGCCAGAGATAAAAGGAACCATTACAATGGTCAGCCCAAAGAAAGAAAGATAAGAAAAAGGAAAACCAAGAGACTTCTTCCAAGAACCAAGAAATCAGAGGGAAATTAGGAACTCTGATAGACCACTGTGGGAACATACTATCTGATAAGGTAAAATAAAAAGTGGGTGCCATATACAGAAGAATTATCCAGCAGAGACAAACAATGGAGCAACTCCTTTGAAAAGGAATCCTAGGAGCTAGAACCTACAGTACTAGAAAAAGAAGTGAAAGCTGCTCTGAAAGCACTTGGAAGGAAGGAATAAACACCCAGAGCAGATAGGGTACCCACAGACTATTCCAAGCTGCAGAGAGTGAATTGGTCCAAATCCTTACAAGACTATGCAAATATGAAAAACAGAAAAATGGTCCATGGACCGGAAATGTTCAATATATTTCAATCCTCAAGAAAGGAGATGCAAACAGTGCAGCAACCATTAATCTCTCATGCAAGCAAGTGATGATCAAACTGTTGCAACAAAGAATATTAGCTTGTGCGGAGCAAGAAATACTTGACATTCAAGCTGTGAAAGGGAGAGGCACTCAAGAGTATATGGCAAATATACATTGGCTACTGAAGCACATCAAAAAATTTCAAAAGATCAGTCTATGCTTTATAGCAGGGGTCCTCAAACTTATAAACAGGGGGCCAGTTCACTGTCCCTCAGACTGTTGGGGGACTATAGTTTGGAAAAAAAAAAAAGAATGAATTCCTATGCACACTGCACATTAAAAATTAATTAAAATTAAAATTAATTAAAAATTAATTAAAATAAAGTAAAATAAATTGAAATTAAAATTAATTAAAAATTAATTAAAATAAAGTAAAATAAATTGAAATTAAAATTAATTAAAAATTAAAAATAATTAAAAATTAATTAAAATGAAAAATTAATTAAAAATTAAAAATGTTTGCTCCGCTTCCTCGGGCTGCAGCAGAAGCCCAAGATGAGGTGGGGAAGAGCCATATTCAACGGACATAGCTACAACTCAATGAAGGCACTAAATATAGTATTTTGCATAATACAGCTGATGACTGCAACTGACATTTACAAAGAATGAAGCAAAAATACTAAGGATAAATACTGTTAATGCCTCTCTGAGGGAGCAGGAGCGGGAGGCTGGAGAGGCAAGCGGGGGCGGGGGGGCTCCCCCAGCTGGGAGAGGGCCACAAGGAGGGAGGTAACTTCTTTCCGATGTGAGGGGAGGCGAGGGATGCGGCCATGGCTGGCTGAGCAGGGTGCCTCCCGCCTCTCCCAGCTGCAGGGGGAAAAAGCATGGTGGCTGCTCGACAGCGGCAGCTTGCCCAGAGAAGGCTGCAGCGAGGCAGCCACAGTTTGGCCTGCGGCCCAGGTATGTGGACTTAAAAATGGATTTAAAAAGTTATATTTTTCTTACCTTCAATCCTTTTTTAGTGTCTTTGTCTCTCTCTTTCTCTCTCCTGCCCTCCTGTCTTCTGTTTCCCGTTCCGTATTCTCGCTCTGTATATGCATGCAATGGGGGGGGGGGGGGAGCAGGTGCATGCACAGTTGAGCTATTACACTTTGGCGCATGCGCCGGCTCTGCTTAGTTTCAGAGAATACCTGCACTGGCTCAGAGCTTTTGGAGTCGCTCGGAGATCAAATTCTCCGATGCGGATAAATGAGCATGGTGGGCCATAGTTTGAGGACCCATGCTTCATAGCATAGCAAGACCACTGACTGTGAAGATCATGAGAAACTGTAGGTGGTCCTGAAAGAAATGGGTGTGCCCTGCACTTGAATGTCCTGATGCATAATCTTTATTGCAGACAAAAAGTAATTGTTAGAACAGAATTTGGAAAAACGGAATGGTTTCCTGTAGACAGAAGCATCAGACAAGGATGTTTTATCTCCTATTTGTTCAGTCTGGATGCAGAACATATTTAAAAGAAAGCTGAATTAAGATCAAAGGAAGCAGGAGGCAAAATGGGTAGAAGATTCAACAGTAATTTAAGATATGCAGATGATACTGTAACACTGGCAAAATCAGCAATCAATTGAAAGGACTCCTGGTAAAAGTGAAAGAAAAAAGCACAAAAGCAGGACTGCAGCTGATTATTAAGAAAACAAAAATCATGGCTACACAAGTTTGCACAACTTTTAATGTCAACAATGAAGAAATTGAAATTGTGAAAGATTTTGCATACCTTGACTTAATCATCAATTCAAAGGGAGACTGCAGCCAAGAAATTAGAAGACTGAGACCTGGAAGGGCAGCAATGAAGGAGCAAGAGAATATTCTCATGTATAAAATGATTCACTGGAAACCAATGCCAAGATCATCTGTATTATTTTATTCCCAATTACTCTATATGGTCAGTGAAGAAAGCAAACAAGAAGAAAATGGATGCAATCAAAGCACAGTGCCAGATGAGTGCTTTGGAAATACCCTGGACTGACAAAAAGACAAGCAAGTTGGTCCTAGCACAAATCAAGCCAGAACTTTCCCTGGCAGCACCAATGAAAACTGAACCTTTTGTTCTTCAGGCACATCATAAGTAGGCAAGACTCATTGGAGAGGAGAGCAATGCTAGGAAAAGTTGAGGGCAGAAGCAAAAGAGAAACTATCTCATGAACTATGAGATGGATCAATTCCACAAAGGAAACCACAGCCTTAAGTTTACAAGAACCGAGCAGGGTTGTCAAGAACAGGACATTTTGGAGAGCGCTCATTAATACAGTCACCCTATGCTGGAGAGGCTTCGATGGCATGTAGCAACATATTGCTCTATATTATTATTGAAATTGGAAGTGTTTTAAGTTTTGTGCATTTAATATGATTTTAATATTTGCGTGTAATCCACTTAGGGATGTTATTATGCTTAGCAGTATATACATATTGGAAATAATACCTTTTTAATCCAAGTGCAAAATATATGCACCCTAAACTACACATGTGACATATATCAAACACCCAACAATTTATTTATAAGGTGTAGTGCCAAGTATATACAAAGTGAATACTCTATATAGCCATTAATAATGATTGTTATTCTGGAAGTATACATATAATAATTATTACTGCAGAATATAGTAATAGAAGACACTGGTCTCCATTTAACAATGTACCAAATACTACTCAAGAATACAGTGTACACATGTATTCCTGATTAGCATGTGTACAGAAAGGAAATGCAATTATTTAGCAAAACTATTTAGTGAGCTAGCTCTCTCTCTATATATATATACCGTATTTTTCACTCTGTAAGATGTGCCTGACCATAAAACACACCTAGTTTTTAGAGGATGAAAACAAGAAAAAAAATATTCTGAATCAAATGGGCACATAATCACAGGCACATTCCCCATCACTTCCCCATGGGGTGCACATCTGACAGACTTACTGTACACACATATTCGCTCTATAAGATGCACAGACATTTCCCCTGACTTTTGAGGGGGGAAAAAGTGAGTCTTATAGAGCAAAAAATATGGTGTGTGTGTGTGTGTGTGTGTGTATATATATATATATATATATATATATGACTTTTATACAACAACAATAAATTAGTAGTAAGTAGTATTTATTTATTTCATTTCTGTACCTCCCAATAGCCAAGATCTCAGGGTCTTATCCAACAATTCATAAAAACAATGCAACATAATTCCATAATTTTTCCCCAAAATACAGTCATTTAAAAACAAATTAAATATGATATAGTCTAGTAGAACACCTGAAATGTGGAGCCTTTTGCAAAAATTAGAAGTCCCATGTGTCTGCTTCTGACCCCTTTCGACCTGGTTCACATGACACATCAGCTACACTGTATCGTTGTTCAGGGTTGCTTATTGAGATGTCAGAACCCCTCATAGTTCATTGACCATGCACAAGCCACCCTGAGAAGCCATGGTTTGTTACTGGGATGTTCAGATGGCTTGTGTTCAGAGTGGCTTGTCCTGTTGTCTGAACCTTAGAGAAGGACCACAAAGCCACCTGGCAAGAGCAGCAAAAAACTGGGCCACTCCTTGCAGTGCCTCCTATAGCTTGGGACTTCATTTGACACCAACCAGCTTGGTGAACTGAGTTAGTAAAGCTATAAGCATATGTGTACCCACCCCCAATTTGAGCATGGTGATTCAGAAGGTGGGGTTGATACCTTTCCCCCTCCTGTTTTCATGTTGGGATCTGCCCTTTGCATTAAACAAGATGCGGGGGAAAGCTCTCTCTTTTCTGTTTTCAACCATTACCCTCAATCAGGAAAGCTTTGCATGAAAACAGGAGCGAGGATGCTTAAAGTGCCCTTCCTAAATTGCCACCATTGCAAGCTGAAGGCTGCAGTGCACCTTTACTTAGTAGTCAATCAGTCAGTGGTCCGTCAGGAGTAACCAAAGAGATTTTCTTTCCTAAAAGTGTTAAGCCAAGATAACAAATAAAATCCCAGTCACATTGTCCTAAGAAGTAAGGAAGGCCTCCAGTCTGAAGATATGGTATATGCAGGGCAATACAAAGGTGTGGGGAGAAGAATCTCAGCACAACAGGAGTACAGAGAAGTTGTGCCAGAAAGGTCCTTGAGATACCATGCTGGGAGGGAGGTATGGGTGGGAGGACAAAAGAGGAAATGAAGGGCCAGAGACCGTTCAAGCTGTCAGCAGCAACACAGCTTAGCAAGCTGTTAACAAGTCCACCATGCCTTACCGTGATATATGAACTAAAGTAAGAAACAAGACTCTACCCATTTGCCAGCACTTTTATTTGTTTGTTTGTTTGTTTGTTTGGAAATTTATAGGCCGCCCCTTGCCACAAGCCTCGGGGCGGCTCACAACAAAAACAACAAATTCTCAACATTAAAAACTCAACAAACATTAAAAACTGGCCCATCTCCAGGGCCAGTTATTTATTTATTATTTAAAGCATTTATAAACACTTGATTAGCATAAAGCTTTCAAAGTGCTTGTCTACTCCAACTGGGATAGTTGTATAGGTTGCAACATTATAGCTGACTTACAAGCCCTGGCATAATGTGCGAAGGGCAGCCCAAATCTGTGATAGTGTTATTTTAAAAAATAAAAGCTATTTTTATTGCTGCTAGCAAGAGAGCAATAATTTCATCTAGATAAGCCTGGTTAGAGAGGGAAGAGGAAAACAACATTTTGCAAATGTCAGGAAATGGAATCAATCAATCACAGTTCTTCAGCAGTACTGTGTCTTGGAGTGTCGCCTCATTAATGGAACTGCGTCAATCTCTTTTCCTCAAAGATACATTCTGCATTATGGAAAATGGTGCCCTCAAAGCACTTTTTAAAGAAAAGAATTTGCAGATTAACAAAATCCCTTCAATTGTTTCAATCACCATTTGTTTAAGACACAGCAACATGGTCATAGCAGGGGTATCAAGCTAAGCAATTATTTTTCAAGTCCCTTGATTTTAGGAGCATTCTAAAAGAAACTGATTTTTAACATTTCACAGAATTGAAGGCTGTGATTCCCCTAAAACCAACATCTATATGTTTAAAGATAAAACCAACAGAGAAGTTAATTATTAACAAAATTACATAGCTTTGAAGCCAATCTCATTTGGTGGACTCTTGGAATGGACGATGGTGTAGACGATCATGCTAGCAATACACATTAAACTGGTTTCACACAAGGATGAAGAAATGGCTTTATCTGCTTTTAAAACGATGGCTCAGAATATTCACTTTTCACTCTGCTTCTATTACTTGTGATAAAATGGTAGCTCAAGTTAATACTATTCCCTTGTGCTCAAATTAGGTACATACATATTAAGTTTCATTTATATTATAAACCACAATAGGTTGTCTTCAAAAAATAGTCTTGAAGTGTCTCTGCATAACAGTATCAGGTTGTCAGATGAAAACTAATTTCTGTACTACTTGCAAATGATAAATCAAGTGTTTAATTTTCTTTATCTGTTGCAAACAGCAGCTAAATTTGTTCCTTTTAATTACAAAACAGGAAGGCAACAGCCTCGAAGCATAAAGCTATCAAAATCTTTATTTTTACATTGTCCCAAAGCTTTAACATAATGATGTGCTTCTCATTAAACAGTTTGCCACATGCTGTCTCTTAGGAGAGAGCGAGAGAGCACATATTAACCCAGCAGTAGCAAGAAGAGCACTGCAGGTTACATTTATAAGTAGCACATGTATGGGCAGTATACTTGTGGTAAACGTGTACAATACTTTGCCTTTTGGGTAATGTATATACATTGAAAAGGAAGGACAGAAATATTAATACAATTTATTATATTTATACCCCACCTTCTTTTCTTCAAGGAACTCAAGGCAGCTTACACAATCCTCTTTTTCTCAATGTCATCCTTAAAACAATGCTGTGAGGTGGGCTAGGATGAAAGTCCGTGCTTGCCCCCAAAGCACCCAGTTAGCTTTGTATCAGAGTGGGGACCTGGAACTGGGATATCCCAGATCCCAGTCCGACGCTGTGACCACTGCATCTCATAAGGGGCAGGAGCAGACTTTAGAGGAACTAGGGGCGCCAGGTATGGCAGCAGCAACATCCACCCTTGTTCCAGGTTAGTGACGGGCATTCTTGGTGCGGTTGCCAAGTGGATGTGGGAAAAGCCGTTTTCCAGGGTTCTCAGATGTTTGCCAAGACATTGGCGCACGCTGGAAGCAACCTGGCACGTCACCTTCCCTCCTCGACGCCTCCGGACGGTCCTGGGCCCTTCCCGCTTCCTGACTCGTTAGCTAAGAGTATTCTTTTCTTACTTTCACTTGTGATTCAGTCGGGCTTTCTGTTACGCCAGCAAGCCTCTCCCTTGCTGCTCGTTTCCCTTCCCCGCCCCCAAGGGGTAGGAAACCAAGCGAAGCTGCCGACGTATGATCAGAGCCTGACAAACTTCTTATCGGGTGGATTTAAAAAGGGAAGAGCGATTGATTGCAAGAGCCGGAGCTTTGGAGACCCCCACTGAGGCGACAAGAAATCTTCGGCTTGAAGGTAAGAAAGGGCAAGGCAGCTTGGACCGTTCAAGTTAGGATCTCATGGCCCCCGGAGGAATCGGACAGGCGGTCCTGGGGAAGCCGAGGCTGGGGGCGATGCAGAGCGAGGCAAGGGCACATCCAGGCTGTGGAGAAAAGAGAGCGGCAGCCGTGTCTCAGGGGTCCTGGAAAAGAAGGGGAGATCCCGTCTCTTGGGACAGTTCACCAGTGCTGGGCACGCGTGTCCTTCATCCAAAGCTGCTTGGCACGAGCAAAGCGAGCACAGTGACTCGGACCGTAGCCTGAACTTTGTTAGGGCGCTTATTCCACGCTAAATCGTGATGCACTTTCGCTTCCAGGCGGAAATACGGTCGACCGCTTTTTCGATTAAAATCCCAACTCGCGGGACATGCGTGGAAAACTTGTGCGCATGCGCTTGGCTATTGGTTTAGGGGAATTCCAGCGGGGTAGGCAGTTCCGCGAGCTTTTGAAGGTTTTGGGGCGGGGCGGGAGCGTTGCTGCAGAAGGGAGGAGGCTTGGGCTACCTGAAAAGACGAAGGCTGCAATCCTAGATGCACTCCTGCCTAGCAGTAGAGTTGCCCAAGGTTGTCTTGCAGCATCTACCATTTGGCGTGAGCTTTTCGGAACTGAACGTGCGTCATCAGTAGGGTTAGTGGAAGAGGTAAACGCGTGAGAAAAGTAATATCTTAAGCAGTTTCAATTTTTGTAAAAAGAAAAAAATGTCAAGCAAAGCAAAAGAAAGCTGCACGCGTGTCCCAGATGAACTCTGTGTGGATGTGACTACCACCCTGGCTAACAACCAACTTGTCTGATAATCCTGATAATCAGACCAAGCCTGATAATCACCAGGCTTAGTAAGGTTAGCCAGGTAAATAAACACCGAAAGAGCTGCTGTACTGAGATGGTAACAGGTGCATTTTAAATATCTTTGCAAGTGCAAGTATAAAAAATGGGGGTGGCTATTTTGCATTCAGTGATCCTGAGCAAATAGGCATCTTCGTTGTCCAGAGCAAGTTTTCCAATTACTGTATTGGCAACTGAAATTCAAGGAGTAGCATGCCTCTCCAGCACCAGATGGGGGATGAGCAGCAGACTGGGGGACCAGATGCCAAAAAGAACTGGGCTGCTGTGTAGAGCAGTATTGTCTCATGTGGTGTGGTCTTTGTTCCCTGTAATATTGGTGGTATCTTTCCACCACCATGGCACATAGCCCTTCACAGAAGTGTAGGCTTGTGGTGGAGTGGAGAATGGGGAAGCTTCCCTAACCTAGTGCCCTCCAGATGTTTTGGACTACAACCCCGCTGCGTGTATTTCTTGCAGTTGTCATGTTGGCTGGTGCTGCTGAGAGTTTAATGTCTAAAAGTCTGGGGACAACCTTGTTGGGAGAGGCTGGTATAAAAGGCATAGACTGAATGCCTAGCCAAAGCCTCCCTCCCCACTGTTATACAATTATTAAAAAGTGCAGGAGCCCAGTGATCTCTTACATCATTCTGGCCACACTAAAAACTCAAAGAAGGCTGATTTAAAGTGGCGAGAGAATCTGATCAAGGCTTTCTGTTGTCATCTAACTGAGCCCTTAGATAAAGTCCTTTCACTCAGGCTTAGATACTCATTTATTCGATGTGAATAAAGATACTGGCCTGTTTTACAAATACTATTGTAAGATACTATATGCAAAGCTAAGTAACATTTATTTATTGCATTTCTATATCACCCTATAGCCCACAGGATGCTCAGGGCAGTGTACAGTTTAAGACATACACATAACAGTAAAAATTCAAAATAAAACCGGATAATACAAACCACTAAAATTACTAAAAATGCAAAAATACATAACCACAACAGTCCATAAATTAACCTCAGTCAAGTCTAATATTGTGCCTAAAAGAAAACAAAGAAGGTACCAGGCATACCATTCTAGGGAGCATGTTCCACAGATGGTTTCCAACCACCAAGAAGTTCCTAATTGTTACTTCCTTAGAGGGCAGCTCTCTGAGAAGGACCTGTCCAGCAGATCTTAGTGGATGGGTAGGACTATATAGGAGCAGGCATTCCTTCAGATATCCTGGCCCCAAGCCGAGTAGGGCTTTAACTGTCAAAACAATATGTCATTATTAATCTGAATCTTATTTTGTTTCCTTAAACAAGAACGTTGCACTCATTGAATGCCATTTTAGAGAAGCTTTCCAGAGCCATGTTCCTGTGGTGGATAGGACAGAGGGCAAAAGGCGCGAGCCAAAACCACCTGCATGTTGTAGCTTAAAGCTTCTCCTTTCAGAAACTAAGACCTTTTAGCTTTGTAGAATGTTGAAAACTGACAGGAGGACCTGCAAGCTGGAGGAACTCCCTGGAGTTGCTCCTTATCTTTAGCACTGCAGTCTCCTTTGTTCTTGCTTTGACCCAGGCAGCAGAGGTGACAAGGGATGCCATGCCACGTCACACTTGCTCCCTGGCTCTCTGCCTGTGAAGCAAGGAAGGAGTTGCAATTAAGAGCTGGAGAAGCAAGAGCTGCTGGTGAGAAGGGTGCTGAGGATGTAGATTTCGCTAACAGAAGGGGCCCATTGAGGGCCTTTTGCTCAAGGGCTCTCCAAAACCTGAAGAGTGTTTTTCTCAAGGGCCCTCCGTGGGGTCCATTAGGGGTGATTTACCCAAGGACCCTCAAAAACCCAGCCCTACAATGTCAGAAATGGTGTGAATTGCTTTCATGGATCATAGATCAGTAATTAACAATGAAATTCCAGACCCTCAGAGTTCATTGGTGCTCGCTCCCAGATTGCAGCTTTTGTCTGCCCCAGAGGTCCCCAAACTTTTAGGACCCATGGACACCTTTGGGGATTTGAAAAATTGCTGTGGGCACCACCACAAAATGGCCTTCATAGTTAATGTTGCTAATTGCACCATGGTTGCTATGTGGGTGTGGCTAGTCAAAAGTGAGCTGAAGAAATGGTGGTGTGGTGTGGTGTGGTATGTGGAGAGAACCAGCAAGTGTAAAAGCTGGGAGCGGGGAGGAAATAGCAAGGCAAGAAGGAAGAGAAGAAACAAAGCTGGAGGCTAGAAAGAGTGAAAAAGAAGGCTAGGAATGGGAGAGAAATACGGAGGCTTGAGATTGGGAGTTAAGAGAGAGAGAAAGGAAAGCATCCAGTGTGGGTGGAAGACTGGGCAGGGCTGGAAAGGAATGCTTTCCTTTATTGTCTGCCAACAGCTTAGCTAGAGCAGGTGCAAGAACAGGAAGGAAAACTTAGTGCCCTAAGATTATGGGGATATTATGCAAAGTGTCCTAAGGGCAGGAACAAATGAATGTAGATTCCCCATTCTCCCACTGTGGTCTTAGAAAATTAAAACTACCACTGTCACGTGTGCTGGTGACCATTTTAAATATTCAGCTCCCCACAGAGGTTTTTAGTGCCATCCAAACCCAGCTGGTTTTCTTTCTCTTCCAACAATGCCTGTCACTCAGGTTCAGGCAGTACAGCAAAGGATGGCAACTTCTGTTGGTGGTTGAATATGCAAAATGGCTGCTGGCCTTTACTGTAGCAATTGTGCAGACAGGCCTTTGGAGAGGAATTAGCAGGGAAGAGTGAATTGTGTCAGGGCAAGGGCAGAGAAATTAGCAGGATGAGCAATATTAAGTGTGGTTATAGGCATGACATATATTTCTTAGAAATTACCATGAAAACTGCTGATGTGCATTATTCTGGTTGTTGAGGTGGTGTACTTTTTATTGGTTTCGAGAAATTCTTAGCAGTGGTTCAAAACCTATTAAAACTTTTCTGATTCATAAAATCCTGTTGAAGAAATGGCTGGCAAAGTTTTGTTAGGCATACTTAGCTAGAAGGCTTCCAGTACTGCAAAGGAATTCTGTATTCTCTGGACAAGGCTAATTCCTTTAGTAATGTAATGTGACCTCACAAAGTGAGCCTAGACAGTACTACAGGGATAGGGACCCAAGCATGGGGGAAGGGAGATTTTAACACACACATACGCACCCCATCCCATGGTCCCAATCTGGATCAGGTCCTGCATGGCTCCAGTTTACGCTGTCGAAAATCGTTTTGTTGCAGGCATAGGATTAAACACCCCTTTGATTACCATGCTTGGGTCCTGATCTATGCATGGTCCCATGCATTTAGGTTTGAGTACAGAAAAAAAGCTTTAGCTATATCTTTCAATTAATATGCAGTTTGCTTTTCTAAGAATTTAAGAGCAGCAGGGATGGAAAGTACAGGCTGTGGGGGAGGAATTTATGAAAGCCAAGTTGCTGGCAGACAAGGCCCTGCCAGTTGCTGCTGTTTTGGTGAGGTATATTCAAATGTTACATTGAACAAGCTTTCATACTCTATGTATGCTCATTAAGATAGCCGAAATGTGTAAGCATCTAGTCTGAGTAAGTCATTGCTGTATGCACACATAATGACAAGCCATGCTGGAAACTGCACAAGCTGGCCTTGTTGTCACGTGTGATTTCACCAAGTGTGGTGATGTGCAGCCCATTTTGGTTTCCGTGAAACCTCGCAGAGAACCAATGGTCTGTTTTATGGTTTCCGTGCTTCACCATTGCTTGTTGTTGTATGTGACTCCAGTTGTGATGTTTTCGCACAGTTTCCACATTTTCTACATTTCTGGGTGCTACTATGGGTTGGGGGGCTGCCTTTCTACCACCAGAAAGGCAGGCCCCACTATCCCAGTGCAAGCTACGTCCCTCCTCTGTGCCAGCTATAGCCAGCCTTTTGGACTGCTGACGCAGAAGAAGGTGGCTGGTTGTGCAACCAGGGCTCTGGACGCATTCATGGATTTCCTCTCAGCTCAGCTCTCTTTGACCGGACCGACCACAAGAGGAAGCCTGTGAATCTTGGAGGGACAGATTTTGACAGAGTTGGTCCCATCCCTACTCATGTGCAGATACCATGGGAATGTACGACCCCAGGACAGAAATGAAATACATTGCCTTGTGGTAACCACAGGGAATTGTTTGGTGTTATGTGTGAACACTGGAATACTAAAGAAGGAAGCCAAAAGATAACCAGAATAACAGGCAAGTTTGGCCTTGGAGTACAAAATGAAGCAGGGCACAGGCTGGTAGAATTTTGTCAAGAGAATACGATGGTCATAGCAAACACTCTTTTCCAACAACCCAAGAGACGACTCTACACATGGACATCACAAGAGGGTCAACACAGAAATTGACTTGACTATGTGCTCTGCAGCCGAAGATGGAGAAGCTTTATACAGTCAGTAAAAACTAGACCAGGAGCTGACTGTGGCTCAGATCATGAGCTTCTTATTGCAAAATTCAGCCTTAAATTGAAGAAAGTAGGGAAAAGCACTGGGCCACTTAGGTATGACCTAAATCATATTCCTGATGAATATACAGTAGAGGTGACAAATAGATTTAAGGAATTAGGTCTGATAGACAAGAGTGCCTGAAGAACTATGGACGGAGGTTCGCAACATTGTACAAGACGTAGCAACTAAAACCAACCCAAAGAAAAAGAAAAGCAAGAAAGCAAAATGGCTGTTAGAGGAAGCTTTACAAATAGCTGAGGTAAGAAGGAAAGCGAAAGGCAAGGGAGAAAGAGAAAGATACACCCAATTGAATGCAGAATTCCAGAGAACAGCTAGAAGAGATAAGAATGCCTTCTTAAATGAACAGTGCAAAGAAATAGAAGAAAACAATAGAATAGGGAGGAGCAGAGATCTATTGTGTATGATTTTGTATACCTAATTTATTGTATTTTTAGGTTTGCCGAGATGCATCGGGGGGGAAGGGATAGACATATAGGTTTTAATGTATACAAATGCGTTTGTATTTTTATGCTGTAAGCCGCCCCAAGGCTTTGTTGCAATGGGGCGGTATATAAATGTTTTAATAAATAATAAATAAGATCTCTTCTAGAAAATTGGAGATATGAAGGGAACATTTCATGCAAAGATCAGCATGATAAAGGACCAAAATGGCAGGGACCTAACAGAGGCAGAAGAGATTAAGAAGAGGTGGCAAGATTACACAGAGGAACTATAGAAGGAAGAGCTTAACGTCCCTGATAACCACGATGGGGTGGTCACTGACCTCGAGCCAGACATCCTGGAATGTGAAGTCAAATGGGCCTTAGGAAGTCTGAGCAACAACAAAGCAGAGGAGCTGAGTAGTCCAGCTGAGCTATTCAAAAGCCTGAAAGACGATTCAGTAAAAGTGCTACACTCAATATGCCAGCAAACTTAGGAAACTCAACAGTGGCCACAGGACTGGAAAACGTCAGTTTACATTCCGATCCCAAAGAAGGGCAATGCCAAAGAATTTTGTTTGTTTTTTGTTTGTTTTTGGATTTATATCCTGCCTTTTTCCTACAAAGGGCTCAAGGCAGCTTACATCACTCTCCTCCTCCATCTTATCCTTATGTTCATACTACCACACCATTGCACTCATTTCACATGCTAGCAAAGTTGTGCTCAAACTTCTACAAGCTGGGCTCCAGCAGCATGTGGACCGAGAACTACCAGAAATACAGGCAGGCTTTCGAAGAGGCAGAGGAACTAGAGGTCAAATTGCCAGCATAGGCTGGATCATGGAGAAAGCTAGGGAATTCCAGAAAAACCTCTACTTCTGCTTCATTGACTATGCTAAACCCTTTGTGTGGATCACAACCAATTGTGGCAAGTTCTCAAAGAAATGGGAATACCAGACCATCTTATTTGTCTCTTGAGAAACCTGTACGCGGGTCAAGCAGTAACAGTGAGAACTGGACATGGAATCACTGATTGGTTCAAAATTGAGAAAGGAATACAGCAAGGCTGTATACTGTCACCCTGCCTATTTAACTTATATGCAGAGCACATCATGTGAAAGACCAGGCTAGATGAATCACCAGATTGCTGGGAGAAATATCAACAACCTCAGATATGCAGATGATACCACCCTTAATGGCAGAAAATGAAGAGGAACTAAAGAACCTCTTGATGCGGGTGAAGGAGGAGAGCACAAAAGTTGGCTTGAAACTCAACATTAGGAAAACCAGGATCATGGCATCTGGTCCTATCACTTCCTGGCAAATAGATGGGGAAGAAATGGAGGTAGTGACAGATTTTATTTTCCTGGGCTCCAAGATCACCACAGACAGGGACTGCAACCAAGAAATTAAAAGATGCTTGCTCCTGGGGAAGAAGCTATGGCAAATCTAGACAGCATACTAAAAAGCAGAGACATCACCCTGCCAACAAAAGTGCGTATAGACAAGGCTATGGTTTTCCCAGTTGCAATGGCTGTGAAAGCTGGACCATAAGGAAGGCTGAGCGCCAAAGGATTGAGCGCCAAAGGATTGAGTCCTTTGAATTGTGGTGCTGGAGGAGACTCCTGCAAGTTTCTTGGACCACAAGGCAATCAAACCGGTCAGTCCTAGAGGAGATCAACCCTGACTGCTCTTTAGAAGGCCAGATCCTGAAGATGAAACTCAAATACTTTGGCCACCTAATGAGAAGGAAGGACTCCCTGGAGAAGAGTTTAATGCTGGGAACAATAGATGGCAAAAGAAGAAGGAGATGGCAGAGAATGAGGTGGCTGGATGGAGTCACTGAAGCAGTTGGTGTGAGCTTGAGTGGACTCCGGGGGATGGTGGAGGACAGGAGAGCCTGGAGGAATGCCATCCATGGGGTCACAATGGGTTGGACATGACTTCACTACTAACATAACATAATGTTTGAACATAGCCATTGTGTATAAACTCTATACATGAAGATGGGAAGTGGGGATCAGCTGGCAAGCTCCATCCACCTCTTACTAATCTCACTGCTTGCTACATATGGGAGACAACTCGATCCATGGATGCTCTTCTTGAGAATTTTGGAACCTGATTCTTGCAATGAATCGTACTTAAGTATTTCTAATGCTGTACAGGTGAACTTGTAAGAAAGCAGATTCTAATAGCAGATTCTTTTGCTGTTTTAATATGTTGTAAGCCGCCCCGAGGCTTTGTTGCGATGGGGTGGCCTATAAATGTTTTAATAAATAAATAATAAATAAATAATAAACTGAGGAGAAGGTAGGATTGCCAACACTATAATGATACTTTTTTCTTTTCAAAAACCAGGTAAACTCACTGATCAAAAAATCTGGTTTTAGATCACATTAGAGGTCATCCCATTTTGGCTCAAGCTCCACAAAGCCAGGAAAAGATTAGGCTGAAATCTTACAGACATACCCTGTGATCAATTACGATGTTGTGTAATATCACAGATGGTGTTTGTTCACATTCTACCCACCCCGTATCCACATCTTTGGTCAACTAAGGTGCCCCATGTCATCTTGGTCCTGCATTATGATGTCTAACCTTACTGTGTAACCCACCCATCTGGCTACTCATCTAAGCAACAAATAGGTATGAAGGAATGAATCCTCTAGCAATACAATACGACTCAGGTGCTTCATAAGGCAACAGCACTATTGGGCATCTGCATTTGTCCCCATTTGGAAGACCTGAAAGACACAGGAAAAAGGGTGAGACAGAAAGAGATTTGCCGATTGTGGACTAGGGAACTAAGGGAGTCCTGGTTTGCCAGGCTGAACCAGGACATCTCAGGACATTGTCCGTGGTGGAGAAGGAAAAGTCACCTCATGCCCTCCCTTCCTACAAGTCAAGGTGCATGGTACCCAAGACTATTCAGGTTATTGTCTTCATGCCCTGGCAGTAAAAATACAATAATAGTAAGCTAAAACTGCCTTTTCAGGACACCCACAATCAAGCTTCCTGAGGCAGTCCTCCCTCTCTTCTGTGAGTTTTTTGTTAACAGTTTTAGGTTTCATGGCCCAGTACAATATAAACTGTAAAGTCTTCCCCATGTTCCCAGCCCCATGCTCTCCCTATTAAGTTCCCCCCTTCTTCACACTGTCTTGTATTTAAAGACAATTCCTGTATATAAATAAAGCTTTAAGGTTTGAACAAATAGATGCAAAGTTAAACAATAGCATAAAAATGTTGTGCCATGTAAATCTCTTTTTGTGATAGCTCATATAACTTTCCATGTATTCTAAGAAATTTCCCCTATATTAATTAATTGATTTCAGTAATTTGGGGGTAATGTACCTTTTTATGGTGGCGCAGTGGTTTAAACCGCTGTGCTGCTGGGCTGGTTGACTGAAAGGTCGCCGGTTCGAATCTGCACACGGGGTGAGCTCCCGTGCACCGTCCCAGCTCCTGCCAACCTTGCAGTTCGAAAGCATGCAAATGCAAGTAGATAAAAAGGTACCACTTCGGTGGGCAGGTAACAGCGTTCCGTGCACTTCGGTGTTTAGTCATGCCGGCCACATGACCACGGAGACTGTCTGCGGACAAACGCTGGCTCCCTCGGCTAGGAAACGGAGATGAGCACCGCCCCCTAGAGTCAGGCATGACTGGACGTAATGTCAAGGGGAAACCTTTACCTTTACCTTAAGCTCTGGAATCTGTATATATTTGGCTTCATTTGTGTTTATGTTGTATAATTGTGTTTTATTTGCTTTCTAAATTAAATTGCAATTTAGATGTGTTTTCCAAATTCCTTTCCAGTGTTTTGTAATAATCAGTTTAGCTGCTAGTATGGTCTCACAAAATCATGCTGCATGCTCATTTTGCCTGAAAGGAATGGGCCTCTTTTACAGGATGTGAAATTTCCTGGACCCTCTTCACCCTGATTATAATCTGAAGTTGGAACTGTGTTTCTCATACAGTTCCTTGGCTTCAGACTTCTAGTTAAACAAACAAACAAGCAAACAAAATGAATGAACGAATGAACTAAGGGAAGGAATGATCGAACAAAGGGCAAAAACAATAATTGAGACTGAATTCCTTCCTGTACTAGCTTTAAGAGCAAGCCCTACTGAATTCAATGAGATTTACTTCTGAATGCTCATAAGAACATGGAAACCGTGCTGGGTTAGACCAAAGGCCAATCTAGTCCAGCATTCCGCCCATGTAGCAGCCCACCAGGTGTGTATGGGTTGTCCACAACAGGGCATGATTGAAAGAACAACCTCTTATGTTCCACAGCAGCTGGTATACAGATGTATGTGGCCTCTGATATTGGATGCAATATATAGCTATCATGTCTGATAATCATTAAAAGCCTAATTCTCCATTAATTTGTCTAATCCCTGTTTAAAGCTGTCAGAACTGGTGGACACTGTTGCATCTTGCGGTAGCAAATTCCATAGTTTGACTATGTGCTATGTAAAGTCCTATGTTTCTTCTGTCCTGGGCTGGAATTCGATCTTTGCTGAAGGCTTTCAAACTATATTTCCAGCATTTAGACTGCCAGGTTTGTTTGTTTGGTTTTTGTTTGTTTGTTTGGTTTTTGTCCTTAGCAGTCTTTGGCTGCCAGTTAATTATTCATAGCTGGTACATTGACAAAGCCTATACTAAAAACAGTTTTAGGTAGATTCAATTCTGCATGTATACTAAAATAATTAGTAACAGGAAACATATTTTGACCCATTTTAATTACTTGTAACATCATATCAAAGTATAATTACATAAAGTGGCAAAATGTTGTTCTAAGACAGAGCTTTGCTTTAGTTTCATAGATCTTAACTTAGTAGGAAATAGAATTTCATAAACATTTCTTGCTCTTAGACTCCAGTTCTAATAGCTTAAAAAGAATAGGTCTCATTCTAAGTACCAAGTTCCCCATTCTGTACTGAAAAGGCTATTCAGCTGGCAAGGACAGAAGCCTGTGAGCCCGATAAGCATCTGATAAGAAGCTCCCACATTCTAAAGTCAGCATGTATTTAAACCTTATGTATGAAAAAAATACTTCTTAGCTAATACTTATCTACTGCCACATAAATTCTCTCAGTCTTAATTATTTCATTATCTTTTTAAAAATCCTTAATGGTTAGAACATACAAACATGATTTACATGTATATCCTTAGGTTAGATATGATCAATTTTGTAGTATAACTTTGAGAAAATAATACCTTACTCAAAAATTTTCCACACAAACCTATCTATTCCATTTCCTAGACATCTGTGCATCAAGCATTTTGTGTATATACTTTACACAATATTTTTGTACATTATTTGATAAGCAAAACATTTAAGTGCTCTTTTGACCTGGAATAATGCAGTCTCACACTTCTTCATTGCTCAAATAACACTTTGGTCCAAGTAACAAAGCACTGCATTTTCTCTCTGGATACTATCCAGATCACCTTGACAATTATCTCAGCAAATATTTTTATTCCAGTTACCCAGAAAGCATTGTGAACCTGCTGGTAGCATTGGGAAGTTTAACAAGACAAAATAAGCCACAGTGGGTTGCTTATTCATGCACCCAACAGATACCTGGGCTCACTAGTAGTTTTTAGCCCTCCAGCCCATATGTCAGTGTCCCTTTCAGTCAAACCTATCTTGATATCCCCTTTTGACTACCATCATGTTGCTCATTTGAGAGCCTCAGAAATGAGCAGTCATGATGGGGCATCATTTATTCTTCTTTTTAACTTCAGAAATGCCTTCATATTTTTGTTGATCTTTCAGAAGTGCTCAAGTGTGCACTTATGCCTGCCCAATATATGCAGCCCTGCCTGGTTGATGTCCATGTAAGTTTCAGCTGGCCGAGAGAGTGTATTGTTAATTACGTATTTGGACATTGATATAGCAAAAATACAGGGTTGTTTGTGCACAGTTGCCAAGCTGTCAAAATCACTGGAGGAGGGGAAATTAGGTGCACCCAAAGGGGTTGGTGACAAGGTCTCCCCCTTAGCAATGTAACCCTCTGGATTTCAAGTGCAGAACTGACAGGGCCTTCTATGTTTTTATCACCCCTAGTTATGCAGCCAAGGGAGATATTATGCAGTTATGCAGCCAAGGGAGATCCCCCACCCTTTTGAATATTTACTCTTAGAGGTATTATAGGCTTCTCACAGTTCTAACCTCACCCCACCCCATCTTGCAGACATCATGACTGGGAAATAGATGAAATGGAGTATAATGCTTTTATCCTCCATGTACTTCCTGCCCAATAAATCTACTTATATTTCTCATCCACTTGCTTACTGGCCCTGAAATTTCTGTATTTCTCAAGCAGAAAAATGCACAAATTTGACAGACAGTTAAAATGCCCCAAACTTAGGACAGTATAGGATGGAGCAAATGGGGTGCCAGTGGGAATTTCACTCCACCCCTCGAAAGTGTTCCCATTCACTGCATCCCATTTAGTTGCCTTCTCAGTGTTTTTATAAGATTAGGAAGCTACAATAATGATTGCGATAATTGTTCTGAAAAGGAATTGAAGAAGGGGGGTTATATCTGCAGACTGTATGTTAGGGTTGAAAATGTGGGGGGGGGGACACTTAGAACCCCCAGTGAAATACTTGAAATCTAAGGCTTAACTGGAAGATCTTGTCACCACACCTTGCACCCACTCTTTCAGTGATTTTCAAGCATCAACTTGGCAACTGTGGGCAAATAAGCCTTCATACAGAATTTCTTTGTCAATTTTAGCTTGAGTACCAATTGCACCTTCCTCTTTTCGGCAGCTGAAACTTACAAGGATATCAGCCAGTCAAGACTACATATACCTGACAGCTGTAAGTGCACATGTGCACACCTCCAAAAGACCAACAGCTTCAAAAGAATATGGAGACATTTGCACATATTTCTGGGGATGAAAAAATAATTTTGAAAAGCTGGAAACTCTGTGACATTTGCTCCAAAGTGGCCTTGCTACCACTGGCAGCAGCATGGGGGAGGTGGTGAAGAGTGGCAAGTGGGTTTAGCTACTCCCTGCAGCCCATGATGGAGTCATTCTCCCAGGTTCAGATGATGCAACAAGCGATCATGAATTGAAAACCCCCCAGAACAAGCCATGGCTTGTCCTGGAGGCTTATTACCGGAAAATAAGCCAGTCTGTGGGAGGATGAGTCATGCAAATCCAATTTTTATGTCTCTTCCCTTTAAAACAGTGTCTTCTTATTTTACTTGAGTATTTTGATTCTTAATTGTCATTAAATATTTGGAATGTTCGCTTGTTAATAAGATATATTATCTCAAGACAGGTAGATTAGCATTTTTAAAATAACTTTCCATCAGGTCCAATAAAACATGATTAAAAATCCAGAACAGCAACATGTAGCATGGTTTGGTGTCCCCAGTGCTAGTATTGTGAGAAAGAGAGAAAAATACATATAGGATTGCATTGTAAGTCTTCCATGCAAGATGGTTTGCCCATATCTACAGTACCAGCATTTAGGTAATGTAGAAAAACATGAACAGAAGAGAATAATTTCACAGAGTTATTGTATTCTATAAAGGAGGAAGGTGATAGATAGCCTGTGTATTTTGCTGATGGAAGCAACATTCTGTGGGTGGTTTAAACCTTTTATAATTATTATTAAGAGGAAAACCTGAGCAAGAAGTTAGAGCAGCTTTCTGTAGGTGTCACTGTGGAGACTTTAAACCTTATCCTCCTCCTTATATAATGTGCAATTTGCTTCCCAATTTCAATTGACTTTAAATAGAAAAACTTTTTACTGAAAACTTCTACTCAAATGCTTTGTTTGCCTTCCATGCCATAGAAAAGGGATGGAAAGAACAGAGATCCTGATCTGTTGAGGTCAGCAAGATTTCTGATTTCATAATGGAACAGCATTCTGCCCTAATACTCACCACTGAAATGAAAAAAGCTTAGGATAACTGGTTTTGATCCTGAGCTCTTTCAGTTTTGGTACGCAAGACAAATTCCTGGGCACAGATTTCTGTCAATCTTGGTGACAGGGTTCAGACAACACAATACCCACATTTAGAGGTTGGGTATGGTTTGAGTACGTGTGGGTTGTATTTGAAAAGTGGCCATCATACTGCCTGCACCCAGCTGCAGTAAAAAACCATGAGCAACCCCATGAAGGTAACCCATGGGTTTGTTGTTGGATTGTGAAATATGGATTGTTTCTGGTTAACCAAGCATGGTTTCTTAGCGCATCTGGGTTCAGGCAACATGACAACCTGCATTTCAACTGGACAGCCATCTTGTACTGGCAGAGGGTTGGACCTGATGGCCTTCCTGGCCCCTTCCAACTCTAATATTCTGTGATTCTATGATTCAAGGTCCAAGATCTGCTCAGTGCAGGACACTGAGTTGAACCATCACTCTCGGATGGCTGTCCAGATGCATCCTGGATGCCTCTAGTGTGAGAGAGTCCACAACCTCCCTAGGTGATTGGTTCCATTGCCATACTGCTCTAACGGTCAGGAAATTTTTCTGATATCTACCTGGAATCTTCCTGTAACTTGAGCCTATTATTTTGTGTCCTGCACTTTGGGATGATCAAGAAAAAATCCCGATCTTCCTCTGTGTGACAACCTTTTCAAGTACTATTTCTCCTCTCAATTCTCTTCTTAAGACTAAACATGCCATTTCTTTCAGTCTCTCCTCATAGGTCTTTGTTTTTAGTCTCCAGATCATTCTTGTTGCCCTCCTCTGAATCCATTGCAGCTTGTCTGAATCTTTCTTAAACTGTGGTGCCCAGAACTGGACACACTAGTTCAGATGAGGCTTAATCAGTGCTGAGTAAAGGGGAACCGGTACTTCACAATATTGGGAAGTGATATGTCTATTAATGCAGCCTAAAATAATATTTGCCCTTTTTGCAGCCACATCACTTTGTTGACTCATATTCAGCTTGCAATCTACAGCAATGCCAAGATCCTCTTCATTTGCAGCATTGTTAAGCCAAGTATTCCACATCTCGTAACAATGTGTTTGAGGTTTTTTCCCCCCTACTTGCAGAACTTGGCATTTGATTTCCCTAAATTTCATTGTTATTTTTCATCCCAGGTCACCAATCTATCAAGGTTAGCCAATTAAAAAAGGAAATTAGATTTGTCTGGAAGAAGACTGAGCCCAAGTAGGAATTAAGTGCTTCTGCCTTTTCTTTTCCATTGTTATCATTTTGTCATTGACATTGAGTAGTTGTACCCTCATTTCTTTCCCCAGTGTTTTACTTTGGACATATCTGAAGAAGGCTTTTTTGTTGCATTCAGTCTCACTTGCTAGCCCCAGTTAATAACTTGCTTTAGCCTTAACATAGAAACATAGAAACAGTCAGAAGGGACCTCCCGGGCCATCTAGTCTGACCTCTGGCACCAGCCGGCTCCGCTCACAACATGCCCACCATGTGGGCATCCAGCCTATCCTTGAACACCCTCACCGATGGGGCCTCAACGACCTCTCGTGGAAGCCCATTCCACGCCCTCGGGGTCCTGATTGTCAGGAAGTGCTTCCTGGCATCCAAATGGAACCTTGGCTCCCTGAGCTTTGCTCCGTTGGAGTGCATCCTGCCTTCCTCTGCAGGGGAGAACAGGTCTCTACCCATCTGCATGTGACACCTCCTCACATACCTGTATGTCGCCAACATATCCCCTCTGAGTCTCCTCTTCTCCAGGCTGAAGAGACCCAGTTCCTTCAGTCTTGCCTCATACGGCATCCCCTGCAAACCAGCCACCATCCTTGTGGCCCTACGCTGCACTGACTCCAACCTGGCTATATCCTTTCTGTAATGAGGGGCCCAAAACTGAACACAATACTCCAGTTGCGGACGCACCAGAGTCGTGTAGAATGGTAGTAATACCTCTCTTGATCTAGAAGCCACACTTCTGGCTATGCAACCAAGGGTGGCGTTCATCACACTGCTGACTCATGTTTAGCCTGCAGTCAACCAGCACCCCGAGGTCCCTTTCACAAGTGCTGCTCTCCAGTCACTTGTCACCTAACCTGTACTTATGACAGCTATTCCTATGCCCCAAGTGCAAGACCTTGCACTTATCCACATTGAACGCCATCCTGTTGTCTCCTGCCCACTTCCATAGTCTGTCCAGATCCTTTTGGATCCTTTTGGATCTGGAGTACCTGCTCCTCAGTTGTGGCTGCTGCTCCAGTTTTAGTGTCGTCTGCGAATTTGATCAGTAGACTGTTCACCCCTTCTTCCATGTCGTTAATGAAAAGATTAAACAGCATCGGCCCCAGGACAGAGCCCTGGGGGACCCCGCTTGTCACTGGCCGCCATCCCGATGATTCCCCGCTAATGGTTACCTTCTGCTTTTGGTCAGTCAACCATGCCCTAATCCACCGGACAGTGCGTTGGTGTATCCCAAAACTCCTCAGTTTCTCAAAAAGGATACCATGGGGCACTTTGTCAAAGGTCTTGCTGAAATCCAGGTATACCACATCAGCTGCATCCCCTCCATCTAGCCATCTTGAAACCTTGTCATAGAATTCCACAAGGTTTGTCTGGCAGGACCTGTTTTTGCGGAAGTCGTGTTGCGTGGCTGTCAGCCTCCCTTCCCTATCTAGCATCACTAGATCTCTCTCCATTATGAGCCTTTCCATTGTTTTTCCTACAATGGATGTAAGGCTAACCGGTCTATAATTCCGCTTGTCCTTTCTACTACCCTTTTTGAACATTGGGACCACTGATGCCACCCTCCAGTCCTCTGGAACTTCACCCGTTCTCCACGAGGTCTCAAAAATGGAGGCCAGCGGACGTGAGAGAACCCCGCCAACTCTCTAAGTACTCTTGGGTGTAACCCGTCAGGGCCTGGCGCCTTTGTAATGTCCAATGCCCTGAGGAGCCCCTCGACTTCAAGGGGCGTGACTCTAATCTGTGCCCCTAAATCCCCAGCCTCATCTAATCTCCTATGTAGATATCCCCTGTCCTGCTTTGGGGACAGGAGGCAAAATAGTCATTTAGCATCTGTGCCTGTTCCCTCATATCAGTCACTGGATCTCCTTCCTCCTTATTTAGTGGTCCCACCACCTGTCTCCCCTTCCTCTTCCTCAGCCTTCCTGATTCTATTCTTACAGTTTTGTGAAACTACATGGGCTTCTTCTGTTGTCTTCTGCCCTTTTTCCTTGTTGGAATTGTTTGTAATTGTGCATTTAGAATTTCCTTTTTAAAAATTTGGCAAGGAATTTTTCCTATTCCCCACCTATCTTGGATTTATTTTCTCTTTAGAGTCACTTGCTAGAAGATTTTACTAATCATTGTTCTCAGTGTATTAAAAATGGCTTTCCTAAAATCCAAAGTACATGCTTGGCATCATTTGACTTTTGCTTCCTTCAGAATCAAGAATTCAAGTGTGGCACTGTCATTTTCCATCAGAATTCCTGTAGCTGCCACTTTGACTACTAGGTCTTCTCTCTTGGTTAGTCCCAAGTCAAGGACAGCTGTTCCTCTTGTTCCTTCCTTCACTTTCTCTTGGAAGAAGTCATCAGCAGCACATGTTAGGAATCTCTTGGAGGTGGCATGTTTAACAGGATTCATCTCCCAACAAAGATCAGGGACACTGAAGTCTCCCGTAACAATGACATCATGCCTCCTTGAAACACTGGCAGTTTGCTTTTCAAAAATTTCATCTTTGTTTTCACCTTGACTGGGTGGTTGCCACTGTGTTCCTTTTTTTCCTTGCTCCATTTGTATTATTGAGGTGTTCTCGATGGAGCTACTAAGTGCATCCTTCTGTATTTCTGGGCAGAGATATATATCTTTAACATATAATGTGACTCAACCTCCCTTTCTGTTCCTTCTGTTCTTCTTGAACAGGTTATATCCTTCAACTGTTGAATTCCAGACATGGGAGTCATCCCACTAAGTTTCCATTATGCCTATCCTGTCATATTCACCCTCTTGTATTAAGAGCTCAAGTTCATGCTTGGAGTTTCTCATACTTCAAGCATTAATATATAGACATTGAAGACCATATGTTGTATACTCTAGCTTTCTTCCTACATTTTTTGGAAGACCATTATTGGGCACTGTTAGAGCTGTTCTCTCTGCTGTAGTGCATAAGCCTTTGTCTGTTGTTATGCCCAGGTGTACTCCCCCCACCCCCCGTAAGATTCAGTTTAAAGCTCTCCTGAGAAACTACTTCATGGTGTGACTGAACACACTCTTTCCAGCCCATCCCTTGCCAGCAGGCCATCTTCCAAGAAGAGTAGCCTGTGGTCCCAGAATTCAGATCTCTTACATCAGCATCACTTTTGTAGCAGGCATTCACTTGAAGTGTTTTTCTTTCCCTGTCTATTCCTCTTCCAAGAACTGGAAGAACTGAAGAGAAATCTAGTGGAGTCCTAAAGTTTCTTACTTTCTTCCCTTAAGCTTCAGAGTCTGACATGAATTCTTCAAAGCTCCACTTGGCAGTGCCATTTGTTCCCACATGTATAAGAAGGAAGGGATACATGTAAGTGGGCTCTTATGAGCCAGTTATATCACTAATCTGTCCTTCAGGGAGACAGCATACCGGATGAGTCCATGGGTCTTTCATGTGTTTCATGTCTTTCATGTGTTTCCATACATGTGTTTCCATCCCATGCAACAAGGAGTCTCCAACAACTTAACAGTCTCCTCATTCTTGCAAGCCTTGGTATCATTGCCACTACTTGGTTGACCTTCAGCTTCCTGTTCAGTGTTGCATGAGATGGCTTGCAGTTCTTCCACAGCAGACTGTCCTCCAGTTTCATCCTCAAGTAACTGAAAGCAGTGTGAGAGCTCCAGGGCTTGCACTGGTGCAGTGTCTTCTAGTTCTTCTGCACCTGTCACCCTTTTCCAGGGAGTTTCCTCCTCATTTTCCCTTCCCTCAAGATTCTCCTCTTCTGCATCAGCTTGCCGTTACACTTCTAGCTTCTGTTCTATTCTTAGCTGTTGCAGTTCCACCACTCTGTCTAAAAACTCTTCATCTTCTTTTACTACCTTGAGGGTGGACACTTGCTGCTCCAGTGCTCTCACCTTTCTTTCTAACAAGGCTACTAACTTGCATGTGTTGCACATGTAGGCCATGTTGACCTTAGGAAGGAAAACCAACAGAACAGACTTTGCAAGTCACCACCACTGTGGAGTCTTCTCGGTGCATTCTTGGGGCAGGAGGATGACTTGTCACAGCGTCTTACATCGGGTGACAAAAGCTGCAGCTGCCAAAGTTCCCTTGCTGGCACACCTGTGAAATGAAAAGGAGCTCTGCCAGATTCATTTGCATCTGCTTGTTGCAGGGAAAGGAGAACTACAGCATATAGGCTCAGGAGCAAAAAGACTTTATGATGCTGTAGAATTACTGCAATTTCATGACAGGTCAAACTGGCACTTTCAGAAACATGCTCTGCTATAGATCTCCTTCCTTGGGGAACAGCTGCTCCCCCAACCCTGATGAACCATTATCTTGAGATTCTCAATTTTCATGTTAATAAAGATCAAGTCACTAGCCTGAGTAGGACCTGAGATAAGAGGCAAAATGTGGAGTTATTATTCTGCCCATTTTTTCATGGGAAGCTGAGACTTTGCCTTTATGTGTTTTTTAGTCAAGGAATTAAGTTATAGCAGTGATGTCCATTGTCCAGAGAAAAAACTTCCTTGCTCATTTCTATGCAGCTTTATTTGGCCCTTCCTGATAGAAATGTTCATGGCCCAGGGAATAATGCACACATGCAGTTCAGAAAATCCAGGCCTGCAGTGGAGCTCTAAGTGGCAATAAATGTGCCATCTAAAAACAAAAGGTA
Source organism: Varanus salvator macromaculatus (assembly GCA_023646645.1). NCBI lineage: Eukaryota > Metazoa > Chordata > Lepidosauria > Squamata > Varanidae > Varanus > Varanus salvator. The sequence goes on from JAIXND010000795.1 coordinate 18,273,972, forward strand.
GTAGTAAGATTAGGAGTTGATGATCTTTCTCTTTCAGATGCTACTTAATTTCCCCTCCCTTAGTTTGTAAATATTTAAAAATATGAGTTATACCAAAAGTAGCACACTGTTATTAGACCAGCTTTGCTGGAAGAGGAGAATTAGAATGCCAGGCCTGTAACCCCTACATTTTCTCCCCCACTTTTTTATGAATAAATAATTAAAAACAGTTGACACATTTTTCTTTAGAAAGCCTGCAAACCTGATGAACTAACTCCCCTACTTTTTTGTGTCCTCCCTGCCATCCTTTTGGGCCTGCCACAGCCTGTTCAGGCAATATGTCAACACTGCAATGTTCCAATCCAGTATCTTGTATTAAGTATCTTGGTACATATGTTTACAGAAATGTACAGTGGGGTACATGTGTGCAGCTGACTGTAGCATCAATAAGGGGGTTATGACGTATGTCTAGCTTTAAGAAAGCTTGCAAGTTTTAGTTCCTTCTCTTCCTTTTCCTCTGCTTTGGAGCTGAGGTGGTCTGCCATGCATCTGTTCAGAAGTTACTGTAGCAATAAAAAAAAACCTTGTTGGGTCTCCAAGTCTATTATGCATTGCCAAGAAGGCAGATCATAGGGTGTGGACTAAGATGATAAGCTCACTTCTCCACACCCATATTTACAATGTCCAAAGGCTGTATAGAGGTAGAGGAAAACACTCAGGGTTTTGGAGGCAGGTAAGAACCTCTTGGGATAGCAGATCTATTTAACTTGGCACAAGAGGGGGTTAGATTTAGTAGACAATTTCTCCCAGTAGCCCTGGTGCTCAAACAGGCCCTATTGCTCTTCAGTTACTAGATCTATCAGTAGGGTAGATACTCCTTGATGGTATCAGGGCTTTTAAAAAATGTGCAGCTGGACACAAAATGTTCAATACCAGGGAAAATGTACAGTTCCAAAAGAAAAGGTGTGCAATTCAAAATCCAGGTAATGCAACATCAGTGTGATGTTATCGGATGTAAGAAGTGGCTGATAACAATTTGAAGTGTGAAGTAAACAACTGAGGCTCCTCGAGATTCCTAAACCTGGTCAAGTTTACTCATTTCTCCTTCCCCTGTGGAAGAAACTCATCACAGACTCCATTTTCTATAGAATATCTACAGATACTGCCACGGTGAAGGGCATAACATCAGAACATGGAAAGCTCTTTCCTGACCAATGAAGTCATCAGTGTTATGAAAAGGGCAGTGGTGCCATGCCAGAAAATATCCAATATGACATTCTTAACTAACTGCTGCTCTGAGCTACAGAGCGATTGCACATACAAGGAAAATGTAGAAGTGTGTGAAGTGCATCCCGCTGTGCTCCTTTCCCCCCACCCCCGCCTGGGAAATTCCTTTGCTCCCTGATGCACTTCTCCTGGTCAAGCAGAAGTAGGCAACATTTGCATTGCACTAGCAGAGGCAGGCGGGGAAACCTATACCACAAATGAAATATATTGTGAGTCTGAATAGCTGAAGGTGGGGGCATGCTAATCTCTGTGCTATAGCTGCAGGAAAAGCTCCCTTGGACATTGTCCTAGCTGGTGGGCGTGGCACATGTTTTCCTTTAATACACTGTTCTTGAACTTCTCTCTTCAAATGTCAAAAACATTAGTCAGCCTGGAAATTACAAGAGTTCAAAACCAACAAATTCTAACTTCTTGCCTGTTTTTGGACCTTCAGTGTTTTGAGGTTTTTTGTTTTTTGGCATGGAAGGCATTTTAAAGCAAGGCAAGACTGATGGGATTAATAACAGTATTATTGTCCAGAAAATAATGGTGAATTTGAAACTTTCTGGAACCCTGCATGAAAGATACTAAAGTTTGATGATGTCGGAAGTGGGGGGAGTAAGTATATCTTCTTTCTTCTAGTGTATCCTATCCCGTCATCCTTTGCAGAATTAGTCTTAGTATATATGTGCAGCAGTATTCAGTGGTAGAGTTTTGTGTATTTTTTAAATTTTTGAGTCCACCATTTTAGATTTCTGCCACTTATTTTATTTCCACCTCTTCAGACTGCATATGCAAGACACCATTTTTAAATGTTTTTCTATGAGAAAAAAACTCCCTCCAAATAGAAAGCTTGCTCAACAGGAAATGAGTTGGGCTAGCATCTTCCTCCCTGATGTGCAATTTTGACTCGTAGAGGGTTGTTGTTTTTATGTGCAAAATCATACAAGAGTAGTGTCCCAACCTGTAGACTGTCTTGAAAATTATATGTAATCCAGTCTGAGCTCCTTGAAGAAATAGCAAGATACAGTTACACATCCTATGATCAGAAATGTAATGCTGAGTTTTGAAATGTAAGCAACTTTGGGAGCCACCCTTGCACAAGAGCTGTGGAACAACAGCAATAAAAAGGAACTCTCAATTTCTTAATGTATACAGAATCCCTTGGTGTGAGTGGTGAATCCAGGATTACAGTACTTTCCAGATGAAACCTCAATTAGGTGCTAATTGTTTCTGAGGGTTTGCTGCACAGGGTTTCTGACCCCACTGTGCTTGAATCCAGGCTTCCCCACTTCCTCCACAGTTCTCTCATCTACCCCCTGAACAGCGTATGTGGAATTCTTTTTGCAGAGGGTCATAGAGGATGTTATGACTAAAGAGAGAAGTCTTGTGCTTTCACTGCATGGGAGATTTTGAGGGGGAATGGAGAATTCCAATGATATATTTCCTATAGGGACATATTTCCTTGTATGTGTCAAGGCTTCCTTCCTTCTCACATTAAAAACTACAGACCTTTCTTGCAAAATGTTCTTTATTGACAAAAGAATTTCTCAGAAGCCCAAACACCCAGAATGAATCTCTGAGCATATGCAGAGCTGCTTGTTAAACTCAATCTAAAATTTACTTCCAGGAACTCTCCTTTTGAGAATGTTTGAACCCCATCCTTTCAGGAAAAAAGCATGCTTATCCTCTAATTGGGTCACCCTCCTCTGCCCAATTGGATCATGGGGTCGAGAGCTGTACCCACCTTGTCTGTCTCTGAGAAGCTCTCCTGTTCCAAGCCCGCTCCCAATAACTGTACATCTTAGTCATTCTCAGAGGCTGCCTACTTAAGAGTCTGGCCTTGAGATAAGTGCCTCCAACCTCTTTTATCTTAGCATCTGGAACTGGCCCACATTCTGGGGGCTTTCTTTGCTGCTCCTCCTCCTCTTGAGTCCCAGTCAGCAAGGCTTGAGAAAGTACATCAAGAACAAACTGTCTTTCTCACTCCTAACAGCTTGAGGCAATACCTAATCAAAGCCACATACTTTGGACCAAAGAAAAGAGAGACAATTGATAGCCCTGCAGATGGGGTTTCTTCCTGGTGTTGCCCTGCCTGCTGAGTAAAGCTTACCGTATTTTTCGCTCTATAAGACGCACCTGACCATAAGACGCACCTAGTTTTTAGAGGAGGAAAACAAGAAAAAAATATTCTGAATCAAATGGGCACATAATCACAGGTACATTACCCATCACTTCCCCATGGGCTGCACATCTGACAGACTTACTGCACACACACATTCACTCTATAAGACGCACAGACATTTCCCCTTACTTTTGAGGGGGAAAAAAGTGAGTCTTATAGAGCAAAAAATACGGTATTTCGAATTTTGTCAAGAGAATACTATGGTTATAGCAAACACTCTTTTCCAACAACCCAAGAGATGACTCTCCGCATGGGCATCACCAGACGGTTAACACAGAAATCAGATTGACTATGTGCTCTGCAGCCAAAGATGGAGAAGCTCTATACAATCAGTAAAAACAAGATCAGTAGCTGACTGTGGAATTGAAGAAAGTAGGGAAAACCACTAGGCCACTCAGGTATGACCTAAATCATATTCCTGATGAATATACAGTAGAGGTGACAAATAGATTTAAGGAATTAGATCTGATGGACAGAGTGCCTGAAGAACTATGGACGGAGGTTCGCAACATTGCACAAGAGGTAGCAACTAAAACCATCCCAAAGAAAAAGAAATGCAAGAAAGTAAAATGGCTTTCTGAGGAAGCTTTACAAATAGCTGAGAAAAGAAAGCAAGGGAGAAAGAGAAAGATACATCCAATTGAATGCAGAATTCCAGAGAATAGCTAGAAGAGATAAGAATGCCTTCTTAAATGAACAGTGCAAAGAAATAAAAAAAACCAATAGAATAGGGAGGAGCAGAGATCTCTTCAAGAAAATTGGAGATATGAAGGGAATGTTTCATACAAAGATGGGCATGATAAAGGACCAAAATGGTAGGGACCTAACAGAGGCAGAAGAGATTAAGAAGAGGTGGCAAGATTACACAGAGGAACTATACAAGAAAGAGCTTAACATCCCTGATAACCACGATGGGGTGGTCACTGACCTCGAGCCAGACATCCTGGAATGTGAAGTCAAATGGGCCTTAGGAAGTCTGAGCAGCAACAAAGCTAGTGGAGATGACAGCATTCCAGCTGAGCTATTCAAAATCGTAAAAGTGCTACACTCAAAATGCCAGCAAATTTGGAAAACCCAACAGTGGCCACAGGATTGGAAAAGGTCAGTTTACATTCCGATCCCAAAGAAGGGCAATGCCAAAGAATGTTCAAACTACCGCACCATTGCACTAATTTCACATGCTAGCAAAGTTAAGCTCAAAACAAGCTAGGCTCCAGCAGTATGTGGACTGAGAACTACCAGAAGTACAAGCTACAGGCAGGATTTTGAAGAGGGAGAGGAACTAGAGATCAAATTGCCAACATATGCTGGATCATGGAGAAAGCTAGGGATTTCAGAAAAACATCTACTTCTGCTTCATTGACTATGCTAAAGCCTTTGATTGTGCGGATCACTGTGGCAAGTTCTTAAAGAGATGGGAGTACCAGACCATCTTATTTGTGTCTTGAGAGACCTATATGCAGGTCAAGAAGCACTCCATGTCTGAGAACTAGACACGGAACCACTGATTGGTTCAAAATGGAGAAAGGAGTTCGGCAAGGCTGTATACTGTTGCCCTGCCTATTTAACTTGTATGCAGAGCACATCATGACAAAGGCGGGGCTAGATGAATCACCAGTTGGAATTAAGATTGCTGGGAGAAATATCAACAACCTCAGATATGCAGATGATACCACTCTCATGGCAGAAAGTGAAGAGGAACTAAAGAGCCTCTTGATGCGGGTAACGGAGGAGAGTGCAAAAGTTGGCCTGAAACTCAACATTAAGAAAACTAAGATCATGGCATCCGGTCCTCTCACTTCCTGGCAAATAGATGGGGAAGAAATGGAGGTAGTGACAGATTTTATTTTCCGGGCTCCAAGATCACCGCAGATGGGGACTGCAGCCAAGAAATTAAAAGACGCTTGCTCCTGGGGAGGAGAGCTATGGCAAATCTAGACAGCATACTAAAAAGCAGAGACATCAACCTGCCAACAAAAGTGCATATAGTCAAGGCTATGGTTTTCCCAGTTGCAATGTATGGCTATGAAAGCTGGACCATAAGGAAGGCTGAGCGCCAAAGGATTGAGGCCTTTGAATTGTGGTGCTGGCGGAGACTCTTGCGAGTCCCTTGGACCACAAGGCAATCAAACCGGTCAGTCCTAGAGGAGATCAACCCTGACTGCTCTTTAGAAGGCCAGATCCTGAAGATGAAACTCAAATACTTTGGCCACCTAATGAGAAGGAAGGACTCCCTGGAGAAGAGCCTAATGCTGGGAACAATAGATGGCAAAAGAAGAAGGGGATGGCAAAGAATGAGAAGGCTAGATGGAGTCACTGAAGCAGTTGGTGTGAGCTTGAGTGGACTCCGGGGGATGGTGGAGGACAGGAAGGCCTAGAGGAAGGTTGTCCATGGGGTCACGATGGGTTGGACACAACTTCGTGACTAGCAACAACAATTATATGGCATGCAGAAGGTTGTCAAATAGCATCTGGGGAGAATATATCACTCTCCCTGCTGGGAAAATGGCAGTGTGCAAGCCGCTTGCAAAGAATGGGAAAAATCCCTTGATGTTCTTACTGATGTTCATTTTGGAGCAACCATCACTGTTTATGCTCCTTTTTTCAGTCACCGAAATGTGTACAAATGTCTATAATTTTTTTAAAAGCATGCATTCATGGCTTTCATATATGTAGTTTTGCCAAGTCAGTGGCCTTGTAAGTTTCATCTGTCAAAGGTTACAAAGTGTAGCTGGTAAGATAGATGGAAATTGGCAAGGGGAAATTACACAAAGGCTCATTTGGGCACAGTTGCCAAGTTGTCAATGAACAATCACCTATAAGGGACAAACTAGGTGCACCAAAAGTGGGAGCAGCAAGATCTCGCTCTTAAACTCACAATGGAGTATTACAATCCTCTGAATTTCAAGGGTTGAACTGACAGTTCTTAGTGTCTTCCAGTTTTTAAAGCTTTCCCTGCAACTGTGGAAATGTTACTACCTTCTCCCCTTTTTGTAACCCAGTTTTGGAGCACTTACTGTTGTGATTGTTGAGACTTCCAGACAGTTCTAGGAAAAATCCAACAACAACCCTGAATAGGGAGCTGAATGGGATGGATTGAATAAGGCCACTTTGGGGTCTTGGCAGGTCTAAGTCCCACTGGTGCTGGTGTCCCATTGGCTCAATCCTGTTCTGCACCATCCCCCACCCAAAAAAGGAAAAACACATTCACATTTTCCAGACTGGGAAATATACCCAGGTTTCATGGCTGGGAAGTAAATGAGGAAAAATATAATACAAATTTCACCTCAATTTACCTCCCAACCATGAAATTCTCTCTCTCATCCTCCCTCCCTCCCTCCCTCACACACACACACACACACACACACACAAATAGCAGCAAATGAAAAGGGGTAGTGATCTGAGCATAGAGTGGGTTCTGCTATGAAGGAAACTGCGATACTGGCTGGAGGATAGAGGGTGAAGGAGGGGTAGAACAGTCCATGGTAAGCTCATCTGTGTTTTGGGCACACCCTGGGTTCTCTCACACTCAAACAACCCACCATGGCATATTCACAGAGTGGCTCACTGTGATGTGCAAGTGCAACCAATGAAAGTCTCCAATGTGCTCTTCTCTCTCTGTCTTGTCTTGGAGATTACAGCACCAAGTTGAAACTTCAAGCATGATGCTGTCACAGAGCGGCAGGCTCAAAGCAGATCTAGGGTGGCAGATTCTAGTTACCTTTGGCATTGATCAACTACTGTTATTTCTAAGGGCAAAGGTTAGTTCAACTCCCATTGCTCTGCTATTTCATTTGTTCTGCCATTTCATTAGGTTCCTACTGTTTTGCCAAAGCAAGTGAAACTCGGCGTTATCAATGTTAGCATGTTGCACAAACTGCCAAAAAGAGGAAATGTGAGTGATTCTTTCACGATTGTTCCACATGTATAATGTATTATCTAAGCTGGTTACTTGCATGTTTCTACAGTGGGAAGGATGCATATGTTATATATGTATCTGGAAGATAGAGAAGCCACTACAACAAAGTTTCAGAAACTTTTCTTTCAACATGGCCTGTTTAGATCTGAAGGTATCACCACATTCCCATTTGCCCTTCCAAACTAAAAAGCCCCAGCCATTGTAACCCTTTGTAATAGAGCTGTGGGTCCAGTTCACTGATAATTTTAGTAGCCCTTTTTTGCCCCTTTGCCAGATCAACAATATCTCTTTTTAGATACAGCAGCCAGATCTCTAAGTGTGATCACACCACAGATTTGCATAACGGCATTGCAATGTATTTTTTTTACTTTTCTAATTGTGCTTAATGATTCAGTCATGACCTTGTTTCTTCCCTAATGATGCCCAAAACCAGGGCTTTTTTTTTGTCATAGAACGCACTGGAACTGTGTTCCGGCACCTTTTTTTCCAATGGATTTTACGAAGGGATTTTGAATCGCCTGTCGGGGCGTAGCAGATCAGCAGCAAACATCATTAACATAGTGCCTGCGGGCTGCTTTTGTGTCCGTGCTGATAGTGAGTGCTTTCTGCTGCAGCGACCACTATGTTTATGTATTTGTAGAGTGACTGGCTTTGTGTGACCCCAAGATGTGAGTTCCAGCACCTTTTTTTTTTTTTTTAACATAAAAAGCACTGCCTAAATCTAATAATTTCCATAGAATTCTCCCTTTTCATAGCTGCTACACAATAGGTTGATATTTTCATTGAGCTAGCCATAACGATTGCAGTGACTATTTCCTGGAGATTTAAATCCTGTTTCAAATCCTGTTTTTGGGAACAAAGCTCCTTGATTTATTATGTTTGGGTCTGGGTTTCTGTTTTGCTTCAGTTGTTTTGTACAGTTGGCTTGTCACAGCTGCCTTCAATGTTTTTAGGCTTCAATTATCCCATGTTGTTATTTCGAAAAAAACCCATAAATTAAGCTGAAATTAATCAGAAAGGCAGACAAATAAGTTGACTGAACCTGCAGATAAGTAAATTGGATGCAAAGTTGGAATACTGTATCATAGTAGTCTGCCTTTGAAATTCGGTGTTGGGAAAATACAGAAGTGTAAGTAAAACACATTTTTATGGTAACTGGTGACATCTGATAGTTTCCAAATTGCTGCAGCACATGGCACTTTAATATAGGAACAGGAAAATGGAAAATTCAATTGCAGTGAAATAATAATATGTTTTCCCTCCCCATAGTTATAAACATGTTCCTTACCTAGCAGATTGCAGCTCTCTGAGCTTTAAATGCAGCCTGGCACTTGAAGGTAAAGAGGAGTCTTCAGCTGCTGAGTTTTGCATTCTTTCTTGATGATAAGTCACACTGAATTGGATGCCTGTGTACACCAGTTGTTAAGGAACATGGGTGGGAAGCTGCTGTCCAACCCGTGTCCTGCTCGTATGTTCTTGTGAGAAGCTAGTTGGCCACTGGGTGAACATAATGAGGAATGATCGTCTGAACCAGCACAGTTCTTCTTATGTTGTTCTGATGGTTCAGATACTGGGATTGCCATTCACATGTCTTGGTGAGGGCTGAAACAAAGAACTTGTGTAGTGAGACTATGGGTAGAAAAAGGAGGAAATGGTCTGTGCTTTGGTGCTTGCTGAGAAAGGTTGGGAAGCAATTTCTTGTTGTCTGAAGTAACTTTTATGATAGGAGGGAGCTGGATGGATGTTCTTTGTGATGCATGTTCTCCACCAGCCTCATTCCTGCTGTCTTTCTGCTAACTCTATGTTTCTAGCGCTCTTTCCCTAGAGGGAGAATATTGCTTTAAAACTTTCTCACACTTAGGGGGATTGAGTGAGGAGATTTGAAATGGTCAAGGGTGGGCAACCTGGTGTCCTCCAGCTTTCTTTGGGCTGCTTACTTCCATCAGTCTCAGCCAATGGTCAAGGATTATGTGAGCTGTAGTCCAACACATCTGGAAGGCACTGGGTTTATCTCTGCACTCTTTTGACCAGCTGGAGGGGAAATGTGTATTCTGTTCTGATGCTAATTAACAGGAAACCTGCAAATGAGCATTCTAAATACTTAGGGCTTACCCCCCCCCCCTTGAAGATAGCATATTTGAATTGCCTCTTGGGGGTTTTGAAGGTATCACTATTTTTCTTGACAATGCTGGCTATAGAAGGCTATGGTGTCTTTCAGTAATTTTAAGCTCTGAATTTAATTATTGCATCCCACTGTTCTTTATTGTCTCATGGCAGGCCCCCCCCCCCACTTTAGATGGTAATTCAGTTATAACAAAATGTGGTAAATCAGCCCTGCTGCTTCTGGGGGCCCTTCTGCCCCTTCTGCAGATTGGGACCTTGGACATCTACCCTAAAGTTCTTCCCTGAGTGTTCCACTACTAGAAGAAGACAATAAGTGCAGAAACACCGAGAGGTGTTAGGCAGAGGAAGTTGAAATCAGTAGGATGCCAGGTATTTAATCTCTTGGGCAATCTTCCCACCACCACAGACATGCACACATAAACCACAAAACAAAACAGGGACCACCCTGTAGTAATAGGTGCCATTTTTTTGTTTTGTTTTTGCTAAAAGCTCTCTGATATATGTGAAACTTCTGATTTAATAATAGGAAATACCACTTGTATTTGTCAAGCATAGAATTGATCTTGCCTACAATTGTGACTTCCCTCTCAGCCAATGTACAGCATCCCAAGCTTGTCAAAGCCTGTTCTCTCATAATTCAAAGGCTTCTTCCATTAAACTGATCTTGGTTTAGAACTCACACAGCCCAGCATGTCATTGGATCTGTTATTTACTTAACAGAGTAAACAAACGAAGGCTTGATTTGCACAAATTTCTTTGGCATTTGAAAAAATGCACAAACTGCGGCCTGTCTTAGAGACAGAAGTTTGCGGGAAAAGGTTTCTGGTCACTGGATTGAAAGAAGGCAGGAAGCCTGTCACACTCACATGAGCCAGATGTCTTAATGTCAGCACATCCTGAATCCCTTACTTTCAGGGACTTTTAACCATGCTATTAGAGGTCAGATCTGAGTGGAAGAGGGAGAACAATGTCTTGTTTTCCATTTTATTTTGTTTTTGTAATCACTGGACACATACATGCATTCTGTGGTGTGCCAGCAGACAATTCTCTAGAAGGTTAGCAGCTATTGAAGGAAGGGGGTTCAATGCTGGAGTTCAAAAATATGCCATGCATCATTGCTGAATTTTTACTTAGCTTTCAGAAGACAAAATGGCCTGTTGTAAGTTTCTGCTTTTCCTTGGAGAGAAATACAGAAGTTTATAGGCAGTACCTACTTCAGTATCTACAGTAGATCTCAACCAGTGAAGCCTTTGCATGTTAATCCCAGTGTTCTGGCTACTAAGTGATGGGAAGATAGAGCCAGTGTGGTACAGTGGTTAAGAGCATGGGAGTGGGACTCAGATGACCTGGGTTCTAGTCCCTGCTCAGCCATGGAGCCAACTGGGTGACTTTGGGCCAGTCACAGACTCTCAGCCAAACCTACTTCACAGGGTTGTTGTTGTGGGGATAAGATGGAGGAGGAGATGTAAGCTGCCTTGAGCCCTTTGTAGGAAAAAGGCAGGATATAAATCAATCAATCAATAAGATAGGAAGTTGCTTTAAGTCCATCTATCTCTGTGTTAGCTACAAGAAGTGGCACCCATCCACTTGGGCTTCGGACAGGGATCTTTCCTATACCTACCTGGAGATTGAACAAGGAACAGCATGCAAAACGTGTGTTCTTATACTGAGCTATGGCCTTTCTCCAGATGTAAAGACACTGTGATTACATACAAGCATTAGGCATTGAGCACTTCTTTATTATTTTATGAATATTATTTAATGGAATGGATTATATCTGTTTAGGTTGTTGTCACTGTGCATTAAGAACTTATTTCTCTTTCACCAGTACCTACAGTCCTCATCTCCTGAATTTCTGACCTATCACCCATCAATGGAATCACCACAGAAACAAGATGGGAGTTCCAAGAGTTGTTTCTTGCTTTGATATTTCCATTGTTTTAAAAGTTTAGGCACCAGCCCTTGGTTAGATTAAGTCCTGGCCATCCTATTTCAGGCACACTTTGCACTTTCAGTCTTCTGCAAGCAGCTTGTCCATATTTGGAGGGCAAAGTAATTGCTTTTGTGCATGCCAGAATTATAAGGAACACTTCAGTGGATGTTAGATGTGACGATCTCATTTTCATTTAGTCTAGCTGGAGGATTTATGGAAAGAATGCTGCTGTAATTGATGGCATTGATGGATTAAGCATTGTTCAAAGTATCTTCAGTCCATAGTAGGTAACAGGTTTGTTTAAAAAAAAAAAAAACTTTTTTCCTTGGTTGACTGATCTAGGATTTCCTGAAACTTTCTCGTTCTCTTCTTTAAATAGCATTTGTGTCATTCAAATTTGGGTTTGACAAACTACAGCTTGTAGTAGCCAAAGCTAAATTTAAATTTCTGCAACCCATGACCCCTATCAGATAAGACAATGACTGGGGTCTCAGTATCACAGAGAAGAAATAAGCCAAGGCAATTTATTTCTCCCTCTCATCATGTGCTGGGGGGATTAAAAGAATTGCCTTTGGTGGCCCTGCCCTGCCACATTGTATAAAGCCAGTCAAGCTGGTGTGTTGCCACAAGTAGCTTGGGCCATTTTAGCTTTGGAGTTGGCGTGTTAGCTGCAGCAACAATCCACCCTGGCTGGATTTGAACAGCGTGAAAAGCTGTGCTGCCGAAGGTCATTAACTCCCTGGCACACATCCAGCACACATCAGTGGGGGAAAATAAATGATGGTGGCTTGTCTCCCTTCTGTGGTTGTGCAAACCAGACTCCTTCTATGCATTTATGCCAATTTCCCTGTCCATTTAGCTTTTCCTCTCTGTCCTTTTCCCTACTTCCCACACTTCTTTTTGTATAATCTTGTCTAATGAAAAAAAAATGTAGCTTTTAAATGCTTGCATGATTTTTGTGATCTTTCACTTGGCCTAATAAAGGCATCCTACTCTATGGATTATGTCAAAAAGTGTCCTTAATAATAGTGCATATCTGTGTAGTCACCTCATTAATGGGCAGGAGCCCTGTGTGGAAATTTAAGATGGCAGCCAGACTTTTGGACATTTAGTTGTTTACTATCCCTTACCATCCCCTAGCTTGCAGCTTTTAAAAATATTATTACGCCAATTTTCAGTTATCTGTGTTTTTCGGTTTTGTTTTATTTTTCCCTAGACTGTAATGTTATGCATTATTTTTCTAACTATCTGAAGCCAATGATGATTTGTATATTCAGGGATGTGAGGGGGTTTAGGGAGTGTTTGACCTAAGAAAAAGGCATCAGAGTTCCACCAAATCTGCCTAATATATCACCTGCCAAGATTACAGGAGCAGAAGCTGAAGAAGGCGATGAAAATTGTTGCTTTGCTCAAGAATATGTCATTAGAGCAATCCAAGAAGATAGAACAGTCTGTGAATTATTTTGACAGTTGCCTTAAACTGATGGGAACTATAATCACAAACTTGGAAAGATTAAGTTTTTGCACATGAGTCCACAGTTTTTGCCTCCCAACAGTACAATCTCTGGTTGTGCTTCCCTTTGGAAGCCTCTTTATGGAAAGCCAATTTGAGAGTGCTTGGAGATGGATATGATTGTCCGGATTACGTGAATTCAATCCTGAGGCCAAAATTTTGAAATTATGAGAAGACGTTTAACTTGATATTGAATATGCTAATTATGTTCCTGGTTCAGATTGGGGAGTGAGAGCAAGACCTTTAATCATCAAGTTTCTGCATGTATCAAGTAAAAACGCCTCCGCCAGGCAGAAGGAAAAGCTCTGTTGAGGTCCAGGCAACAATGAGATCGTGCTTTATCCAGATTTTACAAAAGAAATGCCTGAACAAATTTGGAGGAGGTAAATGAAAGTTATCTGCCACACAAAATTCCAGCCATATTCATTGTTGGCTCCCAAGGTGAGTTGAAGAAACTGTGATCCCCCGAAGCTGTGGGTTCTTTTCTTATGGGGGTTTGAGCTGCCTATTTTACCCAGAAGTCATCTTCTGATCTGCAACTTCTGCTACAGCTTTAGTTTAGTTTCTTTCTTTACTTCCCATAATTTGATTGGAAAGCTGTGAACATTTGGCCATGGTTTACATAGTTTCAGTAGATAAAGTTCCAGGCACCCGACTACTCTCTCTTTTGCTTTGTTACTTTTTTCCTCTCTGTTTCTCTTCTTGCTCCTTTAGTCAATGTTAATGTTAATCAAAGCTATTGCTGGGCTTAATATTTAGTGACATAATTGATGATCGTAAAGAAATGTGGTGTTATGAATTGAATCATTATCTTTCTGGGAGCTGCAAGCATAATTTTTAAAATTGCATTCATGATCTGGGTTTTTATGGGTTTCATTTATGTTTTCCCCCCAGAAATTGGGGGCTGGCTGGCTGGCTTGCTTGGGCTTGCTTTCTTTCTTTCAACTGTAAAGGCATAGAGCACAGCAGTGTGCATTGCAACATAGTCTATCCATGACATAACTTTGAATTATTCTGAAATGGATATCTTTTGTAGGAAAGACAAGATGTGTATGTATATGAGGGCAGAGACTGTTGTCTTAATAATGTCATTGTTAAAATGTCTTCCTATAATGTCAATAGACTGACAAATACAATTAAACAGAAGAAGGAATGTGGTAGCATTGATGTGGCAACAGGTACACACCAGCTTGGCAAGAAATTGGGTGGGAGAGGCTTATGTAACATATTTCCTTCACGTTTAGAACAGTATTAATTTTAATCCATAAGCAACTTTTGTTTTCACTTCAATAGACTATTATTCATCTTGATGGCTAGATTTCGATTGTGGTTGGAAAATACAAAGATGAAGTAATGGCTTTGATTAATGTGCTTGGACTCCTTAATCATGTTTCATGAATGTTTTGGTAAACTGCTTGATGTTGAGTATGATTGTGTGTGGGGGGGGGCAGGGGGGGATTTTAGTTACATTTTAGAACCCCTCCTGGACAGGAATGCAATCTTTCCAAGGAGGCACAGAATAATAATTCAGGTCTAATATGGCAGAATTTGGCCTGATTGACCATCTTTCCCAATGAGGGAGAATGCACCTTTATATCTTCTAGCCATGATAACTGGATTATCTATTGTTTTCCACATCCTTGATATCTGGTCAGAGACTGTAGGATTAAAATGTTCATAATATCAGACCATCGCCTCGGTTTGCTTGGACAAACAGGCCAAGGGTTGCTGGTCTTCGGAGCATTAATATTCTTTAATTTTTGCTGAACTACAAGAATATTTTGAAATCAGTAAGATACAACCAACTCATGCTAAAACTGGGGAGGGGGAATAAAATTTTGGGGGACTGAATTATTGTTTATGTTTCTAATACATCAATAGGTTCAAAACTTTTATATGTTATTTTGCTACCTTTCAACTTCAACTTCATAAATGCAGCATGTGAAAAACAGGTTGAATACTATTTTTACACAGCAGGCAGAATTCACATTAGTTTAAGACAGACATTTAAAAATTTTATTCAGATGCACAGCAGGAGTTGTGAAATATGGATATAGATGCTTTTCCCCTTAGGTTAATCTTCCATGTTTGGATATTCTACAAAGGCAGATTTAATGGCCAATCTGCACTTTTGCAGATTGAGGAAATTATAAAAGTAATAATTAATATGAAAATAGGAAGTTGCCCGGTTTGGGTAGATGTCCAGTTTTCTAATTCCCAAGCTTTTTCATATAATTCTATTTTTGAATCAGGCTGTCTGTCATCAGCACTCAGTAAAATTTGTATTAATGTAATTCCGAAATCAGACCCCTTCTGTGATAATTATCAACCTATTCATTAATCAGTGTTGACATCAAAATATTACCTGCAATCTTGGCTGACGGTCTACAGTGAGTTATTACAACATTAGTCCAATAGGAGCAGGTGGAATTCATTAAGAATGAGTGAGGGACTGGCAGTCTCAGACTGGTTATGAATTTGATTGCATTAAATAAGGACAGAACTGATGTAGCTGTTTTTATCTCCTTGGATGTGGAGAAGGCCCTTGATAAAATTTATTGGTAGTATATTCTTGGCACATTGAGAAATGCTGGTTTTCCTCCAGAATTTCAGAAATGGGTAAAAAAAAAGTAAAAAAAAAAAAAAAACCTGAAGCCAGAGTTAGGACAAATGATGTTTTGTCTGAATTTTTCTTATTTGAGATTATTTATTTATTATACTTATATCCTGCCTTTTTTCCTTTTTCAAAGAACTCAAAGCAACTTACATCATTCTTTTACTTCTCTAATCTTATCCCCCACAACAACCCTGTGAAGTAGGCTAGGCTGAGAGTCTGTGATTGGCCCAAACTCAGCCAATGAGCATTATGGCTGAACAGGGACTAGAACCCAGATCTCCCAGTCCTGTAGTCTTAACCGCTATATCAAGGATATTGTCTCTCTCTTCCCATTGATATTCCACTTACATTAGGAACCCCTGGCATATGCATAAAACAAAATCCTAATATTGAGGGATTGGTGCATAATGTGCTAGGTTATAAGCTTATTGATTATCCTGATGATCTGCTATTGATTGCTTTGGAACTCCAGTTATCTGTTCCAGCTTTGATACAGGAGATCAAAGCTGGATACTGAGTATTTATTTAGCACTTCTATTAATTGGGCAAAATTGGAACTGATATTGTTAACATTCAATGGGATATATTATCTCCAAACAGGCAATTTAGATTTTGTGGTGAGTTTATTACTAATTTGGGAATGTTTGTCCCTAGAGATATATTGTAAATGATTATGTTAAACTTGATCTAGTAACTATTGTTATTACATCAACACTGTATTGTATTTATACAGAATCTTTTCTTAGCTGCCTTCTTGATGCCTTGTGGTTTTATTTATTTTTTCTCTTTTTAAGCATAGACCCAGTAGTAGTGGAATTAGCAAATATTTAGGAAATAAATATTAGGGAGAAGCTCCTAAAAATAGCTGGGGAGGACAAATTCTCAAGTCGGCTTGGTTGGATTGACCAAATGTTCTTCTTGAATCTCTTGGGATAGCTTGTTTAGAGAACGAGTAGAAATGCACGTATACAAGAAAATTTTAACAGAGAATACCTATAACATGGTGATACTTCTCAATAACATTCACTACCCACAACACCAGCTGTATTTTTGCATTCTTGCTTATGGGTGAAGTATTGATCATATATTTACCAAATGCTAATGGGTACAAATGGCTAAGTGGGTACCTTTAACCAGTTGGAAAGGGCATATTTCTGGGCAAAACTGAAAGCTAGACAGGATGCACAAACCTTTCCTTTGATGGTTCCTCTTTTAAAATAAAAAGCAGCTGCAGGAGGCTGCCAGTCGGAGCAGGGAAATGGGGTAAGGGAGGTGGAGGAAGACAGGAGCTACTTGACATTTGCTCTTCCCAGTAGTTTGGCCTCCCAAAATTGCCCCGCCACTTCCACTCAATTCCCAAGCTGTTCTTCTACCATCAGGAGGCTAATCTTACATCTCCTGTGCTCTGTCTAATTCGGTTCCTATCTTATCAGACCAAGCCAGCACTGGATTTCTAATCAGGTGCAAAAGTATGGCAAGAGAGGTCCTCACTACTCCAGTTAGACAGAACAGGTTGCCTGGATGGTTATGTGCGCAGTGTAGAGAAGGGGTGAGGGTCCTGCAGGCCTGGGTCCAAATCCGGCATTCCAGTTTGACCTTTGGTGGTCCCTCAAATGTCCATGCCCCCTTTCCCCAGCTGCCAATCCTTTGTTTGCCTTCTGCCTTTTGCTTTTTTTTCCTCCTCATTCAGAAAGGTTGAAATGCCTCTCTGAAGTTACTGGCAGGAAGATCTTTAAGCTACAACATCCTGGTATTTTTTTTATATTTTGCCTCTGTACCTTGTCTTTCGCCCTGCCCAGCCCTGGCATACAGCCCTCAAGAGCTTCTGTGAAACTGAATTCATCTGAAAGAGAGGACACTTCTGTTATAATCACTCTTTCCTTTCCACTGGAAGAGAAAAATATTCCAGGCATGCAGAGAGTTCTTTTTAAAACTTTATTGCAATGAAGGGAACAGAAAGGAATGGCTTCCTTCCCATTCTTCTGTTCACCTGAGCACATGTTCACATCTCCCTTTTGAACCCTGCTCCCTGTCACTTCTTCCCTCCTCCTTTCCCCTAATTGGCTAATAGGGTACTGAGAGTTACATTCTTTCTGCCCGCCAACTCCAGGGTGCCCCAACACCTGCCCTTCTTCCCAATCCAGCCCTGGCGGGCTACAATAGGCTCATTTTGTTCTGCCCAGCTTGTCAATAAACAATCAGGAAGTATTTGGCCGTCCTGCCTATGTGCCTGTTTCCCCATACCTTGTGCTATTTGATTTTGGCCCCTCTCCTCCTTTGGCCTAAGTAATTTTGTTACCTTTTCAAATCTCTTTACTCCCTTGTTTCAAATCATCCTTTCACACCTATCAATTCCTCCCTTTTCTTTCCTTCACCCTGATTTGAAACAACAATTCCCAATTCTTAAACTTTGATACCATCATCCTAATCATTTCCTCCTTGTCTGGGCATTTTCCCCAAATGCATCCCCTTATTACATGGGGTGCAGACCAGTATACATTGTAGGCTAATGCAGCAGATTATGCTTATGGCCATTATTCCCCATATGAAAACAGGTGTTCCAACCACATAAAGTTGGGGAGCCATTATGTCAGCCATTCTCCTATTCCTGACTCCTGCCTTATTTTGATCCCTGGTATTACCTGTTGGATTGCTCTTAAGTCTTCATTGATGTCTGTTGTGTTTAAGTCCATCTTGCAGGTGTGTCCAATCACCCCACAGGCCCCTCCTTTGGTACTAAAACATGATTCAGAGCCACCCTATTTTGTGGTGTATATACCTCCATTTGTGGCATCTCTCCAGCTGGCTTCCCTAGTGCGCACATAGTAGCATTTCCAAGAGCCACTATTGTACTGGCCATTTGCTCCTGAAGAGGAGCTAAATATACATGAGTAGATACTGAAAAAGAGGCCATTCCAATCCTTACCACCCCTCCTTTTGTTGGGATTGTTATTTCCTTCCCCACACAGCATTTCTTGAGTTACCTGTAAGTCTCTGGCACGCCTCTATGAATAATGATCCTAGTAGAGTACATCTCCCAATTTTATTATTCCTACTGCCACTCCTGCACCTTCCTTATGATAACTGGAGAATCTCCCCACACCCCCATTTTCAAGAAAAAATATCCAGAATGGGTTACTCACCCATCCTCACATACATAGGTGCCAACCCAGTGTTGCATGACTGCTTTCCAGTATCCACTGGGCCCCCTCTTGTGATCTCAGATATACCACATTTCCATCCAGTCGTGTTAACCAGTAAAGGACTCCATTCTCCCCAAACTGGAGCCCTGAGCACACACTCATTCACCTTTATGGTCTACCTGTAACAGTCCCTGGTGCATCCCCATTTTACACATTTAGCTTCCTTCTTCAAAATGCTCCCCTCTCACCATAGATCCTCTAACCTTTGAAAAGAGGTTCTCTATCCAAGCCTTTTTATTTATTTTTTGACTGCCTGGAGCAGTCCTCATCTCCCGGTTCATTCCCCAATTTCCTGCTCACTCATATCCAAAATGCCCCATAATTATCTGATGGGGCCTTTGATGTCCAAAATGAATTCCCCCTTATTTCCCCTTGCCAACAAGCATCAGTGGGCATCCTTGATGTCTTGCTGCACAGCTCTCCACCTTGGATTAGTCCCCACACTTGCTCTATCCCTGCTTTCACTGTAACCCAGCTGTAAAATTTCCACTGGGGCACAGGCATCACTATGTGTTTTGGCATGCAATGAGGGTGATTGCAATGCTGTCTATCTGGCAGTGTTATCTGCCCTTCCTGATCAGCAAAACAATGGCCCCAGCAGCCCCTATGCAAGCCACCAATTCCAATTCTCTTGAACCAACAGCCAATACCAACAGAGATCTGACCTTAGCACAAAGGTGCATATAAGCAACCCCCCTCTGCCAGGATTTTCATATTTCTCCAACAGTCCCCCCCCCCCTTTTGTGAGCAACCAAACAAATCAGCCAGTTCAGATAACTCCTGGTGCTTCCTCTTCCTCAGGAAGCAGCTTCTATCCATGCAGCTCAGATGGGGATTGTCTTAGTCAAACCCCTTGATCTCTTTGCCCCCTCCTTTGGCTGCAAAGAACTCAGTGCCAGCCAGCTCTCACCTTTAACCTGCTCCCCTTGCACCTTTGCAGCACTCTTACCCAATCTATTTTGAGGCCTGGTTCCTTTGCTCCCTAGGCCCCTCCTTTTGACCCATTGACCTAAGGATATCATCCTCATTGGGGCTGAGACCCCCACGATGATGAATACCCTGTCTAAGGCCACCATCACTTTTTGGTCAACAGACTTGGGTTAGCCTGCTTTGCAAGGTGGGAGCAGCGTGAGATGAGGCAATGGCCTAATGTCCAGTGCAGTTATCTGTTTTGCCCTTCGAGGCAATTCTTCGAGATTTCGTTGTCTAGGCTTCACTCAGTTTCTGGACTCAACTGTACACTTGGCTGTTGGACTTGCCTCTCATGGTTTGCCTGGTTAGTCCTTTGCTTCCTCATGGATGATGCAAAGAGCAAGGCAGAACACAGGAATCACAGTCTTTGCAGTTCCAGTTCATCTGGTGTCTGGAAAGTACAGCTCACAAAACAGGTGGATTAAAAAAAAACCTTTACATTTCTTCACAGACACTGGTTAACCATGTTAGCTTGGAGAGAAAGTTGAGAAATCTTTGTCCCTTTTCAAGCCTGGTCTCCCCCACAAGTCTGTTCAGCACAGTCTCCAGAAAAATGCCTGAGACGTTGAAATCAAATCCAACCCATGCCAAAAGCGCACACAAGAGAAACCCCTTGTTGAACTTGTGTGCTTCACAAACCCATTGCTTGCCTTGGTTAAAGAAAAATGTACCTTCTGATGGCGTTTGTCCAGTGAGAACATAGTATCTCACAAATTCTTACAGAGATGGTAACCCCTCCCCCACAAATACAAAAATGTCCCAAATCCATTACATATACATGTTATTTGAACTAGCACCCTTTACAATCAAACAATCTTGTGCATCTTGATGAGCATGACTGCTTATGCTCACAGCAAGAAAAATCTAAAAAACCTTGCCATTTCCTGGGGCTAGCAAATGGGCTTAACCCCCCCTCCCCACAAACATTAGGATACTGTAAGGAAAACTCTCCTTAGCACCATCAATATTCCTTTCTTGTACAAAACACCTTCCATAGCTATCTTTCCTTGTAAAATCTGGAGCCTGATCAAAATATTTGGCAACATTGCAAAAAGGAAAAGGGAACAATCCACTTGTTGAACCCACAACAAGTGAGACCACAACAAGTAGTCTCCTTGGGGTTTTTGAAGAAAAAAAAACCCCTCCCCTCCCACTGTGCACCCATGTGCACACGCACACACCCAACCAAACAGCCCCAGTTCCACCCACGACCCCCCTTCCTCCACTCTGTGTTGTGGCACAGCCGCAAGATGGTATACCTAGAGTTCAGAACATATTCCCCTCCCCCTTCCACACAAAACTCCTGGTAGTCAACACAAACAATTAATGCATTCCCACAATACCGCTTCTAGAAGGTTTCTTTCCCTTAAAAAAATTCCCCTCAGCCTCCCCATTGAGAGTGCTCAAGGATCCTTTGTTTCAACCCAATCCCTTCCCATGCAGAATTTTTCCTGAGGCAATACAGGCTTTGAACACTCAAAGAACCTCCAATGTCTCACCTCAGTTGCAATACCTTATTGTCCCCCTCCCTTCAAGATTTAAACGCCCCAACATTTTCTTTTAGAGTTTTCTAGACACTCCAGATCCCATCCAGAAAACCAATGCAACCCTGCCCCCAACTTTGGAAGCAGCACCTCCCGAATTTCCCAAAGCACTTTGAGCTCTGCACATGCTCAGAGGCTCTTGTGTGTGCATTCCCTCTGCAGCACTCACAAAATGGTGGTACCTTCTGCCAGAGCATTCCCTTTCTTGGCTGTGTGGGGATGGCCAAGCCCACAGAGTCAGAAGTCCATTTCCAGCACACATTTCCCTGAATTCAGTTGGTCAGGCCAAATCCAGAAAAAGCTGCTGTTGCTGTCCCTTAAATAATGGAGTGCTCTTCGGCAAATGAGGTACACCAACCCCCTCTTTTTCATTTGCTTTCTCCTTTTCTTTACCCAAAGGAAAAGTGTGAACCATGGCGCCTTGCAACAGCAGGGGTTTGAACTCGATGGCCTTCATGGCCCCTCCCAGCTCCTCCATTTTGTGCTTCCATGAAAAACCTTAGCAATTTTATTCTTTACATGGTTTTTTTTCCATTTTGTACCAAAACACTCAACCACCATTTATCCAAAACTCTTAAAAAGCCCACTCACACCCCAAGCTCCATGCTCCCCCTTAAAGCAAGGAATGCCTGCAAAATACATCACCTCACGTACTCGCATCCTCACATGGCCTCCAGCACAATTTTCCTTTTGCCTTTTACACCCCACATGCCAAACAATTGCATGTTCAACAGGTAGAGAAACCAAATCGGCCCAGAGAAAACCAAGAACATACTTACCACCTGCCTGACAAGGTGGACTTCCAAGAGCAGTCCTTATGTGAGGGGGAGACTGCAAGGCCTAAGCCCACAGGGCCTGCAAACCCCCCCCCCTTCACTGCCTCCATGTGCAGTCTTCACTTGTTGAACTCCAGCCTGCCACTGTTCAGGCTGCTTGCTAAACACAACCATCCAATTTCCACCATTTTTCCAAAAAACTCCTCAACACAGAAAACCCTTCCCTTCTGCATCTTTGCTTCACTTTTCCTTCCTTTTTTTTCTTTTCTTTCTCTGGGAATCCCTTCAGGATAAGCTGGATTCCCCCATTCCTTTCCTTTCATTGCCACAATCCATGTGCTCACTTGCCTCTACTTTCACTTGCAACATCTCCTACACAATCCCAATCCAAACCATGAAATTACAACCACACCACACAGTACCTTCCCTTTGCACGTGTTTCCTCCTGAACAAATCCTCTTCCTTCTTTCCTACCATGCCTTCCTTCACAAACTGATACTCCGGCAATATCTGATGGGCTGGATTTCCTGAATCCATTTCCCCTTTAGCCTCTCCAGCCCCTCAGATGCCGTTTTCACCTTTCTTGGTCCAAAGTACACTTCCTAATTTTAGTTCCTTCTCCAAAAACAACCTGCTAACCTCACCTCAACTGTACCTCCAGAGAGTTTCTTTCCTGAAAGGCCCCACACTTTAGGCCCAATCTGCAATAACTCCCTATTAACCATGACTAAAAACAACAAACAACAACAATTATATTCCACCCCCCCCCCACAGTTTATTTAGGCGGGATTCCCATCACACACACACACAAATACGCAGTAGCTTTCCATTTTTCCTTTTCCAGCCACCCCAACCCAAAACCTATCCCAGAACCTTAAAATCCTCCCCAGGAACTTTCAAGGAAAGCATCTTTCCTTGGCCCCTTTACCCCTATAGAAACAGAACGGGTCAGGAAGGACCTCCTGGGCCATCCAGCCTGACCACCCCCCTCCCTTGAATACTTTACTCCCCATTCCCTTTCCCTCGGGTGAGAAATAAAGATTCCTTACCTAAACTTAGATGCATCTCATCTGGTTTGCTCTACTTGAGTGAACCCCTTTTGAACCCCTCCTAGAGGTTCTGGAAGTCTCTGCTGCTGGATTTTCAATCAGTCTCGGGTCTCCGATCGTCCTCGTTTTGGCCTGAGAGTTACTTGCAGGACTGCCATAACCTCGGCAGGGTACCCTCCTACAGAGACTCACCAATCCAAGCCAATGATGGATTTAGGAGATATCCCGGACGAGCCCCCAGGTTGTTATGATCACTCTTTCCTTTCCACTGGAAGACAAAAATATTCCAGGCATGCAGAGTTCTTTTTAAAACTTTATTGCAATGAAGGGAACAGAAAGGAATGGTTTCCTTCCCATTTTTCTGTTCACCTGAGCACATGTTCACACATCCCTTTTGAACCCTGCTCCCAGCTGCTTGTTCCCTCCTCCTTTCCCCTAATTGGCTAATAGGGTACTGAGAGTTACATTCTTTCCGCCCACCTACTCCAAGGTGCCCCAACATCGGCCCTTCTTCCCAGTCCAGCCCTGGCCCTGGTGGGCTACAATAGGCTCATTTTGTTCTGCCCAGCTTGTCAATAAACAGTCAGGAAGTATTTGGCCCTCTGCCTACTTGCCTGTTTCCCCATACCTTGTGCTATCTGATTTTGGCCCCTCCCCTCCTTTGGGCTAAGTAATTTTCTTTGTTACCTTTGTTATCACTTCTGGGTTCTTCAGTTTTAATGTGAGGCTGTGGGGAATGGAGCCAGACTCTTAGAGGTCCTGTCTCAGATTAGGCCCCAGTCTGTCTGCACTTTGCACTATTGTTTCTAACGTCAATATACTTTCTTTAAAAGCTACTTCTTCCTCTATTCAGTACTGCAAAACAAATGGCCCACAGATGTTTCTATCACAAAACAAAGGTTGTCTGTATATTCCTGGCCTGCCCTCCTTCTCCCAAACTAAGAATGCTTCAGTAGAAGAAGCTCCTTTCTGTTGCACCATTCCCATAGAAAAGGGGTGCTTTAAGCCTTTACCTGCCAGCCCAATTGTCAATGAGACTCTCCTCCCAAATGAGGGAACTGTGGATCCCGGCAAGTGTTAAAGCACTGTGGAGGGAAGGAGAGGGTTTTTGGAGACAAAAAGTTTCCTCAGCTTCCTTTGGATTATTAGTGTGCTAACAAATGACCAGGATGCGAATGCTAAGACTAGTCAAACATTTCCTGGGCTACCAGTTTTTGTTGACATATAAGTAAGACATAAAGTGAATTCACTCCAGGTTCAGCCCCCAATAATCTGTTGGTTTCCTGGCAGGTTTATCCTCATTCCGAAAGACTGAAATGCCGCTCATAAGGTTAAGTTACTGGCAATAATGCTCTTCAGTAAAACTAAAATATGCTATGTTTTCCTTTTGGGATAGGTATTTTTGTACCCAAGCCTTTTAGTTTTGGCAAAAGATCTCTCGCCTTCCTTTTTCTTAGGGTTGGATGATTACCCACACTGTACACTAGCTGTAAAAAGGGACAAGGGCAAAAGATGTGGGTGAGAAAGGGCAGTTACTGGTGAGGGGTGTTATCAAATTCACACTTGCTTGGAAATGAATGGAGATATTTCTCTGAGGCTCAGAAAAGGGGGCAACTGCTGTTCGGAAGGACCCTTCTTGCTGCCTCAACTGAGGATTGATGTTACTCATCTTTTAAGATGAAGGACAAGTCACATTTCAGGCTCCCACTCAGAAGAGCTTCTGCAAGAACAGTTTGAAATAGTGGAAGCAACCAGGTCTTGTGGCACTGTTGCCACTGATGTATTTCTAGCATAAACTTTCATAGACTCTCTTAGATGCAGGATAAGCCAAGACTTGGTTGATTTGGACCCAGCAGACTAACAAGAAGTGGTTAAACTGGACTGGGTTCCCAGCCATGAAGTTCATTGGGTGACTTTGGGACAGTCACTAACCTACCTCACAGGGTTGCTGTGAGAATAAAATAGTGAGGAAGATTATATAAACTGCCTTGTATTCCTTGAACAGGCAAAAATAACAGGATATAGATGTAGTGATAACAATCTCTGAAGTGAGGAAAAACTAACACTTAACAAATTGTAGGTGCCAAGCAGTCTTTTCAACGTACTTTTCCCTGACTCAGCCTGGTTTTATCTCATGTCAGATTAGAAGAGTATCAGAATTAGCTGTGGTTCTGTTTCTGTATCTCTGGTAATAAATGTTACAGTGTAGAATAGAAGTGTAATAATAACTTTAAAAAATAAAAATAGCATGACTAATTTTTGGTAGACTTCTATTTAGACACTGCTAAAGCTCCTCTACTAAAGTTTCCTGTGACAAGAATGTGGAACCAAAAAGGAGCAGGCTAGGCTTAAAGCCAAGAGGCCAGGTGGTG
The DNA here is from genome assembly GCA_023646645.1 of Varanus salvator macromaculatus. NCBI lineage: Eukaryota > Metazoa > Chordata > Lepidosauria > Squamata > Varanidae > Varanus > Varanus salvator. The sequence continues at coordinate 18,299,424 of JAIXND010000795.1, forward strand.
AGTTCGGAAGAGCAAACAAGGCAGAGACAGGGAGTGCCACTGAGGATTATAGAGCGTTGCTAAGGTACAAATCTGGTGGCTTCTCCTGTCTGTTTATACTCCAACCTCCTCCATGGGGGCTGCTGAGGAAGAAGGTGCAGATGACAAGACCAGAGTGGGGAGCAGACATAACTTTCTTGTTTCCCTGACTCATTTTGGAATCTGCAAGTGTAGGACAGATCTCTGTGTTCTTCCAGAGCGGCCTCGTAAATGTGTGTGGATGACATTATGTTGGAGCCTGTGCTTGACCTCAGAATTAAAATCCCAGACTGTCCTTCCTCCAATTAACTGACCTGGGGCCATGAAAATAGAGGACTAAAGTCTGTTTTGTTCCATGTGCCCATACCCAGAATACTGATCTTCTGTAGCATTTTCTTCTAGGGTTTTTGCTAAAAGGTTTAGTCCTGCCCCCCCCCCACCACCCCTTGAGATTTGAGGCAGAGGTCCTGCTCCAGAAGCCCTCCTTGAAGGAGATTAGGAGGGTGACTACCTGGAGGAGGGCCTTTTCTGTGGTGGCACCCTGACTATGGAATAGTCTAATTGTTTTCTCATTGTAAGCCGTTCCGAGATGCTAGTGGTTGGATGGGTTAGGAAAGCTTTTAATTAATTGATTGATATAGCTTGGACATATTATCTACTGTTTCTTGGATCCAGCTCAGGACTGAAGTCAGTTTGCCAGCTGCACACAGCATTGTTTGGCTGGAAACGGATGCCACTTTTAATTCCTCCCAGTAATTTTTCATTATCCAAAAACTGATTCTGCTATTTAAAGGGTTGGGAAATGGTGCCTAGTTAATTTTTAAAAAATGTACAGTATGCACAGAGTGTTGGCATGGTGGTTTGAGTGTTGGAGTGGGACTTGGGGAATCCAGCTTTTAGCCCTACTCAGAAATGAAACTTGCTGGGTGACTTTGGGCCAATTGCTCAGATTTAGACTAACCTACCCCGCAAAGGGTTGCTGTTGTGAGGACCAGATGGAGCTGTGTTAACTGCTGTAGGTTCCTCGGGAGAGGAAAAGGGAGGATAAATGGAGTGTGAAGATGCTGATGATGCATTTTCACTTTTTAGAAAATTGAAAAAGGCAGCTCAATTGAAGCACAGTGAGAGGGGCATCCAATTTACTGAATAACCATCCAATTTACTGCCGGGTAATCCTTAAAAGGGCTTGACTTGTGAGAGAAAAAACCAGAGTGGATAAAAAACCATCATTTTTAAAAAATAAAAATTCTAATTTCTTAAAATTTAAATTGGATTTTTAAAAAATGAAATGGTTTTGAGGAAGAATCTATCTAAAGATAATTTTCTATGTAAGATACATTATAGTCCAAAGCTTACGCATCATGAAATAAGTTTTTAATTTTGTAATTATTAATTCTGTTTAATTAGTTTTTAATTATGTAGCATGAGGCTGCATATTCATGCACTGTTTGATTTTTTAAATAAATGAATTCTGTTAATCCATTCACAATGTCATGCTCTTCCAGAGGTTTCTGTAAGATTATTGGACAATTTTTCTATCTAGAAGATCTTATCACAGATGCTTGGTTTTACAGTTCTCAAAACTGAATTTGTGTTTGCAGAGATCATGTGCCTCTTCTTCACAACAAAAATGCACTTGCAGAGTTGAGAAAAAGACCTTAATCCCATTGTTCCTTTGCAAATCTATGTACATGGAATCAACCCCTTACCTGTTAAGTGCTAAGTTTCAAAAAATTGAAAGAAGAGAAGATTGTTGGGACTGAATAGATTTGCACAAGAAGCAAAAGTGTGAGGAGAGAGGAGAAAGCAGTAAAAATGAAAGTGAAAGCTTTTAAGCAGAATACTCCACAAGGGTTAGGATCTTCTTGTGTATAGCCTGGGATTTGTTATATTATTCTTTTCCTTGAGAAGAAAACTATAATGGCAGCAGGTGTAAAAGAGACCCAGTTTGGGAATATTTTAATGAAGTTCCTCTGCCAAGGGCAAGGCAGGCAATGTGTGCAAATTACACTGAAAACCATGATTTAAATGTAGCCTTACTGACTAGTGATTTTAAATTGTTATTTAAATCATGATTTTAATTTATTTAATGTAAAGCAAATCCACCCTGAGAAAATCACTCTTTCTCCCTTTTCTCTCTGCCCCCCCACCCCCGCAACACACACACAAGCCCTGAGTTCTGCAGCCGCATATCTATATTTATATCTAGATAGACAGACAGACAGACAGACAGACAGACAGACAGACAGACATAGAAACAGAGCAAGTCAGAAGGGGTCTCCCGGGCCATCTAGTCTAACCTCCGGCACCAGCCGACTCCGCTCATGACATGCCCACCATGTGCATGTCACCCACCATGACTGCCTGGAGTTGCACTGAGTACTTCTGCCAGGTATCTCTGGTTTGGTGTTCAGCTAACGGATGGTTTGCTTTAGAATTGCATTGGCTGCTATCCAGTACAAGGTTTAATATGTCAGGCTTAGCTTGACATTGATGCATGGCCCTAGCATTCAATTGTTCTCTGAGAATGGGCATTCCATTTAAATTATTGAACAATTATTTGTCTGAAGTATATAATATAATGATGGTTAAAAACCATATAAGTGACAGTACAGGCCAGTTTTTCCCACAACCTAAAATGCATGGGATGAGAGATAGAGAAGGAGAAAGAATTTAGAAATTAAGAAGGTATTATAGTAAATTCCTAAGAAAAGAAAACACATCAATACATGTTCACTTAGGAGTGTTTTTTTGTCCTAATATAAATCTGAAATTCTTTCCCTTTCAGTTGTACAGACAACAATAGTTTCTGCAGTTCAGAGTGATAATGGTGGTGGTAAAACATAAGAATAGATTTTTCTGGATCACATTGAAGGTCCATGTGGTCCAGCAAAGTCATTTTTCTAGCACAGGACAAGAAGATGCCTCTGGGAAGCTTATAACCAGGGGGCGAAAACAAACCTTCCCTCCCTGTTGTTTGTCTCCACTATCTTTCACACTTAGATGGTTTTTAGAGGCTGTAATTGGACATCATGGCCAATAGCTCTTGATAGAGCACAGATGTATTAATCTTTATCTGTTACTCATGACATTCATGTTTTAAGGGCTTGGAAATACACCCCAAAGTGGGATTGTAATAATCCTTGGTATCATGGGTGAGCAGAAGGTACATTTCTTGATTCTTTGGATTCAGCTCCTAGAGGCCCATGCCAGCCTGGCCAGTGATCAGGAGATCTACTTTCTGTCCACCCTGATGCAGAATATGGCTTTTGGGGTGGTTAGAAAAACATATTGATCAGAATATGAGACACTCCCAGACTGGACAAATGGACAACATAAGAACATAAGAAAAGCCATGTTGGATCAGACCAGAGGTCCATCTAGTCCTGTGCTCAAGCAGGATGGATGCAAGACCTCTGCCTGTCCAAGCTCCAAAGCAACTGGTATATGCAGGCATGCCACCTTGGGTAAAGAAGGCAGCACACAGCCAGCAAGCCACTGATAGCCTCCTCCCTTGTGAATCTGCCCAATCCCCTTTTAAAGTCATCCAGATTGGTGGCCATCACTACTTCCCATGGCGGCAAATTCCATTGTTTAACTATATTCTGTGTGAAGAATTACTTCCTTGTATTTATCCCAAACCTCCCACCAATCAGCTTCATAACTTCTTCTACTTGGTATATTGCAGTAATCAGCTTTTATTGATACAGCTGTGGATGACCAGTGCCAAAATGTCTTTGTGGAGCCTCATCTCTGACATGCCTCCAGAGCGGTTCAGCAACCTCTATGAAGAGTTTCCTCGTAACGCACGGTGCCTCCTGGGGGACTGGTTGGAAAACCAGCCTTGGTAAGTCTATGGAGCAGTAGTCTTTACTAGTAGTCAAGTGGGGAATGTTTTCTTTTTCCTCCAGGATGAATCCCCAGCACCACCATTCATACCCTTCATTGTTAGATTTCACTGATCCTATGCAGCATGATTGGTGCAGAGTAATGAAAGGGTGAGCAAATGTTTCGCCCTACAACTCTCATCATCCCTAGCCAACATTGCCAGTGGTGAGGGATGCTGAGAGTTGTAGGCCAGATTATCTAGAGGGCCAGAAGTTGCCCACCCCAAGTTGCCCAAATTGTAGGACTTCTGCTTTTTTCATTTTGACAGGTATCTAAACAGATATTTATTTGATTGGCACTATTCCTCTCTGTCCAGAGAAATAGCACTCAGGGTGATGGTTGCATAATGGTGCTATTAATTCTGTGGCCTCTAGGCCACAATATATTTCTCTGTAAGGCACTTGTTTTAGATGTTCATCACTGCTGTCTTGTAGAATGTTGGTCAAGATGAGCCCTGATTTGATTCAGCAAGGCTGTACAAATCTGAGCAGATGAGGAACCCACCAATTTAAGGGTGCAATGTTATGCATGTTTGGAGAGCAAGAAGGCCTACAATTTCAGCACGCCCCAGCTAAACAGATTTGGACACAGTTCTCTGCATGTTTAGACAGAAATAAGTCTTTTAATGTGCATAGGATTACACCTCTAATCTGTAGTGATCCATTCTGCCTCATGGACAGTGGCACATAACCTTAGTTAAAACCAGGGCTTTTTTGTCATAGAACGCACCAGAACAGCGTTCCAGCACCTTTTTTGACGGATTTTTCCAATGGAGTGATTTTGAATCTCCTGCAGGCTGCTTGTGTGTTCATGCTGATTGTGAGGGCGCTGCTCGGCTTGGGACGCTGCTTGGCTTGGGATTGGTGTGTGTGGTCGTGCGCTGAGTGCTTACTGCCGGCAGCAACCATTATGTGAGTTCCGGCACCTTTTTTTTTTTTTCCACAAAAAAAGCACTGGTTAAAACCAAGTAATCCTTCCTCTATAGCTCTTATAGTTGCATCCCTGGCAAACGCTTTCTTTTATACCTCATGTTTTTTGGCTAAGGACAATGGCATCCATTTTATGATGCACTGGCTTGGAGAAGACTAACAATTTTATGATGTTTATGTATTTAATCGATGTGTGTGGAGAAAAAAATCTTGATTCAGAACTAAATGGTACTCAGTGCAGCTGACAATCATAAGAACTTGGAAAAAAATCGCCTTTGAAAGCCAACATGTTGATGGGTCCATATTGTTGTCTGCATTTCTTAATTTTTCTGTTTCACTGTTCCCCTCCCCCATTCTCCTCAGGGAATTCATCAACAGATCAGACCATTTCTGTGTCTTTCTGGCTGCAAGGCTGTTATCTGCCATGGTGGAGAGATTACAAGATCTAGCCAACAAAAATTGCCAATCCGGGCCAATTGTTCAGCTCATTGCCAGCATTGAGGTATGCAGGGGAATGAATGTGAGTCGAACATGTCAGTATCATCAGCAGTAGCTGTGCCCCTGAGCACAGATTTTCTTGTGTACAGATGTGAAGGCCTGGAAAAAATGGGAGGGGGGAAATGGGGGGGGGATTGTTTCCTTCCCCATCCCCGATTTTACAAAAATCCCTGTAAAGGAACTGAAAAAAGGATCATTCCAACTTTATTTTTCTGGGGATCTTTTGGACATTCGTATCTTTTGCCTGTTCTTATCTCTTCTCATAATTGTTATTACTGTTATTTATTACATTTCTGTACCACCTATAGCCAAAGTTCTCTCATGGCGGTTTTGATGACTAAAAAGAGTAGTCACAAACTGAATACATTTGGCCTGGTTCTCTTTCAGTAACCTCAAGAGAGAGGTATTAGAGGGAAGGGAAAGCCTCCTGACCTCAGAAGGTTGCCAAACATCCCAAGAGACAAGTTGGTGCACCAGGTGGTTGATATGTGAGATAGAATGGGTGGTGGAATCTTGAAATAATAGAATTTGCTCTACTGATACAGAATGTAGGTGAAAGATCCTAGTTCTGAGTGTTCTAGCACAGCCTTCCCCAACGTGGTGGCCTTCAGAGGCACTTGGACTGCAGCTCCCAGAATTCCCTCCAGCAGGGCCATTGACTGGGAATTCTGGGTGTTGCAGTCCGAACATGTCTGGAAGGCACAAGGTTGGGGAAGGCTGTTCTAGCACATTAAAAAAATCTCTATGCTTGTAGAAAACTAGGACTTTCCACTTTCATGTGACAGTTTTCACAGTAAACCATGGTGGATCACATTTCCTACATAGGTAGACCAAATCTGCATCAGCCTAGGGTGGGCTCTTCTGTGTGGCCTTTATAAGCTTGCTGTATGGACACACTTTAGAAGGCATGGACAGGCATATCTTCCATCTCAACCTTTTGCCTCAGAGTCCCCTTTCTTCAATAGTTCTACCTCAAACATATCTTTCAGGAACATGTTTGATCATACAGCAATTTCAGGCAGTTTCATGATGAATAGAAACAACAGGGAACTTCTCATAGGGTTGAAGAACTATTATTAACAGTATTTGTTTTCTTCCTAATAATTGCAGAATACATATCAGGGAAACCCACTGCATTTGGTAGGGGTTATAAAAGGGATCCTAGAAGGAGAACATGCAGCAGTTCAAGAAAAGGTAAGGGATTTTTCAGCATCTGTTATCTGTAACAGAGTTCCTCCAGTACTGATGTCTCATTCTGACTCCTAAGTACCACCAGGATTACAGCAAGAATGAGCAGAAGGTAGATTTTCAGATGTTTGGTACTGCTAGCATAGCCAGTAGTCAGGAATTCTGATTGTTCCAAAATAGTTGGAACTCTACTTTTCTGCCCACTCTTGCACTTCAGTAACTAATCACTCATCTGTCAGATTCATGAGATTCCGAAGTGGTCATTGTTTATTCCCTGTGTTCCTTAAATCTTGGCCCCTCTTTGGTGTCCATGCACAGTTATCCTGGGTCCCTTCAACATTTTTACAGCCAGGCCTTTCTCATCTCACATTTTTTGTTTTTGCTTGCAGTAGCATCCTCATCTCTATAGCATATTATTGTTATTTTTGTTATTATCTTGTTCATCCTTGTAGCAGCACTACATGGGTTGCCTGATTTCCAGATTGGGATCTGGCTATGGCTGAGATTAAGGTTGCTACAAGAATGAACAAGGCTGAATGCATTGTAAAAGGTAACGGTAAAAGGTAAAGGTTTCCCCATGACATTAAAGTCCAGTCATGTCTGACTCTTGGAGGTGGTGCTCATCTCCATTTCCTAGCTGAGGGAGCCAGCGTTTGTCCGCAGACAGTTTTCGTGGTCATGTGGCCAGCATGACTAAACACCAAAGTGCACGGAACGCTGTTACCTTCTCACCAAAGTGGTACCCCATCTGCAGATTCAAACTGTCGACCTTTCGATCAACCAGCCCAGTGGCTCAGCAGTTTAACCCACTGTGCCACCGCATGGACCTTAACCCGAATCATATCCAATATTACTTCAGTCAAATTGGCTTACATTCGTACTTTCCCCTAGTGCCTCCAATGTAGCCACACCATTTCCTCAATTAAGTATACCAGTTTCCTCTTTAAACTGGCAACAGGCATATCCCCCTGAATTCTGTATTGTAGCTTCCTAGCAAACTGTCTGGACTGGGGCTTGGAGGCAGCCATCAAGTAAGAACAAGGAGTCAGGATGAAAGAATACATTACAGAGACATGCTTTTTCTGAAAAGCACACTTAAATTGGCCACTTGCATTTTGAAGAAAAAGCATGAGAGGGCCTGGTCTCAAACCATGCTTCTGAACTGGAATGGAAATTCACACCAGTTTCCAGCTGTATGCATACACTTACACCCCTTCCAGCTGCATTTGCCAATGAAAGTGTTGTTGTTGTTAGTCGCGAAGTCATGTCTGACCCATCGTGACCCTATGGACAACATTCCTTCAGGCCTTCCTGTCCTCCACCATCCCCCGGAGTCCACTCAAGCTCACACCAAATGCTTCAGTGACTCCATCCAGCCACCTCATTCTCTGCCATCTCCTTCTTCTTTTGTCATCTATTGTTCCCAGCATTAGACTCTTCTCCAGGGAGTCCATCCTTCTCATTAGGTGGCCAAAGTATTTGAGTTTCATCTTCAGGATCTGGCCTTCTAAAGAGCAGTCAGGGTTGATCTCCTCTAGGACTGACCGGTTTGATCGCCTTGCAGTCCAAGGGACTCACAGGAGTCTCCTCCAGCACCACAATTCAAAGGCCTCAATCCTTTGGCGCTCAGCCTTCCTTATGGTCCAGCTTTCATAGCCATACATTGCTACTGGGAAAACCATAGCCTTGACTATACGCACTTCTGTTGGCAGGGTGATGTCTCTGCTTCTTAGTACGCTGTCTAGATTTGCCATAGCTTTCCTCCCTAGGAGCAAGCGTCTTTTAATTTCTTGGCTGCAGTCCCCATCTGCGGTGATCTTGGAACCCAGGAAAATAAAATCTGTCACTAGCCAATGAAAGTACATTTTCCCAAAAACAGCATGGTTGGAGCAATAGTTGCTAGGGAAACATTTCTCAGCAGGAAATTGATCCAGATTGGGAGTGTGTTTTCGGTTGGGACTCTGCTCTTGTTTTCTCCCCAAAATAGAAATGGCCATTTCAGGTACACTTATAGTCCTCAGACACAATGGATACAGTGATTGTCCACTCTGACTTGGGCCCAGCCTAATCTTAGAGATCCTGAAAGTCCTTCAGGTTCAGATGGACAGGCTGCATGAGCAGTATCAGCTCATCTAGAGCCTGGCAGCACATTCCAGGAAACATTCCAGCCTGTAGCCCCAGTGGTTCCACATAGAGCAGTAGCACTACTTAAAGCAAAAGGTTCCCTGTCCTCTCTTGGCATCTTCTCAAACTTGCAGTAGAGCATATTCTTCACATGCAGAAAGCCCTGCATTAATTTCCTGACATCTCTAGTAGGGCAGAGAAAGACCCCTGCCTGAAACCCCAGAGAATCTCTGCCTGCCTGGGTTGACAGTATGGAAGTGGCCCAGGAGAAGGTGTGATCCATGTGGTCTGTGTCAACATGCCCTAAAACTTTTTCCCAGAGCTCCTCTATCTGCCAGTTTCCTCTGCCAGTGCTCTTTCCTGCATTTGTCATTTTTGAATCCTTGGGAAAATGGCACAGACCAATGCATTCAATGGTACAAAAAAAAAAAAACCAAAGTGCTCCAGCACGTCTTCATTTGAAACAATATTCCTGCTGCAGTCCAACCCCCCTTTCCTTTTAGATGCTGCAAGATCTGAGTTGGAGGGTCCGCCTCCCTCAGTATAGCTGTTAAGAACTTAATTGAGGAGCAGATAAGTGAGAGAGCTGTCAGTGCCGGAGCTTTTTATATCCTTGAAGCCTGTAATCCTTCAAGAGACTAAATATTTGTCCTAATAGGGTGAAGGCAGATGGAATATTTTCAAAGGGTTAGAATTGGATTGACACTGTTGCTGCTGTCCTCCAAACAAACACAAATATTTCTGTTCTTGAAGGAATGAGACAAAAACAGAAGAATGCAATTTTCCAACATGGTTGAACCAAGGGAAAGGTAGATATGATAGATGCCTATTGCCCACTGCCTGTGAGAACACCAACGTTCCTCCCTCTCCATCCACAGAGCAATTGTGATGGCTACACTGAGCCCTAAATCTGTCTCAGCTATGATTTGTGATAGCAGTGTGAAAGATGCAAGCAAGACACAATGTGTAGGCTGGTTGTTTTGTTCTGTTCTTTGAAATCTGGGTCCTCTGGCTGATCTTTTTTTTTTTAATTGATGTCCTTTCCTAGGAAGTCTCCACTGCCTGCAGGATCTCTACAGGTTCATTGCCCAATTTCCTTTTGGCCGCTACTGTCACAGAGCAATGGCTCTATTCTAAATATGTAGGAAACAGGCATAGGAGAAAAAGCCTTGTCTTATTTCTGTCTTTTGCAGTTTCAGCATATGCCCCTCTCTATCCAACGCCAACGAGAAGAGCTGATGTTTGGGTTCAATCTGCAAAAGCTGCAATACAGAGTGCAAGAGATCCAGAAACTCCAAGAGCAGATGAATGGCAACACAAGAGGTGAGGCCAGAGCAGTTGAAAGATCTGCAAGGATGCAGTGAGAGTGTTGAAGGTACTGAACAAAGGTGGAGTTTTTGGAGTCAGGTTCTCCTTACATCTGTGCCCAGTTCACAGCAGGAACTACCAGGCAATCTGTGTGGCAAGGCTGCCATATTTTGGGCCTGGGAATCTTAAACAGTCTCCCATGTTAGTGGATTAAAGTAAGTATGACCCCAAAGTTTTGTTATAACCAAGAATAATCCTGGCTAACAAATAATATAATCTGATTGCATTTATTAAATACAGAGCTAGAATACAGGGCACAGTATCATAGCTCTTAATTAGTAATTTCACTGTTTGTTTGTTTATTTATTATATTTCTATCCCACCTTTTTCCTTCCAAGGAACTCAAAGTGGCTTAACATAATTCTCCTCTTCTCAAACTTATCCTCACAAAAACAACCCTGTGAGGTAGGTTGAGTTGAGTGTTTGTGACTGGCCAAAATTCACTCAGTGAGCTCCATGGCTGAGTGGGAACTAGAACCCTACACTCTCAACCAGTACATCACACTGGCTCTCAGCTTACAGTAGGTATAAGCAAAAATTCACCACACCAATATACATTGTACTTCTATAAAACATGCTTGATGTTGCTGTTGGCTAGCCTGCATAAGCTTTCCCTGCACAAATATATATTTTTAAAATTGAAGCTAACTTGAAATTTATTCTCCCTCTCTCTTTCCCCCACCCCCTTATCTGCATATACTCTAGAAAGCTATTTAACTGTGTCTAAAACAGATTTTAGGAACATTGGATTGTGCTGGACAAAGCAAACATAATCAGTAGCTTATTAACTATAATAACTAATTATAATTATAATTATACTATAGTTAAAGTAGTAGCTATGCCAGTGCAAAGGCCACTTTATCTTATACCCATTTAGCGCAGGAGGAGAAAAGAAAACCCAAAATGGCAGATAATCCCACCGTGTCTGTAGAAAAACCAGCAGTAACCACCAGCAAGGGGGGTGGGGCCATTTATTTATCTTTCTCTCTTTATTTATTTATTTAAAACTTTTATATGCCGTCACCACATGCCTCGGCATCTCGGGACAGCTCACAACTCATACAATTAAAAACAATAAAACAATAAATTCCATACAAGATTATATAAAAACAAAAAGAGCTACTGTTAACGATAAAATATTAGTTTTTAAAATAGCAATTAAATAAAAAGGTTTTAACCTGTTACCAAAAAGAATATAAACTTGGCGCCAGGCTTACCTCTCCAGAGAGCGCATTCCATGATCTGGGCGCCACCACAGAGAAGGCCCTGCTTCTCTGTTGAGGGAGCCAATGAATTAAGGTTGACATGGCATGTCTGCTACATGTACAGTGATGCTACACACACACTCACCACCACCCCATGCCCCACTCTGAGCTCCTGTGGCACAGACAGCAATGGCATCCTTCTGAAAGTCCTCAAACATGCTGGAGGTAGAGATTTGCATCTCCTTGTGCCACACACTGCTCGCAGCTACTCTTTCAGAGCACATCAAGAGAAAGAAGAAAGACACAGAGAGCTCCTATGATAAGAAGTTTTCAAAGGGTACCCAAAGATGTTCCTCTTGAGTCTTAGAACAAGATGAAAGATACGCGTACTCCCTTTGTATGCAGCAAGAGAGAAAAACTAGAAGATACAATAACAATAATTAACTGGTAACTCACTGCATTGGCCATGGTGCTGGGAAGCAAGAAGTCTGAGTTTGAGCTGCACAAACAGCAATTCTGAGCAGTAGGAATAGCTCACTTTCGCATGTCTAGCCCAAAAGCAGCCATGACAGGAGCAAAAGAGACTGTGTTTCTTGAGCTCTGACCCACTTTGCTCATGTCACTGCCCCAGTCTTGCACACATGCACAAGCTAGTATTTTGATGGAGGAGACTCCAAATCAGGGAGACGTGTTTTATTTCAGCAAATCCCATGGCAAAAAGTTGATGGCCACATTCTTCAGAAATCACATAGCTGGTGACATTTTGCTGTAGGTTCCAAATGTAATTCCACAGCATTCTAACACCAACCTCTTTTCCATATCAGAAATCTATACAATTTGGTTTCCCAGCTGTAGCATCTGTAGCTCCGGATACAAGGGAAGCAGATTGAATGCTTCCTGGTTTCCTATTTGCAGGGGTTCATAGGAGTGATCTGTGCATTTCCTTTTTCCTCTTGAGACAAGGAAAGGGGTGTTAATGATCCTGGTGGAAACATCGAAAGACATGTTTGAAGAAGACGACATGACCCAATCCCCCCTCCCCCACCACACACACACTGCTAGCTTTGCAAACTACAGTCGAGACTTTGTGTTCTTTGGATCCAGGCCCCTGATTCTAAGAGTCCAAAAACAAGGTAAAAATACATCCAAAGTAATTCTACATATGCAGAGATGTTGATGTCCAAAGCCCCCATTTATGGAATCTCTGTACCACAAGGATCCAGGCATAGAAAGGCCAGGAGTCAGTATTAGTTCTAAGCCAGCTGGTTTCTGGGCTCCACAGTATTGAAGACACATCATCCATTATCTGGAAGAATGTACACTTTATGCAAAGTACGACTGCCCTTCTCATGGGAGGTTCTTAGCAATAAAAGTCCAAAAAAGTAAACATGCAAATTTAAGTAGAACTCCAACTTCAGAGTGCTTCAATTGGTAGTAGATGCAAAGAGGATACTGGCAGTGAAGGCAAGAATGTTTCTAGTGGAAACTTCAAAGGCTGGACATTGACTTGAAAGTGTGGCTCTGATAGTTGCCCTACCAGCTAACAACGGAATTTGCCCGTCGTGGAGGCTCCTGTCCAAACAGAGTGTCCCCTTCTTACCCTTCATGGATGATGCTGCAACCTATGTGTCAAGAGCCACATTTCTCCCTCAAACCAGTACCAGTCTCAAACCATTTCTTTCCTTAATAATCTTTATTGTTTCACATAAATCTGAGCATTCACAAAGTAGTATGTGGAATCCTATCTACTGCACATTTCCTGAAGCTCTCCCTATTGAACCCATCTGCACTCTGACCCTGAAGAAGGTGTGCTGTGGAGACGGGTACGCCTGTTGCACCCCTAGCTGGGTTTCTTGCTGGTGTTGGCACCGAGCCACCGGGTCCATCTGTGAAGGGGAGGGTTGGTTTCCATTAAAAGATCTGTTTCAACATCCACTCCTACGGGCTGTATTTCCCCATCATTCCCATGGTCGGTATGATCTGCATCCCTGTCCGCCCTTGGGCTAATCTTTTCCACTGCCTCCCCCAGCCAAGTCCCAGGACCTTGGTTTCCCATCTGTGAGCCATCGCTTGTGGCTGCACAATCTTAGCAGAAGTTTAATCCTCTGAATCTGAATAATTAAAAATAGCACAGTTAGCCTCCCATGAGCATGACAGAGTTTTGACAGTATGTGTGAGCAGGGTGATATGTGACACTACTGCAAACTACTCCCTCTAATGTTTGATCACACAGAGTTTGTCAGCTTCCATTCTTGCCAAGACTGGAATTGCAGCTGGATGGATAAAGTATCTTGACCTCTTCCTACTTTCCTATGAGAACAGTGATGGAGATAAATACACACTTATCTTGATATTCCACAGACTGACTAGGCCCAAATCCTTCCAGACTACTTCTGGTCATATCCTAGATAAAAAGCCTCAAGACCCACTGGAGCACTGAAGCTGGCCCCCAAAAAAATAATCACAGAGAAATTTCCTACACATTCAACTCCAACATCAAACAGGAATCAGATATATTATGGGGTGTTGGTTTTCCCTCTGACCAAGTCATACACAATAGACTTACATGGGCTTCTGAAAGAACAAACTGTGTTTCCCAAACCAGAGGTGGTCCCTGCCTCAAATTCAAGGTACAATCCCATGGTAAACAAAGTGGGGAGGGACTCCACATATCCAGGCACAACTAAGGCAATTAGGAGAAATGCCGGGAGCAAGAGTTTGACTCCTGCACGGACCAACCAACAACCCATGTGACCTTCTTTCTGTTTAGTTTCCTTCCTATTCTTGGCAAACTGTCTTCCAGCCAGTACTGTCAGCATTATTAAGGAGGCAGGTGGATCCATTAAGTGCAGTCAAATGTTTTTCCATAGCTCAGGGTTTATAGATGGAGATGCTTCTGACAAAGCCAAGTAGAAAATCCTGAATTAGTGCTTATGTGATAGCCTTTTTGTGTCTGAAGATTGCCTATGAGTGTTAATTCTGACATTGTGATCCTCAGCTTCTGTGCAGCTAAACACACTGGACCTGCAATTTCCAACCCAAGAAAACCTTCAAGGGGCTGTGAGTAATCTCTCTGATATGATAGTCCATTCATTCTGTTTTATTTATATCCTATTTTTCTGCCATCTAATTAGGGATGTATGAGAAATTAATTTTAATTCATTTTTATTAGGTTTCACTCAGTTTGCACCTTCTGAACTGCACATGGACTTGGATGCAACCTTTAGCTGTTCTGAGCTTGCTATATGATTCCCTAGATCAAAAATATGTGTTCTATGTCATGCATACATTTGGAAAATGTGCATGAAAAAATGGGTGCATATTTGTGCCTTAATCAATGGGAGAATAATGTGTACATTTGAAAAACTATGCATGAAAATATGCACAGATTTTCAATTTTTAAAAAGCTCACAGTCTGATATAGACCTGAGTTGGAATAGGCTTTGACATGAAATTTGGAGAAACAAAGTTTTCTTTGTTTACACAATAAGTCCCTAACTCTACATCTAAGTCCTCAAGGCAGATTGCAAGCATCCTTTCAAGAATATTATAAAGTACAGTAAATTAAATTTTAAAAGCAATCAATACCAAAACTTACATGGGTATTACAATATGTGATGTAACATGGGTATTATAATATGTGATCAATTGTATTCTAATCTAGATTTTATGTGTATGTTTTAATGGATTCACACCTGGCTGCTTCCATGGGGTTGCCTGGGGAGCGTGTGGGCGCCGCCATTGGGGTGGTTATGGGCAATGGTCATTATGGCGTTGGGGGTTTAACGTGTCGGTATAGAAGGAGGGACAGATGGTTGACACCTGTTCCTCCTTTTGGTTATTCCCCCAACTGGAAGGTTCCGGGTATGCTTATCAACTGCCCCGCAGGCCTGACAGTGCTGTTACTTAATGCCAGGTTGGTCCATAATAAAACATCCCTCATCCACGACCTCTCCTTCATGGATCACTGCCTTGTCGTGGCAAAGGGGCTTGCGTAGCTCAGTGAAGCTATGAGCCATGCCATGCAGGGTCACCCAAGACAGACAGGTCATAGCAGAGAGCTCTGACAAAACGTGACCCACTGGAGAAGGAAATGGTAACCCACTCCAGTATCTTTGCCATGAAAACCCCATGGACAGTACCAAAAGGCAAAAAGATATGACACCGGAAGATGAGCCCCTCAGGTCGGAAGGTGTCCAATATGCTACTGGGAAAGAGCGGAGGGCTAGTACTAGTAGCGCCAGAAAGAATGAAGCAACTGGGTCAAAGCCGAAAGGACACTTAGTTGCTGATGTATCTGGTGGTGAAAGGAGAGTCCGATGCTGCAAAGAACTATATTCCATAGGAACCTGGAATGTAAGATCCATGAATCAAGGCAAGCTGGATGTGGTCAAACAAGAGATGACAAGACTGAACATCAACATCTTAGGAATCAGTGAACTAAAATGGACAGGAATGGGTGAATTTAATTCAGATGACCATCAGGTATACTACTGTGGGCAAGAATCCCTCAGAAGAAATGGAGTAGCCTTCAGAGTCAATAAAAGAGTAGGAAAAGCAGTACTGGGATACAATCTCCAAAATGACAGAATGATCTCAGTTCGAATCCAAGGCAAACCATTCAACATCACAATAGTCCAAGTCTATGCCCCAACCACTGGTGCTGAAGAGGCTGAAGTTGACCAGTTCTATGAAGGCCTACAACACCTTCTAGAATTAACTCCAAAAAATGATGTCCTTATCATCATGGGCGATTGGAATGCTAAAGTAGGAAGCCAAAAGATAACTGGATTAACAGGCAGGTTTGGCCTTGGAGTACAAAATGAAGCAGGGCACAGGCTGGTGGAATTTTGTCAAGAGAATACAATGGTCATAGCAAACACTCTTTTCCAACAACCCAAGAGACGACACTACACATGGACATCACCAGACGGTCAACACAGAAATCAGATTGACTATGTGCTCTGCAGCCAAAGATGGAGAAGCTCCATACAGTCAAGAAAAACTAGACCAGGAGCTGACTGTGGCTCAGATCATGAGCTTCTGGTTGCAAAATTTAGGCTTAAGTTGAAGAAAGTAGGGAAAAGCACTAGGCCACTCAGGTATGACCTAAATCATATCCCGGATGAATATACAGTAGAGGTGACAAATAGATTTAAGCAATTAGATCTGATAGACAGAGTGCCTGAAGAACTATGGACGGAGGTTCGCAACATTGTACAAGAGGTAGCAACTAAAACCATCCCAAAGAAAAAGAAATGCAAGAAAACAAAATGGATGTCTGAGGAAGCTTTACAAATAGCTGAGGAAAGAAGGGAAGCGAAAGGCAAGGGAGAAAGAGAAAGATACAAACAATTGAATGCAGAATTCCAGAGAACAGCTAGAAGAGATAAGAAAGTCTTCTTACATGAACAGTGCAAACAAATAGAAGAAAACAATAGAATAGGGAGGAGCAGAGATCTCTTCAAGAAAATTGGAGATATGAAGGGAACATTTCATGCAAAGATGGGCATAATAAAGGACCAAAATGGCAGGGACCTAACAGAGGCAGAAGAGATTAAGAAGAGGTGGCAAGATTACACAGAGGAACTATACAAGAAAGAGCTTAACATCCCTGATAACCACGATGGGGGCGGGGGTCACTGATCTCGAGCCAGACATCCTGGAATGTGAAGTCAAATGGGCCTTAGGAAGTCTAAGGAAGTCTAGCAACAACAAAGCTAGTGGAGGTGACAGCATTACAGCTGAGCTATTCAAAATCCGGAAAGACGATGCAGTAAAAATGCTACACTCAATATGCCAGCAAATTTGGAAAACTCAACAGTGGCCACAGGATTGGAAAAGGTCAGTTTACATTTCAATCCCAAAGAAGGGCAATGCCAAAGAATGTTCAAACTACTGCACCATTGCACTCATTTCACATGCTAGCAAAGTGATGCTCAAAATCCTACAAGCTAGGCTCCAGCAGTTTGTGGACCGAGAACTACCAGAAGTACAGGCAGGATTTCGAAGAGGGAGAGGAACTAGAGATCAAATCACCAACATATGCTGGATCATGGAGAAAGCTAGGGAGTTCCAGAAAAACATCTACTTCTGCTTCATTGACTACACTAAAGCCTTTGATTGTGTGGATCACAACAAATTGTGGCAAGTTCTTAAAGAGATGGGAGTACGTGACCATCTTATTTGTCTCTTGAGAAACCTATATGTGAGTCAAGAAGCAACAGTGAGAACTGGACACAGAACCACTGATTGGTTCAAAATTGAGAAAGGAGTTCGGCAAGGCTGTATACTGTCGCGCTGCCTATTTAACTTATATGCAGAGCACATCATGAGAAAGGCGGGGCTAGATGAATCACCAGTTGGAATCAAGATTGCTGGGAGAAATATCAACAACCTCAGATATGCAGATGATACCACTCTCATGGCAGAAAGTGAAGAGGAACTAGAGAGCCTCTTGATGCGGGTGAAGGAGGAGAGTGCAAAAGTTGGCCTAAAACTCAACATTAAGAAAACTAAGATCATGGCATCCGGTCCTCTCACTTCCTGGCAAATAGATGGGGAAGAAATGGAGGTAGTGACAGATTTTATTTTCCTGGGCTCCAAGATCACCGCAGACGGGGACTGCAGCCAAGAAATTAAAAGATGCTTGCTCCTGGGGAGGAGAGCTATGGCAAATCTGGACAGCATAGTAAAAAGCAGAGACATCACCCTGCCAACAAAAGTGCATATAGTCAAGGCTATGGTTTTCCCAGTTGCAATGTATTGCTGTGAAAGCTGGACCATAAGGAAGGCCGAGCGCAAAAGGATTGAGGCCTTTGAATTGTGGTGCTGGTGGGGACTCCTGCAAGTCCCTTGGACTGCAAGGCGATCAAACCAGTCAGTCCTAGAGGAGATCAACCCTGACTGCTCTTTAGAAGGCCAGATCCTGAAGATGAAACTCAAATACTTTGGCCACCTAATGAGAAGGATGGACTCCCTGGAGAAGAGTCTAATGCTGGGAACAATAGATGGCAAAAGAAGAAGGGGACGACAGAGGATGAGGTGGCTAGATGGAGTCACTGAGGCAGTTGGCGTGAGCTTGAGTGGACTCCGGGAGATGGTGGAGGACAGGAAGGCCTGGAGGAATGTTGTCCATGGGGTCACAATGGGTCGGACACGACTTTGCGACTAACAACAACAACAACAACATCCACGACCTAATTGTGGATAAGGGGCTGACCTGGCTTGCATCACAGAGACCTGGGCGGGAGGGAGGGGATGTGTCCCTCTCTGAACTGTGTCCGCCCGAGTATCTGGTCCAGCACCAGCCATGCCTGAAGGGGAGGGGAGGGGGGGTCGCTTTAGTTCATCAGGCTTCATTAACCCATGCGGGGCTTCCTGTTCTCTCGAGACTGGGTCTAGAGTGCCTCTACCCGGTGCTGGGCAACCGAGACAGATTGGGGATTCTGCTGATGTACCGTGCGCCCTTCTGCCCATCAGACTCCCTGCCTGAGCTGACAGAGGTCATCTCGGACCTGGTGTTGAAGACTCCCAGGATGCTGGTCCTGGGGGAGTTCAATCTCCATGCCAAGACTGTTCTGACCGGGGCAGCTCAGGACTTCATGGCCTCCATGATGACCATGGGTCTGTCTCAACATGTCATAGGCCCAACCCATGAACGTGGTCACACGCTGGACCTGGTTTTCTCGACGGGGCAGGAAGAGGGTGATCTGAGGGTGAGCAATTTACGTTTGACTCCCCTGTCATGGTCAGACCACTTCCTTGTGAGGTTCGAGCTCTGTAAGGGTGCGGACCCTATTGTCTTGGTCCGCCCTCGGAGCTGGATGGATCCGGATGGATTTCTGAAAGCTCTGGGGGAGTTTCTGGTTGATAAAGGTAGCACTCCTGTTGATGCTCTGGTTGAACTATGGAATGGGGAAATGGCCAGAGGTATTGACACAATTGCTCCTAAGCGTCCTCTCCCACCTGGCAGAGCCCATTCATCCCCTTGGTATACACCTGAACTACAGGTGATGAAGCGGGTTGGGAGACAGCTAGAGCGTAGGTGGAGGAACTCTTGGGGCTGAATTAATTTGACCGATGAATCGGTCGGATGAATCTGACCAAACACACTTAAGAGCTCATTATCGAGCCTATGCTGTGGTGGTGAAGGGGATGAAGAAGAAATTCTTCTCCACTTCCATTGCTTCCTCACAGTGCCGTCCAGTGGAGCTCTTTTGGGTGGTACAAGGGCTGGTACACCCAGGCCCTAGGAAAGATCCTGTACCACCCTCGATAACCTGTTGGGTTGATTTTGCCCAGCACTTCAAGGAGAAAATTGCTCAGATTTGTCACGAGCTGGACTCCACTAGTGACTCAGATTCCGTAGGGGAGGTGCCAATGTCAGCATCCGGTCACATATTGTTGGATGAGTTTCAGTTATTGCCGCCTGATGATGTGGACAAGGTGCTTGGACAAGTACGTCCAACCACCTATTTACTTGACCCTTGCCCATCGTGGCTACTGACGAAAGCCAAACACGGGATTGGTGCCTGGATCCTAGAGGTCATCAATGCCTCTCTGAGGGACGGCCAGGCGCCTGCCCCTCTAAAGGAGGCGGTGGTCAGGCCGGTCCTAAAGAAGGCATCCCTGGATCCAGAGATGGCCGCCAATTATAGTCCGGCGGCCAACATCCCATTCTTGGGCAAGGTGTTGGAACGGGTGGTGGCGGGACAACTTCAAGCTCTCTTGGATGAGACTGATTATCTGGACCAATTTCAGTCCAGCTTCAGACCCGGGTATGGTACTGAATCTTCCTTGGTCACCCTGTATGATGACCTGTGCAGGGAGAAAGACAGGGGGAGTGCATCCCTGTTGGTTCTCCTGGACCTCTCAGCGGCTTTCGATACCATCGGTATCCTTCTGGATAGGCCAAGGGGGCTGGGAGTATATAGCAAGGGGATGGCATGTTGTTGTTAGTCGCAAAGTCGTGTCCGACCCATCGCGACCCCACATTCCTCCAGGCTTTCCTGTCCTCCACCATCTCCTGGAGTCCGCTTAAGCTCACACCAAATGCTTCAGTGACTCCATTTAGCCACCTCATCCTCTGCCGTCCCCTTCTTTTTTGTCATCTATTGTTCCCAGCATTAGGCTCTTCTCCAGGGAGTCCTTCCTTCTCATTAGGTGGCCAAAGTATTTGAGTTTCATCTTCAGGATCTGGCCTTCTAAAGAGCAGTCAGGGTTGATCTCCTCTAGGACTGACCGGTTTGATTGCCTTGTGGTCCAAGGGACTCGCAAGAGTCTCCGCCAGCACCACAATTCAAAGGCCTCAATCCTTTGGCGCTCAGCCTTCCTTATGGTCCAGCTTTCATAGCCATACATTGCAACTGGGAAAACCATAGCCTTGACTATATGCACTTTTGTTGGCAGGTTGATGTCTCTGCTTTTTAGTATGCTGTCTAGATTTGCCATAGCTCTCCTCCCCAGGAGCAAGCGTCTTTTAATTTCTTGGCTGCAGTCCCCATCTGCGGTGATCTTGGAGCCCGGAAAATAAAATCTGTCACTACCTCCATTTCTTCCCCATCTATTTGCCAGGAAGTGAGAGGACCGGATGCCATGATCTTAGTTTTCTTAATGTTGAGTTTCAGGCCAACTTTTGCACTCTCCTCCGTTACCCGCATCAAGAGGCTCTTTAGTTCCTCTTCACTTTCTGCCATGAGAGTGGTATCATCTGCATATCTGAGGTTGTTGATATTTCTCCCAGCAATCTTAATTCCAACTGGTGATTCATCTAGCCCCGCCTTTGTCATGATGTGCTCTGCATACAAGTTAAATAGGCAGGGCAACAGTATACAGCCTTGCCGAACTCCTTTCTCCATTTTGAACCAATCAGTGGTTCCGTGTCTAGTTCTCAGACATGGAGTGCTTCTTGACCTGCATATAGGTCTCTCAAGACACAAATAAGATGGTCTGGTACTCCCATCTCTTTAAGAACTTGCCACAGTTGGTTGTGATCCGCACAATCAAAGGCTTTAGCATAGTCAATGAAGCAGAAGTAGATGTTTTTCTGAAATCTCTAGCTTTCTCCATGATCCAGCATATGTTGGCAATTTGATCTCTAGTTCCTCTCCTTCTTCAAAATCCTGTCTGTAGCTTGTACTTCTGGTAGTTCAGTCCACATACTGCTGGAGCCTAGCTTGTTTTGAGCATCACTTTGCTAGCATGTGAAATGAGTGCAATGGTGCTGTAGTCTGAACATTCTTTGTCATTGCCCTTCTTTGGGATAGGAATGTAAACTGACCTTTTCCAATCCTGTGGCCACTGTTGAGTTTTCCAAATTTGCTGGCATATTGAGTGTAGCACTTTTACTGCATCATCTTTTAAGATTTTGAATAGCTCAGCTGGAATGCTGTCATCTCCACTAGCTTTGTTGCTGCTCAGACTTCCGAAGGCCCATTTGACTTCACATTCCAGGATGTCTGGCTCGAGATCAGTGACCACCCCATCGTGGTTATCAGGGATGTTAAACTCTTTCTTGTATAGTTCCTCTGTGTAATCTTGCCACCTCTTCTTAATCTCTTCTGCCTCTGTTAGGTCCCTGCCATTTTGGTCCTTTATCATGCCCATCATTGCATGAAATGTTCCCTTCATAGCTCCAATTTTCTTGAAGAGATCTCTGGTCATCCCTATTCTATTGTTTTTTTCTATTTCTTTGCACTGTTCATGTAAGAAGGCATTCTTATGTCTTCTAGCTATTCTCTGGAATTCTGCATTCATTTGGGTGTATCTTTCTCCCTTGCCTTCTTTTCTCAGCTATTTGTATCTTTCTCTTCCTCAGACAGCCATTTTGTTTTCTTGCATTTCTTTTTCTTTGAGATGGTTTTCGTTGCTACCTCTTGTACAATGTTGTGGACCTCCGTCCGTAGTTCTTCAGGCACTCTGTCTATCAGATCTAATTCCTTAAATCTATTTGTCACCTCTACTGTATATTCATCAGGAATATGATTTAGGTCATACCTGAGTGGCCTAGTGCTTTTCCCTACTTTCTTCAACTTAAGCCTAAATTTTGCAACCAGAAGCTCATGATCTGAGCCACAGTCAGCTCCTGGTCTTGTTTTTACTGACTGTATGGAGCTTCTCCATCTTTGGCTGCAGAGCACATAGTCAGTCTGATTTCTGTGTTGACCGTCTGGTGATGTCCATGTGTAGAGTCGTCTCTTGGGTTGTTGGGAAAGAGTGTTTGCTATGACTATCATATTCTCTTAACAAAATTCTACCAGCCTGTGCCCTGCTTCATTTTGTACTCCAAGGCCTGTTATTCCGGTCATCTTTTGGCTTCCTACTTTAGCATTCCAATCCCCCATGATGATAAGGACACCATTTTTTGGCGTTAATTCTAGAAGGTGTTGTAGGCCTTCATAGAACTGGTCAACTTCAGCCTCTTCAGCACCAGTGGTTGGAGCATGTTGTTGTTAGTCGCGAAGTTGTGTCCGACCCATCGCGACCCCATGGACAGCATTCCTCCAGGTCTTCCTGTCCTCCACCATCGCCCAGAGGCCACTCAAGCTCACACCAACCGCTGTTGGTTGGGGCATAGACTTGGACTATTGTGATGTTGAATGGTTTGCCTTGGATTCGAACTGAGATCATTCTGTCATTTTGGAGATTGTATCCCAGTACTGCTTTTCCTACTCTTTTATTGACTCTGAAGGCTACTCCATTTCTTCTGAGGGATTCTTGCCCGCAGTAGTATACCTGATGGTCATCTGAATTAAATTCACCCATGCCTGTCCATTTTAGTTCACTGATTCCTAAGATGTCGATGTTCAGTCTTGTCATCTCTTGTTTGATCATATCCAGCTTGCCTTGATTCATGGATCTGACATTCCAGGTTCCTATGGAGTATAGATCTTTGCAGCATTGGACTCTCCTTTCACCACCAGATATATCTGCAACTGAGTGTCCTTTCGGCTTTGACCCAGTTGCTTCATTCTTTCTGGCGCTACTAGTACTAGCCCTCTGCCCTTCCCCAGTAGCATATTGGACACCTTCCGACCTGAGGGGCTCATCTTCCGGTGTCGTATCTTTTTGCCTTTTGGTACTGTCCATGGGGTTTTCATGGCAAAGATACTGGAGTGGGTTGCCATTTCCTTCTCCAATGGATCACATTTTGTCAGAGCTCTCTACTATGACCTGTCCATCTTGGGTGGCCCTGCACAGCATGGCTCATAGCTTCATTGAGCTACGCAAGCCCCTTCGCCATGACAAGGCAGTGATCCATGAAGGAGGTTGGAGGCCCTACAATGCGTCTAAAAGAGCCAGAAAGTGTTTTAAGGAAAACCTGACATGACTGCCCATAATTCTGATGGCAGATAACCTCCATATAATTCTGAGCTAGTTTCTAGGTTTGGTCTTTCTTTCTTCCTCACACAACATAAAGAAAGCTCTCCATTTTCTCCATCTCTTTCCTTATATAGTCTCCCCAAAATCTTCAAACTCTGTTTCTGAATACGGTTGGTGAGCTGGAAGAGGCAAAGAAATGTCTGTTGGTGAGACTTCTGATCTGGAAAAGGCAGCAACAGCTGGCTGGAAATGGAATGCCCTTTGATGAGGACTTGACTCCTCTGCAAAAGAGGTGAGCAGTACAGCAAGACTTTAGTTTTGCATTGTCTCAGTTGGAGAGCGCCAACTCTGGATGTGTTGAGGGTTTTCCTTCGCAGGCTGCAAAGGAATTTTAAGATATAAATATTCTCACCATCCTTTGGTGCTGCTCAAACAAAAAACTAAGTATAAAATGGACAAAGTGATAGACTTACTTTCCTGGGATGGCAGGAAATTGTGAGTTAATTGACACAGATCTCACTGCAGTGCTTACCAGGTGTGCTCCATCGCAGCCTATGTTTGGGTTTAATAGGGATTACTGTGGGCCATTCAAATCTGGAAATTATAGGTTAATCATGGGTTAACAATGCTGTTTGCATAACTACCAATTGTTGGTTATCTGTGGGTTGTTTAACCCGTGATTAGCCTATAGGGTATTTGCACAACACAACAAGAGCGGGTGGTTTCTTGTCCAGGATGGTCTGATGTGTCATGTGAATCCTCTCATGGTATTTCAGTGTCATATACTTACCTTTTAGAAACCATAATACAAAACAGAGGTTTCTTCTTTGGGTTCCATACTTCACCATGGTTTCTCTGGACATCTGAACGTGGCATCATTGTTTTCATTGTCCTGTCTTGGAGCTACCACTTAGTACCATGGAAAAAATGGCAGCTACAGGAGCCATCCAGCATGGAATTGAATTTCAGGCCTGGTAGTTTTTCAGGCCTGGTAGTTGATGGGATACGTGCCAACAGCAGGAGGATTGAAGGAGAGTAGAAACCATGCTAGTGTAGAAAGCAGTCAGACACATCCAGACAAAAAACTGTACCA
This sequence comes from Varanus salvator macromaculatus, assembly GCA_023646645.1. Taxonomy (NCBI): domain Eukaryota; kingdom Metazoa; phylum Chordata; class Lepidosauria; order Squamata; family Varanidae; genus Varanus; species Varanus salvator. The sequence continues at coordinate 18,324,059 of JAIXND010000795.1, forward strand.
TGAAAATCATGCAGGTTTCCTTGACATGATGTGTGAATTCAATCTTAGTGTCCATGTTAGGATGACATCTAGTAACCCTTGATCAGTCCTATTGTGACTGAATGTTCAAAATGACTACAGTACATGCCTGGCACTCTCTGTAGCAAATTGTGGAATAATTAGCCACAGTTTGCCATCATTACATGCAAACCAGTCCAGAGTGTCTCATGGAACCACCTACTCTGATCATTGTCTGTTAATATACTTAGTATATTCTGAGTATGTTGGATATAGTTCCCTGTTTTCATTTTTCACACCCAAAAAGGTATATGTCCCATGCACAAAAGCAGAACAAAACATAAAATTCTGTGCCTAGGTAGTTCAGATTCTCTGACATAAAAAGCTAACTAGCTGTATAAATTATGCAAATAGAACAGATTTCATAATTATCTGTCTTTTCTGCTTGTTTGTTTGTTTTTACTATTTCCTATATTTTATTCTGGTTGTACTAACCATGTGGGGGCATCAAGAGGTAGACAGGTACTGAAAGCACAATCTTAGCCACTCTGAATCTTGTTCAGCAATTCATCTGATGTCCTGAGATATCAAGATGCATTGCTTCCTCACTTTTAGGTCTACCTTTCCATATGTAAGAGCAAGAAACATGTAAATATATTACTTAAAAGTTTAGCTCAGATAGGTAAACTCTTCAAACTGTACATTCTGCATCCCACAAAATTGCAGCATAACATGCAATCCTAGTTAGACAAGATAGTTATTATTAGGGAGCTGCTGGCTGCCTGACTGGCTTGCCAACTAGCTAGGATTATTAGTATTATTATTGCATTATATTTCTATACCTGCTCTCTGGGTGGTTCCTCTAATCCAGCAGTTTGTAGCCCTGGTGGTGTTTTGGCTTACAGCTCCCATCATTCCTCACCCTTAGCTATGCTGGCTAGGGTTGATGGGGCTGTTATGCTAAAATGTTCAGAGGGCCACAAGTTGCCCACCCGTGCTGAAACCCTTGATACCTCAGGGACATTCTTAAAGCTGGATGTAACCATGACTGTTGCAACATATATAATCTTGGATTGGTTGTGGAATGTTGGTGTGTGTTTGAGAAATACAAACCCTCACTGGGTACTTTTCTTGGCAGGCTTGAAAACCTGGTGGATATTTGTTTCCAACTCCGTCTGCAATTGGCACCCTCTGGAATTGAGCTGCAGTCTCGTCTTCAGGAACGTCTGGATAATATATTCAGTGGCCTCATCAAAAAGTAAGGCAAGTTCCTGCCTAGAACACCAAGATCTGAAGGGGAATATAGTATAATTCCCCTCTCCAGCCTCATGTGTTGTCCTCCTCCTTCTCAGTAACTCACAGATTAGACAACAGATTCTCAAATGCTTTGTGGCCACAAAAAGAACATGTCTCCTGTCAAGGCCCAGAGCAGATGTCTCCACAGAAGATATCCATAACTGGGAAGAATAAGCATAAGACTTGCCCTGAGTGTAATGTCTGTCAAATGGGCAGGATGTGGTTATTGCAGGTCTTTCACCAATTCAGGGAAATAACATTCAGTGTTGTTCAGTCTCCTAATATTGCCTGTATCTTTTCTTTATTCTCATTTTTCACCAACCAATCTTTCAACTTATTAATATGTTTATTCTTCAATATTTTCCCCAAACTACCCCTCAGATTTTCTGGAAATTCTTTTAATTCTGTAATTGGACATAATGGCAAAATTGATGGCACAAATACATCTCTATTTATTGCAAATTTGGGCCACATTCTTTAAAATATGTTTTAATTTTAATAATTAATTTAATGTTTTAATAGGGTTTTCTATCTTTTAAATTAATATTTTTATCCTGGTAAAGGAAAATATTTAATAAGGATCCCTCAACCATACTAAATTTGAAGATATGATTGTATAGAAAGAAAAACAAGATAATATGTGGATGAGAGGAATGACAAGTAAAATTTATAACATACTAGTAGAAGGGGAGGACAAATATGATCATCTTAACGAGTTACAGGAAATAGATTTAAGAAAAGATATTAGTACTGAAGACTTTGGTTTTTTGGCTTGTTTCATTTCAAAGCCAGTTGAAAAGTAGTTGAATATGTGATTACTGTGACCCAGCCTCATGAGTGCTGTTTTTGCATATTTCAGTTTTTGGTTGTGATCTCTCTCTCTCACTCACTCTCTCTCTCTCTCTCTCTCCCCAGCTCATTTCTTGTGGACAAACAGCCCCCACAAGTTCTGAAGACTCAAACCAAATTTCAAGCTACTGTCCGCTTCTTGCTGGGGCCTCACTTGCTTAAACCTCCGCATACATCCTTTATGGTCTCAGCTGACATTGTGACAGAAAAACAGGCAAGAGAGCTAACCGCCAGCAATTCTGGGGCTATCTTCAGGTGAGTGAAACCACAGCAGCTGTGCTACCAGACTTTCTGTGGCTTAGTTTATTAATTTATTTTAAAAAACAATTTTGGCACTCTTTGGTATGAGCAGGCAATCAAATCTCTTGAAATATGGATTCTAGGCAGAGTGACAAAACCCAGCTTCCCTCTGTTTTGAACACATAATTTTCAGAAGGTGTGTGTGACCTCTTGAGAGGTATATAGAAGAGATGAAACATTTGAGCAATCCTTTCCGCCCTGCGTCCATCTCTTTTACTCCATTCGTCATTGTGCAGCGAGTGCCTTATGCCTGACACATTCCAAAATGCCAAGGCTTGTTTATGAGCATTGCTAGAAAGAACCTTTGGAAACTGGGCCACAAAATATTTGCAAAACCTCCCTTTGGGCCCTAGGATAAGGATCTTCCAATAAGAATTTCCACAGCAATAGCCTGTTGCTGCAAAACAATGAAGAATGATTCATGTAAAGACTAACAGATTTATTCTGGCATAAGATTTTGTGGATATTGTCCATCGCATCAGATAAATGAAGTGTTGATCTGAAGTTAGCAGTTTACACATCTGTTGAAGTTGGCAGTTACCCCACAATATATTTGCTCATCTTTAAGGTGCCATGAGATGCTGTTGTTTTTCCAATCAGAATGTTTGCTGGACACACCCTTTTTGTATGATGTTTTCTCATTGTGGTGTCACATCTGTATGAGAGCCAGTGTAGCATAGCCAGTGTTGGCTTCAGACTTGGGAGACCTGGATTTTAGTCCTAATTCAACTCACTGGGTGAGTTTGGCCAATCACTGACTCTCAGCCTAACAATAACAGGGTTGTTGTGAGGATAAAACAGGGAGAAGAAAGAGGAGGATTATGTAAGTCTCCTTTGGTTCCTTGCAGGGAAAAGGTGGGATATAAACATAGTAAATAAATTCATTTGTGTGGAGTACTTTAAAGAGATCATAGGAGCCATTGATGTTCTTCTCAAAACTGCTATACACATAAGTGGAAATACTGATATGGTACCCATCCTAATTTTGTTCCTGGCACACTTTGAGAGGGTCAGCCAATTAAAATCATGGTTGCCATACCCACAAGTGGAGCCTGTATCTCAAAGCTGGGTTGGTCAAAAATGTCATCATCCTGAGTACTTTCTGGGCTTCTCATGTGGTTTTTAAAATATTTTATTATAAACAAAGATTATCTTCATTCACGAAAACTGAAGCATCAACATTTCCCGATATTCCCACAAAATACAACTCGGAATAGCTAGCTAGTATATTACTAGATAAGTAAGAAAACTGAAAGTAACACATTTCATAACTTAAATGGATTATTACAAGGAAAAGGTTTTATATCTGCCAGTGCCCAAGTTGTACCCTTCTGAAGTCAGTAGCAGGGTGACCTGATAATAGAAAAATAGCTTACCTTTCATCTACCATCTTTTAAATGGACATATTCTGTTGACTTTGTCTTTAGTGCAATCTTTCAAACTTTACACAGTTGTCCTTTCAAAGTGGAGATAAAACTGCCCCTTCAGTTACTGAAAACCAAAGTCTTAGCAGCTGTCAATAGATCCCAAACCTTTATTTATTTATTTATTTAGGTTAATCTATATAACCAAGCAGGATTGTTAAAGGGTTAATGGCTATAGAAAGGCATGTCATTACTGATCCTGTTCCATAAGCTTTTTCCAAAAATAATTAATTAGAGGATATTTCTCCCAGATGAACATAAAAGTAGTTTTGTTATTTTCACATTGCCAACACCTATTTTTCCAGCTGAAGCCATAGCAGCAGCCTGCTTACAGCAGGAGGCTCCAGTGTGGAGAGAGCAAAGGGAGGATTGGGGCCACCATGGCCTATTAGTCTGTGGCAGTACAGGTTTTTGAAATGCAAAAACAGAATGGATTTCATTAATGCTGATTGGGGGCAGAAAAACTCCTGAAAGGCAGCTACTGAGCAGCAGCGGTAGTTGAAGGTAACACCGGTAGAAAACCTTTCACAGACTATAGCAGTGACATTCAAGTTAAGTGGTTAGTACTGTGCAGAAGGAGGATGTGGTACTCCACTTCTGAATTGTCTTACCTTTAAAAACCTATAATGAAACAATCTAAAATGAAACAAGAGATAGCACCAGAAGATGAGACCCCACCCCTGCCCCAGGGGTGCCCACCCCTGAAAGGCACTTTTTGAGCTACCAGGGAAGGACAAGGACAAATGATGCTACCAGATCAAAAACAAGAGGAAGTCTTAATGGCTGAGATGCATATTGGTGAAAGTCTGATGCTCCACAACACATATAATTGGGACATGGAACGTGAGAAGTATAAATCAAGGAAATCATAGAGCAAGAAATAGAAAGAATGGACGGCACAGTACTTGGAGTGAGCAAACTAAAGAGGAATGGAACGGAACATTTCCAGTCAGACAAACACAAAGTTTGAAAATGACAAATTCAGAAAGAATGAAGTAGCTCTAATACTGAGGCAAGTTGTAGCACAGGCAATAATAATGCAACATTCAACTGAATGAATATCAATCAGAATTAGTGGAAAACCTATCAACATAACCATCTTTCGAGTCTGTGCTCCAACAACAGATGCTGACGAGGAAGAAATCGAAAACTGCCATGCGAGGGTTCAAGAGGAAACTGATAGCATAGCAGAACAAGACATGCTGCTAATCCTAGGTGGCTGGAGTTCAAGGTAGGAGTCAAAGCAGGATCAAATTTTATAAGAGAAATGAAGCAGAAGAACAACTTGTAGAATTTTGTGAAGCTATTAACTTGCTCATTACATATACATACTTCAAGCAGCTGCTCAGACAACTGTATACATGGACTTCACTACTTGGCCAATGTGGAAATCAAACACATTATGTAATTGGAACAGGAAATGAAGAAGCTGTATTCTTGCTGCCAATATAAGATGAGGAACAGACTGCAGTAGTAACCATCAGCTCTTAATTTCAAAAATCTGAGTCAAGTTTTAAAAGATTGAATAGAAACAGTGCTGAAATACAACTATAATATATTCCCTGAAGAATATACAGTCCATATAAAGACTTTATATTCCTTTCAAGGAGGGAGAAGCTGCAAAGAGGAGGGCCTTTTCTGTGGTGACATGCCAATTATAGAATACTCTACCACTAGAGATTTGCCAGGAGCTTACTGTAGCTTCAATAGTGTTTCAGGCACCTGGCAAAAACTTTCCTTTTCTGGCACCATCTAGATTGTCTACATCAGTGCACAGTTTTTAATTATATTAGTGTATGCTTTATTTTATTTAATTGTTTTATTGTGATTTGTTCTGTTTATTTATTATGATATATTAATTGTATTATTTTATTAATATTATTTGTTGATTTTATATTGTAATGGCCAGCCAGAGAGCATGTTGCTAATGGGCAGCTTTTAAACAAATTTAATAAAGAAAGAACAGATTTGTATTGGTCAACATAATTGATTGTGAGCCAGAATAAATGTGGACTGAAACCAGAGTCATTATTAGAGAAGAATGTCAAAAGACAAGTCCTGTAGCCAAAAAAAAAAAAAAGAGTGCAAAGAAATAGAAGACAGCAACAAAAGAGTAAAAACAAGAGTTTTCTTCAGGAAGGTCCAAGAAATCAAAGGGAAATTCAAACTTAGATTAGGAATGCTAAAAGACAAACAAGGGAACATACTATTTAACCAGGAGGAAAAAAAGAGAAGAAAATACAGAAGAATGATGCAGAAGAGATGAAAGGATGCCAGACTTCTGTGAAGTGGAAGCATATGAAGAAGAGCCTGAAATATTAGAAAATAAAGTGAAAGATGCTCTGAAAGCAATAGCAAGGAATAAGTTACCTAGAGTAGATAGGATATCAACAAAACTATTCCAAGCTGCAGAAAATAATTCAGTCCAAATCCTAATTATAATATGTCAGCCAATAAGGAAAACAAAACAATGGCCTTCAGAAATGCCAGACAGTCCAAAAAGGAAGAGGCACTAAAGATCATATGCAAATATTTATTGGCTACTGGAGCATACTAAAGAATTTCAGATGTTTTATAGCCTACAGAAAAGCCTTTACTGTGTGGATCATAAGAAGATATGGAGGGTCCTGAAAGAAATGGGTGAGCCTCAGCACATGATTGTCTTGATGTGCAACCTGTATCATGGACAAGAAGCTACTGTTAGAACAGAATATGGAGAAATAGAATGGATTCCTTTAGGCAAAGATGTCTGACATGAATGTATAGTACCTTCCTGTTTAATCTGTATGCAGAACATATCATAAGGAAAATTCTGGGCCCAATTCAAAGTGCTGACATTAATGTTTAAAGCCCTAAACCTAAACACTTTACTTGAAGAAATTCCTTGCTCCATTACTACCTGGACCCTATGATCTCCCACAGAGGTCCTTTTCAGGGAACTACCCAAAAAACAAGTAAGGGGGTGATAACTAGGAGAAGGGCCTTCCCAGCAGTTGCACCCCTTCTTTGGTGCATGCTCCCCAAGGATGATCCTTGTTTTCTTTTTCGTGCTAGGTGAAGACCTTTTTATTTCCCAGATATTTTAGCAGATAAGATCCATTTTAACTTTGTTTTTATTGCTTGCTGCTATAGTGTCCACAAATTTTATGCTGTATGTTGTCAACTTTTACAATACTGATGTTATAGTTTTTATTTAAATTTGGTTATTGTACTGTTGTTATTTTATTAGTGATAAGATTTGTTTGAAATCCACCCATTAACATCATGCTTGCTGGGTGGCCATTACAATAAAGGTACCAATAACATAAATAAAATGATACAATTCAAATATCATAATAAATAACAAGATAAAGTCATATATACATCATCAAGAAAAAATAAAACATAAATTAATATATTAAAATCAGTGCAATTAATATAGATGATATAAACGGTGCCATAGGTACATGGGAAAAGAAAGGTTTTTGTCAGGTACATAAAGCTCAGGTTGGCACCTGACAAATCTCTGGTGGTAGAGTGCTCCCTAATTGGGGTTCCACAGCAGAAATATGTTTTATGTTTTCACAACTGTAACCTGCCCAGAGAGTCCAAATGGGCTATGCGGTGGTATAAAAAGGTAATAAATAAATAAAGTAATAAGTATTAAAAATCAGAGGAAGGGGTGAAATTTGGTGGAAGAATTACTTAAGATATGTAGATGATACCATACTGCTGGTAGAGAGCATCAATTACTTGAAACGGCTGGATATTAAGAAAACAAATACAGAGGAATTACAGAACTTGATTGTTAATAATGAAGAAATCAAAATTGTGAAAGATTTCACATGTTCAGTCATTAATTCAAAGGGAGACTGCAGCCAAGAAATTGGAAGACTGAAGCTTGGAAGGGCAACAATGAAGGAACTAGAAAAGATCATAAAGTGTAAGCACTTTTTAGTGGAGAACCAGGGCCAAGGTCCTCCATCATTCCCAATAACAAGACGTGGGTGTGAAAGCTGGACAGTAAGGAAAGCTGATAGAAAGAAAATAGATGTGTTTGAAATATGGCACTGGAGGAGAGCTTTGCAAAAACCCTGGACCGGCAGAAAGACAAGCAAGTAGGTCCTGACCAAGCTTTCCCTAGAAGCAAAAATGACAAAACTTGAAGCTGTCATTCTTTGGACACATCATGAGAAGGCCAGACTCACTGGAGAAAACTTAGGGACAGTTGAAGGCAGAAGACAAAGGAGCAGATGAAATATGAGAGACTGAGTCCCCGGGAAGCCGCAGCCTTGAACTTGGAAGAGATGAATTGAGCTCTCATGGACAGGACATTCTGGAGGACTTTCATTCAAGAGGTCACCATAAGTCAGAGATGACTTGATGGCACATAGCAGCAGCAGCAGCAGCACCTTTCTTCACTGTTGCAAAATGTGGCTCAGTCAATTAGGTATCAGATCATATTGATATATTATTTTATAGTGGTCTTTTTATATTGTATAGGATAAACATGCTGAGCCTTGTAAAAATATTTAGTTCCACACCTGTGAGGTAAATAGATGGACAATTTATTTTTCCCATCTAGTGTGAAATAGTTACCTTTATCTTCATCTCTCTGTGTACCTAACAAACAATTCTGTGTTATCAATGCTTTCTATTTTTTCCATTTGTAAGTTAATTGCTCAAAGACAGTTAGATTTGACTTCAACACAGAATTGCAAATGTTTGAATATGTGTAGGAGCTTAATAAGTATGTCGCAGTTTTAATAGTAAGGTAACAGAAAACACACATCAGTTAGATGGTCTAACTCTGACTGATGGTCTAACTATGAATAAAGTAGTTTTCTCTACTCCTTCCTATTCAGTGGACACAGTGAATTTATCTTTTGCAAGACTAAGGCTAACATACTAACATATATTTTAAAGAGAGAAACAGGCTTTACAGCAGGCTCTCCCCATCACCCTGTACAAAGCAAGTCTTTTTATTACCGTCAGTGGTGTTTCTCTGGCTGTTTATACCATGCCCTAGGCTGAATTGTGGTTTGGCATAAGCCATTCTGAAAATAATAGATTTGTTGCAAGCTGTGTGTAATTATTAACCACTTCCTGATAGTGGAAGCTCATATTTATGCACTGTCTCTTTTGGATCAGTGAAAGCTCTGGAGAAATTGTGAACAACACAGCTCCTTTGGAGACGAATGTCACAAACAACACATGTTGTGCTCTCTTCAAGAACATGGTAAATGCAGCTATTTTCATCATCATCATCATCATCATCATTTTATACCACCCAATAGACTGGGGGGGGGGAGGCAGGGAAGGATGGCCCGATGAATGGATAGAAGAGGTGTCAACTAGCATACCTTACAAATTATCTGGCAGGCCACCCTCCCCTGTATAGGACACCAGAGTCTTCATCGTCTGATGGAGAGGCCTTGCTTACATTACTGAGGCCTATTGATCATCATTTGGCATTGATTTAGAGGAGGCTATTAGCTTACCAAACAAAAAACAAACAAACAAACAAAATAACCCTCTGATGCAATCTCCCATATAGGCCTTGACCAGGCTATATTGTACTTAGCTTTAGACACCTAATAGCATTATGTGCCCTCAGACCATTAAATGGAAATAAACACAGGGAACAGGATGGGATGATGGAGTTCTGAGGTGGTAGAATAGACCACCACTTCACACCATAGGAGTAAAAAGGGAAAGAAAACTGGCACTGCAGGGAGGAAGGTTCTAGTCCTTCCATCTTTTATCCTTGCAGAAAGTGCTGTTATTGTTACTAAATAGGGGAGTGTTTTGAAGTGAGGTGCTCCAGTCTACCATTTCAAGACTCTTATCCCTTAATGTAAATGCATGCATAGATACTGTGCAGCCATATTCTGCTGCTTCTGAGTGGGTTTGGAATGGATAGTAACTGGAGCAATTCTGGAGGGTTATGAGGTCAGAAATGTTGGATTAGTGGGGAGCCAAGGTTTGGAGGAGAATTTCCAAAACAGAAGTGAAAGTCTCTTGGTTTCAGCTGTTGTGACATTGTTGCTGGTAAACTCAGTGCTTTTTTGCCTTTCTCTTCCTTTAGCTCCTAAAGAAGATCAAGCGCTGTGACCGCAAGAGCACAGAGTCTGTGACTGAAGAGAAATGTGCTATTCTTTTCAGCGTTACTATTAGCCTTGGCCCCAACAAAACCAACTTCCATCTTCAGGTAATAACATTACTTGGGATTATCTGTACTTCAAGTGGTGCTGCACCAATGGTCTTATGAATTTGTTGGTGGAGGACACAAATTGGTTCTTCGAAGGCTCTGTGTACATGACCAAATTCCACTGGTGAACCCCCACTGGGTTTTTTACGATTTGGAGGGTGAAAGTAGAAGTGATGAGTTGTAACTTTGGCAGTGATTAGGTTACCAGCAGGGATAAGAAGTCATGGATCAGCTATTACTGGTGTTAGAATCAACGAGATGATATGACATCATGGCTACGTGAGTGTATATCTGATTCTGTATTATGTGAGCACCTTTTATCCAAGACAAAGCGTCTGTTACACCACTGCAATTACTGCTGCTGCTAATGGCTGTTGTAGTACTTATGCATAAACAGCCTTCCAGAAGGATAGAACAGTTATGTGTTGTCAATCTTATCTTGGGGTCCAGGTTCTGAAAACAGATGTGGAGCTGGCTTTCTGCCCATGTGGGCTAGAAGCTAATGTGTGGCCCAAACCAGGTAGATGTCCTGTTTCAGAGCAGCAGACCAGGGATCAGAAAGACCAGAGGCAGATGTGTGTTCAAAACAAGGCAGGGGTTGGGTACCCAAGGGTGACATAGGTTAGAACATTTCCCATACTGTTCCTGGGCCTCCAAAGTATTGTAATGAAGTTGACTTTGAATACTTAGAACACTGCAGCTCTGGTTTAAAGGCCAGTCAGTGTTCCCTGAGAGAGCAAAGGCCTTTTGGCTGAGGGAAGCAGTTGTACATGGGCCGAAGGAGGTGAAACAGTAATGGTTTTCTGGAATATTTTGTCAATAAATGTGTAGCCCACCCTGACCCTAAATCTTTTAGAGTTATAGCCTGAGGATCAAATTCCATTTCAAATTTGAGACCCATGGTGGGTGGGGCTGAAGGCAAAAGTAGGGGTAGTGGGGAGACAAAATACCTGCACAGTTCAGCTTAGCACTCTTGCTACCTGTAACTAAGCCTTAGGAGAGGCATTGCAACCTTTGAGATGAAGGAAATCTGCACAAAAGCTGGGACACCACCAAACAATCATCAGGGCTGAAGGAAAGGAGGTGGGGCTGAGAGAAGAGGCATGGTGCTATAGAACCAGAGAGAGCTGGGCTTGTTCCCTGAGGTTCTGCTGTCTTGTGTTGGACAGTGCAGTAGGGGAAGGCCATCCAGTGGCTGACTTCCTTCCTCCAGAAAATGACCCTAGCATCTCCCACCCCCTCCCTGAGAGCTGCAATCAGCATGTCAAGCTTTCTGGAGCCCTGAACAGGAGTACTCCAGCAAGGGGCTGGAGATAAAGGTCAGCATTTTGATGCAGGTCACCACTTGTGGGTTGCCGAGATTTTCACTCCAACACTGTGGGATCAGTAACTGTGGAGAGATGTGGGTGTGGGAGTCCTGCTGTAAAGAAAGTAAAGGCCTGTCACACTGCATTTTCCCTTTCCACTACTTCTGTTCCAGGCCCTGTCATTGCCCATTGTGGTGATCGTCCATGGCAACCAGGACAACAATGCCAAAGCCACCATCCTGTGGGACAATGCTTTTGCTGTTCCTGTAAGTGCTTGACCCCAGCTCACATGCCAGGCTCTGTCCCCAAGGCAAAAAAGAGTTCCTGGAGCAATGAAGTTAAAGGACATAGCCTGGCTTTACGTAGCATGTATTGAATAAAGAGACACCTCACACCTGGCTGTTGCTAAGCACAACATTTTAGTAATGTTAGACTACGTATTTTAAGATGTGAGTGGAACTGAGATTTTTATAAAAAACTAATCTTTAAACTCCTATCATATTAGTCCAGTGGTACAGGGAACTGCTGTTGTATACCTCCTTTCCATCCCACTGGAAAAGCATGAGGTGCCCTGAGCCAAGTATAGCAGTTCCTTCTCATGCAAGCATTTATCCCAGGCTCTCAAGGGGTGATACAAAGCACTTGGTCCATGCTTCTCACATGCCAGGCTTATGCTGTAGTATGTGAGTTGTACTGGCTAAGCAGAGGGTTGGACTTCCAAGCAGCATGCCTCAGCCTGGTGTCTCCAGGATTTTGAATCACAACTCTCATTGCTCCTGACTACTGACTGTGTAGGCTAGAGCTGATGGGAAGGGTAGGTCAACTGCTTTGGAAAATGCTGCCATAGAGTGTATGGGGAGGTAACAAAGCAGGTATTGAAAGACATAGTGATGGTACATTCCTGCTGCTTCCTACAGTTTACCAGATGTTAAGTTCTGTGCTTCTGTCCTGTTCCAGAATCGCATCCCCTTTGTGGTGTCTGAGCGTGTCAGCTGGGATGCCATGTTTGAGACTCTCAACCAGAAGTTCATGGCTGAGGTACAGACCACTGAATGCCTACAGAAGGATCACTACTTCTTCTTGGCCCAGAAGATCTTCGATGACAATACTGCCACTCTGGAAGAATTCCAGAAACGCCATGTGTCATGGTCTCAGTTCAATAAGGTCACTCCAGTGGGTTTTGTAGGAAGGGTGGAATGACAGCCAGCTGGGCTTACCTGGCTTTCTCAGTCTCACATGCATCTTGACATTTACAGGAGATGCTTCCCGGGAGAGGATTCACATTTTGGCAGTGGTTTGAAGGAGTTCTCGACCTCACCAAGAAATACCTGAAAGATTACTGGTCTGGCAGGTAAGGGAATAACTGGATCAACTGAGACTGCTTTGCCTCATGGCTTTCTCCATGTTCCACCCACCCACCACCACCACCACCACCAGGTATATCTGGAGGACTTTGATCAGTTCTGGATACCACATCTTAAGAAAGAGTTTGGCAGACTGGAGATTATCTAAAGGAGCATGACCAGGATGATGATGGGTCTGGACACCCAGTCCTGGGAGGAATAGTTGGAAGAGCTGGCTCTTTAGCCTAGAGAACGTAAGATTAAAGGAAGCCATTATAGCTGTCTTCAGAAGGGCTGTCAATGCAGAAGATGAAGCAGAGTTATTCTGTGTTGTTCCAGAGGTCAGAACTAGAACCAATGTGTAGAAATGGCAGGGAAGCAGTTTTGAGATAAAAAATATCAGATGCTCCCTAACAGATTCATTCAGCAGTGGAATATACTGTCTTGGAGGGAGGGGAGTCGAAACTTTGTTGAAGTTTTTGCTATATCAAACCAAGGGCTAGTCCAACATGTGTAAATTATGGTCCATTCACAACTAAATAATATAATCATGAAGGTGAAGATTTTATTTGCATTGGTAAGTATCAGCATATAAGCATTGAAATGCAGTCTGTTGATTTTCTTTTCTAGTCTTTTAAAATGTTGTTTGCTTTCTCTTTCTCCATCTGTCCCACATAGACTCATCATAGGCTTCATCAGCAAACAGTATGTTTTCAGGTACCTGAGCAATGCACCAGTTGGCACTTTCCTGCTACGCTTCAGTGACTCCGAGATTGGTGGCATCAGCATCGCCTATGTCACCTACTGTCAGGATGGTATGGCTTTGCACAGTGCAGCTCTTATGGCTCCCTATTCCCTGGGTCTGAGTAGTTTGCCTGAGTAGTTTGCAAATAAGTTTGCCTGCCTGTAAGAGTCTAAGGGACTTGGCAGATGACACCAGCATTCGGGCTTAGTCTAAAGTTGCGGTGCTACTTCCCTTTGAGCCCTAGCTCCAGCACACCTCATTGTCACTCTATCAGTTCCAGTTGTACTCATTAACATAATCATGCTACCTACCTCTTGATGGACACTTCTGGGTTCCAACCTTACAGTACACATCCACAATCTGTTCTGCCTGCCTTCACCATGGACACCTGAGGGGGCACTGCCTGCCCTTGGTAGTCTCACCTTAGCCGAGAGCAGGCTGCTTGCTTGCTTGCTTGCTTGCTTATTTATTTATTTATTTATTTATTTAAAAATTTGTATGCCATCCATTACTGTCATCTCTGGGTGGCTTACAACATTGTTTCAGAATAAAATAAATTAACTATTCCATACTTATGGGAACATGAGACATCAACTTGCACCTGTGACATACTATATGTGCATTCACCTGCCCAAAGACTTTTACATGTGATCATCTGATACAGCCAGTTCTGAGGATTTTCCAAAGTGTGTGTTAAGACACACCAGTGAGACTGCTAAAACAGGACTGGAGTCACAGTTATCTCAGACTGAAGATGAAAGGGTGTCTGGAACGGAGCTGTATAAAGATGTTTTTGCATCAGTCTTCCCCATGGCAATACGTGCAGGAATGGCAGATGAACGTGTAGCACAACCTGTGTGGATTGATAGTATGACAGAGTTAGAAGGGGCCTCAGTGATCACTGATGAGACCTCAGCTTCCTGGTCTTGCTGTGCATCTGCCAATATAGAGATGGTGAAAATGTCAAGGTCTGCACCAACATGACAAGCCACTGTGGGTTAATTCAATTGTAGGGCTTCTGTGTCAAAACCTAGGCATCATTTTGCTGATACAAGCTGTGCTGGGGGTGTGCCTCAGCTTGCCGTGTCATGCAAACCCAGTGTGGGTGGTTTGCTAGCATAGTTAATATACCACCTGCAAACCATGGTCTGTATGAAACCCTGTGGGTGAATTAAGTTGCACTGCTTTGTTGTGACAACCAAACAATCTCAATACTTTCATGTAATGTCTGAATGAACTTCACAACAAGCATTAGGTCTGCTTGCATTGGAGGCTAGAGCAAAATCTGCTAGGGAAGAGGAACTCCATTATAAGTAGCAGGTTGTCTGCTTTCTCCCAACCATTAAAACTCATTATGGGTAACCTACAATGTGAAGTCATGGAAAGGAACATGGAGGGCTTATGTTTGTGGGAGATGCTTCCCCTTTCTGCCAGACATTCAGCCAGGGGCTCCCTGCCTTAAGAACATAGGAGAAGCACTTCATTCTGTTGAGACAGCAACCACAGTTTCAGGGGTTATCACTCCCTATTATATTGGTTTTTCCTGTGACCACATGGAGGATCATGCTTAGGAGAGCTGCTTGTTCATAACATCTGCTGCTTTTTTCCCTGCCTGGCTCAGGTACCACACAGGTGGAAAACATCCAGCCATTCACAGCAAAGCAGCTGTTCATCCGTTCACTTGCTGACTGTGTTATGGATCTATCACAGCTCGAGACACTGTATCCTGATAAGCCCAAACATGAAGCTTTTGGGAGGTTCTATAACAGTAAGTTATGGGATGGTCAAGGAGGACACAGCTTTGTTCTGTCTGCATCTTAAATGACTGCCTTTCCCCAAAAGCACTTGATCACAAGGATCATAATTGGATGTCTTCTGACAGCCTAAGTTGAAATGCTACTGTGGGCTGCTGTGATAGTATCCACTGGCCCTGTGCTTGTGTGTGCACATGGTTGGCAGTGGTGGGGAGTGTACATCAGAAGAGGGTTGAGAAGGCTGACATTCAGGTTTCTCTAGTGCAGAGGTGAGATCTTCTGCTAGATTTCTTGATTATGTGCCTGTAGTTTACCAGATGTTTCTGATCCCTGATCATTTAACAGCAACAACCACAATTCTAGATTAGCCTGCAGAGATTGAAGAAGGTTAGAAGGGGATGGAAACTAGGAGCTGATTTTTGTGCGACTGGTTTCTGGTACTGGAAAAAATATTCTGAGCTGAGGATGTTTTCAGCATCAACCTTCTTTATTTGCAAGAGGGTGAAATGGCAACCCACTCCAGTATCTTTGCCATGAAAACCCCATGGACAGTACCAAAAGGCAAAAAGATATGACTCCGGAAGATGAGCCCCTCAGGTCGGAAGGTGTCCAATATGCTACTGGGGAAGGGCAGAGGGCTAGTACTAGTAGCACCAGAAAGAATGAACACTCTTTTCCAACAACCCAAGAGACGACTCTACACATGGACATCACCAGACGGTCAACACAGAAATCAGATTGATTATGTGCCCTGCAGCCAAAGATGGAGAAGCTCCATACAGTCAGTAAAAACTAGACCAGGAGCTGACTGTGGCTCAGATCATGAGCTTCTCATTGCAAAATTTAGGCTTAAATTGAAGAAAGTAGGGAAAAGCACTAGGCCACTCAGGTATGACCTAAATCATATCCCTGATGAATATATAGTGGAGGTGACAAATAGATTTAAGGAATTAGATCTGATAGACAGAGTGCCTGAAGAACTATGGATGGAGGTTCACAACATTGTACAAGAGGCAGCAACTAAAACCATCCCAAAGAAAAAGAAATGCAAGAAAGCAAAATGGATGTCTGAGGAAGCTTTACAAATAGCTGAGGAAAGAAGGGAAGGGAAAGGCAAGGGAGAAAGAGAAAGATACACCCAATTGAATGCAGAATTCCAGAGAATAGCTAGAAGACATAAGAATGCCTTCTAAATGAACAGTGCAAAGAAATACATAGAAGAAAACAACAGAATAGGGAGGACCAGAGATCTCTTCAAGAAATTTGGAGATATGAGGGAACGTTTCATGCAAAGATGGGCATAATAAAGGACCAAAATGGCAGGGACCTAACAGAGGCAGAAGAGATTAAGAAGAGGTGGCAAGATTACACAGAAGAACTATACAAGAAAGAGCTTAATGTCCCTGATAACCATGATGGGGGGGTCACTGACCTCGAGCCAGACATCCTGGAATGTGAAGTCAAATGGGCCTTAGGAAGTCTGAGCAACAACAAAGCTAGTGGAGGTGATAGTATTCCAGCTGAGCTATTCAAAATCTTAAAAGAGCTTGCAGTAAAAGTGCTACACTCAATATGCCAGCAAATTTGGAAAACTCAGCAGTGGCCACAGGATTGGAAAAGGTCAGTTTACATTCCGATCCCAAAGAAGGGCAATGCCAAAGAATGTTCAAACTACTGCACCATTGCACTCATTTCACATGCTAGCAAAGTGATGCTCACAATCCTACAAGCTAGGCTCCAGCAGTATGTGGACCGAGAGCTACCATAAGTACAGGCAGGATTTTGAAGCGGGAGAGATCAAATTGCCAATATACGCTGCATCATGGAGAAAGCTAGGGAGTTCCAGAAAAACATCTACTTCTGCTTCATTGACTATGCTAAAGCCTTTGATTGTGTGGATCACAACAAATTGTGGCAAGTTCTTAAAGAGATGGGAGTACCTGACCATCTTATTTGTCTCTTGAGAAACCTATATGCAAGTCAAGAAGCAACAGTGAGAACTGGACATGGAATCACTGATTGGTTCAAAATTGAGAAAGGAGTTCGGCAAGGCTGTATACTGTTGCCCTGCCTATTTAACTTGTATGCAGAACACATAATGAGAAAGGCGGGGCTAGATGAATCACCGGTTGGAATTAAGATTGCTGGGAGAAATATCAACCACCTCAGATATGCAGATGATACCACTCTCATCGCAGAAAGTGAAGAGGAACTAAAGAGCCTCTTGATGCGGGTGAAGGAGGAGAGTGCAAAAGTTGGCTTGAAACTCATCATTAAGAAAACTAAGATCATGGCATCCGGTCCTCTCACTTCCTGGCAAATAGATGGGGAAGAAATGGAGGCAGTGACAGATTTTATTTTCCTGGGCTCCAAGATCACCACAGACAGGGACTGCAGCCAAGAAATCAAAAGACGCTTGCTCCTGGGGAGGAGAGCTATGGCAAATCTAGACAGCATACTAAAAAGCAGAGACATCACCCTGCCAACAAAAGTGCATATAGTCAAGGCTATGGTTTTCCCAGTTGCAATATATTGCTGTGAAAGCTGGACCATAAGGAAGGCTGAGCGCCAAAGGATTGAGACCTTTGAGTTGTGGTGCTGGAGGAGACTCCTGCAAGTCCCTTGGACCACAAGGTGATCAAACCGGTCAGTCCTTGAGATCAACCCTGACTGCTATTTAGAAGGCCAGATCCTGAAGATGAAACTCAAATACTTTGGACACCTAATGAGAAGGAAGGACTCCCTGGAGACGAACCTAATGCTCAGTACAATAGATGGTAAAAGAAGAAGGGGACGGCAGAGAATGAGGTGGCTAGATGGAGTGACTGAAGCAGTTGGTTTGAGCTTGAGTGGACTTCGGAGGAGGGTGGAGAACAGAAAGGCCTGGAGGAATTTTTCCTTGGGGTCACGATGGGTCGGACACGACTTCACGACTAACAACAAGTCTTTGCTGCATGTAGCACTTCTTTGTACCTTCCTTTGGTTGGTGGTTCTAGCAAAAAATAGATACCAAATCCTGAAGTCCATCCATTCCTGCTGTAATAAGACAGAGGGGGTTGCCTTTTAAAATGCTGTGCATACAGAACACTTCTCCTTTTACGAACTTCTCAACCTCTCAGGTAGCATTCCCTAATTTTGTGGCTTCCAGATGTTTCAGATGGCCCTTTCCATCAGCCCTAGTCAGCACTGTCAGAAATGATGGAAGTTGCCACCCAAAACATCTGGCAGACATCAGACAGGATACGGCCACTGTAGATTTGTATGCTTCTGAACATGCCCTGCTCCGCCCTCATTGTCTGCTTTTTGGATGGTGACTCATATGGTAATCCCTCATCCTCAAGGTCCTACACTGGGGAATTCTTGAACCCTGAAATTAGACTAGGCAAGTCAGAGAGCATAACTACTGCTCATAGAAAAGGGCAAACATTGCTTTGGATCTTATCTCACTGCAGAATCTGCTCAACATTTCTTTTTCATTATGGAAAATATTGAACTGTTTATGCGTAGTGGGCATGACTGTCAGCTGTGTTTCCTCCCACAGCAGAGAAACCTACAAAGACTCCATATATCCCCGCCAAGCTGAAGATAACTGTGGACACGTGAGTGTGTGAATTCTACTTCTGAGGAAAATGGTACTACTTAGATGAATGAGGAGAGGACTTTCCTTAGCTTTACTCCCAACTCATTCACTTCCCAACTAGTAGATGATGCCTTGAACTGGGGCAGACAATTTATAGCCCAGAACATCTGGAGAGCTACTGCTCTTACCAGTCCTAGCCAGCATAGCTAAAGGTGAGGGAAGTTGTAGGGCAAGACATAGAGAACCAGTACTTGTCCTTCCCTGCCCCTAAACACATAGGGTTGACTTCAGATTCAATAGACCCATTGAAACCAATTAGACTGAAGCGAAGACCAGTGGTGAACTGGCAGTCCTACTGGCTAGTCCTGGAATACTTATGAATCAAAGGATTGAGGGCTGCTTTCTCCTGCCTGGCAAACAGGGAAGATTGAAAAAGGGTGCTGCTGAGGCTTTCCATGAAGGTGCAAGAAGTGTGTATGTATGTACATATATATGCCCAGTTATGCAAGTCCCAGAATCCTCCTGACCACTTGAGATGAGGGGTGGGTAGAACATAGGTTTCCAGAAGGTTTGCATTTCAATTCCCAGCATTCCTGACTATTAGCCATGCAGGCTGAAGTTTTTGGGAATGGAAGTTAGAAACATCTGGATATCTACTTGCTGTACACCACTGTTTAGAACCTAAGATGGGAGGCTATATATAAGCATATAGCCCAGTATCTTGTTTCCAACAGTGACCAGCCAAATGCCTCCCAGAAGCTCACAGACAGGACAGGAAGACAGTAGGTCTCTCCATTATTTGTCCATGGCATCTGGAATTTGAAGCCACTGAATATGGCAGTTCCATTTAACCATGGATCTATCGTGTGAATCTGATCCATTTTTAAAGTTCTCCAAGCTAGTTTTTATCACTGCAGCTTGTTACAGTTAATTGCATCTACTGTGCAAAGAACATGTGAACAGTCTACACTGCAGAGTAATGTGTGAGTTGAGATGCTCACTCACCAGTATGTGGTCTATGAGTGCAGAACCTCATATCAAGGGACCAATTCCTTTTGCCTTTGGCTCTATCCACCATTGGAATGCAGCTGCCAAAAGCTTAGCAGAAATGGGACTGGGCCTGTCATAGGAAGAAGTTCTGCACTCCTGTTCTGTGGAAGTTCACTTACATATACAAATTATGGCTATCACTGAATCATAACCAGTGTGTTTGAACTCATTGACCAGTCGAGTCTGCATAACAAATGATGCTGATGAAAGATATGTTCAATTCCAGGCCTTGCTCATACTCAGCTTCATCAGTTCAGAACCCAGCCATGAGCAAGCTCCATGAGCAACCTGGAATGCCTTCTGATCCAGCTTATCATGAGTAAGTATGAAATCTCTAGTCTGAGGAAAACCCCACCTTTTGAATATAATGTCCCTGTGTTCATGTGCCCATGTGTTTGTGGGTGAACCAGGAGAAGGAGCTGCCCATGAAATCTCTTCACAGTTTTCCATGATCCTCTAGGAGCAAGCAAAAGTCAATTTTATCAGAGAATGCAACATATGTCCCCTTGATTTCTAATAGTGTGCCCTCGGTACCCTAGGGCAGAGGTACCCTCAGTTTTTATGGGTGGGAACAGTCCAACCAGAGAGGGTCATAGCCCACTTAACTAAGGCACAGGAACAACAAAGACTTGCTCTGGGATTTTAGTGTAACTTCTTTACATAATTTCTGCCCCTCCTCTGAAACACACTTCAAGACTCTTAGCCAGTGCACATTGGAATTGGGATATTTCCTATAACCATAAGCAAGTGTACAAAAAGAGTGGCAGGTGAACCAATTGCTGCATTTAGATGTTGCAACAATCCAGGATATTTGAAATGTCTTCCCTTGGGGCTTAATAACCCAGGGATGCTCCATGGAACCCTACTCTGTGTTGTTTCTGGCCCAATAACCCAGAATTCTCAGATCAAATGGCATGCTAAACAACCCAAAGAAGGAGCATCCTTGAGTTGTTTAGCCCCAGCAGGAGCAATCAGGCAGTAGGGGCCAGCATATTTGCTTGCTCTACTTCATTCACAACAACCTGGGGTTTTAAAAAACTCCAGCTTGTTGTGATGTCTGAATGTGAAAAATGAGCAAAATAAACTTTTTGCACAGTCAATTAAAGGAAGTGCTCTGTGGATGAATGCAGCATGACAAGTTGATGTTTATATAATTTGTCACCTCCTACAGGTAACAACTGTGTGAACAAGAGAATCATGGAATTAAGCTAATTGCTAAGAGTAGGACTGACTTCAGCACAAAACTGTACTGGTTTTGCGGGAGCTGGGCTATGAAGGCATTTGCATATTTTTGTGATATGCCCTTGGAATGTTTTTCATTTTAAGCAGAGGCAATGAAGTCACATGACTTAAGTATGCCTCAAAGAGCCACAGCCAGCTGATGTATTGAAAGATATTTGAAAAATGGTGGCATGGGGAGTGGGGTAGCTTGGCTGTGATCCTTAACCGTTCCCCCACTCGTCACTTCTTGCTGTGCAGTTGCACCCACTCCAACCTCAAGCTGCTTTTGCCCTTCCTGGGATCCTGACATGTGTTCCTCACTTAAACTATTTTCCTGAGTGTTGAGTTTCCTTTTAAAAGAGAACATTCCAGCAATTTTCTTGTGGGAATACAAAGAAACAACATGCAGGCTTTACTTTAATCAGTTGCATGCTAAGAAAATAAATCTCTCTTCACATTTCATCATTTCTGGCCAACAAGTTCATCATGACAAGCCCATGTTATTTATTTTAAATAAAATTAGTGTGTATTTATTTTATTACAATATAAATTTCTTTGCTGTTACTCAGTGACTTGTAGTGGCGTAATGAAACATCTAATATCATGTAGTGCTTAGAACGAGGGATATTTTGTGCTCAAATCTCTAATTGTCCGTGACCTCCACTCATTTACATTTCTACCTAATCTACCTCACAAGGTTGTTTTTGCTATTATTTATTTTACTATTTATTGGGTGTCTGTACTGCCAGACAGCTAAAGTTCTCTGTGTGGTTAGTGCAAGGATAACAAGGAGGGAAGCACCATCTGTACTGCCCTGACCTCCTTACTGGAAGGGCAGGATAAGAATGCAGTGAATAAAATGATGGCACCACCATTAATGATGGGAGGGCACATGAAGGCCCCATCACCAGTGTTAGCTTTCTGCTGCCTGGATAAAGATACTGAATGCAGCCCTTCAAAATATAAATTTTATTTCAGTGTTTAATGCTGCCATCATTTATTTCCAGTAATCTCTAGGAGATTTTGAAGGCATGCACAAGGAAAGAGCAGAAGAGGATGTGGTTGTTCCATTTTGCAAGCAGTATCATGCTTCCAGGGAAACACTGATGCTAGTTGCAACTCCCAAATAAGCATTTCTTGCAGTGGCCCTAGGTCTGCATGTTCATTTCAGAGAACTGGTGATCAGGTTTCTGGTTTTACTGTTCCTTTGGTAAACATTTGATACTTTCTGGTTCTGCCCTGTCACAGAGATCCAATGATATTTACAGCATCCATGGACATATCTTCTTCTATCAGCACAACATATGGAAGCCCACAGTTGCCGTAAGAATCCCTGCTTGAGCAGGCACCTTTGTGTTTTGTATGCATGTGTGTGGTGGGGGGGAGGCACATTTGTACATCATGTTAACCCACCCTGACAATAAGCCTCAGTGGGCTGGTTGTTGGTCAAACAATCCACTCCCTCCTCCTTTCTCAGTCCTCCTGCAAGTAATCATGCAGCAGGATTGATGGGTCTACCTTTGCCAGACATGATTAACAATAGTTTTTAGTTCACTGTGGCATTTTGTCTCTTTACCTTCCCCCTCTCCTCAGAAATCATGGAAGTATAGCCTGCTTTCTTGATCCGCATTTTGACAGCCAGTGACAGCCCCTTCAAAGTGTCTAAGTGGTACCTTGGATGGCCTGTCAACGGATGGCAAACTTAAAAAAATATTTTTGCACACACACTTGTTTGGTATTATTATTAGTAGTATTAGTATTTTATCTGTAATTGTGCAACTGCATAAATCAGGGCTGTTGGTTGGGGATGCCTGATGTCAGAGTACAACAGGTACAAACCCTGGACATTAACTCAAAGAGGGTTCAGGTAGGCTTTTATCTCCTTTGCTTTCCCTTGACAGCTGTCAAGTATCAAGGGAAAGCAAAGTTGTGAGTGATCTTAGCTTGCAAAAACAAAACAGTGAGATTTATACCCACTTCATGGCAAGATCCTTTGCCCTGATAGTCCTCAAGCTAATGCACATTTCACACATTACCCCAATATTCTAGCTGCTGGGGAGTGTGCAAAAGTGCATCCCACCCTCTTTTCTGGGGAAAAGGGTTTTGGGTTTTAGCAGGACAATGGGCGTTTTTTGACTGGAACATGTTCCTATGCACTTGTAGCTAAAATAAATCCCATTTTTGTGCACAGTGTGTGGATAAAAATATTTTAGAAAAGTTTGCCAACCACTGAAAGCCTCTCCATTGTGCTGCTTGGGCACTTTGAAGGGACTGTCAGGGGCAGTCAGAAGATCTCACATCTGGCTGTCAAGCTGACCTTTGCAATCAGAAAAAAAAAGTACAAGGACCAAAGTTACCAATAGAAAAAAATGGCTCATGAAAGCAACAGGGAATGCAGCAAGCTAGTTTCAGCCACTTGGTCACTTGTGACATTGGTGGGTACCCAGGCAGGTTTGGCAAGAGCACCAAAGATTTTTATATTGCTCTTGCCAAGAGGCTCAATAGTAAATTCCCAGTACTCATGATGAAGTTGGTCAGTCAGGTTCAGAATGACAGAGCAACTCGCTGTGGATACAACCTCCTGTGCAACAAGCCCTCAAACAAGTCACCCTTTGGGAATTGCTCCAGATTTGCATCATATGACAACCCATTGTGAGTAACCACCCAGGATAAGCTGCCAAGTCATGTGAACCCACTGTGTTTGTGTGAGAGACAGAGGGACTGAAGGTTACACATGTATATCACTAAAAACCTATTTCCAGAAAAAAAAATCCCTATATCTAGGTAATCTGTAGAAAAGCAGTAAACGTGGCAATAATCCGATATTATTATAATAATCAAGACTTTATAACATAATCTGTTTATTAGAATATGTTTATATATATATTCACTCTGTTTACCAAATTAATGTTGGTTCTTCCTCTTCTTCAGTATAGTATGGTGATATCAGGCATATTGTATGTATTTACTAAATACTTTTGTCCAAAGATTTGCTTAGTTCTCATGCCTCTCAGATACAATTTTGCTGAGTACAGCTAATGCAGATTTTGTTTTTTGAGCAAGAAACTGATCAGACATGGCACTGCCTGGAGAACCAAAGCTTTGAATGCCATTTTTGAGAACATTTTCATTCCTATCAGCCAGGAGGTTTACGCTGGTACCTTGTGGAACCTTAGTCTATTGTACCTTAAGTTGAGTTGGCCTGGTTATCTACTCATTTCTTTTCATTTCTTTTCTTGTTCTCCCTAGTGAATTAATGGCATACAATCTGGGAAATGCTTCACCCCTTGGCCCAGTGGAGCCATATCCCATGCAGCCAGTTGTCGATATGGATGTCTGCATGCCTGGTATCACCCCAACATATGCAAGGGATCTTCAGCTCCATGTAGTACCAAACCAGATCAGGTGAATAAGGCAACTTATAGGTGGGGGTGAAGTTTGTTCATAGTGAGGACCAAATTCAGTTTTGGAGACTCTCTCAGAGGCAGCATTTCACTGGTGGGCTGAAGCGAAAATGGAGGAGGCACAAAGGGCACAAAATAGCAAAAATGTCAGTGTTTTTTAGCTTAAAGTTCTTGTTGCCGGAAACTAATCTGTGGGGGCAGGGATACATTTCAATTGCTTAGAATAGTGAAAAAGGCTGTGCAAAAGGCAGGAGATAACTGCTCAACAATTGGTGACTGGGGGAAATGGGGTGGGGCCTGGTAGAAGAGGGAATTTACCTACCTCTCCTGCCAGCAGGGGCTGCTTCCTCTTTCTGTATTCTATCTCAGGACATGTCATGGCTTCTCCCAAAGAACCTTGGAAATAATCTTTTTGAGAAGGGGCCATGAAATCACGGGTAGCAATGGCTCTTCCCTTTCATGGCACCATGGCTCCCAGTTTTAGTTGGGAGCATGTCTGAAGAATTAAACCAGCTTGAAACTAATTTAGTTATATAATGTAGACATGCCCTAATTTTTGAGCATAGGTTGGCATGAAGATTGATAGTGCCATTTATTTTGTAAAATGAGCTAAAAATTTAGTGTTAAAGGGTGGGGGTGCAAGTGAGTCTAAATTTGAATGTTGCAGTAGTAGGCTTGACATGGATAGCTTGGCTGCTAATGAAATGTCAGAAAAAGAGGAGATACCCAGGCAGTATTTGGGAGAGGAACCATAGTCAGTCCTCAGACTTCTTGGACAAATGTGTCTGGGGGCAGGGCAGCAGCAGAAAAAGATGAGGCGAAGCAGTAGAAAGGAGTAATTCTTCCAATTTGTGGAGTTGCTTTACAAGGGCTTTAACCTTGCACCCACCCACATTTTCTTTTGACTTTCTAGTATGCCTGACACAATTTTGCCACCCTCTGATGAAGAACTCGACCATCTACTAGATTCTATGCATGACCTGAATCGCTTCTGTCAGGATCCAGCATGACTATCCTCTGTTCAGAATCTTCATATCCAGAGCTTTGGAGGGACTTTTATGGACTGCAGAGCCATCAAGTCTGGACACACTAGAGCCATGTTGGTTGATGTCCCCAGATTTTGTGGCTCCACCCATGCCTGCGCTCAGAATGCTCAGACCCGCTCTTGAATCAAGAGCAGCTTCAATTCTGTGTTGGAACAGACTGATGAAACTGTATGCTCCGCCAAGGTGCTTTTGCCAGTTTTGACTAGGCTGGGGAGCCCTGCTACTATATTCTCCCTCCCTTGTTGCTTGACACTGTCCTCTGGGAGTACAGGGCAAGATGGCCCTGGAGCTACTTCTGAACTCTTGGAAGTGACAGTCTTCCTGTTGTAAAATGTTGTACTTTGATCATGAGCCCAGACAAGGAAATGCTTTCTGAAGATCTTTGGACTCAGATGCTCTCTTGGGTTAAGCTTGGTTGGGCAGCCAATTCCTTCATATATCCACTTTGAGCAGCTGGGCATATGGAATTACTCGTTGGCTCTTCTGTGCCATTTTTCCAGAAGGGACACCATATTCCTGCCCAGGATTAAACATCCAGAAAGCCATTGAACATCACAGTGCTGGTCCTCCTATGATGCAAAGTGAGGTGAGATTGTAGATATTTGGAAGGTGAGAAATGGGGGAAAGTGGTGGAAAGGTGCTGGAGGCTAGACATTTGAATGCTACATGGCCCTCCCATGCCTTGTCCTGCCCAAGCTAGCCTCCTGCCAAAAGTGATGGTGGAGGACATTTGTTTAAAGAAAGTGTCAACTTCCAGACACCTTGGCTTCTGTACATGGAAGGAGAAACCTGACTTTGTCCTTCAACTCAGGGAGCAAAATAATTGTGTGCAAGCCCCCAAATTTGCACATTATCCTGTTTGACTGGAGCTCAGATCCTCCATTAAACACATTTTTCAGAAGAATTAATCATTTCAAAAGCAATGCTGGTGTAAGTACTGGGTTGTGAGATCCAGACATAAAAGCCCCTGAGCCATTTCTCCTGTCTGGGCAAGTGTGGAGCTTAGTCTTTCTCTATACTACCAGCCAGTATCTTCTTCAACCTTTCTTGCCTTTAGCTTCTGTGTTATTCAGTCTCTATACCCCCACCCTGATCTGCCAATGTCCCTTAATATCATCTTGCAGCCGGTATAGAGTGCAATGTAAGACTTTAACATTTAAGCCAATAAAATAAGACTTTATTCCAAAATAACAAAATAAATAATCTACTGTACACATTACAAAGGAAAGGGTGCTAGTTTTCCTATAAAGACACCAAAGGCTCTATGGGAGAGGGTGACAACTAGAACCAAAAGCAGATGTGTACTTATGTTGCCTCAGCAGGATTTCAAGGCCTCCCTGAACGATCTGTTCTGCACCTGCATTTTCAAGCAATAGTTGTTTCAGTTAAGACCCTGGACTGCTGCACTGGCCATGCCTTTGGGGTGAAGTGACTGCTACTCCACTTTCACTTCCCTCCCAAGAAGCAGTGGTTCTGTCAGAGTTCCTTGTGTTGGGTGAACAAGAATGGAGGAGGTTGCCTTTCTCTGGGCCTGCCAAGTCCAACAAGCAATCAAGTTGACTTGCTACATTGGAGAGCTTGCAGAAGAACAACAGGGGGGACAGGTGCCCCCTTTCCTCCAATGGTATTCTCAACTTCAGTGCCTCCCCTTCATTCCCCTTAATTATTCAGCAGGGAAAGGGGGCTTGTCAAGAAAACCCTTGAAGGAGGAAACACCCCCACCCTGGCACACAGTATGACCCAGGATAGGAGCTGCAAGATGAAGTTTTGCTTAGGATAACAATACATTTGAAATGGCCCTGGTCTCTTTAAAAGTCATTGTACCTATCTGCCAAGAAGTAGTTAGCTCCAAAAACTTTTGTGCTGTCCCCCTGTTCAAAGGTCACAGGAGATTCAATGGTAGATTATCAATGCAGTGTTCAGGAGTGATTGAATAGCAAACAACTGTAGGTTGGAGTGTGAACTTGAAACTAGTTGGATCAATGCCAGTGGTAAATGGCATGAACACCTGCACTTTGTACCTGTACTTTATGTGGCTGCCTTTTGCTAGTGCAGTGATGCAGCAACTTCTTGTCTAAATGCAACAGTCACTCCAAGATGGAAAATCTATGACTCCTTGGAGTTGGTGGGTGTGGTTCAAACTATTGCGGGTACACACCACAGCTTGTGGCAACCCAGGTCTGCTTTCCAGAAGAAGGGGCATTTCATGAGATGAAAGGCTGTTTGCCAACAATCACTCTGCCCAATTTTGGGGATTCCTTCCTCTCCAGCCACACACTGCAGCTCAGCCCAATCGATGGGATGGGACAGATGGGACGTCAAGTCGACTTCAGCTAGAGCAAAGGATCCAATGTGAATCTAGATCCAACCTAATTCTGCAAGTGCTTAATTCCTCTTGGTAGTTTATTTCCCTTCTTGCTTGTGTTAGAACTGCAGGAAAGAAAAGTATAGACAACCCTCAAGAATGTGAGATGAAAGCCTCTGGATATTTGGAATGCTGGGGATGGGGAAAAGGAAAGTAGTATTGTGAAGTGAGGGAATGGTTTTCCTTCAGATTTTCATTAAGACAAGACCATCTCCTCCTTCCTTGACCCTAACCCTTCTTAGGCTATCTACAGATCATATAAACTTAGGGTCTAGGGAAGATTTCAGGCAAAAAGCCTTTATAGTCAGTTCCAATTCCTGCAGCTGTATAATTTCAGTATATTGTGAAGTATTAAATTGCTGCTGGATGGTGACAGGGACAGAACAGTAATTGTCACTGGTATGCCTTCAAACAAATGGTGACAATTTTTTTGCTGGCTGCTCAGCTGTAAAATTCTAGAACAGATTCTTTAGAGCAGTTATGGAAGCAAAGTACTTCAAAGCCTTTGAACCAGGGCTGAGCAATGCTCAGTACTATTGGTGATTAAACATCAAGTCCGACCAAGGGAGGTAATGATGACAGAGCTGTTCTCAGCTTTCTGCAGGAGTTCTGCATCAAAGAGTGAGATAACTTGATGGGTGGACATGAGGGATGTGTCTCACTAGGGGTATTTGCGCATAAGTTAGGGGTGTGTGTGTGTGTGAGAGAGAGAGAGAATGGCAGTGCGAAAAATGGTTTTCATGTACACATATGGAAGGCATGTATGAGTCAGTGCGTGGTTGTAAGAAATGTGGGCGTAGAGAGCATTTGGGAAGAAGATCAGTGTTTTGTAGCTGGGAAACTGAATGCTTTTCCATAAAGGGCAGAAAGCATATTTATGTGCTTTTCTTAAAAATGGCTGTGTACACCACAGTCCCAGGTCCCACATGAGGGGAAAGGCTGTGGGTGAGACTGACCTCACAGGGCCAAACCAGCCAGGGGCTTGGCCTCCCTGAGCTCATGGCTATCAGCTGCAACCAAGATGCCCCTCCTGCACTATTAATAGGGTGAGATAGGCTTGGCACATGGCACACATTCTCTGTTCTCCATTTTGTGAAGAGAACTAGGAGCGGGTAATGGGTGCATTGTGCTAATATGGTGGGTCTTCAGCCAAGGAAGTCAAGCATGCCTCCTTGTGGCAGTGCAGAGAATTGCATCTCTCTCCCCTGCAGGCTTTCTGACGTGCAGAGCTAGTTGGCACATTATTGCTTGGTGACCGAGCAACAAGTCACCTGCCACTCATTGCCGGCTGGTTTCTGGTTCCACCTTGACACTGTTCCTTCTCACATCAGGCTGTGCTGCTGGAGGCTGGCACCGCTCGGAAAGGTTTTCCCCAAACTCTAGAATGAGAAATTAAGAGTAAAGAAGAGGAGTGCAATTTCCTGACCAAGGCTTGCTTCTTTTTAATTATTCATGTAAAGCAGCTATCACAACTCTCAACTTGCTACAGATGCGTGTCCCCCACTGGCGAAATGTTTTCTTCTGAGATGTTCTGCATTTGAGCCCTGAAACACCTTACCCATAACTTTTCTCTACCATTCTGCAGGAACAATGGGGAAAGGTGCAGATCTTTGCCTGTCAATGGTTATTTTGATAATGTAAATGTAATTTCTAATGAAATGCAATGGACAGGCACCTTTCCTATCTGTGACATCAGGTTTGTTCCAGCTACGCAGTGCTTTTTTTGTAAGAAAAATGGTGCTGGAACTCATGAAATTATTTACCTTTTGCATGTAGTCAATCACTGTACACACACCCACACACGTCAGTTGTGTAACGAAACATAATGGTTGCCACCTGCAGTAAACACTCACCGTGCAACCACACCACCAATCACAAGCTGAGCAGTGCCATCACAACCAGCGCGGACGAAGTATGCATGCATCGGATTTGACACACAAGCAGCCCGCATGCACCATTTTAATGATTTTGCCGCCGACCTGCTACGCTCAACAGGGCGATTCAAATCCACGTGGACCAAACATCAAATTTTCAAAAGTTACTTTTAAAACTTGGAAAATCTGTCGAAAAAAGGTGCCGGAACTCCATTCCAGTGCATTCAATGACAAAAAAAGCACTGCTGCTATGTATTTGTTAAGTATGAATCAGCAGGATGAACTGATGCAATAACCCTGAGCTTTTTATAGCACTCAAACTCCATATTGGAAGCAAGCAAAAGTGCATCAATCTTAGTGAATGTGCACACAAGTTGCAGTTATTTAAACCTGGCTGCTTCACACCCATTTCCTGACCATGCCTGCCTAGGCAGTGCTTGTTCAAACCACATTTGGGCAACCTGTGGTGCCTGGATACTCTGTGTGAATGAACAGTCCCTGAGGTGCCCTGCCCACTTTCCTCACTGCCCAGCTGATCGGCCATCAGCTGGGTGATGAGGAATAATTTCTGTGGGTGCGGAAAGGAGGCATTATTGTTGCCCCCCCCCCCATGCTCCTAATGCCGAGATATTTTGAGGAGAAAGAAGCTTTAAATTCACCACATTGATCTCAGTGGAAGGTGTGGGAGACTTAAACCTCCCCATCCCTTAGATGTGAGTGGGTCTGCACAGCCCTCAATTCATTTCCCAGGACTGCATGCAGCTCTTAAAGCTAAAAAGATTGTCAATATCTGGCTCAGACTATCCTTCTGAACTAAACTAATGGCTTAGTGTGTACAGTGCTTAACTATTCAGCAGCAAGAGCAATGCAAATTTCATTTCACAATAAACTTTTCACTGATTGCTTTTCAAAGAGGATGATATGCCTCCCACCTCACTCATTTCCACAAGCTTGAAAGCTTTTTCCTATTTATGGGCAAGACAGGAACCCAGTTTTCCAAGACTTTTTTTTGATGGGGAGGGGATCCTACAGTTAAGGAGATTCTGCTACAATAAGTTAATTTCTTGCTATTGTTTGATTATTCTCAGACAACATGAACACTGGGCTCAGACAAGCCGGGTATCTGCCTTTGGGCCCTTGATACACACTTTAAATAGAAAGCTATTGCCTTTTGTTTTAAATTCTAAGTGATTTCCTAAGAATAAATCAATGCATTAATTTCCCTGCCCTTGAGCCTTTTGCACCTACCAATGCACTAAATTCTTTATGTGTCAGCCTTCTGCACCTTAGTGCCTTTCATTTATTTTGGACTTCCACTCCCATTGGCTCCTGCCAGCATGGTCATGAATGCTAGGAACCAAAATCCCAAACACCTGGAAGGTACCACAGGTTGGAGGAGGCTGCTATGTGTGAGAGGTAAGCAGTTATTTTGGCTTTACTGGAGAATCTTTGTCTCTTCCATATGGCTAAGAAGCAGGACAAAGAGAAAATTAGAGAGCATTGCCATCATCATAACAAGGAAATGCTTCAGAATGCACAGCATAGGAGGTTGGCACCCCCTCCCAAAAGCAACATGCCTAGGATAAGGTCAACTCTCCAGCAGCTTGGGGCTAAAATATACGATCCTTCCTAAGATTTTCAAAGCTGGCCATCTCTGAATTATATACCATTCCCTCACTGTTTTCCTCTAGGATCTCAGTTTCCCAGGCAACAATTAAGTCACAAACCCCTGGAGTGGCAAGATGAGCCTCACACCAACCCACATTTGATGCAAAGCTGTGAGCCTGCTCAGTAACAGGACCACCCCCCACAAAACAAAGCAACCCTCCTACATCTTCCTGCATGACCCCCCTCATGCATAGGAGTGCTTTCTCCTTGCAGATAGCTTGAAGTTTTTTCTTTTCTTTACTAAACAGCAATTGAACACGCTCTGCACTACAAGAGCAGGGGACCTCTGACAGCCTGAGGAAAGAATTCCAGTTTGGAGAAGCTCTCTGGGGCCACATTCCAGCAGTAGACAAGGTCAAAATACCCAAAGTACCATTCTGTTTTAACTTAATACTCTTATTGCCAGTAAGTAAGCCTTGGGAGGGGCATTTCAAATTTTCCAAATACAGACAACAATTATAAATGCTAGGAAGCACTACATGCTTGATGGTTGGAAGAAAGCCCCCAGCCATCTGGGAAATGTTGGAGGGCTGAATTTGGCCCCTGGCCATTTGGTTCTGCATTCCTGCTGTACAGATGGCGGTGATAGCTTTCTCAGTTCTAAGTCTCTTGCTCCATGCTATTCACATGCTCCTTGCTGTCCCGGTACATCATAATATTACTTTATTCATGCTCATGGATGATCCTTGCCTCGCTATCCCACAACTTAGCTGGAAGCCCAGAAAGGGAAACAGCAGCTTACCAGGCAGTTGGGCTTTTCCTGGCAGGCAGGGGCTGAGCCGTCCTACCCGTTCGTGGGATACCAGCCGGGCCAACCGCAGCCCTTCATCCATCAGCGTCTGCTGCAGGATATGACGGCTCCAGAGTCCATGGGGTGGGAGACTCAGCAGTGTGTCGGGAGTAGTGATGGGGGGTGGTGTAAGCCGAGGACATGAGCCTGTGGCTGCAGAGGAAGAGGATCAGTTGGGAGGGTTGCCCATTTAACCTGAGGCAAGAACAGGCTGAAACAGCAGCACCGCGTCCTCTAAATGACCCGACCTCCCCAAGAACTTAGACTCCCTTTTCCAAATGAGATCAGTGTTGGTTCTCAAAATTAACCTCTATAAAGAAAAGTGCCCAGCCTGGTGTCCTTAAGTAACCTGCAATGGGTTGTAAAGGTCTGAGTCACTGCAGGAGGCAGATCTGCATCCCTGGTGTTCTGTAATCCAGAAGCACCACAGGTAGGTTGCCTGAGAGAACAGAGCAAGGCAGCATGCTTTCTTCTAGATTGCTTTCTGTTGGAAGGGAAAACGTAGAAGCTTCCTTTTCATTCTATGTGTGGTGAGCCAGTGTGGTGTAGTGGTTAAGAGCATGGGATTGGGACTCAGACGATCCGGGTTCTAGTCCCCGCTCAGCCATGGAGCCAACTGGGTGACTTTGGGCCAGTCACAGACTCTCAACCCAACCTACCTCACAGGGTTGTTGTTGTGGGGATAAGATGGAGGAGGAGAATGATGTAAGCTGCCTCGAGCCCTTTGTTGGAAAAATGCAGGATATAAATGAAAAATAAATAAATAAATAAAATTCTGTTAGACAGAGTTCGGTGTAACTCCAATGCTTGCATATCGCTCAACCAAGGTAGACTGCCATGAAAAACAGTCATGAAAAATCAGCCATCAGCTACCACTGGTTTAAATTTTTGACTGTAATCACATTTCCCAATGACATTTTATATATTTGCTAAATGTCCATTCCACTTGTTTAATCTAGCCAAAAAGACATTCTAATTGGTAGTTCTAAACTAAGGAATTTACATTATCTCAGAGGATGTACTTTGCATTAGGTAATTTTTTAATTATTTTTAGAAAATATTAGGTAGCATGCTTATGATTTAACAAGTAACTCCTTGTGGTGAGCATGTGTGTTAAACAGTGCTGTCTTCCCTTCTATTTGGTGTTATTTCCAGCTTTCTAATCTTAAAGTTGTGGGGTTGCTTTTGTTTGTTTTGGTGCCTCCTGTGTCAAGAACTTCACCATGTTGAGGCACATGGGGCAAAATACTGGTTAAGTTGCAGCAATGCAGAAGTAGCAGTGCCAACTGAAAAGTGAAAAGCTAATCAGGAAAAAAAGTCAAACTTAATTAACTCTGTCCTGCCACTGCAATTGCCCATGTGTTTGTTAGATGTAAGTCCCATTGGGACTTACTCCCAGGTAAACTGAAATAGGACTGAAGCTTTAATTTACACCACTGGTCATGCTAGTAGGGTTTTCTGGAAGTCCTAAACATCTGGAAAGCTGCCATCTGCCCATTGCTAACGTGACTATTGCAGCTTTTCTCCCACAGAACAGCAGTTTTGGGGAACAGCTATAGTTTAGGCAAAACAAACATCCCTAAGAGTAGATGTTGATGGTGTCATAATATTAATAATGAAATAAAAATTACCTACATCACCTGCAAAAACAATTGTGTGTTGTGTGAAGAAACAGTAGAGGCAAACTTACAGTCACTCAGTTGCTCAAGTCCAAATCAGCTAGAATGTTGTTAAGTGGAGAATTGTTGCATTTGGGGGAGCCTCTGATCCCAAATAGCACACAAGTCAAAGCATGTTCCAAGTTTGCAAACAGCAAGCAAACTGATGCACTAGAAACAGTGTTCCAATTGAAAGGACGGTTCTTTGAGCATGAATGTGAGAAAGCCAACCACAGCCTTCCCCACCCTGTCCAGATGTGTTGGGGTACAATTCCCAGAATCCCCAAGTAAGGCAGGTGGATGGGGGATTCTAGAAGTCGGGGTTCAAGACATCTGGAATGTACCAGGCTGGAGGAGACTGGTGCACCAGATAGCAATCCCTTTTTGGTTTGCCTTGCCTTCCAGTCTTAATGCCCTACCATCTGGATCTAGCCACTTACCTTGCGGGTGTCCATCCAAGCTTTCCCCTGACAAGCTGGCTGTGTCTTCCTCAATACTAGACCGATACTGAGGAAGAAAGGGCTCACAAACCAAAGGAAGTTCAGGGCGGCTGTGCTCTACAACCTGTTGGGAGGATAAGTAGCAGGATGAGAGTGGGGTGGCAGGGCAGAGCTTGCTAGCAAATGTGCCTCCCTCACCGTAAGCAAACCTTATTTCCCACCAGAAGGGGTCAAATCTAAAAAACATTCATATATTTCTAAGGGCCAAACTAAATACAACATAAACACATATAAACATTTCACATACATGCCATTTACTCTTTGAATATCAGGGCACACCTGCCTGCCAGCCCCCATGCCCACCCAGTGCAGAACTGGGACTGTGGTATGCAGGAGAAGTTAAGGCTGAAATCCACACAGCAACCTCCAATGGAAGCTGGGATGATGAAAGTGTCCTGCCGGAGGTTAAATGTTTCAGAGGATGGGATTTGTCCCAGAACTGCAACCTGGTGAAAAAGAGCACCAGAGTTGTTCCAGGAATAAGAACTCCTCCAAATCTTGCCACAGTGGCTGTGTCAGCAAACAGGATTGTAAAGAATGGGGGATATGGTATTCTATCTCTCTCATTCCCGCTCAAAAGACAAGAAAGGCAGGTTGCTCACCTGTAACTGTCATTCTTCAAGTGGCCATCTGTACAGTCACACATATGGGTGCTGCGCCCGTGCTATGCCTATGGCCAGAAAGATTCAAAAGCTTAATGGTTTTGGCGGGAACTCTGCATCCCTTCCCCCCATGGTATAAAAGGGTGGAGTGCCTGCCATTTCCTCAGTCAACTGGAGACCGACCGTTTGCCCCCTTGCAGAAGCGAGCGATATAACAGTGAACTGTCGGGCCCGATTTTTTTTTTTTTTGAACCATTATCGAGGAGAAGAAAAAACAATATAAACCCATTCACCGACACTGAGCGGGGCCGGCGGGTGGGTTGTGTGACTTAACAGATGGCCACTCGAAGAACGACAGTTAGAGGTGAGCAACCTGCCTTTCTTCGTTGTGGCCTCTGTGCATCACACATATGGGAGATTAACAAGCTTACCAGACCCGGAGGCAGGCAGTGTCATTAATGAAGAACAGAAGAAAGGATTGCCCAGTCAAAGGAGCAATCATGTGTAGCATGCACATCAAGGCGGTAATGCTTGGCAAAGGTGCAAGGAGTAGTCCAAGTGGCAGCCTTGCAAATGTCCTGGATTGGAATGCCAGTGGCGAAAGCAGAGGAGGCAGCTACCTCCTCTGGGCATGACAGGTAAGCCAAGTTTGGCGAGCTGATAAGCTAGCTCAATGGTCTGCACAGTCCACTTTGAAAGTCTCTGCAAACCAACAGGAGAGCCCTTACCACAGCCTGAGTATTTAAGAAAGAGGCGGTCAGATTTGCGAAGGGACTCCATGCGAGACCTGTAAAAGGCAAAGCAACGACGAACATCAAGAGCATGCAACGACTGTTCTATTGGTGTAGTAGGCAAAGGGAAAAAGGCAGGTAACACAATGTCCTGATTAATATGAAAGGGAGACACGACTTTTGGTAAGAACACTGGATCGGTATGGAGAACGACTTTATGAAAGTTAAGGTAAGGCGGATCTATCCGCAGTGCGCAAAGTTCACTAGCCCTTCTGGCAGACATGACCGCAACAAGAAAGGCAGTTTTCCAAGAAAGTAGACATAAGTCAGTAGTTGCCAGGGGTTTGAAAGGAGGTCGAGTAAGTGCCTGTAAGATGACTGAAAGACTCCATGTAGGGATAACTGGTTGAATTGGTGGCTGAAGATTCTGCAGACCTTTGAGGAATTGTCGTATTATGAGAAAAGACTGAAGAACCCTGCACTTGCCCCCAAAAGTGGGAGATCGCAGCTGTATAAACTTTAATGGAAGATGACTTAAGTCCCGACTGATAGAGTGATAAGAGAAATTGAAGGATATTTTCAACGTGGGCTGAAGAGACAACAAAATTGTTGGATTCAGCGAAAGATGCGAAGCACTTCCATTTAGCCGCATAACACGAGTGAGTTGCAGGTCTTAGGGCAGACTGAAGAATGAACTGGATTTAGGGATGGAGGGTGCTCAGGTTCGATAAGGAGTCTATTGGTAGCGAAGAAGAAGCTGCATTGGGATGGTGTTGGGCAGGCACAGAAGTCCCAGGATTCGCCGGTACCGAAGTATCCCCATGGATCATCAAATGACCCAGGCTGTGAGGTTGAGTGAAGGGAGATCCGGGTGGCGAACAGCTCCGTATTGCTGAGTTATGAGATGAGGTATGAGAGGCAAGCAGAGAAAGGTGCTGCCGGACAGGCGGAGAAGGGTAGGGAACCATGGTTGATGGGGCCACTAGGGGGTGATCAGGATCCCTGTGGCACGGTCATAGACGATCTTGGCTAGGACCCTCGTAATGAGCGGAATCGGGGGAAACACGTAAAAGAACACATTTGTCCATGAGATCATGAGCGCGTCCCCCATCGATCCCAGGCCGATGCCGGCACGAGAGCAGAATATCTCGCACACCTTGTTCGTGTGGGCGGTGAACAAGTCTATGTCCAGAGAGCCCCAAGTTCGGAAGAGGCGATGGCAGGTCGAACAATCCAGTTCCCATTCGTGGGTCGTCGACATCTGCCTGCTGAGGGCATCAGCCTCCTCGTTGTCAGTACTGGCCAGGTGAACCACAAGGAGGGTGATTTCCCTGGGGATGCACCAGTTCCACAGTTGCATTGCCAAGCAGGCCAGGGGGGCGGACTTTGTCCCACCTTGCTTGTTTATATAGAATACAGTGACAACGTTGTTGGAGGCAATTTGGACAACGTGTTGCCGAAGCGTGTCCTGAACGATCGAAGGGCTTTGAAAACCACTAGGAGCTAGAAGTAATTGTTATGTCTGATGGATGCCTGATGGTTCCTGATTCCTGATCCCAGAGACCGGCACACAGAGCTCCCCACCCGGTAAGGGAGGTATCAGTAAAGAGAGTTAAGGTCAGGTGAGGCAGGCGAAATGGGAAGCCCAGAGACAGATTGTGCTGCGTGGTCCACCATGACAGGGTCTTGAGGATGGAAGTCGGAGAAGACGGTGAGGTGAGTCTCATTGAGGTTGGAACAGTGTATTGAACCGCAGCTGGAGTGGTCTCATCCGTAGTCTGGCGTGGGGAACCGTGCATACTGTAGAGGCCATGTGGCCAAGAAGTTTCTGAGAGTGCCGGAACAGTCCTGTCTATGTGGATTTGATGGATCGATGAACAGAGAGTGTCCTGATGAGTTTGTGGGAGGAAGGCTCTCGTCCGTGTGGAATCGAGATGGGCTCCAATGAAGTCGATGACCTGTGAAGGCATAAGGCACGATTTCTCATGATTATTGCATAGTTCCAAACTGTCCAAGAGGGCACAAATAGTTTGAATTGATGACCGAAGGCCTTCCTTAGATTGGGAGACGATTAGCCAGTCATCCAGGTAGGGGTACACTTGAATGTCTTGGAGCCGAAGATGTGCACACACTGGGGCCATACATTTCGTAAAAACCCGGGGGGCAGTAGCCAGTCCAAACTGAAGGACATTAAACTCGAACAGGTTGGAACTGGCAGTGAATTACAGAAGACGCCTGTGGGATGGGTGAATGGCAATGTGAAAATAGGCATCTTTCAAGTCCAGAGAAGTGAACCAACCTCTCTCCTAAGCAATGCAAGGATATTTTGAAGGGTGGTCATCCGAAACTTTTTGGTTTTGATAAACCTATTGATGCCACGTAGGTCCAGTATTGGACAAAGACCGCCATCCCTCTTGGGGACCATGAAATATCTTGAATAGAACCCGTGGAGCCCCTCAGAGTGTGTAAGCTGTCGAATCCCTCCTTTACGAAGAAGCTGTTGAACTTCGTGGACGAGAACCGACAAGTGAGGCGTAAATCGGATTGGTCCTGGTGGGAGCACGGTATTGAACTCAATTCTGTATCCGTGCTGTAGGATGGATAAAACCCACTGATCAGATGTGATGGACTCCCAAATGGGGAGTCAACTTTGCAGCCGATCCCCAAGAGGAAGAGGGGAAAGTGGATTAAGGAGGAGAGGAGAGGTTCACTCATCCTGTCAATGCTGATGCTTGTCAGAGTCGGGACAATGACGGTTCTGCTGGAAGTGTTGTTGTTGCTGCTTCCGATGCTGTTGGCATGGTTGGAACTGCTGATGGCCCCCAAATTGTGGATAGGGTTGATATCTGTAGGACGGATGAGACCAAGACCACTTATGGCACGACTGGTTAGGAACTTCCATCCAGCGAGCTGTGACCCTCAACTCATGGATAGTCTTCATCTTGTGGTCCGTCCTGGCATTGAAGAGCCTGGAACAGTCAAAGGGCATGTCCTCAATTCGACACTTCATCTCATTTGGAAAACTGCAATTCCGAAGCCAAGCATAATGATGGAGGGCTACGGCGCCGACAAGGGCCCTCGAGTTGGAATCGACATGGTGTCTCACCGTGGAGAGCTGCTGGACTGCCACCTGCACAGCCTCTTTGATGAAAATTCGGGCTAAGTCTCTTTGCTTGTCCGGTATTGAGGCCGTAATATTTTCAAACTTTTGCATGAGAAAATATTGGTACTGTGCCAGCATGGCCTTATAATTGGAAATACGGAGGCCAAGCCCTGTATCTGCATAGATCCGGCGAGCTAGCATGTCGATCTTACGACCCTCTTTGACACAGGGAGTAGTGTGTCCCCTTGACTCACGTCCTTGGGAGGACTCAACGACAATTGAGTTTGGTCTGGGATGGCGCAGGAGGAATGGTAATGGCTCATGGACTCAATACATAGACTCATATCGCGTGAAGTAGGCTGAGGCTGGTTAGGGTAGCTCCACAGTTCCATCATTGCCTGGCGAAGGGTAGTGATCAGCAGCAAAATGATGGTGGCAGACTGTTCACCCTTGACAATGTTATAAAACTTGTCTGTGTTAGGAGTGAAATGGTGCTGGGCCTCGATCTTGAGTGACCTCGTAAGCCTCACCATAAGCTCCCCAAAATTCATACAGGGCTCCTCTGGTGAGCTGGGGCCCTGTGTGGAGATCACCGCATCTAGTGACGTAGACATCACTTTGGAGTCCTCCAAATCCGAGTCATAGTGTGGTGGGAGACTAGAAGAGGAATCAATAGGCAAAGTAGGACACCTGGATTGAGTTGCTCTGGAAGTCGAAGGAACGTCCCTCGGAGCCGGAGAGAGGGTACGCTCACGCACCGATGGCTAGTAGCTGTAAGGTGGATAATCATCCCATGGCTCTCGGTGAGATGGCCTATGGGGTGGGTGCACGCATTCTTCCAAGAGCCAGATGGAGGCACACTGTTGGTACCGCACCTGCAGAGGAACAGGCCTTGGAGGAGGCTCAAGCAATGGCTGGGGAGTTAGTGAGTGAGCCATTGGTGGAGAGTCTCGAATTTCTCTGTCGGAGATTGATCCCAACAAGGGAACATCCCAGTGTTCAGGAGAAGACTGGACAGAGGGCATGATCCATCTTGGAGACCCAGGCGGGGTCACTTGCATGGCCAATTGGAGGGCCGGGCCGGTTGGGGTCAGTACTGAGGCAGCCGTCGGGATCGATGGAGCAGACGAACCTGAGTCACAGTGCCTGAAATGGTCGGGCTTCTTAAGTTTGCGAGCCGACTTATCCGCCTTGTCCTTAGGCTTTTTATGGCCTGAGGACTTGTCCAAGCCACTATGATTCCTCTTCTCCTTTTGCTTACGCAGAGATGCAGAGGAGTGTTGACTCTCTGGCAAAGGGGCACCATCAGCCGACAGGCGTGGCGGAGGAGTGGTGGAAGAGGTAGACAGAGGCACAGATTTGCCTGCTAGCTGATTGGACTGAAGCAGGGCTTGATCCCACAGAAGTTTATGCAGGCGGTTCTCTCGGTTTTTTCTTGCCTGCTTAGTAATGGCCTGACAATGGCCACATTTATCTATCCTGTGCCCTTCTCCAAGACAGAGAAGACACAGATCATATGGATCAGTAGGTGACATTTTAGAGCCGCACGCTGTGCCATCGAGGAAAAAGAGAAGATAGTAAAGTGAAGACAAGAGGAACAATATTTGGGGGGGGGGTCTTAAAACGGGAAAAAGGGGGGAAATTGAGAAGAAAACTTCTATCAGGGAGGGAAAAAAAACTTGGAATAAGAACGCCTAAGAGAGAAATAACAGCAACTGGTAAACGTGTACAAACTGAGAGATGAAAGGCTCAAGGCACAGTGAACGGCAGTCGCAAGAAGACTGAGGAAATGGCAGACACTCTGCCCTTTTACACCATGAGGGGGGAGGGATGCGGAGTTCCCACCAAAACCGTTAAGCTTTTGAATCTTTCCGGCCATAGGCACTGCGCAGGGGCAGTACCCATATGTGTGACTGCACAGAGGCCATGACGAAGAATCCCACAGACCTCCCTGGGGGCTAGACACCAGGGAGAAACATGGAGAGGCCAACTGGAGTAATTCCCCAGGAACCTCTTTGTTCTCCAACTATTCCTTTATTGCCCTCTACTGTAAAAACTTGAGACTAATGGATTTTTCCCAGATTGTCCATTCTGCATCTATACATGTGAAAAAAGAAATGCTCCATGTAGAAAAATGTAAGGGGAATGCCTATTTAAGTACCCATCCATGCTTGTTCCAGGATATATATTACAACCACTTGCATACCCATCAGGAAGACACTTAAGTATGAAGTCTGCTTTTGCATATGAAATTAGAAGCATAGAATTGGGTGCTCACCATTCACAAGCACAGAAGCTTGGAAACTCTCCTTATGCCATGGATGGGGCCCCACTCACAGGGCTGCAAGCATGTATACAACACAGTCTCCCGCACTCATAACACAACATAAACAAGCATACAATCAAACTTGCATCCTAAAATACACAAGCGGGTACATCTGGGGAGAACTCTGCCAAAACCATTATTGCTGTAAAATGGAAGCTTTTTAAAAACAATGCACACACACGCTTATCTATTACATCACCTCTTCCATCTGCGCCCTCCTATCAAGCTTAGACAGCAAGCCCATGCCTGCTTAGCATCTGAAATACTGCAGGCTCTGTGGTTGTGAAACTGTTCTTGGGTTCCCCATCAAGAATGAAAGTACCCTTTGGGAACATGAGCTCCCCTGAGGCTGAGAAATGCTGCTCATGTTCTGCCCCAACCCAGTGCCTTCAAATCAGTTGCAATTCTCATCATTCACAGACAACATGGGCATTATAGCCCAACACAGCTGGAGAACACCAGGCTGGTATATGCATCTGCATCATCATAATCAGGGGCATTGCTAGACACTTAAAAGAAGAAGGGTCCAAATATGCACCTCACATAAATCTGCATAAAATCTGCATGTGCTAATTTCTAACTATACATTCAAATCAGGAATATTTACTAGGATCCATTTAAATTTAACAAGAGGCAAGTCATCCTAGGTAAAATATGTTCTTCAGTTAATTGGCACCCTGATGCTGACCATCCCAAGTGAATATAAAAAGGTTTGTTCTAAACTTAATAGTTGTGCAGGGGGAATTTTATTGGGGTATATGTGCTGCAGTATATTGGAGGGGGAGAGCTACCCCTTCTGTCTCCAGCCCAGTTTTAATTCCCTGCATGACAACCAACCACAAAGGAAGCCCCTGCACTGGCACCAATGGTGCGAGCAGAACAGATTAAGACCACTGACAAATAGATTTAAGTCTGGCCTCATGGGCCCAGCCCTAGCAATGCCCCTGATCAGCATCATTATTTTGGCATTTTCCACGTGCATTTAAAGCATTTCACTCCATTATCTTAGCCATCACACCCACACAAAGCCTGCCTGTACAGCTTACCTCCTGCTTGAGACGCTTGGCTTGCCCAGCACCGCCCTCCTCTGGATGCAGTCTGAGGACAAAAGCCACCATGGAGTCAGAAAACCCTGCTAGGTAATATGCCCAGGAATTTACCCCCAGCCTGGCCAAGAGGAAAACCAGAAGGGTGCAGCTTGGGACTGCTTTAAACATGCTGCCAGGCAGTGAAGGACTTTACCTATGCAATGTTGCACATGCCCTGCTTTAAGACTGAGTCCCCTCACCTGCACATGCAAACTTCACATGCACTGACATCAGCCGCTGGTGTGAGTGCTGGCACACTGATATTGCATATACAGCAGCTGAGGGCTGCTTTAAACAAGATGTCAAACACCTACCATGTCACACAAGTGAACTCCTTTTACCACATTTAAATAGGGTTTGATGTTTATTCAGATATATTCAGAAAATCATGGTTTCCTATGATGAGAATATGCCACTCTTAGGCTGAGATTTGGACACTTTGCACTTGTGAGAATACTGAAAATATTTGCTCTGAATGAGCCACAGCTGCATCTGAACTTAGGAAACTATGGATAATTCTAACTGTGGTTAGTTTTTAAAAACTAGGGTGAAATTAAGCACAGTTAAGTCAAACCACAGTTCCCGAAGCACAGATGTAACAGAGAACTGTAGTTAGTTCAAAAGTAAATGGTTTCAGTGTTTTCTTGATGCACACAAAATAGGAGCAGGGATTGAAATGGAGAGTGTGCAAACCCAAACCTCATGTTGGATTCCTTAATGCTGTCTGGAATTCTCTAGGGCAACATCAGAGAGTTGGAGACTTTACTAGACTGTCTGGAATTCTCTAGGGGCTACACATCCCTTCCCTGCTGCAGCTGGAAGCTGAGTGTTTCCATTTCCAGCAGAACTGTACTTCCTACAGCCCACCAAAGAGCTATTTGGTTATTGGCTAGGAAGAATGCCATAGTACAAAGAAATAGGACAAGCAATCTTCATGCACTGTGTTTCTCTACAGAAGCAATGTTTCTGCTGGGAAACAGGACACAACAGGACACTTTGTTTACCAGCAGAATTGCAGGGAATCTGGCAGGCTGGCTGTGCTGAAGACTGGAAATCTCTGCTAGGGGGCTGCATGCAGCCTGTGGCCACATGTTGTGTACCCCTACTTTGATGCTAAATCATGGTCTCCTGACATGTTGAACCAGTCATTCTGTGAGCTAAAGAAATAGTCAGGGCCTTGGGCAGGGAAAGTGCCTGCTGGGACATGTTCAGTATCGTCACAGGCCAGTTCCAATTGCCAAACAGGGCCAAGCCCATTTCCTGAATGCTTGACATTTTATTTGGATAATCAGACTGCAGGAAATCAGCATCCAGGAAGGAGATAATTAACACAGCTGGACACCTGTGTTTAAACTTTACACTTTGCAGTGCTCAAGCTATACAAAAGTTCAGCCAAGGCATCTGTTTTTTCATTCCAGACCTCAAAAGGATATGAGGTAAAAATAGATAGCCGAGTCCTTGAGCAAGTACATTTCTTTTGCTTTGGAGTAAATGTAGACAATCCTCATCCATCAGAAATTGGCCAGTTTCCAGAGAGACATGGGTCCTGGCACTTTTTTTGAAAGAAATGAACCATTTCCTGTTCTCCCACCATTGCACTGCTCTGGAAGAGACAGTCGATGAGGGTTTTTGCAGAAGCATGGGCACCCCAGAACAACACACTGAGCTTGCCTGTTGAGCATCTTTTCTCAGCAGCATCACAGCAAGGATGTAGCAGGCCACAGCCCAGCTTTGAAGAACCCCACTCAGTAGCAAGACGGGAACTGTTCAGTTCTCACCTGGATCCCTTAAGTGAGGACAGGTAGCTGCTCTCCCGAGCCACCTGGCGTGATAACGAGAAGAGCTCCACACGGCGAAGCAGCAGCGAATTGTCCCGTAGGCAGAACTGGGCAGCAGCCTCATTGATGGTGAGCTGGGAGCACAGAGAGAAAACAGATTGGTTCTTTGGGGGAGGTGAACAGATCTCAGTCTCTAGTGCTCCAGAGTAAGAACAACACCCAAGAGGAGGAATTCTGGGGCAGCCAGCATGCAAAGAAGAGAGAAGATCTTTGAAAAAAGAAAACAAAACCTACATGACAAAACCTTGCCGAGATGCACCGAGGGATGGGTGGG
Organism: Varanus salvator macromaculatus; assembly: GCA_023646645.1. Taxonomy (NCBI): domain Eukaryota; kingdom Metazoa; phylum Chordata; class Lepidosauria; order Squamata; family Varanidae; genus Varanus; species Varanus salvator. The sequence continues at coordinate 18,368,382 of JAIXND010000795.1, forward strand.
ATGTATTTTAAATTTTGTACTGTTTTATATATTGTTTTAATTATGTTGTAAGCCGCCCCGAGGCTTTGTTGCGATGGGGCGGCCTATAAATTTTTAAATAAATAAAATAAATAAAATAAATGTGCACAGCAAGATAAGCATCCCAGGGTTAAAGAAGAACGGATACCTCAGGAAAGGAATTTGCAGCTGTCTGAAAGTATATGATACTAAGGGCTTCCCCAAACGATGTATATAGTTTTAGGTGCTATGGTATCCAATATGTTCCCTCCTACCTGCTGTTTCTCAGCACTTAAACCCCAACAATTTGTCACTGTCATCCCTGCCCCCATCTAAAGCAGAGTGCTGTCTAAACTAAAGTGCCTTGTGGCCCGCTTGGGCGCCTCACCCCTGCCACACCAACTTCCCACCAATCCACCTTAGCTACTAGAAATACACTTCCAGGGACAAAACAGTGGTCTGTGGGAGGATTGCTAGGAAAGGAAGTAGAGAACCTTATCTCCACCCCACGATAATCATACAGACTGAATTTGCCTCCTGGAAAGGGTGATTTCTATCAAGATCTATCAGGTGGGGAGAAGGTTCACCATTCTCTCCCCAGCCAATCTTTACACAGGCTGTTCTTTCCCCGCTGTTGCTAGCAGTGAAGAAAGAGAAATCGCTCTCAGGACTATGCATGGGTGTCCGTGTGACCATGCATGTGTATACATTAATCAATAGCACCCAACTTCATACTTCATATCATGAGTAGTTCTCAAGGACAAAAATGCTGTGGACTTCTGCCCTAGACTGAGGTTGGGCAGGTGCCTTTATCAGCTAGCATCTGTGACATCTTGGGTGACAAGGAACATGCCACCAATATGCACATGTCAGCTTGAGGTGCCTCTTAAAACAGGAATGGTGGACCTGAGGCCTGCTCTTCTTGGGCTATACTTCCCATCATCCCCACCCAGTAGCAATACTGAAAGGGCTGGAGTCCAACACTCTCTGGAACACCAAAGGGGCCCCATGCCTGTTTTAAAGGTAACCCATGAAAAACCCAGTAAAAATGTGGAGAAAGGGTGGGGTGATTGTGGTCTTTTAAAATGCAGTCTTTTTAAAGGTCATCACAAGCCTAACTACTCCTTCTATAGCAATCCCCAGACATTTCATGAGCCATTTTAAACAATGGTTTGGATCTGAAGATCCATGAGCAGAAATGGGGGAGGCCATTTCAAGCAATTCCTCCTTTCAAAACCTGCTCTGGGATGTCTGAGCACCTTCAGAATTGTATAGGAGGAAATGCAGGGGACTGCACGGGAATCAGTCTAAATCACCTCAGGGTCCAAGCTAGTTTATCTAAATAATATCCTGCAGTTTTTCCCCCCTCTCCAGGGCTGGAACACATAACTCTTGCTGTAAAACAGAACAAAAACAGCTAACAGGCTCTCTGGTTGCAGCAAGAACTTAATCCAGAGGTGCAAAATGTCTGTCAGCCAGAGGGACAGATTGATTTTTGAGGAAGCTCATAAAAGCCACATCCCAGTGGGGGGGGAGGGGGAGCAGACAAAAAGGAAGTGGGGCCAAAGGAAGACAGGGTGGAGCCAAAATTGCCCAAAAAATCCAGCATGTTTCCAGCTGAAGCTCTGTCTGCTACTAGCGACACCTTCAGACAGCCATGTCAACCTTTTAGAATGTGGGGATGGGATGTGGAGAACTGCTACAAAAGCCAGGAAACCACATGAAAAATTGGTGGTTGGGGTAAAGCAGTGGGCCCAGGAAAAGTGTGGATTTTCATTCTATAACATCAAATTTAAAATAAGTTCTCTGTGCCTTTGTGTTGGCTCAATGATCCTGCCTCCCAAACCTGCTCCCTTGACTCACCTCATGAAGTGTGAGTTGCTTGCCCTCACAGCGCTGTGCCCCACTCCGTCCATAGATGGCACTGTGACGCCGGATCTCTTCCTCTTTGCGAGGGTCCCCATTGTCCATGCGAAAGATATGGCCCACTGTTTTTGCCAGCTTTTTATTCAGCTTCATGAGGCTTCGCAGCTCTGTTTCTCCACCACGGGGACAGCTGCGCAAAAGACGATCTGCACCCTCTGCCACTGCTTGGACCAGCTCTGGATCAAGCCGCTCCGCAAAAGAAGGGTGCTCACTGGGTGAAGATGCCCCCCCTTCCTCTTCCGACTCTGGATTGCCCCAGTGAATCACTGGCAAGGGGGACAGCTTTTCTCTTGCCTCTGAGGGACTCTTGGCAGGGGAGGTACCACTGGCTTTCCCTGGGGTCTCTCCGGGGCTGGTATGGCCATTGGTAAGCGATTTGCGCCCCCCTGACTCAGAAATCTTGAAAAGCGGAATGCTGCTGACGGGTATGGAGGGCACCGGCTGGTTGAAGAGCCCTGGGTTGGTTGCCCACTCCCGCAGGGCCTTCTGGAGGCGCCGAACGTGGAGCGGCTTGGTCGCCATGCCAACCAGAGCCATGATCTCCAAGAACTCCTCCTCGCCTGCCTCGCACAGCTGCTGCACGTCATCACCGCCCTGTTGGATGAAGGTCTCATAGTAGGAGAGGAGGTTGGCTCGCTGCAGGACACGATACAGTTGGAGTTCACCCAGTGTGCGTGGCAAGGACAGGGCCATAGCCGGTGGCCTGCAGAGATAGCAGAGCAAGCATGGTCAATGAGGAGAAACGGAAGCTGGGCCTGAGGAGATTCAGCTATCCCTGCCACCTGCCTGCCCCCAGTCAGGAGACAAAGGCAGGCATACCAACAGGGCCAGTCCAAACTATTTTGCTGCCTGAGACAAAGGACAAGATGGCATCTCCCCTGCCTAACTCTATGCACAAATGCTGGCAGTTGATTTCTGAAATATTTCAACATTACTGACAGGAGAGCATCCTCCACAAGACCTGAGGGCAGCAGGGCAGCTCAGAATGTTCTGCACAGGTGGTGGCATTCAGCCCCATCCCTCCCATGCCCCCTGCACCTGCCACACGAGGTGGTGGTCTCATGCTATCTAATGAGAAGGAGTGGAACCACAAAATAGGCATAAAAGGGAAAAACATCACTTGGTGCATTTATGTCACAATGTTTAAGTTGTACACATCATCGGTTAAAAGCCAAGTTTGTAAAGAGAAATTATGCCGATTTTCTTCAAGCAACAGTAACTTCTGTGGCAGCAGCCATAGCAACCAAGACCTGGACTAAGGTGTGGTGTTTATTTGGGTTTCATTTGGAATTAGACAAATTCCTAGAGAACAAGGGGATCCATGGCTACTAGTCAGGATAGCTACAGATGGCCTCCTGTATGAGAGGTAGCATGCATGCCTCTGTGTTCCAGTTGCTGGAGAACATGGGCAGGAGGGCATTGTTGCACTCATCTTCCATTTGTGGACTTCCCATTGCATTACCTGGTTGGCCACTGTGTGCACAGAATACTGGATTAGGCAGGTCTCTGAGCCAATCCAATACAGCTCCTCTTATATTCGTATGGCAAAAAGTAGACATAATCTTGTGTACACTCCCTCATTGTGGTGCACGTGCTGCACAAACCTCTCCTTACACTACAGCCTCCCACAGCAATGCAGGTAAAGCCCAACCCCACCTGTTTGCTGATAATGCAATCCTGCGGAGCTGCACATGTTTACGCAGAATTAAGCCCCACTGGGGTGTATTTCTTAGTAAATGTGTTTAGGATTACAGTCTGAAGCATCTACCACACTTTAGAACAGCTTTCCCCAGCCTGATGGCCACCACAGGTTTTGGATTTCAGCTCCCATAAGTTCCAGCCAGTGTGGCCAGTTGACTGGTATGCTAGATGCATTTGGAGGAAGGCTGCCTCAAAACATCTGCTGAAATACTCATGTTTTGCTCTGATGGGTGACTTTTGATGGATGACCTTTGCCTTGCTCTGTGACTGATGATATCATACACTGTCTACACGGCATCCTCCAACTGCAATACATTGCAACCTTTCCATCAAAGTCAAGATTCTTCCTCTGCACTGTGACTTGAGCCTGTACACTTTATTATAACACACAAAGTACTGAAACCTAACCCAGTTTACATGCATTGGCTGCATGCCACATGATCTGTGATATGCACTACAACTATTCTCTCAGCTGCTATGCTTCCATGTCCCCAATGTGGCCCTTCACCTCCTTGTACTAAACCCCAACAGCATTTCAAGCATACAAACGTGCACATACGAAACCTGCTTCTCCTCTACAAACCAGAAATCCCACCACACTGAAACATCTCCCCAGCCTGGCCTCATCCCCAACATGTGCATGAACATACCAGCCTCGTCCAAACACCCACGGCTTTTTTCCTTCAACTGCCCTTGCATGCATTAACTTTTCTTATGATGAGGCCATAAAAGCAGAGCAGCACCATCTGTGCCCTTGGGGGGTGTTGGTGTTTCTTGGGTACTTCTCAGTAGTGGAGGTCACATGCTCTGCCCACCTCCACCTTTTCTGGACCAATGTTGCAGAGGTGGGGGAATTTTGGTGCAACACTGAGGGGTACGCAAGGGGCTTTAATTGAACATGCAAGTTGTGCTTGCTGGATTGGCAGGTGAGGGGAAGCACTAACCAGCTCAAACCATCACTGCCGTCTCCCCAAGTCACTCTTTTGGACTCTCTCATGGTACCATGAGAGCTGGACTGTGGGGCACATGTCCAGGGCCCCACTCAGGAGGGCTTCCAACAGGGCTGGCTTAGCACAGTGCACACTCCCAATTAAAGTGTGGGGGGGGGGCGGGGGGAGCTGCAGCCCATAAGATCATTTAAGTCAAGAGTCTTAAGTTACAATAATCATCTTAGAAACAGAGAAACAGAGCGAGTCAGAAGGGGTCTCCCAAGCCATCTAGTCTGACCTCCAGCACCAGCCGGCTCCGCTCATGACATGCCCACCATGTGGACGTCCAGCCTATCCTTGAACACCCGCACCGATGGGGCCTCAACGACCTCTTGTGGAAGCCCATTCCACATCCTCGGGGTCCTGTCAGGAAGTGCTTCCTGGCATCTAAATGGAACCTTGGCTCCCTGAGCTTTGCTCCATTGGAGTGCGTCCTGCCTTCCTCTGCAGGGGAGAACAGGTCTCTACCCATCTCCATGTGACATCCCCTCACATACCTGTATATCGCCAACATATCCCCTCTGAGTCTCCTCTTCTCCAGGCTGAAGAGACCCAGTTTCCTCAGTCTCGCCTCCTACCCCATCCCCTGCAAGTCGGCCACCAACCTTGTGGCCCTACGCTGCACTGACTCTAACCTGGGTATATCCTTTCTGTAATGAGGGGCCCAAAACTGAGCACAATACTCCAGTTGCAGGTGCACCAGAGTCGTGTAGAGTGGTAGTAATACGTCTCTTGATCTAGAAGCCACACTTCTGGCTATGCAACCAAGGGTGGTGTTTGCCCTCTTGACCACTGCATCACACTGCTGACTCATGTTTAGCCTGCGGTCAACCAGTACCCTGAGGTCCCTTTCACAAGTGCTGCTCTCCAGCCACTTGTCCCCTAACCTGTACTTATGACATCTATTCCTATGCCCCAAGTGCAAGACCTTGCACTTATCCACATTGAACGCCATCCTGTTGTCTCCTGCCCACTTCCATAGTCTGTCCAGATCCTTTTGGATCTGGAGTACCTGTTCCTCAGTTGTGGTCACTGCTCCAGTTTTAGTGTTGTCTGTGAATTTGATCAGCAGACTATTCATTCCTTCTTCCATGTCGTTAATGAAAAGATTAAACAGGATCAGCCTCAGGACAGAACCCTGGGGGAACCCACTTGTCACTGGCCGCCATCCCGATGATTCCCCGCTAATGGTTACCCTCTGCTTTCGGTCAGTCAACCATGCCCTAATGCACCAGACAGTGCTTTGGTGTATCCCAAAACCCCTCAGTTTCTCCACCAGGATATCATGGGGCACTTTGTCAAAGGCCTTGCTGAAATCCAGGTATACCACATCCACTGCATCCCCTCCATCTAGCCATCTCGAAACCTTGTCATAGAATTCCACAAGGTTTGTCTAGCAAGACCTGTTTTTGTGGAAGCCGTGTTGTGTGGCTGTCAGCCTCCCTTCCCTATCTAGCATCTTACATATCCCCTTGTCCAAACAGCTGCTTCTTCTGAACATTCAAGATTGGGACTTTGTGGGGATGTTCTCCTCCATGCATCTTAGCACCACCATTTCCAATCCATTTTTGGAGAGCTCTGAAACATTGTCACCCTTTTCTAAATGAGATACGTATGCTCTTGGATTAGCTCCATTTACTCAGCCTTGGATGCCTATCTTGATAAGCATGGGTATATGCGTAGTCACCACAGAAATACCACCCTCCTCTCCTGTCAGGCTTAATTTGAGATGAAAATTACTGTTTCTGTCTGGTTAAGAAATAGCAGATCTTATCTGTTTATGACATGAAACGTTCAACCTGGAAGACATTAGACAGAAGTGCCCCTGAGCATGTATATAATCCAGGGACTCATCACAGCCCCATAACTCTACAGCGAGTAAGCAGGGTTGCCCATGTCAGGAGGCGTGCCCCTTGCACCTCTTGCGTGTATTTAACAGCCATTTTCACAATCGGTTCCTTCGTCTTGTTTCTGCCCTTTACAGTGGAGCACCCAATTCACTGAAGAAATGCAGCGGTGGGGGAGGGGGGAGAAGTAGAGGCTGACAAGTAATCCCTCCACCTGGCCTGCTGTCCCTTCGCCCCCTCCCCGGGGGTGGGGGCAACTTACTCCCAATGTTCCTCCCCGTCCCACCTCCCCTTCGCGTCCGCGGCGCCTGCCCCACCCCACTTCTTTACTCACTCGCTCTCTGCTGCGTCTCACGGCGTCGCTGGATTGCTTCGCAGTCCGCGGGGTGTGATCGTGGGGCATGGACCCAGGGCCTTCCTCCCCTTGCTGCTGGCTGGCAGTGCCTGCTTCTAATCCGAGGCGAAGATAGAAAGAAAGAGACAGAGGAAAGAGGTGCGAGCGCCGAGCATCCGATGGCGCCAGTCCACCCTGATGGCTCCCTGCGTCCGTCCGTCGGAGCTTCTCCGTCTGCCCGTCCCCCACACTCCTCCTCCTCCTCTCTCTCTTTCTCTCTCTGCGCGCCTCGGCGCTGAGCCTTTGGCACGGAATTGCCTCCCACGCCGCCGGATTTACAATGGAACGGCGGCGGCGGCTCCGAGCTGCTGCCGCGCGTGGGAGGCGTCGGGGGCGGCAGGCAGCTCCTGCCTCGGACCAGAAAAACTGCAGCAGCAGCAGCAACCGCCACCTCCGAAAGGGGATGAAGCCGCCCTGCTCTCTTCCACCGATATGCCCACGTGCTGGCATGGAAGGGGCTAAATCAGCGGTGTGGCTGCACCTCATTTCCTGCCCTCCGCGCGCCTTCAACCGCCGTGCGGGATGTTGGGTGCCCCCCTTAGAAGAAGAGGATTAAACTCTTCGTGGCTGCTAGGGGTGGAGTTGACGTGACTGCTTTGCTCGACATGGAGGCTTTTCCTCTTCTGCCTTTGGGAGCCTTGCGTTGTGCCTTGTGCACGTTCTAGGCTATGTGGCAAAACCAACACTCTTTACTGCTCGGCACATGAAAAACGAACTCATTCCGGCGAAAGGCCTGAACGAGGCTGCTACTACCCTTTCGGCTTATATAGGGGTATGCAGCCCCCTCTGAGTAAAGTGTGAATAAGACTTAGATGTTCTCAAAAAGGACGCGTTCGTGTTTCGCTGGTCTAAGTGTACGGGGCTGTGTTACGCCACCCTCGGAAATGCACATGTGAGAATGAAAAGTGCGAGTTTTGAGAGCACTGGTAGTTTCATGCGTGAATGCTGTTGTTACGCATGTGCCCACAAAAGTCTTCTTGGGTGAGAGGGTCGGGTAAGCTCCCACATATTTTTGGGTGCACGCCTGTGAGCGATGCAATATGCCTGTGATAGGGCAAAGCATGTAGAAAAGCTTAGGGGGTTATTTCAAGGGTGTAGGAGAAGGCTTAGAGAAAATATTTGTTTACAGAAAACCTGTCAGTGTCTGATTCATCAGTGGACAAAATCAGGATATGATAACTAGAATGATAATCTTATTAGAACCATTTGGATAAATGCCCCGTTTAAAAACAAACCAACTGGAATTTTGCATTGCTTTTAAATGCATTGTACATTAACATTGCATTGAAAAATACTAATTCTTTCACTTCAAATACTCCAACCCACACTTGAAAAACTTTTAAAATGCAAAATGGGATGCTTTAAATTTTGAAATTTAAAAGGGTTTGGTTTTTCAAAGTATTTATTGACCTGATCAGGTTTCCCTCCTGGGGAAGTGGGAAGGATAATTTAAGTCGTATAATTTCTCTTTACCAAAAATATATGCAAAAATATATTTGATTGGATTAAAAGGAAACCTGTCAGATAGTTTTCTACAACTAGTCCATCAAAGTTGACTGGCAGCATCTGAAGCTGTCAGAGGCCTCTCACATCACTGTCTACCTATTCCTTTGAACTGGAAATGGCAGGAACTGACATGTAATTGGCATCTGACTAGAGCTGAACCTGCTATTAGGCAGAGTGAAGCAGCAGTTTTAGGGTCATGCAAGGGTGGCAAATTATTAGCATTGAAAGGCTCAGTCTTATGCACATTCAGGCAGAATGACTGCTGCCCCCCCCCCCCGCATACCTCAGCCACACAACTTTTTAAAGTGCAAAAATGCATCCTTAATTTATTTTTGTATGTTTTTACTTAGGAAGATTTTCTTCTTCAGGCAGCAGAATAACTTGTATGGCCTTGGTACTTTGACATGCCAAGGCAGAATACTGTTTGCCACTCTTTCAGCAGCAAAATGTTTTTGGCCTGCCCTGCAGTCTTGTAAAGAACAGAGTTAGTTTTAAGTGTTCACTAATTCCCCACTTATCTGGTGGTACAGAACTTCAGAAACCGCTATAACCAGTTTTCTTTGCCTACTAGATTTCTGAACTACTCTGAAGTTTGCTATCCATTTAAAGAATATCTAAATCTTTTTGCTTCAAATCTGTTTTTTGGCCCACCATGGCAAACATAGTCAGTGTGGCCTTCTGATATTTAATTATTTATATGCTACCTTTCCCCTGCAGTTTATACAATCCCTTCTCCTCTCTATTTTATTCTCACAACAGCCATTTGAAATAGATTGAGAGTCAGAGACTGGCCCAAAGTCATCCAGTGAACTTTATGGCTAAGTGAGGACTAGAACCCAGATCTCCGGAGTTCTAGTTTATTGCTGAAACTAGTATGCTACACTGGCAAGCTGAAGCCCTTCAAAAAGTAAGGGAAATGCAGTTAGGGACTATGGGCTAGGATGGAAAATCATTGGGAAGAACAGTTCTGTAGAAGTATAAGTGGCATTTGAATATATTTGGTATATATTCTGTTTGCAAGCTTAAAAATTCATAGAAGAAGGAATGTTTTCAACACTGTTGGTGCAATGCCTGCATTACTAGGTACATAATCACATAGATCCCTGTTCCGTCAGATACTCCTTCCTGCTTCAGATCTACCCACACTTGAGAGAAAGGAGGGATTTGGTTCCCAAAGCATGACTGCATCTGTGTGGGATTAGTAAACTAGCAGACTTTGCCCTTTCCCCTTAACATCAGAAGAACATAGATATGCATGTGTATTATTGAGCTCAGCTGAACTGAAAGAGTGGTAAACCAAGGTTTTACTTTTTTTCCCCAAAAAAGATGTAAGAATTAAAAGGTGAGCTCCCTCAGAAACAAGTTGGGGGCTAAAACAGGCTTAAGGTAAATACCTCCATAAGTAAAAGTGTGCCTTATACTTTTTCAAACAACAACTTCTAACTCTACCCCAAGTTGCCCTGACTCTGGCCTTTTTTGAGCTGAAGCTTTCTGGCCTTGACTCCCAGCTCACTACTGTCCTAAATTTGTATTTTCCTCTGCAGCTAGGAGTTGATTGTGCGTTTATTTTTGGATCTTCTTAGTGGCACAGGAAATGTCCATTGTGGGGTTTGTAGCAATCATAGTTCTGTCTTGTCTTGTGCCACGCATTCACCATGTGCCCCCACTTCTACACACACACACACACACACACACACACGTTCCCTCCAACTGCATCCAGTCTGAGAGAACCTCCTGGCCTCTCAGCTGCAAAGGCCCAAGGAAGTCAAAGCTATACCCTGCATGCAAAGGAAGGCGTAGGCAGGAAGCTGGCTCTGCGGAGGACAGATCATCCCAACCAGCTTTAGCTACTGAGAGGTTTCTATTCAGAGGCCTGAGCAGTAACATATGGTTCTTCCCACTGAGCAGCCTCCCACAATGGCAAGAGCATCTACCTAGTGTTGATGCTTTTCAATGCTGGCCTGTACATCCATATTTGAGCTTGGAGTCCCGCAATCTTTGCAGAGGCTCTCGAATTCAACCAAGTCACCAGGGCTCCCCTCTGGTGACAGGGACAAATAGCTGGCTGTGGTTCTATTCTTGTGAATGCACAGAGCTGGCTGTGTATAAAGCCTTATGTATGTATGTATGACTTTTACCCTGCCTTTCTATTAAAAATGACACTCCTCAGTAAACATAGATAGGATTGTTCAGTCTGTTTAACAATGTAAGCTAAGGCCTCCAGATGATGTTGAACTGTAATTCTCATCAGTTCTAGCCACCATAACCAATGATAAGAAATGATGTCTTAGGGCATTTGGAAAGTCACCCATTTCCCCACTCCTGACCTAACTGGTATTATTATGAATAGGTGCCTCCTCTAGATACCCAAGCTTTGCAGTTGGGGCCTGTGTTATTGGAGCAAACCTCCATGAGAGTTTGGAAACCCTGCTTTATGAGGAGAGACAGAGAACTGGGTATGTTCAGCCTTGAGAAGTCTGAGGGGGTACATGATATAGGTACCTAAAAGGCTGTCACAAAGAGGAAAGTCAAGGTCTCTTCTCACTGATGCCAGAGTATAGGACACAGAATAATCAATTCAAATTGAGACAAACCAGATTCAGGCTAGATATCGGAAAAGTTTCCTCACTGTCAGAGCTATATGACAGTAGAACCAGTTCCCTAGAGAGGTATTGGGCTCTCCCACACTAGACACATTCAAAAGAAACTGGACAGTCATCTGAGTGGGATGGTGTAGATTGGTGACCTGCAACAGCAGGGGGTTGGACCCAGTGGCCTTTGTGGCCCCTTCCATTTCTGCTGTTCTATGATTCATTACTCCATGGAAGTTTTTGTTGTCATGTGACATCTAAGGGTTGGGTTTTGCCCATACTGCGTTTGGAGACATGATGGTGGTGGTATCCCATGGTGGAAGGAGGATGGAGAATGCACTGTCCTGTGCAACAAGGTTATCATAAATTGTTCTGCCTTGTGCCCAGCATTTGCCCATTTCATCATGCTCACATACTATAAGGGGTATATAACACTGGATTATATTACAGGGCTGTTGTGAACCAGTGTGCCCATGTTTTGTGGGTATACCAGACTACCTAACAGAGTTGTTGTTAGCCACTAGCAGCTTCATCACTATTCCTACCAGTCAAGAGTGGCATAAGTGAGAGCCAGTGTGGTGCAGTGGTGAAGAGCATGGGACTGGGACTCAGACGATCTGGGTTCTAGTCCCTGCTCAACCATGGAGCCAACTGGGTGACTTTGGGCCAGTCACAGACTCTCAGCCTAACCTACCTCACAGGGTTGTTGTGGGGATAAGATGGAGGACGAAATGTAAGTTGCCTTGGGTCCTTTGTAGGAAAAAAGGCAGGATATAAATCGAATAAATAAATAAGTTATCTAGGCTTAATCACCATCACAATACACCATAATAAGAAAGAATGAATTTCGGGAAGCCTGTTTAAAAAGCAGGGCAGTTTTTCGAGTATCTGAAAAACGACCCACATCTTCCCCACACCTCCAAACATACACAAAGATTTGAGACATGGGGGATGGAAGTATGATCTTAAATTTCTGCTTCTACGTTTACAGAGGACAAGGGAGGAAAAAGCGTGGGTAGGCGATGCTGCTAAATCTCTGCTACGATGCATCTCTTTTTATACTTTCTCCAGGGGACAGCTGCCCCTCTTGATCCTCGTAAGCAAAGGTAGCCTAGGCTTCAAAAATAACCGGGAAATCCGGTGTGCAAACAAAAGGACAGTCCCCTCCTCCCCCTACTGTGGTCGGCCTTGTTTCCACGTGTTGCCCGCCCCCGCGCGGGGCTGACGCACATCCTGCCGCCCACGCGGCCAGTGGCGCGCGGCATGTTCTGCTAGCGGGGCTTGCTGAAATGAGTGCGCCCACGCCCGGCCTCTTGCCGTCCCTCCAGGCGCTAATGGGAAGCTGGCAAAGGGAAGAGAAGGGAGAATAACAATTAATGAGAACAAAATAGCTTCCTTTCCCTCCTCCTCTTTTTTCTTTTTTCAAAGTGGAACAGCCCCCGCCCCCTGCTCAAGAAATAGCCCGAGGTGTGGAAAATTGGAGGCGCGGAGCTGAATTTCGGTTACTTCTTCTAATTGGATTAACGTGCAGCCTGAGCCTTAGCCAGTCCTACACTCCGCTCCGCTCCCGCGCTCCACCCAGGATGGAAAGCAGCGTTCCGCAACTTGATGCCCTCCAGTCCAGATGTGTTGACTACAGTTTCCACAATGCCCTAGGAATATAGCTGGCGGTACACAGGCTAGCTGCGGGATTGTGGGAACAGCAGCGCAAGTTTTCTGTAATGTGCCAGGTTTCTGTACGTGGACTGCAAAGTAAAGACGGATTTTTAGCCTACTCAAATTCCTGGAAGGTTCACCAGAGATCTAATTCTGTAAAGGGCAAAGGAGACAGGAATTGAGAGGCAGGTCATCTCCAGTGCACCCCTTGTGTAATTGCAGTGGCCCAACGTAAGACCCTGCGTTTCTTTTCTCGATTCTGGTTGAGGAAGTAATGACTGGTGCTTAGATCTAATACCCAGGTCCACTGGGTTTTCTGCTCCAATCAGGATCCCATAGTAGAGATCTCTTGCCATTTAGGAAGATTGGGAAAGGAATGAGCTCTTTTACATTCTTTCAATGTGTTCATATGCTTTGTATACTCAAAAGAAACTACACAAAAGTCCCAATGAGATAATATTTATGATACATGATCACTTTCATAGAATGTGTGTGTTGTGTGGTCATTCAGGCATTGGACTGGGACTCGGGAGGACTAGATTCTGGTCTGTATTTGGCCATTGGGTGAACTCAAGCAAGTCACTGACTCTAAGCCTAATATACTTCACAGAGTTGTTTTGAGGATAAACTGGAGAAGAGGATGGGTATTATGTAAGCTGTCTTGGGTTCCTTTCAGGAAAAAAAGTTGGATATAATATAACTCTGATAGGAAATTTGATGGCCTAAAGTCATGTATAAGTCTTTCTATAGACTTCCAGGTGAACTCACCTGAAGGTCTTTGTTGTTGTTGTTGTTGTTGTTAGTCACAAAGTCATGCCCGACCCATCGCGACCCATGGACAACATTCCTCCAGGCCTTCCTGTCCTCCACCATCCCTCGGAGTCCACTTAAGCTCACGCCGACTGCTTCAGTGACTCCATCTAGCCACCTCATTCTCTGCCGTCCCCTTCTTCTTTTGCCATCTATTGTTCCCAGCATTAGGCTCTTCTCCAGGAAGTCCTTCCTTCTCATTAAGTGGCCAAAGTATTTGAGTTTCATCTTCAGGATCTGGCCTTCTAAAGAGCAGTCAGGGTTGATCTCCTCTAGGACTGACTGGTTTGATCTTGCAGTCCAAGGGACTCGCAGGAGTCTTTTCCAGCACTACAATTCAAAGGCCTCAATTCTTCAGCACTCGGCCTTCTTTATAGTCCAGCTTTCACAGTCATACAATGCAACTGGGAAAACCATAGCCTTGACTATACACACTTTTGTTGGCAGGGTGATGTCTCTGCTTTTTAGTATGCTGTCTAGATTTGCCATAGCTTTCCTCCCCAGGAGCAAGTGTCTTTTAATTTCTTGGCTGCAGTCCCCGTCTGCGGTGATCTTGGAGCCCAGGAAAATAAAATCTGTCACTGCCTCCATTTCTTCCCCATCTATTTGCCAGGAAGTGATAGGACCAGATGCCATGATCTTAGTTTCCTTACTGTTGAGTTTCAAGCCATCTTTTGCGCTCTCTTCCTTCACCCACATCAAGAGGCTCTTTAGTTCCTCTTCACTTTCTGCCACTTTCTGGTATCATCTGCATATCTGAGGTTGTTGATATTTCTTCGGGCAATCTTAATTCCAATTTGTGATTCATCTAGCCCCGCCTTTCTCATGATTTGCTCTGAATGTAAGTTACCGTATTTTTTGCTCTATAAGACTCACATTTCCCCCCCTCAAAAGTAAGGGGAAATGTCTGTGCGTCTTACAGAGCGAATATGTGTAGTCTGTCAGATGTGCAGCCCATGGGGAAGTGGTGGGGAATGTGCCTGTGATTATGTGCCCATTTGATTCAGAATATTTTTTTTCTTGTTTTCCTCCTCTAAAAACTAGGTGCGTCTTATGGTCAGGCACGTCTTAGAGAGCAAAAAATATGGTAAATAGGCAGGGTGACAGTATATAGCCTTGCTGAACTCCTTTCTCAATTTTGAACCAATCAGTGGTTCTGTGTCCAGTTCTCACTGTAGCTTCTTCACCCGCATATAGGTTTCTCAAGAAATCTATATGCGGGCCAAGAAACCTACCCCTTCATGGATCACTGCCTTGTGATCCATCACTGTCTTGTGATCACTGCCTTGTGGCGAAGGGGCTTGCGTAGCTAAATGAAGCTATGAGCTATGCCATGCAGGGCCACCCAAGACGGACAGGTCATTTCAGAGAGCTCTAACAAAACATGATCCACTGGAAAAGCAAATGGCAACCCACTCCAGTATCCTTGCCATGAAAACCCCATGGACAGTACCAAAAGGCGAAAAAATAGATCTGGACCCAATTCATTGTGACTAAGTATGGTAGAAAGGGAGAGGTGGCTTCTGGATTAATGAAAAGGAAAACAAAGGTGTGACCTTGTATATGTGGCCCTAAAAAGAGGCATGGAGCCTGTGTTCTTATTATGGATATCAGTGGCAGTTTTATGTAAAATTATCGGCAAGTAATGTTGGACATTAGTGGTGTTTATGAAGTTAAAAAGAAACCCTCATAAGATCACACTACTAGCCTGTCTTTATGCATGGTTGCTTTAAGTCTGTTTGACTATTGATCTACTTACATCTGAAACTATTTACATCTGAATCTGGCCAAGCCCCATCTAGATACTGCCTGGGAATCCTGCTAACCACTGTATATTGACTATGAGTTTCCAGTTGCTTATTCTGAAATGCCCTGTTTTTCAAAGTCCTCCCAGGGCTGCCCAAGTCCCCTGTTGAATGCATTCCCATTGTGATCCCTGATCTGAGTTTCCAGGGGAGTAGTTAAAGCCAGCAACTTGAAGAATCCTGGATGTGGAACCTCTGCAAATCCAAGTCAGTTGTCAGGAGCATAGCAAGTGGGGAGCTGGAGTTTAACTCTTTCTTCCTCTATAGTAGGGCTGTCAAGTTCCCTTTGGGTGGAAAGCTTTTAGTGCCTGAGATATATCTCCATCTATGGGAGACTGTCCCCACTGCATCCAAGTTATATATAACCTAGAGTAATTCAACATTTATTTGGGGGGTGCTGGAGCAAACCTATCAGTTTCTTTAACAGACTGCTCATGTATTTCTGTGTGGAACAATGGGCCAAGAACCAGCTTCATTCTCGTACCAGAGCCACTCTTCACAAGCATGGGCAAATGTCAGTGCCATAGAGAGCTGGAGAAAGACAAGGTTGTGGCTGCTTGTCAGAACTGGCTGATCATAGGGTGCACAGTAGGACCATTCCAGTCCTTTACATCTGCTCTCTGGGATGTCCCCCGCACCCTAGCTGGAGCGTGAAATTCCCTTTCCCTTAAGAAGGGCAGGTGCAGCAAGCCAAGAGCAAAGCAGTGGGTAGTGTGCGTGGGATGGGCCTTGACAATCATGCTATTAAGAAAATATTTGGCATTAAATAGCGGAGTCATGTGGGTTGAAAGGATGGGATTGTGAAGTATTTGCATCCCACATAGGCTTGCTGAAAAGGCTGCCATCCACCCCCCTGAGCTTTTCCCTCCCACAAACTTTAGCTTCCCAGAGAGAGCCAAAAAGAAAAGCAATAGAGATCCCTTCTGAGATGGGACTGTGGCTTTTTTCCTGGCAAAGGCTTGCAAGCACTTTCTGAGCCGAGAGCTCCTTATGCCACAAAGGGCTGCCATTTTCACAAAAAAGTGAGTTCTACAGAGTGTGTGCCAGGTGCTTAAGCTTTGTAGCAGCTGCATTCCACCACAGAGATGCCTGTGTTTCTCCATTATGGCAGGTCTTACTCTACTTGAGAAAAACATCCCTCCACATTGGTCCATGGCTGCTATCTTTAAACATAGGAAACTGCTATTGGTCCATCTAGCTCAGTATTGTCCACTGACTGGTAGTGGCTCTCATGAGTTTCACCCAGTTCTAGGTGAATCTAGGAATGGAAAGCTTGTGCTCTACCACTTCTGCATGCAAAGCACGTGTTCTACCATGGAACTGCAGCCCTTCTCTAATGGGCCTGCACAGCTCTCCATTCTTAAGGCGCATCAGTGCACACTAAACAAGCTACATCTAGAATAGGGCTGGACACCATATGCCTTGCACAGGGTGTGTGTCCACCAGCCTCTAGCACAACTCATGCTGCTGTGCTGCCAAAATTCAACAGGATGGCGCCAGCAAAAAAGTGGGTGGTAGACTGCCAAATTTTGACAGAAAACAGCAATGAAGGCTGCAAAGGAACAACATTCACTTGAAAGCAAGCTAAATTTGTCCCTTTTCAATCTCTGTTGTGGCTCAAGGCATTGATTTTTTTTTCTGTCACTGCTGCACCAAATTTGGGCAGTGTTGCAGTGGCAGGAGAGGAGGTGGAAATTGGTCCCTGGGCCCCACAAAGTTTCTTCTCTTTCTTCTCTGGAAGGGCTGATGCATACAGCAATTATTTCATTTTTTCTGGTTCCTTTTTATTTCCAAAGAAGCTGGTATTGTAGTCTCCACTTATGCAGGAATCCCCTTGGGAAAGAGACATTTGTTATGTCCATGTTTGGAAGGGATCCAGTAGCAAGTATTATACAAGGGTAGGTGACAGAAGTCACGAAGCAACATCAGTGCAAGCACCAATTTCATTATGTGCTTGCCATAAGCACAAGCCTCATTTTTTGTCAAGTCTCTGTTTTGCATCAATAAATTTAACTCAGAAACATGTCTTTCTTACCTCCATCATCAGCCTGCCTTTAGGAGAGTCTTACTGAATTCCATCATTCTGGATCATCGGGTATGTTTAACAGGTGTATTCTTACACCTTGGTATTGTATTTGTGCTGTGTTGACATGCTTTTTAGTTTTATATTGTTCATATTGTGCTATTGTCATTGTAAATTCTTAAGAGTCATTTGTTTGATAAGGTGTTTATTAAATTGAATTAACAAATAAAAATGAAAGAACTCCTTCTTTGATAAAAATGCTATCCTTAATCCAGATGCTTCTTGTAAGCTCCATTGTGTTTCAATGCAGGCAAAAACATACTTAGAATCTTAACAGTGTGGTTGCTTAAAACTGAGGACTAAATCCACTCATCTGGAAGGAAGCCCCATGGAATGTGTCAGAATCCCGGAATCTCAATTTGAGAAGAGGGAATAAAACTCGAGTTCGTGGGAAAGACCAAGCATCCAGACCATCTGAGGCTTTATTGTTTTACCCAGGTTCCCCGCGGGTCCATACTCATGATAATACATTACCGGGCAGGCAGAGTGAACTCTGCTGCAAAGCTTCAACACAACTAGAGAGTTTTTATACACTCCCAGTCACATACAGGTACAGGGCAATTGATGACAGAATGTAGACATTACAATAAGATTCTGAGGTCATCACATACAGAACAGATAAAGAAATGTCAGTCAATCCTACAGTAACAATAAGATTACAATATTTCTAATTGCCTGTATTGACACTTTAGTTCATTAGCTTGAACCCATCACCAGGTCTGCTTAGACATGTACATTCAAGCTACTGAAACTATGCATTAACTCAAGACTCCTATCTATACTCTAGACATTCTGAGTGACCAGGGCACATGGAGCCTCTGGGCTATCAAAAGATACTTCCTTGTAAACTGAATTCCAACAATGACTATTTACAATGTATATTTGGACTGAATGGCCTGCCTACTGTAGCCCACAGCTAAAGGTGAAAGAAAGGAGCGGGGGAGGGGGGGATGAATGCCATTTTAAACAGTGACTGCTTGGTTTTGAGGAGTACAGGATTTTGATCCCACAATTCAAACGCACACAGAAGTAATGCTTTTCAGACAGGATTTATCCAAATTTTCCCAACAATTGCAACAATATTTATTTCTGAGTTTTGATGCAGAGTGTAGCACTGTTAGCAACTTTCATGTGTCAGGGTTTCTTTCCTTAGGCCCACTTCCATTTGGTTTGTTCACCTGAGGCCAAGGGCTCTTTCAGGATTGCTGGTGGAATAGTGGCATGACCTTGGCATTAGAACAAATGTTATTCATAGATCTACATTTCAGATAGTGTGGGTGTGATGACCATATGCTGTTCTCACAGAGCCTTGTCATTATCCCCTCTGAAGAAACTGCTGGGTATGAAAAAGGGGAAATAAACATGAAAAGCAGAAAGAGAGAGAAGGGTGCTTGGCTTTTTTTCAGGTAAGCAAGTTAGTGATGTCTCTAGACTGCTCATGCATTTTACCCTCTAAGAATTCCCTCTTTCAAAGAAAAAAGATTCAGGGTGCCACTTACTTGGGTGTTAATTCCACTGAACTGACTTCTGAGTAGACATGTATAGGCTTGCTCTATTAGTCCTTGAATTGAAGGCCTGCACAGTCTGTTAAGGGGCAGGAGAGTGGGAGAGAAAGGTCCTTCTGCAGCATTCACTAGATGGTGATTCACAGAGTTGCTGTCCTTGTTAATGTCTTGTATTTTTCCAAGCCCTGATGATGCATGGTAAAGGGACAGAGTGAACCTGTTGTCTATATGCTTATTAAGTTAAAGTCCAAGCATATCAAGACTTCTCCCTTCTCTCTATAGATAGCAAACTGCTTATTACTAAAACATGGTTTACATCCCTAATGTTGCACAAGCTTATTATATCAATATTATGCAAATAAATACGATGTAAGCAATGCCATACAATTAATGTTTGTTTTCAAAAATGCAAAGGGTAGTTGTTGGAGTAGGCTGATAGAGATTGAGACTGCAGGAGGTGGGAATGGTGTTTAACCCTTTAATGGCTGGCATCTGCTGCTGGGCATGGTTTGGCACCTTCCAAGGGCTCACTCCAGCAGGTTCCCACCTACAAAAGCCCCCTGGACTTGCTGTTGCTCATCACCACTGCAGTCTGCTTGGACACTTGCTCTGGGCCAAACAGTGGTAGTGAGAAGGAGACCCACTAGATCCCAATGCCTACCTGGGTTCATTGCCTGTCAAGTTAGCAAGTGAGAGCAATGATGGGAAAGGGGGAGGGAGCATAAGCAGCCAGAGACAAGGCGAGCAAGTGGGAGAGCATGGAGGCATCGAGGGTGCCTTGCTCAAGGGCTTTGAAAAAAATGAATTCAGTAGGAACTAGGTTCTTCTCTAGTTGCAGAATCACTCCTCTTCTCTGAAGAGCTGCAATTTGGGCTGGGAGTGGGGGATTTCTTCACAGCGCAGACAGCACCATCAAAGGAGTGAGCACAGCAGAGAGGAGAGTTCAGTTCCCCACCCCCCTCGCCTGCTGTGACTTTGATAATTATCAGCAGCCCAATGGCTGCTATTTGCATTATTTTTTAAAAGAGCTCATTACATGCAAACACATATTAAATGGGCACATCTGCACCAGAGCCTCTTCCTTTAATCAGATAGCTTTATTATGGTATTTATGCCAAATGCTTTGGGGCACAAACTAATGTATATAGCACATATTGTGTTGAAAGTGTGATCTTGTGTCAGTTACAAATGCTATTGTGGGAGAAGCAGGAGAAGTTTGAAAAGTGATGTGTACATGGAAATAGCCATTTAAAGGTGGGGAGCAGTTGTCTATGCAGAGGTGCAAAGAAGTGAATGTCCAGAGATTTTTTAAAGGGGGAAGAATGACAGATCTTCCTGATTCCTTCCAAAAAAAATCATGGAGAAGGAGAGGGAGATGGGAAGAGACAGGGAAGAGGCCCTCATATTGCTATGTCCTCCCACCTCCCAATGGGGTGGAATCAGTAGGCTCAGGTCCCCCATTTTTCTTCACCAATAAGCAGTTCCCAAAAGCAAGTGCACCCCCCTCATGTGCTGACTTTCTCAAGTCATTCACCTGCAACAGAAGACTTTTGGGGTGCTGCCAGATGGCGGGTGCCTAGTGTTACCAATTAAACATGCTTTCCTATGCATGTTTAGACTGAAAAAGGCCTGCTACTGCTGCCATTTTGTTTCTGTTAGCCATGCTGGCTGGGGCCTACCAGGAACTGTAGGCTATTTTTGGTCTTAAGATGTATAGGTGTGCACCTTAAAAGGCCTTGTGCTGTATTCCATCTTTTAAATCCTTAACAGATTTTCTGTGGAAAGGAAAAAGACAGAAGGGGAATGCAGAATAACTACACACAGAAGATGGCAACAACAACATCAGGACTACCTGAAAAATTCTGTGAATGAGACAGAATTTTCATTTTCAGATTTCTTTTATTTTACAATGAAAGCCTGATCTGGAAGCACCCTTAGATTTGCAGTTGGCTTGGAGAAGTTCGTAGGAGTCCTGCTGCCTTCAGACCAGCCAGGCTCAAGAACAAAGAGCCTCTAATGGTTGGTACTGATCTGTGCAGGATCTTGTAACAATGATCCAACTGAGAGAGTTGGAGGAGCTGAAGGAAGCAGGCAAGGGCATATGACCAAGAAAGGTTAGCCCTTGGTGAGCACTCAAAAGAAAGGGGTTATGTTGCTGTTTATGACTCACCAAAAGAGAGGAAATACACCAACCCCCCAAAAACACAGAACACTGATTTGCATAGAAAGTATACATTCTGGTTTATACATAATTATGAACGTTTAGAAAGAATGCTTATAAGTTAAATAGTTCATTTCACCACAGACCAGATGTCTGTTGCGCAGGTAATAACCATTGATGCAAAACAGTTCTGATGATTCTTTATCTTTAAACTGAAACTGGACAGGAGAGTGCTTCAAATGGAAGACATCTTCAAAAAGAGGACTGCCATGTGTAAAAGGGGACACACGGTCACTCGGGGGCATTGATGGCTTAACAAAGGAGGAAGAAAAAGGAAAATCTGGGCTTCTGGCCCCAGACTTTAAGGCTGAAGCCACATGGAAGGAAAATGGTGTGTGGAGAAGGATGACAATAAGAAAGCTCTGGAATCAGGGGAAATAGAAAGACGGGCAAGGAAGGGTGTGCAGAGGTTACTGCCAGTCACCAGCTGGACAGCAGCTTCTGAAATAATTACTTTCCATAACCAAGCACAAAAACAGATGTGTGGGTAGTGCCAGGGGTGAGGAAGATAAACATTTGCTTAGAATTCTGGGTAGTAACATGGGACATGGCCCCTCCAAGCATTTCCTGTGTTGCTGATAACTTCCTCCTACAGAACATGGGAGAAGAAATTAGGGAATTGGCTCTCCTTGACTTGATTCTAATCAACATGGGTGAACTTGCAGATAAAGTGGCAATTACAGGAACTCTGGGGGGAAGTGACCGTGTATTACGGGAATTCTTGGTTCTAAAGGAAGTAAAAAGCAAGTCTAGCCAAATGTGTTCCATAGGTTTTAGGAAAGCTAATTTTAATAAACGCAGAACAATAATAACTAATGAGATGCAACTAATGAGAAAGGGAATCTGAGATGGGTGAGTAGTTTTCACAAAGGAAATACTAAAGGCTCAATTAGAATTTCAACAATAAGCTAGAAGAAACCAATATAGCTTCATAAATACTTAGAAATTACTGTGACTGTGAAACAGAAAAGGTCATGTATAGGAAGTGAAACGAAGGCCAGCTTCAAAGGAAGATTACAGGGAGGTAGCATGGAACTGCAGGAATGGTGCTAAGAAGACTAAGTTGTGTTGCAGTTTAAAGTGTGGAACTGGGAGATCAGGGTTCTAGTCCCCAGTCAGCCATGGAGTCCACTGGGAGACTTTGGGCCAGTCACAGATTCAGCCTAACCTACCTCACAGGGTTGTTGTGAGGATAAGATTGGGAGGGGAAAGTTAATTATGTAAGCCGCCTTGAGTTCCTTGAAAGGAAAAAAGGCAGGATATGAATATAATAAATACACAAATAATTTTGAGACTAAGCTGAGGTTAGTGAGGGATACTAAAAGCAACAAAATACTGTCTTCAAATACTCGTATAGGAAAGGATAGAGGGATGAAATGGTTTAGCTACTCAATGAAGATGGCAAAATGATAACAGATGAAAAAGAAAGGTCCAGTTCAATTCCTATTTTGGCTCAGTCTTCTCCTGAAAGAGGGTCTGTGGCCTTCCTGACAGAGGTGAAGTAGAAGGTGAAGGGACAGGGTTGATAAACAAATGATCAAGGAACACCTAATTATTTTGAACAAGTCCAAATCTCCAAGGTCTGATGAACTGCATCCTAGAATAGTAAGGGAACTAGAAGAATAATCCTTGGAACCTCTGTCTATCATCTTTGAGAAATCATGGAGAACAGGTAAAGTGACTGGAGGACAGCTACTGTTGTCCCTGTCTTCAGAAAGGGGAAAAAGGAGGAACCTGGGAACGACACACCAGTCAGTCTTACATCAATTCCTGGGAAAATTCTAGAGCATTTACAAAGTAGTTGTTTATAAAGCAGCCAGTCTGTAAACGCATTGAAAACAATACAGTGGAAGCGAGCATGGATTTGTCAAGAACAAATCCTGCCAGACTAATCTCATCTCATTTTTTGATCAGGTAACCTCCCTTGCCCCCTCTTGGATGCACACCTCGATGTGATAAAGGAATTTGAGAGTATCAGAGAAGCCAAGGGCAATGACAGCAGAAGGCCAGACAGTCGCACTAGGCTGGTCTCTTAGCAGGGTCACCCAAGACAGAATGGTCAAATCTGAGCTACCAGACTAAGATGCATCCACCCTCTTCAGGAGTAATGGTCACATCAGCAGAAAAGAATTAATATGGTGATTTTGTTGTTAGCTGCGAAGTCAAAGTCGTGTCTGACCCATCCAACCCCATGGACAACATTCCTCCAGGCCTTCCTGTCCTCCACCATCCCCCGGAGTCCACCTAAGCTCACACCGACTGCTTCAGTGACTCCATCCAGCCACCTCATTCTCTGCCGTCCCCTTCTTCTTTTGCTGTCAATTGTTCCCAGCATTAGGCTCTTCTCCAGTGAGTCCTTCCTTCTCATGGGGGTGGAGAAATTCCTGAAAGGCAGCTTCTGGGCAGCAGTGGTAGTGGAATGTGACACTGGTGGAGGATCTTTCACGGACAACGGCAGTGATTCTGAAGCTAACTCTGGCTAGTACTGCACAGAAGAAGCAGGTGGTAAACCACTTCTGTATCTTCTTATCTTGAAAACCCTATGATGAAAGAATCCAAACAAAACAAGAGATAGTGCTAGTACAAGAGAAAGTACAAGTATGAATAGTGCTGAGATGCGACTAGATCAAAGCTGAAAGGTAGTCTAGTGACTGATATGCACAGAGGCAAAAGGAAACTCCAATGCTGCACATTATTAGAGACATTATTAGGGTAGAATGCAAATAGACCATCCCTGTAGCAAAAAGAACAGTCTAGATGTATGACAGAAGAAACACACACAATTGCCAAGGCCAGGCAAAAAGCAAAGGTGACACAAATATGGTGACAACCATGAATGCAATTGTTCAGTAACTATCATATAGAGACAAAAGTAACTAATACAGTGGCCAGTGCAAAAAAATAGAAGAGAATAACAAAAGAGGGAAAACGAGAGACTTCTGCCAGAAGATACAAGAAATCAAAGGGAAATGCAAACCTAGATTAGGAATGTTGAAAGACCAACAGGGAATATACTATCTGAACAGGAGAAAATGAAGAGAAAGTGGAAACAGTATATGGAAGAACTATATAGAAGGATGACAGAAGAATGCCAAGCTGTAGAGACTGAATTGGTCCAAATCCCAACAAGAATATGTCAACAGATCTGGAAATAATGACCCCCACACTGGAAATGTTCAATATGCATTCTGATCCTCAAGAAAGGAAATGCTAAGAAATGCGACGACGATAGGACCATTGCACTAATTTTGCATGCAACTGAAGTGATGCTCAAGGTTTTGCAACAGAGAATTCTACCCTATGTAGTGTGAGAAATGCCTGCTGTTCAAGCTGGATTCTGAAAAGGAAGAGGCACTCAAGAGCATATAGCAAATATATGTTGGCTACTGAAGCACACCAAAGAATTTCAGAACAAGATCAGTCTGTGCTTCATAGACTACAGTAAAGCCTTTGTGTGGATCATGAGAAGCTATGGTTGGTCCTGAAAGAAACGGGCGTGCCTCGACACCTGATTGTCCTGATGCATTTTCTGATTTTCAGCATGGACAAGAAGCGACTTTTAGGGCAGAATATGCAGAAAGGCATCAGACAAGGGTGTATTTTATCCCGCTATCTGTTCAAACTGTATGTTGAACATATCATAAGGAAAGCTCAATTAGAGGAAAAAGGAGTGAAAATTAGCAGAAAATGATCAGTATCTTAAAATATGTAGATCATATATTACTGGCAGAAAGCAGCAATTGACTCCTGAATGAAATGACTCCTGAGTGCAAAAGCAGGATTGCAGCAGAACATTAATAAAAATCATCACGCAAGAATTACACAATTTTAATGGTAGTGTACACAGAAAAACAAGATATATAATCCCGCCTCACTGCCTTGCCATAAACAGGTCACAAAGGGTGCCTCAGTGTCTGGTGGTGAAGACCAAATGACCCCACTCCATTAGTGGGCAACTGTCAGTTGCCATCTTTGTATTTTATGGGTTTGCCAAAGTGCCTCCCTAACCCTGTAAGTTCACACGTGTAACCTTTTTGTTTACTTAACTTGGCCAGCCTGGTCAAGGTAACTTTAGTTTAGAAGGCCTGTCAAAGGCATCTACTTAGAGTGAAATGTAACTTTTCTTTATGGTGTTGTGACGTGTATCCAATCACTTTCCTATCCATATCAAAGTATCCAATCACTTTCCTGTGTATTGTATTCACTCCCCTTTTGTGTATTCTATATAACCCTAAGGAAAATATCATGGGGTGTTCCTATCTTAGGCACCCATGGATCCATGCATTCAATTGTAAATAAACCTGTTTGCCTTGACAAGAAACTGATTCTGAGCCATTGTTTTGCGGATCGGTGTGACAGTAGCAATGAAATAATTGAAATTGTGAAAGATTTTGCATATCTGACCATAATCATCAATTCATTTGGAGACTGCAGCCAAGAAATTAGAAGAAGACTGGTAAGGGCAGCAATGAAGGAACTAGAAAAGATAATCAACTATTTCACCGGAGACCAAGGCCAAAATCATCTGCACTATTGTATTCTCAGGCACTATGTGTGGGTGTGAAAGCTGCACAGTGAGGAAATTTTACAGGAAGAAAATCAATGCACTGATAGCGTGGTGGTGGAAAAGAATTTTGCAAATACCCTGGATCAACAGAAAGAAGAACAAGTTCTTGGTTCCTAGAACAAGCCAAAACTTTTCCTGGAAACAAACACGATGGCACTAAAACTGGCATCTTTGAGCAAGGCAAGACTCCGTGGAGCAGACAATGCTAGGGGAGGCTGAAGGCAGAAGAAGAAGAGAAAGACAGAATATGAGATGAATCACTTCCATTAAAGGAAGTCGCAGCCTTGCACTTATGTTGAGTAGGGCTGTGAAGGCGATGACTTGATAACATGCAAGAACAACAAGCTCCATTGTGGACTGTAGGAAGCTGTGGACATAATATGCCTTGATATCTAGAAAAAAGAAACCAAATGCATAGTTATGAGGGATACTTGGCTCAACAATTCTACAAGCAAGAAGGATCTTGGGAATGTTGTACATCAAAAGGTGAATATGAGTCAACAATATGATGTGACTACAAAAACGGCTAATGCTATTGTGGGCTGCAAATAGAAATATTACTTCTAAATCTTGGTTTTCCTCTACTTGGCACTGGTTCGACCTCTTGAGAACTGCATCCAATTAATCATACTTTAAGAAAGATACAGATAAAGTGGAAAAGGTTCCAAGGCTAAGGATGATCACAGGATTAGAAACAAAGCCTTATGAGGACAGACTGGGAGAACTGGGCATAGTTCGCCTTTAGAAATGGAGATAGGATGGCACTGCTCAAGCACTTGAAAGGTTGGCATCCCAGTATATATAACACGTAATAATGGGCACAAGTTACAAGAAGCCAGATTCTGGCTGAACTTCAGGAAAAACTTCCTGACTGTTAGAGAAATACAACAATGGAGCCAATTACCTAGGGAAGTCATGGGCTCTCCCACCCTAGAGAAATTCATGATGCAGCTGGACAGCCATCTGTTAAGAATGCTTGAAAATAGAGTCCTGCATTGAGCAGGGAGTTTGACCCAATGGCCTTATTGACCTTGAAGAATAAAACTTTTTTTTTTCCCTGATGACCAAATAACAAGGGTCATTTAGTTTTCTATCAGAGAGACACAAGAAGGTCAAAAGTATGAAATAAATCTCTGTCAAGAAGGTCAGAGTTGTAAAGAAAAGCCTGGAAGCAGATGTTTTAACACTAGATGACCTAAAGGGTGATGTGGGTCAAGATAATCATGTACAAAAGGTAACTGAATGTTTCCTGCTGATTACATTTTCCTTTGTGTGTGGATGTCTTCTGCTTTTATTGAGCAAAGTTTCCTGCTGTGACATTTTCTGTTACTAATCAATTCAAAAAGCTAAATGTATATATTGACTGTGCATGATGACATTAGCAGCTGGTCCCAAATAGAAATGGGCTCACTCTATATTGCTAGTATGCACCTACAATAAAGTTTTTTAAAAAGTGCTGGTGTTGCCTGTCTCTGCCACGGTCAGATAATAAATGGGGACTTTTTTGCCTGACCATTTATTTTGCCCCTTCCAACTGGACTATTCTATGATACTACAATTAATTCACCTTTTTGGGATCATGTCAGTCACTTAAGCTAGCTCTGCTTATTTTCTGCTCATTTTCTGATCTGCCCCGTGGAGTGGGCTTGAAGCCTGGGATTTAACACAATCTTCATTTGGTCTGTGGGTCTAAGAGAGATGAAAGGAGCAGCACACCTGTGTTCTCCCTAGGGGCACCAGAACTCTTGTTATGCCATAGTTTGCACCTCTTCACTGTCATATAAATTGGGGATTCTAGAAATACAAGTCAAACCAGGTTTCTCCTTTGCAATGCTGCATATTTTATTTCCTTCTTCCACTAGTGAGCGCCTTTTGAAATTGCCTTAAATGGTTTATTGAGGCATTATGGAAGATTAAGAGACAAAGGCTGGACAGTTTGGCTAAGCATGCTTAGCAAAAAGGAACTGAGTAAATGTGTTTAGGATCAGGCTGTAAGATTCTTTTAACTGTAGGTCCCTGAGGAATTATGATCAATCATTTGTCAATGAAAATCCCACTTTCCAAAGTAATCTATACCAAAGCCCACCTGTTAGCACTGTCACTTCACTATTAGTATTTTTATAAAGCCATCTTATGAACTCATTGTTTAATTCAATGAGGTTTACAAAACAATTTGTACATCGACTCAGAAGTAAGTCCCAGTGCATAAAATAGGTCTTGCTCTGAGGTAAGAGTATAGGATTGCACCTTTAGTTCACTGATTATTGATTATATAGGCATGCATTTCTACATGAGTAAAAACAAGAATTCTTAAACAAAGGGCAAACTATATCTTCATATTGCACATTGTGTCATAATCTTAGAGGATGTAAGGAGGACTGAGAAAGAGGAATTCTTTTAAAAGGTTGCTTTGCCATCTGCAATTTTTATAAAATGCTGCTAGTAAATGTGTGTGAGAGAGGGTTTTACTCTGCTGCCTGATTAATTAGTGCAACATTTTAATCCTTCAGCACTTTAAAAAATCTATTAACTATTTAAATGTTGTCATCCCAGTTTTTATTAAAAACAAATTGTTCCAGTCAATTTATGTCATAGTATAATTTACCATCAGTGTTGTGAATTGAAATCACTCAGGATAGCAGGGGTGAAAACTGAGAAAACAACAAAAGATGTTCTTCTGTCTTACACCACCTTCTGGATGGATATAATTATGAATATCATCCAACAACTATACATGTATACATGATTCTTCCCCCCCCCACCCCGGTTTATTAAACAGAAAAGTGTACTGTGGTTTGTTGCTTTCTGAAGGTCTTTTTTTTTTTTTTTTTTTAAAGCATGTAACTTGGGAAATGCATAATCAAAATAAATAAGAACATAAATAGGATTCCAGTAAGAAGCTATGGAAAATGTGGAACTGGCAAGTTGCAAGTCAAAAAAGAATCATGAGCATTTATTTATTTGTTATACTTTCCAGTAGCCAAGGCTCTCTGGGCAGTTCACATAATTTAAGAAAAACACAAAACAGAAATAAAAAAACACACATTAAAACCACATAACCACAATAGCGGGACTGCAGGTGGCGCAGTGGTTTAAACCGCTGTGCTGTTGGGCTGGTTGATCGAAAGGTCGCCGGTTCGAATCTGCACACAGGGTGAGCTCCTGTGCGCCGTCCCAGCTCCTGCCAACCTTGCAGTTCGAAAGCATGCAAATGCAAGTAGATAAAAAGGTACCACTTTGGTGGGCAGGTAACAGCACATGACCACGGAGACTGTCTGCCAACAAACGCTGACTCCCTCGGCTAGGAAACGGAGATGAGCACCGCCCCCTAGAGTCAGGCATGACTGGACTTAATGTCAAGGGGAAACCTTTACCTTTACCTTTAACCACAATTGCAATGGCAATTGAATCGGCAAAGAATAGCAGCAATTCAGAATAAAATGCAATTAAAACAAAAAGTTAACATGTAGACTGTTAAAAATGCTGGGAGAATACAAAGGTCTTCCCCTGGCACCAAAACGAACACAAAGTAATTGCTAGGCTCAATTCTTTGGAAAGCTCATTCTACAACTCGGGTGCCACAACCAAAAAAACCCTTCACACACTAAAGGATTGGTTTGTCATCTTACCCATATGCCAGCTTACCCTAAATGCTAAGTTTATTCACCACTACTCAAGCTGTAGTCCCATCATGCCACAAACTTAAAGTGCTGTCTCCAATCCCTCAGAACAGTTATTTTTTAAACATCATGTGCTACAAGCACAGAGTTTGGAGACTGTATAGTGAACAATTCTATTTAGTTTGGATTCAGATTTAGACTCATGCAATTGGCTGCTAGAAGATGTCTTCCCCACTCTCCTTCCCATGGCAGAGCCTCCAGCCTCCCCACACCCCTGAAACAGCTCTACGCAGGGGGACAAGAGACCCCACTGAATGGAGTGGGCTGTGTTGCAGAGAGAAGAGGGGAAGCGCCTTCTGTGAAAAGAGCTCTGCACATGGTGCCTCCATGCCTTCACCCTGTATCACAGCCTACTCCATTCAACACAGTCTCCCATTCCGGTGTGGGGTTTTTTTTCCCCAGGGAGCTAGAGCAGCAGCCATACAGAGGATAGAAATAAGTCTGCTTCTACCAAACTGGTTACACGTAACTAAATCTGGATTCAATCAGTGATGCAGTTTGAACTCATCCTCCATTGCCCCACAGCTTTGGGCCCCTCAAATGACCATCCAGAGAGTGGCAAATGACAATGGAGAACATCCTGGTACCAGATGCTCATTCTGCTATTCTTTCTTTAAAATATATATTATCCTTTTTATAACAAAGTAATGCTTGTTTCCTGGTAAATGTGTTCTGCATCAGAGTAACTGAAGCAAAACATGTTGTAGTCAGGGTGTTTTCCTTTAAGTGAGTTTAAAATGGG
This sequence comes from Varanus salvator macromaculatus, assembly GCA_023646645.1. NCBI lineage: Eukaryota > Metazoa > Chordata > Lepidosauria > Squamata > Varanidae > Varanus > Varanus salvator. The sequence goes on from JAIXND010000795.1 coordinate 18,398,402, forward strand.
GAACTGCATGTGCTCAGACTATTACCTTTTTAATCAGGGTAGCAAATCTTTTTTGTTTTGCTATCGAAAATGTAGGAACAGTTGTAAAGCACCGAATGGCAGCAGGGTAGTGGTACCAATGAGGAAAGTTAGCTGTGGGCTATCTACAGCTTCCCCTATCATCATGATTAAGTCCAGGGTCCACAGAATCCAACCCACTCGACTGAAATGTTCAAACAAAATCAACCAGCCAGGAAGGATAGTAAGAACTTGTTTCTTTGAATCTGTCCTATTGCATAGCAATTACGGGGAAAAATATACCATGGCCACTAACCAGTATTTGATCAGATAGCCTTTAATTTTAATTCTTTCCCCTTAACAATATTTTTACAGGGATGTTAGTCATACCCACAGTGAATTTTATTTTATTCAATACAAGTATCACCTGTTTCTCTCAGATTGTCTGGGGGTGGCTTACAGTAAACAACTATATTTACCACATAAATAGCTGAATGCAGCAATTTGCTACTGAATGCATGAACCAGCTCTGCCAAAAAACTCTTTGAAGTGATGTGAGATTGCCAAATAGTGACTTGGTTTTCTCAGAAATATATGTGCTTATTAGTCTTTTGCCTGTATTAAAACACACACCCAGTAAGGTTTTTTAATACATAAAATGCATTTAAGCATGCTGTTGCACACACAGTGGACCTTTCCTTACAAATTACAGTAAATTTACCCTTTAATGAGACCAATATTTACTTACCATACGTTGCATTCCTAGTCTCCATAATTGGTTAATGGTTTGCAGATTTTACATAGGCCTCCCTAAAAAGTTTATTATTTTTCATAGCTTCATTAAACATAGAGGATATAAAGCTTCCACTGCTTTCTGAGCCAATCTATTGCTGACACAGAAGGTCTATTGATTCTGTACCAGTTGAACTTTTTTTTACATAGTTTAGGGCACAAGCCTGTAGCTACAAGCCTGTACGCTTAAACAGAAAAAAGGGTCCTATAACTCAAGTTTTAGGACGCTTTCTATCTAACCATGCATCTGATTGCACCCTTGCCCATTCAAGGAATGAAGTTGCGTGGAGGAAGGGCAAAACAGAGGCTTATTTAAGAAATTTATATGCTGTTTCTCAGGATGAAGTCCTCCCAAAGCAGCTTACAATTAAAACAATATAGGAATATTTTTAAAAGAAACAAAACAATCCAGTTAAAAACAGCGACAATTGAAAAAGCCCAGTATAAGTCTTTTAACACCCTGCAGACCTAAACAGAAGTTTTTTCTAGGTTTGTAGGTTTCTCCCAGCCACTGGGAGAGAGTTCCAGAGGAGGGGGCTACCATTGAGAGGCTTTCTCAGTCTACCTACCAAGTCGGCAGACTTCGGTGGCTGGCGAATGAGAATATTGTAAAATTATTGTTGGGAAAAAGTGAGCAGTTTTTCATTTGCACGATATCCCCACTCTGCTCCGCCTCGATTTGGAAAGACTGGAGGCTGAGAAATGAATGCATTGAACTCCAAATTTCCCTCCAAGCGGAGACGTTACACTGAGTGGCGCTACAAAAAAAAAGGGGGCGAGCAAATTGCCTCGTCTTGGTTCTGGCACTACTGCATATCAAGAGGCAAGAACTCCCCATGGTTGCTGCCTCCGAGGGCGGCTGTCCTCTACGAAGGGACCGTAGTTTTCACTTAGAAGGTTGCTAGCAAGAAGATTCGACAGTTGCTAGGAAACCTCTCCGCACTTCTGGTTAACAGGAAAGTCGCCATGATCTACGTAGTTAATTAAGCCTCAGTTGCAACGATACTGTCATTTCCTTCTTTAAAAAAAGGCGGGGAGGTCCTTGCTTTTAAAGCTGTTTCTCCCATAACCTGAATGGCGAGGACTTCTATCCAATGGCCATGGGATTCGTTAATAGTGGAGGCAGCTGGGCGGTTCGCCCGCTTTGCTGGAAAGCTTTTAAACGAGAGTCAGCCAACCCGGTGTTTGGAACGACAACGTCCATTAGTCGCAGCCAATACGCCCTGTAGTTGGGGATGATAGGCGTTACAGTTCCAACTATCTGGACGGGCCCGCCGGAGGGCCTAGCCTTGATTCAGTACTGTCAGTTACCTCACAGAGGTCAAGCCCTCTGATAGGTTACTGAAACATCACTCAACGCGACCGCGGACACAACAGTTTGTGCGCGCGGACCTTCCGCCTTCTTCCTTCGGGCCGCTTGCAATTGGTTTACGTCCGCATCGCTCGTGCAAAGGGGCGGGCGAATGGCAGCAGGCCCGGGTCTCCCATAGGCTGCGGGAGTTGCTGAGGCTTGAAGTGCAGCTTTTACGATGGGCGGCGGGTGAAGGAGGGGAGGCGCGGCTATGGCGGGAGGGTCGAAAACGGCCTCAGGGTCACGTCAACTCTGCCGCTTGCTGCAAGCGACCGCCGTTCTCTTGGTGCTGTTGTGCGGTGCAGGTAAGGGCGTGGGTGGAGGGAGTCCCAGAGTAGCCAACTGTTCAAGCAGCTTTTGCTCCTCCCTTTGGAACGAGGAACTCCATGTGCGGGCACGAGGAGCCGGCGATGCAGCTTCCTCTGGTGATTTTGGCGCATTAAATCCCGTCCCACACAAAGGGAAATGTCTTGTAATATCTTGCAATAGTGAAGTGTGGGGCCGAAACGTGAGTGGAGGGCTGCGGGCGCCTAAGTGTCGTGGAGATGTCTTTAATCACTTCCTAAAGTTTTCAGAATTAAGGCTCAATCGTATGCACGTTTCGATGGGGGGGGGGAGCCTCGCAGGTGCATGCTGGGAGTTGTAGGCCTTTTTTTCCCGTCTAAACCTGTCTAAGTCTGCACGTTAAAGTTCCCTTCTTTTAATGAAGTTTCACCCTCTGTGCAGACTCATTATTATGTAAGTCAACAAGGATCACTGTTCATACTTATCACTTTTATGACATTTATTACGTAGCAAGTCTGAAAGTCGTCAAAAAGGTCCTGGCAGGGTATATAAGAAAAGGGTATTATGATCCTGGGTTTTTGCATTTATATCTTGGATTTGGTAAATATCATTTAGCTGTAAATTATGGAAGAGGCACTTACTAGATTTTCTGAGCACAGGCCCTGATGGACACCTGCTAAAAGGCAACATTCATTGAATTTCTGACCCAGCACAAATCTATGCCAGATTCTTGGAAATAATCCTCAGTAAATTCAGTAGAGCTAGCTTCTAGTAAGGTCACTTCCTAAGTGCTCAGGAAAACAGATTATAGTTAAAACAATTGAAAATAATGTCTTAGTCCTCATCCCTAACTAAAATAAAACCTAAGTATATCTGACTGCATATGTGCACATTTATCAATTGTTATCTTTGCCTTTTTTTTCTCCATGAATGCATATTGTGGCCCATATTGAAATTTAGATTGTAGGCTCCTCCTGGCAGGAACCATCTTTTGCTAATGTTACTGTGATGGTGCCAGATGGATGAAAATAATTTCTTTTTCTCCGGGTTTCACAACACAACATCCTTGTGTGTGTTCCAGAGTTAGTTCCATTAAATTTAGTGGTCTCAGATTACACCCAGTCCCTTGTTTTCTTTAGTTGCAATCTTCAAATTCCAAAGTACTAATGAACTCTGGTGTTTACTAACTGTGGTTTCATGCAGTTAGTAAGCCCAAAGCCATCAGTATGTATGCTATTTTACAGAGTACAAGAGGGTAGATAAGATGATACCTACCTCTGAAGAATTTGCAACCTAAATTTTGCCACATGGTAACAGAAGAAGGAAAGGAGAGAATGGAAAATGAGTATATTATTGTTTCATTTACATGTGGTTAGGTTTAGTTAGGGTTCTGCTAAAGGCTTCATGGGAAAAGTACATTTTGAAGGAAGGAAGGAAGGAAGGTAGGTAGGTAGGTGAATTTCATCTGATGGTAAGGGAAAAAGCATCCTTGCCACCTAGCAGAAGATGACCAAGATGTCTTCAGAAGAGAGAGGGGTTACTGTAAGGTAATTTGGTTGTCTGCATGAGCTCTATCTAGAGCTTATAGCAATATTAGCATGCATCTAAGCAAAACTGATACTTTGGAGCATGTAGTGGCTTGTAATGGGTTGTAGCAATTACTGTTGTGTCTTCCTGAGTTTTCTGGTACAACAGCTCTTAAGATCTTACTATCAGTGATGTGGTTGAGATCCTTTTTAAAAAATCTTCTCATGGTCTCTTGTTGAACATGCTAATCCTGATGCTCAGTTCTTACAAATCACTTTTGTTCTCTCAGTCTACAGAGAGCAAACTTGATCCTTGATTAAGAATTTGCCAATATATCTAACACTCTTTTATTTTTTGAACCCTGAAGATGGAGCAGCAGTTCAACTTAAAGATAATAAAATGTATGAAGAGAATTCCTCTAAGCAGTTTTGTTACCAGAACCAGGTTATACCCAAATGGCATGATATATGGACCAGAATTCAGGTAAGGATCAGAGTCTTCTCTGTTTCTGGCAGCTACACCTCAGCTGAACTTTTTGCTGCACAAAATTAAAGAGGACTAATCCTAGATTCTGTAAATCTCTGCTAACTAGCTGCATACTGCTTTCATACAAACCAAAAATTGCTCAATTGTCTTCTGTTTCTCAGCATTCCTTCTAGTTCAAAGTGTGTGGGTGATATAAAGTAACAGAGTAGCAAATGCAAAGTAAGAGGTAGTCATTCAGTGATTTTCAAATGGCTGATTTTGAACTATGTGTGCTAGTGAAGTACTCTGTTGTGTTACTCAAAGGCCAATCTTACATGTTTTCCCCCAACACCTTCTCATTCTCTATCATCAAATTTAGGCTATCCTGCATCAAAGAGGCTTGTATGGGGAGCTTTGCTCCAAAATAATGTATATCTTACATTATTAATGATGCTCCAAAGGGGCAGCCCATAGTGAGGTGGGATGGATTGTCACTGTCCTCAACATGAGATAGGGGAAAGAAATTGGTGACAGTCAAAGACAGACCACTTCTTGTAACCCTGATTATGTTGCACTGTGATGTACAGGTTATCCAGCCTACCCCTGTGCAATTAATGATTTTCTTACTGCATTAGTTATTGAGAGATACTTGTTATTTCCCTGATCCATAACATCTTTTCCTTTTAATATTTCACTGCCTTACCAAAGTTAAGGAATATACCTGAGTAGTGAAACATGTCCTGGTCCATTACAACAGCTGAGAGTCACATGTGGTGACATGCTAAATGTGCTTAGTCACTTGGATGCCAAGATATAACAACTCCTGCCATAACCATGTTGTTAATGGTTCATGATGGCTATTGCACCCCCCCCCCCGCCGCCCAAGCCCTAGAGTCTGGACTGGCCCTCAGTTGTGAGTTATTGAACTCTCACACGATCTTGGTTCTTACTCTCTTGGTCAGTTATTTGTACAGTGATGTTCAATATTAGAGCAATGCATTTGCCTTTCTTTTTTTCTCTTTCCTCTAATTTTCATCCTTTCCCCTCATCTAGTAGGTGAATATGAATGCTTTGTCTTTATAATAAACTTGATTATATCATTCTCCTTTTAATACATTTTTAAAGAAGAAATGCTCCTGACTTTCTCATTTATCAGTGCTCTTTTATTTTCAGTGCTTTCCTCTTTCATCTTTTAAAGTGTGCACTGCATAATTGTACTCAAGTTTGTGCTGGTTGAATGGTGACATTCCGACACTTCTTTATTAAATTTTGGAGCCTCCCCCATTTCATCCCTTGCAGATTCGAGTAAAGAGCACCAAGATGATCCAAGTCATCCAAGTTGAAAATGAGGAGAAGCTTAAAGACCTGGAGGTGTTCAGTATATGGAACTATATTGGCTCCTTTTTCAAAGAGAAGTTTAATGACACCTACATTACTGTAGGAATCTACAGTAATAAAACCTGCTTGAAAGTTATCCTCCTTGAACCAGACTCTAACTATAGAATCATCGCTGCTCGTAGTATGTTCTATTTTCCTTTATTTCTGGCATACTGGGGAAGTTCTGTTGGATGGCTATCTTGTATGGCTAAATGCACCAGTTGTTTAGGAACTGTAGCTATCCAACAGTCCAGCTGTCTAGAAGTGTGAGAACAGGACCATAAGTGCTCTGGGCAACAGAGTAATACTGCAATCTAGAACCTTTCTACTGCATGTCGTGCTAGAAGTATGATGTTTCTCAGAATCAGATTGCGATGCCAACAGCTGCAAGACTTCAGGTTAACTGAGGAAATGCAAGTTTTGTTAAGGCCCAGTGACAGGTCCTGTGATGAACTAAAGGTTAGTTTACTGAGCTTTTGAAATGACAGATAGAGATAGGCTTACTGTATTAGACAACATTTTCCTAAGACCTGGTGAAGTGGCTGGAACAAGAAGGCTTAATGCTTCTGGGATACAGCTGAGGATAAATGTCATCTCTTTTTTTGTAGCAAAAAAAGAAGGGGTCCAGATTTAGGTCTGGGGAAAAGTGGAAATCCCCCCCACCCCCACTTTCTCTCCCCCATCTGATCTATCATTGAAATGTTCCAGGGAAATCTCAAGACTTGTCAACCAATTCAGGATATACCATGTTTGGTATGACCTGTGGTGACTCTTCCTTTGTACGCCAGAACAGAAGGATTAGTAAGTTCTCTGGTGAGAAATCCAAGATCTAGTTCTGCCTCTCCCCAGCCCCTCTACTTATGCAAGCATCCGGCCCTCAGTAGCAGTGATCAGACTGGTGAGCATACTGAAGAATTCAAGAACTAATTTTTGTTTAGTTTTATTTATTTTTTTATTTGGAAATTTATAGGCCGCCCCTTGCCACAAGCCTCGGGGCGGCTCACAACCAAAAGATTGAATACATAACGTTAAAATTTCCAAATATTAACAGTTAAAAACTAACATTAAAAATTGGCCCATCTCCAGGTCAAAATTAAAACAACAACCTACCCTAAATACAAATTAAATTAATAAATAAATTAGCATTTAAAATATTGTTTAAATAAAAAGGTCTTCGCCTGGCGCCGAAAAGCAAATAAAGACGGCGCCAGGCGAGCCTCTCTGGGGAGCGCATTCCACAGATGGGGCGCCACCGCCGAGAAAGCCCTCCTCCGGGTACTCACCCTCCTAATATCTTTCACGGAGGGTTCCCGGAGGAGAGCCTCAGCAGCAGATCGTAAGGGGCGGGAGGGTGTATATGGACGCAGGTGCTCCTTTAGGTAACTACTCTTAGGTAACTACTCCTTTAGGTAACTACTCAGTAGTTTTAGCTACTCTTTCCCTTCAGATACAGAAGGGGCAGTAAACTGTCTGGGCATAAAATTGCCTCCTAGCTGAAGACTTTGCTTACATTTTGTCTCCAGCCACTAGAACAGGAGAGACTGTTCACTGCCTCTCAGGTGGTCATTCTCTCTCAAACCCTTAGAGGCCAAAGTGTCATTTCCAAGAGCAACAGCAAAATCTGCTTTAGATGGCTGCAGTTTTAAAAATAGACAAGTAATCACCTGATGACTGCAGTTCAAGGGTTCCTCTCATGGGTGGATCTGTAGCAACACTGCTCTGGGCATTGTTCTTCAAACACCATGAATGAAATGAAGGACTGATCTACTCCTGAACATGTTTCATAAGGCCTGAGTTCTAGCCATTGTGGTCAAATAGTCATCTTTTCATTTACCAGAGATGCCCCTCTCTTCATAGGTATTTATACTTCCAGTATATACAGGGAAGATTGAATAAAATTAGAGCTATCACTTTTTTTCATGCTGTTATGTAACTGGGTGGGGATGCTTTTCTGAAATGCATGCTCAAATCACATTTGCATAAAATTTGCCTATTGGGACAAGTGGGATGGTGAACTTATTCAAGGATACATTTTTTTCCTATAGGGAAGGAAGGTATTACAGTAAGTCCAACACTGTATTCTTCTGGTGTTGAGGATCCCACCTGGTTAGAAAATCCACTTTTTAAAGCATTCTGTGTGAATGGTGGAAGTGCACTTAATGGCTGATGAACAATTTTACCTTCTCTGTCTGGGTACAGCTACTTGTGGATATAAGTTTTTTCTGTATATATTGCATAGGATCTTGGCCATTTCAGTACTCAGACACTGTCCACAATTGATGTGCTGCCATAGGAGTTTATCTTGGGATTCCTTTTGTTTGAAGTGAGTTAACTGGCCTTAGGCAGTCAAGGTTGTTCAGTTCAGTTCAGTTGCCTTTTACTTTGAAGGGACATGGATAATGAGAATTTTGACTCTAAGGGAAAGTGCTATTTGTCTTCTTCCAAGGGTTAGTTATGTGCCATACAGCTATTCCAGACAGCTCAAAATGCAAGTCTCGTTCTTATCACACTTGCATTGTACAGAGGAACATTTTGCTCTGCTCCTAGAAATAACTCTAGATTCATATGGAGAGTATAGGCATTTAGGAATGGCACCTTGCTGGGTGTGTGTAGTATATTTTTTAAAATGGAGAGACAGAGAAAGTAGACAGCACAATGCTTCTGCCTCAATGTTACATGAGCATTTTTCTCACAGCCATTTTTGCTCACCTAATACAACCAATCTAGCAGCTCAAAGTCAGTTCAGAACAGCTAACTAATACAGAACTTGTTGCTGTTGTTGTTCTAGTGTTTGATCCCAAGTTCTTCATAATTACATTTCTCGGTCTTATGCTGTTTTTCTGTGCTGAATTGATGAGCAGGTGAGCATTTTGATTGGTGATAGAATTGGGCCTTGTGCTTTACCAATAAGCAGTGCTAATGTTTGTCTGCATGCCAGAACTTTGACAGCTACTACTTCTTGGCTATAAGTATGCAATCCTATGCATGTTGGGGAATGCTGGCAGTTGCGGGGCTTTTTTATTTCTAAACATGTGTAGGATTGCACCCTGACATCAATTTGTCCTGACTAAAGCAGGGTCAATGGGTTCATTCCCTCCTATTGTGAGGGCATTATTTTTCCTTAACTACTATAAACATTATGCCTTTGTATCCATGAAATTTCAACATGTAAACTGGTGACATGGATCTGACATGCTTTCAGCAGTGTAATTTTTTACTCCATTCTGAAACATCACAAGGTTTCTAGGAAGTCAGATCTATATCGTATAAATGCATACATTCTCCTATCCCAAAAGGGACATATTTGGATGTCTTCAGTAAGATAACTAAGCTGGCCTTTAAAGACCTTTTTTGGGAAATGGAATTGTGAGCTCATGGCTCTCCTTCCCTTCCGGCTATATTTTTGATTAGCAAGACAATTTTCTTGCAACCACAGAGTTCCACAAAAGAACTTGCCAGGTTACCAGTGACAATCAAGGCTTGCTATTGGGCTTTTTTGGTGGTAGTTGGGAACATCACTCTTGCTGTTCATACTTGCGTTTGGGAGAGGGACAGTTATGAAGTCGTCTATGACTGTTGTCTTTCTCCCTGGCTCCTGCAAGAAATTCCACATACTGTTTGCCCTCATTGGAGCACTTCTTGGTCACCTGGCAGCCAGACTGGGGCTCTCTGTCTCCATCTAAATTGTAGCCAGAAAAGGACGTGCTGCTCCTGCAATCCAATAAATGCCATCCTTCCTGGATAAACCATGCATATGCTTTTAGCCTCTGTGGGGCCATGACACTTGGCTTGAATTGCTGCCTGCTCTTCCTTCCTGGTACTGCTTGCTTTTTCTTTTGCACTGACCTAGTTTCTCCATTCTGTGCATTGCGTTCGGCCACAACGTCTCCCTCTGTGTGGTAGGTATGATGGCAACCACAAACTTTGGCTGGCTCCTCCTCCTCTGAACTTAACACTAGGTCAACATAAATGAATTTTCCACACTTTTTAATAGTCCAACACTGGAAAAATAAATGGCCACCTGCGATAACACAGTGGGTGGAGGACTGAATGAAACTTTGGACTTTCAAATGAATGTTTTTAGGCGTAATTTACAAATGGACAAATATATGGATATTTGGCCTATTTTTGTTGAAGCCTATCATAACTATTTTCAGTAATAATAGTATATCTTGCTTTGTATAAAATATATAATGGTTCGTAGTATGTATTCAGTGTAAAACATTTATTTAAGTCTTATATAAGAAAATTGCAATATTTAATTGTAATTTTATTCCTTCCAACTTTTTGTTTGTTCATTCGTTTGTCTGGGATTGGATTTTGATTTGAACTTCTCAATTAAAAACATTAAGAAAAGGCCAGCCAAAGGTTTTGGACTCCAACAACAATTTGTGTATTCTTAGCCCTCATTTCCTGTTCTTATGGCATACGTTGCTGCTTCCAACAGAAACTTTGTGTACATAGATGTTATTCCTGTTCTACAACTGAGATAACTATTGTCTTTGCAGAAGCCCATTTTTCTTCTATTCAGCTGGGGTAAGCATTGGCATGTTTAGTTCACTGTTCATCACCATCTACATAATATCCAGGATGGTGCCCAAGGTGAGTAAAAACTCTTCTATTGGCTGTTCTAAACACTTCAGTAACAAGCATTCTGAAAGCTACATGCTGAATGCTGGCTTATTTTAAGCAAATGTTGTTTTCAGGTGTCCTGCTCAGGCCATCCACCTCTTGAATTTGAGAACATGTAGGCATGCAAGCTTCTCAGTCTGTGCTGTACAAAACTATCACTAGCACAGCTCAGCTATCCACATTGCTCCTTTCCTAATCACCACCTGGATTTCTTAAGGGATTTCTGAGTTTAAAAGGAGTAAATAGTTGAATATATTTTTATACCACTTTTGTTCTGCTTTCTTCAGCTCTTGAGGAAGCTGCTTTTCCTAGGGTGGGCAAAAGGGACACAGGTGGGGCATTGCTTCTAAAGAAACATGACCAGCCAAAACTAGGATGAGCAGACAAAGGAGACTTGTACAGTGGAACTCCTGGGTATGTGCAAATGGCAGTAATTATAAATATTCATTGAGAGGAACATAGAAAACGGCCTGTAAGGAAAGGAGGAATATGCGCTTGAGGTGGCCAGGGAAGTAGGACTTGCCTCCTCACACCATTCGGATCCTTATGGCATCCTACCTGACTCAGTTTTTGTCTAATATGTGGCTATCCAGAGGAACGTCTTTGCATGCTTTGCTTAGAATCTGTAAAATTGTAATGTCAAAAATGTGTTCCCATTGTGGTAGCAGCACAAGCCCAGCAATTTTGACCAGAGAAATCTGATTTATTTTTGATGTGCTGTGTGCGTATGAATCTTCCTTTTCATGCTCGTTTTGCTAAGAGTATTGTGTCAAGTGGATCCCTATCGGTAACCTGAAGAGAGATACTCTACACATAAATTTGCCACTTCTCTTGCTGTTGTAAGAAGCAGGTGTTATATGCCCAATGAATTGTTTCACATAATTAGGAGTAATAGGCATTCCACCCAAAGAAACTGAGTGCTGTGCAAGTCCTGGTAGGAGGAGTTCAAAGAAAGAAGCTTTGGTACTGCACATGGCAATTGCATAGCAGCAGCATGTGCCACTCTTTGAGCAAGTTGAACTGTCTGCTCATTCTAAGAATGCCAAAATCACTTGCTTCTAAGACAGTTGTGGCTTAGTTATTTGAAGTGTTGAATTTGTTTTCCAGTTTTTATCAGTGTTTTATATACCGTATTTTTCGCTCTATAAGACGCGCCTGACCGTAAGACACACCTAGTTTTTAGAGGAGGAAAACAAGAAAAAAAATATTCTGACTCAAATGGGCACATAATCACAGGCACATTCCCCATCACTTCCCCATGGACTGCACATCTGACAGACTTACTGCACACACATATTCACTCTATAAGACGCACAGACATTTCCCCTGACTTTTGAGGGGGAAAAAAGTGAGTCTTGTAGAGCAAGAAATACGGTAAATATTTTAAATAGACTGTATTTAAATGTCTGTTATGTTTTAATGTATTTCATTTTCTTCTATACCAAGTAGTAATTGTTTTAAATCTACGAATCTAATGATAATAGACCGTTCTTTCTGGTTCTTAGAAAAGTCCCATCTACCTCATGCTTTTGGGAAGCTGGTCTTTTTCAGTCTACTTCATACAGCTTGTCTTCAGAAACCTGCAGGAGATCTGTAAATTATACTGGGAATACCTACTGGGTGAGTGCTGGCCCTCCTGATCTCTAGATCAAAGCTTCACAGCCTCAGAATGTTTTGTCTATCTCTAAGCAAACCTGCTTAGGAAATCCTGGGAGTTTGTTTCCTAAAGCTTCCATACTTCATGAAGTATATAACTTCAGAAATGTGTTCTCTTCTAGTTTGCTTGCATAATGTAGGTCATTAAGGCCCATCAAACTCAGACAAAAACACTCAGCAAACTCTGGACATGTAGGATTTGAAGTTACAGAAAATCTGATATTTTGTCTGTCACTCCTTGGTAGTACAAGGTGTTGGGAATGTGCACTATGGAGGAAATTATGGCATTAGTGTTACTGATGGATTTCATACATTCTAAACACAACTGGTTAAGGCTGCTAGTTGTACAAGTTTCATTGTTGGTCATACAAAAAACAATCTTGGGCTTCATCTAGATGGTTTCTTGTGTGTGTCTGTGTGTGTTTATATGTTGGTGGGAATGAGGGGAGGAGTTATTGTACTTTATGTTAGGACAAGCATGCAACACAAGTACACAAGACATCTGTCTAATAGCACTCATTCTTGATTGTCATTCTATCTATTTGAAGATTATTTTTGGTTCAGAATCCTGCAAAAGTAAAAAAGACCCAAGTTGTTGCTGCTTTCTATATTCTGTAACAGGAGGACTGATACATTCTAAACCAACCTCTTATTTTTGGCTGAATTTTCAGTGTATCTCACTTCTTAGCATGGTCCATTCATTCACACTTTTATACTCACTCATTCACCCACTCACTCACTCACCCACCCACTCACTCACTCACTCACTCACTCACTGGGAAGGGTGATGAATCCAGGAAAAATAATCCTTGCTGTGCCTTTCTCTTCTTTTTTTTCTCCCCTTCACAGGCTACCTGATTGTTGTAGGCTGTATCAGTTTTGGTGTGTGCTACAAATATGGCCCTCTGGAGAATGAACGCAGCATCAACCTCCTCTCTTGGGGTCTGCAGCTCCTTGGCCTGTTGCTCCTCTACCTGGGCATTCAGATACGGCAAATCGCCATCGCCTTGATCATAATTGCAATCTGTACTAAAAACCTGGAGTACCCAATCATATGGGCCTATGCCGTCTACAGGTGACAGATGGGAAGCATGGCCATTTTTCCACCTAGATGGCTCATTCCAGTGAGAGCCGTGTTAATAGCTTAGTAGGAGGTGTCTCTCTGTGTGTGTACATGCATGTACTCAGAACATAGACTTTTGACATTGCTAGTAAGATTTCTTATCCAGCAGCCACTCGGTATATAGCACGGTCCATTCTAAGTCTATAGTTCAGTTGTATTGTTTATAACCCTAGGCAAGTCGTCTTCAACCTGATGCCCTGCAGTTTATTTGGACTACACTTCCAGAATTCCTGACCATTGGTCATGCTTGCTAGAGCTCATGTGAATTGGAATCCAAAACATCAGAAGAGCATCAGGTTGGGGAAGGCTGCCTTAGGCCCGTACAATGTAAGTGAGTGGTTTCAGTCTGTCTATAAATTAAATAGGGATAACTACTTTTGCAGAGGCCTGTAGAGGGATTTGGCAACTTATCCAAGACACTGCAAATCAAAGGAGGCAGCAAGCTGAATCGGCTCTCTTTAAGGGCTTATATTCATACAGTCAAAATTAGTTGACTGCCTCTGTGCCTGTTTATGCCAGAATCTGGACACCTTAGTAGAGAACAAGTGGCTCAGCATAGGGTGGTGATAATTAAAATGTTTTATAAAGAACCTACCATTTTGAGGAACTGTACAGAAATGAAGAAACAACGGAGATTGTCCCTGCCCACAGTCTCACAAGTTATGAAGTGGGGACCAGAATGGGGAGACTAGTGGGAAAGGAGCAAAGTCAGCTATCAGTTCATGAGGGTATAGAAAAAGAAGTTATGTTTCTTCTAATGACTATTTGGAGTGGCAGGTGAGAAGACAGTTTTGGGGAAGGAGGAACCAAATGTCAGTTTGTCCCAGCACAGTCAATGCAATGGAATGGGCCTCACTGTCTCCTTCCTTTGGATGAAGCCAGGTGGAATGACTGCTGAAAGAAACTTGGTCTGAGAAGGCAGCAGCTGATACTGTTCAATATGGTATTAGGTATTAAGGCACAGTTTGCTATCCAATCATGTCAAAGGCTTATCCAGGATGCTAGGAGAGTAGAATATGAACAAATGGATAGATAACAGATTGTGACTGTTCAATCAAAAAATACCACTAGGTGGCACCTGCAAAAGGGCATTTACAAGATAGATGAGAAAACTTGGCATTTTCTTTGGAAGCCTGGACCCTTATCTAAATCTCTTCCTCTGTGGGATGGTCACAGTTCAATAGGACCATTCAGCAGCACATTTGAGAGCAATTTATCCAGCGATACCTTAAAAGGTGGTTTGGCAGATACCTTAAAGTAAAGCACTTCTTTCTTACAGTAGTGAAGACACAATTGACACGAGACTTGTCAAAGCATAAATGCTTAGAGTTAAAACCAAATCTCTTATACATGTAAGAACAAAATCTGGACTTGGTCTCTGGGCCTTCTGTAAGAAAATTATATACAAGGCTGAGGCCTATTCACATGCCTGGAGACCATACATTTGATTATAAAGCATGCCATTCCACTGAACCAGAGTGAATTATATTTGTACAGCATGAGACTTGGTTTGGAAGAACCATCATGATAATCCTAGTAATAGTAGCACAAGGAAATTTCTCGCAACAAGACCTTGTCTTAGCTTTTGGCAGCAGTTAGTGCCTTTGGCCTTGAGCTTGACATGAATGTAGGACACAACTGGGAAAGAATCTGGCCAAACTGTCTCCTGAGCTGCTTGGGAGTTGTTCCAAGGTGCCAAACTTTGATGTTCAGATTGTGGCTGCCAATAATGCCATTGCTATTCTAGCAGGAAGCTGCTCACAGCCAAAAAAAAGCCCAGCCCTCCACGTCTGCTAACTGAGGAGGAGTACCGGATACAAGGGGAAGTAGAGACACGCAAAGCCCTGGAGGAGTTGAGGGAGTACTGCAACAGCCCAGAGTTCTCTGTATGGAAAACAGTCTCCCGCATCCAGTCTCCAAAGAGGTACTGCCTAAGAAGATCAGCAAATGGGAGGGGTGAGCTACATTGTGCTATGGGAATCTTTTATCATCTAGCAGCCTTAAGAAGGACATCCAACTTGCACACCCAGCTGTGGGAGGGAGGTGGATCTAGAGTGCATAGGAGAGGTCATTCAGAACTGATTTCTTTTCTGCCAGCTCTGTATGCCCAGAGCTTTTACCATATGGATGCTCCTTATTCTTTAGATAAAATTTATATATTCTATATGTACACTTTTTTTCTGTTAGAATAAAATCACCTCTTAAAATAACTACCATGAAAGCCATAAGCAACTCAACTGGTGCATTAACCAGTTCATCATATACTGAAGGAAATCTTATCATGTCATTTAGTCAACAGCATTGGCATCAGGCAACTCTCACTGAGGAGCTTTCCATAACTGGGAGACCAGCAACAAAAAGAGCCTCCTTGTAATCATCCCCCAAACCACCTCTGGGGGAAGCACTTGGAGAAGGTCCTCAGATGCTGATCACAGGGTACTAGGTTTATCCTAGGCAAGGGCACTGGACCTGGGTCTTACAAGTTTTCTTGTGCACATGCTACATACAATAAGGCTTTCACCCATCCACAGATGTAATCTGGACTTCATCTTACACTTGCTTATATGGCAAATACATCAGAACTCTGCTGCATGGCACAAGTAGTGGTCAGGGAACAGCGGGTTGCTGCAGTGGCCTCACTGCTCTCTTGTCTTTCCTCCAGATTTGCTGATTTTATAGAAGGTGCCTCACATGTCATCCCCAATGAGGTCTCTGTCCATGAGCAGGAATATGGGTTGGGGAGTTCCTTTCTGGAGGAACAGCTCTTTGAAGAGGGCAATGAAGAGGAAGGTGAGGAGAGAAACTGCAGCTTTGATGAGGAGGATTGCATGGACATCTCATGGCCCCAGATTCACCTAAGTTTCCAAAATAGAACTGACTGGCATTCAGACAATTGAACAGAGGGGGAATTACAGTTTTGCTGCTCTCTTGTTATTATTGAGCCTGTGTATGCAAAGTGTGTGTATATGACATCTGCCCAACAATGGGTGGTTGCTTGTTGAACTCTGGGAAGGGATGGGTAGTGCAGGCTATTAAAGTCCTGCCATCCATTCCAGTGACTGAACTGAATGTGAACTGAAATGCACTTGAGACGGACCATAGTGTCCAGAACCAAGTGTTTTTTGGACTACAAATTGACCAGAACTGAGGGCCACCTGAGGTGAATAAGGTCAAGCAATGTGATGGTTCATGGCTATTTACATGTAATGGTGAATTATTTCATCTTGACAACAGGCCACTGAGGTCTTAAAAGAGTTGGTGTCTAATGTCCAGCTCAATCTGACATAACTTACATCATGCCTTGTTCTTTGGAAGGACATAATGCTACCCTCTGAGGCCAAGCACTGTATGGAGTCTATGATAGTTTGTTGCTTGCTCCAGGAACCCGAGCTTGCTGTTCAGTGAGCAATACTTGCTTATTTCGTTACTTTTCAAACACTTCTGGATTTAGCAGTTGACCTAGACTCTGTGTGTTGGCTGAATCTGAATTTTGTCTGCATGGAAATAAGATATGATGACAGTGTTATTTTGTTTTTTTAGTTTGTGTGTGTGTGTTAGCTTGAAGCTTTCCCCAACTTAGTGGGAGATGGAGGTTGATGACTGTTGCTGAAGATCTTGTCACACACTCTGCACAACCAAACATCCCTGTATCTCAGATACATGTGCACCATCCCCCCAGTGAGGATAAATTTATTTTTAATGATGTGCCTTGTGAAAGGGAATTGCTTCAGCTTGAATGCCTCTTGTGTTGAATGTATTAGGCTTCTTGTAGAGCAACTTGGATTTTTTCTTCCCTTGGGTAGCCAGTGCTTTGAGTTCCACAGCAGGACTGCCAGGATGTGGACCTACTTCACAGGTAGTCCATCTTTGCCCTAGCAGTAATTCATGTTGCTGCAATTTTCTACGTGAGTGTTCAATAGAAGCTGAGTGAAGTTTTGGTAGTAGGGAACTTCTTGCAACAGGTGTTATGGAGTACAGCTCTCCAAAGCTGCTATTCATTATCAACAAAAACTACTGTTCCTCTTACTGGCCCTGTTATTTGCTCTCAACAAAGATTACTGGGCCTATGATGAGATTTAAATTGTGGCTTCTTGTTTTAAAGCATTTCCTCCCTCCTCTGTTGTTGTGAGATTTGCAGATCTGATGCTGTATTTTCAGTTTTACCTTCCAGCTATTTCTTTCTTTCATCTTTGCTGAAATTGGGTATAGAGGGACTTGCTCTGTTATCAGCAGGGGTTCAGTATAAGCTAACAGAGAACCTGAAACTGTTTTGACTAAGCCTGCAAAATTCTGCCACCACCTCTTCTGTTATAGAACATGTGTTTAGAAGGCATGCTTCTAAAACCAGAATTAAAAGACATACTGCCTTCCTGTTTACTGTCTTTTCAAATTTAGAGAGCTTTACAGAAAAATATAGCAAAGGTCTACAATTTCAACATGGATGTTTTTCCTGCCATCATTGAACTCTGAGCTTCCAAGAGTGCCTGGTATGGGGCTCTCTGAAGTCCTTTCATGAACAGACTTCTCAAAATAGAACTACTGGCACATCAGAACTTGACAGGTTAATTGTGCCTTACTGGTTTACTTACTCTCTGAGTAATGCAGGAGAACAAAATGGGTGGGGGGGACATAACTTTTGTCACACCTGTTTTGGGAGGAAATGTCATAGGGCTGCCAGTTCTGTAGCATCCTCAGTCACTGTTGTGAAAACAGTATGATCCATCCTCTTGGTTTTTTAGTTTAAAAATTAGAATGGGAGAGTGAATTGCTCATGCCATTTGCTCATACTAGAGAGATCAAATCAATCAGAAAAGTGTCTGATCTACTGTTTTACCTAAAATACACAAATTATTTAAAATTTAAAACAAAAATGTTGCTCCCCACTTTATGAAAACTATTATGTGCAAAATGGCACTGTTGTCTTTCCCATACATTGGCACTAAAGCAAGTGCGGAGTTCTCCAACTTCAGTTGGCTAAAATTCACATTATGAGCAGGTCTAAATATTTGATCAATGCAATATAGCCTATATTCCACAGTGAACAAGATATGACAGATTCTTGGAGTATCTCCTAATACAGATCAAATTTCCTCTAGACATTACTCATTCTTGTTTGCCTGTTTTTATTTCCTTTGAGATAGGTCAGTATTAAAAATAAATGTATTTTTGACAAAGAATGTACTCTGCAATGTGGTCTCAATATTCTTTTTAGTTGTGAGGGCTATTTTTAATCAAGTCATAAAGCTTTCATGTGGGATGCCATGCAGGTGAATAGACAATCCTGACCTTATCTGTGCACACATAAGTCTTAGGACAAAAAGCCTCTGCTTAAGGTTGGTCACAAAATGTTTGGGCTTTTGGCTGTTCAGAGAGTTTAAGAATTTCCTTCCATATTGCTGTTACTCAGAAGGTTGGTTGATGTAAGTACTTCCTTTGATATGTTGTCCATTTGAAATTTTAAGTGAATTCACTGAAAAGGATTTGGAGGGCCACAAGTTGGTGAACCGCGATAATGCGAGTCAAGTGATGGACTTACCTGTGAGCCTCCCTTGCATTTGGCAAGACACAAACTGGGAGCTACTAAGTTTATTGTGTGTCTTGGTACTACTTTAAAGTGATGATGTGATCTTAACCCTATTGTCCTGATCATACTGAGCAGGAAGCTCAGTACTGGGGAAATACTTGAACTATCTCTAAATGAACTCTAGATGTGTATGTCAAGAGTGAGCAACTTGTAGGCCAAAATATCTGAAGTGTTACCAAAGCTTTAGTCAAGGTTGTTGGGTGAAGGGATTTTTGTCAAAAATACATGGAGGGTCACAATTTGCCCACCTCCATTCAGAACATCTTCCAGATGCTGGCAAGTTGTGTACTTTCCAGCTATTCCTCTTTTTCAGCACTGTGCTTGTCCGCTTCTGCTGGCAAGGAGTGGTCTAGATGAAGTACATGAAGTTTCCATGTGTTTATTGCAGATGTAAGATTTGCAGGCAAACTGGACTTAGCACTGAACGCATGTGATCCAAACACAAGAAAATCATTGAACTTAATTTTGGATATGCTGTAGTTTCTTAGCTGTAGCTGGCCCAGACCTAAACACAGTGTGCTTTAAAAAGTTGCATCTAGGTGACACACTGCTGAGACAAGGTAGTGGTGTTGTGTACAAGTCTTACAAGCTAAGTAGGTTTCCAGACAGGGTTTCTAATCAGAAGGAAGAACAAGATCCTGAAATGCCCATATCCTTAACCATGAACAATCTTGCATAGCTTCCTAAACTTTCAGACTTGAGCAGGCATTGCTCTTATAAAGTTTTTAATCCTGAGGTTTAGAAACTTGCTTTTTTCCCCTGAAGCTGTTGAACACTGCATCCTATGCCAATTTTTCCACTTTATCTAGAGTCCTTCCCAACTGTTCCTGAATAATCCAGCTCCAAGACCACAAGATACTTAGAGGAGCACGCAACCAAATGTTCATTCCTTGCATTTGGCTCCTTTCTCTACCCCATCCAGGTGAGTTAATTTATAGGAACCCTGCTTATCAGGAATATACGCAAGAAAAGTCGACAGTAACACAGCCCTTCAGCCCACGCCCACCCTCCCTGGACAGGAGATTGTCCTTCTGTTTCTCTGCTTCCAAGCACTCATGTTTTAGGTAACAATGAGCTGGGCAATCATATTGTCAACATCATCCTCTGTACCCACTAAGGTGCCCTACCCTTCCCATTTTTTAGAAAATTAAGTTTCTTACTGGCAGCAGAGACTCTAGCTGTTGTCATATACTTTCCCCAAAATTGTCTCTAGGGCACAGTTGAAGCTTAGAAACATTTTAAAGAGATTTAGATGGGAGATTCTTTCATCCGCAGTACCTCCATTTTGTGGAGGTATTCAAATATCCAGAGACTTGAAAACTTTGCCTGTTCTTGTTCGAGCGGCAGTGCTGCAAGTATTTAATTTCCTTCCAGATGAGCACAGTGGAGAAACCACAAATGGTCTATATGTTTACACAGTGCATGAAGGGATGAAGAGGTAGCTAGACTACTAGAATGTAAGACAGCATCCACTTGGAGCACCTTTGAATGCCAGAAACAGAACTGGAGCCTTCACTTTCACTTCCAATCTTTCAACTTCGTTTTGCTTGCAAGCACATGCAAGAACAATGGTTGCAGCCTTACTTTAACTTGGTAACAATAGCCTCCAATTTTAATAGCACATTTAGTGGCAAACAAAACTGAGAAATAATTGTTGTCTTGAGTATGCTGTGAATAAACATTCTAGCCAGCTAAGAGAAGTACTTGCCAATGAAAATGAAGTTTTGAGTATAGCTCTAATTGCCAAGTGCAGTTACAACCCCTTAGTTGTTTTCAAATGTTTATTGCAGGAAGGGATTTTTAAAACCCTTTTCAGTTTATGGGGAATCTTCACAAGACACAACATGTCATTCACAGAAAGTAGCAGCAAGCTCTAATAGTTACCAGATTTATTGTAGCCAATGAGTGAAACACAGCAGCCAAATTCATCCTCCAAATGCACAAGTTAAATTAAAGACCCTTGTAGAGAATAGGGAAAGATCCATCATACACTGCTCCTTGGTATGGAAGGCAGCCTCAGACCTTCCCATCAGCCATTCCTACCACGCACAGGTAGCCCTCCCTGTTGTCTGCTTGTGTGGAGGTCATTAAGCAACTCAGAGGTGAAACAGAAAAAGGCAGGTTTTGGTACGAAGGGGTTCTTCATGAGTGTCAACCCAAAGTGCATCCACTATTCTTCCCACCATCTTGTTCTGACTGTAGGTATTGACAACAGAATGAAGACCTGTTCCTTGCCCTGTTGGGCTCTCCACTGTCACCTACTTCATCCTTTTCACAAAGGCTCCTCCTTTCATCACACAACTTTTCCAGTTCTTCCTAGCCACATCCACCTTGGCTTAGTCTGGCCGACACTAGCTGAAACTTTGTACTACCTTCCAAGCACTCTTGAGAACTGTATACACACCCATCCCAAGCCCAGTATCTGGCAACTCATGTCCCCCTTCTGGTTTAGCACCTGTGATACATGCCACATCTATCAAATAGAGTTGGTTAAGGTGCCAGTGCAGTCATCGATAGCTTATTCAACAAAGCATCTTCAGTCGTGGAGTTAAAAGCTTCCTGTCTTGTCTGCTGTTGCCCTGAAGCAGCCCCTCCAGGCGGCTCCACCCTTCTGTGGGCTGTCATCAAACACAACAGCTGCTCCAAGGTTACACCAGGGAATGCAGGCAGCAGCCACACAATAAGTTAAAAGCAAACACTTCTGTGACCATTCTAGTAGGGAGATTCCTCTTAATTGAATCTCTGCTGCTGAAGCGCTGCGTACCCTGCAACCCCACTCAGTCACTGTTTCCAAGCAGGCAAAGGGGGGTTTTGTCCAGCTCCTCCAACCGATGGCCCCTCTTATCCACACACCAGCATTGGCCTCTCTTCTGCCCTTTGGATGTCCGACACTAAAGAAAAGACAGACATTAACAGAAAAGAAACAGCTGGTCATCAGTTGCAACACCAGCATCCTTGAATCTTTAAGGACTGGAAACAGCAGCTTCTAGGGAGACTCCGGAATTCTTTACTTGTGATTGATTGGAAAGTGCAAGATGAATGAGCCAAAGAACAATCTAGGCTATAAGTACAATTAGAAGTGGGAAAAAATCAAGCTGAAGCTGAAATTTTATGCTAAAAGCTTTGCCTGCTCAGCCACATGCACCCCTTGTGTTTTGCCCTAACAGGAAGGAGGCAAGCCTAGAGCAGTAACTTGCACCAAGATGTACTGAGCAGTTTCTCCCAAGGGCAGGCAAATCTGACTTCCTTCAACTCACCTCCACTGGGAGTGATCCCACCACAGCTCTGCAAAGGGGAGGTAGTATCTTTCTCTCCCCAATAAGGAGCAACTTTGTGTGTACCCATCACAAAGATGAAGCAGATGACCTAGTCCACTATTGTTGATCTGGTTCTGGTGTTGTTCATGTAGTGAAAGTTCTGTCAAAAGCTCACCATTTCATGCCTTTTTTTAGTTGAATGGACCACCGACTGAAGCTGGGATACCTCTCTGCAAAGCCTCAGGTCTACTACTGCAACCCAAGTTTTAGAAGTCACTTCCAGGGTCATCGCTCTTTGCAGTTATAGAATTGATACAGGGTACAGAATTCAACATTCTGAACATCTTTCCTTTTAATTATTGAGATGCAAGTGTGTAATTCCTTGGCAGCAGAACCACCCTATGCAGTTGTATGCTCAACTGCCTGGATCCTCCCCCGCCCCAGATAGACAAGGTCCAATCAAACAGTCCTCTTCATGAGGAACAGTTACAGGACACTTCCTAGATTCAACAAAATTCACACTAAGTTGTACAAGCTAAGTAAGACAGAATAAAAGGAAAAACTATCATTCTGCCATTTCCAGCTCTCTTCCAATCCCTGTCCACCCCTCATCTCTTCTGGCTAGTTAGGGGTTGGAGATGGGCTAGCTACAACAGAAAATGGTAGAAGAGACCCTTCCAGAATGGGCTGGCTAGTGAAAGTGTGTTAGCAGGCTGGTTGACCAAGCCCTGTACCTTTCCTTCCTAGGATATAGCCAGGCTCTTGGCTTTTCTCCTCAGTGAGGAAGGCAACAGTAGTGCCTCCACCTCAGCTGTTCTCTAACTAGGAAGTGGCTTGGCCCTTGCCTCCTTCACAGCAGCAGCAAAGAGACCAATGGGGTTGCTACCACCTCCCCATGTGCTCCCTAAACTGGGGAACAGCCAAATGACTGAGTTCATTGCAGCAGGTGCACAGAGGACCTAAAAGCTCCTGCCCTCCAAGCTACTCTTTCCTCTACATGACTGTACTGCCAGTCTCCCCTTGGGAAGACTCCCAAATTCTAAGCAGGCTTTCCTGCACATACCTCTGCTAAGCAGGGGACAGCTGGTCCAACAGGCCTTATTTGCCCTTGGCACCAAGTATACCTCAACTGGTCATCCCATTCTTCCCTGCTCTTGCGCTGCAAGGCTTCATTAGTTTCTACATTCCCTCAGGCATGAAGAACAGCGTCCTGCACTTCTCTCCAGAAAACTGATGCAGAGTTCTGTCCATCACTGCTGCCCCCACCAACATCTTGCCTCTGCCTATCTGGAGTTCAGGGCAAAACATGGCTGATAACACCAGAACAACAAAGAGCTGGGGAAGGGAGAAGTGACAGCATTGCTGGGTGAGTGTCCATTGGATCCATCCTCAAAATAAGCATTAGACTGGATTCCACACGGTTGAGTCCAGCTCCCCCTTGGTGCCAGACTAGTCTCATCCCAATGTTTTTGGCTTGGGTGAAGCAGACTGACACAAGACAGGAAAAGCAAGAAGCCTCACTCTACGTGGCACCAGGATTCTGTCTGAGAAAAAGCAGGGCCATCTCTACAGCTTTATTTCATTCTAGGAAACCATACATTTTGATTCCTGGGACAGGGAAATGGTGTGCCAGAGATTTACCCTGGAGTCTACTTTTCACCCCATGGACTTGTTTCTGGTTTTCTCAAGGGCTCACAACATCAGGCTGCACTGAAGATGATTATCTCCAGGACAATGGAGCAGTAGTCTCTCCCCCTCTGCATCAGAGATGCACAGAGGGTCTACTCTAGTTTTCTTTCTTGGTTCCCCAGAGGAGTGGGAAGACCAGGTATTTCAGGTCCAGAATGGCCCATCTGACCCTGAAGGTTCCTAAACTTCAGATACAGAGTCAGACATTTCTAGCATGGGTCACTGCTGTTTGGCCTGACATCAGCTCCCAGAGTTTATCAAAGTTTTGGTGACCCTGGTGGCCCATCTACGGATGGGAGAGGGCACCTACTCTACCCTACTTTGACATCATCCTCATCAAGTCTTTCCTGGTGGAAAAGGATACAAGAAGTTCAGGCAACAGTAGACTCTCAACAGCTGTGGACTTATGGCAAATCAGGAGGAAAGTGCTATGGTTTATCCCAGTCTCTATAACAGTTGGAACAGGCACACAGTCTGTATGTGGAATGCACAGAGACTTCAAAGAAGAATGGTGTCTGACCCAACCTTCCCAAAAAAATTGTCCGTAAGAGTCAGTCAGGCAAGTCCAGCCAGGAAGGTCCATATAACTAATGCCAGACTGATGGGATAATAAGCACATCTGGTGGCCCAGGGAGTGTGGTCTGCACAGGGGTTCCAGCTTAGCAATCTTCTACAATTGAGAGCCATAAAACTGGCACTTTTCTATCTTGAAGCCAGGATCAGCAGCAGCTGTGTGCTGATTGGAACAGACAGTATGTCAGCCAAAGCTTTTTAAACAAGCTCAAAGGTGCATAATCAGGAAGGCAAAACAAGGAAACCTCAGAGATACTGAACTGGGCAGAGGAAAATCTTTTTCATGGCAGTCCATCTTGCAGAAACAGACAGCACAAAAGACGACTGGTTGAACAGCTGAAAGGTTCCGGAGCTTACACTCTGGCTGTTCTTATGTCAAGCTCTGATCAGAAAGCTCTTCATGGATCCCTTCACCACACTGGAAAATGCCCATATGTCTCTCTCCATGTTAAAAAAACCCCTTGTGCAGGGGTAGGAGTGGATTTCCTGACCAGTTTGTGGCCCCAGGGATTCCAGCGCCATGTATTTTCTAACACAGTCAAGCAGCCAAAGTGCTCCTGGAAGCTCTACACTGGCCTCAGAGACCATGATTCATGGATGTGGTGGACCTGATCATTCAGGGAAGCTAGCATCTTCCTGTATGCAGGAACTTGTCATCTTGGATCCCTTGGTGCATTCCAGAGACAGAAATTTTTCAGTTCACTGCCTGGAGATTGAGTGGAGGTGCCCAGGCCACCTTGCATAGTCAGATGAGGTCCTTAACCCTTTTTGGCCTCTCAGCATACATCTGGTGTACAATGATATATCAAAGGCCTCGTTTCTTGGTATCAAGACCCAAACAGATTGCAGGGAAGACAGATTAGTCATTAGTTCTGCAATTACTTCAGGAAGTACTGCTGAAAAGGCTCAGGGCTAGCACACTAACATGCCGGTAGCAGCTTTGAACAATGTTTTAAGCTGCAACAGGATGGGGGTCATTTGCTAACCCTCCCCACATTTGGTGATTTCTTATGGGGTCAACCTTCCATGGATTCTTCCTAGTTTTCCCACAAGGAACCTGACAGGGGTTCTTGAAACTCTGATGGCACCTTGATTTGAGCCATTGAACACATGTCCCATTAAAATTTTGATGATCAAGACTATCTTCCTCACAGCTATCACTTTGGCCACCTGAGGTGGGGTGTTGTTCACTAACTCCCTAGTTTTGTGTGCTCCATCAGGTCAAAATGGTACTTTGGGTAGATCCATCTTTTCTGCCTAAGGTTATTTCTGTTTTTCAGCAGGTGATTTTGCCCTCCTTTTGTCCCAATCCAGTCCACCCCCAGGAGAACCACCTGTGTGCAGGGCCCTCTGCTTTTACCTGGACAGGATGGCTGCTATCAAGCAGACATGGGCCTTAGTCTAGACTACCTAGACTAAGGAGGGGTCAGCATCTACACTTTTCAGGTGGCGTATCACTCTCTGGGACAACCTCTTCTGGTGCTTACAGCACACTGTCTTTGAGAAGCGGCCAGGACAACTACCTTCCATGGCAATGCCTCAGTGGAGAAGATCCCAGCACACCTTTGCCAATCAATACTGACTTTTTCTTCTTCCACAGGTGCTCCTTTTGGTGGAAGGGTTAGGCAAGGAATGCATATTCAATTATATGTGCACCTCCCAGGGAAGGATTGCTTTTGTCATGGAATATCCTCCAGAAGATACAGAAAGTACAAATTCATGATAACAGATTTCCCTTTTTACAAAAAGCTGTAATGAATAGTGTAACGACAGGATTTTGATTTTATGTTTATAGAGCTATAATTTAAACCCACATTTTTGTGATGTCTTGCAGCAATGTAGAACAGTTTTGTTCTTAATAGCAGAGATGCAATTTTTCAAGCAAAAATTCTTTGGCATTAGCTGGGATGGAGGAAAATGGTATTAATGGTTGTAGCTGCTGGTTGCAGCTATCTAGGAGAGAGGGCAAAGCACTCTGCATATGCTCCCAGACATCTTTTTTTCTAATCCATATATTCCCTCCCTGATGTTTGGCTCAAGTTAAGCCCTGCTTCCAAGGGAGAAAAAAAGTGAAAAGGAAATAAATAAAAATAAAAGAAGGGCAAAGCCTATGAATAAGGGCAAATGTTGAAGAATGACAGTGCAGATGCTGAAAACTGAATGGCTTATTTCTTGTTCAGCAAGTCCCAAGTGGTCCAGGAGGCATACAGATGTATTTGAGTCTTCAGGCCAGAGAAGTAGCACTCTTGCTCCTTTTACTTCAGATTTGCACATTCACTTTAGGAAGGGAATGTGCATGACCCTGATTGGCTAGCCCAGCATAACATCATGAGGCCAACCCAACCCACCCTTTAGACCTTTTTTTTTTTCTTTTTTCAAAAAGCAGAAGCAAACCAGTAAATGAATGGTGTGCTTTTAAAAAGAAAGGGCTGACAAGCTGACCTAAGGCATTGGGGTGAGGGGTTGAATCTATGTGCAATTTCCACTCAGTACTTGTGCTAATGAAGCAGGCCTCACCTGACTGGGAAAATATCTACAATCACTTCTGGGTTTGGTTACGTTTGTATGCACTCAGAATAACTTCAGACTCTGCCACTACTTAGCCCTGCCCTCAGCAGTAAAGGTGTAGGAACTGGAGAACGAGGAGCTCATAGAAACATAGAAACAGAGCGAGTCAGAAGGGGCCTCCTGGGCCATCTAGTCTGACCTCCGGCACCAGCCGGCTCCGCTCATGACATGCCCACCATGTGCATGTCCAGCCTATCTTTGAACACCCTCACCGATGGGGCCTCAACGACCTCCCGTGGAAGCCCATTCCACGCCCTCGGGGTCCTAACTGTCAGGAAGTGCTTCCTGGCATTCAAATTGAACCTTGGCTCCCTGAGCTTTGCTCCATTGGAGCGTGTCCTGCTTTCCTCTGCAGGGGAGAACAGGCCTCTCCCCATCTCCATGTGACACCCCCTCACATACCTGTATGTTGCCAACATATCCCCTCTGAGTCTCCTCTTCTCCAGGCTGAAGAGACCCAGTTCCCTCAGTCTCGCCTCATACCCCATCCCCTGCAAACCAGCCACCATCCTTGTGGCCCTACGCTGCACTGACTCCAACCTGGCTATATCCTTTCTGTAATGAGGGGCCCAAAACTGAACACAATACTCCAGTTGCGGGCGCACCAGAGTCATGTAGAGTGGTAGTAATACCTCTCTTGATCTAGAAGCCACACTTCTGGCTATGCAACCAAGGGTGGCATTCGCCCTCTTGACCACCGCATCACACTGCTGACTCATGTTTAGCCTGCGGTCAACCAGTACCCCGAGGTCCCTTTCACAAGTGCTGCTCTCCAGCCACTTGTCCCCTAACCTGTACTTATGACAGCTATTCCTATGCCCCAAGTGCAAGACCTTGCACTTCTCCACATTGAACGCCATCCTGTTGTCTCCCGCCCACTTCCATAGTCTGTCCAGATCCTTTTGGATCTGGTGTATCTGCTCCTCAGTTGTGGCCACTGCTCCAGTTTTAGTGTCGTCTGCGAATTTGATCAGCAGACTGTTCACCCCTTCTTCCATGTCGTTAATGAAAAGATTAAACAGGATCGGCCCCAGGACAGAGCCCTGGGGGACCCCGCTTGTCACTGGCTGCCATCCCGACGATTCCCCGCTAATGGTTACCTTCTGCTTTCGGTCAGTCAACCATGCCCTAATCCACCGGACAGTGCTTTGGTGTATCCCAAAACTCCTCAGTTTCTCCACCAGGATATCATGGGGCACTTTGTCAAAGGCCTTGCTGAAATCCAGGTATACCACATCCACTGCATCCCCTCCATCTAGCCATCTTGAAACCTTGTCATAGAATTCCACAAGGTTTGTCTGGCAGGACCTGTTTCTGCGGAAGCCATGTTGTGTGGCTGTCAGCCTCCCTTCCCTATCTAGCATCACTAGATCTCTCTCTATTATGAGCCTTTCCATTGTTTTTCCTACAATGGATGTAAGGCTAATCGGTCTATAATTCCCCATGTCCTTCCTACTACCCTTTTTGAAAATTGGGACCACCGATGCCACCCTCCAGTCCTCTGGAACTTCACCTGTTCTCCACGAGGCCTCAAAAATGGAGGCCAGCGGGCGTGAGAGAACCCCTGCCAACTCTCTAAGTAAGCTCACTAGGCCCTGAATTCTGCCATTCCTGCTGTCGCCTCAGCGAAGCCAGTGCCCATGAAGGCAGGAATGACACAGAGAATGCTAGAAGCCCAAGCAGTACAGGGAAGCTCATGGGGCAAAATGAGTGAGTGGACTGGACAGGAAAAAAACCAAGGACAAGAATGACAATCCTTAACAGTAATGCTCACAAGGGAGTCTGTGCCACTGAATTCAGGATTTACTTCCACACAAACATTCACCAGTTTGCACTGCAAGAGTAAACAAGGAGGACAGCCAAGGTCCTCTATTAAGTAGCACGTGGGGAGGGAAAAGAATCCCTCTGCTAGCCCGCTTCAGCAACGCAACCACCAGCTCCAATTTGTACAAGAATCAGTTGAGCATCAAGCATTTGGATTCCAACACCATATGCAACTGTGGAGTTAGGCAACTTGATGCCTTCCAGATATTTCAAACTACCACCTCCCACAATCCCTGGCCACTGGCTCCATTGGCTGGGGCTTAAAGTTCCAAACATCAGGGAGGGAGGAAGTTGCACACAGTCAGCTGGATTTTATAGCAGAGCAGAATCTTGGCCACATTGCACCAGGTTAAAGAAACCAACTTGGATTCAGCAGCCCTGTCAGTTTGTGCACCCTGCCCCTGCTAGCAGGGCCCAACCACTCACATGGCCTTAGAAGGCCAGCAGCTGCCATACACAGAGCAAAGCCAGGTGCTCTGCTCTGCAGCCCAAAATGGCTGCTCTGCTGGAAGCCTCCAAGCAGCTGTGTTGGTGCTGGGCCTTCTTACACATCCCTTCCCTGTTAAAGAGGCCAATGCTTCTCCATGTTGTCTCCCACAATGGAGGTACAGAAGCACACCCTGAACCTCCTTTGACATCACAGCCTAAGAATTGTCTTACAGTTCAAGGTCAATTCTTGCCTCTGTGGTCACGTGTTGTCATAAAGCCCAAGAGCAACTCACTTCACCTCCAAGCCACCTTTCCATCCATACCTGCTTCCGTCTGTAGAAGCCCCTGGTGTCGCAATTGGGAATGAAGATGTCTTCCCCATTCAGGTAGAGTGGGGCCTTCAGCTCCTGCAAGATGGTCGCCAAATGCATGCGGCAAGGGGCCTGCCAAGTAGAGGTAAGACAGCAAGTCAAGTTAGCTACTGAATCAACAGGGATGGTTGTGTGTGGAAGACAGAAGCAAACAATGTCACCCAACAAGTATATTCAGCCTGGCTTTAATAGTATGTTAAATGCAGGTATTTGGACCTGCTTCAGATGCCAACATTCCCACCAGAGGCACTGTAATATATTCATTCTTTTGATAAATGTGTGTACACAGATGTGTGGGTGGAACTATGAAAATGATAAACAAATTGGGATGGTAGAGTTGAACCCTCTTGCTGACATGTTGGCATTCTATAGAAAGGAAAGTGGGCTTATCTGTGCATGTTTCAAACCATGAGGAAAGTATATACGTATGTGATCTCCCTTCTGAAGATGGACAATCCCAGAATTATACTACCTAATTTTCTAAAAGTGTAGATTTGCATTTGGCACAGCTGGAGAAATGGAAACAGATACGAGCAACAGCGCTGAGATTTTGCAGTTCTGCAGGGCCTGGAATCAGAGTGCAGAAACAACTGTAGCAAGCAAGGCACCAGGTTTCCAGTAGGGCATGTAGTAGGAAGCACAGACCCAACCAATCCTCCCAGTATGAGTTGCCCAAACACCTCTCATTCCACGCACCGTATCAAGTTCCTGTTTGGCATCACTGCTCAGGGAGAGCTGATGGAGCTGAACTTTGCCAACAGTGACCTCTTGCAAGGGGAAAGGCTCTGGAGTGGACTGGCCCAGTCGGTGATTCTCCTTCCAGTCATCCCCTGGAAAGACAGAACTAGACTTCAGCCTGTTAGCCTTCTAAAGAAAGACCAACTTCAGGGGGATGATTTGTAAATGCTGTGCTGTGACCAAAGACAAAGCTTGCCTTGACAAATTAAGCCACTAAATCGGATGCATCCACTGGCTTCCATTCTCTGCTAATGCATGACTGGTAACATTCCACATGAAGAGGGGGAAGGAGGCAAGGGATTCCCTGAGGCATCAGTTATTGTTGAAAGTGGGGAAAACTTTTGCCCTCATCCAGAACACACAGCTCCTAATCTGTGATGGAGCAAATCAGGGGACATGGCAGGATACATGGTGGGAATTTTAACTAGTCTATCCTGTAGCTGAAGGAAAAAACATTAACCCATTATTCTGGGAACTGGCATGACATTTTGGTACAAGAGTGCAATATGCAGTACTTTTCAAGGGTATAGAGGGTCTTGAAGCCCAAGCTGAAATCTTGGGCTAGCTGGTCACTGAGGAAACTTTTCAGCTTCCTTGACATTCTGGAAAGTTTTGCCCTGACCTGGTATTTTGCCAGATACAGCATGTATGCCTTTCTCTGCATATCAGTTCTGTCATCTTCTCACAAATGGAATGGAAACGAGGGACAGAACTGCATAAACCTAAGTCTAGCCCTGTCCAAGACACACTTTTAAAGCAAGCAGACAGGAGAAAACATCTAACAATCATATGGAGTGTCCATTAAAAGCAACTCCCTACTTCCCTCAGCTCCAGAATCCTGTCACTCTTCAGGACTATGGGTGATGAGTGCTCTTGTTTCTCTGTGTAAAATCCCCGTCTTCATTAAGTCTAATCATCCTCATCTTGGTACCTATAATTATCCAATTACTACTTTCCTGAGAGGAAGTTAAGGGTCTATCAACAAATTAATGCTTGCCTTGCTGCCATCTCTGCATCAGGGGTGGGCCCGGAACTTGTGGGCTGTATCCAATGTTAGTCTGACTAAACAGCAGACCCACTGAAATGAATGGGAATGAGTTAGACCAACACTGGACTCAGTCTTCTCTGGGTTTTCTACCTTTTACTTCAGACTATAGCAAAAGCTCAGAGGCCATGGCATAGAACTGAAAGGGACCTTGGAAATCTTGTCCTACACCCCACATAATGCAGGCTCTGCAACACAAGATGCAGCTGCAGCTTCCCTGACAAAAGTCCATCCAGCCTCTGTTCAAAGGAGAACCCATCACCTTTGGAGGCAGTCTGTTCCACTGCCTAAGTTCTTCCTTCCCAAACCATCTGCTCCGCAGTCGCCAGCCACTGGTTCTAATCCTGCCCTCTGGATTAAGAGGACAAGTCTCTTTTCCCTTCTGCCTGGCATCTAGTCAGACAATTGAAGACCACTATTCCAGTCTCCTCTGAAGCTCCTCTTTGCTAGGCTCTCTGAACCATCTTAACCATCCCCCCAGACACAGAGTTATTTATCAAAAGCTTTTCTATCCTGTCCCTAACAAAATATCTTGGGACGGCTTACAATAGATCACTCCTACCACTACAAACACAGGCTCCCTTGCAGTCCTGGAAGCATGAACAGCCCTACCTGCCAGTGCACAGCACCTTACAGGTGGCCAAACCTGAAGGTACATGGAAGACCCTGTGTATTAGGCTCAGGAGCAGGTGCAGCTTGGATCAGGCAATCACTTTCTCGCCTCCATTTCCCAAACAATCTCTTGAGGTAGCACCAGAGTTGCTTACATCAGGAGACCGACTGTGAGGTACCATGAGTACAGCCTTCACTGAGTTATTGCTCTCCAAATGTGCTAGGCTACAACTCCCATCATTCCCAGCCAACAGGAGATACCAATAGAAGCTGCTGAAACTATGGGAACAGGAAGGAAGATGGGAAGGTCTTGAAAGATAGCCATTCTTAGTGTACCATAATGCCAGGCTTTACATAAGAATAAAAGAGCCATGCTGGGTGAGACGAAGGGTCCATCCAGTCCAGGCTTCTGTTCACACAATAAAGGAAGGGAAAGAAGTCATGGCAGCTTCTTTTCCCTGCCATGGCCATGCACTGATTCTTCATCCGTGCCATGCAAACCTGGTGATGGCTTTCAGAGTACCCTGGAACCCTCAAAGCAGCCACTGGTTGTGGCAGAGTCTGGAAGCCACTTCCATACCTCATCAAGTTCAGATGACACAGTAACGCATACATAGCAAATTACAGAAACAAGGTAGTGTATAAGTGGCATGCACCAGGCAAGGTGGGGAAGCTGTCATTGCTTCTTTCCAAAGTGTGTGCCCCATCACACTGGCCAACCAGCTCCCTGTGGGAAATGCACCAGCAGGCATGAGTGCAACAACATCCTCCTGCCTATGTTTAGCATGATCTACAAGTACTATTTGTAGCAAACAAGAAAAAGCATCAGTCTGGCTGTAACTGTATTATGATGGACAGCTTACTATCAGATAAAGCAACTTTCAATGCCAACTTTCTTCTCTTATAGTAGAGGGATGCTTCTCTTTCACTTTCTAAAACTGCCTACTTGCCCTCAAGTTCCAAGGAGCCTGTGACTGGATCCTTAGTAAGCAACCAAGGATTTGGTTCTTGGGCCAGACAACTGAATACAAATTTCTTTGCATATTTCAGAGTGGGAAGGAGAGGAAAATAGCCTTCAATTCCTTAATTACCAAGAGCTAATTGACTTTGCAAGCTCATCAACAGAAGCAGCCCTCCCACCACTTTCTTCATAAAGAGGAGGATTTCGCATGTTTCCACAATTTCTACATACCTTCTGCCCTTTGGATTTGATTATGGGGGCATGTATTTTGCAAGCTATTTGAGGGAGACACTGACCAAAATTCCCAAGAAGTGCTTTAATCTGTTCTGCAACCAACAGTTCAACAAGCGGGAAGAACCGGTGCCTTGGGAGCCCCATCAAGCCTTCTAGGTTTTATTGACAGCTGCCCTGGCTCTCACCACCTAGTGTTGGGTCCTAGTTACTGTGTAGGTCCCCACTCCCCCCATCCCCATGCTAAAGGGTCAACATGCTTAGTTATTTCAAGAAGAACCTTTAGCTAAAATGTACTGGTATTTTTAAGGCCTTTGGCCCTGCCCATCCTGGAATTGTTGCCCTTGAAAAGCGGCTATGAAATGGCATGTTTCAACCCTTGGGCTGAAAATGATTCAACACTCTTGCTGGGAAAGCAATTCCATTCTGCCTGCTGAAACCCAGGCACAGGTTTCGTGAAAGGCAGTCCGTATGCTTACACAAAGCCAAGTTCAAGTCTGTAACCGGTGTATTATACAAAACTATCATTTCACAGCATTCTCACACACCCCACTGCAGTAGAACTGTTTCTTAGCCACCCTTAGTGCTTCCACATTTGTTGTTTTCATCAGAATCAACATTTGCTCTCTTCTCTGCCACCCTTTCTTATTTTTAAGAACTAGGTTCATTCCACATTGCCTGACTTTTAATGCAACCACATTGAGTTTTTCACAGGGACCTGGCTACTGACTTGCCTGGCCTGGAAGAGTAGTCCACGAGGCAGTTTCTAATGTGGGGCTTAGCCAACCATCTTTCCACATTGCTTACCCCACATTTTGAGTATCTACATTCCTGGTCCTGCAATCAATAGAGCTCTTTGAAAGGTAAGGATAATGCAGATCAACTATCCAGGGGAGCAAGTAGGAGCAACACACGCTTGGTAGGTTGATAATCCATTGCTTAAGTTAATCTTTAAACATTTTACATTTTCATTTATGCACTGATACAAGAGAAGCACATGAGCAAAAAGTGAAAACATGCAACTGTTCAGATGATTTTGCTTGATTTAAAAAGTTGGCACAGCAATGCTGTGTCCATTTCACATCTGGATTGAGTCCTACAGCATTTTAATGGGAAATAGTGTTCTGTTAAGTACCATGCAATAGCAATACCTCAACTGTGTTAAAAGGAAGGTGTGTGGAAGGGGTTGTTCCTGATTGCTAGATGTTCCTCGATTTTGGTGAATGAACACAGTTTTAGCAAACCTAAAGGACAAAGCTTGCTTGAAAAAAGAAAAGAAAAGAAAAGGATAAAGGAACACTGGCTCTTAAGACAGTGAATTCTACATCTAATACCATTTGGTACAAAAATGCAGTAGCCAAGATGACAGTAAAAGCACAGCTGTCAGATATTATACCTGTCTTAATCACACTGGTTACAAATTTGTTTCCCAGGCTCAAGTTGAAATCCTGGTAACCACCTTTACAGTTAAAGCCTTAAATGTACTGGGGTCAGTTTTATCTTGAGGATTGCTACTGACCCTAAGCTAAGACTGGCACCTAACCTTGTAAGCCACTCTGGATTCCTTGCAAGAAGAAAGGCAGGGTATAATTGTGATACAAGAATGATTTTAAAAAGCAGGGCCTTCCCAATGATGAGGCTACAAGGGTAGGATTCTCTCTCAGAGGAAGCCTGGTCAGTTCTCTATTTTTGGGCAGCATTTGAAGAAGGCTTCTTCCGCTCAGGCCTGCCTTTACTGCTTCTGCCCACATTAAAAAATGTTGTTCTATTTTATTTATATAAACTGCTTCAAAAAACAGAGTATTAATATTATATTACATTTAAATCCCACCTCTTTTCTTCAAGGAACCCAAAAGAGGCTTACATAGTCAACCTCCACTACTTTGTTTTATTTTCTTAACAACCACCCTGTAAGGTAGTTTAGGCAGAGAGTAAGTAACTGACCCAAAGTCACCCAGTGAATTTCATGATCAAGTGGGGTCTTCAACCTGGACCTATTATGTGACACTGGCTCTCAATGTGTATAAAAAAGTTTAAACAAATACTACGGATTGCCCTGGGCACAGTTCTGTATTATATTTGAAATATTCCCAGATTCAGGCCTAGCTACGTCTAGTACCTGGAACATCCTGGGCTGCTGCAAAGTTGTTGCTCTGTATTGTCAGCCCCATCTGACTGAAGCTCCTTAGAAGAGGGTGCTCGAAGGCAATGAACCCTGCAAAGAATTGTGTATTTTTCAGCCAGGCAAGCAGGTGCATAGCTTGAGGTATGCATTTAACAGTTCAGTGGTTCACATTCAATGGCTCACAAAAAGCAACAGCTCAGCCATCTCACCATGGCTCCAACCAGTTCTTGATAGGTGACTTGATTACAAAGTGCACTGAAGGACCTTGGGAAGTCAGGGATAGGAACCGGAAACCGCACAGTTAAGACCTAGCTAAGTATGCTACCATGGACACAGATGCAATGAGGTATAATGGTGCACAACATCAGACCCAATTTCAAGCTCTATAAAAAGAGGCTTAGAGAATCTATTTCCCCCTATTATGGGCCACTAGCCCACAGAAAAATAAAATGAAAGCCACCTTGTAAAAGGGAATGCTGCGCAAAACAGGATAGCTGACAACCAGCCCAATCTGTGCCTTCGAAGGCAAAGGAGAGGTTCAAGTCTGCATTGATCAGCTCAATCTGTACCTCCAAAATGCTCCTCAGGCAGGAGGCCAACTAGCACTAGGTAAGCTTCCCTCCGGAGAAAGCGAGAACTGGGTTGGAAGCAGAGATGTACAGGAGATATGAAAACTGTTCCAGTGCTTTCCTTTTCTCCAGGAGAAAAATGTCCCAAATTCTTTCATAACTGTGAATGCATGCCAGTGGCAAATACTGCACAGGGCAAGCTAGGCAAGTTCACAGCTGTGGATCAGTACTTATCGGCCGAGTTTGCCAGGCTACTAAAATGTATTAGCATGTCCATTTTAGTACCTTTTTAATGTTTAAATATAAACATAAAGGAAGTACACTTTGTCTTCACAGTTTTACAAGTATTGCAATACAAAAGTTCTACATGTAACATTCAAGCATTAAGGGCACAATCCTAGGCATGTTTAGGCAGAGTAAAGGCCTGCAACTCATGGCAAAGCTGGCTGGGGCATGCTGAGAGGTGTAGGCCATTTTTCTGTGTGAATGTGCATAGGATCATACCTTACATGTGCTCTAATTGCTCCCACAAGTATTTCAGGACAGATATTTGGTGTATCATTACAGGAAATTAACACAAGCTACACTTTAGCTTTGTTGTTTACTAGATACTGACAAAAGAAACAAGTGAAATTAGATTACACCAGGATGCCAGGAAAAGCAATGGACCTCCTATGCAAATAGCCCTAATTTTTCAATGTAGGTTTTCCCAGAAAATCCACATCACTAACCCTGAGCAATGTTCTATTTGGTACTTCTTCTTGTTGTTAGTTGCGAAGTCGTGTCCGACCCATCGCGACCCCATGGACAACATTCCTCCAGGCCCTCCTGTCCTCCACCATCCCCCGGAGTCCACTCACGCTCACACCAACCGCCTCTGTGACTCCATCCAGCCACCTCATCCTCTGCCATCCCCTTCTTCTTTTGTTCCCAGCATTAGACTCTTCTCCAGGGAGTCCTTCCTTCTCATTAGGTGGCCAAACTATTTGAGTTTCATCTTCACTATCTGGCCTTCTAAAGAGCAGTCAGGGTTGATCCCCTCTAGGACTGACCGGTTTGATCGCCTTGCGGTCCAAGGGACTCGCAGGAGTCTTCTCCAGCACCACAACTCAAAGGCCTCAATCCTTTTGCGCTCGGCCTTCCTTATGGTCCAGCTTTCACAACCATACATTGCAACTGGGAAAACCATAGCCTTAACTATACGCACTTTTGTTGGCAGGGTGATGTCTCTGCTTTTTAGTATGTTATCTAGATTTGCCATAGTTTTCCTCCCCAGGAGCAAGTGTCTTTTAATTTCTTGGCTGCAGTCCCCGTCTGCGGTGATCTTGGAGCCCAGGAAAATAAAATCTGTGACTACCTCCATTTCGTCCCCATCTATTTGCCAGGAAGTGAGAGGACCGGATGCCATGATCTTAGTTTTCTTAATGATGAGTTTCAAGCCAACTTTTGCACTCTCCTCCTTCACCCGCATCAAGAGGCTCTTTAGTTCCTCTTCACTTTCTGCCATGAGAGTGGTATCATCTGCATATCTGAGGTTGTTGATATTTCTCCCAGCAATCTTGATTCCAACTGGCGATTCATCTAGCCCTGCCTTTCTCATGATGTGCTCTGCATATAGGTTAAATAGGCAGGGTGACAGTATACAGCCTTGCCAAACTCCTTTCTCAATTTTGAACCAATCAGTGGTTCTGTGTCCAGTTCTCACTGTTGCTTCTTGACTCACATATAGGTTTCTCAAGAGACAAATAAGATGGTCAGGTACTCCCATCTCTTTAAGGACTTGCCACAGTTTGTTGTGATCCACACAATCAAAGGCTTTAGCATAGTCAATGAAGCAGAAGTAGATGTTTTTCTGGAACTCCCTAGCTTTCTCCATGATCCAGCGTATGTTGGCAATTTGATCTCTAGTTCCTCTCCCTCTATGAAATCCTGCCTGTACTTCTGGTAGTTCTCGGTCCACATACTGCTGGAGCCTAGCTTGTAGGATTTTGAGCATCACTTTGCTAGCATGTGAAATGAGTGCAATGGTGCAGTACTTTGAACATTCTTTGGCATTGCCCTTCTTTGGGATCGGAATGTAAACTGACCTTTTCCAGTCCTGTGGCCACTGTTGTTTTCCAAATTTGCTGGCATATTGAGTGTAGCACTTTAACTGCATCATCTTTCAGGATTTTGAATAGCTTAGCTGAAATACTGTCACCTCCACTAGCTTCGTTGTTGCTCAGACTTCCTAAGGCCCATTTGACTTCACATTCCAGGATGTCTGGCTCGAGGTCAGTGACTACCCCATCATGGTTATCAGGTATGTTAAGCTCTTTCTTGTATAGTTCTTCTGTGTAATCTTGCCACCATTTCTTAATCTCTTCTGCCTCTGTTAGGTCCCTGCCATTTTGGTTCTTTATTATGCCCATCTTTGCATGAAACGTTCCCTTCATATCTCCAATTTTCTTGAAGAGATCTCTGGTCCTCCCTATTCTATTGTTTTCTTCTATGTATTTCTTTGCACTGTTCATTTAGGAAGGCATTCTTATCTCTTCTAGCTGTTCTCTGAAATTCTGCATTCAATTGTTTGTATCTTTCTCTTTCTCCCTTGCCTTTCGCTTCCCTTTCCTCAGCTATTTGTAAAGCTTCCTCAGACAGCCATTTTGCTTTCTTGCATTTCTTTTTCTTTGGGATGGTTTTAGTTGCTGCCTCTTGTACAATGTTGCGAACCTCCGCCCATAGTTCTTCAGGCACTCTATCAGATCTAATTCCTTAAATCTATTTGTCACCTCTACTGTATATTCATCCGGGATATGATTTATGTCATACCTGAGTGGCCTAGTGCTTTTCCCTACTTTCAACTTAAGCCTAAATTTTGCCACCAAAAGCTCATGATCTGAGCCACAGTCAGCTCCTGGTCTAGTTTTTACTGACTGTATGGAGCTTCTCCATCTTTGGCTGCAGAGCACATAGTCAATCTGAATTCTGTGTTGACCGTCTGGTGATGTCCATGTGTAGAGTCGTCTCTTGGGTTGTTGGAAAAGAGTGTTTGCTATGACCATCGTATTCTCTTGACAAAATTCTACCAGACTGTGTCCTGCTTCATTTTGTACTCCAAGGCCAAACTTGCCTGTTATTCCGGTTATCTTTTGGCTTCCTACTTTAGCATTCCAATCCCCTATGATAAGGACATTATTTTTTGGAGTTAATTCTAGAAGGTGTTGTAGGCCTTCATAGAACTGGTCAACTTCAGCCTCTTCAGCACCAGTGGTTGGGGCATAAACTTGGACTATTGTGATGTTGAATGGTTTGCCTTGGATTCGAACTGAGATCATTCTGTCATTTTGGAGATTGTATCCCAGTACTGCTTTTCCTACTCTTTTATTGACTCTGAAGGCTACTCCATTTCTTCTGAGGGATTCTTGCCCGCAGTAGTATACCTGATGGTCATCTGAACTAAATTCACCCATGCCTGTCCATTTTAGTTCACTGATTCCTAAGATGTCGATGTTCAGTCTTGTCATCTCTTGTTTGACCACATCCAGCTTGCCTTGATTCATGGATCTGACATTCCAGGTTCCTATGGAGTATAGATCTTTGCAGCATTGGACTTTCCTTTCACCTCCAGATACATCGGCAACTGAGTGTCCTTTCGGCTTTGACCCAGTCGCTTCATTCTTTCTGGCGCTACTAGTACAAGCCCTCCACTCTTCCCCAGTAGCATATTGGACACCTTCCGACCTGAGGGGCTCATCTTCTGGTGTCGTATCTTTTTGCCTTTTGGTACTGTCCATGGGGTTTTCATGGC
Source organism: Varanus salvator macromaculatus (assembly GCA_023646645.1). Taxonomy (NCBI): domain Eukaryota; kingdom Metazoa; phylum Chordata; class Lepidosauria; order Squamata; family Varanidae; genus Varanus; species Varanus salvator. The sequence goes on from JAIXND010000795.1 coordinate 18,437,973, forward strand.
AAAGATACTGGAGTGGGTTGCCATTTTGTTCTCCAGTGGATCACATTTTGTCAGAGCTCTCTGCTATGACCTGTCCATCTTGGGTGACCCTGCACGGCATAGCTCATAGCTTCATTGAGCTACGCAAGCCCCTTCGCCGCGACAAGGCAGTGATCCATGAAGGAGAACTAGGACTGATCTAAATGACACTGTGCCAGCATCAGCTACCTCTAAGCGCAACACCAATGGCACAACATTTTCGTAGAGAAATGCCTCAGGCCAACAAATGCTTTTGCTATTGTGCTAGAGGCAGCTTACACTAGCAGAGTGTTATTTTAGTTCTAGGGCTAAACAGGGAAACTGCCTGCTAGCTAAACTTTCAAAGGCACCCTCCTAATGCAAAGTGGAAAGTTTTGACATAGCCCTTAGATGAGGTGAGGTTACCGTATTTTTTGCTCTATAAGACTCACTTCCCCCCCCTCAAAAGTCAGGGGAAATGTCTGTGTGTCTTATGGAGTGAATATGTGTGTGCATTAAGTCTGTCAGATGTGCAGCCCATGGGGAAGTGCTGGGGAATGTGCCTGTGATTATGTGCCCATTTGATTCAGAATATTTTTTTTCTTGTTTTCCTCCTCTAAAAACTAGGTGCATCTTATGGTCAGGTGCATCTTATAGAGCAAAAAATACGGTAATTAACAGGCAGTTCCACATCCTCAGAAACAGTGTAACATACTGAAAAGATCCTGGGCCCACAGGACTGAAAAATGCACGTGTGCTTTGAAGTCTCAGTGTGTATGTCTTTAAAAAACCTAGTTTCCTAAGGACATCCCTATTTGTCAAAAGATTTATAAGTGGGAGAGGAAGGCATATGATTTCAAAAATAAAACTTCAGGCAGCAAGATCTGAGGAACAACAGGAAGTGAAGCATGTGTGGGCAAAAAGTCACCTAGGTCAGTTGCAACAAAGATCAGCAGGACCCTGGACCTTTATACTTCAGCAAGTGCCCATGGACAGCAAGGCGAAGGTGCACATGGCTTTTCAGGGAGTCAGGCCACTGAAGGAAAGATTTGGGGCTCCAGCCCCTGCTCTGTCCAGCCTGGTATAAAACAGCTGCTGACCACCTAAGATCGGAAAAAGAACCAAGCAAGTTCTTTTGTCCTCTCTGGTCAACTGAGCAGGCCTACTGCCATGTTAGGCTCCAGCTACTCACCTAACTGAATTCATGGAGCCTGGAGTCAGAGAATGCTCTCTCTCAGGTATTTACTAACTAGCTTTGGCACAGAGGTCCAGTCCAGCTCCACAGAAATAATTTTGGAAAAGGAAAGGCAGGGCTAGGAATCTTAAGTGCTCTCTTTCACTCACTCATTGTTCCTTTATTTGGCATATTATGCATTTTTTAAACAATAAGGTTAATTTTCTTGTTAGCCCAACTTTTACCAATAAAATCTATCAAAGGATTTTTGATAGTGCCTGTTACTTGGGATATAGCTTCTTTTCAGCTTGCTGGAGAGCAAACTAAGCTAACTGCACTCAAATATCCAGTCTGCAGATTGCAGCCCATTCCATGCAATGGAAGAAAACAAGCAAAAGTTCAAAGGGTTGAGAAACAAAACAAGTTTTTAAGGTTGCACTCCAGTGCTGAGCTAGTTCTGGCAGCAGAGAGATATTTGCATCTTTTCCCTCCCTCGAGACTTACCAATGCTCTTAAGTACTGTAGAGTTGAGAGGCACAGCATCTTTAGAGCAGCACATGATTTCTAATCCCAAATCTGTCCTAAAAGAAGAGTGGGGGAAGGGGGGGAGACAAGGCAAAAGCTGCCAGAGCTAAACTTCACTGAAACTACTACTACAGAATTCTAGCCAGACCTCTCCCTTCCCAGCTTGCCTCTCTCTGCCACAAAAACTAGTGAGTACTTGCATTCTATACAGGAAAACCACAAAAACTCATGGGAGCCTCCCACCAGTTCACTGTCTATGATCCTCTTAGGGCACAGTCTCTTAAACAGGGAGGGGTCCATCCCCAGTGATAAGTGGATATGGGGGAAGGAGCAGGTGAAGTCCCAAATAAGAAGAGAGAGTTTCATGGCCACCTCCTCTAGCCAGGATTTGGCACTGCATCTGAGACAGCTTGGTGACTAGCGACATGGTAAAATTTCAGGGGCAGAAGAGGATCCTCTACCATCTGTAAAACTCCTGGCAGGTGCATCTTTGTGCATCAGATAGTGTGGTGTAGTGATTAGAGTAGTGCATGGGGACTCAGGTGATCCAAGTTCTAGTTCCCATTCAGCCATGAAATTCACTGGGTGATTTTGGACCTGTCACTGATTCTCAGCCTAGCCTACCTTATAAGGTTGTTGTTACAATAAAATGGAAAGAAGGGGGATAATCATGTATACGAGCTACTTGCAAGAAAGAAAAAGGGCATGATGTAAATAGAATGAGCGGAACTCTTCCATGATCTGGAGACATTCCTCTCCTGGGTGGTAGCTGTCCCCACAGTGACATGCAATACCTTGCTGCACTCACCTGCATAAGATTTTAGAAACCCAATGAATTGTGCAGGGAGTGGGGGGTGGCAAGGAAAGGCAGTAAAAAAAAAAAAGTAAGTATGAGGAAACAGGGTCCAAGCAGCTTTGAAAAATGCTTGAGAAATCAGATAGTACGGCATACTCGTAATGGACACCAACTATCCTGATCTCTTAGTGAGTATTCCCCACTAAAGTGCCAACTGCATTTACTGCACAAAGCTTCTGTACAAAAGGCAATAGCTCTGTGCAGTTTCAAAAAGAAATAACCTGCTTAACAATGCACTAATTTAAGGGCTTAATGGCTGCATTAATATAAAGACAAGTGGGCAGTAGGGAGGCTAAGGCAACTTCTAGTCCTCAGGGTGCTTGTACATCAGCTGAAAACATCAGTGCCTTTTCAAACCCAAAAGGCAGAGTGTGAAATCTGCTCAAGTGGGTTATAGCCCATGAAAGCTCATGCCAAAAAAAAAATGTTAGCGCTTAAGGTGCCAAAAGACTCTGCTGGTTTTGTTATAACCCTGCCTAAATAACTTTTAAAACATGTCTACAAGACCTTTACTACCCCACGCGACTCCACATCTATTGTAGTTGCTAATTTGGAGTCAAGTTCCTACTGTCTATGTAAGCAAGAAAAAATAAAGCTGTGGGACTGGGGAGAGAAGCAGCACGCGTTTTAAGAGTAGGAAGAAAAACCCTGACCGTTTTACCAGTTTTGCGATCCAATCCTCTGGCTGCGTGCTCAGAGGTCAGACCCGCGGAGATCAATGGGGTTTCTCTCCACATATGCTTAGGGTTGAGCCAACCTGATTTTAAGCAGCAACCACGACGATTTTCCACAATTCCCCCCTCCATTAAGTAACTCCCGCTGCAAATCTTACTACAGCTCGGGGGAGATTCTTCACTCCAGGACAGCTATCCCACCTCAAACCGCCTGGAGTCTCACGTTCACACGTGGGGGCTCACAAGCCTTCGCCCTAGGAAGGCGCGGCCCACTCACCTGCCGTGGGTTCCGCCTCCGTCTGGTTTCTGCCGCCGCCCTTCAGGGTTGCCCCCGCCGAGCAAACCCCCTTCCCGCGCAGCAGAGCGTGCAATGGGGCGCGCTCGCCGGGCCGAGGGACGCAGCGCAAGCCCGGGGCGCAGCCCGGCGTGTATACGCCGCATGGCTCTCCCGACGCGCGGGCCACGCAGTCCTTTTCGTCGTCGCCGCTGCAGGGAGCCTTGCGGTCGCTCTCGGGGGAGTCGCAGCCGCCAGGGGAAGAGCAGGCGGCGCTCACGGGATCCCGCTCGAGCCGCAGTGCAGCGCCAGCGGCTGCCGTCGTCGGTGGCTGGCAAGAGCAGCAGCGCAGTGCCCAACCAGCAAGCCAGGAGCATGTTGGACCGTCGAAGCCGAGCCGGCTTTCTGCCGCTGTGCCGCGGACTGAGCGTTTGGAGCTCCGCGCTGTAGTCCCGGCGCGCCTTAAATGCAGCTCGCAGTCCGCGAACCGCGGGCCTCCTTCCGCGCCAGGTGTAGCCGGTTGGGCTGGAAGGTCGCCAGCCGGCAGGGTGTGGCTGCGGGCTACCAAGAATTGGCTGGCATTTCCCTCCTTTCCTCTCCGTTATAATTATCAATTCTACTCTCTCCTCAGGCTGCAGTTCTCTAGAATGCGCACTTATTTGGAAACAAGTCTCATTCTGCGCACTGTCCCACTGTCCCCACAACTTTTCAAGTTCTTCTCCTAGGGCTGTATTCTTGGTTACTTCTGCCTCGACTATTCCCACTGAAACCAATAGAACTTAAGTTAGATTAGCATGGAATACAGACCCTAGATCCCACTGACAACCCAACCCAATGCATGTTTACACAACAGCAGTAAATCCCAATAGGTTCAGTGGGCTTTTATTGAGATATGCCTACAATCGATGATTGATTAGGAGTCCTGGCATTTAGATTTGTGTGTGTGTGTGTGGGGGGGGGATCATTTTCCAATTGCATCCCAAAGGTGCAAATGGAAACAACACATTTCTCCAGCTGTTTCACTTCAAAGAATCGTGCTGTAATGAAAGGCAACTGGAGACCCACATCCATTTAAGAAACAATTGCTATTAAGTCATCAACTAAGCTAACACAGAACTTACCCTTCACCTTTGGAACATCTCTTTTAACTAGAATGCTGGAAGTCTGAATGCTCATGTTTGCTCAGAAGTAAGACCCATTGAGTTCAGTGAGGCTTACTCCCAGGTAAATTGGCATAAGATTATAGTCAGTTCTTCTCTACAGGGGAAGATTGAAGCTGATAGAGATATTGGATAAATGAGATCTCTTAGATTCAAGTCTAGCGATCAGATCTGGAAAATACCAGCTTTATCAGATTGTCAGCTTCTTTTAAGAGTTCTTGTGTTTTAACACACAAAGTGGTCAGAAATGCACTAGAAATCATTTTTACAACATGAAGATTCCCTGAAACTGCAAGAATCAAATTATGTTAGTACAGAATGATGTTACTAAGATCAGCAAGACTGCTTCTGAACCTCAAACAACTGAATGACCAGCATATTTCCCTGAATACAGGATGCAGTGATCAGGAATGTTTCACCTGTTGGATTTTGACCTATCACAAAGCTATTAAATGTCCAGGGGGAAGGGAAAGAGAGACAAGAACTGTATTCTATGCACTATGTGTTCATTTGTGGTTTTGAGCACCAGTTAGTGGGAATAAATTGCTGACACTTCTAACATGTGAATGCTGTAGGTTGGTAATTAGATAACATTGGGCATTGAACCATAAAATTGAAGCATAAGGTTTTAACAAGTTCTTTAACCTTTCCCCTTGTTCCATATTCTTTTCCTCTGTTCCCATCCATCTTTAATATGCCTGTTCTTACAACAGCCTGAAATTTTCAGCCATAGAAAAAGTGATGGGGGCACAGGTAGCTGAACTGTAGCACCGACTTTTAAAAGGTGGCATATCTACCCACAGCTTAACTTCTAGCCTTCAGCCCTTCCTCTGGTGCTCCTTCCTTCACTTATTGCTTTTTAGTTTCCATGCATCATCGAACAGTTTTCCATCTGCTTGATGGAAGTAGTAGAATCAACAGAACAGCATGATTCCCCCTTGAATGCACAGTAAGTTCTTTGCAAATTTGGATTGTGAACTAGCTTGCTTACAACTCAGTCTTCGTATGTCTGCTCAGAAGTAAGCCCAAGTGGACTTTCTCCCAAGTAAGCATGCACAAGATTGAAATGTCTGTACAACCCAATGGATCTTCTTTCCAGGTAAGTATCAAAAGACATGGGCATGACCTCTACTTAAAGGTAAAGGTTTCCCCTTGACATTAAGTCCAGTCATGCCTGACTCTAGGGGGCGGTGCTCATCTTCGTTTCCTAGACGAGGGAGCCAGCGTTTGTCCGCAGACAGTATCCATGGTTATGTGGCCGGCGTGACTAAACACCGAAGTGCATGGGATGCTGTTACCTGCCCTCCAAAGTGGTACCTTTTTATATACTTGCATTTGTATGCTTTTGAACTCTACTTTTCGATCTCTACTTAGTGGGCCCTATTTCTGAGTTGTCCCACATCAGTTTGGACCACACATTTCACTAGTTAAACATCTAGTTATTCCTCCAAGGAGGCTAATGGGAAATACATTCCTGTTTTACCAGTACAACAACCCTGTGAAGTAGATCAAGCTGAGCATTAGCAACTAGTCCCCAAGTCCCTTCCAGTTCAGTTAATCTAATTTTCTGGAAATCATTTTGAAACTGTTTCATTTATAAACAAAAGCTCACAATGAGCCAACAATTTCCTGGCCAGGGTCCTTTTGTTTTTCCCTCCTGCTCCTTGGGACTTGAAGATGGGATCTTCTCTCCCCAAACTTTATTCCATTTGGATCCAGACAGAATGCTTGGAATAGTTCAAGTTTCCAGTCCTTCTCTGTTGTGTAATCCAATTGCCCAGCTATTTCCCTCTTTGGCCAGTTTTTTTTATTAAGAAAGAAAGAATCCATCACTTCTGTTATTTTTGAAAAGCTGCTTTTAAAACTCATGTGCCTCCTTGGCAAGCTTGAGCATTGGCTGGAGTTCAGACAGGTCTGCCCTGTGATGAGAGCAACCTGTATGGTCAGAGCAATTTGGTCTAAATCTCATAGTGTATGAGAAAACCAGTCCTACTAGATCAGAGTAAAGGTCCATCTAGTTCAGCCCCCTCTTTCACAGTGGTCTGGCAGAACCTCCTGAAAGCCTTCCTAGAAAACAGCAGATCCTCCCTTGTTTGTCTCCAGCATATTGTATTCAGTGGCACAATGTCTCTTGGAAGTTTTCAAGCATTTCACTTACCTTTGGAGTTCCTGATGAACTTCTGTTGGGTGTGCTTCCTATTTCTGCATTTTACAACCTGAATTCATCCCTGTGATGGGGAGCATGAGCTATCACCAATGAAGATTGCCAAGTGACCCAGAAAGAGACATCACCTGGCTGACTTCTGTGCCTTTAGCAACAGCTTGATGGCAGATACCAGCTTGGGTAAAGCTTTGCAAGTACAGAGATTAACATGATGGCATGCTCATGTCTGCACAGCTGGGTGTTGCAAAGTGCTGGCAGTTCTAATGCATAACTGCAGGAGAAATGGGATCCCATGAGAGCCATGGGTCTGGTATGGAATTGGCAATTAATTAGGAGAGGTATGGGGATAGCCTCGTTGGCTCCTGTGTATTTGGAGTCAGCAGGTGAACTGACTGGAGGTAAACATGATCTAACTGCTGTAGACCTGGCAAGGGGGCAGTTCTTGAAAGGGGCTGCAAGCCTTAAGCTGGTACCTTTACAATGCAAGCTTATGCTAGGAAAAAGTCCTGCAACAGGCTGGGAGATACAGTATTTTTTTTCTTCTAAACATGCATAGGATTCTGCCTAAACATGCATTCATCATTGTGTGGAAGAGAGAATTTTAACAAAGTACACACAAACAGTGGGAAGGGCCATAGTTGCCATCATTTTGTCTTAACAACTTTTCTAGGTGTAGAAGCCTCCCTTTGAATGAAAGTGGTCTCCCTAGTGAGGCTGTATGATATATGTGAACCCTTCTGTCTTTCGTTCCTCTCCAACTCCTGTTCAGCTGCACGTTACAGAACAGATCAACAAAAACACTCCAGTCCACATGCCCTTTTATAGCCTTATAGCAAGATCTTTGCAGAAGCCTTTTTGCACTCACACAGGCGTGATTCCAGAGGAATCTGTGCTTTCGACTTTTGGCACTTAGATCACCCTTGTGCTGTGAAAGAGATGCATCTCTTGGGAGCCTAGAGGAATGCTCTCTGACCTGCAGAAATGGAGCAGGCAGACAACATGTAATTTTCAAGAATGGCTCTCTGGCATTGTAGGTCAAACTTGGCTGGAACTGGCAGCATTGCCAGGTGGAGGAGAAAATCTCTCAGGGAAAGCATAGAAAGTGAGTACTGGCAAGAGAGAAGGAAGTAGGTCCTGTTGCAATTCTGCTGACTTAGAACAGTAGCTGGTGCTAAGGGACATTGATACTTCAGGAAAAGAGGCAAAACATTAGGCTTGGCTTAAGGGAGAAGGTGCATGTGTGCGTATGTTGCCAACCACACAAGGTAACACCTCTGAGCTAGTTGACGGAAGAGTATTTGAGTGTCTAAAGAATGGGGTTTCCTTACCCTCCAGAATACAAATCCTAACCAATGTGACCTTGGTTAACATTAATAACTTCTTTAAAAAGTATACGATAATCAGGACCGTCCCTGAAGAGACTTGGCAGACATGGCCTTGGGGTCAGAGAGGGTCCAGATGGAAAAGGAATCCAGTGTGATTGCCTTCCTCTCTCTCCTGCAATACTTCCCACAGGTTAGTTGAGGGTTGATAGCCTTGTGCAGCCCTTGAAGGCTCCTCACCCTCCCTGCCTCCCTCTCTCCGGTTGTTTTCTTCACCAGATCATCCCTAATGCACTATTTTATCTGTTGATCATGTCCATGACCCATGCTAGCTGCCTCAAGAACCTTGGCATGTACGCAGGGCATAAATACTCCAAGTAAGTAAACAAGCATGCTCGTCACTGCATTTGCTAATGCCAGTGACAGGCGCAAGCAGAAAGCTTTTCCTATGAGCAACACTGCCACTGAAACACATCAGACTCCATTCCCAACCCTATTCCTGGCCCTGGCCATATACCAGGGGGCTTGAAATCAAAAGTTGGCAAACTTTAATGGAGTGGGGAGAAACAGTGTCTCCCCTGCCCCACACCCCACCTTCTTCCAGCATGGCTTGTTGCAGTATGTAGCCTTTTCTCTGGAGTTGCTGTCTTTTGTTCACTCACTTTAGAGAATTCATCACAGTCAGCCTGCCATATTTCAATATTGTCTTAGGCTTGATTTCTGGCAAATTTTGTAATAAAATGCAATTCAGTGCTGTGTGTCTTTGGGTACTCAGAAAAGCCCCTATTGAGCATGTTAATAGCCTTAACATGTCTTCAGTTAAATGCTCATTGTTTGTGGGTGTAGCCTGTCTTATTGCTTCCTGTTGAGGATAGTTGGAACATTATTTGCTTTCTTTAGAACATATGCCTATGTATGTTGAGACAGAAAAAAGTACTGCAGTTCCCAGTGCAGAGAAAAAGTCTTACAATGACTGGCTGGGAAGGGCTGGGAGATGTACAGCTTTCTTTTGCCTCAACATCAATAGGATTGTGCCTTTAATAACCTAAACTCTCTTAAGCTGTTCCCAATTCATAAGTATAATGCCAATTTAAAAACAGTCTGAGAAATAAGTAAATAGGTGCAAATACACAAGTGGAAAAGGCAACTTCTTTGACTTTTCCACTCTCAAAAAAATTGCTGGAAGTGCTCATTGGACAGAAATGAAACTGGAGGATTACAGCACTGTTTAAAGAACCCACAAACAATGTGACAAAATTGCAGCCAAATTTGCCATTCCAGAGGCAAAACAGAGTGGTGATTTGGCAAGGAAACGAGGCATGTGGGAAGGGTATGTTTGTTGCAAGTGGAATTTCACTTTCAGGAGGCAGACATAACATTTTGCATCAAGGCTAGGAAACCTGTGGCTGCCTGGATGCATCTGCCCCTGCTGCCCTGGTCCATGATGGGGGATGAAAAGAGTGTAGTTGAACATCTGGAAGGCTACGGGATCCCCTGTCCTGGCTTACATACCATAGGGGGCAAGCACCTCAACATAGCTGTACTTTTTGCTACATGAGTGAATGTGTAAGCATATGCTGTTAAGCCAAGAGTGAGCTACCTGCAGCCTTCAGTCTCATTTCATGTGTCTCTTGTCCTAATGTCTAGCAAGAGAAGCATAGAGGGAGAGGAGGATGGGGTGGTGAGGAGCCCTCTGCAAGAGGCCAGTTCAAAACTCTGGCAAGGCTGTTCCTCTTACAGCAGCCTGTCAACTAGGGAGGGACAAAAGGGCTGGCTCCAAGCCAAGCGCAGCTTAGGCCCACAATAGCTGACAAAGCACCTCTTCCAAGCATTGTTCAGCATGGTCAGATCCAACAGAGGTTCACCTGGTGGCAACAAAGAGTAGGGCCTTCTCTGCGGTAGCCCTCAAATCATGGAATCACCTCACTGAAGCTGACCTGGCACCAACTTTACTATCTTTTTGTCACTGGTTTAAGACCACACTTTTTGCTGTGGCATTTAGCATCTCAAAATAGCACAAACTGGTGAAGAAGATATTGCCAGCTGTTTTTCACTTGGACTTAACATATCTAAGCTGTTTAGCTGCAAAAATGTGTTTTAAAAATTTTAATGTAATTTTATGATCTTTTGTTGCTGTTTTATTCTGTGTTATATTTATTACTGCTGTTCACCACCCATAGAGCTTCAGCTATTGGGCAGTATTGACATTAATTATTAAATGCTATTCAATACATAAATAAAATTTGGCTTCAGTCTTGCCTATCTTTGGCTTGTGACCTCTGACAGATTAACAAATATGACCCACATCACAAACAAGTTGCCCCGCTCTGAACCAAAGTAGTGTGGATTCAACAGTTTTACTTCGACTTGCAATCATAATTACTGCATTTTTGCCTCTAGGGAGGGAACAAGGCACTTGCAAGAACTCTTGCTTCAGCTGCCAACTTGACTGGCTTTGGGTACTAAGTGTCTTCCCTCATGTGGGACTGCAGGAACTACAATATGTTCAGCAACAGAGCTCAGGTTCAAAGTATTTAAGGACCACTTGCCTAAGGATGATTGATAACATTGTGATTGTGGTAAGGACTTGACTAAATATGAGTTGAGAATGTTGAATTGGACCACATGTCCCAGGTTCTAGGGATCCTTTTACCTGAGCCTGAGGCTGCTGGATCCTTCTAGGTGTGAGATGTTGCAACACACCTTCCCCCTACCATAAAATAGCATAAAGAAGGGACTGATTTCCCAAGGTTATCTATGATGATGTTCATTACAGCTGGGAACTGATCTCTCCTCCATTCAGGGCGGCTCCTGGCTCTCCCACCAAATCATAAGTGCCCTGGGAGGTAATGAGCAGATAACCTGGCTGAGGCCAAGGGACTTCTGCATTGCCAATAATAGCACAGTCAAAATAGCCATTCAATGTATGCGCTGTTGACTCCGACTGCCAAACTATATTTTTACAGAGCTTAATTTCCATCTCTGCTTGTCTTGACCCTCCCAGTGGGCAACTGGAAGTGGTGCAATTAATGAACACTGAAGTGGTTATTGATTGGAGTTTTATTTAATGATTGCCAATTATTATACTCAAACCATTGCTCTGTGAGTACAGGAAAAGTTCATTTGGTTCCTTGCAAGGACACCACAAAACTTCTGTTCTTTAATTGCATGGATTGTGCATCTTGTCAAAATGCAGTTTCTTTTCCCAGAGGGCTCATCTTTTGCTGCTGCAGCTGCCCAGCCCATAGGCATTCATGGTATATTGTTGCCAATGCCTCCCATTTAAACTCACGTAATTGTGTTGATATGTCTGGCCAAATGCAGGCCACCATGTTGAGCAGTGGCTCTTTGAGAAGCACATCTTTCCAAGCTTGGCTCCCTGATATCCTTTAAGCTGGTGATATGAGGGATCAAGCCTAGATCTTTCAGAATGCAAAGCATGCAAATAACCACTGAGTTACATTCCCTAATTTTAACTAAAGACGCCTCTCTTCTGATAAGTTAAGACCAGCTGGAGCTTTCACAGTTATGACATTGATAGGTGTGAAAGGATGATTTGAAACAAGGGAGTACAGAGATTTGAAAAGGTAACAAAGAAAATTACTTAGCCCAAAGGAGAGGAGGGGCCAAAATCAGCACAAGGTATGGGGAAACAGGCAGGTAGGCAGGAGGGCCAAATACTTCCTGACTGTTTATTGACAAGCTGGGCAGAACAAAATGAGCCTATTGTAGCCCACCAGGGCCAGGGCTGGACTGGGAAGAAGGGCCGGTGTTGGGGCACCTTGGAGTTGGCGGGCGGAAAGAATGTAACTCTCAGTACCCTATTAGGCAATCAGGGGAAAGGAGGAGGGAAGAAGTGACCTGGAGCAGGGTTCAAAAGGGAGATGTGAACATGTGCTCAGGTGAACAGAAAAATGGGAAGGAAACCATTCCTTTCCGTTCTCTTCATTGCAATAAAGTTTTAAAAAGAATTCTCTGCATGCCTGGAATATTTTTCTCTTCCAACGGAAAGGAAAGAGTGATTATAACAGCATGCAGTCATAACTTACTACCCTTGAGAAGGGTATCCTGTTCCATCTGTTCTCCTCCCACCATAGGCAAGTTGAATCATCCTTCTGTAGGGAGAAGTTTCTTTATTTATTGAAAGCATTGCTGTAAGGTTACGTTTTTATCAATTTTTAAAAAGGTTGCAGCTCCCATGCTCCAGAAGCTTTTGTAATGGTGTGCAGTCTATCCACATTTTTAGAAGGGATGATACACATCAGCAGAGTTATTCCTCCCACACGCTGGAGATGAAGAACTATTTTGGGCTAAATGACCCCCAGGCTGGGATGTCTCATGCCAGCAGGGCGTGGGGCCAATGCTGGTGTACGCGTGTGCGCACATGCACACACACACACACTTCCCAGCTCCACTTCTTCAACTGATTTGTGTAAGGAGAAGAGCTTATCTTGGATTTAGAACAGTTCAGAAATACCCTTTCCCCCCCCTCTCTTGGTGCTGGGGCAGACAAAAGGGTAAGGCCTGGGGAAGAAATGTGGTGGACTGGAGGGGAAGCATCCATGGGTCATATTCAGCTCATGAGCCAGAGATACCCTCTTCCTGCTCAAGCATTCATAGGATTGAGCTGCAAAGATAAAAAGGACATGCTTCTGCATTTTAGGGGAATGTCAGCTTACTTAACTTGGGAGCATACCATCGAAACCCTGTGGAAGTGACCCCAAACATTTGTTGACACTGAAGGCAGGAAATTCAATGGTGCCCATCTCCTCAGCATAAAGAGATGAGTAAGCTAGCACAATCTTGGGCGTCTTCATTTAGAAGTAAATTTCATGTGTCCAGTGGGCCTTGCTTTCTATTAAACGTGCTCAGGATTGTAGCCTAAACACATGCACTTTTCTGAACACAGATCTGCCTTCTCTATAAATATTGCCATTTATTTTTCCTTTTAATGGCACCCAAAATCTGTCCTATGAGGCATTTGCCTCTTGGAAGGGGCCAGTCCTGACATAAAATTCCTAACATGGAATGATTTCCATTGTCAAATAGCAAAAGGCAGGCATCCTCAACACAATGCTGCAGCGAATGCCCACTCAGTTGATGGAGAGAGAGCAGAACAGATTGAAATTTCCTCAGTGAGTGAGCAGCCAGGAGGCAAGTCATCTGCATTTCAGTTGATGGTCAGAGCTTCCTTGCCCTCCTTTTCTGTGCTGCAGCTTCTAGGATCAGCAATCAGAACAGAGCTCTGTTTCCAGGACTTGCATGCTCAGAATCCTGGGGCAATACTTGACTCTTAGAATTGCACAGCTGCTGCAGCCGTCAAGCAGTTGCTTGCTCTCAGCTCTTCCCAATGCAGAGTTGTGAAAATTGTTTTGCTCTGTAGCAGTTGGCATGGAAGCCTCACTGCAGCGGGACGCAAGTTGCTTGAGGCTCTCTGCAGTGGCAGCAACGGAACGCACATCATTTCTAAAATTATGTGGATATTGGAAGGGCAGACAATGATTTGAATGAGCTTCTGTGCTTGCCACAGAGGGTGCAACAATGCCTATCTTAAACAAGATATGGGGTCTGTGGCAAAAAACTGGAGAGAGGGGGCAAGTGAAAAAAGAATTATTAGAGATTTATCTGTTATCGGGGCATCAGTGATTAAGGCACAATCCTATGCCTGTTTAGACGGGAAAAATGTCCTATACTACCTAGCATTCCCTGGCCAGTGCCACCAGGGAATGCTGGGAATTGCAGGACTTTTAAAAAAACCTAAACACCCATAGGCTGGCAGCCTTATTTGCCCTTTCCACATGCAAAACACGTCAGACACTACCGATGACAGCTCCCAAGTTTGCTATGGGGTAGCCTCCCTTTTGAGATCTACTATTTTTCTAAATACCCCTATGCAGCTTTTAATGATCTTTCTGTCACTTTTGGCTCTACTAATAGAAATAGATTATGCAGGAAATGACAAAGTCCAAATATAGATTGTAGACCTTTGACATAGATACAGAAGTTATGTAGTTAAATACACACACAAAAGCTTATGTAAGAATAACTATGTTAATCTTTAAGCGTCACACAACTGTTGTTTTTGCTGCAATAGACTAGTGACTTCTGTGAAAACACAGAAATATTTTTATAGACACAATACCCAAGTAACTGTGGCCAGATGGTTTCCTCAGGCTGGTGCCCACCAGATGGTTTGGGCTTTGTACATATCAAACATGAGGAAGATATTTGGGATACATTTCTGCGGCCTTGGACTTCAATTCCCAGCATGCTCCAGCCAGCAGAAGACATCTGGGGGCACCCACCTTGAATACGGGTGGTTTTTAGTAACAATTCCAGGCTGAATCTAACCAGCTCTCACCCATCTTCATAGTGTCCCCTCGCCTTTGAAATGCAGCAGTCTCTGTCCATCGCATCCCTTCCCTGCTTATATCACAATCGCTAACTTAACCTTCGGAAACCTCCGCCTGGAAGAACGGCGTCACACACACCTTCCCATTCATAGCTTGAGAGCAACGTGTCTTCATTCAAGACTGCCTTCCCCCGCGACCAAGGGTGAGCGAGAGACCACGCCCAGCGCCCTACGATTGGCTCGTCGCGGCTACAGCGCTTTGCGACATGCTTCAGCGGAATCGGCGGAGCGCAGGCCAGAGGTGGGAGGGCGGGGCCGAGGCCGCGGAGCCCGGATGTGAACTGGTTGGCAGGAGAGCGAGTCGACGAGGAACTAGATTAGATTAGGGGCAGGAGGAGAACGAGGCTGGGCAGGGGCGGGGCCCATGGAGGGAGAGCGAGGGCCTCTCAGGGTAAGAACTGATTTGGGACTGGGGCGGTTGTGGGGGAGGGGGTTCCTGGGCTGGGCTATGGCAACTAGTTGTGGGCTGGAAGGGTGGCGAGTGAGGGGCTGCCTTTAAGGTTGAGGGTGAGGAGAGTTGCTCTGGATTTGAAATGCTGGATGGGTGAGGAAGTTACTTTTTTTCCCCCTAATATGGCGAGCAGGAAATAAAAGGGTGGAATTTGCGTTCTCCTGACCTGGGGCCATGTTTAGTGATGAGGGGTAGATACATCCTCAGAGGCACCCTCTTCCTGGCTACCCCGCATAATCTCTAATGCCTCAGCTCTGAACCCGCTCCCAGAGCTGGTTACTAAAACACTCGCTGGTGTTTTAACTGCTGGACTAGAAGGAGGGATGTGTGAGACATAATATACACGATAGTTTTAATTCACTTCATGTTGCTTTTCCTCTAAGGTGTATAAGATGACCTTTTAGTTGCACAACAAGCCTGTGAGGTAAGTTAGTTGATGAAAGCAAGTGACCTGTGCAAAACTAGTTAGCTTCATAGCCAAAAGGCATTTTATTTTATTCTTCACTAGCCTGATTTTCTTATATCTGCCCCTTCTGTTTTAGCCACTGCAGCACAATAGCTGGGATTTTGGGGCGGGGGGAGGGGCGGGCGGGTTGAAGGCTGCAGAGACATTGTGACAGTCTGGAGGAAAGGGGGGCAAGAGAACTAAAGGGGAGGATATTTGGCATGGCACAGAGGATAAGAAAGAGAAGGCAATATTGGCAAGCAAGTGGCTAGGTATAGGCCAGAAGTAGGCAACCTCGTACCATCCAGATATTTTAGACTGCAACTCTCAAAGCCCCAATCAGTCACCATGTTGGATGGGGCTGATGGGAGATGAAGACCAATGCATCAGGAAGGCACCAGCTTGTCTGCCACTGGTCTTGGCATTGCTTTGAGAGGAGAGTATTCAGATCCCAGAGTTAGCATGGAGACCCCATATTTTAGGAAGTGAATATTTGGGAGGTAGGCAGGCAGAAGAAGGCATAGGAAGTTAAGAATTAACCTGCATGACCTGGCCAGAGGTGAGTTTGAATGAGAAAATACTTTATAGGGAAGTTATGATTAAAACTCACACTTTGCTGTGAAGGTCATATAGTGGCTTTGGGCTGTCTCATGGTGTAACCTACCCTGTAGAGAGATCTTTGCTTAAACATTTTGCATTCTGCTCTTCAGCCCATAGCTTAATGCTTTTTTAAAGGATATACTAGTAATCTGGATTAAATAAAATCAAGTACTCTTGGAAGGGTAAAACAGAATAGCTCTGTAAGAAGGATGGGATACAGGAGAAAGTAAGAAAAACCAGTGAGACCTTGATGAGGCATGTCAGGGTACTGGATATGAGTCTATTATCCATGAAGTGGAAGGTCTCTGTCTGAAGAAAATTGAGTTGTTGTAAAAAATAAATTACTGAATGAGTTCACGTGGCCTGCAAAACCACTATGGGTTATAAGACATGGTGGTTTGTTGTGTCATATGATATTGGACATTTCCTGTAACAAGCCATCCTGACAGCCCATGGCTTGTTCTAGGCCATGTTTCAACCACAGTTGGCATGTTGTCTGAACCCTGGCAACTGTTCCTATTGTGAATGAAGAGACATGACAAGTGAGCCTCTTGGAAAGAGTGAAAAACCCCATTGCCATCTTGCCAAGTTTGGCTGGGGCATGCCAGTGACACTTCAGGGTTACTTTTATTCACTGGGCGTCCCCTGTTAAAATTGCAAGGTCTTTTCATTCATTGTGGTTCCCTCCTCCATTTTCCCCCTAGGGATTGTGATCTCCACTTTGACAGCCAGTGACAGCCCGTTCATAGTCCTCAAGTGGTACACTGGAGGGGTTGACAGTGGTGGTTAACATTTTTTAAAAATATGCCTACAGTGCATACAAATATTTTCATACTTTATTTGTTTAGTAAGACTTGTGCTTTCTCCTGACAGTTGTCAAGAGACAAACTTTCAGAGGAAGGAGTCTTCCCACAAATGGTCCTTGTTCATAAAATGGAGGTGGCAGGATTTATACTCTTTTTACTGTGAGATTCTCAAATTGTTCATTTTTCCCTGACTGTCCTCAGGTTCTTTTGCATTTTGTATATTTCCTGGAGACTAACTACTTAGGAAAGTGTAAAAGTACAACTCACCCCATTTTGAGGACAAAATAGTTTTGATAGCTCCCTTTTAAAATTGGGTTTTAACAGGGCAATGGGTTTTTTGTTTTTGCTTTGACAGGGAGCAGACAAGTCAGTTCTGCAGTGGAGTCCTCTGGGATACCCACAGGTGGACTGAGAGAGAAGGAAGGGACAAATAATCCAGGGTGAGCCTAGTTTCTGTTGGGTGCAGTGGGGGTTCCTTCGGGCAGCAGCCAATCCATCATGACTCATGCCAGGGTAGGTTAGCATGATGTGCAACCTTGCCCACTGACTGTCTATTCTTTATTTGATTTTTAAAATTTTACTAAACATATATTGTACCTTTTTATCAAGAAACTGAAGACAATAGACATGGGGTGTCCCAAGTGGTCCATTCAGCCTCTGGCTTGACCTGAATCTATCTTAAGTTCAGCAAAGTGGCTGTGTCATGTGCTGTCAGAGACAGCCCTGGGCATGCACTTGGAGTTCAGTTTTATAATGCAGTGTAACATAACTCAATGCAGGATGAAGATTCGATTATTAGTTTATTGTAGTGACTGGAACAGCCAAGCTGCCAGGTATGCTACCACCCCTGCTTTCCCCAACTTGGTGCTCTGCAGGGATGATGGCGGTTGGGGAAAGCTGTATTAGGTGGTGATTTCCATAAGTACCAGGAAATGACTGTCTCTGGTACCCTGTGTTCGCTTTGCTAATTCACTATCCAGTTTCAAGAGTCAATGTGTTGTAGTGTTAGAGTGCTAGACTGGGATGTTAGAATGTTGGACCAGGTTTTATTGTATCCCTACCTGCAACTTCAGCATATTGGCTGACATCTCTAGGTTGTAGGATTCCTTGTGAAAGTCACCTAATTGGAAATTGATTCCTTTTTAAACATAGACTTTTCTCATAGGTAGATTCTTCCAGCCAAAATGGATGATTTAAACCTGCACTACAGATTTCTGAACTGGAGGAGGAGAATCCGGGAGATCAGAGAAGTTCGAGCTGTCCGTTATCAAGAGAGGTTCAAACATATCCTTGTTGATGGAGATACATTAAGGTGATTCTTGGTGCTGAGGAATCTGGATGAATGAAGTCCTCTGTCAAAAATTTAAATAACAATTGACGTGTGCTCTGTATTTATTTAAGATAAGCTCCATTCTGAGAGTACTGTGTACCTCTTCTGCCCTTATTCTGTTGTTTTTGCTTGGGCATAGTAATAATGGATAATGAAGCCTGAGTTCTTTTAAAGCTTATTTGCACTTTTTTTTAACAGAAAGTTGGTCCAGTCTTTCTGTACATTGTTTTGAATGTGTGGAATGAAAGGGCAAATCTTTGCAATAACTTGGCCTCTCCTGTAGCTTGTTTTCAGACAATGCAAGCGGCAAACATTTTATTGCCACAGTAGCTGTACCAGCTTTCCCCATTCCAATGCTCTTTAGATGAGTTGGGTTGCATCTCCCATACTCTCTGACCAATGTGAGAGTTGTAGTTCAAAACAACTGGAAAGTGATGGTGGGAAAGACTGGCATATATCAGAATAACCATTTATCTGTGTGAAGGGCATTGTGGAGGACTGTGGGGGAGTCCCTGTTATCTCCCTGCTTCCTCTCCCAGCCCCAATAACTTCCCTGGGGGGAGTCTCTGGATGGAGCTAAGGACTCCATGGACTAGACGGGATCCTCCATGTGCTGGACTAGGCTTGTGGGCTGTTGGTTTCCCATCCCTCTTCTTGAGTATGATCATTTGATGGAGCCTGCATGCTCTTTCAAGGTATCATCATTTGTGTCAAAATGTATCCCACTCCAGATCTTGTCAGACACCTGAGAAAACCAAAGTTGCCCATTTCTGATTTACCTTATTGGAGATGAAAGATCATTTGCCCTCTTTCAATCTATCACCTGGTTGCCTTCCCTTTAGTTGGTAAACAAGTCAGAGGATGAGCTGCGTTCTGGGGTAACGAATTCTCCTCGTGGCTGCCCTCACACCAGATGCTGAAGGTCTTGACAGGACTGCACCCTATGCCAGTGTTTGGGTTCTTTTGTCCTGATGCACCTTTGCCCAGTTCACTGCCATGGAACAAATATTTCAACAGCAGTGTACTTGGCAGAAGACAGGTGCAAAAGTTGGGAGGAGTATAAGCAGTCTGTTGCCAGTTGTGCATTGCCTCCAGTGTGACTTCCTCTCCAGTCTACACTCCTTTCTTTCATATAAGCTTCTCACTTTGTGTGGCCTGAATAGCAGTGAACTGGACTTTATATCTTTCTGCAGTTACCAGGGAAACTCTGGTGAAGTCGGCTGTTATGTGGCTCCTCGTCCACTGACCAAAGACAACAATTACTTTGAGGTAATTTGCTTGCTTTTTCTCTCAGTTGGAGTGGTCATTCTTGAAATAGTGGCGCCAGAACCACTTCCCAAAAGATTTTTTCTTCTTGTGCCTTCTTGTCTTGTTTCAGTTGTTGCAGTGAGCAGGACTAGGGTTAATGAATGGAAATTGTAGGGGACCTTGGCTAAACTCTAGGAAAAATGTATTCATGGTAAGAACTACCTCCACCCCTCCTTCTGCCCTACACTGGATGCTCTTAGGTCTCTGAGTTGGAGGCTTATGAGCACTGGGGATGCAGTTAAGACTGTATTCTCTGTGCTCTGAATAGAGAATTTACATTGCAGGATTCTTGCATTGGGAGGCAGAGAGAAAACAATTTTTTATTTTATTTATCGATTTGGTGCTTTCCCACCAAACATGTAGTACTTTTTGCTAGCTTACTTCCTACAATCCTGTAGTGTAGAACTGGGGCTAAATGGATCATATTTGCCTTTTACAGTAAAGGTAGGGCAGTGGGATGGGCACTGGAACATCAGTCTCATTCCTAACCTGCCAGGTCACACTGGCACTCAGCTGGAGGCTCCTCTTAGTCTGTGGCTGACATATCCAGTCAGTCCCACAGGGTTTTCAAAAAGATTTTCTTTTTAATGGTGGGTCCCTATTACACCTATTTCCCTAGCAGATAGGGAAATGTGAGGCTGAAAGATCAGTTGCTTGCCTAATGCCACCTACTGAGTTCATGACAGGGGTGACATATGCACCGGAGAGGATTTGGCTTGCAAGTCAGTCATATAGGAATAAACTTTTGGCTGCTAGACATCATGGCTCGGTGTGGGGGAATGGCTAGGATCATTTGGACTGGAGATCTTAACCTGGCCTGAGGATTGGAGCTTTAATACTCCCCCATCCCCCAGTTCACAATTTGCATGGAAAGAACCGCATCAGTGGCTCTCCAAAACTGGGAAAGAGATCTCGGAGAGGGTTAGAGGGTGGGGAGGAGACTGGAGTGGCCAGGCATTGAGGAAACCTGACACTGCCGCAGCCTCCTCCCTCCACCTCTAAAGGGGCCAGGCTAGACAGCCAAACAGCCAAAAACAGCTGCATAGGAAAAATGCCAAGCTGGAAGAGCAGGGAGGTGCTCTTTCTGTTCTGCATAGGATGCCCATTATCCTGAGTTTGGAGTCTTGGGGGCAATCCAACTGGATTGTGACATTAATTATGTTACAGTAACTTGCATATCTAGGCAAGGCAATACCATTTCTATTATATAAGTCTTTTCCTTGGTTTTTGCATAAGGCAAGGTTAATAAAACCCTTGCTTTGCTCCTTTTCACAATTGATAGGCAATCAAACCTTCTGCCCGGAGTGGAGTGCTACAGTTTTGTTTCTTGGTTATATTCATTCATAGAATCACAGAATACAGTGGTATCTTGACTCACAAACGCCTTGGGTCACGAACAAACATTTCATGAAAATTTTGACTTGGGTCCCAAACTTCGCTTTGGGTGGCGACCAAGATCGCAGCCATCTCCGCCCCCCCCCCCCCCCCGAGTAGAGAGATGGCCACAATTGCAGTCACGTTCGTGCAGGGAACACATGCATGATCACTGCTGTGCTGTGCCTGTCTTTCCTGCAGGAGTGCGCCTGTAATCATGCACGTCTTCCCTGCATGAATGCAACTGTGACCCTGGCCATCTCCCCACTTGGGGAGATGGCCGCGATTGTACTGGTTGAGGGGGGGTGGAGATGGCCGAGATTGCCCCCATCTTTCCTTGCACTTCACAAGGATGGGGAAAAGGTCCTTTGGAGATGCTCTAGTGAGCTTTGTCCAGAAGACTTTAAACTGAGCTGGCGGGGCGGGGGGTGGGTTCAGACCCTCCAGAAACGTGTCTGCACTGGACAAATGTGGGGAGAAGATCAGGGCTCTGGGAGCAGGGCTTTAGAGGTACTGCAGGGACTGACAGGACTCCTACAGAGAGGGGCCAGGTATCAGGGAGGATGGGAGGAAGGAGGAGGCCGGGAACTCCAAGGAAAGGAAGCGGTGGGAAGGAGTTGAGGTGCATGTACACCAATGCTAGGAGCATGGGTAATAAGCAGGAAGAGCTTGAAGCTCTCCTGGGAATAGGAGGTATGACCTGGTGGGAATCACAGAAACTTGGTGGGATGAAAGGCAAGTCTGGAATGTGAACATAGAGGGGTATCACCTTTTTAGAAAGGACAGGAAGGGAAAGAGAGGTGGGGGCGTGGCTTTATACGTCAGGGAAGGGATAGGATGCAGTGAGATAGAATGCAGCACGGATGGGGATTCGGTAGAGGCAGTCTGGGTGAAACTTAGGGGATTTGACAGGGAAAGGGACCTGACAGTGGGGATATGTTATCGCCCTCCAGGTCAACTTGAGACCCTGGATGATGTCCTGACAGGCCAGATTCTAAGGATATCTCGGGGGAGAGACAGAGTAATTATGGGGGATTTCAATCTCCCGGATATTAGTTGGGAGACTCACTCGGTGGTGACAGCCAGGTCACATCACTTCCTAAAAGCTATAGAGGGAGGGTTTTTCACACAGAGGGTCCGAGAGGTGACAAGGGTGGGGAACACCCTTGACTTGGTCTTGACCAATAGAGAGGAGCTGATAGATGAAGTACAGATTAGGGGAGCTCTGGATGCGACTGATCACTCCATCCTTTGCTTTAAGATCAGGGGACTGGGGATGTGCAGCAGGTCGAGCACTAGAAGCTGGGACTTCAAGAGGGCCAACTTTGGCCAACTGAAGGCCAGACTGGAGAAAGTCTCCTGGGATAGGTTACTAGAAGGTAAGCAAGTTGAGGAGGGGCGGATAGCACTCAAAAGGGAGGTTTTGGAGGAGCAAGCCTTGACGATACCTCGTTAGTAAGGTGGGGAGGCGGAGGAGAGTGCCGCCATGGATGCAAAAGGAGGTGGTTAGAGGGATTAGACAAAAGAGGAACCTCCGTAGGAAATGGGTACTGGGGAAAATAGACAAAAGGGTATACTGGGAGGAGGAGGCCCGTTGCAGAAGGATTCTTCACAAGGCTAAGGCTGATTACGAGCTGAGACTTGCCAAGAATATCAAGAGCAACAAAAAGGGCTTCTTTCAGCATGTAAATAGGAAGAGGAAGGGGAGACAAGTGGTGAGACCACTAAATAAGGAGGAAGGCGATCCTGTGACTGATATGAGGGAACAGGCACAGATGCTAAATGACTATTTTGCCTCTGTGTTCTCCCCAAAGCAGGAAGGGGGAGATCCGCATAGGAGATTAGATGAGGCTGGGGACTTAGGGGCACAAATTAGAGTCACCCCCCTTGAAGTCGAGGGGCTCCTCAGGGCATTGGACATTACAAAGGTGCCAGGCCCTGATGGGTTACACCCGAGAGTACTTACAGAGTTGGCAGGGGTTCTTTCACGCCCGCTGGACTTCATTTTTGAGGCCTCGTGGAGAACGAGTGAAGTTCCAGAGGACTGGAGGGTGGCATTGGTGGTCCCAATTTTCAAAAAGGGTAGTAGAAGGGACATGGGGAATTACAGACCTGTTAACCTTATGTCCATTGTAGGAAAAACAATGGAAAGGCTCATAATAGAGAGAGATCTAGTGATGCTAGATAGGGAAGGGAGGCTGACAGCCACACAACACGGCTTCCACAAAAACAGGTCCTGCCAGACAAACCTTGTGGAATTCTATGACAAGGATTCAAGATGGCTAGATGGAGGGGATGGAGGGGATGTGGTTTACCTGGATTTCAGCAAGGCCTTTGAAAAAGTGCCCCATGATATCCTGGTGGAGAAACTGAGGAGTTTTGGGATACATCAAAGATGGATTAGGGCATGGTTGACTGACCGAAAGCAGAGGGTAACCATTAGTGGGAAAGCATCGGGATGGCAGCCAGTGACAAGTGGGGTCCCCCAGGGCTCTGTCCTGGGGCCGATCCTGTTTGATCTTTTCATAAATGACATGGAAGAAGGGGTGAACAGATCAAATTCACAGACAATATTAAAACTGGAGCAGTGGCCACAACTGAGGAACAGGTACTCCAGATCCAAAAGGATCTGGTCAGACTATGGAAGTGGGCAGGAGACAACAGGATGGCATTCAATGTGGAAAAGTGCAAGGTCTTGCACTTGGGGCATAGGAATAGCTGTCATAAGTACAGGTTAGGTGACAAGTGGCTGGAGAGCAGCACTTGTGAAAGGGACCTTGGGGTGCTGGTTGACTGAAGGCTAAACATGAGTCAGCAGTGTGATGCGGTGGTCAAGAGGGCGAACACCACCCTTGGTTGCATAGCCAGAAGTGTGGCTTCTAGATCGAGAGCGGTATTACTACCACTCTATACAACTCTGGTGTGCCCTCAACTGGAGTATTGTGCTCAGTTTTGGGCCCCTCATTACAGGAAGGATATAGCCAGGTTAGAGTTAGTGCAGCGTAGGGCCACAAGGTTGGTGGCCGGGTTGCAGGGGATGCCGTATGAGGCGAGACTGAGGGAACTGGGTCTCTTCAGCCTGGAGAAGAGGAGACTCAGAGGGGATCTGTTTGTGACATACAGGTATGTGAGGGGATGTCACATGGAGCTGGGTAGAGACCTGCTCTCCCCTGCAGAGGAAGGCAGGACGCACTCCAATGGAGCAAAGCTCAGGGAACCCAGGTTCCATTTGGATGCCAGGAAGCACTTCCTGACAGTCAGGACCCCGAGGGTGTGGAATGGGCTTCCACGAGAGGTCGTTGAGGCCCCATCGGTGCGGGTGTTCAAAGATAGGCTGGACGTCCACATGGTGGGCATGTCGTGAGCGGAGCCAGCTGGAGCCGGGGGTCAGACTAGATGGCCTGAGAGGTCCCTTCTGACTCACTCCGTTTCTGTGTTTCTAAATCATTAATAAAGATGTTGAAGAGCACTGGGCCCAGGACTGAACCCTGTGGCACCCCACTAGTTACCTCCATCTAGTTTGAGAAAGTGCCATTGATGAGCACTCTTTCTTTCTGATTTAGCATCCAATTTTGGATCCACTTACAGTTTTTCTATCTAGACCACTTTTTGCTCATTTGCTCCATCATCTTCTAGGTATCGATTGTGGACAGTGGTGTGCGGGGGACCATTGCAGTGGGGCTGGTGCCTCAGTACTATAGCCTGGACCATCAGCCCGGATGGCTGCCGGATTCAGTTGCCTACCATGCCGATGATGGCAAGTGAGTTAATAACTTGCCTTGCAGAAATTTCAGAGCCATCCCACATGTGTTGCTTTCTCTAGATGTGTGTAGGAAAGAAGTAGGCCTGCTCTCCTATTAAGAAGTTTTGGTTAAAAAATGAATTTTGGTTAAGAAATGAATTTTGGGTAAGAAATACATTGAAAGTGGAAAAAAATCTTACTTTGTTAACTTTTAGATTAGATGTTCTAACCTTGGGTCCCTAGAGTTTGGACTATGACTTCCATGGCCCCCAGTGACTGGGGATGGTGAAAGTTGTAACCTAACAAAAATCTGACAGTCCAGTCACTGTTTTAGGTAATATGGCTATGTGTACATGTGTGTATGTGCAAGTTTTAATTATAAAAATAGCAGGGTTTTTGCATTTTAACAATCTGCTCTTTTATTTAATGGGCAGCTTTTTGTAGTAAAAAATGCCTTTAACCCATTTGGTGTACCAGTGAATTGACCAAGCAGGACAGCCCTAGAAGTAACTCATTGTCTGCTGTCATATTTGTGTGTGCTTGATTTATTTTGTGTGCATGTGGGGAGGGGAGCAATTGAATTGGCAGCATGTTCCCAGCATGTGCACATACAGTAAAATACGCACATTTGGAACATTTCTCCCAGTGGTGTGCACTGTTGTTTCTTTCCCGTTAGGTGTTATGTGGGTGGAAATTGGGGCATGATGCTTTTTTCTGGGAGACTCACCTGGTGTCAACTTCGCTAGCATTTGTATACTAGGTGAAGACCTGTTAAAGAATGCCTCAAGGTTTACAACATTGCTAACAATTAAAACTTTTAATTGTTTGAAGAAGTGGCCAGTTGTGTTGTCTGGGATTTTATACTGCAACATTTTAGATTGATTCATTTTAAACGTTCTTTAGTTTTTTTCAATGTATTTAATTTGTTGACTGCACTTTGACTGAAGCTGCCTCGAAGGCTTATAATACATATAAGATTCTAAGAGACTGGCCTGTTTGAGACAAGTGGCTGTATTAAAAGTACTGTATCCTGCCCCTTTCTTGCCTTGTTGACTTCACCAGGCCCTCTATATTCTTTAGCTCGTGCTAGATTTCCATTTGTCATGGTAGCTACTGAGGAGGGCAGCTTCTGGACTGAAGGGTCTACCAGTTAGCATTGTCCATCTATTGTGCCTTTCTGATAAGCATTGAATTCAAGGCTCCAGAGAACAAAAGGGCTGGGATTCAAGTCATGCCCTCCCAGCAAGGAAATATTGGTAAGGACATCTTATGCCTTTACTGGGCTCTTCTGCTTTGGTGAGGGAATAGGCATAGTCTATTCAGCTGTGAGTTTGCCAGACTAGGAATGTTCTTCCATATGATTATAGACCCCTTCTCCATCACCCTCTTAGTTATATCAGCATTGTGCATCTTACAAAGCCTGTGTGAAACTAATTGGTTGATCTCCTGTAAAAGTTCCCTTTGGGATCTGCCTGTGTCTTTGTTCATCCAGACTTTACAATGGCCGAGCCAAGGGTCGCCAATTTGGAACAAAATGCAGCTCCGGGGACAGGATCGGCTGTGGGATTGAGCCAGTGTCATTTGAAGTCCAAACAGCGCAGATATTCTTCACCAAGAATGGAAAGAGGGTGAGTTCTGAAGCTTCTCCATCGCATGTTGAAGGAAAACAGTTCCAGGGAAAGGTCTGAAGCAGGGTAGGCAGCGTGATGCCTGCAACCACCTATGTGCCTCCAGATACCCTGTTTGGTGCCTGTAAAGGTAGCCTTCCCCTCCCATTTGGAAAAAAAGACACATTGTCTTACTGACAGCTAGGATCCCTGTGTAAGAGAGTTCTGTTGGTGCTGAGAACTGTGGGTTGCAAGGATTTGTTTTGTGTGTTGAGCCTTGGGCCCCACCTCTGCTTTACACTCAGACTGGGGCAGGATTCTTGGGCACTGTCACACCTCTCATGGCAGCCATATTGTAGTGATGCCCAGGAGAGTTCCTGAAATTGCCAAATATGCTCATGGCCAAAAAGCTTGGCTATCCCTTGATTAGACTCTGGATGCTTCTAAAATACATAAATAAATAAAAACAAACAAATGGGAGAATTCCCCAATGCTATATTAATAGCTTGGGCAGCTGCTACCATTTTTCTTCCTAAGGTATTCCTTAAATGCAATCTATTGCACATCATTTCCGTAGATGGGATGTATATGAATACCTAAAGCACAACAGTGATGCTTGGTGAATTGTGGACATTTCTTGCGTTTTGAGGCATCTTCAGATTTTAAAGACACATAAGGCAGTAGCTTTAGTGAAGCTAAATGAATTGGAGTCTGGTCAAGTCCTGGATGGGATGACTTCCTGGGAATCCCAGATATGGTGCCTTGAGTTGCAGTGAAGGAAGGGTGCATAACAGTGGAAGAAGGAAAATAATGTGCTTTTCCTCCAGGCTGTCTCTGTGCCAACCCATTCATTTCATGACTGAGATGAGATTTGATCAGGGGATCCTCTTGCTCATGCTCTTGGGGCCATAGAGTGTGATTGCCTACTTGCTGTTGCTTAGTAGTAGAACACCTGGTCTACCATGCAGAAGATCCCTGGTTCTGCCTCCAGCATCTCATGGTACAACTGGGAAAAGTTCCTGCCTGGAACCCTGGAGAACTGTGGCTGCCAGTCAGTGTTGGCTGTGCTGGGCTAGATGGGACAAAGATCTGCCACACTCGGAGGTAGTTTCCTATGTTCCCAGAGGTGGTAAGATTCTGGATTGTACCAATTTGGTTTACAGGTGGAGCTGCATTTCTTAATGCTTCCCTACCTGTATGTAGGATATTAAACATATCATGGAGAGATGCTCACTCTGGTGTGCCTTTTGCTCTACCTTGTTAGCTTTCTAAATGCAGGGTGTGTGTGTTTTTTTTTAATTGAATTAAAAAATGTGAGTTCCCTCTCCACCTACAGTGAAGTGGTACAAGCCAAAAACTCTGCCAATTCACTCTGCCACTTCATTCTGTGCAATTTGTAGAACAGCTTTTAGCCAATGCACCACATGAAGTGCTTAGCAGAACACTTGCAGTGCCTGTGCATGATGAAGAGCTTCCCTTCCTCCTGCAGGTTGGCTCAACAATAATGCCACTTTCTCCAGAGGGGCTCTTCCCAGCTGTAGGGATGCACTCTCTGGGGGAAGAGGTCCGTCTCCATCTTCACGCAGAATTGGGCAACGAAGAGGAGGATGACAGTATCATGATGGTAGATAGCTACGAGGATGAATGGGGCCGACTCCACGATGTAAAAGTCTGCGGCACAGTGAGTGAGCATCTTTCAGAAGGGTGGAAAGTGCTGGACATCCCAGTTGGGGCATCTTGTGTTTTGGGGAGGCCTTGAATAATAAAGACTCATCTACAGAACAGCTACATATGCCCCCAAGTAGCACTGAATTGCCAGGAGGATGCTACAATCTGTCCTCTTGAGTTAAAAAGGTAGGGTAGTGGACTTTACATATTTCTGGGATGCCTCTGCATACAAATATAGCTATAGATATAAGCAAATTAAAACATAAGCTCCCCATTCTGCCTAGCATAGAATTTCGAGGACAAATAGAATATTACAAAGTCAGTTGCTGAGGTGGGGGAAAGGAAAGTGAAGGGGCGGGGGGGGGGATTTGGCCTGCTGAAGGCCCAAGCACCTTAACATCCTGCCCAGACTAGGTAGTATTGGGTACTGTACCTTAAATTTAATGCCCCCCCCCCCCCCCAATTATGCACTATAGAGTGATGTTTTGCAAGGCAGGAATGGAGAAAGAACACCCTTATCTCCAGGATGTGTCTCTCTCTTTCACACACACACACACACACACACACACACACACATCAAAAAAAGTTTATGTTCAAAGCTGGCAGCTAGTCCATCCAGTGCTACATATCCAGTGCTTCCCCTCCCAGCAGGGAAGGTGTCAGGTACTTGGGAGAAGGTGGTAGCTTTGCATTCACCTGCCCCTCTGCAGTGCTGTCCCAGCCTGAATAGCACAGCAAAACTCCTGTTCTGGTTTGGCTGAAGGCCTGAACCAGAGAATTCTTCTTAGGAGTGGGGCTGCATTGCCATGTTTGTGCTGCGGGTCCCACCTGTTAGTCCTAATAGCTAGGAGTACTCTTGGATGTTGTGGGTGAATGCAGGAAGCCATCCTTGCCTGTGAGATTTCTGGTATCTCAGAGTGCCAGGCAAGGTGCATTGTTGGTCTGTCTTGGCATGTCCTAGGTTAGCAGTATCAAACTGAAAGCTATAAAACACTTTCCTGTGTTGTTTTGTTTTTAAATATGCAATTCCATGGCATCTGTGCAGCTCTCCCTGCCTCTTTAGATTTCCTGTGGCTCAAAACACAGTGGTGGGCTAATTTTCTTGTGTGATGGAGCAGCAGAGCACCTGCCAATATGTCAGCTGCTGTGGAGGATGAGGATGAGCAGAAAGGCTTGGGCTGGTATAGTCTGAGCTGCAGCACAGTAGCAACAAGGAAAGGGTGGCTGTTTGTATGTGTGATGGTGCAGAACCAAAGGATGCTGGCAACGATGATGCATTTAGCATTGGATCTGGAGGAGGCTTCTTCTGTCTTCATTTTGAAACTGGACTCTTGCGAAACTCACTGGAATCTGAAAAGGAACCAGTTGAGCCTGGGCCTGTTCTTCTCCCTGCAGCAAAGCAGCATCAGGAAGCACAGAGTAACTTAGAAGTGGGGAGGCCAGGCAGCACCCCTCTAGGGGCCCTGATCAAATCCATGGGCTGCTAGCTTTTAGTTCCAGTATCAGCATATTTGAGGCTCTTCTTGTTCTCATTTAAAAGCTGTTTTTCTGTCTCCTGTGTTCTCAAATTGAGGTTTGGCAACATACAAAGAGAATCTGCTGAAATCCCAATGGAGGCAAGCAGAGTACAGCAGCTTTTCTCTTTCTTCAGGGTGATGGGTGGGGTAGAAAATGAGAAGTGGCACGATCCTGGGTTTGTGCAGGGTCAAGCTAGTGACTTGGTGATAGCATGAGTGCATGCCCCACATGCTCAGTGGCACTTACTCTTCACATGGTCTGAGTCTGGTGTGTTTTGGGAGCCTTGCTCCCCACCTATCCCCTTCTTGAGACTGCATATTTTCCCTTCATTCTTCAACATAACTTGACATTGGGTGCCCGCAGGCATAAAGCTCGTGATAAGGAGTAGTGCCCCTTCATGAAAACCTCATGACTCCTGCTACAGTTGCAGATGGATTTGTTTGTGACTGCATTTGGAAAGAAGCTGCTGCACTTTTGTTAATCCTACCCCCTGCTTGCACCATTACCCTTTCCCAGAAATTCCTCATCTTGTTTGCTGTTTTTCAAGCAACAACAACAAAGCCGTAAATTATTACTCTGGTGGTAAATCTGTGCCTGCACTGTACTACTTTAGACTGCAAGTCTGGGCCTGGACATAGTCAAATGCTTCTCTGTACCATTTTTAAAACAATCTTTGCATATAGGAAACTAGCATGTCAGGGTTAAAGATGCCAGTTCTTTCTGTATTTTATTTTATTTTTGCATAGGGGCATAATAAATCTGTTGCACTCAAGGACCACATTTACCAGTTTAATGAGAACTGAACCGAAGTAAGTCTGGATTAGCTGAGTATACTTGAGATGAAAAAGTGGCCTCGAATGGTACCTAGGCATTGAATCAGAAGTTCTTTCCTGCATTTCATTTTGATTACTTCAGAATCTGCAGTCTCTGTGCAATTACTACTCTATTATGCAGTGTAGGGCAGGATCCTGGATTTTGACTGGGGAGACCCAGTTTGAGTCTCCACTTAGCTATGAAGCTTTACTGGGCAGTCTTGTTCATTCTTGCAGCCTAACCCTTGTCTGCCAGGCATGTTGTGAGAATAATAGTGTGAATAGTGTATGGAACATGAATAGAGAGTCATGTACGAGAGAAAAGAGAGATCCTTTGAAAGCCTTCCTTGGAAAGCAATATCACTCTTGGTTGTTTTTTCTGTTTTTTTCCACCGAGAGGTGGCATAATTGTAGTAGTAGATATCATGGCTGTGAAAGCTAAGGTTGGTAGCATGGATGAAGTGAGAGCTGTATGGTGTAGTGGTTAAGAGCACAGGTCTGGGACCCAGGCAATCTGGGTTCTCGTCCCCCCTCAGCCATGGAGCCCACTGGGTGACTTTGGACCTGTCACCAACTCTCAGCCCAACCTATCTCATAGGGTTCTTCATGTGAGGATAAGATGGAGAGCAGCAGCAGGAGAATGATGTAAGCCACTTTGAGTTCTTTAAAAATGAAAAAGACGGGATATACAATAAGTAAATAAGAAGTAAAGAAACCTTCCCATCAGACTCTGTTACTACACAAAGAGCTTTCTTTCTTCTACCAAACCCATGAGGGCCAGAATCTTACACATCTGTTGGAGAACAAAAACTGGAATTCTCAGTGGTTGAATGGATTAACTCTCTGCGGGAAGTTGGCTTCTGTGTTTTGTGGTGGTGCAGAAAGCCCTCATCCCCACTGCCGGATATCAGTGTTGGCCACTGTCACTTTGGCCTTGGATTATCTGCACCAGATGTTTTTGCAGCTTCGCTTGTGAAAACATCCAGTGACAGACAGACGCTGATCTTGCATGCTAAAGTTGCCCTGCTGCTTGACACCCTCCAAGTCAGTAGAATGTGACTTGGAGTTGGGGAAGAAAGGAACATTCAAAATCTTAAGGCTGTTCTCAGTTTGTCCTTCCCACAGAAACCATAGGGAGCCATTTGGCACACTTACTCATTACAGCAAGCTGCCCAATGTGCATCAGCAAACCTTGCGCTCTTCTCCACATTAAGAACGCCAAGTACTTTTGACCTTTTTTGATAGGGTCATGTTCTTGTCCTTGGGAATAAGAAGTTGGAATTGTGGAGCTGGTGGAAATAACGTGTATGTCCTTCTTTCAAGAAACAATGTTCTGTTCAACTATTTCAAAAAATGATGTCTTGGCACGTATCTAACATGTTTTTAAAAAAATTGGCATATCAAAATTGCAGAATGCGTGAAAACATTAGAAACCATAATGCTGGACTCAGCAGGATTCAGCTGGCTTCTTCTATCAGGACAACTCTATTGCAGTGGAAGGTTTCACCTAGTTTCATCTTCCAAAGTTCAAGCCAATTTTATACTTCAGCAATATGGGAAAAAAGTTAGAACTTGTATTGTTGTCAATAATTTGTTTTGTTGTAATTTTTTTTGTCGCTGCAACAATAAAGACAGGCTGACTCAGAAGTAGGTCATCAAATAACGTTCAAGAAAATAATGGGAAACATAAAAAAGTGTTCTCTTATTCCCGACAGGAAGGCGAGCCCATAAATTTGGCAATTTAAACATTCCTTTGTATTTCTAGCTTAGTCATGGATAGCATTTAGATCAGCATATGGAAGAATAATAATATGGGTCGGACATGACTTCGCGACTAACAACAACAACAACATGGAAGAATAATAAAAAGCAGGAGTTAAAATAAATTGATGCATGAATTTAAACAATAGATTTATGCATAATGGCATAATCCCAGCATTTGAAAAATCGTTTCCATCATTGTGCAATGCAAAGTTGTGTGCAAATACCATTGGCTTGGGACCTAGATACCTGAAGGAACACCTTTCATATTTGCCCTCCTGCCCCTTGAGATCAGCAGCAGAGGCTCTCCTCCAGGAACCCTTCGTGAAAGATATCAGGAGGCAAAGTACCCGGAGGAGGGCTTTCTCTGTGGTGGTTCCCCCATCTATGGAATGCGCTCCCCAGAGAGGTTTGCCTGGCGCTGTTGTTATTTGTTTCTCGGCGCCAGGTTAAGACCTTTTTATTCCAACGGTATTTTAATAAGTTTTAATATTGTTTTTTTTATGTTTTTAATTGCAGCCAGTGTGGGTCGGGGATTTTATTTATGCTATTATATTGTAAGCGGTCCTGAGGATTTTTTGTGATTAGGACAGCATATAAATATTTTAAATAAATAAATCGGCATAATTTCATGTGAGTCAGCAATGGATTTTGGAGTGGATGTCACACAAGGTACAATGAGAGAAACTTCTGCTGCTTTGCTCAGTGATCTTTGGGAAACCAAGTAGTATTCGATACACCTGTAGCTTTCTGTACTTTTTGCTTGTGTGTGAATGTGTGTGAGATTTTCAAAAATGGAGGTCTATGTGACACCCATAATGTTAACGTGCACCTTGCCTTTTGCTAGGTAATGCCCACAGGATCTCCTTAAATAAGGGTTTCTCCAGTTAGTGGGGCACATGCTGTGATCAGTGGTGGCTGTCACGCTTCCCTTCCCAGCTGCTCTGCATACGAATATTGGATATGTGAATTGATGGAATCACACTGAAAATTTCTGCTGTCAGCTTTGTGGCTGTCTGGAACCGTGGAGTTATACGGATTTACCAAGTGAAGGAGCAGATTCATCTTGTAACTGTGAATGTTGTAGCTGGAATGGAAGCCATCTTCAACTGGGTGCTCTCCAGGTGTGGTGAGCAACCACTGTGCCAGCATCCTCTGGAGCATCCCTGGAAGGCTGCAGGTAGGGGAAGGCAGCTCTGTGGTGACAACAACATGTGCTGTGCCCCAGAGGCCTACAGAAGCTTCTTAGGGTATTACTTGGGGATCAGCTAGTTTCATACGCTGGTGAAGGCGCTGCAGCCATTGCAAAGGCTACTAGATGCTGTCCCAAGCTTCTCATCTGGAGTTTTGTAGTAAAGAACATCTGTAAAGCTGGGCTTGATGAGGTGCCAAGGAGACATTCCAGACCTTTTCTCGAGAGCTGGTTGTTCTGCCAGACTGAAATGGTGACTGGAGTTCGACCCTTGAGAGCCAAGGCGTGCTTCTGTTGGGTCTCTTTGCCCCAACCAAGATTCTGAGCCATTTGCTCTTGCCAGCTGTTTCCTGTATACTATCTAGCTGCTGTATTACACCACAAATGCCCGAATGATGCATTGCCCTGAGATGGTGCTGGAAGACAGAAGGCAGTGAGTAGTCATGTAAATGGGCTCTGTTCCCATGTGCATCCTGAAACTGCTTTTAGTCCATGCCCTTCCTCTCTGCCTTCCAGCCTCCTGAGAGAGAAGAGTACACAGGCAGACGTGCAAATGGAGACATACTGAAATATTTCTAGAGTCAAGTGATGCGTTTTCCTGCTCTTGAACTTAATACTCTGTACTTCAGTCCAATAGGAATCTGAGTAGTTTTTAATATGTATTTAACATCATATACATAATGAAACAGAAAAAGATAAACAGTTGCAAAACACTCATATTTAAGTTGCTCTGCAGGCATAAACACAGGATAGGGCAGAAAGAAAATAACATCCAAAAGGCCTGGGAGAATAAAAAGGTGCACAAAGGATGTCAAACACAGCACCAGGCAAACCTGCCAGTGTAACGGTGCCACCACAAAGGAGGTCCTCCACCTACCTCTCATCCAACACTGGTAGGACCTGGATAAAGATGTCTGAAGCAAGATTTTAATACAGAGTGACTCGTGTGGTAGAAGGTGATTGGTTCTTGAGCTATCTGGGTCCCAAATTGTTTAGGGCCTTCCTTAGTGGTGAATGCAAGTACTTTGATTGTTCTCTGAGAGAGATCCAGTGCCAGGGCAGTCGTCGTATGACTGGCCATAAACGTTCCTTATATTTGGTCCTGGTTGTTTAGCTGTTGTGCTTTATTCCAGTTGTTTTCAAACCTTTCTTAGAAGCAACCCCACATGCCCTGTATTGCAGTGGTCCAAATGGGATGCCACTGGGGAAGTCGTGTGTGCTGCAGCCATCATGGAGTGAATGTCACATAGAGGGTTTGGATTGTCTTAAACAGTAGACACATGATGTCCTTGACCAAGCTTGAGTATTCTGACGATTAGTGAAAGTGCTGGCCCAGACAATAAATAATAGGCCTTTTTTTTCTTTAAGGAATTAGACTGTTGGTTACATTGGAAGGAAAACAGCAGCTGAGTTTAAAAACTGGCATTTGATATAGGAACTGTATTTGTTTTGTTCATAAAAATATTTTGGAAATTTAGTGCTGTAGCTGTTAAGAAAAACCCGGAGTCAGTTCTGAGACAAAATGCTCAGTTGCAAGGCATCTGATAGGCATCCAGGAATGGACGTGCCTGTACTTGGGTATGGGTTGAAGGGGCTGAATTAAACATGACAATGAGTTGCTGCATGGACATTGCCTGATATTGCCAGGTCAGTGCATCTAGTCTCTTGGGATTCTCGCAGCATAGCAGATTTTATGTGCTTTCTCTTTCCTTCTAGCAGTAGGTCAGTCAGCTAGCTCAGTGAAAGTCAGGTATCAAAATCCTCTGATCCAAAAGGACAAATGTCTTTAATCTTTTCAACTTAAAGTGAAAATTGTTTGACTGTGGATATGCACTCCATGGAGCAGAGACAGTTACTGTTAGGCAGAGTGCCACATATGCCAGTATTGCAGTGGATTGATATTGGGATTCACAGGATCAGTGAACTAGGTGCTTTGCAAAGACCAGATTTCACATTTTGGTACACTTTGGTACATATGGTTCCCCAACCTGGGACCCTCTCATGTTTTGTACTTCAACTTCCATCATTCCCAGCCAACAAGCGCAGTGGTCAGGAATGGAGGTGGTTGTAGTCCAGACCTCCTGGATGGCACCAGTGTGGAGAAGGCTGCTATAGAGAATGACAGAAACCCCAGGAAAAACTCTGATTTTCCTTGGACAAGCCAACTGACTTTAGATTTTTGTTGCCATATATAAAATTAGTATAAATTGCTTGCTGTTAAAAAAAAGTTTACTACTGCATTTCTTACCTTTTGTATAAGCAAAGACCTCATAAGCATTCTGAGTATAGTTAAGATACTGGTTGTATAGCAATTATCACAGTTTTATTCAGATAGCATTCTTGTTGCATCTCATTTCAGTTGTGTCCTTTGGAGTGTATGCAAACCTTGCATACAGCATTGCACATACAATACAATACTGTATGCACATACAGCATTGCATATACTGCATTGCACATACAATGCAGAAGTAATTGGAAAATATTTCTGCATTGCAGTCTTCTGAGTGGGGTGTGTGCGTGTGCATGGGGCGGGGGAGGGAAGGAGAGAGATTGAGAGAGAGAGAGAGAGAGAGAGAGAGAGTAACACTTGTGCCTTGCATGTGCCTAATCACTGGTGCTGTTAGGGAGGTTTTTATAGTGGAGGGTCAGGGCTAAGCGCATGCTGAATTACAGTGCAGTGTAATTCAAAACCTTGCATATTCCATGACCACCACAAAATGGCCTCTGCTGGGATTAAACTTCGAGTTTATTAAGGACAAATTTTTCTCAGCCCACCTTGTAGATTCTAATTTGCCTAAATCTGGAATGTGCTACCAGTTTTAAGTTCCTTCAGCAATGTTGGCAGGACATAAGGCTCATGTCATTGGCACAAAGAATGAGGCCTGCATGTGCTTATCTAAGAGGTTCACCTGTTTGTCTTGGACACTCTCTTGCTTGGCCAACATGTTCTTGCCTTCATCCGCTGGAAGCTTCCCCTTATAAACTATAGTTTGAAGTAAGTGCCATCAGGAAGGGCTCTGGGTGGAATTTCTTTTTCATAATTGTGAGTCTGACTGTAACTTAATGTGCTCTGCTAGAAGTGCAGCTTTGGATTAAGTGTTAAAAGGGTAGACAAGCTCACAGAGTGGCTGGGATAGCTAGGAATGAAACCTCTGTGTTCCGAAACAGCATACCTTTCCCTTACCAGAAGCTGAGAACAAACAGAAGACTATTTCCATTATTCCCTGCTTGTGACCTTCCCAGAGTTATCTGGCAGGCCACTGTTGGAGAAGGAATGTGGGATTTAGCCCCGTGGCTTGATTCAGCAGAGCGGTTCTTGATTGCATTTCTGAAATGGAAGCCATTGCCTCTAAAGGTTTTTTTTAAAGCATTTTTCTACACCCTCAGCCCCAGAAGTCTGAGAAGTCCATCTGCTTTCCAGAGCAAATTAGTCACTTTTCCTCCTTTATTTCTAAATTGTTGCCCTCTGCTTCATAAAGCTACCTTGGAACTCTTATGCTTTCCCATGTGGGCTCCTTTCATGCTATTGAAACAGATTACCACCTTTTCTCCTAAACATACTTAGTTGATGGGACTGATTAGGACACCTCCTTTCCAAATTTGTGTGCATACACATCTTCTTCACTTATGGTAGAGGAGGGATCTCTGGTTCCCTTAGATTCCCATCCTCTCCAGACTCCAACACATTGTGCTTTAAATTTATGCACAGATACCAGTCTGTTAATTAACTGTTAGTGAATTGTTGTTAATTTTGTGTGAGGCTTTTTTTTTTTTTAAAGCAGAGGTGAATTAATGTACCACATCCTATACAAGAAAGGTGTGGGTCGGGGGCAAAAACTGAGAGTTGGTGACAGTATTGTTAGCCAGTCCAGCCTTGGAAAGGTTCTGAAGTCTATGCCAGGATGAAAGTGGACCCCCTTCATGGAAACTTTCCAAGGTGGAACTCTATCGGAGCACAAGCCCACACTATCTAACACTTAGCCTGTAATGAGCTGGTGGTAGTGTTGGTGGGGAAAGGCCAGCATTCTACATTGCGGGGGAGAGTCACCTTCTGACCCCACTGTGTGACACCAACACTGTGCTTAGGCGAACTAGGAGGTAGTTAAGAGTGCCCTGCTGGAATACTTTCAGACCATAGAGGGGACTTGTGGTAGCTGTCCTGCCTGAACCCTGTTAGGTGTGAAGCAGCCCTCTGAGGAGAAGCTGTGACATTCCAACAGTGGTAGAAAATCAGCTCCCAAGGCTGCCCCTTTCCTCTTTCTGTCCTTCCAGTTACAGTGCCAGTTCCACTCATGTGGACTCCCTCGCTTTCTCCTGTCTCCCCGCACCCTTCCCTTAGTCTGTTGGAAAAATAAAAGGCATAACTTGAATTCTTCTGTTGGACAATTTTAATATTTTGTTTATTAAAGACCCACTCTTCAAAGGCTGGACCTGGGTTTTCAGCATGCTGGTGGGGGTGGGAGGTGGGCCTGGAATTGCTGTGCATCTCTTGAAAGCCCAGTGGCTGCCTCGTTCTGCAAAGTTTGTTGTCTTGGAATTTGGCATGTCTGGACTGTAGTAGCCTGAGGCATTCTCCTTTTCCATGGTCATCCTGCTGGAGAATTGGAAGCCCTCCTCTTTTCTCTCTTTTCTTTAACCAGCTCTCAAACTGGAACTTGGTGCGATCTCTGCAAAATCCGTTTCCTTCATTTGAGAATTTCTGCTATGTTGGCAACTCTGTTTTTCCCCCACAGATTGCATTAATCTCTACCTTGTGAGTTGCTGAAAAAATCCAGCAGAATTTTCTTCTCACAGGGCCTAGCCTAGGCTTGGCTTTCCATCCTCAGGAAGCAGGCCTTGCTGAGGAAAATTGTCTGGACACCGAGGTAAACTGTACAGGTCAGGAGGAGGTGGAGGAGGAGGAAGGGAGAGCAGGAGGCTGGGGCAACTACATTCTGGCCTTCACTTAATCTGCCAGTGCAGTTGCCATGGAAATCCCAGTAGCCTAGGGGCCACTCTCCATCTTAGACTTTGCTCTGGCTTGCTGGGCAGAGGTGATACCTGGCAGCTTTTGGTGGCCTTGCCCCCCCCCACTCCCCGCTGTGCCTGTGCCTTTAAAGTCAACTGCTCCATTAGAGCCTGTGTGGTGTAGTGGTGAAGAGCATGGGACTGGGACTCAGAGGATCTGGGTTCTAGTCCCCGCTCAGCCATGGAGCCAACTGGGTGACTTTGGGCCAGTCACAGACTCTCAGCCCAACCTACCTCACAGGGTTGTTGTGGGGATAAGATGGAAGAGGAGAGATGATGTAAGCTGTCTTGAGCCCTTTGCAGGAAAAAGGCAGGATATAAAATGCAATATAAATAAAATAAATAAATCTATTGGAGCAACTTTTACAGAGGAATGAATAGCAAAAGCAGAAAACTTACTGCCTTTTGAACTTCTGCTTATGGTGCTACAGTGAGAGGCATAGTCTGTCCTTCAGGCCACAGCAAACTTGCTGGCTGTCTCATGTTTTTTTGAAGTAGGAACCAAATCTGCTACTCTGAATTATTTCTTAGAATTATGGGGGTGTTTCCAACAGAACTCTTTAAACTTGCCATGAAAATAGAGTTCTGCGACCATAAGGGATTGTACAAATTTTCTATATAGTTTCGGTTCTGGTAATCATAGGAGAAGGGGATATGCAGGGGCAATATCCTTACCTGTTCAGGGCCTGCCTTCTGACATTAAGCTTTACCTATACGTTATCAAGTTTATCTTCAAAATTACTGTGGCTGGAAGCTTCTTTGCACATGCACATGCATATGCGAGTTCCAACAAAAACTAAGATTTTCAGGTTAGTGAATCCTATATCTAGTTTAGAAGTCTGTGTTTGCATAGTGCATTTGTGAAGACACTATATCTTTCTTTGTTTCTTCTGTGACATGTAAGTCCAGTTCAAACAGTGTATTTGATGTCGACATGAGTTCACTTTAAGGGGTATTGGGAGCTTTGCACATGCTGATCCCAGCAACACTGATCAGGTTCACACATAGCAATAACCCAGAGTATGGAGTGAATATGTGTAGTTGAATTCTGGATTGTTGTTATGTGTGAATCTAGAACTATGGGTTAACTGTGAATTGTTAACCACAAACAACTGAAAAAGAGACGTCATGGCTTCTTGTTGAACTATGAATTCTGGATTGTTTTACCTGTGTGAGCCCAGGGTTGTTCATGGGTTGTTTGACCAGGCTATAGAAGTGATGGGTGAGAGAAGAGACAAGCAGAGCAGAATTGGTCTACATACCAGAATTACAGCTCCGCAAAGGCATTTAGGATACAGGAAGAGAGTGATCAAAGGAGGAGGGAGACAGCCTAGGGACTGAGAAAAGTAAGCTGTGCTTTCTGTAATCATATGGCAGACAAATGGCAGGTAAACGCTGGATTGGCATTATATGTAGACCGCTATTAGTGTCCAGAGTAGGATGCCTCTTCAGAGAGGGATGATGAGTTTCATGATGGGGTGGAAAGCAAGAATGTGAACATATCTATTGCATTTGTTACATTGATATGACCAGCTTGTCAGTTTTAAGGAACACCACAATCTCTTCTGAGTAAGGTATGGTAAGCCTGATTTCCACTGGCTTGTGGGGAATGGGTCCAAGTGCAAAAGTAGGGGCTTGAGCCTTGGAAGATTGACTAAAGTGAGCCTTCTTGTTACTGATCTTTTCCCCTTTGCACTTGCAATGACTGAGTTGATACTTTCCCCAAAGCCTTCTATTAAATAGGAATGAAATAGCATTGTATTTTTAGACAGACCCAGCAAGTCATTCATCAGAACATTTTTCATTAGTGCTACTTTGGGGCTTGGTTGCCTCTCCATTCCTTTGGTCTCAATTTCCACTCCCCCAGGCTTGTTTGACATTTGTACTGGTGTTGTTGTTGTTGTTGTTGTGGTTGCCCTTGTAAAATGGTTTATTTTAAATTGTGAAAAAACCAAACCCTTCAATACAACTATTAATATCAACCATAATTTTCTAAAAATCTGAAACTTGTGCAAGAACATTGCTTTGCAATTGTTCTTCCTCTCTCCAAGGCCAGATCTTGTCAGGGTAGGTCACTTCTTGTGTTGAACTGCTTCTTGTTCCAGCTGTTTGAAATGTTTGCTTTGTGCTTAGATGGATGAGTGATTCTTGGAATCTGGTGGCAGCATGGAGAGCTAGTGGAAAGGGTCAGTGGCTTGCATTTTTTCCACAAGGCTGTATGAGCCAGGAAAGATTGCTTCAATATGTATCCATGCTTCAGGAGAGGTATCTGTGTGCATGCACAGATGTGCACTGGGAATTGGGATGCTTCTTGCAGATTAGAGCATGTTTGCTGTAGCTATTTATCTCTGGATTGCTGCTGGCACTACTGCTGTAGAATTCATGATTGAACAGTGTTTGTTTGATGTGCACATCCAGCATAGAGTTTCAGTCATCCCAGGGGTGTATGAAGAAACTATTTCTCTCCTCAATCCAACTCTTCATTTATTTTTCTATTTAAAACGGAAGCTTTCTAGCCTATATGGCTGCAAAGATAGACTTTAAAGTATGTGTGCAAAATCTCCAGAACTTACTCATGTCTGCCTTACCATTAAGTTCACTTTGGGTGTCGTGACAGGCCAGCAAATTGCTGCTGCTGCTGCTCATCATCTTCTTCCTCCTTTTCACTGTCAGGGACTGAGAAAAGGTGCTTGTGGGATATCCAGGGCTAGAAAAGTATTTCAGACCCCAAAATACTTTTCTAGCTCTGGATATCAGATGCCTTGACTCTCTAGGGGTAGGGAGCAGGAATCATTCGCTGCTTCTCTGCAGCTAGCAAAATAGCTTCAGATTCCCCTGTCACAACCCTGCAAACTGAGCAGGAATTTTAGTTGTTGGGAGAAGAGGGTTAAGGTTCTGAAGTCCCTGCCTTGCACATCACTACCATGCAAAATGAGAGGATATGTACTCAACTCAAAACCTGTTACTCAGAATTCTTTATGTTCCTGGCATGAAACTATGATACATAAATCTCTCAACAAACAGCATGAACTGCCCTGTTGCCAAATTTTAATTTGCTGCCAGCACCATCACTATGAAAGGCCTGAGCAAGGGCTAGGCAAGTCTCTCTGCGGTTACCATATCTGATAGCCAGAAACTCAGTGCTGATATTTAGAGACTGTCTTCTTCTCTGGACAGGCTCTTCCATAGTAACACCTTTTTAAAACCTGGTAATAAAATGGTCTTAGATCAAACTTTGAAATGTTAGGAAGGTTTGGATAGAAGAGGAAAGGGAGAAGGAGCATTTATATGCTGGAATCCCTAAACCAAAAACAAAAATGAAAACCACTTGCTCCTGAAAATTTGAAAACATAAGTACTGTATTATAAAATCATTTAAAAATTGCAGTGGCATAAGTTAAAGGCAACATCTGAAAATAGATAAAGTAGAAAATGACAAGAAGATGATTTATCTGTTGAATATTAATCAGTTCAGTGGGAAACTGGCCAACTAGCTTGTTCCACAAATTTCTGTGAGTTCTTGTTTAAAGAACTGTAGCCATTTTGGGTGCTGCAACAAGTTGAAAACTTGTAGATCTCTCAAAGTGCTGGAAAATCATAAGTCGCCAGAGACATGCAAAATAAGACAAGGCGGATTGCTGGATGCTTTGTCTTGGACTTCCACTTAACTGTTTGATGATCACAGCTTTAAAATGTGAGGATTAAAAACCTAGAGAAACACAAAACCTTTGCAGAGCTGGTTTGGTGGATATTTTCCATCTTGTTGAGAAGTAGCTTTGCGTATTCACAGAAGTGGGTATATGATATTTGCAAAGATAGGATTTTCCAGATTGTGTTTTCCATATGTTTCTTGGATCCAACTGTATTGCATGTTGTTCTCCATTTTAAAGGCACACAGATAAGTTGGTTCTTGTGTAGCCATGCAGTTTAACTAGTATTTGTGATGGCTCCCTTTCAAATACTGGCCAGTCCTCTGTTATACTCCTTTGTCCAGTTTCATGAAATTGGTTTAGCTGTAAAATCTTTTTTGTAGTGTTACAAAATAGTTATTATTGATCCATAATAACATTATGCTGTGCATATGATCCTCCTGGAAGACATATTATTTGCCCAAATGGACTCTTAGTTTGACCCAGAGTGATGCTTCTTGTTTTGTCCTTTCTCTGCAGCTCTTGGAATATGTGGGGAAGGGGAAGAGCATAATTGATGTGGGTCTTGCACAAGCCCGGCAACCTCTGAGTACCAGGAGTCATTACTTCGAGGTGGAGATTGTCGATCCAGGGGAAAAATGCTATATCGCGCTGGGCCTGGCTCGCAAGGTAAAAAGATTTGGTGGGGGAAAGGGCTTGTTTCTTTCTCCTCACCCCCTTTTGCATGTGCATGGGTAAATAATAATCCCGCAACTGCTCAGAAACTCCTGCCTTTGTTGTGCCATCCCACATGGCTGGGGTCTGGATGAAGAATGGTTGGGTGGAAAGTGCTAATGTGTGGTGAGTCACTGTATGTGTTTCAGCTGCCATGTAGAAGCCATGTCAAGCAGCCTCTGTGTAAGGGTCATAACACAGAAGCTGGGCATAAAATGAAGCGATGATACTTTATGAATGAGGTAGCATTTTCTCTGACTGGAGGTGAGTTAGGATACATTTTTATATGAATGACTGTGACAGGGAAATGCCACAACAGGACACATGCCCTGTCCCTCTTCTGTGATTGTTCTTGCTTATGAATGCATCTTCACATGGTGAAATGGGAGCTTTAACTTCAGGAAATCTAAGTACCAAAACCTAGCACTAATTTTCTTGTGGTTATTTCTGACATTCTCCCATTTGTGGGTGCAGGTTGTAAAAACTAAGAATACCTGCAGATGAATGATGAAGGGACATGATTTTGTGCTGAGGTTTCATTATAAACTCACAATTGCATCAATAAGAAGAGTTAGACCTCCAAAGCCAAAGCCTGAACCCCGTGCACTCTTTTAAAAACCTTTAAAGGAAATTCTTTTCTGCAAGAACCTACATGACAGGAAGTGAGAGCTCAGGATGTTCCTAGCTATTTTGTGTTCTGCCACAGATCAACCACTTTGAAAACCCGGAAGCTAGCTCCATTTTCTGACCCTTCCCAGTCTTGGGATTCCATCTCTCCTTAGCCCTATCCAGGATTCTTTGTTCTGCACACCTTCTGCTACTTTGAATTGCCTGAGCCAGGCTGCCTCCGTCTTGTTGACTTCCAGATAACAAATTA
The DNA here is from genome assembly GCA_023646645.1 of Varanus salvator macromaculatus. NCBI lineage: Eukaryota > Metazoa > Chordata > Lepidosauria > Squamata > Varanidae > Varanus > Varanus salvator. The sequence continues at coordinate 18,481,392 of JAIXND010000795.1, forward strand.
GAAGCAGGCAGAGCTGTACATTGGGGTTGGGTTGGCGTCTGTTCCTCTTCCTTTCCTGTCAGATGCGGCCATCTGGTTCTGTTGTTTGCCTCCACACATGGCCCGGATTCACGTGGCCTTTGAGGCTGGGCCAGTCCATTCCCTCCTCCTCTTGCTGCAACAAGCAAATCCCAGCAGCCGTGTGAGATCCAAGAAATTAAGAACTGGATCAACTTCCTTTCACCCTCCCTTGAGTTCCTTTCCCTGCAGAAAGACAATTTGCCCCTAAATGATCTGGTGATTCTACATCTGGGGGAGGTGGGGTGGGGGGCATCCCTTGTTCTGACCAAGAGTTTCTCAAACTTCCAGATAGGCAAAGCAGACTCTCCTAGCCTCTTTGGATAATAGTTGGAGGCACACCATTCTCTCTCCAGGGGAGGTTTTCTTCAGAATGTGAATTAGTAAAACTCAACTACCCTCAGAAATCCCTGCCACCTGTGTTTTTTATGGCTTATTTATTGGGGCGTGCCTCCAGAAGAATTGTGTCACACTGGCTGTAGAGATGCAGCTGGATTACCTGTCCACAGAGACAGAATGACTGAAAGGGCCTGAAGTCAGAATTGTAAATCATGCAGATACACAGCAGGCAGCCTCTTCTTTGAATGGGTAGCTTGGGCTCCTGACAGTCTCTTTTTCATTTCTCATGGCACACTCATGTGTCTTGGTACAGTGTTGCAATTACTACCCCAAATTAAGGAGTACTTTACTGTTGGCTCTTAAACACATCATGTGTAGGAGGTAGGAAGTCTCTTATGTAGGAGGTGGGAAAGCAATATCCCTTTAGAAGTTGTTAGACTTGTCTTCTCCCACCAGCCCTATGTAGTATTGAGCTACATAGCTTGCCAGTGTGGGAGCAGCATAACTAAAGTCCTTGCTTTCTCAACTCCTTAAGAGCTGAAACTGCTTTAAGTTATCCTAGGTCTGACACTCCCTTCTTGCATTTTGCCCTGAAAACAATGGGGAGCAAGCATATGCACTGTAATCCAGACTGTGCATGTAGGTGGCCCATCCCTTTTATGAGATCTGCCTTGTATGGTGTTTCTGGTGTGCTGACAGAGTAGCTCTTTATGCATGAAACATTTTTGATTCATTGCTTTTAAAATGGTGCCCTTTAGGCGCTCAAAGTAGCTTACTTTAATTCATTTACTTAACCTGTCCTTGCTAAATCACAGTTCCCAAAGGCACCAGGAAGCACCTTCTGAGCCCCACACCCTTTCCCTGTAATCACAGCCTGGTGCTGAGAAGATAAGTGAGGGCCCTTGGTAAACTTGCCATTACTTTTTTAAAAGCTAAATGCACAATTTTTAGTAGGAACACCTTTTTAAAAAAGCAAAAAAATATTGACAACTTAGCATTATTCTGTCAAAAGAAAATTAAACAATAATGCTGCATGACCTGCCCGGTTTCTTTTCTCTCTCACTGTAGGATTACCCAAAAAATCGGCATCCTGGCTGGAGCAGGGGATCTGTGGCCTACCATGCAGGTGAGTGAGGACTGGCAGTGCGCAAGAGCCACAATTAGGGCATAATGGGAAGGGCACAGTGCTGTGCACGTTTCGGCAGAAATTAGACTTAGACTTAGACCACTTAGAGCAGGCCCCAGCCAGCCATGCTTGTTTGAGGGCAGGGGCTGGGGGTGGTAGGATTTATTTATGCATAGGGTTTTACCTTTGATGACTTAAGGCATCATTTACTTACATTTTAATTTATTTTCTGCATTTCCTTTCTTCCTTTAATTCTCTGAAAACAGAACTGGATGGAGAGGTGGGTTATTTATAAACTGTAAAATCACTAAAAATATTGGGTGCTAAGGCTTTGGTTCTTGTAGCTGCCAACCTTAGATGATCTAAGAATACAGAGGTTTTTTTTATGGGAGAAGGTATCTCCATAAGTGAGTAAGCTCCCAAACTGTTTAGGGATTTATAGCTGTCATTCTTGTAATGTCACCAGAACTCTGTAGTGTGTGTAGTATGCTAGGATTACCATTTAAAGCCAAAACCAGCTTGGGGCCAGATTATGTGAAGGAACATCCTTTAAGTACCTACCCATGCACCAAGGTCATCTTCTGGAGTCCTTCTCTGGGAGCCCCCTCCAAAGGAAGTAAAGAGGGTGACTACCAGGAGAAGGACCAGTTCAATTGTGGCATCCTGACTATCCAGTTCCCCAACTAGCTCTCCTCTCTATTTTTTTTTTTTTTTTTTTGGTGCCAGGTGAAACCCTTTTTATTCTCCCATATGTTGTCTTTGTTTTTCTTGTTAAAACATATAACAAGAAAAACAGATAGTTTAATTTTTACCTTTTGTTATCTGCCCAGAGAGCTTCTGGCTATTGGGCAATATAAAAAATAAAACAAGAAAGCACAGTTCTGTGATTGCACTGCACAGGAACAGAGTTGGAGCACTTGAGCTTCTTGGAGATAGTGGCAATTTTTTGAATGCTGAATGCTTGCATAAAATAAAGCAAACTTGTTTCCCATGAGGTGGTGGGGTGGAGAAATGTATGCAGATTATTTATGGTCTCCTAGGCTTGTATATGGAGTGGCTGCTGAAGTCTCTAAGGCTTGTGGGTGGTGTGAGGCTTGAAATCTGAGCAGGACTTTAAAAAGTAGGAGCTGTGTCATTTAATTTTTATTTAATTCAGGTTGCAGAATCTTTAGATTTGTGGAGAAATTAGATGAGCTTATTTGGAGTGACTTCTCTACAAGTATACACACATCTTGGTTATCAAAGTCACATCTTTGTTCTACATCAAACATTTGAGTAGTGCTTTTAGCTTCTTTTGTTGGGCAATAACAATGGAATAACTATTCTAATCTTTTAAATTAGGCTCCAGCAGTTAGTTGGCTAATTGATTAGGTTAATTAAATGCCATTTGATCAATTTACATAGATGCTCTCATTCAAATGAAATGGCAAATTTTAATTGTCAGTACAGTATTACAGAAAGAGAGAGTAGGCAATAGGCGCCAATTCTATGAAAGGGAGAAATGGCTCTCTTGAAATGGCATCTGCCACCCATGTTTCTTGCAGCTCCTGCAACTGAGAGCAAACCTAGCTTTGGTAGAAATCTGTCCGAGGCTGCCCTTGTACTCCCTTAATTCGACGGGACTACTTCTGAGCAGGCATGGGATTGTGTTGTGAATGCTGCATCACTTATATTTACAGTGATTATGGCTTGTTAATTTTCTAACAAAGGCAATTTGTTCATATGCCATTTTGTGTATTTATATGACTGATTTGGCTACAATTTATGTAGTTGGATGGCAGCCCTGTGTAGCAAAGGTTCTTCCTCATTTGGAGAAGAGAACAAAGAGGGAACACTCTCTACCCCCATCCAGCTTTGGAGGGATTGGGGCTCCAGGGAGAGGCTTTACCCAAGGTGTCACAAGTTGATAGGGCCAGGCTGACAGGCCAGTTGGGCCCACAGGGTGAAAATTTCCTTCTCTGACATAGACAAATGGGTAAATGCTTGGAAAGGTATAACATTGGGCCGGCTTTCTCCTTTGCCAGATTTTTCCCCTTTTTTGGTGTGGAGTGTTTCCTCCAATTTCTTCCCCAGTTTCCTCCAATTGTCAGCCACCATTCCAGGGCTGTGGAGCATGCTGTGTCCTCATTGTGCTGTTCTTGACTCCATTCTGCCTCCCTCATCATACACTTTTTCTCCCAAAAGTTCATTTTTTTCCTATTTCTGCATAGATGGGTCTGTTTTGGCTGCATAGGGATCCATACTAGAAGAATGAGTTTGCTAGCAATATATAGGATATCTAAACCAGAATTGAGAATTGGCTGTCAGCCAAGCTTTAAATCCACAGTTTGAAGCAGGTTAGGAGACCATGGATTGCATTAACCATTTGCACTAAGCAAGCCATGACCAAGCTTATTTTCTCCACTCTGTATCCTCTTGGCTTTCAAGTGTCAAACAGGTCATAAGATGTGGTACTTACTATGATTAAACATAGAAACAGAGTGAGTCAGAAGGGGTCTCCCGGGCCGTCTAGAACCAGGGATCTTCTGCATGGTAGACCAGGTGTTCTACTACTAAGCAACAGCAAGTAGGCAATCACACTCTATGGCCCCAAGAGCATGAGCAAGAGGATCCCCTGATCAAATCTCATCTCAGTCATGAAATGAATGGGTTGGCACAGAGACAGCCTGGAGGAAAAGCACATTATTTTCCTTCTTCCACTGTTATGCACCCTTCCTTCACTGCAACTCAAGGCACCATATCTGGGATTCCCAGGAAGTCATCCCATCCAGGACTTGACCAGACTCCAATTCATTTAGCTTCACTAAAGCTACTGCCTTATGTGTCTTTAAAATCTGAAGATGCCTCAAAACGCAAGAAATGTCCACAATTCACCAAGCATCACTGTTGTGCTTTAGGTATTCATATACATCCCATCTACGGAAATGATGTGCAATAGATTGCATTTAAGGAATACCTTAGGAAGAAAAATGGTAGCAGCTGCCCAAGCTATTAATATAGCATTGGGGAATTCTCCCATTTGTTTGTTTTTATTTATTTATGTATTTTAGAAGCATCCAGAGTCTAATCAAGGGATAGCCAAGCTTTTTGGCCATGAGCATATTTGGCAATTTCAGGAACTATAGACTATGCCTATTCCCTCACCAAAGCAGAAGAGCCCAGTAAAGGTATAAGATGTCCTTACCAATATTTCCTTGCTGGGAGGGCATGACTTGAATCCCAGCCCTTTTGTTCTCTGGAGCCTTGAATTCAATGCTTATCAGAAAGGCACAATAGATGGACAATGCTAACTGGTAGACCCTTCAGTCCAGAAGCTGCCCTCCTCAGTAGCTACCATGACAAATGGAAATCTAGCACGAGCTAAAGAATATAGAGGGCCTGGTGAAGTCAACAAGGCAAGAAAGGGGCAGGATACAGTACTTTTAATACAGCCACTTGTCTCAAACAGGCCAGTCTCTTAGAATCTTATATGTATTATAAGCCTTCGAGGCAGCTTCAGTCAAAGTGCAGTCAACAAATTAAATACATTGAAAAAAACTAAAGAACGTTTAAAATGAATCAATCTAAAATGTTGCAGTATAAAATCCCAGACAACACAACTGGCCACTTCTTCAAACAATTAAAAGTTTTAATTGTTAGCAATGTTGTAAACCTTGAGGCATTCTTTAACAGGTCTTCACCTAGTATACAAATGCTAGCGAAGTTGACACCAGGTGAGTCTCCCAGAAAAAAGCATCATGCCCCAATTTCCACCCACATAACACCTAACGGGAAAGAAACAACAGTGCACACCACTGGGAGAAATGTTCCAAATGTGCGTATTTTACTGTATGTGCACATGCTGGGAACATGCTGCCAATTCAATTGCTCCCCTCCCCACATGCACACAAAATAAATCAAGCACACACAAATATGACAGCAGACAATGAGTTACTTCTAGGGCTGTCCTGCTTGGTCAATTCACTGGTACACCAAATGGGTTAAAGGCATTTTTTACTACAAAAAGCTGCCCATTAAATAAAAGAGCAGATTGTTAAAATGCAAAAACCCTGCTATTTTTATAATTAAAACTTGCACATACACACATGTACACATAGCCATATTACCTAAAACAGTGACTGGACTGTCAGATTTTTGTTAGGTTACAACTTTCACCATCCCCAGTCACTGGGGGCCATGGAAGTCATAGTCCAAACTCTAGGGACCCAAGGTTAGAACATCTAATCTAAAAGTTAACAAAGTAAGATTTTTTTCCACTTTCAATGTATTTCTTACCCAAAATTCATTTCTTAACCAAAATTCATTTTTTAACCAAAACTTCTTAATAGGAGAGCAGGCCTACTTCTTTCCTACACACATCTAGAGAAAGCAACACATGTGGGATGGCTCTGAAATTTCTGCAAGGCAAGTTATTAACTCACTTGCCATCATCGGCATGGTAGGCAACTGAATCCGGCAGCCATCCGGGCTGATGGTCCAGGCTATAGTACTGAGGCACCAGCCCCACTGCAATGGTCCCCCGCACACCACTGTCCACAATCGATACCTAGAAGATGATGGAGCAAATGAGCAAAAAGTGGTCTAGATAGAAAAACTGTAAGTGGATCCAAAATTGGATGCTAAATCAGAAAGAAAGAGTGCTCATCAATGGCACTTTCTCAAACTAGATGGAGGTAACTAGTGGGGTGCCACAGGGTTCAGTCCTGGGCCCAGTGCTCTTCAACATCTTTATTAATGATTTAGAAACACAGAAACGGAGTGAGTCAGAAGGGACCTCTCAGGCCATCTAGTCTGACCCCCGGCTCCAGCTGGCTCCGCTCACGACATGCCCACCATGTGGACGTCCAGCCTATCTTTGAACACCCGCACCGATGGGGCCTCAACGACCTCTCGTGGAAGCCCATTCCACACCCTCGGGGTCCTGACTGTCAGGAAGTGCTTCCTGGCATCCAAATGGAACCTGGGTTCCCTGAGCTTTGCTCCATTGGAGTGCGTCCTGCCTTCCTCTGCAGGGGAGAGCAGGTCTCTACCCAGCTCCATGTGACATCCCCTCACATACCTGTATGTCACAAACAGATCCCCTCTGAGTCTCCTCTTCTCCAGGCTGAAGAGACCCAGTTCCCTCAGTCTCGCCTCATACGGCATCCCCTGCAACCCGGCCACCAACCTTGTGGCCCTACGCTGCACTAACTCTAACCTGGCTATATCCTTCCTGTAATGAGGGGCCCAAAACTGAGCACAATACTCCAGTTGAGGGCACACCAGAGTTGTATAGAGTGGTAGTAATACCGCTCTCGATCTAGAAGCCACACTTCTGGCTATGCAACCAAGGGTGGTGTTCGCCCTCTTGACCACCGCATCACACTGCTGACTCATGTTTAGCCTTCAGTCAACCAGCACCCCAAGGTCCCTTTCACAAGTGCTGCTCTCCAGCCACTTGTCACCTAACCTGTACTTATGACAGCTATTCCTATGCCCCAAGTGCAAGACCTTGCACTTTTCCACATTGAATGCCATCCTGTTGTCTCCTGCCCACTTCCATAGTCTGACCAGATCCTTTTGGATCTGGAGTACCTGTTCCTCAGTTGTGGCCACTGCTCCAGTTTTAATATTGTCTGTGAATTTGATCTGTTCACCCCTTCTTCCATGTCATTTATGAAAAGATCAAACAGGATCGGCCCCAGGACAGAGCCCTGGGGGACCCCACTTGTCACTGGCTGCCATCCCGATGCTTTCCCACTAATGGTTACCCTCTGCTTTCGGTCAGTCAACCATGCCCTAATCCATCTTTGATGTATCCCAAAACTCCTCAGTTTCTCCACCAGGATATCATGGGGCACTTTTTCAAAGGCCTTGCTGAAATCCAGGTAAACCACATCCCCTCCATCCCCTCCATCTAGCCATCTTGAATCCTTGTCATAGAATTCCACAAGGTTTGTCTGGCAGGACCTGTTTTTGTGGAAGCCGTGTTGTGTGGCTGTCAGCCTCCCTTCCCTATCTAGCATCACTAGATCTCTCTCTATTATGAGCCTTTCCATTGTTTTTCCTACAATGGACATAAGGTTAACAGGTCTGTAATTCCCCATGTCCCTTCTACTACCCTTTTTGAAAATTGGGACCACCAATGCCACCCTCCAGTCCTCTGGAACTTCACTCGTTCTCCACGAGGCCTCAAAAATGAAGTCCAGCGGGCGTGAAAGAACCCCTGCCAACTCTGTAAGTACTCTCGGGTGTAACCCATCAGGGCCTGGCACCTTTGTAATGTCCAATGCCCTGAGGAGCCCCTCGACTTCAAGGGGGGTGACTCTAATTTGTGCCCCTAAGTCCCCAGCCTCATCTAATCTCCTATGCGGATCTCCCCCTTCCTGCTTTGGGGAGAACACAGAGGCAAAATAGTCATTTAGCATCTGTGCCTGTTCCCTCATATCAGTCACAGGATCGCCTTCCTCCTTATTTAGTGGTCTCACCACTTGTCTCCCCTTCCTCTTCCTATTTACATGCTGAAAGAAGCCCTTTTTGTTGCTCTTGATATTCTTGGCAAGTCTCAGCTCGTAATCAGCCTTAGCCTTGTGAAGAATCCTTCTGCAACGGGCCTCCTCCTCCCAGTATACCCTTTTGTCTATTTTCCCCAGTACCCATTTCCTACGGAGGTTCCTCTTTTGTCTAATCCCTCTAACCACCTCCTTTTGCATCCATGGCGGCACTCTCCTCCGCCTCCCCACCTTACTAACGAGGTATCGTCAAGGCTTGCTCCTCCAAAACCTCCCTTTTGAGTGCTATCCGCCCCTCCTCAACTTGCTTACCTTCTAGTAACCTATCCCAGGAGACTTTCTCCAGTCTGGCCTTCAGTTGGCCAAAGTTGGCCCTCTTGAAGTCCCAGCTTCTAGTGCTCGACCTGCTGCACATCCCCAGTCCCCTGATCTTAAAGCAAAGGATGGAGTGATCAGTCGCATCCAGAGCTCCCCTAATCTGTACTTCATCTATCAGCTCCTCTCTATTGGTCAAGACCAAGTCAAGGGTGTTCCCCACCCTTGTCACCTCTCGGACCCTCTGTGTGAAAAACCCTCCCTCTATAGCTTTTAGGAAGTGATGTGACCTGGCTGTCACCACCGAGTGAGTCTCCCAACTAATATCCGGGAGATTGAAATCCCCCATAATTACTCTGTCTCTCCCCCGAGATATCCTTAGAATCTGGCCTGTCAGGACATCATCCAGGGTCTCAAGTTGACCTGGAGGGCGATAACATATCCCCACTGTCAGGTCCCTTTCCCTGTCAAATCCCCTAAGTTTCACCCAGACTGCCTCTACCGAATCCCCATCCGTGCTGCATTCTATCTCACTGCATCCTATCCCTTCCCTGACGTATAAAGCCACGCCCCCACCTCTCTTTCCCTTCCTGTCCTTTCTAAAAAGGTGATACCCCTCTATGTTCACATTCCAGACTTGCCTTTCATCCCACCAAGTTTCTGTGATTCCCACCAGCTCATACCCTCCTATTCCCAGGAGAGCTTCAAGCTCTTCTTGCTTATTACCCATGCTCCTAGCATTGGTGTACATGCACCTCAACTCCTTCCCACCGCTTCCTTTCCTTGGAGTTCCCGGCCTCCTCCTTCCTCCCATCCTCCCTGATACCTGGCCCCTCTCTGTAGGAGTCCTGTCAGTCCCTGCAGTACCTTTAAAGCCCTGCTCCCAGAGCCCTGATCCTCTCCCCACATTTGTCCAGTGCAGACACGTTTCTGGAGGGCCTGAACCCCCCCCCCCCCCGCCTCGCCAGCTCAGTTTAAAGTCTTCTGGACAAAGCTCACTAGAGCATCTCCAAAGGAACTTTTCCCCATCCTCGTGAGGTGTAACCCGTCCCTTGCCAGAAGTCCATTGGCAAGAAACCGAGTGCTGTGGTCAAGGAACCTGAAGCGTTGCTTCTGGCACCACACCTTAAGCCAGTCATTCACTTCAGAGACCCTCCTGTCCCTTCCTGGCCCAAATCCCCGTACTGGTAAGATTGACGAGAAGGCCACTTGGGCCTTCAGCTCCCTGAGTTTCTTCCCCAAGGCCTTGAAGTCCCTGGTGATCCCGACCACATCCTGCCTGGCCACGTCATTTGTGCCCACATGGATCACCAGGAGCGACTGGTGACTTCCGGAGCGAACAAGACGCTCCACTCTGTCCTTCACATGCTCGATGCGTGTGCCTGGCAGGCAGCAAACCTCCCTTTTCTCCAGGTTGGGGCAGCACACCGCCGCCTCAGTGCCCCTCAGCAGGGAGTCCCCAACAACAATCACCCGCTGTCGTGTCTTCCTGGTGGTGGTGGGCAGCCGTGCCCTGGCCCCCTTGCCACTTGTCGTCCCAGGCTGGGGGTCCTGCTGGTCCCCTGAGGCCTCATCAGCCGCAGCCTCCCCAAGTGGGAGAACCTGTTTCCCAGCTCCAGATGGGTGCCAGGAGGAGGAGGAGGCCGTGCTGGCCTCCTCCTCCTGTGGGTGACATACCATGTCTCCGCAGCTGCTCCTCCCATGACCTCTCCCTCAACCCTCTGTCCAGAGGGGGGCTGCTCCTGGGGGGCCTGGAGAGCTCTCTCGGCCCTCAGGCACCTCACCTCCTCTTCTAGCAAGGTCACCATCTTGCACCAAGGGCAAGTGTATCCCTGCCTCTCCTGGGGGAGAAGGGCAAACATGTCGCAGCTCTCGCAGCGGACAGCAACACCCGTGACTCCCGCCAAGGCCATCTCCTGGTCTACCATTGGGATCCCTTCTGAGACCTTACCTTGGTCCCCTGCCTTGTTTTTCCTGCAGTTCCTCTCACTCGCCCAGTTCTCCCAGACAAAAACCCACACACACACACACACACACACACACACACACACAGGATAAAATAAACTTAAATTTATCAAATAAACTTAAATTTAAATTGGAGGAAAAACAAAGCACAGCACAGCACAGCACCAAAAAAAAGAAAAGAAAAGAAAAAAGAAACAAACCAAAACCCTCTGCATCCCAGTGAAGGGAGTCCCCGGACAGCCCCGGCCACAGCTAAGGGATGTAGACAAGGGATGACGCCAATGGCTGAGCGCAGCCTTATCAGTCCCTCAGTCCGGTGGCCCCGCCCCTCTGCTTCCTGCTGGTCCCTCCAGCCTCTCTGGCCCCGCCCCCCTCCTCTCTGCTGCTCCTGGCCCTCTGCTCCCCTGCCCAGCTCCTACCTTGCCTTTGCCAGTCCCCTGGCCACTCAGCACTCTCTCCCAGCCTGTGCCTCTGCTGCTCTACCAAGAGGCCAGAGCCAAAAAGCATGAACTTTGCTTTCAGCAGGAAGATAATTTTCTAGAGAAGAGTCTGTGCATCTTGAAATTTCAAGATGCTGAACAGTAAGATAGTGTTTCTTCAAATTTGCTGCCTCGGGATACTCTTTAAATGCCACTTACGAGTTATGTGCTATGGTGCACTTTCAGTTCACAGAGCAGGCAACCAAGCCCTAGGTATCTCCTCACATGAACTGTAGCTATACCCTAGGAAACTACCAGATTCTTTCTTTCCTCCCACCCGACCTTCCTGTACACAGTACAAAGCAAAATTGCTATTGGTGAAGCTGTCTTTTATATAGGTTTAAAGTGCCATTCTTGATCTTTTTCTTATGGTTATCCTGAAAATCGTCAGAGTTATCCCAGGGCTCCTAAAAACTACTGTTTGAAAACATGATTAAGACAAGAATTGTTCCTAAACTGGATTTTCAAGATTCTACCCCAGCCCCCAGGTTTTGTTTCAGCCTTATCCTTGACCAAGATGCAGCATAGCTGGCAGCAGCTTTTATCCCGGCCATCACCCTTGGTTCCATTCTGCACCATGTTCACATGAATGTTCCATCCTCTTGGCTCAGCACTTTTCTTTTTTGTAGGTGGTCTTGCTGGGGTTTAGTTCCTGCTATTCCTTTCCAGAGCTCAGCACGAGAGGAAACTTGAGAGAGATGCTGAAAGCCCTATCTGAGCATCATTGGCTTCTCAGGTTCTCTTTCTTCTCTTCTCTTACTGCTCCATCGCTTTCCTGTTTCTTGAAGTGACTGGGGTGTTTGGCAGGTCATTCTGCTCGCATGTGCCTGCTAACTTCAGTGTCATGTCAACAAATGAAGTTGCCAGTTTTGTTGAATCAGTTGGCTAATCAACATGTATCAGTAGGGATTGTGTTGGAATGAGACTTGGGAAATCAGGGGTCAGATCCCAACTCTACTCTGAATTACAACTCTCCTTTTTTTCAAATGGCGACTTGAGCAATCCGGATCACAAGGTGATTGGAGCAAGGGAGGTTAAACAGATGAACGAAAGCGAATGTATTTGATTTATACCCTGTCAGAAATGGCATTTAAGGCAGCTATCTTGAGCTTTATTGCATAGGCAAGCCTGCCTGTGCTGCTCCTAAGCTCTTGTACAGCACCTAAGTTCCCAAACTTAGAAAGTAACAGTTGGTAAAAACAATTCTTACCTTATTAATATCCAGATTTTACAACCAGTGTACATTTAAATACAAATAATGAAAATGTACATGAGTTTGCATCATTTATGAGTTCATAGGGGTGAAGTACAATTTAAATCTGCATTGAGCAAATGAAGGTTAAGGCAGTCGTTCTCACAGTAGCTGCAGTGCAAGTTGACAAGCAGGTCCCAGTAAGATAGCACCTCCCTCTACACAGCCTACAGGGACCCCGTTTGGCTTGGTAAGATAAATCATGCCTTCACTTTCTACATGAGATCTTCAGGTGGAAATCCTCACCAGATACCCATTTTCCTGGCATGTAAGATCTCAGCAGGATCTCACCATCCCTCAGACTTTTAACCTTAAGAGCTAGAAACGTCAAATAAAAACAAAGCCCCAAAGTTGTGTGCCTTAACATGTGCCTAAGTTATAATGTGTACACTTCTATTTACAATATCACTTAGGCTTGCTATACAAATAACACAAAACAGATAAACACTTTGTGCCTCTGGCAACTGCCCATACTTCTAGGGAAGCCTGCTTCACCATTTGAGACCAGGCTCTGGGGCCAGCTGGCTCTTACATAATTTATTTTCCTGCTGTCAGAGCCAGAAACATCCCAGCTTCTCTAGCCTTTACCATCTGTTGTGGGTTGGTTTGTGGTTTCTGATAGGCTTTCTATGCATCCTTGAACTGAGTCTTCTTTTTCTCCTTTCCAATGGTGAACTCACATCCCAAGGAGTCTGATTTTCTGTGTGGACTGAGATCATGTGCCTGTGTGGTTGGTGCTGAGAACCCTGAAGAATTGATCCATGGAAACTCAACATCTATCCAGAGGTTGTCTTCCATGGCTTTATGAGAGTGAAGGGAAGATCTGGGTCTCAAGCTGGAGTAGCAAAACAGCCACTGAATGAATGGTTGATGTATTCACCTATTTACTGGAGAATGTACCATTCATTCCCCTTGAGGGGTTGAGGGGAGAATTCCTAGTCCTTGGCCCCATACTGGGATCCCATACTGAATGGATCCCTTGGGTGGCAGGAGCTTTTTTGCTGGCCTTGATTCCAACTGCAGGCTTTCTCTGAGGCAAAGACTGCATGTGTTAGCTTCATGTGCCTTATTCTAGTACAACCAAATTGCTTGCTCAAGAGTAAGCTGAGAATGTACCCGGGCCAATTGTTTTAGTTGTACTAGAATGAAATATCAATATTCTGTAGCATGAGGATGCTCTATAGTGATTGGGCAATTTTTCTGAAAATAGATTGCTTCTTTCAACCATTAAACAAGGTGCTAAATATTTTACAGATCATCTTTTGTATCCTATTAGAGTTGGATTCCCCTTTGTCGTATTTCCATATATGAGATGTTCGTGGTCTCATCTGATTAATTGTATTTGGATGAGGTGCCATTCCTATAGCTTGTTTTTATAGGAGAGGTTCTTGCAACAGGCTATCCTTTCTGTGCACATTTTACTTTGTTGAGTGAGACTGGCTGAGGGCCATTAAATGGATGATGAATTCTCCTTCAGAGAAGTAATAGTCCTGGGTCTTTTTAAGTACCCTTGCATCTATATTCCAGAAAGCCCCACAAACCTCCCTGGTTTCTTTGGATTCAGGGTGGAAACTTACTGGTTGATTTTAAATTGCATCTTGTCCAGAAACTGTATAAACCTGCTCTAGGTTCTCTTGAATATTTATTTTCTGGATTACTTGCAGCCAGAAAACTTCTGTTTACAGAAATTTAGTTGCAGAAATTGGGTCAGAAGCTGACTTGATTAGGCTTCTAATCAAGCTTCTAATCAAAATGAAGACCTTTTCTGGGAGATGTGTCATGTGGCCTCTTTGGTCAATTAGCAATGAAATTTAGAAGTTTCATGTTCTAAATTTTCATGTTCAACCATGTGCATCAAGGGGATCCTGCCTTTTCATTTTTAAAAAGACTGTAATTGTCTTTGTCTTAACTGACTACTAAGAAACCTAACATAGTGAATGCAGTTTCTGTTTAAAGGTCTGGGCATACTGGATGGAACTGGCTGCTAATATATTTCAGTCTTAGATGGGAACTCTATTTAAGAACTCTGAAGAAGATAGTCCTAATTCTGGATCCCACACCTGCTACTGAAAAAACAGCCTTGCTGGGAAAATAATCTGCCTGTCAGTCTTGGAGAGAGGGGTCTTTGAACATAACTCACTGGGTGGGGGTGGGTGAGTTGCAGGTGGGAATGATAGAGATCAGCCTGGTGATTCCCCTAATATGTGAAAACAGTCTAAATGATCCTGTTTGGAGTAATAACTGAGACTGAGATCCAGTTTACATATGCAGCAAATAAGGAGGTAAAATGGAGTGTACAGCTTTTGGTTGCAAGTGGGGGATCCATCCCCCACCCAATATATGTTAATGCTTTTTTATGTTAAAACAAACACATGCAACTTCCTGCAAGTACAACAGGAGAGTGTGAAAGAGCCTTTCTCTCTGTTCCACTAACTGTTTGTTTTACTCATGGGGAGTTTTAAGGAGCAACAAGGAAGGGAGCATTTAAACTGACATGGCTCCCATGGCACCCAAAGTCCTTATGATTATGCAATCAATTGAGAAAGCTGCTACCTTATTCTGCTGAATATGCAGATTAGATAACCCACTCTTCCTTTCTGAAGGGCTTGAAGTAACAGGAGGCTGCGGCACTTGAGTGGAGGGGTACAGAGCCAGGCTCTTCCCCACGTCAGCCCCATGGGCCTGTCTCTCCAGTCTGCTGCTGGTTTGATCCCCTTTCCTGTGCCTGCTGAGCAGAGGGGATTCCCTAAAAGGCTCTGTGGCTGGCCAGCCTTCATTATTTTAGACACACTTTGGAATGTTTACACAACATTATTCCCAAAGTTTCCTAGGCAACATGGAGAAATATTTACTGCCCTTTTGCCGAGCAAGCCTTCTTCCTTCATGGAGACAAAGGGCCTTGGCCACGTGCCTTGTGTTCCGGGCGCCCGCATCCGCTGCATAGCTGAACTTGGAGAGACAAAGCCAGTGCCAAGGCCTTTCAAGTGGTCTGCGGCCCCTTTCCCCCACTCCTCTCTCCCTTTTGTTCTTGTCTGTCTGGAGGCAAGGAACTGCTTTGACCACCAGGTTCCAAACTTGCCTGGCTTTGATCATGGTTGGCAAATAAGCCTCCCCATTCTCCCCCCAACCATCCCTGTTCTCCATAGGCCTGGCAGGGCAGTGTGCCTGATTAAAATAGTTTGTTTAGCCCTGAAGGGACTGTATGGTGAATAGGTATTATGAGAAACTTTCTCAACTTTCAAGTTCTGGGGAGGTTTATGTACTCAACCATCTTGACAAATATGTTTTAGGAATCGAAACCAGCTCTGTCTGAAATGTAGGCTATTTGCAAATCAAGATTTGGAATTTGTTACCCCCAGGCTGTTAACCTGAGATGTGCAACCCATGTTTGCTTAAACAAAGAATTTGTTGCTCCTGGCTTATTGGTACCAGCTACCTACCAGTAATGATGAACCTCTTCTGGGACACTGGATGTTTTATTAGAATGATAGTTGAGTAGAAAAATGCTGGTAAAACATCTTTTACTTTGTCTTCTCCTTCTTTGCTTCTACTTCTTGTTCACCACTTAACTGTACAAAACAAAAACTGTATAAAGTGTGAGCTGAAGGACTGTTATCTCGATTTAAATCAGCCTTGCAAATAAGCTCACAAATATTGGTAGCCTGCAAGAATGTTTCCTTGGGGGCTGGGAGAAGAGAGAAGGTGTGAGCTGTCACTCCTGCAGCATCCTGCTTCATGTTGATGCTGGGCATGAGGAGGGGACCTGCCTTGTCCGGCTTCCTCTGTTTTTATGCCTACATCCTGGACATAGTGCTTCATCCTTCTTCCACCTGTCCATTTACTTGCCTGTAGGGAATTTCAGGGACTCGCCTGTCCATGTGCTCACCTACATGCAGTTCTGTGTCACCTGTGGCCACCAGGATAGCACTTAAATGTAAGACTGATGGGCTGTGTGAGCCTTGCTCTGTGGATTTTCCACTTCCAGTGCTTCTCATCTGTCCCCTGTTTGCTTAACTAGGAAAAGGGAAAATGTTTATCTTCTCACTAGCCTGCTTTTTCTTTTTTTTCTCATCCTGTCCATTCTTTTCTTGGCTTTGGTATAATACAGCCTAGAAAAATAGAGTCAATCTGAACTTCTACTTGTTTTTTCTTATTTACTTTTTTGTTGAACTTCTGAATATTTGATGAGGGGAGGACTTTTTCTCAAATAGTGAGACTTATTTGTATGAAAATCTAAAGCACTTTGCTCCTTTTTGAAGAAAAGCCTTGAACTCTAACAGAAACTTGGTCTGAGCTGCACAAGAAGTTCCAAAGACAGATCTTTAAGGCTCTGGAAAACTCTGCAGCCCCTGAGTGGACAGGCTGTCATACAGGGAAACTCCAAGAATATGGAACAAAGGGGCTCCTGAGTTGTCTGACCAAGCAGTGGGAAACCTTGCAATACAAGTGAGCCCAAAACTTAGGCAAAATCTCTTCATTGCTATCCCCCCATAGACTGCCTTCCCTTGCTGCTTTCTTCCATCCCAACCAAGCGACTGAACCAGAGCTGGGGATAAGGCTTGAATGGACAGTCTGTCTTGCCTCCACTTGGGCTTTTTTGCTGCTAGCATTTCACCTTGTTGATATTGTGGGCATTGACTGGGATACTCAGAAATCTCCCATGCTCATTGGTTACTACATTTTATTCCAACCTCTACACTCTCTTCTCTTGCAGATGATGGCAAGATCTTCCATGGAAGTGGAGTGGGGGACCCCTTTGGTCCACGATGTTACAAGGGAGACATTATGGGTTGTGGAATCATGTTCCCACGTGATTACATCCTGGACAGTGAAGGTGAGCACCTGGACCCTAAATAATGTCACCATGAAGCAGTAAAGCGGTGCATTGCAGGAGGAGGCTCTGGGTCACTCTGTATGCATACTGACAGAATCTGACTTAGTCTAGTGAGCTTCTGTAGGCTGCATGCCCTTGAGATTGGCAGACTGCAGGACCAAAGGTGGCCCACAACTGTCCAGTGGGGTGTGTGGATGAATTGGCAGCTGTTAAGACTCTTTGGTCTTTCTCTCCTGCAGCACAGAGTGGATAATACCATCTTTGCAAATACATCAATAAGCTGCGCTTGCAAACTGAAAGCTTGCAGTGGCCCACACATTTGTGTGTGTCATTTATGGTTGGGTGTGTGTGTGTGTGTGTGAGAGGGAGGGAGGGAGAGTAGTTTGATCAATCCATCTTCAGTATCTGGAAGCACAGTTGACCACATGATAAGCTATGGTACAAACCTGAATTAAAGGGATACAGTGCTGTTCTGACATCAGATCCTCATATGTCCTTGTCTGGCCTTACTAGTATGTTTGGTAGTGGCCTGTGTTGGATTGTTTCTGAACTTGCAGAGCTGTTGGCTTTACTTTGCCCTTCCTCTTGTGGAGCCTGCTGGGATAGCGTTGCTTCCACTTGGTTGTGCTTCTAGGGAAAGGGAAGCACCTTCATTCTGGAAGGAAGTTCTGTACAGATGAATGGTGAAGGAATTGCTCTTTGCCATTTGATTTGAGAGGGAGGAAGTGGGAGGAAGCTTGCTACTGAGCTTTGGTGACTGAGACTTACAGAATGTAATAATAAATATAGATCTGAGTTGGAGCTGAACTGTGGCTAGCAAGCACACAATACAGCACTTCAAAGCCTGCATGTTAAGGATCTTTTTGGGTGGAGTTTGCTTCACTACAAGAGTTATACAGCTTTGTGGGCATCCTGCAGGTGACAGTGATGACAGCTGCGACACAGTGGCTATCAGGGCCAAGCCACGGGGGGTGAGGAATGTTCTCTACTTGCACCAGGAAGCTGAGGAAGATGAGGATGAAGAAGATGATGGGGAAGATATGGAGCAGGAACACGAAGGCAAAAAAGTGGTGGTAAGTGCCAGGAATGCCTGCTGATGAGGCCAGGAGAGGCTAAGCAGCCTTTTTGTGTGAAAGCCAAAGCAGTAGGGCTGCAGACCTGGGGACTGTTGCAAGCCAGGAAGCTGTAGGAAGTCAGGATTAACAAAATGTAGTTTTAAAACAGGAGAATAGCAGGCTGTTCCTCTCATGATCCTTAAGTAATGCTTAAGAGAACAGAGCAATTTAGGGTCAGAAGTGAGAGACAGTGTAGGGGTAGGGAATTATCCTACACATTCCAGAAAGGCCATTCCAATGTGGGTGCTACAACCGAGAAGTCCTGCTGTGTGTTTGCTGTGCTTTCCACCCGTGCAATGGGTGGTACAACTGACAGCCTCATCTAGGAACATAAGAAGATGAGTAAGGGGTGGGGGGAGCCTCCTGTGATATTCAGAAGTCAGGTCTTCTCATGCTTTAATGGCTATTGACTGGACTTCTCACAGGGTGTGGGAAGTTAGATGAGTGGATCCCTACTTGGAGTTCTGCACTGAGCGGGTTGTTGGACCCAATGGCTTTCTTGACCCCTTCTAACTCTTCTATGATTCTGTGGCAGAAGATGCTTAATCTACAGTTGCCGCTGGGGGCACAGGAATCGGCCTCGATCTTGGAATTCAATATCCTAAGGACCTAGGCTTGCACTTGGACCATGCTCATGTGGTTTTAAAGTTTTTAGTCATGGCTGCAATGTAACTTTATGGTAATGCCTGATTAAATGTTAGGGTGGGGAAAGGAATAAGCAGGTTTTCTACTAATCAGGACTTCTTTCATTACTTACTCTTTCTCATGATGCAGGAAGAGTTGACTTAAAATTAGCAAATGTCCTTAACTTACATAGCCTGAGAGACAGTGTGGTGTAGTGGTTAAGAGCATGGGACCAGAACTCAGGAGATCTGGGTTTGAGTTTCCACACAGCCGTGGAGCCAACTGGGTGACTTTGGGCTGGTCACGGACTCTCAGCCTTACCTCCCTCATAGGGTGGTTGTTGTGGGGATAAGATAGAGAGCAGGGGGAGGAAAATGATATAAGCTACCTTGAGTTCCTTGAAAGGAAAAATAGTGGGATATAAATCTAATAAATAATAAAATATTTTATGCAGCTCAGAGAGCTCTACCCCACCCTTGCAAGCTCCTGTGATTTCCCCAGGCATGAGCAGAGCATATACTCAGCTCTGGTGGATGTGGTCCCTGGAAAGTTCAGTGAAGGGTGTGGGATTCGACCACTTTAGTCTCTGCATCAGGGTGGATAGCCTGTGCTGCACGCTGAAGCTGCCACCCTAGCTTGCAGTCAGAGAGGCAGAACTCCCCTGAGCTGATTTGCCTGGGACAGACCCAGCTGACCTGAGTTCCAGCAACTTCAGTGAGTGTAGGAGAGGCACAGGTGGCAATCATCTGCCCAGCAGCTGGTTTGATGCTGGCCCCTTGCAGTTTGCTGCTGCTCAGTTCCTGGTGTTCCTGTAACATGGGAGGAGTCCTCTTCCCACTTTTCTGTGATTGACTCCTTGCCTATCCTCACTTGCCCTGGATTAGGCTGGTTTTCTGTGTTTAGGGTGCTTCCTAGTGGCTGCTGCAAGCAATGCTCCTGGGTCCCTGGCTTGAGGATGTCTTTCTCCTTCCTTCAATCTAGAACATCTGTATGTCTCTTAATTTATGCCAGTAGCTATGCTCATAGAGTTCCCAGTGCTGCACTGCATGCCACTTAATGTTCACTTGCCAGGGTATGGAACTTACGGTGCATATAGCTAGGAGTGCATCCACGTGAATGACTCCACACACCTGCACATTTTGAATTGAGCACTAAAACAGTTCATGTCTTTCCCTCTGGGGTATCTGGGCTTAACCTCTCCTGCAGATTGCCATTCTTGTCATGACCTATCAAATTGCCAAGCTATGCTGTTGGAAGCCCTGTATACTTTTAACACTTGCAGGATTGTGCAGCTTCAGGATACACACGAAGTGAGGTGGTGTCCATGTTCAAATGCTCCCTTACGGGGAGTAGAGCACCGCTTCTTGCATGTTCAAAGCTAGCATTTTAGTGGATAACAACGGGTAGCATCCCCTCTCTCTGATATGCTGGCTGTACTTGTGGGGGACATTCATATATTTACTCTCCCCACCTGCTGTCTGAAAGCCTCCCACAAGAGGCACATCAGGTAATGCTGCTGCTCATAGCAGGGCCTCCTTCATGCACAAACAGGCACCTGCATATTAGAACTGGCACACCTGGAAAACAGGCCAAGGTAGGTTTGGTTATGATCTGGCTTTCCTGAATCTTGATTAGGATTTGGACAGAAGCTTCCAGTTGATGGTCCATTTTTTAAAAGTAGTGTTATATTTACACCTCTTTAACCAACCAGGGCTCATTGAGTCTCACATGCAGTCCTTTATACTTGTGCACATGACAAATCAATTTGTATCTTGGAAGGTTTCTCCAAATATCAAGTTTCTCTCCTCTTCTCTCTTCTCAGGTGTTCTTCACACGGAATGGAAAGATTATTGGCAAGAAGGATGCTGTGGTGCCCTCTGGTGGTTTTTACCCCACTATTGGGATGCTGAGTAGTGGGGAGAAGGTCAAGGTGGATCTACACCCACTCAGCGGCTAAAGATCAAGGACTGGAGAACCTGTCTCTTTCCTTCTGCCATCTCATGGGACTGCGAGGTTGCTTGGGCTGTTCTTAACATCCAGCCTGTACTTCCAGGGGCAACATTTTTGTCTGTGGGGCCATATAGATAATACCTGTTTAGCTAACACCACCTGAGCCACCTATCTTGTACATTTTCTGCTTGGTTGCAGCTACTGTTGGACTCTGTGCTGCTGCTGGATGTTGGAAAAATACTGGGGCTCTTCTTCCCAAGCAGGCCTGGGATTAGTTCCTAGGAGAGGCCTAATCTATTCCCACTCACTCTGCTTGGGGTGGTTCAAGTTTGTGTGTGGCTGCTGCTTTCCAATCTTTGAAAGAGAGATTGGGATATGGCCTGGCCTTGTCCAGTGCTGATGCAGGGGTGCAGTGTCCCATTTTGTGCAGAATGGCATCAGTTGCAGATGGAACAGTGCAGCTGTTCTCTACAATTGCTAGGGACTTTACATTTGCATACAATACGTTGGGCATCTGTGACCTCACCCTAGCTGCAGGCCAGCCTCATAAAGTCTGAGTTCTAACCTGTTTCTCTCCAACCCTCTTACAATGCAGAAAATCTCTTTGCCACCCTATATGCACCCTCTGGTTAAAAATTTACCATGTGGTTGCATGGGTCTGAGAAATTGCCAGGACCCTGCCACCTTTCCTGACAGGGTGCTAGGCTAGTTTTGGGGATGGTGTAGCAAATATTGTAGAGCTGGGTAAGAAATCTTTCTTGGATTGTTTCTTCTAAGACCCAACACTTCTGTACCCTCCTTTATGTTAACCCTTGAAGGAGAATGCCCTGCTGACTTCTTGCCTCTACTATTCCACTAGCATGTCTTTTCCCTGGTAGTTGCCCTGGAGAAGGGCAGGGCTGTGTGATTCTTGGAGTGATTCTTGATCTGCCCTCTGTTGTCTGCTTTCCTGAGTCACAGAAGGTCCTCTAATATAGAATATATATAGGGCCAACCTGGTTGTTGGAAGAGCAGTACTTGGCCTGTGTGCACTGCTGCTGCTTATCTCTGTACTGTCGCTGTCATTCTTTTATAAAGTAGGGGTGGAGCAGGGGTATGGGGCATGAATTATGTCCTGCATTTTGATTGTAAAGTGTTTGCTCTTTGGCCTGCCTACTCTTCCTTGCAGGTTAAGAAGGGCTGGTCCTTCGTTTGTACTGCTGCCTGCTTATTCATTCACCCTCTGGGTCCCTTGTCCTGTGCATCATGCTTGCTTAGCTGTAACCCTTTCTTTGTTGTGGCTTTGATGTTAACAGAAGCTCCTTGGAAGGGTGAAAATCTGTCATGATGCCATTTTGGGTATATGTGGCTGATGAGTGGCAGGATAAGCCAAAGAGTGGCAGCTTCTTTGATCTGGGGGGTGGCGGGGTGGGAAGGTGAAAGACAAGTCACTACTTTACCCTCTCTGGCCCTGTTGGGTCAAGGGCAAGTCTTGCTGCTAAGATGAAAATGTTCTGGGAAACTGAAAATTGAAGGTAACAGTCCAGAAAACTTGCACTGGCTCCCCTATGGGGGCTCAGTGCCTGGCTTTGTTGTGATAGTCTTGTTTTTATAAGTTGGTAGGGTGGAAGCAAAAGCATCCATTTGTGGTTCTCTCTTTTCGTGAATGTCAATCAATGTGCTACTGGCAGCACTTCCTAACTCTTGAAAGTGTGAGAAGACTGCCTCCATCTGCAGCCTTCACCAGTGTTGCCAATGCTGATCTCACTGGTGGAAGGTTTCTGTTCTCCACCTCCCCCCCCCCCCCCGCTGAAATTATATCTGGGAGCAGAAGAAAGCATGAGGAGGGTGCCTACACCCCTTAGAGTCTAGCCTTCCCCATTCTGGTGTAATTCTGCACATCTGGAGGGCAGTTCCCAGCATCCCTCAGCCAGCTGTGCAGACCCATAGATCCTCCTGGGCTATGCAGACCCATAGATTGCTGATCTGAACAGAGTCATCCTCTGTCCAGTTCTGTGTTCTTCCAGCTCCTGCTGCACCTCTGGAGACAGAATCTTTATACATTCAATAAAATTGAAATTTCCAAATTTATCCAGCACTTGAAAAGGCTTCTGGCTTGTTTACTTTGCATCAAGCACTCTCTCTCCCCCTGAAAATGTTGCATCATTTCAGCTGTTCAGGAAAAATGCACAGGTAAGTGATAATCTGTTCAGTAGAACTAAAGCACACCACTGGCATGCTGATGTAGTATGGGGATTACTTTTCCATTCTAATTTTTTTTAAAAAGTTGGACTTTCTGTTCCAAGAGAAAAGACTGAAGTATGTTTGGTGTCCCTGTAAAACATGTGTGAACAAGCTATGGTTGCTCTGTAATAAAAGCTTTTTCTCACAACAGCTGAAAAGTAGGAGCATTCATAAGCCCTTGTGGAACAGCAGAAGGATCACAGTGGCAAAATCTAGTTGTTAACTATGACAGGTTCACTGAGACACCAAATGAATCAACACTAGAATGCTCAGCTGTGTTTCTTTTGATGAAACCTACATTTGTCCACGATGCTGCACACCAAAGCAGCAAGTTAATGAATACAGCTAGAATGGATCCAAAGTGGCACCCTCATTCTGGCTTGAAACCACTTTGACAGGGCTGCAGAACCAATGTGAACCCAAAAGTGAATTCAGTTTTGTTCGGGGTTGTCTTCTGGTGATGAACAGGGCCCAAGTCAAAAACAAGTTCTCCTAAACTCCACAGAAACGCTACCCTGTTTTTGCTGAAAGGTCTTGCAGCCAATAATTGAGCTTTAAGGCAGGCATTTCATCCTTTCAGAAAGCAGGAAAAAACTGTACAAATTTGGGAAAAGACCCAACAATTGGGGGTTGGGAGAAAGGCTATTTGAGGAATTCTGGGGGACTGGAGAGGGAGATGGAGTATGTGATTCCCCACTGATGTGCTTGACAAAGTCCAGATGAATAAAGCAGCAGCACCATTGGTTATGATGCCTGGGGCTGATGGAAGTGGATATCCAGCAACATCTGGGGGGCCACAAGTTGCCTGCAGCTGTGAAGGATTCTGACTGGGAAAAACTCCAGGCCTTACCTGGCACAGCTTGCCTTTCTCCTCTGCCCCCATTCCCAAATAACAGAGATAACCTGAGGGACCTGAACGAGGAAACAGTGCTGACACGGAGAGGCAAAAAAGTAACACTGGCAGCCTGGGTGCTTTTTTTCCCCCTGTGTTGATTCTGAATAAACAGGAATTGTATTGTCATTTATACAGGAAGGAGAAAATACAGTTATAAAAAATAACCAAACTTAGTGTTGCTGCTTCCTCCCCCCCTACCCCCATATAGATATATATTATCAAGACATCTCTGGCTAACATTCATAGATAAATTCTTTAGTAGACAAAAATAGAAATCTGTTCTAACCCAGCCCTCCCTTTTTCCCTACTTCAAGGAACTGAGGGCTAACAGCAGAGCCCCCTTTTCACCAGCCATGCTTGCCTTCTCCCGCTAATGTGCACTCTCAAATAATCTAGCCAGCCTCCCTTGCTTCAGCATTGGAGGTGCCTAAAAAGATGAGATGCAGATACTCCTCCAAGCACAACTCTTGTGCTTCTGGTATTTTCTGGTGCTTTCTGTATTTCACACCAATGAAAATCAAAATAGCTATGATTGTCCACACTATTCATATATCATCATACAATTCTCAATTTCTTTGTTGTCACTGTTTTTTTAAAACTCACCAAGGGTCCAGTCCAGGGATAGGCAACCTTTTTGGACTGTGGCCACATTCATACAACTGTCCAGAGCACTACTGCAAAACTGTTATCAAAGGAGCTGTAGCAAAGGCTAGGTCACTTGTACAGAAAATTCAGTGGTTCTTAAGCCTAATATATTAAACAATCTCTTTGAAGCTATGGGTTCAAGCACAAATAGCAAGCTAGTTCACAGAAAGCCCAACTGTGAAGAAGAAAATATGTTAACTTGAAACCAAATTGGAGAAATGGAGTTTCTTGGTAAAGGCCAAGACAGGTGTCAGAAGGTGCCCCATGGCCTTCTCCCGCATTTAGTCCTCTTACTAGTTAAGGAAGACAAAGCCTAGAAGTAGGCATCAGTGCTTGCTAGGAAAAAAAATTCTGTTCCACCCAGAACAAGTGTGATGCAGGGCCTTTGGGAGGTCAAGATTTCTGCATTTCATGCACTTCTGTGTTCCTCCCTTTACTCATTAATCCTGGTCTTTACATCACTTAGCTTCCTTATGAGAACTCCATGCAAAGGAGAACAGGCCTTCTGTCCCTCTAATAAGAGGGAGTTTTGGAAAGGTGGAAAAAAAAAAGAATTGAACCCCACATTTTTAAATAGGTAATCTGGGACTTCAAATTGCTGGAATCATCTGCCCAATTTAAAAGGTTTTTGCCTTCCCAAAAAATTGAACTTCACACATCTTTTGCATCAGTCATAAAACTTAAGAGCAAAAAAAGTAATTGTCTTCTTAGCTGCCCAGAATCATAGTCGCTGAGAGCTTAACTATAAATTATATACTAAAGCCCAACAGATGCTTTTTCTGTGAGAAAAGTAAATTCAAGAAAGTGATTTATAACGGATTGGGTGCTTTAACCATTCCTCAATAGCCTGATACCTGAAAGTCCTCCAGAACGACCATCGCAGCCTGAATGCCTCCAGATATTTTGTGTGACCTCTCATCAGCCCCAGTCAGCATAGTCAATAGTTGGGACCTGTCGCCCAAAATATCAAGAAGACTCCAGAGAAAGTCCTTGTACTTGAAGACTCCTTGTATTTATACAAGGCTATATCACTTGTTCTAGAAGCCATACAACAGCTTTTGAAATTGCTGCTGCTATAAAGAGGATGCTGCTGTTTGCCTCTTTGACGGGGAATTTGTTTTGTTTCATTTGAGTCATTTATAAGTCTGCTTGGGGATAAATGTGAATTGAACTTGGGCAGGTCCAAATAATCCAAACCTAAGCCAAGAACTCAGTATTACTGCTTTCCTGTGCAAGCAAACACAAGAACCAAGATTCCTTGGTTCTGCTCCTAAAGCCTACACTACTGCTCCCTTATAATTGGCTAGAACCTGGGAACAGAACCCCCATTCTCTTCTGCCTGTTAGGCATATGCTGCCTCTACAAGCCCTTGATGAGCTGCAAACTAGGTACCCTCTCTTTGTCAATACAGCTGGCTCTCTCAGCCCTGCTCTTTGCACCCTTTAGCACATACCGTTGCCTATTGTCACAAATGTGGCTCCATTATAGACCTGGGTGGCCAAAGTACTCCTGAACATCATGGTCAGAGGATGTTTCCAAAAAACAAAAAACTTTTATTGCGCTGTCAACCTGCCTCATTAACCCCTTTTACAGGGCCCAAGTACCATTGTCTACAATTTATTTTCACACTGTTCTTTTTTGCTTGGTGGAGGGACACTATTATACTATTACCATGTCTTTTAATTGGGAATGCTAGGAGTCCTCTGTCTGGAATGCTTATACATTAATAGCTTTTGACCTAACCCATTTGCTCAGCACCCTGGAAACCACCTCGATTGTGGCTATCCCTGGCAGAGTTTGCTTATTTTTATAGATTATTCTTATAGTGCTTTTTGCTTCAATCAGGTTTTCTATGAGGAAACAAAATCTGCATTGGCCAGAATGCTCATTTGCCTCTCCCCATTTTCTCCTCCCCAAACAGCCTAAAAAGAGTCCCACCCCTTGCTGTCTATCTTAGACTATTTACATGTCCCTGTGTTTTTCTGCTGTGTGTGTAATTCTTTTCACCTACTGTTTACAGCTAAAACTCAGCATATGAGAAGTAAGCAAAGAGCCACTGCTTGATCAGAGTCTTTTTCATTACTTAACTCATTCACTTTATCCAAGATGCAGATTGGAGGTTGTGATAAGTTCAAGGATTTCAGCGCCATGATAGCAAATTGCATCAATCTTATCCCTGGGCAGACTTTTGCAAGGGCCAATGCTGGACAAGGTATAGATGCACAGGTGTCATCAGAAGCTGAAGCCTTTCTGCTTTGAATAGCAGCAGGGGTTAGGAAAGTAATAAAAAGCCAGCTCTCAGCTTGAGCCAGCGGTGTTGAGTAAGGGGCTGGTAGGCCCAAGAAACTGCTAGGGCTGGCAAAGAATAAAAAGGGGAGAAAAGGAGGGCAGTTTTAAAATATTTAGGATTCCAAAACACTGAAGACCTGCCTTGCAGCTGTAGCTTGTCAAACTTTTCCATGAATCATTGGTCCCTAAGCTGAACACCTGCAAATTTAGATACTGATAAGTCTAATGAGAATTTACAGTCATGTTGGACTGATCTTCATGTTTGGAGGCAAATGAGAAGTTGGGTGCTGTTTCTCTGCTGTCATGCGCAAGCATAGACAAAAGCAACCCTAACCCTAACCTTTCCCCTTGTTACCCTCTTGCAGCCTCTTCCCACCCAGACACCTCCCCCTCGCCCCACTGTTGGGGGACATTTTGCTTCTGCAAAAAGGACATACCCCCTCACTTACAAGTTTTCCAATAGAGCAGCAGCCTGCACACTTCCCAGCACTGTGTTTGCCACCAGATTATGTACAGTGGCTCTTAAATATGCCCAAGCCACAACACCTTGGATCTGCAAATGGAAAAATCAGATATGCTCCTTTATGTAGCTTCATGCCTGCTTTCAGTGCTAGCTTGCAAAATCATGTCAAGGCATCCACCTTCCACTGTTTGGGTAAGTTAAAGTAGGTGCACTGTCAACTTCCTTTTTTTCTGTACTCATTCTGCTGGCCTATAGGAGTGGGGAAAAAGTGGGAAGGGCAAGGGAAAGGATAGCAGAGTCCTAGAAGTATCATCATCTAGGCCTGCCAACCTGCCCAAAAGGACCTTCTCCCCATATTGTATGGGGTCCTGCATCACACTGTAGATGGCATGGACCACCTGGGGAGTCATCAGGGATGCAGGACAAGAGATCTGGTGCATCCTCCCGGCAGCTTTCATCTCCGGTGAGTCCCCAGCATCACCTTGGTGATGAAATTGACGATGGCAGATGCTGGTTGCTCAGGGTCTAGTTCAGCAAAGAGGTGGCAGACATTCTCACATGGGCTGCCCTGCTTCTTGGCCACAAAGCCGAAAATCCTGCAAGAGACAGAGCACCGCAATGTGAGTGTGAGGATCTGTATACACAGGACATGGGGTCATCAGCTCCCAGCCTGATTGATGCCCCACTCCCCATGCAAGGCAGATGAGAAGTGGGACTGTCATCGCAGGGAAGCACCCAGAACAGAAAGCCACAGTGCAGCTCTGGGCATCTGACTCCCTCCTGCCACCCCCATGGTTCTTGCGCTGCAGCCCTTTGGCTCATCCTCCTTCCAGAGTCACTACAAACTTGGCTGTTGGTGCCTGCTGTCTGCAGACACAGCAGGCTGGCCGAGGGAGCTCTCAGCACTGACACCTCAGAAAGAGGGAGACTGCACCTGCTGCACCTTTTAATTTTATTTATTTATTTAGTCCCAAGCTATTTATGTCCTCAAGAGGCAATTGCTAGCACTGGAAATGACCAGCGCCATATGGAAACCATTTCAAAGCTGACAGAAAATGTCCCTGTAGCCCCGCCTTCCCCAACACAGTATACTTCAGCTAGCTGTATTGGATTATGGTTCTTGTCAAGCCCTGGCCAGTTATGCTGGCTGGGAGATGCTGAGACTTGTAATCTAACACACCTAGAGCACACCAGTTGGGGGATACTCAGTTGCAAGCAGCCCCTGTTCATAGTCTCGTTGCAGCTGTATTATGGACTACCTAAAGTTTTGGAAGCCTAGCAGGTTAATTCAGAGGTGGGAAGAGAGAAAAAACATCATCCCTTTTTAAGCTCTGACAAATGACTTCTTGCTCTGAAGTGGGCTGGATAGAAACAGAGGAAAGGGTGAAAGGAGAAAGAAATTGCCCTCCCCCAGAAGGGACATTTTGAATAGCTTGCTTATGGAGCAAGATGCAGGAGATGCCTGCCGTCCTCCATGGGTGTGAAAACATTTGGTTGTGGCACCAGATTCTTTGAAACGGGTCCCCTAAGTCTGCCTGAGCTCTGCATGGATTTTAAAATCAATTCATCTAAACCCAGTCAACCAGCTCAACATTATAGCCTTGCCAAGTTAGAACTACAGTGGTGGTTGGGAATGAGCCTCCTCAATACAGTCTGGTCCCAGCAGGGCATGGGCCCTTCCAACATTCCTTGCTGCTTGCTGCTGTGCAGGATGGATGCGGAAAGAATGATGCTAGGGGTTGTTAGCAAGTTTGCATCATGGCTGTGGGTCTTTCCGATACTTACTTGGATGTGGTTCCATCTGGGTTGGCCCACCTGTGCAGGAATAGAGAGAGCCATGTCACGTGAGAAAAAATGAAGGTTCACTCCACTTAATCTGAGGCAACTCCCAAAACACCTCCCAAGACAGCTGCTGTCCCACAGAGCAATGGGACAGTGCAGTTCACTCAAAAGGGGGATCCCCTGACAGTTGAATTTTGGGGTCTCCAATGTGAAAATTTACCAATTTGGGGGAACTCACCAGGCTCCTTGTTCTTCCTGAAGTTTATTTCATTTTTTTAAGGTTTTAAAAACAGGGAGGCAGACATGTCGCAGAGGGATCCACCATCATTATTTGGATTCAGAGTAATTGTTTAGGAGCTCAGGCCCCTCCTCTGCCTTGTACTCATGTCCCTGAGCAAGAATCTTTGGTCTCACAGGTTTGCCTTCTGGGCGTTTTGTGGCTGGACATACCCATCAGGTGCACCATTTTGTGAGAGTAGCAACAACACTCCCCCCAAATTCTAAATGAGCCCACCAACCCAAAAAGCTTGGAGACCTTTGGTAATCAGAGCAACTCTTTATGGAAGTTTAAAGCAGAAGTGGAAAATGTGGAGCTAGATGAGGTATAGTTGAACTCAGCCACAACCAGTGATCAGGAATGATGGGAGTGAAAGGGCACCTGTGTAGTGCAAGCTTCCCCAACCAGGCATTCCCTTCATGTACTGGACTCCAACTTACAGTATCCTGAGCTATTGGCTATGTTGACTGGGAATCATGGGGATTTTATTTGAGAGTGTCTGGAAGGCAACAGGTTGGGGAAGGCTGGTGAGGCATGTAGGCTGCTGCTTTCAAAGCAAGGACGATGCCTGTGGCAAGATCAGGCAACGCTGCTGGTTACCTGCGGTCCTGAGGATCTGTGCTGCAGAAGGTGACACTGCTGACAGGATAATGACGCCGGAAAAACAGCCTGTGAGAAGAAAAAAATCCTCTCGAATCCAGAAGGGAGGAACCCGAGGCACAGAAAGTGCTTTGGTGCGCCAACAAGAGCTGTCAGCAGGAGTCTAGGGGAAAGAGCCATGTAGCAGTGGGCACCAGGAGAGAAGGGGGCTTGGCTGGAGCTGTGGCAAGTACAGGGGCAGCCCCTGCGGTACAGAGATTGGTGGACTCACTTCCTCTGGTTGTCGGTGAGCGTGATGCCTTGGGCTGACACCTTGAAGTGCACGATGCAAGCAGAAGCACGGCGGGTGGTGCTCAGGGTGCTGGTGGCTGCCTTGGCTACGGCCTGTGGACCTGTCAGGGACTCTGTTTCCACTGAGCTGAGATAAAGCACACTGCAGGCTGCAGTTTGGAAAGAGAAAGTGGTGGGGAGACTGATCACCTACATCCTCAGAGAGGCCTGGTACCTTCAGCAACAACTCATACATTCTGAATCTCCCTGGCCCTTGACCTTCCCTGCCTTTGACAGCATTCCTCAGTAGGGAACCTTAAGAGTCTTGGGATGCAGTTGTGTGTAGCTCACAGCTTGCTGGGAAATCCCAGGAGCTGTAGTCTACAATCCAGACTTACCATGCTCAGCTTCCGTGGCCAGTGGCCATGCTGGCTGGGGCTGATGTGAACTGGTGTAAAACAGCTGGAGAGCATCGGATCAGGGAAGGTGGATCTAAGAGGCACCTTCCCCATCTGTCTGTATTTGCTGCCTCCTGCTGGGACAGAGGCTTGAATGTGATGGGTTGCACTCCATGGGAACTCCAATTCATGAGGGAGGTATTTGGGGGAGGAAAGAGTGGACAGGGAATGGGTTAACAAAGCCCTCCCTCAACCACTGTGTCTCCCTTGCACACTGCTGCTCTGTAGCTTTGCAGCAATGACCATCAGGATTCCCACATCTGGACTTCCGGTTTGGCATCAGGATGAGGCGGCTGTGAAAAACAGAGCTCCCATTATCACGCCGGTATTCGTTTGGCAGTGAGCCGTGGGAGGCTCATCTAAGCTCTGTGGGGGCGAAGATAAGATTGTCTGAGGCTTCTTCTGGTTGGTGCAGAGCAGCAACTCTGCATCTACTGGGAGAAATTCGGACATTTCTCAACCGGACAATACAGGGGAGATTTCAGCTCCCTGCAAGTCCTTGGCAGCTGGAAAATAGCTTAAAAGATTAGCTAAGAATTCATCAGACATATTGGGTGAGCATTTTTATTTCTTATCTCTTTCACAATACTACCCGTGGAAAAACTGCCTTTGTTGCTAATTGGCATAAAGAAGAAAGAAAAGCCCCTTTGATGGAGGGAGGAATCCCCCCCCCCACGGAGTTCTAAGCGGCGAATGATATGGGGGAGAGGAATTGAAGTTTGTGCGAAAGTTGAAGCTGAAGAGAAAGACCTTGTTTTTCTGACCTCCCCAAGGGCGAAGAATCAAAATAATTACTATTGTGGAATTAAATGATAGAAGGATATAATTTGTCTGCGAAGTGGCCATTTTGGCCACCTTTCTCTTTTTTTCTGGGACTCTCGCCAAAAACAACTGGACGCTTGCCAAAACTACTGAGCAGTGACTTAGAAGGAAAAACTGCTGTGACTTTTTTTAAATAGCCCTTTGCTGCCATCCTATGGCTATCCGAATTACTGCAAGTTCTTTTCCTTTTTTATTTTTATTTTTAATTTTTCTCTTTCTTTTCTCTTCTCTATCTCTTTGCTGTTGCATTGAAATCTTTTTGGTGAATAACTTTCATCATAAGAAAAATTCAGCCTTCCTCTTCTTCAGCACCCTCATCAGCTGCCCAGAGCCCAACCCATCAGCCTAAAACAGAAGATGTTACAAACAACGACTTTGCTGATACAGACGTCTTTAACAGCTTTGCAAGCATCCCAAGAGACGATGGCAATACGACTGGAAAGTATTTCAAATGAGCAAAAGAACGGCTTGACAAATTGGATAATTCTATTAAAGATGTGTCAACTCAATTATCTGACGTTCGACTTAAAGCTGAACAGAACACACAAAAAATACAACAAACACATGAAAAGCTGGAGACGGTAGATAAAGAAACACAACTAATTAAGCAAACAAATAAGTCTCTATGGGATTCAATGGCTGCATTAGAGATGGAGAAGGCATCTTACTACCTAAGATTTCAGAATATACTCGAAGGAAAGAATGAAGATCTGCGAAAGCTAATGACTGGCATATTGGCAGAGCTTTTAGAAATTGAAAATGAAGAAATGGCCGTGGGAATTGATTTGATTTAGAGTCAACCCGACTTATGCCAGAAAAAACAAACTTCCGAGGGAAGTTCATGTCAAATTTGCTCTAAGGTCCATAAGAGACAATGTTTTGAAGGCTGCACGTGAGAAACCTTTAAAGATGGATGATCGCCATGAGGTGATGGTTCTGAAGCAAATACCATGGAGGATCAGAGAAGGACGAAAGAAATACTTATTCCTTACTACAAAATTGATTAAGAAAGAGATTACCTTTCTTAAGTGGCTAACGCCAGAAGGAATGTTCTTCACTTGGAACTCTACAAGATATAAATTGGACTCAATTTTTAAAGCACAAGAGTTCTATGAAAAATTTAGAGGTATGCTTGAATAGGAAGAACCTGGTGCTTCAAAAAGGCGCTGAATCAATGGAAGTAACAGGGTATCACTCTGAGGAAGGAGAAATAGTGAACGCTGATCCACAACAAGAAGTACAGATTTTGGACCTAAAGGAGAGGCAAAAAGGTAGAAGCGTAAAGGTGAAGAATAAGTAGATAAGTATACTTTTTTAAAAATATGGCTTTTAAAAGGGAAGGGAAAATCGAATTGATCTCCTTAAATGTTAATGGACTAAATGGACCTTCTAAGAGAAGAAGGATCTTCGCTCAACTTCAAAAATGAAAATTAGGTATACTTTATTTACAAGAAACACATATTAAGAAACAACATGTTAGATGTTTGGAATGTTCAAAGCTTGGAAAATTGTTTGTATCTTCTGCTTTTCAAAAGAAAAGAGGTTTAGCACTATATATTAAGGAAAAACTGGACCCTAAATATATTCTTGCTGACGAGGACGGTAGAATCCTGATGGTTGAAATTACAATGAAATTCAAAAAAGTGCTTTTAGTGGCAATATACGCACCAAATGACCATCAGGAAATTTTTTACCAAAATTTACAAGTGGACTACCAGACTGTGTGTAATGGGAGATTTCAATGCAATTGTGGACAAGAGAATGGATCATAAGAGTGAGAGTAAGGGAAAAAAGGGTAGGGGGATACTCCCAAAGTCTTGTTCTAACATGACTGAAGAACTCAGATTGATAGATGCTTGGAGGCATAAAAATCCAACCTCTGCCAAATATTCTTTTTACTCAAACAGACATAGGTCATGGTCCAGAACTGATATGGTTTGGATCTCTCCAGACTTAGTACCACACTTGACAGAAGCTGAAATAGAGGCAAATGTCTGGGCAGATCACAACCCTGTATCTATATCATTGAAAGGAACTGTAAGGACACCCAGATGGAGCCTAGACAAAGTGCTATTAAAAGATAAAAAATTTACAGAAGAGATAAATAAAGAAATACAAGTATTCTTTCAAATAAACAAAGCAGAAGAAACTTCTTTACAAAATGTCTGGGATACAGCTAAAGCCTATGTCAGGGGATTGATAATAACATACTCAGCAAAAATAGATAAAAAGAAAAAGCAAGAACGAGCAACAATAGTA
The DNA here is from genome assembly GCA_023646645.1 of Varanus salvator macromaculatus. Taxonomy (NCBI): domain Eukaryota; kingdom Metazoa; phylum Chordata; class Lepidosauria; order Squamata; family Varanidae; genus Varanus; species Varanus salvator. The sequence continues at coordinate 18,514,922 of JAIXND010000795.1, forward strand.
GAGGAACTGATGAAACGGGAACAAGAACTGCAGGAAGATCCATCGAAGAAAAATCTTAAGGTCCAAATGAATATTTTAAAGCATAAATTGAATCTCTTGGACACAAATGAACTTACTAAGCAAATGAAACTTGCCAAACAGAATTTCTTTGAAAATGCTAATAAACTGGGGAGATGGTTAGCCTATAAAATAAAGAAAGAGAGAGAGAAGAGACTGATTTCGAAACTGAACGATGGAGAAGGACGACTACAAGTACAAAGTATACAAATTAAGAAAATAGTGGAAGATTTTTTCACAAAGTTATACTAGAAGGATGAGATTTCAACTGAGAAAGTAAAAGAATACATCCGAAATGGAGATCTACCAAAACTACCAGAGAAATATCAAACATTATTGAACCAAGAAGTAACAACTATGGAAGTCATAGAGGCAATTATGCAGCAAAAGAATGATGAAACTCCTGGCCCGGATGGGCTGCCAGCTGAATTTTATAAATCCTTTGAAGGAGTTTTTGCTACATTTCTTAAAGATATATGTAATGAAGCACTGTTAAATGCTAAAATACCAAATACTTGGACAGAGGCAAATATTACACTAATACCGAAAGAAGATATGGATTTAACACAGATTCAAAACTACAGACCTATATCACTATCAAATCTGGATTATAAAATTTTTGCCTCTATAATGGCAGAAAGGTTAAAGAAGTTTTTAATAGATTTTATTCACCCAGACCAAAATGGCTTTTTGCCCAAAAGACAAATGAAGAATAATCTGAGAACTATCTTGGATAGCCTAGAGTATTATGAGATACACACAGAAAAACCAATAGCTTTACTGTTTATGGATGCCCAGAAAGCCTTTGATAATGTTAATTGGCAATTTATGAAGCACAGATGGCTCAAATGGAGTTTGGCAAAAAGTTTATGAATGCGATATCAAGCATTTATCAAAGACAGTCAGCCAGGATTTTAATTAATGGAGAACTTGCAAGGACTATAGAGATACAAAAGGGTACAAGACAAGGATGCCCGTTGTCACCCCTGTTGTTTATTCTGATTTTAGAGGTGTTGAATAGAAATATCAGGGATGACGCGGACATTAAGGGTACTAGAATTAGGGATGAAAGTTATAAATTGCAAGCATTTGCAGATGATTTAGTTTTCATAACGGAGGAACCCTTTGTAACAATGCCTAAACTCCTACAACGGATTGAAGAATATGGTGAGGTTACGGGGATGAAAATAAATAAAGAAAAAACGAAATTGTTACTTAAAAATCTCACACAAGACCAGAAAAAAAGGCTGCAGGAACAAGTAGACTTACAGATTGTTAAAAAGGTAAGTATTTGGGAATCTATCTTACAGCCAAGTGTACTACTTTGAAAGAAGACAATTACGATTTGGAAAAATGGGCCAATTCACAATTATCTCTGATGGGAAGAATAGCACTTGTTAAAACGAATATACTACCAAAGCTTTTGTTTTTATTTCAAATGATTCCTGTAAAAATTGATAAATTTTTTTTGATGATTTAAACTTTCAAATTTCAAGATTTATTTGGAGAAAGAAGAAACCAAGGATTAAATTAAAAATACTTTAGGAAGCTAAAAAGAGCAGTGGTTTTGCTCTTCCTGATTGGGTGCTGTATTATCAAGCGTCTGTTTTAACTTGGCTAAAAGAATGGATAACTTTAAGAAATAAGAGAATTTTGTATCTTGAAGGTCATGATTTGCAAATGGGTTGGCATGCTTATATGTGGTATGAGAAGGCTAAGTCACATGGGTCTTTTTTAAGTCACTTTATTAGAAGATCATTAATGTTGGTGTGGGAAAAGTTAAACCTAAAATTGTATAATAAACTACCAAGATGGCTTTCACCTATGGAAGCTTTTGTGTATCCAAATGCATTGAACTTTGAAGGGATCATAAGATATGATGGTATGTTGGATAAGGATGGAGGCCTGAAATTAGATCAAGAAACACAAGAACAGGGATCTAATATCTCTTGGTGGCATAAGGTGCAGATGCAATCGAGATATGCTAAAGACTGTAAAGCATGGAGGTTTTATAAGGCCTTAACAGCGTTTGATCAAGAGATGCTTAAATCAGATGAGAAAATGATTAAAAGATTATATGATTTCTTACTTGACAGGAAAATGGAAGATGAACAGGTTAAGGAAACTATGATAACATGGGCACAAAATTTTGGATATAATATTGAATTAGAAAAGTGGCAAAAGCTATGAGAGAGAAATATTAAGGTATTTCATTACCTTAGGTAACATTAGCAATTTTGTATAAAGAAAACTTATATAAAATGTTTTATAGATGGTATCTGTCGCCAAACTGATTAGCTGTTTCCAAATATGTAAAATGGATGTTGGAAATGTAAACATAAATTGGATACTTTTTACCATATGTGGTGGACTTGTGACAATGTGAAAAAGTATTGGATTAAAATACATAAATGGCTTGAGGAAATGTTACAAAAACCCTTAGCTTTTAAACCTGAAGTTTTTTTATTAGGCATTATACTGGAAGATATTAGTAAACAAGAAATGTATTTGATGTTACATGTAATCACCACGGCGAGGATTGCATTTGCTCAACACTGGAAAAGTGAGGAATTACCCACCGATGAACTGATTCTAAAAAAGATTCTGGACTGTGCAGAAATGGATAGATTGACTTTATCACTGAAGGAGAAAGAAGATACTGACTTCTATCAAACTTGGGATTTTTTTTATTATTGGCTAGAGAAACGGGACTTGGCTTAGATTTAAAGATGTTTTTAAGTTATTATAAATGGATTTGAATATGACTATAGAATGCTAAAAAAATATGAGTACAGGGCTGACCCAGTACGTCTGATGTATTTGATGACTGATGTCTTTAGTGTTAGTTTAAAAAGCTTAATAAAATTTAAAAAAAAGGATTCCCACATCTGTTTCTCCTTCCAAATAGTGGTAGAAATTATACACTTATTATCTGTTTGCATCAAAGCTATTCCAATACATCTTTTTCACCAGCAATCAAAATATCTGAGGGGAAAGAACTTAGCACAACTCCTATTGAGCAGAGATATGGGGATGAGCTAAAATAGATGATTTGGAGGGTTTTTATTTTATTTATTTAGTAAACTTCTATGCCGCCCCATTCGCCAGGTTATATAGAATATAATTTTAAGGCGCATTTGAGTACTTCCTCCAAGTACCTCAAGTGCTGTTCTTCACACTGAAGTGGAGCTACCATTAATTTTTTCCAGGGTGGACAAGGCAATTGTTTTGTAAGCCGCCCCGAGGCATAGAAATGGTTTTTTTTTTTTAATTGTGTGTTTGTGTGTGTGTGTGTTTGTGTGTGTATTTAAGATTGACCAATATGTCCAAGCACAACCAGGCCAACATTTTAATATAGAACATGAAAAGATGGCTGGTTGGGCCGTCTTCCTGCTTTGAAAGACTGGCCTATTTTTTTCACATTGCCGTCTTTTCTTTTAAGTGAATCAAAGGTTAAAATCAGAGACCAGTTCTGCTCACAGAATGCTAATAAAGACATAGAAACCATTCAACAAAAGGTGTAGTAGGTGGCATTGTTTTACATGGATGGACAATTTCTCTGTCATTATTTTAACCCCTTGATTGATTCTGACCTATGGAAGATATTTACAGATTTAGACTTCCAGACAATGCCTTCTTTATAATGAGATGGAACAAGTGCAAATGTTCCTATATTTCAACATTTTTGTGTATGTGCGACTTTACAGATAGTGTATATTATGCATGATGCATTCTTCTGTGACTTGTATGCCTGACAGGTGTAGTGCAAGCTACCCCAACCGGGCATTCCCTACATGTACTGGACTGGAACTTTCAGCATTCCGAGCTATTGGCCATGCTGACTGGGAACTGTGGGAATTGTATTTGACAATGTCTGGAGGCTCCTTCATGGATCACTGCCTTGTCGTGGTGAAGGGGCTTGCGTAGCTCAATGAAGCTATGAGCTATGCCGTGCAGGGCCACCCAAGATGGACAGGTCATAGCAGAGAGCTCTGACAAAACATGATCCACTGGAGAAGGAAATGGCAACCCTCTCCAATATCTTTGCCATGAAAACCCCATGGACAGTACCAAAAGGCAAAAAGATATGACGCTGGAAGATGAGCCCCTCAGGTCGAAAGGTGCCCAATATGCTACTGGGGAAGAGTGGAGGGCTAGTACTAGTAGCGCCAGAAAGAATGAAGCGACTGGGTCAAAGCCAAAAGGACAGTCAGTTGCAGATGTATCTGGTGGTGAAAGGAAAGTCTGATGCTGCAAAGATCTATACTCCATAGGAACCTGGAATGTCAGATCTATGAATCAGGGCAAGCTGGATGTGGTCAAACAAGAGATGACAAGACTGATCATCGACATCTTAGGAATCAGTGAACTAAAATGGACAGGAATTTTATTTATTTATTTAAAACATTTTTATGCTGCCCCATCACAACAAAGCCTCGGGGAGGCTTACAACAACTCAAAATACAAAACATTTCATAACCCCCCCCCCACCCCCCAGTGCATCTCGGCTGAAAACTTTAAAATTCAATAAATAGTTTAACAGTTAAAATGAGTTTTAAATAAAAAGATCTTGGCCTGGCGCCGAAAAACAAATAACGACGGCACCAGGCGGACCTCTCTAGGGAGCGCATTCCATAAATGGCGTACTGATGATTCCGCAGCCCACACCTCCTGATGACCTCTCCCAGCGGTTTCATATAGATGTTAAACAGCAAGGGGGACAAAATGGACCCCTGTGGAACTCCATGGCATAACTGTCATGGCGCAGAGACACGGTCCCCCAACACCACCTTCTGGAATCGGCCATTGAGATAGAAGCAGAACCACCGCAAAGCGGTGCCTCCAACTCCCAATCCTGCTAGCCTGAAGGATACCATGGTCGATGGTATCGAAAGCTGCTGCGAGGTCCAGGAGAACCAACAGGGATGCACTCCCCCTGTCTCTCTCCCTGCACAGGTCATCGCACAGGGCGACCAAGGCAGATTCAGTGCTGTACCCGGGTCTGAAGCCGGACTGAAATGGGTCCAGATAATCCGTTTCATCCAAGAATGCTTGGAGTTGTCCCGCCACCACCCGCTCTAGTACCTTGCCCAGGAACAGGATGTTGGCCACCGGTCTATAATTGGTGGCCACCTCTGGATCCAGGGATGCCTTCTTTAGGACTGGCCAGACTACCGCCTCCTTTAGGAGTGCAGGCACCCGGCCGTCTCTTAAAGAGGCGTTGATCACCTCCCGGATCCAGGGTCCAATCCCATCCTTGGCTTTCTTAAGTAGCCAAGAAGGGCATGGGTCTAGTAAGCAAGTGGTAGGGCGAACTTGTCCAAGCACCTCGTCCACATCATCAGGCCGCAACAACTGAAATTCATCCATCAATTGAGGACTCAACGGCTTTGATGGGAACTCCCCAGTAGAATCTGATTCAATAGTAGAGTCCATCTTGTGGTGAATCTGAGCAATTTTCTCCCTGAAATGCTCGGCAAACTCATCACAGCGGGCCTTCGAGGGTGGCACCAGATCTTTCTTTGGGCCTGAGCATACCAGCCCCTGCACCACTTGAAAAAGCTCCGCCAGACGGTATTGTGAGGAGGCAATGGAAACGGAGAAGAATTTCTTCTTTGCCATCCTCACAGCCACAGCATAGGCCTGATAATGTGCTCTTAAGTGTGTTCTGTCAGAATCACCCCGTGATCTTCTCCACCTGCACTCCAGACGGCTCCCAACCTGCTTCATCGCCCATAATTCGGTCGTATACCACGGAGATGAACGGGCTCCACCAGGTGGGAGAGGACGCTTGGGAGCAATTGTGTCAATAGCTCTGGTCATCTCCTCATTCCACAGTTCAACCAGGGCATCAACAGGATCACCAGCCTTGTCAACCAGAAAATCCCCCAGAGCTTCCAGGAATCCATCAGGATCCATCCTGCTCCAGGGGCAGATCCATACAATCGGGTCAGCACCCTTACAGAGGGAGAGGTCACTCTCGAGCTCAAACCTTATGAGGAAGTGATCTGACCATGACAAGGGCGTCAAACAAATTCTTCACCCTCAGATCACCCTCTTCCTGCCTCGTCACGAAAACCAGGTCCAGAGTGTGTCCATGTTCATGGGTCAGGCCGGTGACATGCTGAGACAGCCCTATGGCCACCAGGGAGGCCATGAAGTCCTGAGCTGCCCCGGTTAGAACCACCTAGGCATGGAGATTGAAGTCCCCCAGGACCAACATCCTGGGAGTCCTCAACACCAGGTCTGAGATGATCTCCATCAGCTCAGGCAGGGAGTCTGTTGGGCAGAATGGTGCACGGTACACCAACAGAATCCCCAGTCTGTCTCGGTTGCCCAACACCAAGTAGAGACACTCCAGCCCCGGTCTCGAGAGAACAGAAAGCCCCATAAGGGGAATGGAAGCTTGATAAACCAGAGCGACCCCCACTCCCCTCCCCTCCAGGCGTGGTCAGTGCTGAACCAGATACCTGGGCGGGCACAGCTGTGAGAGGGAAACATCCCCCCGCTCACCCGCCCAGGTCTCGGTAATGCAAGCCAGGTCAGCCCCCTCATCCACAATCAGGTCATGGATGAGGGTAGATTTATTGTGGACTGTCCTGGCATTAAGCAGCAGCACCAACAAGCCTCGGGGGGCAGTTGACAAGTCTACCAAGAACCCTCCGGCTGGGGGAATAACCAGAAAGAGGGACAGGTGTTAACCATCTGTCCCTCCTTCTTCTATGCTGACCCGTTAGACCCCCAACGCCATAACGCCCATTGCCCATCACCACCCCAATAGCGGTGCCCCTGCGCTCCCCAGGCGACATCATGGTATAGCACGAGATGCACCAATTAAAATAATCTAAAACCAACCATTAAAAACCCATTTAAAACCATCTTACCTTCAGGAATGGGTGAATTTAATTCAGATGACCATCAGGTATACTACTGTGGGCAAGAATTCATCAGAAGAAATGGAGTAGCCTTCATAGTCAATAAAAGAGTAGGAAAAGCAGTACTGGGATACAATCTCCAAAATGACAGAATGATCTCAGTTCGAATCCAAGGCAAACCATTCAACATCACAATAGTCCAAGTTTATGCCCCAACCACTGGTGCTGAAGAGGCTGAAGTTGGCCGGTTCTATGAAGGCCTACAACACCTGCTAGAATTAACTCCAAAAAATGATGTCCTTATCATTATGGGGGATTGGAATGCTAAAGTAAGAAACCAAAAGATAACCGGAATAACAGGGAAGTTTGGCCTTGGTGTACAAAATGAAGCAGGACACAGGCTGGTAGAATTTTGTCAAGAGAATACGATGGTCATAGCAAACACTCTTTTCCAACAACCCAAGAGACGTCTCTACACATGGACATCACCAGACGGTCAACACAGAAATCAGATTGACTATGTGCTCTGCAGCCAAAGATGGAGAAGCTTCATACAGTCAGTAAAAACTAGACCAGGAGCTGACTGTGGCTCAGATCATGAGCTTCTGGTTGCAAAATTTAGGCTTAAGTTGAAGAAAGTAGGGAAAAGCACTAGGCCACTCAGGTATGACCTAAATCATATCCCTGATGAATATACAGTGGAGGTGACAAATAGATTTAAGGAATTAGATCTGATAGACAGAGTGCCTGAAGAACTATGGCTGGAGGTTCGCAACATTGTACAAGAGGCAGCAACTAAAACCATCCCAAAGAAAAAGAAAGGCAAGAAAGCAAAATGGCTGTCTGAGGAAGCTTTACAAATAGCTGAGGAAAGAAGGGAAGGGAAAGGCAAGGGAGAAAGAGAAAGATACACCCAATTGAATGCAGAATTCCAGAGAATAGCTAGAAGACATAAGAATGCCTTCTTACATGAACAGTGCAAAGAAATACATAGAAGAAAACAACAGAATAGGGAGGACCAGAGATCTCTTCAAGAAAATTGGAGATATGAGGGAACGTTTCATGTAAAGATGGGCATGATAAAGGACCAAAATGGCAGGGACCTAACAGAGACAGAAGAGATTAAGAAGAGGTGGCAAGATTACACAGAAGAACTATACAAGAAAGAGTTTAACGTCCCTGATAACCACGATGTGTGGTCACTGACCTCGAGCCAGACATCCTGGAATGTGAAGTCCAATGGGCCTTAGGAAGTCTGAGCAACAACAAAGCTAGTGGAGGTGACAGTATTCCAGCTGAGCTATTCAAAATCTGAAAAGACAATGCAGTAAAAGTGCTACACTCAATATGCCAGCAAATTTGGAAAACCCAACAGTGGCCACAGAATTGGAAAAGGTCAGTTTACATTCCCATCCCAAAGAAGGGCAATGCCAAAGAATGTTCAAAGTACTGCATCATTGCACTCATTTCACATGCTAGCAAAGTGATGCTCAAAATCCTACAAGCTAGGCTCCAGCAGTATGTGGACCGAGAACTACCAGAAGTACAGGCAGGATTTCAAAGAGGGAGAGGAACTAGAGATCAAATTGCCAACATACGCTGGATCATGGAGAAAGCTAGGGAGTTCCAGAAAAACATCTACTTCTGCTTCATTGACTATGCTAAAGCCTTTGATTGTGTGGATCACAACAAACTGTGGCAAGTTCTTAAAGAGATGGGAGTACCTGACCATCTTATTTGTCTCTTGAGAAACCTATATGTGAGTCAAGAAGCAACAGTGAGAACTGGACACGGAACCACTGATTGGTTCAAAATTGAGAAAGGAGTTCGGCAAGGCTGTATACTGTCACCCTGCCTATTTAACTTATATGCAGAGCACATCATGAGGAAGGCGGGGCTAGATGAATCACCAGTTGGAATCAAGATTGCTGGGAGAAATATCAACAACCTCAGATATGCAGATGATACCACTCTCATGGCAGAAAGTGAAGAGGAACTAAAGAGCCTCTTGATGCGGGTGAAGGAGGAGAGTGCAAAAGTTGGCCTGAAACTCAACATTAAGAAAACTAAGATCATGGCATCCGGTCCTCTCATTTCCTGGCAAATAGATGGGGAAGAAATGGAGGTAGTCACAGATTTTATTTTCCTGGGCTCCAAGATCACTGCAGATGGGGACTGCAGCCAAGAAATTAAAAGACGCTTGCTCCTGTGGGGGAGAGCTATGGCAAATCTAGACAGCATACTAAAAAGCAGAGACATCACCCTGCCAACAAAAGTGCGTATAGTCAAGGCTATGGTTTTCCCAGTTGCAATGTATGGCTGTGAAAGCTGGACCACAAGGAAGGCTGAGCGCCAAAGGATTGAGGCCTTTGAGTTGTGGTGCTGGAGGAGACTCCTGCGAATCTCTTAGACCGCAAGGTGATCAAACTGGTCAGTCCTAGAGGAGATCAACCCTGACTGCTCTTTAGAAGGCCAGATCCTGAAGCTGAAACTCAAATACTTTGGACACCTAATGAGCAGGAAGGACTCCCTGGAGAAGAGTCTAATGCTGGGAAAGAAGAAGGGGACGGCAGAGGATGAGGTGGCTAGATGGAGTCACTGAGGTGGTTGGTGTGAGCGTGAGTGGACTCCGGGGAATGGTGGAGAACAGGAGGGCCTGGAGGAGTGTTGTCCATGGGGTCGCGATGGGTCAGACACAACTTTGCGACTAACAACAACAACAAATGTCTGGAGGGCGACAGGTTGGGGAAGGCTGCATTTTCTCTCTCTTCACTGTCCTTCTGCCATTAGATGAGGACCTCTTTATCCAAGCAGGCCTTTGGTTTGTAAGTGGGTCTGCTGCACTGGATGCTGTTTTGATTTTGTTACCATTATGTTTTTAATTGTGTTTAAGTGCATCAGTTTTATTATTGTTTCAATCAACTTTTATTAATGATTACAAACTGCTCCAGTAGCTCCAGTCTTCCTTGGCAGAAAGAGCACAAACTATATAAACATATAACAAATAAATCCAAGAGTGAGTGGAAGAATATGGTCCAAATAGTTTGCCATATAAACTACCTGGAGACATGGACCCTGACAGAAGCAATCAAGTAGGTGTATTCATTGTGGTTGCTAAAATGATTAGAGCAAAGATCCTAAAACCCCCCACACTATTGAGCCTGGCAAATCATATACCTGCTTGTTACTTTGTGTCTGCCTCTCACTCACACACCTCCCGTTTTGTGCTACTTACCTGCTCCCTGCTTCAGCAAATCAGCAGCTGTACTCATGTTGGTGGGAACAGTCAGCTCTATACTCTCCTCCACAATATCTGAAAAAGGAAAGACAAAGAAGAGAGAACAGGGTCCGTCATCCACTGGACAAGCATCACTCAGCAGCTAGAATGTGGGGATTGAATGCGGGGGTGAGGGGGCACAGCTTGAAATCCTTAGTTATGAAACTCACTGACTAGGTTCTGACAACACGATAACCCACACTTATGGATTGAGTGGGGATTGTTGTTGAAACATGGGTTATTGTCTGAACCCAGCTGGGCTAACAAACCATGGCCTGGTAACCACAAACAACCCACAAAGAGAACCCATGGTTTGTTGGGTTGTAAGCCATGGTTAGTTATTTTGGCTGAGTTCAGACATCACAGAAACTCACATTTCAACAACATTCCATGCTCAACTCATGCTCAATTCTTGAATATAGGTTATTGTATGGTCCAAACCTAAACAGTATTTCTCCTTGGGCATCTTAAGAAAAAGGTAAGTGGCAGTTGTCAGAAATAAAGTAAAGCAAACACTGAGTCCTTGAACTGTTGTAAAGATTATGCACAGTGTTTGCAACAACCCTGTTAGATGTCCATATTATTGTTCATACACTGCAAACAAGGGATCCAAGACCACCTGGTGAATGCATGACAAGCAACATTTGCCCAGAGGACATTCTGATGTACAACTCAAATTCTTACCCAGGGATCTGTAGAAAAAATAACTTCAGATGTTCTGGATTTCAGCTCCCAGAAGCAATGACAGTACAGCGCTAGTTTTCTGGCTGACTGGAGTCACATAACATGACATTATCAGAGGACAGGAGAGGTTGAGTATGGGTTCAGTGCAGGTTGTCATTGAACTGAGGGCTGTTATTGAATCATGCATTATTGTGTTGTGTGAACACAGCCACACCAATAAACTATAGTTTGTTAACTACAAACCACCGATGAAGAAAATCTATCTGCTGTTGTTCAGTTGTGAACTTTGTGTTTCTAGTAATTAGTAAGCCCTAGTTTGTTAACTACAAAAAATGCCCAAAGAGAACCTATAGTTAGTTGCTGAGTTGTGATCTGTGAGTTGTTTGTGGTTAACAAACAGTGCTTTGTTAGTGGGGCTAGGTTCACAGCAGCTCATGATTACATAACACCACATGGTTCAATGACAATCCACACTCAATGCATACTCAACCTGTAATCTGGCCAGTTGAGTAATGCGAACCAGGTCTTTCTCTGGTTCATACACACTCAAATACATACATGCAATGCCTTCTGATTTAATATTAGCATTTTATGGACATTTCCTTTTATATGTCAAACAAGAACTTACCACTTCCAGGCATTTGGCCTCTGGACACACTCCAAAGCACTCACCTTTGTTTGGGATGAGGAGATGGCAAGGCAATGCGATGGGAGTGATGGAATGCTGGGACACCAGGGCTGGCAGGCTGCCTACAGAAAGTGGGGGAAAGAAAGCCAGCCTTGGGTCAGGCTTTCTGCTCACCATGTCTTATCAGAATGTAAGAAGAGCCACGCTGGATCAGACCAGGCCCATCTAGCCCAGTGTTATGTTCTCACAGTGGCCAGCCTGCTCATGGGGAGCCACAAGCAGCACAAGAGTGCAGTGGCAACCCTCATGAAGGGTGTGGGAGGAATCCATCAAATTCCCTGGGCTCGGCCCCCTGCACTCTGGTCCGCTCTGCAACATCCCTCAGTCGGAACTCCTGGCAAGTGTGCTCAGCCTTGCCAGGAATCGAGCCCCCAGCCAGGCCTGAGAGAAGGTTGGTTGCAGGGAATGGCATCTGACGGGGCCACGTGCAGCACCCCCTCCCACAGTCGGCACTACCACCTCTGACTGTGATGGGCAAGGAAGAAAGTAGGTCACCGGGACTGGTGTCTGGTGGGGCCGCTCGCAACACCCCAGTTCTGCATCCTGCAGCTGCTCTTTGGCTGGTTGTGCAACCAGGCTCTGAAAGTGCTTGTGGACTTCCTCTTAGCTTGCTTTGCAGGAGTCCAAAAGGGTTCACCCCAACCCTTCCCCCGCCGCATGTTCCCCAGCAACTGTACATAGGCAAATGGCCTCTGATAGTGATGGCAGCACCTAACCAGCAGGACTAGCAGCCATTGAGTCTTCTCCGCACAACCTTGGCATGCAGTTGGGTCATTCTTCTTCTACAGGGGAGAATGGAGATCCTGCTGAAGGCCATTCCCACTCGCTCTGAAAGGCGGGAGAGCCCACTTCTTCATCCTCCTAGCCACTCACCAAAATGGGGTTCATTGTTACAGCCCTTGATCTTCACTCCCTTGGGTCCTGTCTCAATCAGGAAATGGCGCACCAGCTGTTCTGCAGGGTCTCCTGGGACAGGCAGAGGGACATAAATTCATGGAGGTGCAAATCCTTTTAGACTGAAAGCCTGATCTTTCTAAGCTATTCCGGGAGTCCTTTTGGCTAAGCACGACAGCAAAGCTGGGGTAAAAATGATTTTGGAATAATTCCTTCATTACCTTGCCATTCATTACCCTCTGCCCATCTAACTCAACCCTGCCAGCAGCTTTCCAAGGCCTCAGGCAAAAGCCCTTTCTTTCCTGGCCCTGCTACCTGCAACCTCATTCTGTTGGAGGCACTGCAGAATGAAACAGGGAGGTGTCCCCAGGCAAAGCACCACCAAGCTTGCACTTCTCCTGTCCTGCCACAGCCCTACTATACATGCAATACTGAATGGCTCTTTTTACCTTTGGTGGAGTGGTTGATGCTGTTGGGTGGAGGTGTGGCCACTTTCAGAGCCAGGCCGTAGGCCCCCTGGAACGAGTTGCTGTCCCGGATGAGGAATGTGCCCGGCTCCTTGTCCTTTAGGAGGGCAATGGCTACTCAGGGAAAGAAGCAAAGGACATAGGTGAGCATATACCATATGCAGAAGCCCACCATTCTGCTAGGACAGGATCAGCCAGTATAGTCAATGATTTCCGAGTTAGGGCCAACACGAAGCAGGCCCTGTGAAATTTTCTGATGTGAAGAAGGTTCCCACTGTATTCCTAACCCATTCATTCACCCAGCAAAGCTAGCAGGCAAGGGGGCCTAAGGCTGAAGGAAGCAATCAGCATTTTCCCACTGGCCATGAAGGAGGAACACTAAGCCTTGCCCATAAAAATGTGGAGCCAAGTACCACATGGCCACCTGTTTGGTTTGCTGTGCCGCCTGCAAAAGGACTGACACAGATTTCACATAGGAGTATGTGAAAGCTAGACTTTCAGGTCAGCACACCTGAGGATCCCAACTCCTCTAAAGCAGGGGTGCTTAACCCTCTTTCAGCCCAAGGGCCACATGCAGTTTTGGTGCCGCATTCATAGAAACAGAAACTGAGCATGTCAGAAGAGGCCTCCTGGGCTATCTGGTCTGACCCCACAGTCCAGTCAGCTCTGCTCACAACATGTCTACCATTTGCATGTCTAGCCTATCCTTGAACATCCTCACCGATGGGGCCTCAACCACCTCCCATGGAAGCCCATTCCATACCACAGGGGTCCTAACTGTCAGGAAGTACTTCTTGGCATCCAAATTGAACCCCATCCATGAGGACAGGGTGGGGCCAAAGGCAACAGCAACAAGGTTTTTGCCAAAACAGTAGCCCAGTTTAATTTAAATCTCTTTGTGCCAGTAATAAAGCCTTACAAGAGCTTTTCGGTATGGGGGAAAATGGCACAGAAGAACAGGTTGCTCACCTGTAACTGATGTTCTTTGAGTGGCCATCTGTGCAGTCACACACACATGGGTGCTGCGCCTGCGCAGTGCCTTTGACCGGAGATTGCAAGCTAACGGTTTTTGGTGGGAAAAAACGCTACGCTCCCCTCCCCACCATAGCCTATAAAGAGCGGAGCATCTGCCATTTTGTTCAGTCTTTGTGACTGAACATATGCCCCCAAGCAGCTTACTAACCATGCATGATGTAAAGATGGGAATCGGTATCGATATCGGTACCGACCTGAACAATAACCACTCACCAACACCGAGCGGGGTCGGCGGGCGGGTTGTGTGACTGCACAGATGGCCACTCGAAGAACATCAGTTACAGGTGAGCAACCTGCTTTTCTTCGTCGTGTCCTCTGTGCATCACACACATGGGTAGACTAACAAGCTTACCCTAAATGGAGGAGGGGAGAAGTGGCATATTTAATAAAAAGTCTATTCATGCATTGAATGGGCACAGTTCGAGACCTATAAAAGGCTAAGCAACGCCGAACATCAAGGGAGTGTAATGACCTCTCTAGAGGGGTTGCTGGTGACAGAAAGAAGGCTGGTAGGACGATATCTTGCCCCAGATGAAAGAACGTAGACACCATCGGGAGAAACGAAGGATCAAGTCGTAGAACAACCTTCTCTTTATGGAAATTTAAGTACGGAGGGTCTATTCTGAGTGCGCAAAGCTCACTGGCCCTCCTGGCTGAAGTGACTGCTACAAGGAAAGCTGTTTTCCATGAAACAAGTCGTAAATCGACTGTAGCCATGGGTTCGAAGGGAGTCTTCGTTAGAGCATGCAAGACGATCGAGAGGCTCCAGGTGGGCATCACTGGTCGTATGATTGGGTTAAGATTGTGAAGGCCTTTGAGAAATCTTTTAACAACTGGTTGGGGAAAAATGGAGGATCCGTCAACCAGTCCACGGTGGTAGGCGATGGCCGCTGTGTACACTTTAATAGAAGAAGGTTTTAGTCCAGAATGATGAAGTTCCAACAGGAACTGAAGAATTTGAGATATAGATGACTCCGTTGGAGAAAACGAACGAGACCCAGCAAAAGTGGAAAAACGTTTCCATTTAGCCTCGTAGGATTTTCGTGTGGAAGGTTTTAAGGCAGAGTCAATAATGTATTGGATGGATGGATCCAAGGAAATTGAATCAGGTAAGGAGACAGTCGGGACCGAGGACGCAGTCGAAAAGGATGAGGAAGCGGCGGATTGAGAAACCTGTGATTCAACGGGTTCGAAGATCAGATCGGAAGCACTGGATGTCGCTGCCGGTACCGATGGAGTTGTAGAAGCTATCAGATTCGCCAGGCCGTCAATTTGAGAGACCTCAAATCCGGGTGTCGGAGCGTACCTTCTTGTTGGGTTATGAGGTACGGAAGTGATGGAAGAAGATGGTATTCCCCATGAGAGATGGTGAGAAGTGTGGCGAACCAAGGTTGGTGTGGCCACCACGGGGTTATTAGAATCCCCGATGCCCCATCTCGTACGATCTTCGCCACAACTTTCATTACAAGCGGAATCGGAGGGAAAGCGTAGAAATGCTGGTTGCTTCAAGGTATCATGAAAGCGTCTCCTAGGGATCCGAATCCGATCCCCGCTCTCGAGCAGAAGAGTTTGCACACCCTGTTGTGTTGGGTGGCAAATAAGTCCATGTCCGGGAAGCCCCAGTGGTGAAAAAGACGATCGCGAACCCGGGGATCTAACTCCCATTCGTGAGATGCAAGCATGTGCCTGCTCAGGAGGTCTGCTTGGACGTTGTCTGCTCCAGCTAGATGGACCGCTACAAGGGAAATGCCCCGAGGAATGCACCAGTCCCAAATTCTCATGGCCAGTCTGGCCAGGTTTGGGGACTTCGTCCCTCCCTGTTTGTTCAGATAGAAGACAGTTGTGGTGTTGTCTGTCGTTATCTGTACGACACAATGACAAAGAAGGTTCTCGAAGGAGCGGATGGCATTGAATACTGCTAAGAGCTCCAGAAAATTGATGTGGTTTGTGGATTCCAAGCGATTCCACATGCCCTGGACCTGAAGGCCATTGCATACCACTCCCCATCCCAGGAGAGAAGCGTCGGTACCGACTGTAATCGATGGGGACTTAGGTCTGAATGGAATTCCTGTAGTCACATTGGGCGGAACTGTCCACCAAAGTAAGGAGTGGAGTACCGACGATGGGATTCGGATCGGTTTCGAAGGTGGATCTCGTTGAGGATGAAACAGCTTGTTGAAGAGAAGCTGTAACAGGCAAAGACAAAGTCTGGCATGTGGCACCACAGCTACTGACGAGGTCATATGGCCTAGGAGAATTTAGACAGACTTCGCCGGAACCGTTCCATCTCATCGCATCCGAAGGATAAGGCGGGTAGTCTTCTGTCTGTCTTGAGGGAGAAAGGCTTTCTCCACCGTCGAATCCAGGTCTGCTCTGATGAAGGTTAGAGTCTGTTTCGGAAGGAGAGAAGATTTTTCCGTATTAATGCGTAGGCTCAGATCGTTCAATAGGGAGCATGTTGTATGAATGGCCACAAGGAGTCCGTCTCTAGATTGGGATACTAGCAGCCAGTCGTCAAGGTATGGATAAATATGGGTACCTTGGAGGCGAAGAAAGGCACAGATCGGGGCCATACACTTAGTGAACACTCTTGGAGTGGTAGCCAGTCCGAAGGGCAAGACTGTGAATTCATAAACGTCAGTTGCAACAGCAAAGCGAAGAAAACACCTATAGTCCGGGTGAATGGAAATATGGAAATAGGCGTCCTTCAAGTCCAATGAGGCAAACCAGTCTCCTTTCCTCAGCAACGGCAAAATGTTCTGAAGGGTGGTCATCCGAAACTTCTTAGTTTGGATAAAACGATTTAAATTGCGTAAGTCCAAAATCGGATGTAGACCACCATCCCGTTTAGGGACTGTAAAGTATCGGGAATAGAATCCATGAAGTCCGTCAAATGGAGTTAATTGACGGATTGCTCCTTTTTGAAGAAACTGTTGAATCTCATCAAACAGTGCTGGCGAGCCCGACGTAGAGCAGATCGGACTCGACGGAGGAACAGTGTCGAATTCTATCCGATAGCCGTGCTGAATGATGGACAATACCCACCGATCAGATGTGATGGACTCCCAAATGGGGAGTCGGTTTTGCAACCGATCCCCAGATGAGAGTGGGGTGGGTATGGAGGAGGAAAGAAGAGTGGTTCGCCCGACACGTCAACGCTGTCACCTATCCACGTCGAAGCGGTGATGACCCTGTTGGTAATGTTGCTGGGCTGTTGACGGCGGCGTTGCTATTGCGGCATTTGGCATTGCTGGGGCTGCTGCCTCAATTGAGAGGGTTGTCTGTATGTCGGGTGGGACCATGACCACTTACACCTGGTTTGAGGAGGGAGTTCCATTCGCCGCGCCGTCATCCGCGATTCATGCAGCTTCTTCAGCTTGTGGTCCGTGCAGGAATGGAAGAGCCCGGACCCATCGAAGGGCATCTCCTCGATTCAGTGCTTGGTCTCGTCCGGGAAATTACAGCTTCAGAGCCAGGCGTGTCTCCGAAGCGAGACGGCACCGACCAAGGCCTGTGAATCCGTGTCCATGTGATGCCTGGCTGTCAACAGCTGTTGTACGGCCACATGCATGGCATCCTTGAGCAGGATCTTGGCCAGGTCTCCTTCTTGGTCCGGGAGGGTCGAGGCAACGTTGTAGAGGCGCTGCATTATGAAATATTGGTATCTAGCCAACGTCACCTCGTAGTTTGATATGCGGAGCCCCAAGCCTGAGGCTGCATAGACCTCCTGGCCAGGGAGTCGATCTTCCTCCCTTCTTTATCCCTTGGCGTAGTATGGCCCCTAGCCTCTCAACCCTGGGAGGATTCGACGACATATGAATTCGGCTTTGGGTAACGGAGGAGGAAAGGGATGTCCTCCTCCCGAACCCAGTACATCGATTCGTACCTCCGGGATGTTGGCTGGGGGTGAGAGGCTAGGTCCCAAGGCTGGGTCATTGCTTCCCTTAGAGTCGTAATAAGGGGGAGAATGATAGAGGTGGATTGTTCTCCCCGGACATCATAAATTTTGTCAGATGATGGACCTGGTCGTTGGACCGCATCGATGTCCAAGGACTTCACGAGTCTCGCCATAAGTTCTGCGAACAAGACGTGTGACTCATCAGGAGAAGCTGGGTCCTGAGCAGTAACGACCACATCAGGGGAGGTCGAGTCAGCGTCCGAGTCATCGGAAACGGTGGCGAAGTAAGGCGCTGCTGAAGACGAGGATTCCGCCAGTGAAAGAGAGTGGCTGCTGTCATGTCGAGAAACTCCCGATGAGGCGTGTCTCGGATCCAAAGTCCTTGGTCGATCCTGAGGTGGTGAGGATCAGCCTTGAGGAGCCAGGTAATACCCCACGGAAGAGGGTTCATGCCACGGTTGGTACGATGGGAGATGCCAACCCTTGGTGGATCGCTCAAAGGAGCGGCTTCGCCGGCCTCGAGATGGGGAAGGATCCACATCGGTTGGTGGAGCAGCCAAGGGCATAGGTGTTGGGGACCTATCCCATGGAGAGGAGTCCTGTATTTCCCCATCTGAGATGGAGCCCCTCTGAGAAGGTGGATGGATCTCCGATGGGCGATCCAAAGCACGGCGAGGCGAACCCTGTGGGGTGACCCCTCATGGCCTCTTGGATGGCTGTATCAGGCGGCGTCGGTATGGTAGTCGGTCCCGGTACTGAAGGGGCTGTCAAACCCAAAGCTCGGCGCTGAGGGCGCTCGGGTTCCTTTGGCCACTTCGACGGCTTCGGGGCCTTGTCTTTCTTGGCCTTCTTATGACTGGTAGATTTGTCGGAGTTGGCATGCTTGCGTTTCTCCGACTTCTTTTTTGGAGAAGCGGAGGGCTCCTGAGCAGTTGAAGCACCCTCATCAGAGGGGCGTTTAGGCAAGGCCACCGAAGAAGAAGGAGGCTTAGGAGCAGCCACAAGTGGATCGGTTTGCATCAAAGCTCGATCCCAAAGAAGACGCCGCAGGCGATTCTTGTGGTTCTTTCTTGCCTGCTTCGAAAAAGCAAGGCAATGTGTGCATTTGTCAGTCCTATGCCCCTCTCCTAGGCATAGGAGACATAGGTCGTGCGGGTCGAATGGTGACATTTTCGACCCGCACGACCTGCTCACTGCGCCATCGCAGAAAAGAAGAAAGAGAGGATAGTGCAGAGGGTAAGTATATATTTTGGGGGGTTTTTTTAGAGAGTGAAAGAAGAAGATAGAACAAGAACTATCAAAGGAGAACTATGGAGAACAAGGGTATAACAAACTTGGAGCGATAACTGGAAGGAGCTAGCAGAAGGAGCTAGAACAATAGCCAGAGCGAGAGTGAAAGCAGCACGAGGCACAGCGAATGGCGATCGCAAAGACTGAACAAAATGGTGGACGCTCCGCTCTTTATAGCCTAAGGTGGGGGGAGGGGAGCGGAGCATTTTCCCGCCAAAAACCGTTAGCTTGCAATCTCCGGTCAAAGGCACTGCGCAGGCGCAGCACCCATATGTGTGATGCACAGAGGCCACGACGAAGAAACCAGGAAACCATGCAACAGTGGGCAGTCAAAGGGAAGCGGATGGGGTACCCCATAGGCCAGATTGGACTACAGATTGGTGTGGTGGGCCTGAGGTTTAATACCCCTGCCCTAGGGCAGATGTAAAATACTGATAGTTGAATCCCAGCCAAATCTAGCAAAACTATTTGCAAAAGATTACCTTGATCCCGGGACAAATTAGGCTTGTACCAGAACTTTGATGTATCTTGGACAAATTTGACACTGGCCTGGTTCTGTTGCTGTGCAACTGGAAGGAAGAAAAATGTAAGTTAGTTTTCGCTCCAAGAGGCTAACCGGCCAAAGTGCCTGGAACGTGTTATGGGTGCAACATCAATATAATACGAAGTCTTTTTGCAGTGCTTCTACAGGGTGTTCAAAATGTTTCGTGTACATTCTCTCCATGATTTTTACCCTAATCCTGCAGGGGAGACTGATATTATATTAGGGAAGCTTGGTGAAATATGTGTACAATGTTCTAGGTTCAGGCTTCTGATTAAAAGGATCTCAAGTCACAGGGTCACGGGCTGTTTTAGTGTTGGAGTGTGGTGCTAAGCACACCAACCAACCAACCACCTTCTCCAGGTGGGGGACACAATAAGCCACAGCCTGGAACTTAAATAGGTCAGCATAGATTGGTCTTCCCCAACTAGCTGGAGGCATGATGGGAACTGCAGAGAAGAGAACCTTCAGTTTGTAGGCAATATAGGTATGTAACAAACAAACAAACTGAAGTAGAAAACAAATTGGGGAAGGCGGAGTATCAATGTGCAGCATTGATAAAGTCTGTCTGTTTTCTGGGAGCCTAACAAAGACAAAATAGTAAACTGCAACAAAAATATTGCAGTAAAGATAGAGATAAAAACCTAGCTTCACAACATGACTAAAAATATTCTATATGAAAACAGTGAGTTATAATTCAAAACTTTAAATTCATAGATTTCAAAAGTTCTGAGAGAATTTTAAAAATGTCAGTTGCTTGAACAATTTTGCAGTTCTGCTTAAGGAATTGGATTGACAGGGGCCTCTTTTCTACCTGATGTACCAGTTGAACAGATAGTGTGGATTACAAGCAAACTGGCAGGAATTTCCAAATTATTCACTATGACCACCATCTAACTGCCACAACTCATGGAAAGAGGGCCATTGCACCTTGGTTTCCTATGTGAGATTTGGGGACATTTCACATAGGAAAATTTGGGGACATTCAGTTTGGGGACATTCAAGGCAGCCTCAGAGAAATTACGGACTGCAGTCATGGCATGGGTCCTTCAGGAGGTGGACCAAAGTAAAAGTATGAAGTTCAAATTGTATCCTCTCCCTCAATTGAATTAAATACCAATTCTCACAGCAGAGCTGTTACCTAGGCCAGGTGTGCTTCCATCAGGTACTCCAGGAGCAAAGGTGACGTGGAGAGCAGAGCCAGGGCTACGGCCAGGTGGAGAGCCCCTCTCCCAGTTTCTGGTTGCCAGAATGTGATGCTTCTCAGGCAGTGGAGGCTGTGGCAACTCACAGAGCCGGTCCCGGCTGGAGGGGCTGCCCTCTACCCCCGTGTAGTAGGCTGTAGCGATAGGGAAGGCTGGGGTTGGCGAGCCTTGCATGTCAGCAAAGCTGCATCCGGCAGCTGGTGACTGGATGCTGACAGGGCAGAGCCCAAGGGAGGGGTTGCTGTTGGGGTAGTGAAGAAGAGTGCTTGTCTCAGGTTCAGTCCTCTCACCGGGCGGCTGGCCATTGTAGCCAACGGGGATCTGAGGCGAGGCTGGGGCGCTGGATACAGCCCTGCAGCCAGGAAGGGGCTGGCTGTGGCAGGAAACACCGGAGCTGCTCCTCTGGGCTGGTCTTTCCATGACAGGACCAAGCTGATGCCCTGCAGCGCCTTCTGGGGGTAACTCCTGGGAGACCACTGTGGCACGAGGGCTGGATCTTTCTGAGCCGTTCTGCTGCAGTTGGCCCTCTGGAAAGACCCCACACTTAGCTGTGGGAGAGGAGGTGAGGTGCAGCGGGCTGGCCACACAGAGGGTGCGGGAGCAGGGCTGTGGCAGCGGGAGGCCTAGACTCAGGGATGCTCCATTAGCTTGTGGCCTGAAGGAGGGGAGGTGGGTGAAGGCCTGCATCGGGGAGAGAACCTGCGTGGGGCTGCTTGACAAAGCCATCTTCTCTGGGCCTCTTTTCCAGCCAGAAGAAGCCAGCTGCTCCGGGCTTGATGGGTGCAGGCTTTCAGGAGGGCTGCTGGCCTTGTTGCTGTGCTTGAAGATTCCAGGGCTGTGTGGCAGCAAGCATGCAGTTAGGAAATCCACAGAAAGAGACAGAACAGGAATGTAGGACACTGCTTTATACTGAATCAGAACAGGGGGCTATCTAGCCAACCCGGACTGGCAGCAGCTCTCTGGGGTTTCATGCAGAAGGCGTTCCCAGCCATCCCTGGAGGGGCCAGGGCCTGAACTTGGGGCATGTGCTCTGCTGCTGAGCCACATCTTTTGTCCTAAAAGATATGGCAAAATATGGGCATTCATATCTAAAAAAAACTTTACGCACCCAACTAACCACCACAGAAAGCTACCAAGTTTTGTACTGCCCTCAAGATCACTCAAAGTCCACTCCCCACAAAAATGTGAACAAAATGTATTAGCCCACAAACATGCCAGCATTCCCTGCTTTGTTTCCTGGAGGCAGTGCTTAACTTGCCTCAAGCAAGCAGATTCTTATAGGTTTGCTACAGAAAGACACACACGGGTAGAGAGAGAGAGGGAAAAAACAACTCCCTGGGCACCCACCTGTCACTGCTGAATACTGGGCTGCTGGTGTGCACTGGTAAGGGGGAGCCAGACATGTCTGCACTAGCAGCTCGTGCTTCTTGCCGCTGTTGCTGCAGGGGCCTCAGAGCATCTTGCCAGGGCCCAGCATCCCTGCAGTCTTGCATCTCTATGGAAGGGAAAGGGAAAAGGAAAAAGAGAAACAAACTTACAGGGTCAGCCAGGACACACCCAAGTCAATGGAACTATGCTGACCTAATCAAATGGATTGGCCCCAGATTTTGGGACTTTGGACAACAGATCTTCCAAGGAATCTTTTGATCATATCCCTGCTGCAGCCAGTATCATGGCAGCAGAGGCCCAGGTAGCTGAAAGATTATGTGGAACTCCTTGGGCTCATCTAATAGCATGGTGTAGTGGTCAACGTGTCAGATCACAACTGGGGAGAGCCAAGTTCAGACTCCCATTTGGCCTTCAAGGTCAGCAAGTGAACCTTGGGCTACTCACTCCTCTCTCAGCATAACTTAGCTTGGAGGACAGTTGTGAAGATAAAATTTGAAGGGGAGTGGGGGTTGTGTGCATCACCTTCAACTCCTACTTGGATGAAGGCAGAACAGGATTGTAATGAACAAAAGATATTTGAGTAGTTAGTCCCACTCCCCAGAAAATTCTGGGGTCTGCAGTTCACTAAAGAGGAAGCAAAAAACCTGCCAGAGACAATTCTCAGCACCCTCACCAAACTGCAATCCTCAGGATTGTTTCGGGGAAGTGATGAAATTAAAACAGAATAAACGTGAGATGTTCCTAATCCAGATGATAAATTGAGTTGTTTAGGGGTTGGATTTTGGGTTTAGCTCCTAAACAAGCGAGTGATCTGGGTTTGGATGTTGCAGGAGTGCATTATGGTTGTGGAGTAATAAGAGCAGAGTTGGTTTGCTCTCCATGACAAACCATCAATTTTTCAACCCATGGATGGCTATTACATGTAAACCAGGTCATAGCCTAGGACAGAGGATCTCCCTGAGCCCTTCCTCTGACTGAATAGGGCATCTTCTACATGCAGAGCATGTGTGTTGGACTACAACCCATTCATTCTTGGCCAGCTTGCACACACTGGCCACAGAGGATGGGATCTACAGTGCAACCTGTCTACCAGGCACCTGCTTGGGGAAGACTGCACTGATTTATGCTCCATGACCATCTGGCAATGAAGGCTCTTGCTCACTCAGCTCTGGACTCTTCCTAGTACAATGGACTCCATCCCTGGGTCCTCTCCGGTCCCGTGATGCAACACCTATGACCACTGGGCATGACAGCCTTGAGAAATGGGGCTCTGGAAACTCTATGGAGGTTGCTGCCTTGTCTGGGTTGCCTCCCCCAGTACTGTCTTGGAAACACAGAGCCCTTTGCACCAGTCACTCACCATGAGGTCTTTCGGAGGGCGCTGGCAGGAGGTATCCGTTGCTGCCTTCAGGGGGCTCACAGCCATGTTTCCTGGCTGGAGGATACAGTGGGTTGGTTGGGGGCATGGAGCCTGAGTGGGGAGACCCCATGTATCCAGAGACGTAAGGAGGCATGCAGGGCTTGATCGGGGCTCTGCCATAGGCATATGATGGCACTGGAGGGTAGGCTGGGCCGTAGCGTGGGTAAGGATATGCCTCGCTGTTCTCGTCTGCTACCTTGGACCTCTGGTGGGCCTGGTAACTGTGGCCTGTGTGCATGGTCACCATCTTGGGCTCAAAGTTAAATGCTTGCTGCTGCCCATGAGACAAGTGGGGGTGCCCATAGGGGACTGGCATCAGAAGTGGCATGGGCTGCCCACTCCGGTGGAGGGGATGATGGAGCAGGGGTGGCCTCATGTTCTCCACCCCCCACAGATCTGGTTCCCGGTTCAGTTGCAGACTGTAGAAGGAAGCTGTGGGCAACCTGGCATCTTCACGGGCTACCTCTTGGCAGTCTTGGCAGGGGCATAAATATGTGGGGGGGTCCTCCAAGATCAGCAACTCCTCATGCTCCTGCTGGCTGGGACATTGTAGGGGCGGTGGCGGGGGTGGCGGTGGCTCGTGGCTGAATGGGTAGGAGTGGGGCTGAATGCCCTCAGAAAGAGAGCGAAACACACGCCTTTTCTCCTCGTAGCCTTCGGGATGCATGTGGGAGTGCCCACCATTATAGATTGCCTGTCGGCGCTCCAGAGAGCCATCTTGCCTATAGTAGACCATGTTATGAGGCCTCTCAGGGCTGTGGGAGCGGTAACCGAGGCGACAGGAGCAATGCCGGGCCAGGACTGAGCGTTGGGTTTGGTAGGAAAAAGGGGTGGCTGGTTGGCTCATATCTGAAAGCTCATCTTCCAAAATGGCCGTCTCTCTTTCCTTGGTGATGGAGGGGGAGAGCGAATGAGAACCATTCCCCTCACTGGACTGCCGAGTTTGGACACCAAATCCACCCAGGAGCCGGTCCAGCTCTTCCTTCTCCGCAGCAGTGGGCTGCGGCCTGGATGGTGGTGTGTTGTCGTCGGCCTTCTCAGTCAGCATGGAGGAATGCCCTGAGTCGCTGCTGATGGACAGGAGGCGCCCACCTTGCTGCGGAGGGGACTCTGGACTGCTTGGGCTGCCGTTGACAGAGGAGAAGCTGCTCAGGTCACCTTTCTTTTTAATTCTGGCATACAGGCTTCCATCAAGGGGCCCCCGGGTGTGTAAGACATCTGCAAAGGAGAAGTGGGGGCGCTGCTCAGAATGAACACAGAGACTGCAGAGCAGCACAGGTGGCCTGGAATATCCCCACTAGGCAGCTAGTCCACACCTGCACCAATGTAACCTGAGCATATGCTTTGGTGTAAGGATGGTGAATTCCTGTATTCTTCAGTGAAGAATTCCTGTATTCTAGCCTCCAGCCAGTGGACCTGGACCAGAATGACATTCAACCACAGATGTGGCGAGAAGGTAGATCCCAAGATGTTTGGGACTCCAGTTTCTAGAAGTTCTTGGCAGCACTGCCAATACTCAGAAATGCTAGCAGGTGAAATCTAAAACAGCTGACATCTGGAGATCTCATTTGTGCCCACACCTGTTCTATCACATAAACCAACTCCCTCACACTCCATAAAAAACCTAGCACCCTCTAGCTTGGAAAGGATCAAGGAATTCATTATATCGTGACTATTGTTTTAATCACAGAGGCAGCTTTTAAACTGTTTTAAGAAATGACTGATTGGCCATGGCAAGGAAATGATGTGCAAATTAATAAACATACACATACTTCTTTAAAATTTTAGACAGAAAAATGGCTCTGCTGGCTGTGGGATGCTGGGAGTTACAGGCCTTTTTCCTGTCTAGACATGGAAGGGATTGTCCTCTTAAAGACTATACTATAGCATTAAGTGAGCCATTTGACATTTATTCAGGTTTAGTCCAGCAGAGGAAAACAGTTTACTGGTACACACACAGATCTGACAGACCATGACTCATCCATACCTCAATCTAACTAGCATCATGCTCCATCCTCAAAATACATGACACTTTTTCCTTCATAAAACCCACATTCCAGAAAACAGCCCTCTTTCTCCAAGCATTAGTTGTTGCCAGAAGGAGGGGGAAGTTTTACTTTATCCTGTTGAGAATTTTTCTGGTATCTGATGCAGACAAGCCAACTATTAAACTGCATTTGATTATTCCCTCTGCTATTTTATTTATTTTAGTTCTTAACGAGTTTACTTTAAGTGGACATTAGGAGGAAACTATAATTAGGTGAGACTGAGCAAAAGCCAGCTGTTGAGATTGCAGCTCCCAGAAGCAAAAAAGTCACTACAGCCTAGACTCATGTGCATATGTGTGGGGAGGGGGGGTGGTTAGGATATCCATTAAAGAAGAGCAGTCGCAAACTTTGAAATACCAAACTCTTTTTTAAAAATAAAGGTAAGGGAGAAGTATTGGAGCTTCCCCAATGGTATGTCTAACAGGCTGCTGCTGTTGAGTTCAGATGTGTGAACTGGACTGTAGCACAGTGCAGACTTAGCACAACTCTCAGTCATCCAACAACAGCATTCTCTGCTCTGGGGATCTGTCAAAAGTTCCAGAATAAAATGCTCAGCATTTCTAGCCACTGGCTGTACTGGCTTGGATGGGTCGGAGTTGCAGTCCAAACTGGAAAGCATCAGTCTGAGGAAGGCTGGCCTAAAACAACCTAGTCAAAATAAAATACAACCCCAGCACTAGCCACCCTTAGGTACAAGCAGGAGGTACGCCTAGCTTGTGCTTGAAAGCAGAACACATTCTATGAGAGGACAACCAAAATTCCTCACAAAGACAATGTTCTTCAATTTGCATGAACTATACTAATGCACACCCAAGTGCTTAATTTGCATAATGTGCTTCTACTCATAAAGCCAGGAAGATTAGAGTTAGCCGTAACTTCTAGGATGTCCTACTGAGCTCCACTTTTCTCACGTTCCTCTTTAGCTTTGGTTAGATAATGGTCAGAACCTTGTTTCAAAACTGTTTCTGTAGTCTAAAGAGATAGAAACTTGGGAAACAGAGGTCCTCGGGATGCTAGATTCTTCCCCCAGTGCTATTTGCCCCATAGCACTGCTGTACTTATGCAGAATTATGGAGCACACACGGTCTTGTCAATATGACATGGCAACTTGACCCAAGCACTATGACAAGCCTGTAGACACACCTCACTGGGACTGAGTCCTACATACCTTCCAAGCTGTCTTCGTGGTGAAGGTTGAAGTTCTCATAGGAGTCCCAACGGACTATAGGATCAGAGATACTGTAATCTACTGCAACAGCAGCATTGTTCCTGTAGGTCTCCCGGCCTGTGGAAAGAGTCAGAAATGCCAGCACTGAAAGGAATCAGCCCACTCTGCCACATCCTGGACCAAATTACCTACTTCACTTTCACAGCCCAGACGAGGAAACCAGTGGTTACACATCACTGTCATCTGTCAACAAACTTACAGGGGGGTTATGTGCAAATGGGATTATGTGACCCCAAATGTTGGCTACAGTCACCCAAACCTAGTGTTTCTCTCAGCCCTGCAGCCCAGCTGACTGTGGCTGATGCCTGCCATTTTAATTCTCCCACAAAGAGCCAGAGGGCCTGAAAAAGGATGGCTTGAGAACAATGCTACATTGGGGCCTCAGTGGTATGATGGGGAAATTAAAATGGTAGGTTTCAGCTGTGACACTAGCTTGGTGAACATACTAATGATTTTTAGCTATTGCAAACTCTAGTCACCTAAATAGAATTTTTAACAGATGGTACAGAAATTCCAAAAATAAAGGTTCATATGCTGATTTATCCTCTACCTGTAAAAGTCTAGTGGTCTGTTTGAAAGCCAATTCCTGCAACCTTGCATGGGATTTTAGAAGCAAAATGGTGTGGACCCCACCAGTGCCTGAATGGAAGCGCACCAGGAACTGGTCTGAGATTCCCCACTGTCACAGTTTCAAAGGAAGATTTCCCCAAAACTTCTCTTTGAAGACATGGTGGGCATGACGTGAGCGGAGCTGGCTGGAGCCAGGGGTCAGACTAGATGGTCCGGGAGCCCCCTTCTGACTCACTCTGTTTCTATGTTTCTAAAAGAATATCAGGTCCCATTGTCCCATGAGGGAAATGTGAGTAAAAACTAGGTTGTTATGGTTTTCATTCCACAGGAATGAAGCTTCTAGTCCAGGCTCAGCTTGTGTTTTTGCCTGTCTTCTTGTGGTTTTCATTTTTGTTCAATACTCCTACCCTCCCCCATTTTCTGCCTTTTTTTTCAATAAAGGAATATGCATAGCTTTGACTACAATAGGGAATGGAAGTCCAGAGAGCTTATAGTAGGAGGAAAGGTTTTGATCCAAGTTGGCAGAAAATGATTTCCTCATTCCCCCTGCTCACCACTGCCAATATTTGCAGGCCAAAGGAGATTCTATTCATCTGGCAAGCAAGGAGGATTACCCAGGGAATCCAGAGGACACGTACATACAAAAAAAAAGTACACTTTAAGATGCTTCCCAACATCACACTATTGCTCTGGCAGAAGCTGTGGTCCCACCAGTCCAAACTCAACTCATTGTCCATCTCTTGTGGCCTTCCAGATGCATGATAAGCCCCTTTGTTCTTTGAGTCTGAAGGCAGGGTACATGGGCTTTGGCCCACATAGTCCCCTATCCAAGCTCTGACCAGATCCAGACCTGCTTAGCTTCCATGCAGCTGCAACCTCAAGGGCCTTCAGAGCATGTCCTGGGACCTGACTTCCCAGTGGCAAGGCAGAAATGTTCATGACAATGCACCTGTCTCCCTCCAACTCGGCCATCACCCACCTTTAATTTTCTCGGGGCTAGAAGAGAAGACAAATTCCACGCTTGCCTCAAAGGGGAACCGTTCATCTAGGGAGGGAAAGGAGAGGAAAATACGCCAACATGCTGGAATCCAAGAAGCCCAAGTGATCACCTGTGCCATAGGCTATGTTCACTTAATTTCAGCTTGAAAAGAATGCTCTTAAACATGGTTTACTGTTCTCACAGAAGAAGGAACACAGTTCTCCTCAAACCCAATCCACACAACAAGCCTGCAGCACTTCACACCTTTTGAACAGTTCCAGCTTCTTCCAAGCAATCTTGAGAACTGCTGTTTGGTGAAGTGCTAAGAAGTTTTGACGTTAAGAACTACACAATTGCCAGGTTCTGTGGAAAGGTGAAAGGACAGTTCTGCTGCTATGTAATGTGAACATGCCTTGCAAGGAACCTTCTCTTCTGCTGTATTAGTAAACATTCCCAGGGAAAACATAATCTAACTCTTCTAGAGGGCCTTTGAGATGGCCTGATTCCTCCCTAGTAAAGCTGAGAGCTCGAGAGCATCCTCACATCTCTTGCTGATAAAAGGCTAGAAAAAGGTACGTGTATATCAGGGGTGGGCAACACATGGCCTCCATGCAGCCTAGTTCCCCTCCATAATGCAACCCCCAGCACCCTCCCTGCATCTTTCTAAAAAGCAGAGGGTCAGTCTGAGCTTGTATGCAAGCTAAATTTTGTCCTTTTGGTGTTCTGTAGTCCTTGTAGCTAAGTTTAACTATTGATTCCATAGCTAAATGTAACCCTTTTGGTTTTCTGGCTGATTTTCATGGCAATCCAGTGGTCACCTCTTATCCTCTTATTTAAAACTGGAAAGATGAGTGCCTTGTGTACAGCATAACACCCTGAAGAATGTACCCCATGGACCTTCCTCCATGGGGCAAAACGGGCCCCAAGATAATCTCTTGAAGTTGCCCACTTCTATTGTGCATAAAAGAGGTGCAGGCAATTCATCGCCCATGGGCTGCCTGTGAGAGCCCCACTTCTGTAGCTGGTTGGTGTGTTGTCAGGAGTGTAATTCTGTTTGGAAGCAAAGCATGTTCCTTGTGTTCTCTTTCTCTTCAGAACTGCTGTTTCTGCACAGAAACAGGGATTGGGGTGGCTCTTCTCTGTGTCCTCTTTTCTGCAGAATTGGTCTCCCAGTTGATGGGCAGGTAGTTGGGGCCCTAATTTTCCTGGGAAAAAAGGCACACACTCCCAACTGGATTCCAAGTGATGCAGCTGAGGGAGGATTCTGTCACATGGATCATATCTGACAAGTACTGTGGCACCTCCTGAAAAGATGTCCCAGCTCAGGATTAACCTTCATAGGCATGGCACTGGTTCTTGCTTACTGCATCTTTGTGCAAGAAGTGAGTCTTTGGGGGCCAGCACCCCCTTTGCTTTTGATTCTTTGCTTTCAGAAACAGGTCTCTGTTCTCACCTCTCCAGGCTTCATCCAGCTCATCTTTGCTAAACCAGAGTTGGGTGCTGTGGATGGTGCAAGTGTGGAATTGGACCCGGAACACAACATCCCTCTCAGTTCCTTGGAGCTGCTTATGGTAGCATTTCACCTGAGGGGTGAAAGGAAGGGGAACAGACACAAAAGTTGCCACTGGGCACAGTTTTTCCCATCTGGTTTGCATATGTTTTCCCTTACCTCATGCCCCTCACACATACAATAAGAGCCTAGGGCAAGAGGGGCCTGCCAAGGCACTGACAAATACACCACAGCACTTCTGCATGCACCAGGACCCTGGCTCAGGATCTGGTTCAAACAGATCTTGTACACATTTGAGCCACCTGGTTGTGGAATCAAGAAATATTGGAGAAAACAAGTTCAGCAGTTTGAAGGTGCTTGGTTATAAGTTCTCCTAATAACCAATAACACTATTTTTTATGTGATTTGACCAACAAACACATGCAATATGGTATTCATTCTCAGTGTACTTTGTGCAATGGTATTGGAAGAAAACAATCCTTTAACATTTCAATATGTTTAACATTTTAATGGTTGTATTGGTTATTGTTTTAGAGCAGTTTTGAGGCTATTGTGCTTTTTCATTGTAATTTCATTGGACAATTATAAGGGCATCTTCAAGTTGCACAGCATTTAAATTTAATAAATGAATAAATGAGTTTGAGTGGATAGCTTTTTCTTTTTCTTCAAAAGGATTGAAAGAATCCCCATTGTTTAGCATTTAGCATTGAAATTTACAAAGTTAAGAAAGCACATTTGGGATCTCTTAATAGTTAAATTATACCAATTTTAAAATAAAATATTAAACCAAACAGCTTCTTCTTTGTTGGGAGACTGAATGAAAAATCCCACTCAGTTGCAGCAAGAATCTTCACACTGGTAATAGGTGGTGAATTGGTGCCCACACTTGGAACACACATGAAACCAGACCCTGAAAGCCTTGAGCCCTAAAGAAGCCTGGCTAAGATGACAAAGGCACAATGCCCTCCCACCCCTTGAGATCGGCAGCAGAGGCCCTCCTCCAGGAGCCTTCGGTGAGCGACGTCAGGAGGCAAAGTACCCAGAGGAGGGCTTTCTCTGTGGTGGTGCCCCATCTGTGGAATGTGCTCCCCAGAGAGGTCTGCCTGGAGCCATCTTTATTTGTTTTTTGGCGCCAGGCCAAGAACTTTTTATTCAAACAGTATTTTAATCATGTTTAATGTTTATATATTTTATTATGCAACCAGTGTGTTTCCAAGTTTTAATTGTAACTGTAATTGTTTTATTTGTTACTTTTGTGAGCCATCCCGAGGTTATGTAGCAAGGGGATGGCATATAAAAACGTTAAATAATAAATAAATAAATGGCTCCCTTTGATCATTTTTGTGGCCCCTGTCACTCCTACCTTCACCAAATTTGTTGTGATAAGAACATAGCTGGGAGTGGCAGCAAAGGAGAGTCCATTTTTCTGTGCTCTCACCACAGAGGCTTCCCACCCTTGCCCTGGGCCATGCACACTGGAGCCTGCCTCCAGCTCCTCTGCTCTGGAGCGTAGCAAAAAAGATGCTGTGGGGATGCGGAATCCATACTGTGCAATGCACAGAGGCCACAAAAATAGATGGCATAATATACATTGATATTACTGTGATGTATTTATTTATTTAAAAGTGACACAATGCCACTGTATGACATGTTGCTTCCATGCTCCCATTGCCCATAGCTATTTATGTGAGGGGGGGCAGGGGATCAAAGATCATGGCAATGTCACACTGTGGCCTGTATAATATGACATTGGGAAGAGCTGAAGGTCAGTGGAAGGCCATCTGCTTTGCCCACAGAATCTCCCCACAGAGCTGAAGGTCAGTGCCCAGCATCTCCAGGTCAGACTCAGACAGAGTCCTCCCGGCTGGTTCCTTTTGACGGACCAAGGCTCCGACACAAGAGAAGGTGGCTTCCTACGTTCCTACATGCTACCAGGAAGAGAAAAGGAAAGAAACATGCCATGATGTCAGCTCCGTATTTCTACTCTGAGCTGCTGTCACCACTCACCATGACGTCCCCTTTCAAGAGCAAGGCTGGCTCCAGAGAGATGCAGACTTTCTGAGTCCCGCTGGCTCCGTGGAGGCTGCTGCAAGACACAGAGCAACACAAACAGAGATGGGCTTCTCCGATCAGGATACTGGTCTGGAGCCCAGAAAAGCCCACAGGCTTTTGTCCCAGAAAGAACCAAGTCATACGCACTAGATCCCAGAGGTGTAGACCAGCTGCATGGACTGGTAGATCTTCAGGAACGGTTGATAACCTAGGACAGGAAAGGAAGCTCATACACATTACTATCACACATTGAAAGTTCAGTTCACTGGCCCCAGCAAGGAAGCATGCAGAGGGATACAAGGAAATTCTACCATGGGAAATAAGAAACAGAATAGTGCACGCAATCATGGGCAACATATTTGCAAAAACAAGGGTGGGCTTGTGCTCCAATTTCCAAAAGGAACATGGGCACTTGTTTTTGAAGGTACCCATGGTACAGAATCTCAGTTCTGGCCCCAGCAGCAAATTTCACACACAGAGCATGTGAAATGCACAAAAACACGATGTGCAAAAAATATGCCTGGCTTGCACAAGGGAGGTGGTGGATTTCGTGACACCATTGTGCATCCTTTGAGCACTTACCTCCTCCAGCCTCAAAAGCAGGGATAGCTGGGAGCAGGACGTGATGTAGAAAGAGGGTGTTGCTGTTCATCTTGATTGTGCCTGAGAGTAGCCCACTGAAATAATGGATGTACCTGTCCACAGAGAACAGAGAGGGGTCAGCCACAAGCTCTTTGGGCAGGAGTGGGCCAATGGTGTCCACAACATCCATCATCCCTTGCCTCAGGTATTTTAGCTGGGGGCAGACAAGTGGTACAAAATTATCTGCAGGCCCACTCCTGTCTTAGGGGCATCCACAAGTCATATGAAGGGACTCTCTAACTCCCTGTGTTTATAAAGTATAAATCAAAAGATTATAAATTAATAGTGCCTGTATCCCCCCAGTGTGTGAAGCTCATGTCCTGGTTGTATCACAAAGTACAAGTGGGGTCTAGGTGGCCACATGCCCTTCTTACAGAAAATAGAACTCTATTTGAAGAACGAGGTTCCATCCAAAGGAATCCTCTATCTAAAAGGCTGTCCAGACCAGCTTGGTTAAAAGATCATGAACTGTTAGAAGGAAGTGCTGCAGAATCCTTTACATAGCCCATCAACAGCACCTGGAGTGTAGTCTGAGCGAGTCTTACCGAGTCTTACCAAGGCATCATGGTAAGACATTTTGAATTTGCATTTAAATTATAATAATGATCTCTAAATGTGCATCGATGCATCTAAATTAGCACGTGCAACTATTACCCAAATTAACATCCTCTTTTTTGTCAATTCACAGTGGTCCTCTTCAGTGGGATGCCACCCAGTGCAGTATTTCCCAAAGAAGAAAATATAGAAAGCCAGCATGTTGGGGAGAAAGGCTACACTACAACCCATCTCCTCAGCACCTACCTCATTTTCTATGCACAGAGAACATCCTTTCATATGGAGGAATAATCAGTGATGTTAGTCACCCCCATCCTGACATGCTATGGCTCCAGTATAGGCTTACCACTTCAGTGAAGACAGGTACCAAGCACAATGGGACTCTAACCACAAACCTCTAGATGTTGGCAAGGAGGGCCTCACCTCTTCTGGGAGGGTTGCAGGGAGGCGGCCACCTTGTCCTCACAGAACTTGCGCATGGTCAGTGTGCTGAGGGCCTGGTCTGCACTAAGGAGAAAAGAAAGGGTGTGTGTGTGGGCATGCACATGGTTGCAACCTTAGGAGTCACTCTGCATGAGACACCAAATACAAAGACCACTCAGCCATCTGAGTGGGATGGTGTAAATTGGGTGTCCAGTACCAGCAGGGGGTTGGACCCGATGGCCTTCATGGCCCCTTCCAACTCTACTATTCTATGATGCTATGATTCTATGATTACTGTGGATTCTACCCACAGAGACTGAGTCTAAGCAAGGCAATTCTGGAGAAAGGAGGAAAATGGGATCACAGAATGGGTAGGATGAAGGTTGTGGGTGGGTGGGGGGGGGAGAGGGAGAGAGAAAGAGAGGAGTTATGGTCTATGCAGAATGACAGAGTCCCACCCACATGCTCCACCTGCCCAGTACCTTGCAGAGATTTTGCTGTAGTACATGTAGGCCGCTACAATCACGCCAGTCTTGCCCTTGTTGCCCTGGCACAAAAAAGAGAGCAAGAGAGAGACAACAATGGAGCTAGGACCGTAACATCAATATGGTCCTATGCCAGCCCAGGGGAGGTGAAAGCTTTTGCAACAACCTTGGATCCAACTTGGAAGGAGTGGGAGACAGGAAATGCATGTCTATACAGATGAAAGGGAGAAGCTGTCCCATCGGCCCTGTTGAACAACTATTTAATTTCCCCTCCCTTTTCCATCCCCATCTCCTTTTCCTTGTGTGCCATGTCTTCTTTGATTGTAAACCTACCAGCAGGGATTTGCTCTCTGATTTTCATGATAGCATGAAAGCAGTTCCAGGAGCCTTTTTGATTGAAGAATGGAGAACAATATTTTAACAGAATAAATGATGTTTTAAAAATATTTTTTCCTGGATGAAGGCCATAGCCTACCATTACTTTTGGTTGGGATCAATCGCAGGCATTCAGCATATGCACCCCCAGCCATGTTCTGACAGATTTGGCTTCAGATTTTGATACTATTTAAGCTTTGCATGCAGGGAGTTCCAGATTCCTGCAGCCTTGAGGAGGGGGTTCCTCCACTAGGTAATAGGTTAGTGAAAGACCCTACGTGCGATGCTGAAGGTTGGCAGGGGTCAGGGAGATGTCTCAATGTGAGAGTGGGGAAGGAAATACTGAATGGAAATCAGAAGAAGCAGCTGGTGGGGGAGAGGCAGGACTGGGACTGAGTATGAGCAGGACAAAAGGGCAGAGGAAATAAATAATGGTGAAAAGTGTGTTGGCAGAAAAGGAGTAAACAGTCTGGACTGGAGACGATATAAAAAGAGGGAGGCAACCTGGTTCAGCACACATACAGCACACAAACATCCTACTTTCTTCAGCAACTCGATTCTCAATTCAATTTTAATATTCCTGTAGTGACTAGATTCTTGTGCTCCTGTGTCAACCTATTTGCATCTTTAACTCCCTTCATAGTCTTCGGCTGATTAATGTATGCGCAGCAGGGGTGAGCAACTTGTAGTCCTCTAGATGCCTTGGTTTGTAGCTCCCAGCATGCCTCATGGCTGGTTATGTTGGTTAGTGTTGATGGAGGCTGTGAGCCAAAACATCTGGAAGGCCACAAATTGCCCATCCCTGATTTCAATCAATATAAACACTGAAAACATTCAACAAAGCTGATCTTGGAAGAAGCTAACAGATTATTTAACTTATCGAGCAAAAGCTATCAGACATTATTAGAAGGAGAAAAAAGCCACCTTTAAAAGTTTAATTTCCCCTCCTCCATTCAATTTGGGGATGTGGAATAATATCTCTCCACCACCCACCAAAAACAATCAATGCTACATATCTCCAAATCGCTCCAAAAAGGTGGACAAATTCAAGGTCTATCAGCATTGTGGTAGATGTTGCTGTGAAGATCTTGATTCAATTTCTACAAGCACAAGAAAGTTTGCATGCCAAGCCACATGGAGGAGATTTCTCCTGACATATAAAAGATCTTCTGTTTGTGGTTGATCAGTCTGACAAGCCAGGGCATTATATAGAATGTGAAGCATTCTATTTTTCAATGTTGTTATTAGTTGCAAGCCCTCAGCAGCTGTAGCTATACCGCCATTGTCACAGGAACAGTCGGAGAGGCAGTTTGCGGATCATACAGAAAGCCCACACTTCATTCTGTTTCTACCATCCACAGTCAGAGCCCCTAAACTTATAGCTATAATGGCCTGGAAGAAGAGAGTATGTTGTCCTGCACCTTGCAGTGAAGCACAACCACATGCTGTGGGTCTGAGTTTAGCCAGGTCTCCATGGCTTTGCAGATGGAACAGATTTTGTCCAATGGTGGGGCATGCAGTTCAGGCCAGCCAAAATCTTGCACCTGTGCCAGGGAAGAGAGAAAAGTATCATAATTAAGGGCTTTTAACACCACAGATATAGAGAGACACAACACATGGGGCCAGACCATAGAATTCTTTTATTATTATTCTTTTATTTATTTATTTATTAAAACATTTATATGCCGCCCCATCGCAACAAAGCCTCGGGGCAGCTTACAACAATATAAAAACAGTCATAACATTTAAAATACTGTTTATTACAGAACAGTGCATTCACATTATTTCACCCCAAGGAATTCCATTTCAGAAAGACTTTTGGGTGACTTTCTAGTGATGGTAGAACCCAAAGCAAAAGGGGAAGGAATAAACTTTATTAATATTAGGATACTCTACCCAAAATGAACAACTCTATATGTATAGATTTTGGGCAGTGGGATGGGGGAGAACATTATAAAACTGCTAGTTTCTTCAGTTTTTTTTCTGACAGTGAAAGGTTCGAACTCCTAGAAAATGTAGCAAAGAGGCATTTAGATGAAAGTAAAGAGGGGAGGGGGAAGACAGGGAACAAGATAAGAGCACCAGGACAAGGAACTATCTTTGGCGAAGCACTGACACTATGGGTTGTATCCAGGCTTAGTCAAGCTTTCAGACCCTTGGAACCAGTGGGATAAGTTAGTCATAACTAACTGGTTTAATTGGGTCTGTTTTAAGATTAAGTCTACATCTAGGAAATAATGATTTATTTTTTCAATAACAACTTGTACTTCTTTGTGATAACTCACATTTTATATCCCTCTGGTTTTATACATTCACCACATACACAACATACTTCCCAACAGGGTTATAGGTCTTCCCAACAAGCCTGAGGACCAGAAACTTATTCTATTTTAAAATGATCAATTATATTCCTGGGCTTTTGGAGGAAGTATCATCTTCTGTTACTGGCCATGCATATATTTAGACAATGTGATACAAGACTCCTTTACCGTTGCTATAGAGTATAATCCATCATTTTATTACTTATATAAAATTGAAGAACCAGAGCGGGAGGCATTGTGTGATAATCACACAACAATACATAGGAAAAAGGTGAGGTGGGAGGATGGACAGTTGTTAAGGGAAACTTTAGTTCCTTCCTGATCCCGTCCTAGAATGTGCCTTGATTGGCCCAGTGTTGTGACTGTCAAGTGCTGTGTTGATTGTGAGCTCTGAGGACCAACAAAGCAGGTGCCATCCACATCTAGCACCTGGAAATATGTTGCGCTATACTTGTTTCTCTCTATTCCTTTTAATATGCTGAATGTGACAGTGACCACTGTAAGCTGAACTCACATTTTATTTAATGCATCTGGGACTGCCCAGACTGTTATTCTCTGAGCTTCCACAGTGAGAACACTGAAGACTCACTACTGTAGCTTGCTTCTGTCTAGATCTGCCCCCCACCCCAGAGCCTGGTACCTCCAAATATGTTGGACCACAACTTCTAGCAACCCCCAGAAGGTGGGCAGAGTCTGGTCCAGACATGCTCCCAGATCAACATTACCCACAACCTCTATCCTCTCACCTTGGGGCTCAGTCTGATGATGTCATGCCGTTTTTCTGATAGGTTGAAGAGCTGTTGAAACAAAGATACATCACTTTGGCCTCTGTGCTGCATAATTACCCTCTACTAAGGTCACCAACCAACCTGCATTTTCCTTAACCAACCAATTTTCTCTCAGCTAATCAGTATGACATCAAAGATGGGCAAACTCCAGATGCCATCCCAGATCTATGCCAGACTCTCCACAGTCCAGTGAGGTTGTGTGGCCCTCTTCAGTCATACCCCAGCATCCCTGCCTTCTGCTAGCATTCCAACTTTTACGGCTCTATCCCACATGGGCTTCATTGGCCGCCTTGCCACAGACCTGCAATGGCTCGCATGCATCAGTTGCCCCCTTGCAAAGTCACATTCAAAATCAACCCATCTCATTAGTCTGCCCATAAAAGGTACAAATTGCCTCCTCTTTGGAACAAGAGGAAATGCTCATGCTGTATTTCAGATCTGGCATTCATGTGGAGGAACGGGAAGCACAGGAATTAGAGCATTGAGTTGAGTATAGCAAAGCAAAGCAATGCAGCAAAGCCATTGCCTTCTCGCCAAGAAGGCAGGAATGCCCTGTCCTCCCAAACACAGTCAAACCCACATAGAAAATGAATAGTTCCTGTCTTTCTATTTGCTAAAATCTCATAAAGCTGGTGCACAGCACTTTAAAAGAAATAACTGTAGTGAAAATAAGAAAGTTTGAACCAATAAAACACTTTAACTTTGAAACTAACCACATAATTTAAAAAGTGAAATTAAAAATATGCCTCTTCACACCCTTTCTAATGGCCAACAGAGTGAAGGGTCAACCGCAGAGCTGGATGAAGCGCATTCCACCAATTGGAAGCAACACAGGATGCTGCATTTCCCAATGTATCTTCACCCCTGACTTTCCTGGAGCAGCTTACCATGTGCTTGTCCTCATGCTTGGATTTTAGCATCTGGGCCACCTCCCGGAGGTTGCTACGGTAACGCTGCTCCTCCAAAGCAGGTGGGAAGAAGACAGAGATGATGCGCTCCGTGATGTAAATAAGGTCAAAGTCATATTTGCATTCCATCACGTGATCCAGGCTGAAACTTCTAAGAAGGAGAAAGCAACACGCTTTGAAGAAGCTGGGTCTCTCAGAGGCTCTGTGTACCACACTATACAAGGAGCCTAAGAACACATCGAGGTAATTAAAAAATTAATACACATGTTTCAAAAGTTAAAGTTTTAAGTTAATAGAAAGAAGGAACTCTTCCTTTACAGTTGCATGTGCAGAATTTCAGATCTGCTGATTAGTTCTACAATGTTTGTTCACAGTTTTCCAGGGACATATTTAAGTTGTGCATAGGCCCCGAAACAATGCACAACAAAGCCACTGGTCCATGCCACAGTCTATCCTAACAGTAATCATTACTATTCTTTGTTTATTTATTTGGTTGGTTTTAGATTTATATCCTGCCTTTTCATGGAATTTTAGACACAAGGAGAAACCTTAGAGGTCATCAATGTCCCACTCCATGTAGAATCTACAGTGTGGGGGCAATTACAACATCCCTGACAGATGACTGCCAGGCCACAGCTTAAAGACCTCCTGGAAAGAAGAACCCACTCCTTCCATCCCTCTGTTCCACTGGCAAATGGCTTGCACCATTTGTTCCTGTTTGGCCAAACTCTGCTTCCATGGAATTTCCAACCACTGGTCCTAGCCTGGTTTTTTGGAGGAACAGAGGGCATGTACGACAGAGAAGTAACTTAATGATCTCCAAACAAGCAATCACAAAACAGTTTTGACACCTTTTCTGGTGTTATGAGCACTAGGTCCTCATTTTGCCCAAGAAGATGGTGGCATCTGAAGATACCTCACCTCTACATGTTATGGACTTGGGGGAACAAGCAGAGGCATGGGAGAAAACACTTTTTCACATTTCTTAAGCTTAAGGAGTAATCATTTACTGTGCTGGAGCTGCAGATGATGGATGTGCAGCCTACATTAGTACAGTATTTGATCCAAAACGGTGCTTTGAGGGGAGAGATGCTTTTCAAATAAACACCATTTTTGGCAGTGTCAAAACTGTTCCCACCCCATTGCTGATTTGGGTCAAAATGGAGCAGTGGTGTTTATTTGTTACTCAATCGACCAGTATGCAGTTCAAACTGAGTGGCTAGCTTCACTTCCATGACTGATACATGGTGCTTGCCCTCACTCTTAATCAGCTTCTTCTCTGCCTCAGTGACACTGTTGTATAGCCAAATCTAAACACCAGAGTAGAAGTGTGATGTTATTGATGCCATTTGCTGCACGATCTCTAATCGTCTTAATTCACCCGACTGAGGAAGGTGATGATGTCCTAAGTTAAAATAAAAAATGGGATCAACCAAATCAGCAGCAGAGAGACAAAGTAATGGGAGTGCCTATCAATGAAAAATATATTTTCACAATTGGGGGTATTGTGGGGTGGGTGGAAATGGTTCTCACTCTCTCCTGAAAAGTAATACTCTGTATCTAAAAATCAAAATGAGAGAATATTTGGAGCTTTAATCTCTAATGCTTATTTTGCTGCTAACCTCCTATAGTTTTGATTGGATGTTTGCCCAGGCCACTTCCCCAAATGTTCCACTTTCATTTTGTGAAATCTGATTTTCCACATCAGATTGTATGTGCAGATTTGTTGTGCTTGGGAGTTCACTGGGCTGCATTCTTCATATACAAATTATTCTGTGAATGCTCACAGCCTCAATGTGTTCTCAATTTAATGGGAGAAGTTACTTCTGGAATTCATAATATTTTTAAAGGATTCCTTAAGGGTACATTCCTTTACCTGAGACAAACTGGGCCATGGGATAAGGATATGACAGAAGTCTGCTATATCAAGAGAATTCCAGAGATGGGAGGTTTGTTCTGGTTGTACTTAACCTTTCTGAGTCTGCAGGCAGATCCAGAATTTTAGGAAAGTGTTCTGGGTACTCTCACAAAATGGCTGCCAGGGTGCCTTTTCCATTAATAAAACAGCTGCCATAGTCAGTCACAAGCAAATGTAACTTGCCCAAGAGCTTAAGTACAGAGCAAAGGTGAGATCCAAAACACAAAAGCCCTCTTTAAAGGTGGTACTTGAAAGCAGAATTTTTCTTTATGGTATGTCAGCATCTGAGCATTTAAAAAAAAAAGAAAAAAAGAATATATTTTAAGAATAAAACAAAAACCAGGAATTCTCTGTGGACCAGAAGTCCCAGAGTTAGAAGACAAACTACAGGTACCTAAGACAACTCAGAAGAGTAATAGAGTAGAAATTGGCTAGAATGTGTCCTGCTCGTCATACAGACACAGACACACACAACTGTCGGTCTTTCACCTAATGCCATATCCTTACCTAGGTAATGTGTTCCGTTGCTTTGCAGTGTTGAGGGATTTTGTAGAGCCCTGAAAAATAAACACAAGAAAGGGAAATCAGTGTCTAACAAAAAGCCATCAGAAAAGCATTGCTAACTGCCCCCAAAGGCTTCCATGTTCCTCATCCCTGTTTTAGAGACTGCAATTCTTATAATTTTTGACAATTAGCTATGCTGGTTAGGGCTGATGGGAGTTGCAGTCCAACATCATCTGGAAGCCACACCTTTGCTTTAAAGTCAATACCATTGGTAATAAGCAGTATTGTTAAAACATATCCTAAATAGAACATAAAACACCAATTTTTAGAAGCAAGCTGGAAAGTGTATCTCAGAATTGTTTTGTGCTGCTTTTTTAACCCTTTAGGAACAGAGACCATTTTCTCTCTTTTTGAACCTGATGTAGTTGCCTCTTGCCCACAAACTTTTCAATCATAATAAGTTCAATTGTCTTTAATGTGTCACAAGCACAACTTTGTCCTTTTGTAAATATATTTGAAGCTTGCCCTGAGCATTCTCTATGTGGGCATGTTTAACATGAAAGCTGAGAGTTTGCTCTTCAGGACTCACCATCATGAAAAGAGTTGTGGTACCTTTTGGAGCACACCATTTCCATCAGATCAAGAAGATGGGAAAGATGTACCCACACAAACAGGGCTAGACTCGTACAGCTGGAAGGGACCATTCAGGCCATCTAGCCCAAACCCTCCACCAGTGCAGGCTACTCCAATTCAGCTTTCTCTGCCCAGGATTTTAAAAGCTTCCTCTGTGCTTCTAAAATATTGCCCCAGCAGTGGCTTGGTGGAGCCAGCGCTCATAAGGTTGTAGCACCAGCGCATTTTTGATGGGCAGGGATGTGGATGTCATCTGACACACCCCTCAGAATTCCCCTTTTGCTCTGAGCTGAACTACAGTCCTGACAGTAACTAGAGGGAAATGCATCCGCGGTCACAGAATGCAAAGTAGCTTGGGGATGGCTTGGTCTTAAATGAGATTAAATGAGACTTAAATAATTTTTTAGCTTAAAAAAACTCCCCTGCTCCTGGTAGATATGAAACCAAATTTAGATTGTTTTCTAAACCAAGCTAAAATTGGTTTAGATCAATGCAGCAACCCGACCTTTTTGAACTGTGGGGGCATCACTTTGGTGAATGCCATAATGCGAGTCTGCCTTGAGGAATTTACCCCTGCATCATTGCCATGCAGCCAGGTGGGGCGTGTGGGTGGGTGAGTTGTTAACACTTTTCAGGGTCTTTGAGAGCTACAGGCCAAAAGGGTTCTATTGTCCACCATCAAGGGTCAAGCTATAGAAACATATGGTAGGGGACATGTAGAGCTTTTCTATACAAGGTTCTGATTGCGTCATTATTGTCTCGTGTTTGCTTATGGATTCTGTAGACAGTATCATGATCTTCCAGTTTTGTTTCTCATATCAAACAGCACTTTTGGTTAGATTTTTTTTAGAACAGGGAAAATATGATATTATTTGGAATGTGCCAGAAAACACTTTCCCCGTATATAAACTGCAGCATGCTGTTATGTGTTACAACCAAAGAATGTATCAAAAGTGCTTTGAATGCTTTCAGGGTGAAGTCCTATGCATGGTCATGCTCCCTGCATGTGCCAGTCAACAAGGGAAGTATGGAGTTGCTTTGCTCTCAACATATATATGAACCTGCCCTAAAAGAGCTACATAAATGTGAGATATTGTGACTTGTTTACAACAGCTACAGCCATACCATTAGAACAGCCAGTACAGTTTAACACCACATATCCAGAGTCAAAGTGAACTTCATTAAAAAACCAACCCAATCCTTCTCTCCCCCACTCACACTGCCTGGACCCAAAACAGTATTTTGAAAGCCTGTTAAACACATTGTGGAATAGAACCCTAAAATTCAAAAAATCAGAGTGCCAGTTCAACAACAACAAACATCAATATATGCTGTCTCCTTCCAAAATGAATAAATAGCTTTGAACTGCCCAGGGA
Organism: Varanus salvator macromaculatus; assembly: GCA_023646645.1. NCBI lineage: Eukaryota > Metazoa > Chordata > Lepidosauria > Squamata > Varanidae > Varanus > Varanus salvator. The sequence goes on from JAIXND010000795.1 coordinate 18,557,957, forward strand.
GGTTTGGCTACTGAAATGACTAATAACAAAGTTCATCATAACAACAACAAAGGGTTATTATGTGGCATGCTTCCAGGTAAGAGTTTTAGGCTGCATAAGCCAAAAATCTCAGAGGCTCACACTTATCCAGCCCAGAGTGGGATGAGAAGCTTTGCCTCCCCATTCGTTCCACTCTGCATTTTTGAGAAATTGGCTTTTTCAGCCATCTGGTGACAGCATTTCCCAAAGGGATGGAAGGACACTGGAGCATCTTCAGGATAACTTGCATCATGGTCAGTCCAGTCTCTCCCCCTGCCACACTGTCTTTAATGCTTCCCCAGGGTGGCTTTCCCAGCCATGGAGAACAGCCGGTACAGTTCTTTCTGTACCAGTGGCAAGGGATTGAGGGAATGGGACCAGAGCCACAAACCCCAGATCTGAGCTCAGAGCACTGTCTGCTGTTATATGGCCCCTCCTTGGACGCCACTGCTTCACTTCCTTATGATACAATTAACCTGCTCGTTCACAGTATTTAACAGGAGGTTCAGATAACATCTTCCATTTATAAGCCTCCTGTGTTTTTCCACCATTTCTTCCATCTTTTTTTTCCCAGCAGGAAAAAAAAACACTACAGTATTAAGGAGGAAAAACTGGAATAGCTGCATAATGCCTTTGGACCTGTAATGCTAGGAATCCTCTACCTTGAAGTATGTTAAAGGTGTGCATATGTTTAACTTAATTTAACTTAACCAAAAGTAAGGTGCAAGATAAAGGCCTGATGCTTCAAGGGTGAAGGCTCCATAATTAAACACTACCAATTGAAAATTTATTTGTGTATTTATTTAAAGCTTTTATAGACTACCCCATTACTGGTGTCTCAGGACAGTTTACAATATATTGAACATATAATATGGTTTTCTTTATTTCAGGCATGTTTCAGAGCAATTAATCATTATGGCTGACATAGACCCTTGACAGAAGTAAGTTGGACCCGAAAATTGCTCCATTTTTCTTTGTGGATCAGCACTGTAGTTGTGAAGCATATTTAAGGTTTCCCACCTGTACTAAAACTGAACTGATTATGGGATTACTTACTGAACTTGCATTTTCGTGAATTTGAACCAAAGTGGAGCAATGTCATTCGCAACTGAACCTGAACTAGAAGAGAATTGAAACACTGGATGGTTTGGCTCTCTGAATGCTAGGGGTGTGCATTTATTTGGAGGACCAATTAAAGAGCTTGAACCAAATGGGGAACAGTCAGATTAATTTTAAGTGTTCCCGACCCCTCCACTGAGGACTTGTATTTGCGCACATTGATATAATGGGAAGGGGGTACCTGTCTCCTAAAGCAGAAAGCTACCACAACACTAGCCAGACCTGCTGCTTTGGCAACCTCAGTGAGAACTGCTATTTTTCTAGGGTGACCAGCATTTCTCTCCCAGCAAGCTCCAAAACAATACTACATCTGGAGCAAAGATATGCAGAAAGTAGATCTCCAGCTGTTTCGCTTCAACTCCCAGCATTCCTGACCACTGGACATCCTAGTAGGGCTTCTGCGAATTAAAGGTGAGAACATCTGGAGATCTACCTTCTGCCCACCCTTGATATGGGGCATCTGGGGAAAGGCAATGGCAGCCAGCAGGAGGCTGCTGCAAAGTCAACTATGCTGCCACAGGTGTAAAAAAAAAAGTTTATATAGTGAGGGGGGGCGGGGGGAGAGAGAAGCACCAAACGGAAACAAAACCTCACTCAAGTAATGAAACAAATGTGACTTTAACAAGTGTGTACTGAACCTAATGCAATGTTAACGAACAGGTCACAAAATGAATGAGAACATTAAGCACAAAAATGAATGCAATTGCAAGAAGAAAAAACCAAATTCCACACACAGCCATGATGATTATGTGACAGCATGGGGGCTTGAACACACTGTTTTTAGTCCCTTGCAAATCAGACTTTAGATTAAGAAGCCCCTCAGGCAAAGTTTAAAAGAGTAGGATAAAATGGAGTCTTACCAAATGCTCGATGCGCCGGACTGGGGCTGTATTCCGCCGCTTGACATGTGGAAAAGCAAGCAGAGGGAAGATTAGAATAAAAATATAAAGACATTCTTTTCAAAACAACTACCGTATTTTTCGCTCTATAAGACGCACCTGACCATAAGATGCACCTAGTTTTTAGAGGAGGAAAACAAGAAAAAAAATATTCTGAATCAAATGGTTTACTGAACTATTTAATAAACTATGGGATGTGTTGGGATCTCTTAATCCCAGTTGCTTTACTCTCATGTGCCTCTAGCATACTGTGTGCATGACACCCCCATCCCCCACAGACTGTGCATGTAACTGTTAGGGGACGAAAACATCTTGTATAGAATCCATCTCTGCAGTCCCTTCAATGCCACATGTATTTCCTGTAGGTCTGAATAAACTGTAAATATTCTTTTGATTGCACACCCCCAGCATACCTGCTCTCTCTGGTTTTTCTTGCCTCTATCTTAGACAGAGAAGGTGAGCAATGAGGAGAGACCTAAATTCAATCCTCCAATTTTTCTCTCTCTTTTTTTTTCATATTTAAAAGTGATGCTTAAGAAACTCGGGCTGCATCTACGCAACCTTTTGAGTCGAGAGAAATGTTCACTCAGTGGTCTCTTGTGTGTCATTTCTTCCTCTGGACCAAGGGCATGAAAATCTAACATTTGCACAGTTGCAGAGATCACTATAATAATTGTGTTACTTGTAGCCTCAATTGGGAAGGGAACTTTATATCCACATTGTTTTTGTTAAGCATTTAGAAGTCCCAGTTAATTATCCATGAGGTATTAAAAGGCCCAACCCTTGAAAGACAAAGCTGAATTGTGGGGAACTTTCCTTCCATTCCCAAAAGGTATTTCAAGCTCACTACACTTCTGCTGTTGAATCTTTTTTTTTTTTTTCAGAACAAAGGAGTGATGGGTGTTTTCATGGGGATTAACCCTTTTTTTTTCCAAAGAGGAGGAAAATGTCCCACTTTCCACTTTTTCACACAATGCATAATTTTGAACATCTTTGCCATGCTTCCCATTACTCATCATTTTCCTAAGAGAAGCAATCCTGGTTGTTGTAACAAAGTCTGAGAGGGGAGCTGCTCCAATCCCTTGATTGTTTTAGTTGCCCTTCTTTGCACTTTTTCCAACAATGTCATTTTTCAGGTGTGGTGGCCAGCACTGTACACAATACTTTAAGTATGGTCATATCAAAGATTTGTGTAAGAGGAATATGATCTTGGAAATTTGATTTTCAATTCCTTTCCTAATTATGGCATTTCCTCCTAACATTTGACATTTTCATCAAGCTGTCCCCCACATTCTCAAGACCCTTTCTTGGTCTGTCAGCACTAGTTCAGATTCCATCAGCTTATACTTGAAGATGAGATTCTTTCCCCCCAGCATGCTAACTTTACACTTGCTTACACTGAAAGCATTTGCCGTTCTGATGCCCTTTTTCCCAGCTCAGAGAGATCCCACTGGAATTCCTCACAATCCCTTTTAAATGTTTTATTTTAGTATCATCAGCAAACTTGGCTACTTCTAATTCCAGATCATTTATGAACAGGTTGAAAAGCACTGATCCTAAGGCAGAATATTGTGAGAATACCATGCGTTCTCAAAGTTGGCTTTCAATTCTGTAATCAGTTACTGATCCATAGGACAACATGTGTGCAGTGGCGTGGGGGGGGGGTGGCGGATCGGCGCGGGATGGCAGTGCGGGCCACAGCAGTGGCGTGTGGGGGGGAGGCGGATCGGCACGGGATGGCAGTGTGGGATGACAGTGCGGGCGGCGGAGGCTTTAGAAGGATTGTGCTTCTAAAGCGTCATCTGTGCCTGTGTGTGGCGTGGGGGGGTGGCGGATTGGCGCGGGATGGCAGTGCTTGAGCAGCGGTGGCGCAGAGCGACGGTGCACGGCGGCGGCAACGTGGGGCGGCACAGTGGTGCGCGGCGGCAGCGTGGGGCGGCTGCACGCAGTGGGGCGCAGCGGCGGTGGCATGGGATGGCACGGTGCGTGGCAGTGCAGAGCAATGGCGCGGGGCGGTGGGGCAACGGCGGCACGGAGCTTCCCGGTGGGGGTGATCAGTTCCCGGAGTGCAAGGTGGAGCAGGGCATGCCGAGCACATGCCGGCCTGGTGGTGCCGGCGGGCGGGCAGCGTCCCGGGTGTCAGGCACATTCGCTCTATAAGACGCACAGACATTTCCCCTTACTTTTGAGGGGGAAAAAGTGCGTCTTATAGAGCGAAAAATACAGTAATTCTGGTGTGCAGTTTCTTTTTGAGAACTCTGCCTGCTATCACTTGGGAAGGCTTCAGAGGAATTATATAAACTGTCCACTGACAGTTTGATCCTCAGACCTGGGTTGAAGGAGATGTGATAGCAGAAGCTAAGCGACGCTCTTCTTCTAGGGCGTGCCATTAAAACAGCCTGTGATTAAAAGAATATGCCTACAATACACAAATGGATCCTACCTCCCAACACAAGTACAGCTACACAGGCCGTGATTCCACAGAGCTCCCCATATAGTTTGAGCAAAAACCTTTGGCACCTTTCCTTTGAGCTCCCCTTTCTCCAAGCACAGGTGGGGAGTGTGGGGCCCTCCAGATGTTGGTGGAGGGCAAATCCCGTTGGCTCCAGCTAGCTTAGCCCATGTGAAGGATGACAGAAATTGCAGTTCAAAACATCTGGAGGGTCACACATTCCACAGCCCTGTCTCCACAGTACGCAAGATGAACAACAATGGATACTTGCAGGGTCTTGTACACTACTCATACCAGCATGCATGTGAGCTCAACTGGTATTATGGGGAAAGCAAAAGAATAAGCACACAGGCAAGCAGATCCTGCCCCTGCCCAGTTCAGGCCTTGCCATATTGGACTGGCAAGTTTTGATCATGAATCCCACACCTGCTTTCATTCATCTGAATGCAAGGAACTCCACCCTGCCCCACTGCCATCCATGCAATTGAACATGCTGCCTTATTGCACAGAGAGCAGAACTTGAGCAGACGGCCCTTTCAGAATTTGCCTTTTCAAAATGACCCTGTCTGAACCTAGATGATGAGACCAACAAGTCGGCGGGCCCAGAGACATAGGGATGGAGCCAGCAGGCACAGTCCCGACCTTCTATCTACTTCAAGCCCTCACGCGCTCAAGCAAATACCTGGCCAGGTCGTACTTGATTCTAGCAAAAAGAGGGCAGAGCTGTGCAGAAGAACCTGGACAACCTCTTATCTGCTTCTTGGCTTCTTGGAATCTTGAGAACATTTTTGTACAGTAGGTAGTTGTCAAAAACATCCAAGCGGCTTTGGTTTGCCCTTCTTACATTGGGTGGGGTTGAACTCTTTCTTGTTGCTAGCTGATTAGCTCACAAGGAAGACTGCATTTCCCTCTTTTCCCGAAGAAAAGAGGCCTATTAAATTTCATCAAGATGGGAATGTGACACAATCCGCTTACATTTCCTTGCTAAGATTTATTTCATTATTTCTTGAAAGGAAGGCTTACTTTTACTGCCTTTTATTTTGCCATTCAAAGTCCTTGTTGGCATTCAATCTCACATTCCCTGCCCATGAGCTAGACTGATATTGCATCCATTTTACAGATGGGTGATGCCAAGGCTGAGAACATCAATCAAACTTGTTCAAAACCACAGTCATCTAGCGGTGAACCCAGGTCTGTCAATTAACCTACCCTCATTCTTATCCACACATCTTGGTAGGCATGTCATGAGCGCAACTGGCTGGATCCAGGGGTCAGACTAGATGGCCTGGGAGACCCCTTCTGACTCGCTATGTTTCTATCTTAACAAGTTGGAGAATGAACTTTCTGATTTAGTCTTTTTGCAGTCCTCTACATTCAAATACCACTTATGATCTGAAACATAGGCTCAGAGACCATAGGATGGCAGCCTCAGAAATAGGTAATAGAAAATATGTTAAGAATAGGGATTTAAATGTGATTTCTCATGCAGATCACAGATTAACGCAGAAGCAGGACAGGACAAACTTATGAAAAAATGCATCTTAAAGTGAGAGGCTGGATCTGTTCCTCCCTACTAATAAACAATGCTAAGCATGCTATTGTAGAAGGAAAAATCACACCCAGGTGGTTTCTCTGTGCTGCGGAATGACCATCCTAGAAAGCAACTAAAAGCTTTCCTACATGAGACATTTATTTTTTAGTTAATCACTATCTACTTTTTAGTTAATCACTAATCTACTTTCGGGACTGCAGGTGGTGCAGTGGTTTAAATCGCTGTGCTGCTGGGCTGGTTGATCGAAAGGTCGCCGGTTCGAATCTGCACAACAGGGTGAGTTCCCATTGCTCTGTCCCAGCTCCTGCCAACCTTGCAGTTCGAAAGCATGCAAATGCAAGTAGATAAAAAGGTACCACTTCGGTGGGCAGGTAACAGCATCCCGTGCACTTTGGTGTTTAGTCATGCCAGCCACATGACCACGGAGACTGTCTGCGGACAAACGCTGGCTCCCTTGGCTAGGAAATGGAGATGAGTACCGCCCGCTAGAGTCAGGCGTGACTGGACTTAATGTCAAGGGGAAACTTTTACCTTTACCTTTATATCTACTTTGGGTTTGGTTGCAGCATTGAGATCCAAGCTCAACACATACAGCTTTCCCTTTCTGCTTTTCTACTTCACGACTTCTAGGTGGAGCTGTGCTATAGCAGTACACAAGGAGATAAAACAGCATTTTCCCCACTGTAATTTAATAGCTCATTTTCACTGTTCTAAAAATGAAACAAGATTATAGGAAAGTGCTCTGGAAAAACAGGAACAAAACTGGAGGATCACGAAGTCATCTAAAGAGCATGTAAACAACTGTATGTGAGAAATCATGAGCATTCAATAAGGGAAGAGTTCTAAGAGAAGAGTCTTAAGATACGTACCACCAAAATTGATAAACATGCTACTAATGCAAATGATGTTGTGCTACTGGAAACTACTGTGAAGTATGCATAAGAGGAGAATCCAACATTTCTTCAAGCAAGCAGGATTGTACAAGCCATTGTGCAAGCAATTGTACAGCTACTTGTGTGAACATAATGCACAAGGGCTGCTGGTGCAACTGAAAGATGTAATTCCATTACTGTTCCATTAGTGGTATTTGATTTTGCAGAACAATACCCTCAGACCACCAACGTAACATTTCCCATTGCATTTTGGCCAGCAGATTCCACATGGAGGCACCATTTTAATGCAACTAAACTCTTGCTACAGTACAACTCTACTCAAAAATACCTGATGTACTCACTCTGATGTATTCCTCCCAGATAGGGCCAGATCAATCATTTAAGCAGAGTAGAAATGACCACCTCAGGTGGCAGGTGCTGCAGGAAGGGAGAGGACAGGAAGGCCCTGGAAGTGCCACATGGTCTGCCCTGGCCCCATTAAGCTAGCCCTGCTGTCCTCTGGTACTGACATTACATTCCACTGCTCAGTTGATTTCTGAACATGGAATGGTGGGCGAGGGGAACATTTTTTTCTTTGCCCTCAGGAAGCAAAGTCTCTCAGGCTGGCCCTGCTTCTAGGTAAGTCAATACAGGAGTGCAGCCTTATTTTCTCAGAGTGAGTAGAGGATGGGTGCTATTTTGATTTTTCATTTGTGAAAACTCTGAAGCCAATGCTGCTTTTGATCTTATTTTAAACTATGTTGGACTGGATCTAGAAATTGTCTTCTGTATACAGAATGGGGCTGTCCATGTTCTCTCCCCTGTACATCCTCCAAGTCTGCTCTGGAGAGATCTGGGAGGACCCTCTGGAGGAAATTTGGAAGGTTCATTTATACTCTGTCACAAGATCCAGCTGGGGGCCCTCTGGCTGGCAGACAATCATACCTGCATCCAGGCCATATTAACTAACTAACTAACTAACTGATTAACTATTATAGTTGTATTTGTATCCTGTCTTTTTTTCCTTTCAAGGAAATCAAGGTGGCTTACATAATCTCCTCCTCCTCCTCCTCTCATCCTTTCACCAACAACCCTGTGAGGTAGGCTGGGCTGACAGTCAGTGACTGGCCCAAAGTCACCCACTGAGCTCCATGGCAGAGTGGGGGCTAGAACCCAGATCTTCTGAGTTCCAATCCTGCATTCATAACCACTATACCACACTGGCTTTGACTTTGACATCTAAGACCAGCAATTTGAATTGAGTCTAAAAATGAACTGGGAGGCAATGCAGTTGTTTTATTGCTGGCGTAATACATTCCCTGAAGTTCTCTGCTATGATCAGAAGGGTGGCTGAAGTTTCCACACTGTCTTCAAAGACAGCACAACACAGAGTGCATTACAGTAGTTTATCCTGGAAGATATCAAGGTCTTTGCCAGAGCGGCCAGTTGGTCTTTGTTTTAAGACAAATTTGGCTTCAGCAGCCCCTGAGGCTGCAGGATCAGTGCTAGGTCCAGCAGTACCCTCAGGCTATTTTGCTGATCCTTCAAGGTCCATCCAGAACAAGAGAACCACCAGTTCTCCTTCCTTTTTTTCCCCTCATGACTAACTTTTCCACCTTAGCAAGCTTCACTTTATTTCACCATCACTGACTCCATCTGGAGCTTCCACCTCATCTAGTTCTGAGCAAAAGAAGAAACAGAATTGGCTGCATCCAAATATTGATGGCCCACAACCTTGGAGCAACTCCTCCCAGCAATTTGCTATCTGAGCGGAAGAACAAGATGGGTCCTTCTACCGCATTCTATGTATACAAGTTGACTGGACTGGCAGATGAATTTTATTTCCACACTGGTGATGTAATGGCATCAGCTGTCATAACTGTACAGCAGTAGCCTACCTAAGGGGACACAGGGCAGGTTGTTTGGCACACAGCTCTCTCCTCCAGCACTTTGTTGCTGCCATCTTTGTTGCAGTCATTTCCTCACAATGCCAAACAGCAGGGCCAGCCCTGGATTTCACAGACATTGCAAAGCATGGGGGGGGGGGGTCATGAACCCCCAACAGAAAAATCTCAGAGGGTAGAGCTAGAGCAGCATAAGGGGACAGGGGTACAAAATAACCCTAACAGCACACAGATTGCAGCAGAAGCATCCATGGCTGCTCACAGGAAAGGTGACTTCACATATGCAAAAGATTTAAAATTCCACATCTTCTGTGGGCTACATGCCACATGCTGTAGCCTAGCTCCTGGAAGATTCCTCAAGGATAGCACAGAGGGCTGAATGCATGCCACGAGGTTAAAGAGAGTGCAGAGGCCTCCAGAAAAGCCATTAGCAAAGAAATCCCATTCATGCCTTTCTTAACCTGGTACGAAAGGTTATTCATGCCTCTAGGTATTTGTATTACAATCCCCATCATCCTTGACAATCAGCTATGCTTGCTGAGACAGCTAGAAATTGTAGTATAAAACCTCTAGAGGGCAGTAGATGGGGAAGGCCACCCTATAAACTCCAGCAAGTACCCAGTTACAAATTCTACCAGTTTGTCCTGGGTTTAGCAGAAAGGCCAGACTCCAAAAATCCAGTGGGAAGGACTCTTTGCTCTCTGCTCTAGATAGCCTAAGCAGATAGTATGTAGCTAGTTTTAACATTAAAACAAAAGTAAAACATGATGATAATCTCACAAAAAGGAAAAAATGAGTTCATTTTATTGAATGAAAAACCCCTACACAAAACACAAATATAATGAAACTTCTCACTAGATTATTTGAACAACAAAAAGCAAGTTTTGGGCTTATACAGAACATCTCATTGATCAGAAAAAAATGTACACTGAAAACAGAGGCTGCATTAAAATGGGTGTACTAAGCACTTGCACCTCTGTAGAAGCACTCACAGTGTTTTGTGCATGTGTGCAATCATCCCATCCCCAAGGAGAGATCTCAGGAAGTCCCCGACAGCAGTTTTACCAACACTTTAAAAAAACAGAGTGGAAGCAACAACAACTGTGATTATATCTTTATAATAAACTAAAACAGCTGAACAATAAGTTGATAATATTGATTTAAAAGAAAATCAACACAGACAATTGTTGAATTGGACAAAATTGTAGGATGTTTTTTGTTTTTTAAGCCTGAAACTTGGGGTGGGGAGGAGGTGAGGCAGAAAATTCAATCAGCATTTGCTGTGCTGAGAAGTATGTCTGCCAAAAGTTTTGCAACATTTGTAGGGAGTGCAGGATCACTCTATAGAGGAAAAAAGGACCATAGTGAATCCCCTTCTTAATAAGATACATCTGTAAGCAGCCAAAAATCATAACATGTTTCATTCCATATTTACACGCACATGCAAAGAGAGAGTGCAAGAGAGAAAGGATGGAAAAAGAACACAGATAAGGCACCAAAAGTCTGGCAGATGGGTACAGAGCAGCACTTACCAGATCTGGTGGGGGGAGGGGCTGGCAGGATGATGGCACCTGGAAAAAAGAAGACATGGAAAACCATCAGTCCAGTTGCACAATCGGCTCTGAGGCCTCCCAGTTTGTCAGCATCCCCAACTCAGACCTTCACAATGCTTTCCCAAATAGTGCCTTCCTCTCTCCATAGTACGAGTTGTGGGGAGGGGAAAGTGACTCTGCCTCACTCCTTGGATTGCCTCTCTGCAAGGCAGAACTGGCCTCTTTTCCCCATCGGGGTGTTTGCTTTGGCCTGGGCCGGGCCCTGGTAACGATGGCACGCACACAGACTGCCATTCATCGTGGCCAGGAGGCGGCACGGCCAGCGCAGGGGTGCGGGGAGCGCTATATTTAGAGAAACTTAAACAGGCTGCACCTCACCCAAGAGGGAAGCACAGTGAGGCTATTCAGCCCTTTCTCTCTCACCTCATCTGGCTCAACTGCTGCTGCATCCCTGGGTGACCTATAAGAGTGCCGTGGGGGAGATTCCAGCCGTGGTTCTGGAGTAGCAGATGACGGGGAATCCACTCCCTCCCTTGAGGGTCTGAGGTCTGCGGAGGTATCGGCCTGATTTTGGGGCTGTCAGTCCCTCACCCACCCACCCACACCCATGGATTATGGTTAGCAAAGAACCAAGTTGGAATGTATTAAATCTGACTCATTTCCATCCAACTGCAATTCATTTGCTGGCCATCCCCGTCAAGGCTGCATATCACATGCACATACACACACACAATTAAAGAAATATGTAGGTATGTATGAACATATAAACATCCATTCGGAATGGTTCAGGGTGAACTGAAACAGAACACACAAACGTGTGCAAAAATCCTGGTTACTTGTGGTCCTTTCATTAGAGAAAAGCAGTTTCAGGATTTGCGGCAGAGGAGCAGGAGAGCATCACTGTGTCAAGTAGGGGTGTCTCATCCAGATGCCCTCGACTTACAATTCCCATCACACTGCACAAAGATCATAGGCATTGTAGGCAAAAACATCTGGTGAGTCATACATTGCCCACCTCAGTTAAATGCTTCACCAACCCACCACTTTTCCACTGATTATGCTCCCCTCCCTGCCCCAGGTCAAATGCTTCCAATTTGCCCATAGAGTGCCAGGCACATGGTTTAGGGGGCACACAAAAACCAAACTGTGGATTAGAAATAGGTCGACACATTTTCTAATGTTCTAAGCAGAATATACATTAACTCAGTGGATCTATCTGCTGTGTAATTCATCTGCTGCCTAATAAGAATGCCAAACACTGAGTTGTTGTCGTTCAGTTGCAAAGTTGTGCCTGACTTTTTGTGACCCCATGGACAACATTCCTCCAGGTTCTGCTGTCCTCCACCTTCCCCCAGAGCACAGCCAACCCCACACCCACTGAAAGAGGTGTGTAAAAGACCAGTTCCTCTGAAAAAGGAAGATTCTGTTTCTACACTCATGTTATGCAAAATGTACATCAAATAGTAGACAGGGGAGGTTTTATTTAACACCTTGCAGACAGATAGAGGAACTTGTGTGCAGGCCACCGAGACTACTACAGTTAAAGGTGCCAAAAGGTGGAACCAGGAGGTCACCTACAGGGGTTGAGGCCCCACATTTCTCACTTGGAGCCCCTAATCTCTGGGAGGTAATCTGCTCTGCCATTGTGATGTTCACAGGCATGTGCTGAAATAAAAGTATGAGGGCTCTGATTATCACTATTCCATTTGCTGCCCTCCTAATAGCTGACTTTTGGCCCACATGTGCTTCTCTTCCTGCTACCCGCCCCCCCCCCGCCCCTGCATCTTCCTACCTGAGGTTTTTTCCTGAAATCAAATTCATGGCCTGTTTATACATCCTCTTTTACAAACAAGAAAGTCCTTGCAAGACAAGGTCCTTTAAAGGCACACACAGGGAGAATTTAGTGCCAACATAAATTAGTATGTGCACATTTCTGCAGTATCTTGGCCTGCAAGCCTAACCCCTGGGCCTTTTTGGTGTCCAGCACCATCCCTAAAAGGCACAACTCTACGCAAGTTTGGATATGAAAAACCCCACAATTTTGTGAGGGTATGCTGGGAGTTGTGGGAATTTTTTTTCTGTTTAAACTTGCACAGGATTGCACTCTGCTTCTTTTTAGAGATACTAATGTACCTAAAGGCAATTTATATGGGTTTTGTGGATCCTGTTTATTCCATTTAATTTTTACAACCTCTTCTGCCGAATTTGTCTGCCAGGAAGATTTAAACAGCCTTCCAAAAAACTGAGCTGTATTCAATGTTAGACCTACTTAGAGCAGACCCACTGAAATAAATAGAAGTTAGGCTCAGATTGAAGACTACCCAATATTTCCTTACACTACAGACAGAAGCATGAATTCCATAGGTGGAGAATATAGTATGGAAACTGCCACAGCATTTGAACACACAAGTTTCTAGCCTCCTTTGTGTATGAGGATATCATTGTGCAATACACAGGCTGTGTGAAAGAGGCAAAGCCTCTGAGTCCTCAAGGTGATGGGCTACCATCTCATCTCTCATCACCTCCTCGAATTTCAACTTTCTTCCAATCTCTCTTTTTCTGCATTGCCCAAAGGTTCTGTATGTCTCATGCCTGTAAGAGGCAAACCAAAGGAAATGATGTGGTTTTGCAGGGGCGTCAGAAAGTGGAATATAGCTGAGAGGAGGGGCAGCCAGCTCCCTGTTGCTCATTTTTGCTGGGCAGGGCTGGTGCCAAGGGTAAAAATAACCGGACACTCGCTGAGGAGCTATACCCCAGCAGGGGCCCACTGGCTTACTGCTCCCTATCCCCTCTTCAGCCTGTGTGTTCACCTGCCCAAACAACGCAGGTACTGAGGAAGAGAAACAGAAATGTCATTGCCTGCCTGCTCGTTGGTGGCAGTGATGAGAAAGTGGTGGAGGCTGGGGTGGGGGCTGAGGGAGAGGGTCCACCAAGGGTGCTGTGCCTGAGGGCCTCAAAAGCTCAGGAGTCGACACTGAGGTTGGGTAAAGAAGAAAAGAGCACTGGCAGGAAGAAGGCCAGAGTACAAATTGGCAGGTCACAGGCCCTTGCCAAAACCAACTATCAACACATTTCAAATTACATGGTGGATGAGCAAGGATACAATTAAGGAAGTAGACACTGTCAGAAGAGAGGCTTGCTGGTCTGTGGCGCAGGGTGTGTTTTTTCTACCCCATTCTCTAATTAAAAACAACAACTGAGTGGTGGAGTGAGTGCTTTCTCTTCAGAAGCCCTGGCGGGTCCGCCAAAGCTGCAGTTGGTACCCACAAGGCACCTAATGAGGATTATAAAATTATTGGGCTCTTTTATCTTGCCAGCTGAATGGCTGCCTTGGCTAGCAGAAGGAAGGTCCCGCCCCATCTCCCTGTCCACCCAGGACAGAGCTCTTCTTTCCACAAGAGGGCCACATTCATTTCCTGTGGAGCTCCTGGTGGGCCGAAGGAGATGGGGTCCACATACCAGCATTCTTTATTGTAAAGCTGTCAGTGCCACTAACTGGCCTTTAAGAGAGGCATTTCAGTGCTTCAGAATGGAGAAAAACTGCAAAGCCTAAAAGCCACCAAACTAGCAACAGTGAGAGGAAAGAGGTGCAGCCTCTGGGAAGATGTCAGTCTGGTCAATGTATCAATAAGAGGTAGAGGACACTGACAAGGAGTGTTGGGAGTGAGCGGACACAGCATCAGCAAGATCATGAGCAGCGGTCAGGTTTCTTACAATTTTTGTTGGGTTGTTCTCTGGCCCATTATTACCAAACCACTCACAAGCCACCCTACAGTGTTTGGATGACACAATAAGCCACACTGAGAGCAAACAACACTACAACAAGCTATGGATTCTCAGCATGGCTCACTCTTGGTTAATATAAACCATGTTAGTGCCATTGCACTAGGTTCACGCCACATGACAAGCTATGCTGAACAAAAATGCCACACAACCCACCAGGACTTATAATGCTGTGAGCACCAAGTCAACTACCTGATGAGCTAATTTTCATGGCTGATGATGTGTACCCATTCAGCATTCCAAGGGGAGGGTTGCATTCAGACTGAAACTTGAGCTGAATGTTGCAGTTCTGCCTTTTGCAAATACTGATCCCAGAAAGTACGTAAATATCTGTTATGCACCAGTATTATGTATTCATTTGCATGAAATATCCATCATTTTGCATCAAAAGCACCCATATTCTTGTGCAACTTTAATCTTTTCCTGCCAAACTATCTTCTTACTTATAAGAGAAACATATGTGTACATGAAAAATAGCTGTTTCTGCAGTTTGAATGACAACAAAAACAACATAATGAGCTGCACATGTAAGTGAAGCACATGGCCATCGTCTTCACAACAGCCGTGTGCGATCGGTGAGGATGTTCAAAGATAGGCTGAACATGCACATGGTGGGCATGTCGTGAGCGGAGCCGGCTGGAGCTGGGGGTCAGACTAGATGGCCGGGGAGGCCCCTTCTGACTCGCTCTGTTTCTATGTTTCTATTCCAGTTTTCAAAAGATGAACAGAAGGAAGCCTGTAAATGTCATAACAGTTGCAAACTGTCAGACCCTACAACTGTGCTGATTGTCTCAGAGCTGTGTTCATGTGGTTATGGTGCATTTGTAAACTGATGATAACCCACATAGGACTTTCAATTTGCTATTATTTCACATAGCTCAACAACAACCTTGTGAGGTCAGCATTCCAACAACAAGGCCAGCATTCCATCCCTATTGCCTCTTCCTTCTATGCTACCTCGCACTGCTTCCTTCTACGGGTAGATTTTAACACATGTATCTCTTATTTCAGGCATTCTAAAAGCAATAAGAAATATTACTGCATATAGTACGCAATATTAGAGACTTAGGAATGGTTAATGGTCACAATCTGTTTTTCTTTCTGCTTTTTAAAATTATGCTTTATGTTATTATTGATGGGAAGTGGAGTCAGGAGGGAAAAGCAAAAATGTATTACTTGAATTAGCTCAAGGAAAGCCATAACAGTTAAAATAGCCAAGAACCTTGAGGCACCTTAAACATGAAAAGATTTATTGCGGCATAAATTTTCACCATCTAGTCTACTTCATCAGATGGAAGTGTTGGGATACACCAAAGCACTGTCCGGTGGATTAGGGCATGGTTGACTGACCGAAAGCAGAAGGTAACCATTAGCGGGGAATCGTCGGGGTGGCAGCCAGTGACAAGCAGGGTCCCCCAAGGCTCTGTCCTGGGGCCGATCCTGTTTAATCTTTTCATTAACGACATGGAAGAAGGGGTGAACAGTCTGCTGATCAAATTCGCAGACGACACTAAAACTGGAGCAGTGGCCACAACTGAGGAGCAGGTACTCCAGATCCAAAAGGATCTGGACAGACTATGGAAGTGGGCAGGAGACAACAGGATGGCATTCAATGTGGATAAGTGCAACGTCTTGCACTTGGGGCATAGGAATAGCTGTCATAAGTACAGGTTAGGTGACAAGTGGCTGGAGAGCAGCACTTGTGAAAGGGACCTTGGGGTACTGGTTGACCGCAGGCTAAACATGAGTCAGCAGTGTGATGCGGTGGTCAAGAGGGCGAACACCACCCTTGGTTGCATAGCCAGAAGTGTGGCTTCTAGATCAAGAGAGGTATTTGCAGGGGATGCCGTGTGAGGCAAGACTGAGGGAACTGGGTCTCTTCAGCTTGGAGAAGAGGAGACTCAGAGGGGATATGTTGGCAACATACAGGTATGTGAGGGGGTGTCACATGGAGATGGGGAGAGGCCTGTTCTCCCCTGCAGAGGAAGGCAGGACGCGCTCCAATGGAGCAAAGCTCAGGGAGCCAAGGTTCAATTTGGATGCCAGGAAGCACTTCCTGACAGTTAGGACCCCGAGGGCGTGGAATGGGCTTCCACGGGAGGTCGTTGAGGCCCCATCGGTGAGGGTGTTCAAAGACAGGCTGGACATGCACATGGTGGGCATGTCATGAGCGGAGCCGGCTGGTGCCGGAGGTCAGACTAGATGGCCCGGGAGGCCCCTGCTGACTCGCTCGGTTTCTGTGTTTCTGTGTTATCTCAGTTGGCAGGTTTACATAAACATGGGCGTAGGGAGGGGGGAAATGTATGTGCTAGATGCAAATGGATGTGAAATGCAAGAAATATGTCTTGTGACAAATAGTGAAAACTTAAATGAAACCAAAGTAGCAGGAACAATTTACAACAGCATGAGAATATTCATTGTGCTTATTTTGCATATATATACAAATGCATACTGAATTTCAGGATCATTTGAACCCACTGGGCAGTATCCAAAGTGACACTATCATTAATGTAAACTCTGCAGCACAAGCACATTTAGCACGATACTGATAACATTTGCTGGCACAGCAAGTTTTCCAGGAAGCCTGTCATGCCAGCTAATGCTATTTGCATGTTGCTAGACATCCCTAATAATAGTAATTTACATCCGAGCTAATGTTATATTGGATACAACCCAGTGCTTACTGTTCCCCCTCCTGACACAACACTGAATATATTACCTGTCAACTGAGGCTAACACTTCATGCAACTGTTGAAGTGGAGACCAGATTGTGAAAACTTATGTCTCCTAGGTCAGTGGGGCTCCTCACCCACTGCAGCTTTTCTTCTCAATCATACATGAGCTATCCCTGCTGCTCCATGGCAAAGAACCTGTCTTGGACTTCAGCACCATGGATACCTCCTCTAACACCAAAAAGGCCTGGCAGCAACGGCTGGGGAACCCTGCTGACATAGGAGACTGCAGCCTCCCCTGCAGGGCAAGTCCTACTATTGGCCTTAGGTTGGAAGTGGGGAGGAAAGTGTTAGGGGAGATGCCTGCGCCTCACAGCCTATCCATGCTTCATAAACCAGCCAGCTGCCCTCAGTGGAGGATGCTATTCCAGCGATAGTGTTGAAGAAATGGCTCAGTCAGCTTTTGTACATGAAATGGGAGAGGGCGCCATCTTGTTTTTTCACTCAGCGCTTTTGGCTGGCCCTAGCACATGCCACACTTAGTCTTCAAGGCGACACAAGACTCCCAGGGCTTTTCTACAGGAATCTTTTAACCCACCTCTTCACTGAGGCTTCTACTACTGTATCCCTTTTGGGATGAAGAACAGTGTCATCCCGTGTGCGCTTGTCAGGGGTTTTCCTTTCTCTGCCTTTCTCTCTGTTCAAGCCCCAGGTGGTGCTGTGCTACAGCAGAATAGCACAAAGAGATGAGAGTTTCATAGAAACATAGAAACAGAGCGAGTCAGAAGGGGCCTCCCGGGTCATCTAGTCTGACCTCATGCTGCCTTTCAAAGAAATACTAGACTTGCCTAGTTAACGGACCAAAAACACTGTACCAGAAGAGAAGGATGTTGTACAGTACACCCACTAGCTGCCACGAGGGAGGAATCGTGAATGCACCATAAAAGTTTTCTGCAGAAAGGCTCTTAGGGTGTAATTTTGGACAGAAAAAGTTCTACAACTCCCAGTATGCCACAGCCAAGACTGTTTTCTGCCTAAACTCACATAGGATTGCACTGTTTAGTTATTTTTGCAGGTGCAGACTAACAGGCAGGGTGTTCCATGGCGGTTAACCCACTTTGGCATGGAGCTCAGCACCACTGGTATCTCCTATAATGCTCAGACTAAAGGCTGCAATGGATAAGGACCCTTGCTGATACAGTTACCTGCCTCCTTTGGTAACAGGGCAACCTTTCTGGAAATTGCTAGCATATTTCTTATTGTTGCCATGTAGTCCAGCCTTATATGTTAGAGGTGCAGAACCTCTTTCAGCACAGAATACAACCCTGAGACCTTCAAAACTCAAATGCAGCTCTCAGGGCTGCAAGAGCTTTGTCCCTGCTGCATAAGTAGTTCAGTTTTGTTTCCATCCACAATTAAGACAGAAATAAAGGAGTGGGTTGGCTAGTACAAACATTTTGCAGGCCAAGGACTTCCAAGGACCTATTTCCAAGGCTGTGTGTGCACAGGTGCAGCCCTAGGACTGCAGTCTCAAAGGAATGGCCCACTGTTTCCCAAAAGATTAAGGCACTGAAGTTAGGATGGTGGATTGCATAGCTGAAAAGAACTTAGGATAACTCATCAATGATCTCAGTATGGGGAATGTGTGGCCCTCCAAATGTACAATTTCCATCAGCCCCAGCCAACATAGCCAATGGTGCGGGATGCTGAGAATTGTAATTCAACAACTGGAGGGCCACATGTTCCCCACCCCAATTCTATCTATTTATCCTCAGTCTTCTTTGATATCCCACAAAGGGGCAAGAATCCATAGTTCTATGATTCTCATCACAACATAAGCATCTGCCTTTTACTAAGTCAGCCAGCTGGTTCACCCAGCCCAATATAGACTACTCTGACTGGTAGCTGTTCAGGTTATTGGCAGGACTCTTTGCTAGCCCTCCCTGGGGAAGCTGGAGACTGAACTGGGGCCTTTGGCAAGCAAAACAGGTGCTCTGCCACACAGTTCCAACGCACAGCACCCTCCTTTCTCGTCCCTGATACATCCCACATCATCTCATCTCCACCTCACATTGCACTGGCACTCACACACATAAGCCTCATCCCCAACGTCTTCCTGTGCTCCAGCTGTGAGAAATATCTGGGATGCAGAATGCATATATCACTCATGATGCTCTGGAGGAAGCTTGTAACTGCTGCCGCCACCGCCTCCTCCTCCTTCCAACCCCCCCACCCCCCCGCTCCATCACTCTAGGAAGCTTTGGCCTGGGAAAACATCTGAACCAGCCCATGGGACATGAGGGGAGGTCGCCAGGATGTGGGAAACTCTAGGAGAAAATAAAACATCTACATAGCTTAATAGGCCAACTATGCAGCTAGTGGGCCTCACAGCCTGATTGGCTGGGCTGCTTTTTAAAACAAAGGAAGACATTGCTGTTTTAAGGCATGTTACATCTGCAAATACTGGGGCAGGCGATTCTACTGAGTGAGAAGGGATCTTTCTAATCCCCTCCTCTGAGTGCTCCACAGATGGAAACTGAGAAGCACTAAGCAAGTAAGAAAAAGTGCCTAGATCAACATATGCATCTGTCATCAAACCTGAGCCACCTTTATCTCAATCCTTCCTGTCCCCTCTTGTGAGGGATTCACATATGTGGAAGAATGGGCTGGTAGAGAGGATTGTACCATCCCAGACTGCAAGTTGGCACATGCATCAATTAATATCACTGCAAAACCTCACTCTGTATTGTCTTGCACTTCTCTTTAAAGTCCTGAACTAGGGGTGCACAACCTTTTTGGCCCTGAGAGCCGCATCCAGTATCTACAGGATAGTTACATATATACAGTGGTACCTCAGTTCACAAACGTCTCAGTTCATGACCAAATCAGTTCACGAACAAAAATTTCAGAAAAATTTTGCCTCAGGATGCAAACTCCGCATCGGGTGATGACCACGATCACGGCCATGTTCCCGCACGAACACGATCGCCGCTTCTTCCCCGCTCGTGGTCGCAGACAGACCTGTGGTCACTTGCTGTGAAGCTTATTGAATAATGGCTCCAAAGAAAGTGCAGAGCAAACATGGTGGTAAAAAGAACATGCAGAGCGGTAATGAAGGTGACAAGCATGTGCAGATTTTTTGCCAAAATTGACCCTGCAGCTAAGAGACAAAGAAGAGAGAAAACCCCTGAAAGGGATCTCCCCAATGTCCGTATGGAGGGGGACTCTCCTTCCAAACAATAACCTCCCCTCCACACCTAGGTTAGCGTTCTCTACTGTACTGTACTTTGTTGTTCTTTGTCACTTTGTTTCAAATTTGTGTGGTTTAAAAAAATGTTTACAGAACGGATTAACCTTATTTACATTGAACCTTATGGGGAAATTTGACTTGGTTCCTGACCTATTCGGGTCGTGACCAGAGTCGTGGAACGGATTAAGTTCATGAACCAAGGTACCACTGTACCTACATACTGTATTTTTCGCTCTATAAGACGCACCTGACCATAAGACACACCTAGTTTTTAGAGCAGGAAAAGAAGAAAAAAAATATTCTGACTCAAATGGGCACATAATCACAGGCACATTCCCCGTCACTTCCCCCTGGGCTGCACATCTGACAGACTTACTGCACACACATATTCGCTCTACAAGACGCACAGACATTTCCCCTTACTTTTGAGGGGGGGAAAAGTGAGTCTTATAGAGCAAAAAATACGGTATGTTGTCACCAGCAAGACATGCAGTTTCTCCACCATCCCTATCTAATTAAGAAACCATTGCCTATTTGTAAGTAAGCGGCTCTGAATTGCTCTGTTGCATTTTCAAATAGCATCCCAAAAGCCACGCCTCTGCTCAGAAGGAAGCAGGACTGAATTAATCAGCATTTTCCTTCCCAGGCCTTGGCCCTTCTCCCTGCCAGAGAAAAGCACCTACCCCAATAAGCTACTGATCAGAGAAAGCATATTTTCCCTAACAATAGAGGCATTAGGTAAGTTATTTTGGCCCTGTCCTGGACGGGGTTGCACTCCCTCTAAAGGATGGGGTCTGCAGCTTGGGAGTGCTCCTTGACACAGAGCTGTCCCTGGAAATCCAGATGACAGCGGTGGCGAGGAGCACTTTCCTCCAGCTTTGGCTGTTTCATCAGCTGCGACCTTACCTGGACGAGCACTGCCTAGCAACAGTGATTCATGCCCCCGTAACTTCCTGGTTGGGTTATTGTAACACACTCTATGTGGGGCTGCCCTTGAAAACAGTCCAGATACCTCAATTGGTACAAAATAGGGCTGCCAAGTTGCTGACGGGGACCAGTGGTTATTCTCAAATAACACCGCTCCTCTACCAGCTTCACTGGCTTCCCATTGAAGTCCGGGCCCAATTTAAGTTGCTGGTGTTAACCTATAAAGCCCTAAATGGCTTGGGACCAGGATACCTGAAGGAATGTCTCCTTCCCTGTGAGCCCTTGTGCCCTTTAAGATCTGCAGGAGAGGCTCTGCTCCAGGAACCCTCCCTGAAAGAGGTAAAGATGGTCTCTACCAGGAGGAGGGTCTTTTCTGAGGTGGCACTCAGACTATGGAATGAGCTCCCCAGAGAGGTTCGCCTAGCTCCGACTTTATATTTTTTTCAGCACCAAGTGAAAACCCTTTTGTTTGCTCACCATTTTAAGAACTAGGAATTTTAATCTGGTTTTTAACTATCCACAGTTGCATTTTGTTTTTGTTTTTGATCTGGATTTTGTTTTTGACTTTTTTTCATTGGTGGTATGTTACTGTTGGTTTTATGTACATTCTTAATTATTGTTAATTGTTGTTTTAGAAACATAGAAACAGAACGAGTCAGAAGGGGCCTCCCGGGACATCTAGTCTGACCTCCAGCACCAGCTGGCTCCGCTCACGACAGGCCCACCATGTGCATGTCCAGCCTGTCTTTGAACACCCGCACCGATGGGGCCTCAACAACCTCTCATGGAAGCCCATTCCACACCCTCGGGGTCCTAACTGTCAGGAAGTGCTTCCTGGCATCCAAATTGAACCTTGGCTCCCTGAACTTTGCTCCGTTGGAGCGCATCCTGCCTTCCTCTGCAGGGGAGAACAGGTGTCTACCCATCTCCATGTGACATCCCCTCACATACCTGTATGTCGCCAACCAATCATCCCTGAGTCTCCTCCAGGCTGAAGAGACCCAGTTCCCTCAGTCTCGCCTCGTACCCCATCCCCTGCAAACCAGCCACCAACCTTGTGGCCGTATGCTGCACTGACTCCAACATGGCTATATCCTTCCTGTAATGAGGGGCCCAAAACTGAGCACAATACTCCAGTTGTGGGTGCACCAGAGTCGTATAGAGTGGTAGTAATACCTCTCTCGATCTAGAAGCCATACTTCTGGCTATGCAACCAAGGGTGGCGTTCACCCTCTTGACCACCGCATCACACTGCTGACTCATGTTTAGCCTGCAGTCAACCAGTACCCCAAGGTCCCTTTCACAAGTGCTGCTCTCCAGCCACTTGTCACCTAACCTGTACTTATGACAGCTATTCCTATGCCCCAAGTGCAAGACGTTGCACTTATCCACATTGAATGCCATCCTGTTGTCTCCTGCCCACTTCCATAGTCTGTCCAGATCCTTTTGGATCTGGAGTACCTGTTCCTCAGTTGTGGCCACTGCTCCAGTTTTAGTGTCATCTGCGAATTTGATCAGCAGACTGTTCACCCCTTCTTCCATGTCGTTAATGAAAAGATTAAACAGGATCGGCCCCAGGACAGAGCCCTGGGGGACCCCGCTTGTCACTGGCCGCCATCCCGATGATTCCCCACTAATGGTTACCTTCTGCTTTCGGTCAGTCAACCATGCCCTAATCCACTGGACAGTGCTTTGGTGTATCCCAAAACTCCTCAGTTTCTCCACCAGGATATCATGAGGCACTTTGTCAAAGGCCTTGCTGAAATCCAGGTATACCACATCCACTGCATCCCCTCCATCTAGCCATCTTGAAACCTTGTCATGGAATTCCACAAGGCTTGTCTGGCAGGACCTGTTTTTGTGGAAGCCGTGTTGTGTGGCTGTCAGCCTCCCTTCCCTATCTAGCATCACTAGATCTCTCTCTATTATGAGCCTTTCCATTGTTTTTCCTACAATGGACATAAGGCTAACCGGTCTATAATTCCCCATGTCCTTCCTACTACCCTTTTTGAAAATTGATTATGGTTTTGTTTATGGATTGCTTCTTTTGATCTCTGCAAGTCGTCCTGAGACATTTAGCGTATAGGACAGGGTATAAATATATTAAATAAATAAAGATAATCTGGACTGCTGAAAAAAGTGCATGGGGTGATACTGGATTTGTGGGCTGCCACAGAGGCAGCCAAAGGCAGCTTGGAGAGCCAGTGTGGTGTAGTGGTTAAGAGTGAGGGACTGGAGATCTGGGATCTCTGGGTTCTAGTTCTGGCTCGGCCATGGAGCTCAAGGCGTGGCTTGGGGCTGATTGCAGACTCTCAGTGCAACCTACCTCACAGGGTTGTTATTGTGAGGATGAGATGCAGAGGAAGAGGGAAAGCCACCATACTTCCTTGAGTTCCTTGAAAGGAACAAAGGTGGGGTATAAATATAAATATAATAAACAAATAAAATACGGCCCATGGGTTGTGCACCCTTGCCATAAATCATTTGGTTTATTAAAAAGGCTGCCTGCACTTATACAAACCTACTTAGGTATTCAGACTGAGTCACTAGGTGATGTGATTTGAGAAGGGGAGAACCCACTTCATGTGCAAGTACAGGCTCCTGGAAGAAGGACCATTTCCCACATCAGTTCAAAAGGATCTGTATGGGGCACAATACCACAGCAGTTTGGCATTCTGGTTGTCCTTGATGCATTCCCTGCGTGGCTGCCAATCAAAGGCAAAAGAAAGAGAGAATGGTTTAAAGGGAATGCAAAGGGGAGCCTGCAGTACAATTCTGGACAAGTCAAGCAACAGCTATGCCAAATGATGCATGCAAACCTTGAGTAGTTTGGGGCTGTTGCCATGGTGGTATATTAAGGGCTAATTAACCCACAATTTGCAGACATGGTTCAGAGTGTTTCCATTTTTCTGTGAACAACCCACAATTGTTGCAAGCCACAACTGGTTTGTATTACATGATCTCCAAGCAGTGGAATCAGAGGTTGGCAGTACGACATGTGAACTTGGACGACTGCATAGTTTAGTCCCTACATAAGCCAGGTCTCAAGGATCACCTGTCCCACTGCCAACCTCCAATTGTGCTGACTGGAGATTGTTTACAGAAATCAGAAGTGGGTTGTTTTCAGTACTTATCTCCTCGAATCATAGGGTAAATTTTGTTTCATTTATTCCATTTCAATTATTACATTTTCATACTACCCAGTAGCTGAAACTCTTTAGATGGTTTACAAAGTTTAAAAACCATTAAAATATGTTCTACTGTGAACTGCCCAGGGAACCTTCAGGTTATGGGGTAGCATAGAAACATTGGCTAGTCAGCACTAAAGTGATGAAACAACTTTTTACATAAGGCATATAAACAGTCAGCACACAGAGACACATATCAATGCTAAATAATCAACAACAAGAAAAAAACTTCAACCTGATTAAAACCTCATACTATGCTGCCAAATGCCTAAGAGGAAGGTATGATACTGGTCTCAACAGAGAAGGCCAGCTACCTTGCTGCCACCTCCCAAACCTCCTCTAGCCCATGATTGTCATCATGATATACAAACTGGGTGTCTCTCTCTCTCTCTCAGACACACACACACACACACACAGAGAGAGAGAGAGAGAGAGAGAGAGAGAGAGAGAGAGAGAGAGACCCTAATTTGGGAGAGACCTATTTTTTTAATTCCTTCATTTAAAACATTATAATAACTCAGTTGTTTTATTGAAATCCTGCCTCTTCTGAGGTAGTTAACAAAATAAACAAACACAAAAAACAAAACAAAACAAAACAAAACAAAGAAACACCATTCAAAGAAATGCCGGCCATTTTTTTAAAAAACCAGGAACAAACTCAAAACCAACTTGTACTTTTCATTACAGTAAAGAGGAGGTTAACCACAAAGAAACCATCAGCAACCAAGTCATTTTTTTAAAGCATGCCAAAAAAATATTACTCCATACAGGAATACAGGATGCTGCCTTAGGAAAGCTGCTGTCAGGAAAACTCAGCCTAGACCCTTGGTCCCTCCAGCCCCGACTGGCAGCAGCTGCCCAGGGTCTCAAGTGGGAGCTTTTTCTATCCCTACCTGGAGATACCAGAGGTTGACCCTGGACCTTGTGCATGCTAAGCATGGATTCTGCTGCTTTTTCTTGCTGTACCCCAAAAGTGAATAAAAGAAGACATACACAATGCGTCTCCTGGGAGCATATCACACAATCACAAAGTTGCGCAGTCATCACTCACCTAACTTCTGCACTTGGAGAAGGGCCTTCAACAACAGTCTTAGCAAACATGCAAGTTCACATGAAAGCGTGTAGCCCTCCAGATGCCCTGGACCTGTGCCGTTATAGGTCCAACCAAACACACGGAGTACAGTGCAGCAGTAAGCTGCTCTGAACTTTAGAAATACAAACATGAGAACTGTTTTATTGAAAGAAGGCAAAGTCCATGTAGTCAAGTGCTGTCTCCAACAGGGGTCAGATATCTTTGGGAAGCTCACACACAGCTAAGGCAAAAGAGATGCCGCCTTTGTTTTTCTATTCCCAGCATCTGGATCCAAGCAAAGATGCAGTGGTTGGATCAGGACTGGGGAGAACCCAGGTTCAAATCCCTGCTGAGCTACCGAGTTCACTGAGGAACCTGGAGCTAAACATTTTTGTAGCCTATGGTAGCTCACAAAGCTGTCAGGGGGATGACACAGAGTTGGGGAACTGGGGAAAACACGCTGGCTGCCTTGATCTCCTCAGAGGAAAGGCAGGATACAAATGTTAACTCATCATCAGGAGGGGCTATCAGGATTTGGCTATCGTGGCAAATACAGAGCATAAATGTAGGATATAACTGAATATGCATGCCAATGATACGTAAAAGCAGTTTGTTCATAGAGCTGGGATTTTTCACCCACTCCTTCCTAGCTTCCACTGACTGACCAGCCTTCCTCCCAGGGCCTACCACCCCGCTGTGGAAAGGGGCAAATGCACATCTCTGCCAGACCATAGGAAGTTGTTTTACTGAGTTGCACCTTTGGAGACACTGATTAGGGGCAATGGTTCTCCAACATTTCAGGCAGCAATCCTTCCAAGTCCTGCCTGGAGATGCCAGGTCTTGAACTGGGGACTCTGTGCATGCAAAGCAGGTGCTCTGCCACTGAGCTACTGTCTCCTCCTGAAGATCAGGGTATAGTCCCTGCATAGTATAGTCCTCCCTTAAAGAACACTCTTCCTATCCACCTGCTTGGAGATGACAATCTTAACCAGGTAGGTTGCAGTTCTTCTATTTGCTCACAGTCTGGTGAGCAGACTTATGAAGTACAGGCTGTTTTTTCTCCCTGTCCCAGCGGGAGCAGCATTAAGGGAACCAGCAGCACTGGCTAGCTGTCCCATGGATGGAGACTAAACCTGCTCACTACTGGGTCCTCCTTCCAGCATCGCCACTGCGTCTCCTCCCACTGCATCCTCCTGGAAATGCTCTCTCCTTTCCAGAGAGCAGAGCTGTGTTTGCAGAAATGGCCCATGATCCCGTAATTAAAAAGAAAGAAAAAATGTCCCCAGAACAAGAACAGCAGCAGCCTGGAGTTAAGTGGCTGGTCCTCCAGCTGCAGTCTTTGGCCTGGCTCCAAGGCAAACTGTGCTCCATAATTACACAACTTAGAAGAGTGGCCCCATGTGGGCTTAAGGGGCCAGAGGTCTGGATCTCGGCAGAGTCTACGGCCCAGCTCCTGGGACTATCCCTGAATCAAGCTCCATGGGGGAACAACACAGTTCAACCAAATCTGTTAGATAATAGTCAACTGTAGGAATTATTCCAAAAATCAGGGGGCAGGGGTTGCTTGTTAGTTGTATTCCCAGGATGTTAGAAATGTAACCCCAAAGCAGGGAGATGTAGCCTTGGTTTCCTTCCTGTTTCTCATTTATAGTATAGGGAATGATAAGCTGGATCCCAACTGATTCCCTCCCTGGGAAGCAATTCAACAGCAATATGTGCTTTTAAAACTCTCTGGTTGGAATGCAAGGCATGAGCCACCTGCTTTGAGGGGACAAAAGGTACCATAGTAGAAGGCAGGTGAATGGCAAGTGAGGAATCACAGCTTCTTGGCCTACCTATTAGCCTGGCTGAAAACTCAGGGAGGGGCAAGGGAGCTGATGAGTGATCTGAGAGTAAACCTCTGATATTGCAGCAGTGCCTCCCCCAATACGGTGCCCTCCAAATGTTTTGGACTTCAACACCCATAAGCCCCAGCCAGCATAGCTGGTGGTCAGGAATGCTGGGAGCTGAAGTTCAAAACAATGTGAGGCACCCTGCGAGAGAAGAAGGGCCAGCTCCAGGTTTCTGAGAGCCTCTGCACAAGGCAGCCCCAAAGGGCCCCCTCCTTCAGGGAGGCAACCTTCTCACCACCATTGCTAATCATTCCTGTTGCTTCTCCTCTTCCTTCTCACCCTTGAATTTCTTCTCTGTTTGCTCAGCAGACAGTCATGAGCAAGTAAGCAGGAAATGCCACCTGGTGCCCCTTCTTCTCATCCTTAAAGAGAGAGGCCAGCAAACCAGCAGGTTACAAAATCCAAAGGAGCAGCAATGCCAGGGGGCTCCAGTCAGTGGCATGTGGGCCCTTTGCCTGTGCCCAGCCACGCCTACCATCGAAGCTGGCTCTGTCAGGAAGGGTACTGTGGTGCTCCTTGAACTAAGTGAGTCTGAACTTGCTCAGAATCCAAGATAGGAGGACAGTAGCAGCCCCAAGAAAAAGAGGGACAAGGAAAAGTAACTACAGGGGATATCGGGAGACATATGATGCAGGAGCCTTGATAGAGCTAAGAGAAATAAAAGTCCATATGCAGTCCACCAACAGCTTTATGCCCACCCCTGAACTGGAAAAAAAATCAATTCATTGTACTAAGGGCAAAAAGCTGGGGAAACTCCTGTTCAAGTTTCCGCTGTGCCCCAAGTGACCTTTTCCACCTCACATCCATCTGCAGAATGAAGATTATAATACTGGTCTACCTCTCAGGGCTGTTTAGAAAATGCATGTGAAGCATTTTGCACTGTAGAACATGCTATATATTCTCCCTATAATTACTGTTAAATCAGAACCTTAGATTCAAGTCTCTAAAACACACTGTCTTTGTACCTCAGACTGAATCATCAGCAGAAACAGAAGACTTTGGCTTTTAACACAGCACTGAACCTTCTGCATTTCTCTGCGTCTCACCATCCATAGCTACGGGCCTGCTCACAGACAAAAAGGTTCCCACTGTGCTCAGAAGCAGCTGCACAGCCCCCTGCAGCTTCCCTTCGGATTGCGCCATCTGACCCTTACCTCTTGGCTTGAGCTTGTTCCCATGAGCTGCAGCTGCCCCATTCCTACCAACCTCTAAGTGGTGAACGTGGTCCCTCATGCTCCTGTGTGACTGGCGCTTTGTGCCATGCCACACTTCCCTCATGGAGCACTCCAAGGCTTTAGCCAGAGCCTTTCCACAGCAGCTTTCCTGCTCTGGCAGCCCCAGCATGCCTGGCTGCAAATTATCTGCAGGAAAGTTCCAACAGGAAAGCACAGAGTTACATGACCCTTCATCTATCTCCCAGCATGGCAGTTTCCCAGCTCCGTCTCTTCTTCTGTCTCAGGGACAGTCCAAGCCTTAAAAAAAAAGAATGCAGCTGAGTAATAGGGGAAATGACGGGAAACCAGTCTAAAGGGCTCTGGCCAATGGCCCCTGGTGAGATATGGGCTCTTGACGGATGCCCAAGCATGCCTACCCTTGACACTGGCTCTATGTATAGATTTGAAAGTTGCTGTAGTACACATGGAAACCGGTTGTTACCAAACAATGATGAAGGACTGTTCAGCTACTAACCTTAGGCTGACCTCTGCTTAGTTCTTTTAAATTGTAATCTGAATTCAGGGAAATTCCTGCAACCTATTTGTCACCCAAACATTAAAAACCTGGCTTATGCCACCCAAACCCCCAGGGGGTTACATTTACTCTTTCTTGTGTACCCCAGCTTTTACCTCTCTTTCCTTCCTATTTGCGTCATTGAAATTGAGACTGTATGCTCCTCTGGATAATGATCTTGCTCTTGATCCACATTTATGGAGCTGTGTAAATAATAAATAAAATGATAATGCTTCCCTCTTTCGAGTGTTAAGGCTTGAACTGTGTCCCCTAAAGTGATGAAGCTGTTTTCAGGGCTCCAAGAGAGCCAAAACTTTGCATGCACCCTGCTTCCAGTATTTTTTTTAACACTGAGCGATCAAAAATGTAGGATGCAGTGTTTGTCTCATAATAGCGGCACATACACTTCAGCACAGAACTAACAGACCCACACAAGGAACAGAATGTCAGGCTGTGGGAGTTTTCTTGCTCCGGCACGTACTTGAATAAGTCTTTGCAGTGGGGGAGATTCCCAACAGGCACGAGGAACATGTGTCTATGCTGAATATACACTGAATTTCATATTGCATGGAGTGACCTGGTTTGCACAAAGACGGCAAGGGAAATAAAGTACAGCAGCTTATTTCTCCTGTCTCATGTACCTGTTGGGTTTGAGTGATTCCCCTCAACAGTGTGGCTTGTGATCCTGGGGACAGTGGCTTGTTGCCATGGTTAGCAAGCCAAGCCAGAATAAACATGCCGGTTTTAGAGTGCTGGGGTGGCTGGTTAGTCAGGGCAGCAAGACACTCTAGCAGGTGAGATGCTGCAACTCCTGCAGGCAGGTGCAGCAGAAAAAATAAGGCTTATTTTCCCTGCTGTGATTTCTACAAAACTAGGCCACCATGTCTCCAAAGAGCCCAGAACCCACCTCTCTGCATTGACCTTACCTTGGCTTCACATTTCTTATGGGTAGCCACCTTGCACACTGCAACAGAAAAGAAAGAGACATTCCAGAGCTAGACTCTGCAGCCTTAAAGGAAGACACTCTCCTGCATTTTTCACTAAGTATAGCATTGTGAACAGGGCAACGGTGAGTTTGGTTGATGGTTTAAAGCCCAGAGCGGCTCTATAGCCACTCTGTGATTAAAGATGCTGGGGAGTGGGGGGCAGCTGTGTACGGCCAGTGATTGAGCTTACGGGGTCCTCAGCCACTGCCTCCCTCTTCTCCCCCCTAGTCCTCCAGCCAGAATCCCAGGGACACTGTGCTGAAGCACTGAGGGGGGGCAGGATGACAGCTGCTAGAAGTGGGTCCTTTCAGCAGCTGTCATCCACTTCTGTCTCAAAGGCTGGAACTGCAGCTTCTTTCATTATACTGACCAGAACCTGTTGGCAAAAGAGAGGTGACAGGACCTGTGGCCCTTTAAGGACCATTAATTCCCATCACCACAACCACTGGCCATGCTGGCTGGGGTTGCCAGGAGTCCAAGGTTACCTGGCGTGTCACAGGTTCACAATGCCTGGCTTAATGGAACAGCACTCCTATTGGGAACCATCCACACAAGGTGAGCAACCTCAGGCCCAAGGACCGAATTCAGCCCTCGCAGGGTCATGCCTCCTTCCCCTGGCCCTGCCCATTTTCTGCACCCATGGATTCAATGGTGGATTCCCAACTGTTGTGTGCTATTCCTTCCTTTCTGCAAGGCTGACATGTAATTCCTAAGGCTTAGATGGAAACAGCAAAAGCTGTAAGTTACAACCTGCTGGTGGTTTTTGTATTTTTGGCCCCACCCCTTTGAGCTCGGCTTCTGCTTCTTCTGACTTTGGCCTGCCCACCACTCTCAGGAAGTTTCTCTGAAACAGAATTTAGCCCTTGAAAGGTGGTTGGGATAGCAGGAGAGTTTTTACCTTTACAGACGAGTCCCTGGACTTCAATGGATTCCTTACAAACGACACATGCCTTTTTCTTCTTCTTAAATACCTTCTCTTTGAAGCTGTGAGGCTCAGATACCTTTCCAGGCTGAAATGACAAGTAAAGGCACAAGAAGTCGATATGGCGCATACAGCTGGATAGTGTACAGTTTGCACATTTATTTAATCCACAGTTCATTTGTTAACATGTCCATGGCAGTTAATTTGCTAAAAGGCCACCAAGGTGTTGATCTGAAGCCAGTGAAGTCTGCTTTTCACTGGATGAGCTGCACTGCTGTGGTAGGTAGCAAACCGCAGCAATTTTATTAGGCACAATGTCAGCAGCACACAATTTGTCCATCCAGCAGGCTACAGCAGAGGGGATATGTGACCCTAACCCATATGTTATATATTGTTCAGCCCAATCCTATGCAGGGTTGGTGCATCACAGATGTAGGTAAGCCTGGCTCTGCACACAATCTGAACATGTGTTAAATACACTAAGCACCCTTACCGTGCTATTTGTACAACCACAGCAGATGCCACACTTTTTTCTTGTTTTAAATATGATGAGTTACTCTGTTCATTAGCACTGAGTCCCACACTTCTTTAGCATGAAGACCCCATACTGTGTATTTGGCAAATTGGTAATGGATGTTCCAGTTACACACACACACACACACACACACACACACGTGTCTGGTATAGCAGTAGAGTGTTGGACTGGAACAAGGGAAATCTAGATTCTAGTCCTCACCTGGCCATGAAGCTTTGAGCTAGTCAATGCCCTAACCTAGAAAAATAACTCCATGGTCAGGCTCTGTTTAGAATAGTGTGTATCTCCCCATCTCAGAAAGCACTGGAAAATGAAAAGGTCCAGAAAACTAAGGACAGAATGCTATACATGTTTAGACAGAAAGATATCTTTCAACTCCCAGAATTCTCCAGCCAGCCATACTGCTTGGGGAATGCTGGGAGTTAAGTTAAAAAAAACCACAAGTCTCATCATGTATAGAATTGCACCCCAGGGTTGCAATCCTATGCACACGTATCTGGATAGTAAATCCTTTTCAACTCAGTAGGAGATATGCCTAAATTAACATGGATTGTACTCCATAAAGAACATTGGAATGGAGCATATGCCTTATGAGACTGAAACATCTTACTTTATAAAAGACAGGGGACTAAAAGAAGGCACAGAAAGAGAAAAAAAATTATTTCTTTACTGCCTCTACATGATTTGCGTTTTATAAATGTTTATCTCTCACATAGTTCTATATAACAATGTCATCTGTTCAAGGTGACTTACAATAAAGTCCAGGAAAGGCAAAATGACATATGTCCTCACAGAACATAGAATTAATCTGTGGGATTCACCAGCACAACATGTGAAAATAGAGATTAGCTCAGATGGCCTTTTTAAAAGAAAGTAACTGGAAAAGAAAAGGGTGAGTAGATAAGTTCACAGAGCAGCCTTCCCCAACCTGCTGTCTACCAGATGTGCAGAAACACAATTCACAGACCCCCCAACCAGAGTTTCCAGTGGGTGTGTTGGCTGTGAATTATGGAAGTTGTACTCCGCACATCTGGAGGGTGTGAGGTTCAAGAAGGTCGTCATAGAGGAAAGGTTTACTAACATCTGTTAACAGTGACGATTAAATAAGGCCTGCATGTTTAATCAACAGCAAATGATCTTGATGTCCTGCTTATGCTCCTTCTAAAAGCATCCTTACTGGTTTTGCTCTTGAAAGGAACAGATTAGATGAATGTCATTCAAAGATCCTATGATTTCACTGTAAATGTTTCAGTCATCAATTAAATATGCACGCTAGTAAAACATAGGCAGTAAAAGGCTTATTTTGCTCTTCAACAGTTTCACACATGTGTCTTAGCATGGCAAGACCTCAGAAGATGCATTAACTTGTGTGCAAGAAAGAGAGAAAGAAGAGAGAATATCTCTTTCAAGATGATTTAAGTTGTGTTATTTATTAGATTCCATCAATACCTTAAAAAAAGACTCAAAGCAACTTACAAGATTTAAAACAGCTAAAAATTATGCAATAAAATACAACCATCCTGTAAAACAACTAAAACAATAATAACAACCATAAACATTCTGATTCATCTGTCATATACCAAAACATGATTTTAAAAATTGTTTTTAAAAACTAATTATCTTTTTAAAAACAGACAGCTTATTGCCTAATTAATCAGAACACCTATCTACTCAAAAGATCAAGTGTTCTAACCAACGAACTATTAAGGGTCCAAGGCTATATGTAGTTAGTTGGGAAAAAACCCCTATGACTCCCAGCATTCACTTTCACCATAGATGTCTGGGGAATGTTAGGAGATGTAGGACTTTGCTCCAGCAGAAAATGAATAGGACTGCACCCTATGTTTTGCAGCTATGACACTGGGTAGCTTTGGATCTGATCCAGCAACACAATTCTAATACAAATAAAATCATATTCAGATGTATGTAATGGAAAAAAACGCATGCACAAAATTGCTCCACTTATTTATTTATTAAATTTAGATCCTGCCCCATTAGCCAAAAAGGCCCCCAGGAGGACCTTGGAAGAACAAAAACTAAGGGGAACATTCAAGTGATATATTAGAAACTGCACAGGACATTCCTCCATAAACTGCAGGCCTAGCATGCAACCCTCTGTAGAGAGCAAGAATGTGCATGCTAAGGGTTTATTAGATAAATTCCGTGGAATTGTGGGGCTCAGGTCAATGTTCAGTGTTCTGTTGGAAGGAGGCATGCATCATCCAAATGAACGTAATTATCTCAAGTTAAATGGAGAGAAGAAAAAACGTACCACTGCTATTTTCATCCTCAATTAAGACTAAGGGGTGGGGTGGGAGGAAATACATACTTTCAACTTTATCTTAGGCAAAGTTTGTCTATGGATAGAAGGAGTTAATCCAGAATTTATTACTTAGAAGAACTAGCAAACATTCAGAGCTGTAAGGTAGCTGTGTCTGGGATCAGGCCTTTGCCAAGGTAGCCCTGTAGCTGTGGAATACCTTTCCCAGAGGCTGACCATTGAACATGTTATTGAAGTCTAACATTTTATTGAAGATATTGAACACAGCGCTGTTGCTGAAAACAGTAGTCTTGTGTGGATATTCTGCTGAAAATGGCAGTCATGCATGAAAGTACCTTTTCAGCTCCATAGTGTCTCACTGAATTTACCGTGTAGCGTGAAGTATGAACTGCTTAGTCTAACAATGTCAGGACTTTGGGTATGCTAAACCACATATTCCCACCAGTGGCCCTGGGTTCCTCGTATCATGTAACTTTGCCCTTGGGAAGCAAGTTAAGCATTCTTACCATTTTAGCAGATCTCTGGTGGTTTTGGTTTTAATTGTTTTGAAGAAAAATGCTGCTCCCCTTGCTATCATTCTGGTAAACTCTGAACTTTGTCAGAATTATTTGAGATGCTTTCTTATTGAATTAATTCATTGCGAAAGGATTTGAGTTGTCTCTGGCAGCAAAGTGATGCAGGCATGTTGAAAATAAAACAAATACACTGAGGAGAAAACAAAATTCTCCCCAGTCTATTGTGCAATGACCCTGTATGTTTTGTTTTTAAAATTTAGCTCACCTCTAAACTGCTTTCTGCGCTACATGGAAAGCATCTCTTTGTGGCATGCAATGTGATTTGAATTACATGGTTTGCTTTTTAAATCGGAGATTGCATGTGGATGGGCAGTCCTGCCTCATAGAAGGGAGCTTTTGGGTATTTTGCAACTCTTATCCTTATGAATTATTATTTTATCATTACATTGCACTTATATCTTGCCTTTTTTCCTATTGTGAGAAAACAAAGATGGCTTACAAAGCTCCACTTTATCACAACAACAATGCTGTTTGATAGGCTAGGCTGTTCTTCAGTCAACACAACTGACTTTTAAGAAAAAAGACCATTAATCTATGCTGAGGTGAAGTGTATCTAATGTGCACTGTGCAGTTTGAATGTACCCTAGAAATTTTATGTGGTCTGAAATTTTATGAGATCAACCTTTGTAACATAAAGGGTTGTGTACAGTTTGCATTGTAAAAAATAAAACCAACAGTATGTGCCAAGGAAACTGAATTCTGTAGCATAATTTATGCAAATTATCCCAATGTAGTCTTTCTTATTGCTGTTTTTAATTATTCTTCTAGTCCATTCTGCTCATTTTCCATGTCAATTCATTTTAAATTTTAGGTCAAATTACCAATATTCTCTTTCTATTTTAATGATGACACAAATAGTACTTGCACATATGTAAGTATTTCCTTGAACCTAATACATCTATAAAGAACTAGCTGTAGAATCTTCTGCATGTTTACTCAAAAGTAAACCTCAATGTATTCCCATGTAGCTGTTTATTTACATGCTTAACAATTAAAGGGTTTGTGCAACATGTTTCAGTAATTTAAAAACTGCCAACTTTCATGGAAGCAATAATAATTTTCCAAATGTTCATCATGATCAGAGGCATAGTGCAAAAGTTTCATTACTGATAAGTGGAATAGTATACCACTGAGATTTTAGAGAACCAAACATTGTCCACAAGCTTTCAAGCATATCTTTGCAAACCAAGAGGGCTAGTAACCTGAATGAGAAGAGGAAGTGAAATGTCATCAATTTTTCTGAAAGAAAAGTATATCAGATAGCTATCATATTGTGGAGTTTATTTGTACTTGTTCAGAACCTGTTATCTGACATCTAATATTCCTTGAAAGCCAAACTCAATTTGAATGTCTTAAAAGCTGCCAGAGAATGATCAGCACAGATGAATATGCTGTCCTGCTTAAGAAAACCGAAAATAGCACTTAATGAGCTAGAGATGGAATTTCTGCACAATTTGGAAGTGTACGTATTAGCAATGCAGATGCTCTTAAAAAAATAAAAATAAAAGCCTATACCACCCACACATATGGAACAGTTCCTTTTTGCAAGCAAGCCTCTTCCATCACAGCAGCCCTGATCACCCAGCTGACAGATTTTACAAATGACCTTTCCTAGCCCTCTCCCTTTCGAGCCCCTTTCCTGGATGCTGAGGGCACAAAGCTTGGATTACCCAGAAGTGGAACAGCTGTCCCGCCAGAAAAAGAGCTGCATTTCAGCTATGCAAAGTGTGGGGGGTGGCAGGGGGGTAAGAATATGGAATGTTGCTACAAATTACCAACCAAGACTCCCACACTTCACCATTCTGTGCAAAGGCAGAAGGGTGTGTGTGTGTGGGTGGCAGGGGGGTATATCAGAAGCCCAAGCATTTTCAAAGGGGCTTGCATGTGCAACAACTCAGCATCAGTGCCTGGGGACTCTGTGCCAATAAACCAAGATCCTATCTCTTCAAGAGAATTCCCCTGGCTTTTAAGCTGCCTTAAAGCACACGGAGTCCACAGCAAAAACATAGCAGGTTTTGCAATACTGAAAGCCTATTTTGAGCCTCACTGTTGCGTGCCCTTCTGAAAGTCCGCTGATGACAACAGAAGCATGCCGCTCAATCCTCATACCAGGATCACTTTGTGAACCACACTCCGCTCCATTAGCATATGTTGCTGGCTTGCTTTCGTTTACCCCTTGCAATTGA
This sequence comes from Varanus salvator macromaculatus, assembly GCA_023646645.1. Classification (NCBI taxonomy): domain Eukaryota; kingdom Metazoa; phylum Chordata; class Lepidosauria; order Squamata; family Varanidae; genus Varanus; species Varanus salvator. The sequence continues at coordinate 18,594,323 of JAIXND010000795.1, forward strand.
CGGTTTGGTATTGTTTGAAAATACTGGCTGGGGGATTTTTTTGCTTGTTTTGTTAAAGATAGGCTGTAATCAATTAAAAAAAAAACAAGGGGCTGGAGGAAATATTTTGAAGCCTTGTAGAGCTCTTCTACTTGGGGCTGGCGGGCAGGGAGGACGAACAGAGGAGACATGGTAGAGGTTTTCATATGAAGAACAAATGTATCCAGGTTGCAAAAGTTGGAACTGGTACAGGGAGCAAGGCAAGTCTGGTAGCCCCAGGAGGAAGGGGGAGCCCAATATGCCCAAGCTCTGGGTGCTGGGGCTTGAAAGAACAGGTACAGGTAAGCTGTCCAAAAGGCAAGCTGGCCTAAGGAAGCAGGAGGCTTCCTGGACAATATAGGCCTTCCCATGCAAGGAGAGGAAGGAGAGACTGAGGGAAGCTTCCTGGGACATGTAGTTCTTTTCTTGCAAGGGAAGGAAGGAGAGAATGAAGGATGCTCTGTCTGAAAATGTGTGTACACAAGCCCTAGTGAATGGACCATTCATGCTGGGCCCAGCCTGGCAGCCCTCACTATAAATAGCCATGAATCCTGTGCTTTGTTGCAGGAGTTTTTACTGCACAAACAAGTTATCTGTTTAAAAGGGCAAGAAGCTGGAGCCTCTGACCCAGGCAAAGGGATTGGGTGGGGGGAGCAGTCCAGCAAGAGGCAGCTCAAGATGGGAAAAGGCTTGTTTTCAAGAGAAACCTCTTGATATCTGTTTTCTCTAGAAACCAAAACAGACAGTATGTACTTCAACTCTGTGTCTAGTGGCTGTATCTTTTTGCTAATTAACTTTACTCTAGAGTAGATGTAGTGTCCACAACTTGGATCTGAAACACACACTACTACCACCATGCAAGGGTACCAATTACAGATTGGGGTGCTGCTCCTACTCTAGAGTAAATGTAAAAAGAGAGGAGCTGCTGGACACAGGTTTAAACTTGTGTCTGTTTTGGTCTTAAGAGAAACGCATGGAGTACTTACAGTTGATCAGAAAAATGCCTGACCTGTATTGATACCACCAAGATGATCTGAGGGTCATAAGATCCCCTAATCAGGAGGCATGGCTGTCTGATACTCTTCTAGTCTCTGTCAGTCCAGTCAATGAGCAACTAAACTCTTATGTGAAATTTCCCCAGTCCCTCTTACATACATTCACACACACACACACAGGTTCACTAGAGTCACTATTTACAAATCACCAAAAGACAAGAAATGCATCACCCCTGAAAAAGACGACACATATCTACATGAAATTTCTATAGGCTGCTTTCTTGTTTTGATGTAAATTTAGATATAATAACAATTACTATGATTCCCAGTGCTTTTTTTGTAAAAAAAAAAAAAAAAAAAGGTGCCGGAACCCACCAGTAAGCACTCAGCCCAGGACCACACACACCCTCACTATCTCACTATCAGATAGTAGACACAAAAGCAGCCTGCAGGCACCATGTTAATGATGTTTGCTGCTGATCTGCTATGCTGTTCAAAATCACTTCGTAAAATCCATTGGAAAAAAAGGTGCCGGAACACTGTTCCGGTGCGTTCTATGACAAAAAGAGCCCTGATGATTCCTGTATTTAAATAGCAATATGGAGCATTTCACCATAGTGTGGCAGACAAGTGAACAAGTGACTTGTTGCTCCTTGCTCAGGCTGCTATCCAGAAGCTAAGTGTTGATGAGCAACTTCAAGCTCTCCCTTCTGCTGGGTTGCCTTCTTCTTCTTTTAATTGCTAAACTAAGCTTGACTGGCACAGCTCTTCAAACACAGCCAAACCTTCCAACAGACGACAGACCACAGGCAACACTTCGAACAGAGGACTGTCCTTTGTTTAATAAATAAGACACATGGCCACACTGGATTCACCCCTGCAAGGCTGTTTTAGTAGTTTCTAAAGATTTCCAGACATGAGCTCCCAGATCAAAAGTAAGCCCAGGTGGAAGAAAATGGTGATGGAGACTTGTAGGAGAGAGTCAACAGGCACGGAAAGGATTGAACAGCATTACCTTCGACAACCACATTCTTCACCTTGTCTTACAAATGCTCCTCTTCCCTTGCCGCCACATTGATGTTGCCTTACCAAACATGGGTTTAAAAACCATTCATTTGCCCAGGTAACCTATAGTTCTGCTCAAAGGTTCAAAACAGACATTACTTTAAACTTTGTCCAAAATTTACCTCTTTTATTTTTTTCTAGAGTAGGCACAGGGGCCCTGATCTAGATTTTAAGCCATGCCAGGCCCCCCCCTCCCCCAATGCTCAGATTCTGGTCCAGATTTGGATCCCCATGCCGCCTCTAGAGTAAAAATAAATAATAAAGTCACTGCTGGACACAGATTTAAAGTCCTCCCTTCTGGCCCATATTTGTGGAAAGCTCAAGATAGAAACAAAGGGGTCTTTTGCCTTTTCCCCTACATGAGCACCTCCTTCCTATGCAGTTCAGCGGCTTACCTGCCAAAGGGCTCCTTCACTCTGTGTTGATGGGTAGAAAGAGCACCTCTGCCAGTATTCATACCTTATACGCCTCAATTTCTCAATCCTGCTTGCCTGGGGCACACAATAGCCAGCTCTGACCAAGCCTTTGCTGCTTTTTGAGTAGGCAGCACATGGGGGCTTGGTCAGCATTTGCCGGTATGTTGAAGAACACTCTGCCAGTGTGTTGGCTCACATGGAAGAATGTAGTTGAAAGGGAACGATATGAGAAGATCTTTGAGATCAAGGGCTATGCTTTGTTGGGGGTGGTGGGGAGGACAGATCTGGAAACTGTAGGGGCTGGGTTGGATTCCCAGGGCCTCCAATTCCTCTGTCTATTCTAAGACAAGTTTCCCGACACCCCTTCAGAGGTTTTCCAGAGATGGTAAGGCAGCAAAATTCTGGCCAGCATGCATGCTTGCCCATTCCCATTTTACCTTTCTAAAAATCCTGCAAGCAAGAATAGGCTGAAAAATTGTGACTGACTTAACATCTCTCAGTGGGAATTCAAACTTGATTCTCCTTGGTCCTTGTCCAATACTCTAACCACTGTGTCACACTCACTCTTCCTCGTCTCCTTCACAGTCTGTTTTTTTTAATTTGCAACCTAGCCCAATGAAGGCATAATATGGATATCCAGATCACATCGCAGCCAGCTACATAATTGTCACCTTCACTAAAAGATGCCAAGCCATATATGCTCTAAAGGACATCACATGAACACAACTCTAACACATGACATCACTCCACCTTCCTTTAAAAAAAACCCTTCTGTACCACACACACACACAAGCACACACACGCAACCAGCACACTCATCTGGAGTGGTTACCAGCTCCTGGATTTGGTACACAGTCACTATCATGGTTTAAAATGTACACTTTCAGCCAAAGCATGGGATGCCCTGGAGTATTCCAGCCTTTAACCACCCTGGGCAAGCATTAGGGTGGCTGAAGGACAACAGCAGGGACGGTGGATGCATGGCCCATCAGATGCTGCCAGACTACAGCTCCCATCATCTCTCACTATTCTCTTTAGATGGCTACTCTGCTCCAACAGCATCTGGAAGGGGTCAAATTCCCTGCTGGGGATATAAAGGAGTCTTGAGCATGCCTGCCTAAGAATTACATGAGAAACTGCATGGCCACAGCATGAAATCTTTCACAAAGGACTTCAGAGCCCCCTCTACAAGAAGGCCAATGTAAAGAAAGGGCTTACGGCATTGGACAAACCTTCACTGATCTAATATCACACACACACACACACACACACACACACACACACGAACATATATACTGAATCAGACCCTTGATCCATCTAGCCAAGTACTGAGCGGTTGTGGCTTCTGGCTCCCTCTCCCACTTCTCTATGTGTGCACTCACACATACTCCAAGACATGGGTCCCAAGCTAGGCGTCTCTCCAATGGCAAATGCAGATTCATAGCATCTCTTACCAGCATCCCGAAATCTGCACCAGCTTGGGAAAGAAATCATCTGCTTCAATGGTGGGCTGGACCAGTGGGCAAGGAGGTGAACCAGAGCAAGAAACTGGCTGGCCAGGGGCTCTTTTCATATGCAGAACCCAAGAGGAGCTGACACCAAACCCCCTCCCGCTTTGTTCTGAGCCCAGAACATGTTTACTCACTGATTCGGTCACCCTGCCGTGCAATGAGTGCCCACTATTGTGTCCCAGCTGAGATGCTTTCCAACAACCGCCTCGTCATGTGAAGGGCTGTATTTACACTTCAATCCGCAGCAACCTCAATAGTCTGAATAAGTGATGGAAATTATGAAGACAGCCAGCATACATTTGTTTATGTTGAAGTCTTTCCACATAAGGGTCTAAGAACCTGGAATGGAGTGGTGGGTGTTAATAACACAGAGGCTAACATTATTTATTGTTTATTTAAAGTGTATTTGCCGCTTCCTTTTGCCCACGGCAGATTACAGAGAGATGAAGAATGACAGTCCTTGACCTAGGACTTAATATCTGAAAGACACGACATGCAAGGAAAAAAGGAAAGGGGAAGGAAACGGAGAAATTCAAGCTCATGCACCCATTTTGTAGATATGGTAGTAATCTCACCCAGCTGCAGCTGACACAGTCCAGGCAGCCGGACGGAACGGTTGCAGCCCTGTGCCAAACTGAGAGAACTAAAGGTTGTTTGTTTCTTGGCACAAACAACAGGAAAATAATAGTCCTTCTCACCTTCCCTCCTGCATCCTGATAGAACGGCTGCTGCAGGATGACAACTGAGAGGAGGGAATATTATGGATTGAGTAAGGCCTTGGAGAATGATACATAGTGGTCATTAAGGGAGAGTGTTTGCTTCTTGACCAAGCCTTTGGGTGCCCCACCAAATGAGGTAAGGCAGGAGACTACTAAGGAAAGGGCATTTTCAGTGGTGTGATCATAGTTACTGGCTGCCAGCTCAGAGAGGCTCAGGTGCCACCTGTGTTAAGGTATAGTCAGTACCAGTTGAAATGTTTTTTACTCTGGGTTTAATTCAGTTTTTAAAAGAAGGTGTTTTTATTATATTTTACTCAGTTATTACACTTTATGGTCCCATGAACTGCCCAGAAAGCTTCAGTCTATTGGGCTGTATATAAATGTAATGAATTCGTAAAATAAATGGATTCTTTTTTTTTTTAAATCTCCATTTTTCCAGCAGTGCTGGAAAACACCTTCCCTGCCTCAGATTCTGGGGAACTGTTGCCAGTGAAAGGGTATCCTGTGAGTCTAGACAGTCTAATGACTTTATTCCAGATAATGGGACATCATATGGTCATATAAGAGGCAGAAATGAAGGAGCAGACAATCAGGGGAGAATGCAAAGGATGACCACCCCTGCAGTCAGCCTTTCTTTATCAATCTGAAGATTCCCTCTGTGCTCAGTGTTGTAGCAGAGCCAGGCTTCACAGGGCCAAAGGACCCAGGAAGGAGGAAGGCACCTCCCCCTCACAGCATCCCAAAGGGGCATGCCCCCTTTGGTGTGACTCCCCTTTTGGGGTGCTTTCTTCTCCCTCACTGCCCCCCATGAGTTTTATGAGCAGGGGGGCTGATGTCATCTGCCAGTCTCTCCTGGAATTTCCTCTTCCCTCTGAGTATATCTGCAATTTTCACAGCAGCTGGATGGAAATGGATAGCTCAGCCAGCTATCCTTCCTTATTGCAAAGCACAGTCATTTGGAAGGGGGGTGGCTTCGTTTGGGAGGGGCTACCAAGACCCATTAGCGCAACAAAAGACCTGTTCCTGATGGGGATGAAAGCTGCTAAAACAAGCCTGCTGATTCTGATTTGAAACATTTCCTCCTGGTGTAGGGAAACGAATCTCCTGGAAAATCTGTAGGGGGTGGTCTGATGTTCCAGTACATGTTGTATCCTTCTCTCTCCCTTTCTCATGAAATCCCCAGTCTCTCAAGCCAAAGTCCAACATGCTAAGCGCTGTGTTGCCCTTTGCCAGGTCACCATTCCATGATTGTCTGCTGATCCCAGTAAGTTGGGTATTATACTGGCAAGCACCATCCTTTTGGTGGGTGGGATTGTGTGTATGGCTCTCTCACTCACACACAGAAGTAGACAAACGGGTCTTGACTGCCCATTTCGAGACCCAGTTGCCCCCAAATACCTTACACTACAAAAAGGAATAACATATTGTCCTTGGAATAATTATGTCCCTACCCCATAGGGACATAAGGCTGAGGGCTGTAGCTGAGCTAAGAGGAAACAGGGAAGTCTGAAGGGAGTGGCAGATGACATTAGCACACCTGCTAACAAAAAGATGCTGGCACTGAGTTTTTGAGAGCCCTGATTCCACTACACCACTGCCCCTTTCTCAAAGCAGCCCTTGGGAAAATAAGTCTCTGGCCAGAACCTACCAATAATATGCACTATTTATGCTAACTATGGGCAAGCGCAGCAGATATCTTTGACCTCCCGAATTACAGTAGAGCTGCGCAAGGGATGGGAGGTTCCCATGAAGCTGAACAGAGTGTTCTATAACTCAGGAAATCAAAAGGGAATTGGTCAATGCTTAAGAATAGCAGGCTGGGCTCCAGAGGTCAGGAACTAGACTTAAAAATAGGACCTGTCAAAATATCAGTGCTTAAAAAACCTCCTCCCCCAGCATGGCTGACAGCGCAAGAATAAAACAAAACTCTGATAATTTGATTGTACCTAGCAGAACAATTTGCAGACCCCCACCCCACCCCACCCCACCCCACCCCTGGCAAAAAGGAAAGCTCGGTCTGTTCAGTTTCCTTTTCCTGCTTGAGGCTCAGTATCATTTCCTGGTTCTCACCCACACATCTCTTTCCCCTGGTTTGTTTCCCAGCATGACTTGGAATGAGTTGATGAGCCTGCGGGAACATCTTAAGACACATGGATGTGTTCTCTTTTTTTAAGGGGGTCTTGTAAACCCTGTACAACAAAATTGTCAGTTAAGTAAAACCCCATGTGATGTACATACTGCCTCAGCCAAAGGGCTGGAGTGTCACTTTAATTAAATTCCTGAGAGCTTCAACAGCATTGTTTGGTAACAACCACCACAGGACAACCGGCAAAGCAATCAGCAAAAATATTTTGCAACATCAAAAGCACACAAACCAAGTGGTCATAAGTAGAGCTGCTGATCTTTGGAGACAGCCCATTTATGTTTATTCAGAAATAAGTGCCACTGATTTAGGAGTAAATTACACTGAACTCAGGTTGCATCCTGAGTCTAGACATGTTTCTTGGAACTATCTCAAAGCTCAATGGGAATGTACTCTCTAGCCTAGGAAAGATACATAGGAGGGCAACCTCCATCCATCACTCACAGATTAAAATCCTCCCACATATCCCTGATTACTTGCTAAGACAGACAACAAGCAAAAATCTCATGACCAGGGGTTCTTGAAAGGTCTGCCACACAGATTCAACAGCTCCATCCTGCCCAACTCAGATCTGTTGAAAGAGAAACTTGATGGAGGATTTCCCTTCTGGTCTGCATCTAAAGCCAGCAGATAAAATATAAATTGACATTTCAGCCCAGGAGAAATAACTACGAGTACTCAGAGGGCTTCTTTTTTGCTCACATTGCATCTGCAAATTCATGTCCAACAGAGCTGTTTAGAGTGGTAAGGAACTTGTCTCAAGTCCCAGTGCCCCCTAACCTATCTTTAGTGCCATCAGTTGCTTGCTGTGAGACTTTTAATAATCATTCTGCAAATAAAATTTCTCAGATAAGAGCTGAGCTTGAGGCAATCATGGAGGTAGGGATCAACAGAGGTGTCCAGAAACTCCACGAAGGAGGTTATCCTGGATCCATCCTGGCTGGTAGACCAGGGGTTAAGACATTGAAGGAGCTATTATGTCTTATCAACAATGCCTCCTTCAGAGAGGGTAGGGTTCCTGCCTGCCTGAAGGAGGCTATTGCATGACCCCTCCTAGAGAAACCAAATTTGAATGCTCTGGCCCTTAGTCACTTTAAAGCAGTCTCAGATATGCCACTTCTTTGTAAGGTGATCATCAAGATTGTGTCTCTTCAGCTCCAGGCAGTATGACGTAATACTGATTTTCTGCACTCATTTCAGACTGGCTTCAGAACAGGATATGACATTGACATTGGTCTGGTCACTCTAGTGGATGATCTACAAGTCAGAAGTGACAGGAGGAATGTATCCTCGTTGGTTCTGTTGGATCTCTTGGTGATCTTCATTACTATTGACTATAGTATCCTTCTGGATTGTCGGAGGGAGTTGGACATTGGAGACACTGCCTAGTAGTGGTTTTGTTCCTACCTCTCAGGTTGGTTCCAGATGGTGAAGCTTGGAGACTGTTGCTCCTCTAGGAAGGAGTGGACCCATGGAGTCCCGCAGGGCTCCATTTTGTCTCCAAGGCTTTTTAACATCTACATGAAGCCACTGGGAGAGATCATCTGGAGAAGTGGTGCTGGGTGTTACCAATATACTGATGATACCCAGATCTACTTCTCCATAGCACCCTCCTTGGCTTCTTCTAGAGACTGCTTCTCTCCTCTGAATGATTGCCTGGATCTGCTAATGGGCTGGATGGGGGGAAATAAATTCAAGCTGAATCCAGACCTAACAGAGGCCCTTGCTCTCAAGGCTTAGAATCCAGGATTAGAGATGTGTCAGCCAGTCCTAGATGGGGTTGCACTAGGTGTTCACAGTATGGGTATGCTCCTTGACTCAGCCCTTCAGAAGTCAGCACAGATAGAAGCTGTGGTCAAGAGTGTCTGCTATCAGCTTCAGCTGTGTCCCTTCCAGAAGAAGGGTGACCTGAAAACAGTAGCACATGCACTGGTAACCTCTAGGCTCAGTTTCTACATAGGGCTATCCTTGTGCCTACTTCAAAAATTTCAGCTAGTACAAAATATGGCAGCCAGACTGATAGCTGGGTCATCATGGAGAGACCAATGTATCACCAATACTGAAGTCACTGCACTGGCTGCCAGCATGTCTCCAGATACAGTACAAGATGTTGATAATGACTTTTAAAGCTCCTCACATGTGGGGTCCAAAAAACCTTCAGGAGTGTCTTTGCCCATATATTCTGTCCCACCTGCTAAGGTCCTCTGGAGATAATATTTTGGAGTTTATCTCTATAAGATTAATGTCTACCACCCAGTGGACTTTCTCAATCATTGCCCCTAAACTATGGAATGCCCTGCAGGGATAGACACATTGGACATCCCAGACTGAAACCTTTAAGAGGGAATTAAAGACATTGCTCTTCCAACAGATCTTCTTAGATTAGTTCCTGGATCAGTTTTATTTAATATGCTTGTTATTAGTTGAAATTTTTAACTATTGGTTTCAGTGTCTTGGAAACTGTCCAAAGTCTAGGGGAATGGGGCAATATATAAAAACCAAAATAAATAAATAAATAAATGAATGAATAATGAATACATAAATAAAAGGGATGCTTCCCACTTCACTTATGATTTTTAAGAGTACACCTAAAATCAAGCACTCCAGGCCCTGTATTACCATGAGCCACTGCTCCTGTGGTGGGAAGTCAGCAGCTGTGGAGGCAAGTGGCAAGAAATACCCATTTCTTGAACAGGGCAGGTCAGCAGAGCACACCAAAGAGAGCTGACCTGTCCTTTTCCAGAAACAGGTGCTTCTGCATGTTCCTGGGCTTAGTTCCTGTTGCAGTAGAAGTAGGTCCTGCAGCTGCAATGGAATAAGCAGAGGCACAGCAACAGGATTGGAGACTACCCTGTCTTGCATGCAGTTTTGCTATCATCTGTAGTTTTACTCCAGTGTCAGTTTTACTGTTTTGCTGCCCTGTCAAGCAACAAAAAATGGAAGCAGCAGTGGAAAAAACTCAGAAGGGTTATGAATGGAAGATAATGGCATCTGAAAACCTGAAATTCCATGAATGAGGCAGACTGGTGATACCACAAAAGTCTAGAAGATTCTCAGAATTTTTAAAGGACAGACAAGATTCATTTCTGGGTGCAAACCTGGCCTCCTAAAACAATCACAGCACACATGTCCTAGACCTTCCAGTCACTCCACATACCTACACTTCATCACACTTAATGATACTTAAGTGAATATGTGAATTAGTCCACCGAATTCTGGTGGACTATTGTATTTGTAGTGGCATATTTTAATACAAGAATTTTAAAGGGACCTAGGATCACTTCATTCAAATATAGCTACAGAGGATGGATCGGCATTGTTCTCTCTTGCTTCAGAGGGCAGGACTAGAACCGAGGGATGGAAAGTGCAGGGAAGGAGATTTTGATTAGAAATCAGCATCCCTGCAATTTAGACCCATTAGTTTTAATGTCCAAGGGTGGCAGCAAAGTGGATTCTCCTTTGCTGGAAGTATTTAAACAGAGGGCGGATCACCAGAGGTCGCACTGAACAGGAGGCTGAGTTAGATGATTTCTGAGGTTCTTTCCAATTCTGTAATTTATGATTCAACATTCTACCGGAGGTATTTGATCTGTGACAACGCCTTCAACTCATGCAGGTCATAGTTTGATATTGCAACCATAGTGTGAAGTGAATGGGCTTGCACAGAGCTGAGTTGGTATCAGTTCATAGGACTCTGAAGCAAATGTGCAATGCTTTTCAGCTGTTACAGTTCCCAGAGTCGAGATAGAAACATAGAAACATAGAAACAGAGCGAGTCAGAAGGGGCCTGCTGGGCCATCTAGTCTGACCTCCGGCACCAGCCGGCTCCGCTCATGACATGCCCAAATATCAAGGGATACAACATCGACTGACATATACCACATAGTTTAAGTGAATAGTTTTAAAATCGGAAAACGTTGAAAAATCACTCTTTTTTCTCTGTGCATCAACAGGGATCTTAAGTGCTGCATTGTAAACTGAGAGATACATCAATTTTGTACCTATTGTGCTTCAGGCTAGACTTACATGCTACTGGCAAGCTTTTAGCCATTCCATGCTTTGTCACTTTAAATGTTTTTAGTTTATGTTATTAAAGAGACATTTCTTAAAATACATGTCAGGAAATGGCTCAAACAGGCTGACATGGCATCTGGCCAACCAGCTTCCACCCATCTGGGGTCTGAAGATCTGAGTCAGTAAAAAGCAAATGTCAGATTTGGTTCTCAAGCTTCTGAGCACGAAAGCAATATCTATTAAACAAGCCCCTCCTCAGCTCTAGGGTTTAAAAAAAAAAACCCCTGTGGCACCACAAAAGCAAAACTAGGAAAGAAAGCGAAAGTCTTTATTTTTTTAGAGTGGGGAGAGATCATAACACTTCCTGAAGTGGCAGAAGAATAATCCTATTAGCTACAGAAAAAAAATCAAACCAGAATATTCCATTCCAGTAAACAGCAGTGTTGGGAGTAAGGAGTAGGTGGAAGGATGGTGATGGGGGTTAGTAGGAAGCTATTATGAGGCTCTGATCTAGATCAAGAGCGCACTGGAGATCTTCGGCTGCTGCTTCTTCAAAATAAAGAGTGCCTGGCTATGAATATGCCTTTGGCAAAGCAAAAGATGTAGTTCGGCTCCAGTATAGCCAATTTCATGAGATGCTTAAGGTAACCTGGAAATTCAGGCATGTGATAAAGTGGGTTCTAGTTCACAAAAGATTGTGCTGGATGAAAGGTGTCAGCCTTCAAGATGCCACAAGAATCTTTGTCGGCTTTGCTACAAAAAGCTAACACAGCTACTGCCCCTCTGGAAACTGAGAAACTTCTGAAAACTTGCCAGAAAATCCACATTTCCCCTCCCCCCCCCCCCGGATTCCCTGTCCACACACCTCCATCTCAGCCTCTGCTGAGCACCTACCCTGTGGCTACTTGGTACTCGGGTGCTCTCTCTTCGCCCCAGCGCTCTCAGTAGCGTCTCCACTGCATTTCGGGGTTTCATGGTTACACAGGTGATGAGTGCGCATTAATTCCATTTGTGTTTTAGAATCATGGTCAGGCTAGAAGCCACGCCAAAGCTGCTGAGCACATAGTTCTGCACAAGAGTGAGAGACGCCTGTCCACTCCCCAGTGCCAACTGCTGCAGCGAATCCACTCTAGTTGGTTTCCTCAACCAGCTCAGCCCTTGGAGCGCGTGAGGCAGGATGAAGTGGAGCTGGAAACAATGAGGCTAGGCTGTGAGATCGGGAGGCAGGCTGGCCGGCTGGGAGCTGCCATTTCCTGATACACAATAGCTCCTTCCCTTTGCAGCGCCCAGAGGTAATGGAAAAGGATGCACCGGGAAGGAGGGACAGCTGGGCCTGGAGACCAGGCCCTGGCAGAGGAACAGAGGCGCCCAGGTCAGCCCGCAGAGTTTAGGTCCATGCGTCAGCAGTAGGTTTGGGAAACTAGAGATGAGAAACTGTTTGGCAGTCCTGATGCTGCAAATAAATTCCATGGGTGTACACATAACAGCAGAATGAGGTAGTAGAGCAGACCGTACCACTTTGGCCTTCAGGGAGGCGACTGCTTCTCTGGACAGTCACACACACACAGCTCCTTTCCATTGGAAAACTAGCACAGGGGAAGATGATTGTGCCAGTTTTCTACTTGCAGGGAGGTTTTTTGCTTCGGGTTATAAAAGGAAAGAGCAGATCCCCAGCCTTCTGGCTCTCAAGCCCACCACTCTGCCCTTTACATTACCCTGGCTGTCTGGGTAGAAGGGGTATGAGGACCACCTCAGACTTTGGCAGGAAGTGCAGCTTCTTGATCAGCAGCTGGTTCTGAGGGTGAGGCACCCTGAAGTAAGCTGGCTGCACCGTTCCAACAAGCTATCTGTGTTGCTACGGCAACACCTGTATTTCATCTGCACTGGCAAATGAGAGACAGACTGACATGATAGAGAAAGCTGGTAGGGCTTCCACTTTCTGATCCCTACTTAAGAGGCTTGAAAGCCCTTGGAGCATTCAGGAACTGAGGGCAGCTAAATAGGACCCTGTAGTAACCAAATGCTGCAGAGAGAGGTTCATCTTCAAGATGCATTATTTATTTATTTATTTATTTAAAAAATTTATATGCCGCCCCTTGCAATAGCCTCGGGGCGGCTTACAGCATAATACATTATTAAAAACATATAACAAAACATTACAAAGATCTACTGAGATAAGCGACAACCTTATTTCCTTCTGAGGAAGAAGACTGTTGTCCCTTTAAAAAGAAAGAGGCACCACACCTCCTAGTTTGACATTTCCATGTTTCCAAAGTTTTTTGCAGGCCTATTTCTAAAGAAGAACAGTCAGCAGGAGAGTGTTAAAGTGAGTCAGACCAGAGTTGGCTGGAGGAAGCCAGGCCTCTGCTGCTGAACTGGGTCAAATGGATGCAGGCAGTATGGGATGGATTACGTAGCACAGATCAAGGGAGAGAGATCTTGCCTGCACCCAGAGCACCCACAACTGTTCACCTTAACAGCACTGTGCCAGCACAGGGGGCAATGCAACCCCTGGCAGCCTACTGACCCTATTAAAGTTTGCAACCACGTGCTTCTAACGCTAACTATTCCTTGTCTTTCCAGGTTTCCTATAACACACACATATGTGAAGAAGCGGTAAGTTCGGGATTTTTATTTGGAGCCAACAATGGGAAGCAGCCAGCAAAAAACCCCCAAACAACAAAAGCACAGAATTATGATCTTCCATCCCAAATTCCAGCATGACACAGTCGACAGAAACAGTCCAAATTTAACTGTGGCTGATGTCCTGTGCCAAGTCTGTGGCAGAGCAAGGAATACATCCATGCTGACCAGCGCATGCTGCCTTGGACCAGCCTTTGCCAGAACTGCATTCATTCAGTGAATCCCACTGACAAGAGCCCCACGGGCCCAATGATTCAGCAACCTGTCCCTCCAAGATGGAGATGATGCTATTTAAAGCACATACTTCCCTTCATGAAAATGTGCACACAAAGTTTGGTGAAATGTAGGAAGCTACAAAAGGCTTGAGCAGCACTTTGAGGAAGGAAGGAGCAGGTGTTTTAGTATCCTGCATAGCCCTCTGCCTTGCAGGATCAGAATAACTGATGCATTCTAACAAAACATTACATCCTTGTTTAGCTGTGTAATTCATATATGTTGCAGAATTGAGGCTACCTTAAACTGGTACAGCCTAAAGCATAATCAGAGGTATCTAACTGGATGTATTCTGCCCATTATGACTAATTGGACTTCTTTGATTTTAAGTACATGTATTAAATTTGCCACTGCACCTTTCCATGATAGGCATAATGTAATACACTGATGGCCACTGGTAGGAAACAGGTAAAATTCATTCCTAGTACAGACAGATACTGCAATATCTCTCTTTTACCTGCATAACTCTTCCCCCTAGTTTTTTTTTTTATTATCTGGGCACACCAGAACATGACAACTTTTAGAGCCAATTTCTTAAATGTATCAGTAGAGAGATGGACAAAAACAGTTTGATACCTTTCTATGACTCAGACAGTAGGATAAACTATCGTAACATTTGAAAACAAAACAAAAGCAAAACTTGACTGGCTTTGGTTTTTTAGCAGATCAGCTGGGGCAAGAAGGAAATAATTTAGCTTCCTTGGGGAATTGAATATTCCCTTCTATCATGCAAGCCAAGATGGGTGGTGCAGCTAGGGGTTTGCAGCACTGTTCTGAAAAACTTTCTTTCACATAACACTGAAGGCCATTATTCAATGAATATGAACTATTTTTTAAAATCAGCTGATTAGTGACTGAAGATGCACATTCTTGAGTAATACATTCCCCTAGGACTAGATAATCTGAGCAAAGTTCAACCCAAACTGAAGACACATGTAATTCCTGCACTTCTGGCTCCTGTCATGAATGGCATAAGAGGAACCTGGCTAGGCCAGATGTAGGGGTCAGCAAGTTGGGGCTTGCCCTGGGTGTCACACTTAAGAGGGCCAGTAGGGTGCATAGACTGCGTGGATGTGCAGAATCTACAGTGAGCAAAAAGGGTGTAATCCTGTGCATTATCAGACCCTTACATGAATGTCTAAACATTCACAGGGTTGTGTCCTAAATTTCTTTAACTTTTTTTTTTCTTTAGCTCAACATGTCCTTTTGGTATCAACTTCCATTAGCTGGCTTTAAAGAATGTCTCTTACTTGACTTCCAGTTCAGTGCCATTTGTTCCAGATCAGAGCTAGGCCACTTGCAACTCTCCCCATTTGTATGGCCTCCCACTACTATTGGGATGATGGGAGTTGTAGACCAAAAGAATAAAGTACTGTAAAACTTTAAAAACGGCTTGGGTCCTGGCTACCTGAAGGAGCGCCTGCGACCTTATATGCCCTCCCGCCCCCTATGATCGGCAGCTGATGCTCTCCTCCGGGAACCCTCTGGCGCCGTCATTATTTGCTTTTCGGTGCCAGGCGAAGACCTTTTTATTTAAGAAGTATTTTAACTGTTAAATTAATTATTGTATAGTTTATTTTTATCTTTCAGACCTTGAGATGGGCCAGTTTTTAACTTTGTTTTAAATGGTGTATTTGTTTTACATGCTTATATTGTTTTATATTGTTTTGATTTGTTGTTAGACACCCTGAGGCTTGTTTGCAAGGGGGCGGCATATAAATGTGTAAAATAAAAATAAATAATAATAAAAAGCACACAAGTTATAAGCTGGCTGGTGAAGACCTCAGAGGAACTAGGGTAGGCCCAGCCCTTGATCATGGAAGCTGCTGTACACTTTTTCCCAGTACACCCCCACCCTCAGTACTTGTACAATGCCTGACCCAGTTGGCTACCATTGCTGGCTACCCATGATCAACCAGCAGTCAGACTAGACATTGCAATCTCGCTGGCATGCAGCTCTCACTTCTTCTGATCTATGCTGAAAAGGGATCATGTGCTTCTTATTTTGAGTGCTGAAAACGAACGAAAGCAGACTTGTAAATAAGGCTATAAAAGTTACAAGTCTGCTTTTCCACTGCTTTTCTTCCTTTTTCCTAGCCTGATGGGGATTGGCAGACAAGAGACAGAGAACTGCATTTCTGTGCTGGGTACAGAGGAAGGGTGGAGCACTCCATCCCTCCTTTACCAGCACGCTTGCTCACCTACATGAAATTCCTGGTCAACCACGGCTACCTGGCTAGTATTTAAATACAAATACAAGGCGGTGGTGTCAGAATGTAATAAATAAAGGCTGGATTTTAAAGTACGCCTGCCCAGTCCTTCTGCCTTCCCGGCAGGTCCAGCATACAGATGCATAGCTAGAAAGTGTGCTGAGAAAGGTAGGATGCCTCTCTCCTGCAACTAATCTTAATGGTTGTGTGACAAGGGAACCACAATGTGGTATAAGCCCACCTCCATTCTGATAAATTCACATGTGGAGACCTTACCTGCTTCATGCCATGCTATGCCTTTTAACTTGGAGCATCTAAGGTTCCACATTGCACAAAAGGCAGAAAACAGTGCATCTGTTTCTGAAGCCTTTCAGACCAGGTAAAAGGTTTCACAAAGGCACTACCTTTTTCTTTTCTTTTTTTTTAAAGACCCAGAGTGGAGCAGGCCTCATGCCTGCCATGGCCATACAAATGCTCCGGCCTGCCAATAGTTGGAAATGAAGGCACCATCCCAGTCTGTGCATCAGTGGCAGGACTCCTTAGGTAACTGCTGTCAACTCTTGCATGCACAGCATGGATCCAAATCCTGGATCAGGCTTAACATCAGGGGCACTCAAGCCTATGTCCTTCCTTCAGCCCATACACTTCATCCCCACAATTGCCCCCTTTTTATGGGCCTGATGGCCACTTGTACCTCTGCCCTGCATTCACTGGGAAGGCAGAAGGACAAATCCATTCTGCTACCATTGATTTTCCCACTCTGGCTGTAGGAAGCCCACACATAAAACATGCTACTTTAATTATAGATTACCGTATTTTTTGCTCTATAAGACTCACTTTTTTCTCCCTCAAAAGTAAAGGGAAATGTCTGTGCGTCTTATAGAGTGAATATGTGTGTGCAGTAAGTCTGTCAGATGTGCAGCCCAAGGGGAAGTGATGGGGAATGTGCCTGTGATTATGTGCCCATTTGATTCAGAATATTTTTTTTCTTGTTTTCCTCCTCTAAAAACTAGGTGCGTCTTATGGTCAGGCGCGTCTTATAGAGTGAAAAATACGGTAGTTAATTGAGGCTTGTCAAACAACCCTGTCTATGGGTAGCCACTTGCAGCCAGCAAAAGTCTACTCCAGGGGTCCTCAAACATTTTGAACAGGGGGCCAGTTGAAAGGTGCCAGCGGTGGCTGCAGGCTGCCAAGGCAGTGCTGGTGGGGAGGTGCAGGCCGGTGTGGGGGCGGGGCGCACACAGCACGCGCGTGCACATGTAAGGTGGAGGGGGGGGGGTCATGCAGGGCGAGGTGCCAGCTTGCTCATGAGGAGATCGTTTCCTAGCGAGTGCAAAACTACCTCCTTGTGAGCAAGCTGCGGCCAGGCACATGCATGGCAAGGTGCCGGCTTGCTTGCGAGGAGCTCATTTTCTCTGATTGAGTCCAAAATGATATCCCAGTGAGCAAGCTGCTGCTGGGTGAGGGGCTGACTTGCTCACGAGGAGATCATTTTCTCCAAGCATTGCCAAAACAACATCCTCATGAGCAAGCCGCATGCATACCCAGTGGGTGCAAAACCTGTGGGGTGGGCCGGTTAAAACGGCATGGTGGGCCACATCCAGCCCGCAGGCCTTAGTTTGAGGACCCATGGTCTACTCGAACTAACAAGGCAAACAAGCTTTGGTGCATTGGAAGAGTCAGTTCTCTTATCTGTATCCATCAGGCCATGCAAGGGCTACAAATTACTGGGCAGGAAACAGGACTGCTCCCTTCCTCCCTGCAGGGGAGGAAGATTTGAACAAGGCCCCCTCCCCTTGGTGAACCGCCTCTTCTTCCCTACCATGGCTGCTGGATGCATATTGGCTGGTCTTCCTCCTCCTTGCGCTGCTGTTTCACTTATTCTTCCCCCCCCCGCCCCCCGCAAGGCAAGGGAAACAGCAGCTGTCCGTGCAGCAAGGGAGCACGAACAAGGGAAGCTTGTGGGCCCCTTGGGAGTGGGCCCGTAGTCAGGGGATGGTCCTCAGTTTGTGGGCAACTTAGTTTTGTGGGCTTCTTTGCAGAAGAGATTCTCAAGGGGAATCGGATAGCACAGCTGTGCCAACCCATCTCACTCTCTCCTTATCTCTGGCCTGGTCTGCATGGAACAACAAGCCACTGGGGTTAGTTTCCCGGCAGGACCTGCTGCTTCAGCACTGGCCACCCTTTCAGGACAACAAGCCGTGATGGGGGTCTGCTGTGGCTGGCATTCACGTGCAACCCAGGGTTGGCTGTTGGGAATGTTAAAAAACTCATGCCCGGCTTGAGGGTTGTTGATTGTTTCTTGACCACCCCAACAACCTTTGGTAGTTTTTTGCATGTGGCAACAAGCTATGACACACACACATGCACACACCCTCCCCATTGCAGCTGCCCTTTTAAAATTTTGGCTTGGTATACAATGACTGGGTTCAGACAACACAATAACCCACCCTCAGAGGTGGAGTATGCATTGAGGGTGGGTTGTTGCTGGACTGTGGCATCATCCTGTCTGAACCCACCTGTGGTACCAAGTCATGTCTTGTTAACCACAAGTAACTCATGAAGAGAACCCATGGTTTGTTGTTATGTTGTGAACTGTGGGTTATTCACCATGGCTTTCTATCTCAGCTGGAGTTCAGACAGCAAGATAACCTGGATTTCAACAACCATCCACAGTTCAACAACCACCCACAGAGGCTATCATGTTGTCTGAATGCAGCCAACAACAAGTTGGCTTGTCCTTGGAGCCCTCTTGTCTCTCTGTATTAGCTATGTGTTTTGTGCGTCTTTTGTAAAGCTAAGGGTTTTTAATTGGCCGTTCAAGACAAAGCCCCCCCAAAGTACTTTACGTTATAACAGAGAACAATATTATTACTGGGAAAAATCATCTCCCTTCATCCCCAGCTACTGTGAGAATTGCAGCAAAAGCAGAGGAAACAGGGACGCCTGAGAGGGATAGCAGATGACATCGTAGCCTCAGCTAATCAAAAAATCCTGGAAACCCTGGCTTAGCACAGCACTGTTCCTCTGCAAGGTCAAACTCGTTCTGCAGCCACAATTATCAGCATGAAGCAGCTCTGCTCCCCCTGTGAACGGGCACAGAGCAACAGGAATACAAATGGAGTGCCAATGGCTAATCATTCTAGGGGGTACACCAAAGCTGATGCATTCTTCCTATATGTTATGAAAGAAGTCAACAAAAATTGACTGTCCATGCCAGTCAATCCTATTGATAGAGACTCTCTCATCTCACGTCCCCTTAGATTCCAACAGGTTTTTGGAAAGGGGCTTAAGAAGTTGGGGGGGGGGGGCAATAGGTCTACCAAGTGCCATTAGCCCTGATCACCAAATGGACCATCCATGATCAGGAGTTTGCCCCTGCACATCAGCTAGTGAGGTCACACCGCAAGGGAAGGCAGTGATAACCTTCCTGCTCTGCTGAGATGCTTCCTGAATGTAGCTGGGTGGGCACTGCTGAAAACAGAGAGTCAGAATACTACAATGGTTAGGGTGTTGGACTGGGGACCTGGGAGATCCAGGTTCTAGTCTCCACTCAGCCATGAAGCTCACTGGGTGACTTCAGGCCAGTCATTCACTCTCAGCCTAGCCTACCTCACAGGGTTGTTGTGAGGACAGGACTGGGAAGAGGATGAGAAGGATTCAATTAGCCACCTTGAGTTCCTTGGACGGCCCTCCCCAACCTGGAGCCATCGAGATGTTTTGGACTACAACTCCCAGCAATCGGACCATTGGCTGTGTTAGCTGGAGCTGATGGGAGCAGATGTCAAGCACATCTGGAAGGGACCTAATTAGGGAAGGCTGGACTAGATGGTCTGATCCAGGAGGGCTGTTCTTACTGACTTCTGCAAATGAAACCTGAAGGGAGCTGCTATGCCATTGCAGAATAAGGCAGGATAGCTAGGGCACCTTTACAAACTAAATTAAAACATTTTAAGAATAAATTAATATGCCATCACAAGTGACTGAAGCCAAAAGAATGCTTTCCCTTAGCCACCAAGCCCCAAAAGAGTCAACATCCCATCGGAATTCCTGTCTGCATAGCTATACCATATCTCTTACGCTGGACATTTCCAGCCTAAGCCTCTTCAGCCCATCCACCCAGCCCTTTCATTTTTTTTAATCCTCTAATGTCTCTCTACACTGCCTAAAAAGAGAGATTAAGACTTCCCTCCCTAACTGGGAACACAACACCTGTCCCTAAAATACCACAGGGGGTGAAAAACAAAACAAAGCAAAACAAAACAAAACAAAAATGTAAGAGATCTGTTCTTTTTAACCCTACCTTCATGATCCTGAATTTCTTGCAACTTCAAGCCTTGAATTGGGGCTGGCATTTCAGCTTCTAGCTTAGTTGGCCTCCATCCAAACCCTCTTCCCTTCTTCTTGTCAGTGGATGGGAGCTGCAAAAGTCCCTTCAGCAGAGAACTTGTGTGTCTCTTAAGCCAGATTCTTGAGCCTAAACAAGAAACACACCCTCCCTTTCTCTTCCCTCCCTCCCTCCCTCCCTCTGCTTTCTTCCCTCCCTCCTTGAGATTTTTCCCAGCCCCTTTCCCTTACCCTCCTAAGCCAGGGAATGACCACCAAACTACATTTCCTGCTGAAGGCATAAAATCTCCTGGGAGCCAGTGGTGGGAAGTTGGTTCCTCAGGTTAAGAGTTGTTGCAAAAAGGAGCGAGAGAGTTAAACCTACAATAGATCAGTCAGCCTAGAGCATGGACTGTAGCTTGCTAATGAACTGTTGCTTAATTAACCAAGCAAAAGAGTTTTCAAGGAAGCTGCCTGACCACAGCTGGAAATCATGTCTTAGAAACCCTCCCATGTATTTTTGGAGAGGATCCCATTATGATTATTCTTTTCAGAAATTAAAAAGGGGGGGAAACACATTGTATATGCTTCCAACATGTCTCATTTTCTTTACCTAATTCTTTTCAGGGCTGAGTCCAATGGGAAGCGGACACATCAGGAACTTAGGGGTTTAGGTAGCTTAGATAGCCCTCATAGCCTGTGATTAGCCAAGGCAAAACAGATTATCTAAAACAGGGGTCTCAAACTCAATTTACCTGGGGGCCGCTGGAAGTAGAGTTTGGGCCGCATCAAGTATTCCACCATGGTGATGGTGGGCTGCTCATCCCACGTCGCTCCCAGAGGCCGGCCCGGGTGCCGCCGGCGCACTATCACTAAACTTTGATATCAAGTGGGGGCCACAAAATATCGTCTTGCAGCCCATGGGCCGCGAGTTTGACACCCCTGGTCTAAAACAAGCCCTGAAATACAATTCTGTACAATCTCTGCAGGTTGAAATAGTTTATTCTCTTGGCAGCTTGGCTGGACTTGGGATGGAAGCACCACGCATGTATAGAACGCTTGCCAAATGATGATGCTTTGTGCCCTGAGCTTTCATGGCCATCATGAAGTTACCAGTTTTTGAACCAGGCTCTGGGAGCTGGGCTTTGACCAGTGGTTGGATCAGCAGCAATCAGCAGATGACAAGGCCAGTCTTTGTGCCCTAAAAAGACCCTTTGATTTTGCCAACTCTTGAAGATCGAATTATTGCAGGTCAAGCTATCTCCAGACAATTTTTCTGGCCTGTTGGTATCTCTGTGGGCATAAAGTGGAATGAGACAGTGGCAGTGCCAAGGATGATGGACACACACATCTGAATGGGGACGCAATTTCTGAAGCAAAAGACAAGTTTCACCTCAACTTGCCAAGACAGGAAAAAGACCACACAACACCTAAATGGTGATTGTTGTTGGGGACTCCCTGCTGAGGAGCACTGAGGCGGCGGTGTGCCGCCCCAGCCTGGAGACAAGGGAGGTTTACTGCCTGCCAGGCGCATGCATCCGGCATGTGAAGGACAGAGTGGAGTGTCTTGTTCGCTCCGGGGGTCACCAGCCGCTCCTGGTGATCCATGTGGGCACAAATGACGTGGCCAGGCAGGGTGTGGTTGGGACCACCAGGGACTTCGAGGCCTTGGGGAAGAAACTCAGGGAGCTAAAGGCCCAAGTGGCCTTCTCGTCAATCTTACTGGTCCGGGGATTTGGGCCAGGAAGGGACAGGAGGGTCTTCGAGGTGAACGACTGGCTTAAGGTGTGGTGCCAGAAGGAAAGCTTCGGGTTCCTCGACCACGGCACTCGTTTTCTTGCCAATGGACTTCTGGCAAGGGACGGGTTACACCTCACGAGGATGGGGAAAAGGTCCTTTGGAGATGCTCTAGTGAGCTTCATCCGGAAGACTTTAAACTGAGCCAGTGGGGGGTGGGTTCAGGCCCCCCAGTAACGTGTCTGCACTGGACAAGTGTGCGGGGAGGATCGGGGCTCTGGGAGCAGGGCTTTAGAGATACGGCAGGGACTGACAGGACTTCTACGGAGAGGGGCCATGTACCAGGGAGGATGGGAGGAAGGAGGATGCTGGGCACTCCAAAGAAAGGAAGCGGTGGGAAGGAGTTGAGGTGCATGTACACCAATGCTAGGAGCATGGGTAATAAGCAGGAAGAGCTTGAAGCTCTCCTGGGAATAGGAGGGTATGACCTGGTGGGGATCACAGAAACTTGGTGGGATGAAAGGCAAGTCTGGAATGTAAACATAGAAGAGTATCACCTTTTTAGAAAGGACAGGAAGGGAAAGAGAGGTGGGGGCGTGGCTTTATACGTCAGGGAAGGGATAGGATGCAGTGAGATAGAATGCAGCACAGATGGGGATTCGGTAGAGGTAGTCTGGGTGAAACTTAGGGGTTTTGACAGGGAAAGAGACCTGACAGTGGGGGTATGTTATCGCCCTCCAGGTCAACTTGAGACCCTGGATGATGTCCTGACAGGCCAGATTCTAAGGATATCTCAGGGGAGAGACACAGTAATTATGGGGGATTTCAATCTCCCGGATATTACTTGGGAGACTCACTCGGCGGTGACAGCCAGGTCACGTCACTTCCTAGAAGCTATAGAGGGTGGGTTTTTCACACAGAGGGTCCGAGAGGCGACGAGCGGGGGAAACATCCTGGACTTGGTCTTGACCAATAGGGAGGAGCTGATAGATGAAGTACAGATTAGGGGAGCTCTGGATGCGAGTGATCACTCCATCCTTTGCTTTGAGATCAGGGGACTGGGGCCGTGCAGCAGGGCGAGCACTAGAAGCTGGGACTTCAAGAGGGCCAACTTTGGCCAACTGAAGGCCAGACTGGGGAAAGTCTCCTGGGATAGGTTACTGGAAGGTAAGCGAGTTGAGGAGGGGTGGATGGCACTCAAAAGGGAGGTTTTGCAGGCACAAGCCTTGACGATACCTCTAGTCAGTAAGGTGGGGAGGCGGAGGAGAGTGCCGCCATGGATGCGAAAGGAGGTGGTTAGGGTGATTAGACGAAAGAGGAGCCTCCATAGGAAATGGGTACTGGGGGAAATAGACAAAAGGGTATACCGGGAGGAGGAGGCCCGTTGCAGAAGGATTCTTCGCAAGGCTAAGGCTGATTATGAGCCGAGACTTGCCAAGAATATCAAGAGCAACAAAAAGGGCTTCTTCCAGCATGTAAATAGGAAAAGGAAGGGGAGACAAGTGGTGGGACCACTAAATAAGGAGGAAGGTGATCCAGTGACTGACATGAGGGAACAGGCACAGATGCTAAATGACCATTTTGCCTCTGTGTTCTGCCCAAAGCAGGATGGGGGATATCCCTATAGGAGATTAGATGAGGCTGGGGATTTAGGGGCAGAGATTAGAGTCACCCCCCTTGAAGTCGAGGGGCTCCTCAGGGCATTGAACATTACAAAGGCGCCAGGCCCTGACGGGTTACACCCGAGAGTACTTAGAGAGTTGGCAGGGGTTCTCTCACGCCTGCTGGCCTCCATTTTTGAGGCCTAGTGGAGAACGGGTGAAGTTCCAGAGGACTGGAGGGTGGCATTGGTGGTCCCAATTTTCAAAAAGGGTAGTAGGAAGGACATGGGGAATTATAGACCGGTTAGCTTTACGTCCATTGTAGGAAAAACAATGGAAAGGCTCATAATAGAGAGAGATCTAGTGATGCTAGATAGGGAAGGGAGGCTGACAGCCACACAACACGGCTTCCGCAAAAACAGGTCCTGCCAGACAAACCTTGTGGAATTCTACAACAAGGTTTCGAGATGGCTAGATGGAGGGGATGCAGTGGATGTGGTATACCTGGATTTCAGCAAGGCCTTTGACAAAGTGCCCCATGATATCCTGGTGGAGAAACTGAGGAGTTTTGGGATACACCAAAGCACTGTCCGGTGCATTAGGTCATGGTTGACTGACTGAAAGCAGAAGGTAACCATTAGCAGGGAATCGTCGGGATGGCAGCCAGTGACAAGCGGGGTCCCCCAGGGCTCTTTCCTGGGGCCGATCCTGTTTAATCTTTTCATTAATGACATGGAAGAAGGGGTGAACAGTCTGCTGATCAAATTCGCAGACGACACTAAAACTGGAGCAGTGGCCACAACTGAGGAGCAGATACACCAGATCCAAAAGGATCTGGACAGACTATGGAAGTGGGCAGGAGTCAATAGGATGGCGTTCAATGTGGATAAGTGCAAGGTCTTGCACTTGGGGCATAAGAATAGCTGTCATAAGTACAGGTTAGGTGACAAGTGGCTGGAGAGCAGCACTTGTGAAAGGGACCTTGAGGTACTGGTTGACCGCAGGCTAAACATGAGCCAGCAGTGTGATGTGGTGGTCAAGAGGGCGAATGCCACCCTTGGTTGCATAGCCAGAAGTGTGGCTTCTAGATCAAGAGAGGTATTACTACCATTCTACATGACACTGGTGCGCCTGCAACTGGAGTATTGTGTTCAGTTTTGGGCCCCTCATTACAGAAAGGATATAGCCAGGTTGGAGTCAGTGCAGTGTAGGGTCACAAGGATGGTGGCTGGTTTGCAGGGGATGCCGTATGAGGCAAGACTGAGGGAACTGGGTCTCTTCAGCTTGGAGAAGAGGAGACTCAGAGGGGATATGTTGGCAACATACAGGTATGTGAGGGGGTGTCACATGGAGATGGGGAGAGGCCTGTTCTCCCCTGCAGAGGAAGGCAGGACGCACTCCAATGGAGCAAAGCTCAGGGAGCCAAGGTTCAATTTGGATGCCAGGAAGCACTTCCTGACAGTTAGGACCCCGAGGGCGTGGAATGGGCTTCCATGGGAGGTCGTTGAGGCCCCATCGGTGAGGGTGTTCAAAGACAGGCTGGACATGCACATGGTGGGCATGTCATGAGCAGAGCTGGCTGGTGCCGGAGGTCAGACTAGATGGCCCGGGAGGCCCCTTCTGACTCGCTCTGTTTCTATGTTTCTAATTCAATTAATGGGAAAATGCGCTAAGGAGGGTGGACAGAAATTATCAAGAGGCTTTCCCATTTCAGTCATTTTTGTCTGAGTCCTGAGCAACACAATCAGGTTTGTAAAGCTCTAATTCTGCAGCAAGCTTGATGCAATAGCCCTTAGAAGCTGCTCTGTTTAATACAAGTTGTAGTTTAAGAGTCTTCTGAATATGTCTCCAAGCAGTTATGCCTCCTCCCCTACACCACAAACGGAATGTAGTAGTCCATCTGCCCATGCATCTTTATAAATAATCATTTGTGGTACACCGATAGCTTTCGTAGAGAAGTAGAAAGTATCCAACTCCCATCCTTGTCCTTGTCTGGTTACTTGGAGAACACTGTTACCCACCAGAGCCAACCATTGCAAGTAGATACAGGGCAGAAGGAGTTCAGGTGGTGGATTGTCTCCATGGACAAAAGTCCACAAGAACTGGCAGTGTGACCATTGGGTTGCTTACAACCACCAAGGGACAAAGAGCTGAATGCAGAGCACTTGGCCACTCATGTGCCAGAGAACAGGAAAGATGCCAAGGAGAGCAGCCAGATGTCCTGTCACTAAACTGAGATGCTGCATTGATTTGGCATGCCTTGTGCCTGTTGCTATCGATCGTTTGCATCTCACTTCTTATATGCAAAAGGATGAGTTGTGCAGTTCAACTTCCCCAATGTGGTGGCTTCCTGATGTTTTGCACTACAATTCCCATCATTCTTATTAATTGGTTATGCTAGCTGAAAATGTTGAGAGTTGAAGTCCAAAATGCTGGGAGGGCACCAAGTTGGGGAAAGCCAGTAAAGCATTTTTCACCATTACAGCATTTTTCACCATTACTCTTACAAAGTGCAACAGCAGAGCTGTTCTAGAACTGCCAATTAATGAACTATTAAAGAACTATGATGTCTATGGTATTTATTGTCTTTTATGGACAGAGAGTAAACTGCCCAGAGAGCTTTGGCTGGTAGGAAGTATAGAAATAATATTAAAAGTACAATTCGTGGCTAAGTGGCTATTTGAACCAAAGCCCCCCAATTGCAAATCCAACCTCATGCCATGAGATAAAAGGGCTCTTTTTATCACAAACTATAGCAGCTGTGAATGGTCACCCTGCTTATTTCATAAACATTACAGCTTCTGCTGAATTATCACAGACTGTGATGTTTGTTATTTCATGATATTTGACTCCACTGTTTACTTCTTGTTCTGTTTCTATGCCCACGTGCATATATACCTGCCAAATGAGGATCAGATTTCATGCATCTGGTGCTAGCTGTAATGACTTTCTGCCAGTACAAAAACTCGCTTGTGCAACACAGCTAGCACAATGGGGGGAAAGCAGAAAAGTGTCCCCAAAATGCAGAGGGGCAGGCTGATTTTTCTTCAAAATACCTTTCCTCCTTTGTACAGGTTACAATGCACACACATTGGTTTAAGCTAGCACGATGATGTCAGGGCTCATAGCTCTAGGACACCAGTGGATACCTACTACCCATGTCCATTAAATGTGTATTAATATTAAATGCTTCTAGGCAGATATTATTGTGTTTTTATCTTGTGCTGTGAGCCACCCAGGGGTGCTGTGCCACAACTGGGCAGCATACAAATGTTTCAAACAAACAAATATTGCCTAATACTACCTATCAAAAGGCTGTGCACAGCTGTTTCTTCTTTCCCTCCTTAGTGGGTTTTCTGGGTCCTTCAGAGAGGTCCTTTCTGGGTCGTCATGCCACCACCCTGCCTCGCTCACAGAGCTGTATGGAAGATCCAGACAGCATCGTCTTCCACACATAACCTTTCCACCACTACTGCTGGCTTTTTTCCCCACCAGAGAAGGTGCTTGCAGATAGAGGCCTGCTAGTGCTAAGGCAACTCAAAAGCCTTCTGCAGCCATTCTATCTTTTCTCATCCACATAAGAAAAAAAAATTGAAGAAGCTTTTCCTTGACAGAAGTCAAAAACGAAAGGAAAACTGCAAATAGGTTTTTTTCCCAAAAACAGGTGGCCATCTCCTTTGCAGTGAAATCCTTTAAATGTTTTGTTTGGACTTCACTTTTCTCAGTGTCCAACACATTGTCTGTCCTTTCCTGAGACTCAGGAAAGGGGACATATGACATATAAAAAGTCACCTTGAGTAGCTGTACTTTGCACTTTAATGTAGTTATTCCTTAAACTTCCAGCATTAAGACCACAATCCTATGTACATGCCTCTGAAAGGAAGAGCCACTGAAGTCAATGAGGCTTTCGGTTGAAGAGCCCCATCTGGGAAAGTGCTGCATCTCTACTTTAAGAAGCAGCTGCTGGAGTAACAAGTGCTGGGATTAGGAGTAGGTGTCAATTTGTTAACATTTTAAAAGAAATTATTCAGACAGGGCTGAAGTATCCAGAGAACGTAACTAGAAAACTACTTGTCCTGAGCCCTGCATTTTGTAGATGTATGTATAAATACATAAATAAATAAATTTATATCTCATTCCTCCCCCTGCAAAAAAAAAAAAAAACGCGGTTTAGAGCAGCTTACCTAGAGGTTAGAAACAAAACTTTCATTAAACTTTTACATTAAAATGCATATAAAAACAATTAAAATGCAATTACAGACAAAACAATAAAAGAAATAAGCAGCACCTGACCAATTAAAACCACTCTTTAGCAACCTAGCAGATTATATGCCAAATGCCTGCATGCCAGCCAGGCTGGAGAAAAACAACTCTGCCTGGTGGGGAAGGTCAGCAGAAAAGGGGCCAAGCTAGTGTCCCTCAGCAATGCGAGCAGCTCCAGAAAACACGCAGAAAATCATATGTTTTAATAGACCCAGTCAGAATCACGGTACTCTGTTCTTTTGCTCTGGCACATGGAACAGTTCTGCTCTTAATGAGTGGTTGTGCACATACGAATCAGAATAATTCAATGGGGCAATTGAAAGCAACCTCCCTGTGACATTCTGCACCATGCAAACCATATGCAATTGATGCTCTTGTAAAAACAGGAATCCGAACCGTGTTTGAATTCCCCAAAACACGATAGGGCAGCTACAGGAAGCCATACTAGAGGGCCCCATACTTGTCTCTGGCTAGAAGTGGGAGAAAGAAATTTCTCCTCCTACTCACAGGCTTATGTAAAGGGAGACTTTTAAAAGCCTCCATGGGAGACGACAGATGCTTCTAAAAGCCACATTTCAGCGGCCTTCCCCTAAAATCATCACCTGCATGGAGCCTCCCCAGCTTTTGACCAGATCCTGGATTTGGCTAGCTTGATTTTTAGTTCTTCAGGATTTCCCTTCTGTGAGCTGAAATTTTATTCTGTGTGAGGGCAAGTCCTGGCCTGCACTGAATTTATCGCCTCCCCACTAAGTAACTACCCATCATCACTCTCCTAGCATGCAACTGGTTGTGTCGTTCTTGATACATCGACCATGACTCCAAAGTGTCCTTTCTATTCCCAGCCCAATCTGCAGTCCCAGGCAAAGGAAGTGCTGGTAGCACTCAGGAAACCCACACCCTTTCCCTCCCCAGGGGCTCCATCTCCCTCTTTCCTGCATCCTCAACTCAGTACTTTCCAGCTTAACCAGCAAGCCAAAAAACCGGGTACTGCCAGGAAGGAGCTTGGTTTTGCATTGGAAAAATACTGTCTCTTCATCATGAACTGCTCTCTCAATAAAAATGATACAAAACTTAATTGTATTAAGAATCTTGATCGTAATAAACTGCTAGCATTGACATGACCAAATCTGCCTCTGGGAGAAGGGAAAGGAACATTTCACAATTTTGTTGCTAAGAAGAATGAGGTGTTGGGTGAACAAGTCGTTTCCACAGTCACTGAGTTTTTCCAAACACTGCCTCAAAGATCTTGTTTCTTGCATTTAATGGTGCTCTTTTTTTCAGTTCGTTCAAATGGGAAAGGTTTTCAACCAGGAAAATGCACATTTCTAAAAGAGTGCATTCAAATGCACTCTTTTCTCCATAGGCAAAAGTGTAAAAATGCAAATTTTTGTAAAATGCTCATTTTTAAAAGCATCCCTTTTTCATGCTTTGGGAATTTGTGAAGGCTTTCGAAGGACATGCACTTCTGCATACATTTTGCATTTGGGGTTGTGAATGGGACATGTTCTTCTCCGACATTCCTAAGAAAGGCCCCTGGAAGTCTCTATGTAGGTCTGAGTGTGCCACCTTCTGGCTAGGCAACAAACTGCACCGGAAATAAATGCAATTGGCAAAAGGCAATCTGAGTTGTTCCATATTAGCCATTTTCTCTGGAATCTCTAGATATCTTTCATTCAGCTGAGCTATTATAAAGCAGCTGTCCCCAACTAGGTGCCCTCTGGATATTTCAGATTTCAACTTCTAGCAGCCCTAGCCAGCACAGTCATTGGTCAGGAATGCTAGGCGTTGCAGTCTAACCCATCTGTGGAAGTTGCACAAGCCTGTGTTAGAGAATCCAGCTGGCCATGTTGCCAACTGTGGCATTCTGCTGTGTTTGCTTCCTGTCCTTTTAAAGCCTTGATTTGTGGCATTTTTTGGCCACTGTGAACAGGACTGGAAAAATACTGGCAAACTCTGGACTGGCAACTGTTTCCTCTGCATTGCCTGGCTCCCCTGCCTCTCCCTTATCCCAGGTGTAGATCTTCGGAAACTTTGGGCTTCTACTTCCAGGATTCCTAACTATTGGCAGTGCTGCAAGGGGCTTCTTGCAGGTCAGTACGTCTTGAGATCTACCTTCTGCCTTACCCCTTCTGCTGGGGCATTTATTTATTTCTGTCCCGCCCCGCAGCTGAAGCTTTCTTGGCAGTTTGCACAGCTCATAAAAACAGATGATAAAAGTACAATAAAAGTATAATAAAATCCAGGGGGAAAAGTTTAAAACAGAGAATAAAAACAAGACAATAGCAAGGAAAAACAAAAAAGTATCACCTTAAAGAAAATAATAATCTTATCTTGCTTCTCCCAAAACTTGAATAGAGTGGGAAAAGGATAGATATATGTGTGTGAATGGATGTGTTCTCTCCATTTTCCCACTCTTCATGCACTGTGGGAACGTAAAGCCTTTTTGCGCTTCATCACATCGGAGTAAAAACCTTGGAATCCAAGTTCAGCAGCCAACCACAATGGGCACTTAACATTCCTATCAGGGTTAGTATTACTGTTCAGTAATCACTGAGAACTGTTCCAGGCATGATTCTTATCCACAGATCTTAAAGGTTTAAGAACCTATGGCTGTATCAATCTTTCTTGTTTGCTTGTTTTCACTTAGCTAGAGCCAGTAAATGACCCTGGCATGGGTGGAAGAGAAGAATCTGAACGAGGCAGCACAAAGCAATAGCAGCAGCCAAGATTAGGAAGCATGGATTGCTCTCTTCTTTTGCTCTATTGCCATCATGGTTCTTAGCTGAAGGCAAAAAAAGTACCAGAATAAACTAACGGGGATGTGAGACCTCACATGAACTGTGTCAGAATCCCGGAATCTCAATTTGAGAAGAGGGAATAAAACTTGGGTTCGTGGGAAAGACCAAGCGTCCAGACCATCTGAGGCTTTATTGTATTTACCCCAAGGTTCCCGCGGTACTCACGATAATGCATGCATTACCGGGCAGGCAGAGCTGAACTCTGCTGCAAAGCTTCAACACTACTAGAGAGTATTTATACACTCCCAGTCACATACAGGTACAGAGCAATTGATGACAGAATGTAGAGATTACAATAAGATTCTGAGGTCATCACATACAGAACAGATAAAGGAATGTCAGTCAATCACACAGTAACAATGAGATTACAATATTTCCAATTGCCTGTATTGACACTTTAGTTCAGTAGCTTGAACCCATCTCCAGGTCTGCTTGGGCATGTAAATTCAAGCCACTGAAACTATGCATGAGCTCAAGACTCTTATCTAGATTCTAAACATTCTGAATTGACCAGGGCACATGGAGCCTCTGGGCTATCAAAAGATGCTTCCTTGTAAACTGAATTCCAACAATGACTATTTACAATGTATATTTGGACTGAATGGCCTGTCTACTGTAGCCCACAGCTAAAGGTGAGAGAAAGGAGTGGGGGAATGCCATTTTAAACAGTGACAGCTTGGTTTTGAGAAGCAAGGCAGGATTTGATCCCACAATGCAAAAAGGCACACAGAAGTAATGCTTTTCAGACAGGATTCATCCAAATTTTCCCAACAACTGTCACTGGGGGTCATTACAGACCCAAGCAACTATTCCTCTATAATTCTACTGGGTACTTTAAATAATACTCCTTATAACAGTTTCATATTTTTGAACGGTATATGCGAGTCACTGAATGAGAGTCAAACACCTCTCGTTTTTTAAAAAGTATGACGATTGGATCAGTAGGCACTTTTTGCAGGTGTAGGAAGGTTATGGTCAGTATAACTGAAAACAAGGATATAACATAACAATTAGGACAGCTTGTGGCCCTTCCAGTGCTGCTGGACCATGACTCCCACCTTTGGCTATATGGGAAAGCCACAAACAAGACATGAGTGCAATAACACTCTGCTGCCCGTATTCCCCAGCATCTGGTGTACCTAGATAGCAGGTGGCTATCGCGACCAGCAGCCATTCATAGCTGCTGCTGCTGCTTCTTCAAAATATATTACAACTTTATACCACCTGTAGCCAAA
Organism: Varanus salvator macromaculatus; assembly: GCA_023646645.1. Lineage (NCBI taxonomy): Eukaryota > Metazoa > Chordata > Lepidosauria > Squamata > Varanidae > Varanus > Varanus salvator. The sequence goes on from JAIXND010000795.1 coordinate 18,626,290, forward strand.
GCTTTCTGGGTGGTTCACAACATTTAAGTCCCCCATCCAGATTTCAACCAGGCCCAACACTACTTAGCTTCCAAGATTAGGCAGGATCAGGCACCCCAGGCTATCTGGAAGCTGCATAATGTATCTAATCCCCTTTAAAGCCATCTGTAAAGCCACAGAGACATTTGGCTAGCTGGACTTTTTGCCTGATCCAACATGGATCTTCTTATGATCTTTCTAAAAAGACCTTTGCATGTACCATACAAAAGAGATGAAAGGCACCAAGCCCTGCTCACAGATGCATAATTTAAGATTGCGATCCTAAACTCTCTTATTACAAAGGACATGAAACCAAACTCAGTTGTTTCACTCTGAATTGGTGGTAATAAAGCTCTCACCTTATGATAAGTACATGAAATCAACATGTCCAATGAATGTGCAAGGAGGGGGTGAGGCAAATTTCATGTTGGGAAAAATTAAGAAGGCACCTGAAAAATGAAACAAGTAATTTTATAAATTTAAAAATTTTAAATTATAAAGAATTTTATAAAGTTCTTTTATGGAACTCTATAGTTTGACCATATTTGCAATACAGCGTACAATGTTAGACCTCTCATTTCAAAAGAACTCATTTTGAAAGAAAGAAGACTGAAGAGGAAACAGTCCCCCGTCCCCAAAAAAAGGCAAGAGGAATGATCAAGGGTTGGACTTGAAGTGGGAAAGTTAAAGAGCTGGCAGATTTTTAGTTAAGGAAAAGAGACAATTGAGTGGAATGTGATTACAGTGCATAATATTATGCACAGTTTGAAGAAAATGGACAGAAATTGGTTTCTTTCAGTTGGCTATAACAGATGAACTTAGACTCAGTCAAGGAAATCAATTACATTATATTTAGCTCATACAAAAATGGAAAGCGATTCTTCATACAACACTGCCATGCAGTCCAGCCATTCTTTGGGCTGTCACTGGGGGTGGGCTGGACTCTGGCCACAAGGTCCAGGACTAGCTGCACTACTGACTCTCCCAGCCAGGTTTAGGGTCATATTTTGATTTTGGTAACTCACATGTATATTTACATATATTCCAGTGTATAGGTTCATGGGGTGCAGCTGCTAATTGGTTCTGAGGCATTGTTTTAAATCCTGGCTCTTTGGTACACTAGAAAATTCAAGGTAAAAATACAGATCCAGCAAGCTAGACACATGCCTAACCCTGATGCAGATCAGTTATGAGCAGGCTTGTGGAATCAACTTGGTTTTTAAACCAAGATCTAAGATACACACTTAGAATTAAAGAATTCTGAGCCCCAGATGACACTGAGCTGACACTCCGTCCACTCCTGGTTACCTCAGGTTTTGCTAATCTCAGCTGGATAATCTGAGGAAGGATGGCCAGTGGCCACCCTTCCATATTTGGTCTGGAATCTGCAGGAAGCAGCATCAATCTCCAGGAGATCGTTGAAACCAATTTTGAAGATTTTCATAGTTTGGTATTGCGTAAAATATATGGGGGGCGGGTGGAAAATCTCCATGAATAACTGTGGTCAGAGTTCACAACCTTGATTTAGAGTGGAATCTCATTTTGTTGTTGCCAACTTTAAACAACTGGGAATCAGAAAATCTTGCCAAACTACAGCAAATTGGCCTGAACTCTCCGAGGAGGTCCTAATTTAACTTGGTTTAAATGAGCAGAAAGGTGACTTGCAAGAAGCTTCCTTTCCCATGGTTGTTCATACCCATATTTTTGCTCCACTGTCAAAGGGGTTCTGCAGAGTTTGGAAACTATGTAGGAAGAATTGCAAACCTGTTGACTAGAGGCTTAAGTAAGAAAAGTATATTCACCAGGAACAACAATTCCTCTTTCAAGACATTGTCAACTCTCTTCAGCTAGAATCTTTCCCCTCGCTTCTGCAACTAACAGGGCTGCAGCGCTTCACTGGGGCTGATCAGTTGGCAACAAAAAGGCTCTAATAAGGTGGAGATCTGTTCAGAAGTAAGCAGCATGATCTGCTCTTTCACACAACCAACTGGCATGCCTACATGTGAGGCAGAAGGAGATTCTCTAAGGCCTACACTGACTTTGAAGACCCCTGGTGCTTCCTTCCTTGTTTTACCTTCCTTTTTGGGGGGATGGGGAAAGCTCATCACATTTCATATCTAAACTTCATAATGTTTTTATACCCATTTGTCCCCATTTTCTCTCACCTCTTTTAAAACCCTTTCCTTTCAGAGGCAGCATGGATTAAAATTACACCCTAAAACCTCATTTTAGTCTGCACATCCATCCATCCATCCATCCATCTTATGAACTGAATGTAATTTCCAGGTACAGGAGCTCATCATGGCAGTCCTTGTAACCACAGCACCAATGAAAGTACAAAAATGTAGGCAGCTGTGTTGATCCATATCTGTGTGTGTTGCTGGAAAATCTATTTCCCTTCAGCCACTATAATGACTGTAGTTAATCTCTGAGGGAACAGGGAAATCTGAGAGGGTTGACAATTGATACTATCATCCCTGTTAAGCAAAGAGTCCTCATGCCTCAGTTCTGTGAACTCTAGTTCCACTATACCACTGTCCTCAAATTTACACTCTCTAATAGTTCTATCTCCTCTCTAAAAGTTCTCTTTTCTTTTAGGTCTCTCTCCTCTCTAGTTCTTACCCTCTCTAAATAGTTCTGCCTTTCATAGGTACAGTCCGAATATTACCCCCTTGCTGGAGATGCATTGCTGGGAAAAGAAAAACCCAGCAGAGGCATTATTTGCTGCTTTAATGCATGGGCTTGTTTTGGCAGCACATGCCCAGCACATTCACGTGTGAGAGAAGGACGGGGCAGTGTTTATCAGGGGGAGGCTGCACCCACATTTTCCACGAGGCACATAATGATTCTCCTTCTGGGAAAAAGACTCCTGATTTAAAGATCACTGGAGCAAGCTTTATGAACTCAAAATAATCACCAGTGCAATTCACACCACAAGTTAACTACCAGGCATGCCCCACCCTTTTCTAATACCTTCAGATGGAAGGCCAAACCCCATGCAATGTGGGAGATCCATTCCGTGTATGATCTGATCTCCCAGAATGTCAAGCCTTCTTTGGAAGATGCCTGCATTTCTTCCATTGCAAGACCAATGAAGCACCATGTAGGCCGCTCCTTTGTCAGGCTTATTAATATTTGTTTGCTTATTACATTTTTATACCACCCAATAGCCGAAGCTCTCTGGACAGTTTGCAAAATGTTACTGCTGCAAATGCAATGCAGTAAAACTGAATATAAAACCTTTAAAAGTTTAAAACAGGATGAAAGCTGACAATCGTGCAAAGATCTAAAAATGCACAAAGAGCACAATCTTATGGCAACCCAACATAGGATAGGTCAGAGGCCCAGCTGTGACCTCAAAACAATGCTCTGAGGGCAGGGTCAGAATGTTGACCTCGGAGGGCCCTCATTCCACCCTCACATCCAGTACTGTTCATTCCAAGCCAGCCCTGAAGACTGGGAAGGTCCTGTTGGGTGGAACAGAGGGTGCTGTTGCAGGGAGGGGCATTTCTGGGGGCAGGGAAGGGCAGACCAAGGCACCACAGTCCACAGTGCCTCAGCCTATCCTCCCCTCCAGGAGAGAAAAGGCATTACGAAATCAGGCATCCACATGTCTTGGAGAATGGAAGAAGAGTGGAAGCAATCCTAACCTCTTTCCATCTTCCATTGGGTACCCATAATCCCTTGAGTTCAGCTACACTGAATGGCATCCTAACACTATTTTTGAGGCCTCGTGGAGAACAGGTGAAGTTCCAGAGGACTGGAGGGTGGCATTAGTGGTCCCAATTTTCAAAAAAGGTAGTAGAAGGGACATGGGGAATTACAGACCTGTTAGCCTTATGTCCATTGTAGGAAAAACAATGGAAAGGCTCATAATAGAGAGAGATCTAGTGGCGCTAGATAGGGAAGGGAGGCTGACAGCCACGCAACACGGCTTCCGCAAAAACAGGTCCTGCCAGACAAACCTTGTGGAATTCTACAACAAGGTTTCGAGATGGCTAGATGGAGGGGATGCAGTGGATGTGGTATACCTGGATTTCAGCAAGGCCTTTGACAAAGTGCCCCATGATATCCTGGTTGAGAAACTGAGGAGTTTTGGGATACACCAAAGCGTTGTCCGGTGGATTACAGCATGGTTGACTGACCGAAAGTAGAGGGTAACCATTAGTGCGGAATCATCAGGATGGCGGCCAGTGACAAGCAGGGTCCCCCAGGGCTCTGCCCTGGGGCCGATCCCATTTAATCTTTTCATTAATGACATGGAAGAAGGGGTGAACAGTCTGCTGATCAAATTTGCAGATGACATTAAAACTGGAGCAGTGGTCACAACTGAGGAGCAGGTACTCCAGACTATGGAAGTGGACAGGAGACAACAGGATGATGTTCAATGTGGATAAGTGCAACGTCTTGCACTTGGGGCATAGGAATAGCTGTCATAAGTACAGGTTAGGGGACAAGTGACTGGAGAGCAGCACTTGTGAAAGGGACCCTGGTGTACTGGTTAACTGCAGGCTAAACATGAGTCAGCAGTGTGATGTGGTGGTCAAGAGGGCGAACGCCACCCTTGGTTGCATAGCCAGAAGTGTGGCTTCTAGATTGAGAAAGGTATTACTACCACTCTATATGACTCTGGTGCACCCGCAACTGGAGTACTGTGCTCAGTTTTGGGCCCCTCATTACAGGAAGGATATAGCCAGGTTAGAGTCAGTGCAGCGTAGGGCCACAAGGTTGATGGCCTGTTTGCAGGGGATTGGGTATGAGGCGAGACTGAGGGAACTGGGTCTCTTCAGCCTGGAGAGGAGGAGACTCAGAGGGGATATGCTGGCGACATACAGGTATGTGAGGGGATGTTACATGGAGATGGGTAGAGACCTGTTCTCCCCTGCAGAGGAAGGCAGGATGCACTCCAATGGAGCAAAGCTCAGGGAACCCAGGTTCCATTTGGATGCCAGGATGCACTTCCTAACAGTCAGGACCCCGAGGGTGTGGAATGGGCTTCCATGAGAGGTCGTTGAGGCCCCATCAGTGCGGGTGTTCAAAGATAGGCTGGAGATGCCCATGGTGGGCATGTTGTGAGTGGAGCTGGCTGGTGCCGGAGGTCAGACTAGATGGCCCAGGAGGCCCCTTCTGACTCGCTCTGTTACTATGTTTCTATGTTTCTATTTTTAAAAATTGAAGACTAGGAACATACAATGTCTTCATTTTACATGGGAAATAGCACAATGTAGACACCAGGAAGGAAGTTCTTCCACAACAAGGTTGCAGCCACAGAAAAAGCCACCTGCCTCATCTCATCTGCTGGGGACAGCTGGAGGAAGACCTCTAAAAATGAATTTCGGATCCTGGCAGGTATATATGGGATGAGATAATTATTACATTATCATTAGATTGCATTTAAATCTTGCCCTTTTTTCTCTTGCAAGGAACCTAAGGCTGTTTACATAGTTTCCTCACAACAACCAGCAGCCTGTGAGGTAGGTGAGGCTGAGGGTGAGTGACTGGCCCAAAGTCACCCACTAAACATCATGGCTGAGTAGAGGCTAGAATCTGGATCACCCAGGTTCTCTGTCCAACACCATAACCATTACAGCACACTATCTCTTGCACGCCCACCCACGTCTCGCTTCGCCTCCCCTCCCCTCACCGCATGCTCCACCCTTGCCTCAGCCTGTGCACCTGCACGCACCACCCCTGCCCCCTTGCCAGCCCGCGCACACCACTGGCACCACCTTTCTGGTCCGCACGCAGCACCAGCACCTTTCAACTGTTAAAAAGTTTGTGGACCCCTGCTCCAGAAGGAAAAGATATGTGCTGAGGTGGGCATAATTTTGGCCTAGAACTCCCTCACCATTATCCCTCACCATTGGCTGTGCTGGCTAGGGATGATGAGAATTGTAGGCCACAATATCTGGAGGGCCACAAGTGGCCCAAATGTGTGCAATGGTGCTAAATGAATGGGCTGCTCAAATGAGGATTTGTTGCTGCTTGGAGAAGATTGGGAGCAGAGAGGCAGAGGCAGTTTGGAGATTGAACTCTGCCTTGGGCCTGTTTCCATACCGTGGATTCTACTCCCACCCATGCCACAGAGAAACATAGAAATGAAAACAGCCATGGAGAGGGAGCGTATAATTTTGGGGGAAGGGGAAGCAAGCAGGGAAAGAGGTGAACTCTTCTCCAGTGCTTTGCAACCAGAAAATGACCTCTCCTGTAGCACCTTTTAATGCACAAAAAGGAGCATTCAGCTGCAGTTACACAGGTCTTCCTGCAGTTTGCCATTTTTTCCCCAAATAAACCCTAGAAAGAAGGACATCTTCCAATGGACCACAGGGCAATCAAAACTTGACAGAGCACAAAGGCACCAGAAGCAGAACTGGGATGGGAGAAGGAAAAGGGGACAAAATACATTCTAGAAGGGACCATCTGTGTTTTGCAAATTAGATCATTCCAAACAAAAGCACTGCTCTGAACAAAGGTAATGGCATGGAAGTGCTCCCCTGAATAGATGGGGTTTTCTATTCAGAATTCTCTGTTCAGCTTTTGGAATGAGCCAAAGGTGATACTCCTGCCGCTAAGGAACAATTTGGAGCCATTCTGAAGTGGGACAGAATCAAGAAAATCTAGGAGAGAGTCTGGAAAGACAACTGGACTGAAACATCTTGGGGTAAGAGTTATTCTTTTCAGGAATCCAGTGCAGAAAGAGGCTATCTGCTTTTACTATGAACTGCATGTTTGTTTGTTTTTAATAGAAACTTAGACATAGAAACATAGAAACAGCGAGTCAGAAGGAGTCTCCCAGACCATCAAGTCTGACCCCAGGCTCCAGCCAGCTCCGCTCATGACATGCCCACCATGTGCATGTCCAGCCTATCCTTGAATACCCTCACCAATGGGGCCTCAGGACCTCCCTTTTGAGCACCATTCACCTCTCCTGAACCCCTTTGCCTTCCAGTACCCTCTCCGAGGAAACTTTCCCCAGTCTGGCCTTCAATTGACAAAAGTTGGCCCTCAACATAATGATACAACAAATATCCAGTGCTCTGTCATCCAAAGGACACTGAACCCTACAGCATCCTCCCTGGAGCTTCTCACTCTTTGGAGAAGCAGGTGAGTAAATAACACTGGTGTGAGCACAGCAATATTGTTTTCTGGGAGAGAAACTGCAAACAGATCACACAAGCCTGAGTACAATGGATGACTGCTTCAAGCAGAAATCAGAGCAATCCAGTGCAGGTCCTTAGAGCAAGAGCTGAGAAGCCTGGAAGCCTCCCAAATGCAGCCTCTGGCATCTTCACGCAAGGAGGTGATGAGAGCTTTGCTTAATCTGCAGCTATGAGAGGTCAAAGCTGACCCAAAAGTCCAGCTGCATAGCACCCGGTTGGGGGGTGGCATTTTGGACCGTGGATTTCTGCTCTCAGTAGCTGAGATTTGAGATACTTTGTTTGTCCAGGGGGTTGTCTGCAGTGATGAGCATGAAAAGCTGGAGGAAGTGCCCTAGGAACTGGAAAGCTGTTGTCAGTGAAAACATAGGAGTTGAAGGAAGAGAAAATACAGCCCCACATTAGAGGCAAAGGGTGCCAGAAGATAACCAACTGGAAGCCTGGAGCCATAAATGAAGAAACATCCTTCATGACTCTATGAAGGACTCAGTTGGTGGGCTCATCTCCTCACATCTGGCAAACCCAGGGACTGGAGCAACTCAGAAATCTATAAGGGGACAAAACTGAGAAAGGTGTCTGGTCACTTCAGTATGAGCATCTGAGGTGACAGAGAGGAAGAGGAATTATTGCCAGTCAATCTGGCAGGGTAGAGGTGGCTATGTTGGTTCTCCAAAATTTACCCTCTGGTTAGGGATAGGCAGATTAATCAATTTCTATAAATTAATCCATGTCAGTTTTGCAGTTCCCATTTCACATTCAACTGTGTTTTGTTTTTTTAAACCTTCACAAAATTTGGATTTAAAACTCTAATTTCCCCCCAAAATTCTTATCCCTACCTGTGTTTTCTCTCAACATTTACATTTCTAAATGTATTTTATCGGAAATACCTTCTGGGCAAGGTGTTGGAGTGGGTGGTGGCAGGACAACTCCAAGCACTCTTGGATGAAACTGATTATCTGGACCCATTTCAGTCTGGCTTCAGACCCGGGTATGGTACTGAATCTGCCTTGTTCGCCCTGTACGATGACCTGTGCAGGGAGAGAGACATCCCTGTTGGTTCTCCTGGACCTCTCAGCGGCTTTCAATACCATCGACCATGGTATCCTCCTGGATAGGCTCGCAGGATTGGAAGTTGGAGGCACTGCTTTGCAGTGGTTCCACTCCTACGTCAATGGCCGATTCCAGAAGGTGGTGCTGGGGGACTATGGCTCTGTGCCATGGCAGCTATGCCATGGAGTACCGCAGGGGTCCATTTTGTCCCCCTTGCTATTTAACATCTACATGAAACCGCTGGGAGTGGTCATCAGGAGGTGTGGGCTGCAGAATCATCAGTACACTGATGATACCCAGCTCTACCTCTCGTTCTCTACCAATCCAGGTGAGGCAGTGGCTGTACTGAACCGGTGCCTGGCTGAGGTAATGGGCTGGATGAGGGCCAATAAACTGAAGCTCAATCCAGACAAGATGGAGGTCCTGTTGGTTGGTGGATCGGGATTCAGGGAAGGGGACCTGAACTTAGTCCTGAATGGGGTTGCACTCCCTCTTAGGGACAAGGTCCGCAGCTTGGGAGTGCTCCTCGACCCAGAGCTTTCACTGGAAGCTCAGGTGACAGTGGTGGCAAGGAGCGCTTTCTTTCAGCTTCGGCTGATCTATCAGCTGCATCCCTACCTGGAGAACGACTGCCTGGCAACAGTGACACACACATTGGTGATTTCCCAACTAGACTTCTGTAACATGCTCTACTTGGGGCTGCCCTTGAAGATGGTCTGGATACTTCAATTGGTTCAAAATAGAGCTGCCAGGCTGTTGACGGGGACTGAGCGTTATGTTCACATGACTCCAGTTCTCCGTCAGCTTCACTGGCTCCCTATTGAAGTCCGGGCCCAATTCAAGGTGTTGGTTATGACCTAGAAAGCCCTTAACGACTTGGGTCCTGGTTACCTGAATGAGCACTTACGTCCATATATGCCTGCCTGTCCCTTGAGATCAGTGGGAGAAGCCCTTCTCCGGGAACCCTCCGTGAAGGATATTAGGAGGGTAAGTACTCGGAGGAGGACTTTCTCTGCGGTGGCGCCCAGTCTATGGAATGCGCTCCCCAGAGAGGTCTGCCTGGCGCTGTTATTTGTTTTTCGGTGCCAGGCGAAGACCTTTTTATTCAAACATTATTTTAATTGTTAATATTATTTATTTATTTATTTTATTCTTGGCCAGGTCGACTCAAATTATATTGTTTTTATATTGTGTTTATTTATTTATTTATTTATTATTGTGAGTCACCCCGAGGCTTCGGCGAATGGGGCAGCATAGAAGACTCCTAAATAAATAAATAAAAAATAAAATAAGTCTCTACAAATATGATTTTAGTTTAGGTGAGAACTGCATTGCAAAATTTGAAGAAATACAATATCCAAAGCAAAATTGTGGACTGCATTCTACATGGGACAAAAAAGCCTATTCTGCAAAAGATTTAATTGACACAAATGTGATACAAAAATGACAATGTTCAAAAACCCAAACATATCAGCTTCTCTGAACATAGTCACAGAAATTATTGAAGGACAAGAAGTTATCATAGCATAGGGATTAACAGAGGGAGCTTGCCTTTAGCCTAACTCAAAAAAAACTAGAGGAAATTTTGGGAACTGGTGGCACTGACCTTAAAGCTGTCACTGTGAAGCAAAGAAACCTCAAAGAGAAAATAGAGAAGCAGTTTACAACTCATCAAGAGATCCAGTTCTATCTTCTGTGGCTTGGATTTGGTTAAAAGTGTCTTGTTTTAAATCACACTGTGTTAATTGGCCTATCCAGTTCCAGAGAGGAAGTGCACAGTGATCAATTGTTTTGGGAAAAGATACAATTGATAAGATAATTGCTACTTTCTTTACTTTTTACATTTCATTTCCATCTGACCTCATTGTTTACCCCCAACCATGAGCTGGATCCAGCATCTTCATTTTACCAATGGAAGGATACCACTGGTGGAATGGGACTTCCATGTCTTCTCCTTCCTCCTTTACATCTCCTCTGGAAGATTTCCCGAACCCTCTGGAGCAGAGTTAGAGGGCGCACAGGAGGTCTGAAGGGAGGAGATGACATGGAAGTCCCATTCCATCAGTGGTATCCATTGTCAGCAGACCAAAGATTCTGGATTTGTATATTAAACCTGCTGCTTAGAATAACACCATGTATCTGATGAAGTGGATTCTAGCCCACAAAAGCTAATGGCATAGTAAATATGTTAGACTTTTAATGCACCACAGAACTCACTGCTGCTGTAGGGAAAATAGTTTTTTCTTTAAAGAATGCAGCTCTAATGGCTCAGACAGAATCTTTAGTATCCTTGTTAATAAAACTCAATTTGTTTCAGAAAAAAATCCTTTAATAATAGATAAATGGGGAGGAAAGAAATTCTAGAAGGAAATTCTAACTTAAACATTTGTGAGCAGCAAGACAGAAAGTCTGTTTCGAACAAGTGTATACAGGAGATTGGTAGAACTGCATTAAAGACTAAATTCAGGTCTTTTGTTTTGCTAATGGTGAATACTGCATGTAATGGCCTGAAAGGGGACTGTTTTGTACAGACAAAAGGAAAAAAAAAAAGATTATTGGCTTTGGGACACTGATTGCAGTGACCTGAAGTGCTTGACTGGAAGAGAAGAGACGCTTTTGTAAATAGCTAACCCCAAATCTGCATGTATCATTTGTTTATGTTAACCCATTTTATCTACTTTTCCAGGAAGGGATGTGGTGAATGTCTCTATTGGGACTGGATCCATTTGAGAAGCGGTGCTAAGCACACTTTGAAACTAACATCTTTTAGGCAAATGGTATGCCAATAGTCCAGTGCAATTGGGTTGAGGGGAGGGAGGGAGATGAGATATTCTCCTCACAGCACTGGATCTTTCTCTGATCTCTACATTAAAATATTCACCAGAGCTTGGGGAACTGTACATCAGTCCAGCAAAGCACAAGGACGGACAAACATCTTGGAGGCCATCTGAACCAGTAAGGAAGCAGTCAGAATGGGACAAAGCTTGGAAATGCAAAATGACCAAAGCATCATAGAAACATAGAAACATAGAAACAGAGCGAGTCAGAAGGGGCCTCCCGGGCCATCTAGTCTGACCTCCGGCACCAGCCGGCACCGCTTATGACATGCCCACCATGTGCATGTCCAGCCTGTCTTCCAACACGCTCACCGATGGGGCCTCAACGACCTCCCGTGGAAGCCCATTCCACGCCCTCGGGTCCTAACTGTCAGGAAGTGCTTCCTGGCATCCAAATTGAACCTTGGCTCCCTGAGCTTTGCTCCATTGGAGCGCGTCCTGCCTTCCTCTGCAGGGGAGAACAGGCCTCTCCCCATCTCCATGTGACACCCCCTCACATACCTGTATGTTGCCAACATATCCCCTCTGAGTCTCCTCCAGGCTGAAGAGACCCAGTTCCCTCAGTCTCGCCTCATCTCCCATCCCCTGCAAACCAGCCACCATCCTTGTGGCCCTACGCTGCACTGACTCCAACCTGGCTATATCCTTTCTGTAATGAGGGGCCCAAAACTGAACACAATACTCCAGTTGTGGGCGCACCAGAGTCGTGTAGAGTGGTAGTAATACCTCTCTTGATCTAGAAGCCACACTTCTGGCTATGCAACCAAGGGTGGCATTTGCCCTCTTGACCACTGCATCACACTGCTGACTCATGTTTAGCCTGCGGTCAACCAGTACCCCAAGGTCCCTTTCACAAGTGCTGCTCTCCAGCCACTTGTCACCTAACCTGTACTTATGACAGCTATTCTTATGCCCCAAGTGCAAGACCTTGCACTTATCCACATTGAACGCCATCCTATTGACTCCTGCCCACTTCCATAGTCTGTCCAGATCCTTTTGGATCTGGTGTATCTGCTCCTCAGTTGTGGCCACTGCTCCAGTTTTAGTATCGTCTGCGAATTTGATCAGCAGACTGTTCACCCCTTCTTCCATGTTGTTAATGAAAAGATTAAACAGGATCGGCCCCAGGAAAGAGCCCTGGGGGACCCCGCTTGTCACTGGCTGCCATCCCGACGATTCTCCGCTAATGGTTACCTTCTGCTTTCGGTCAGTCATCCATGACCTAATCCACCAGACAGTGCTTCGGTGTATCCCAAAACTCCTCAGTTTCTCCACCAGGATATCATGGGGCACTTTGTCAAAGGCCTTGCTGAAATCCAGGTATACCACATCCACTGCATCCCCTCCATCTAGCCATCTCGAAACCTTGTTGTAGAATTCCACAAGGTTTGTCTGGCAGGACCTGTTTTTGCGGAAGCCGTGTTGTGTGGCTGTCAGCCTCCCTTCCCTATCTAGCATCACTAGATCTCTCTCTATTATGAGCCTTTCCATTGTTTTTCCTACAATGGACGTAAGGCTAACCGGTCTATAATTCCCCATGTCCTTCCTACTACCCTTTTTGAAAATTGGGACCACCAATGCCACCCTCCAGTCCTCTGGAACTTCACCCGTTCTCCACGAGGCCTCAAAAATGGAGGCCAGCGGGCGTGAGAGAACCCCTGCCAACTCTCTAAGTACTCTTGGGTGTAACCCATCAGGGCCTGGCACCTTTGTAATGTCCAATGCCCTGAGGAGCCCCTCGACTTCAAGGGGGGTGACTCTAATCTCTGCCCCTAAGTCCCCAGCCTCATCTAATCTCCTATAGGGATATCCCCCATCCTGCTTTGGGCAGAACACAGAGGCAAAATGGTCATTTAGCATCTGTGCCTGTTCCCTCATGTCAGTCACTGGATCACCTTACTCCTTATTTAGTGGTCCCACCTCTTGTCTCCCCTTCCTTTTCCTATTTACATGCTGAAAGAAGCCCTTTTTGTTGCTCTTGATATTCTTGGCAAGTCTCAGCTCATAATCAGCCTTAGCCTTGCGAAGAATCCTTCTGCAACGGGCCTCCTCCTCCCGGTATACCCTTTTGTCTATTTCCCCCAGTACCCATTTCCTATGGAGGCTCCTCTTTCGCCTAATCCCCCTAACCACCTCCTTTCACATCCATGGCGGCACTCTCCTCCGCCTCCCCACCTTACTGACTAGAGGTATCGTCAAGGCTTGCGCCTGCAAAACCTCCCTTTTGAGTGCCATCCACCCCTCCTCAACTCGCTTACCTTCCAGTAACCTATCCCAGGAGACTTTCCCCAGCCTGGCCTTCAGTTGGCCAAAGTTGGCCCTCTTGAAGTCCCAGCTTCTAGTGCTCGCCCTGCTGCACGGCCCCAGTCCCCGGATCTCAAAGCAAAGGATGCAGTGATCACTCACATCCAGAGCTCCCCTAATCTGTACTTCATCCATCAGCTCCTCCCTATTGGTCAAGACCAAGTCCAGGATGTTTCCCCCCCTCCTTGCCTCTCGGACCCTCTGTGTGGAAAAACCCACCCTCTATAGCTTCTAGGAAGCGACGTGACCTGGCTGTCACCACCGAGTGAGTCTCCCAAGTAATATCCGGGAGATTGAAATCCCCCATAATTACTGTGTCTCTCCCCCGAGATATCCTTAGAATCTGGCCTGTCAGGACATCATCCAGGGTCTCAAGTTGACCTGGAGGGCGATAACATACCCCCACTGTCAGGTCTCTTTCCCTGTCAAAACCCCTAAGTTTCACCCAGACTGCCTCTACTGAATCCCCATCTGTGCTGCATTCTATCTCACTGCATCCTATCCCTTCCCTGACGTATAAAGCCACACCCCCACCTATCTTTCCCTTCCTGTCCTTTCTAAAAAGGTGATACCCCTCTAGACTTGCCTTTCATCCCACCAAGTTTCTGTGATTCCCACCAGGTCATACCCTCCTATTCCCAGGAGAGTTTCAAGCCCTTCCTGCTTATTACCCATTCTCCTAGCATTGGTGTACATGCACCTCAACTCCTTACATGCACCTCAACTCCTTAAGGCAACAGTTGTTCTGGGACCCAGTTCAGGATGAGTGGCAGGCTGCCTCCTGAAGAAATCTATCCTGCTCTTGTCAGTGTCTTTGTCAAATTTAATCCTCCACTTTAATGCTTCCCTTCCTAGCAAACATCTTTTTTAAAAGGCTGCTTCATATTCTGCTGAAGTTATAATGCCTGCTTATAAAAGTCTTTCTCTCATAGAAACATAGAAACAGAGCGAGTCAGAAGGGGTCTCCTGGGCCATCTAGTCTGACCTCCGGCACCAGCTGGCTCCACTCACGACATGCCCACCATGTGGATGTCCAGCCTATTCTTGAACACCCTCACCGATGCGGCGTCAACAACCTCTCGTGGAAGCCCATTCCACACCCTCGGGGTCCTGACTGTCAGGAAGCGCTTCCTGGCATCAAAATGGAACCTGGGTTCCCTGAGCTTTGCTCCATTGGAGTGCGTCCTGCCTCTCCTCTGCAGGGGAGAACAGGTCTCTACCCATCTGCATGTGACACCCCCTCACATACTTGTATGTCACCAACATATCCCCTCTGAGTCTCCTCTTTTCCAAGCTGAAGAGACCCAGTTCCCTCTCCTGCAACTGCCAGCTGCTTTCAGCTCCCTCCCCCCATCCCTTCATGATTGTCACTCTCTTCACTGGTCTGTTGCTGTCATATGTACATTTATTTATTTGCATTTTTATAGACTGTCAAAATAGCCACATGGCTCTCCAGATAGTTTACACTGGCTTTCTGGACAGTTTACACTGTGTACACGTACGTTAGGGAGCAGTGAGCATGAAATATAGGTAAATTTCAAGGCATATCAGGAACCAAATGGGTAAAAAAAAGCTAATTTCAAACCTGACAAGAGAGGATTTGGAAACAGTTGAATTTCATGACACAGCAGTAAAATCTCAAGGTGGAGCAGTAAAACTGAGCAGGAAATTACACAGAATTTCTAGCAACAGACACTCACTGCAGCATACAGGAACAAAATCAAAAGTAAAAGCAAAGAGGCAAATTCACTCAGAAGGCTCTTGGGTGCCCTTTCTTTAAGATTTCTATGGGGGAAATTCCATGCTGAAGTGGAGGGGATCGAGATGGGATGAATGAGAATGGAGCCAGCGCTAGCTAGATTGCAATAGGAGCTCTTACTGCTGTGGCTAGCTCTCTAGCAATTTCCAACAACCCACAACAAAATCATCCTGTTGAGTTCAGATATCGCAACAAGCCACCCTAAACAACTGTACTACATGTCAAGGGTTCTAAGGGTGGCTTGACTGAAAAGCAATTTGCAAACAAAAAATGCTTAGATGTCATGCTAAGCAATCCTGCAGTCACCCATAGTAACAACCTACCATAGCTTAGCATGATGTGTGAATTAAGCCTTTTGCCATGTTTGAGTGAGTGGAGAAACCATCCCTCCACACCTTCTGTGTGCTGCTCAAGAACCCCCTCCTTTCCAGGTGGCGCACGGGTTATCCCGCTGTCTGAACCTGGCAAGGCTGGCCTGAGGAGGTGGCTTCCAAACTGTCCTAGAAGCCTGGAACAGGCCTGGGCTGTGGGATGGCTTAGAATCCACCACTGCCACCCACCTTGCTGGGTTCAGTTGACATGGCCATCCGCACATGACGCAGGTAATTATGGAAATAAGATGGCAAGTGCAATTTGTGGGCAGGAGAAAGTGGCCACTGCAGTTTCTTTTCCTTCCCCCACTGTGCAAGCCCTGTCTTTGTGTAGCTACATAGGCAGACATGAATGTCCTGATATGAATCTGAAATATGTTTCTTTTAGTAAAAACGAGAGTAATGCACTTAAGTTGCGATTCTTCAGTGATTTCTCTTCTTCCTTCACTCAATACCAGCCTTCCTTAAGCATCGCCCTGTTAAAAGGGATTCCACTAACCCTTTTCAAGCTATGCAGACTATATAGCAAAGCCTGTTTCACATTAGTTAAAACTCAGGGATATCAGAAAAAGACAAGAGTGGCATACAGATTAAACCTCTAGTACAGAACAGGGGAACTGCTGCACCCATACCTCTCTGTTGCAACTTGTCTTCAACTGTTATTGACATCTGTCACTATCAATGTCACTGGTGATTGGAATTGTATCAGAAATGTCCTCTCCACCAGGTAGGGAAAGGCTGGAATTAAGACCAGAGCCTCTTGGTTAGCCTACCTCAACTAACAGCTCTAAAAGGGTGCTTACGTGAACTGTTCTAACTGCTGCTTACAAACTAGGAGATGAAGCCAAGATCTGATCCCAGTCTCACCCTGGTCTCAATTTAAGCCACATTGTCCCAGATGACACACAGCAGCAACTGTGGCTGAACAAACCAGGACAGGAATTTTGGCATCAGGTGTACAAGACATGAAGTAAGGAGGATCACCTGGCAGGAAGCATATTCTACTTGGCCAAACCAATCAACAGTGAACCACCTAGTGAGCTTCATGGCTGAGCAGGAATCTGTAGTCAGGTCTTCACAGCCAAAAAGCTAAAGAAGCTGGTAGGACAAATGCACAGCTGCTATCAGGAACGCCTGCCGCAGATACACTTGTCTCCCCTGCATCGCCTCTCTAGCACAACTTGACCCATGTTAATAAATAACATGCTTATAAAATAAGACCTTGCTGTTTTCCCAAGATTTGGGGTTTCACGTGGTATTTTTAGTGTTTGCTTGGACTGCTGAGTTCTATGAGGGGAAGGGTTTTCTGTTGAATTGTTTGTATTGCTGTACTTTGTCCTTTAAGAATGTTAGAAATATTTAAATAATCAATCCATTCATGTATATCCTCCTCATCAGCCATTGGCAGGGATAAGGAATCATAGAACGTTTCAGTGTCACAGAATGAAGTAATTGTACTACACATTATGGGGGAAAGGAGGAACTCCAAGTGTAGCAAAACATCTGGTTTGTCTCCCAGTCCCGAGACTCTGTCCATCATGCCACTTTAGTTCTGTGAACAGTAATATATATTCCTCTAGGCTCTGCCATCTTTTTTAATGCCCTCTTAGTACATTTTCCCATATCTGTACTTTGTTCCTTCTTCTAGGGTAAAAACAGGGCTGGTTCTACCATGAGGCTGAATGAAGCACCCACCTCAGGCAACAGATCTGGGATGTCATTAAAAGACAGCAAATGATTGGCTTTGTTATTATCGTATTTCCCCTGTCAGGGATGGCAAGAGGCACTTACAGAATTTAACGTCTTGTGTACCAAAATGATGAGGCTGGCTTTCAATATTATTTATCTTGATTAGGGTGAGAGGTACCCTTTTCTGCTCTGTCTCAGGCAGCAAACTGTCATGGGCCCTAGGTCCAAGGAATGGAGGACTAAGTGCTATGGTCACAGCTATATTACATGTCTCCAAAAAGGTCTACAGACTCTGGTGATTTCATGTAGAAATTAAGGACCTGATGACTCCTATTTGGCTGACACAGACATGTCATAGCAGTGGGAGGCAAATCTTAGGTTTGGTTCACTTACTCCCAATCAAGAGCTACAGTTCAAGCCATGCAAATCATGTTTTTTCCTTGGCTGCAGGGGGGGCGGGGGCAGGGTTGTGGCTAGGAGTGTTTTCCAACTGCTTCTGACTGAATTCCTAGAATAAACAAGACATCAAAATTTTTGCTTCCATCTTCTCTTTTTCCACTGCAGACAAACTAGACTGGAAAAAATTTGTCTAGAAGCTCAAGGCTCTGAGAGATTCCCCTGGAATCAGAGCTAGCACACAAACACCCCTATTCCCCTCTTCATTAGCCCTTTAGTTTGGCTCCATTGTGCCTAATCAGTCTAAAAATCAGAAGTAAAGGCCTAAAATGAAAAATGTACTCAGCTACCAAGTCAGATGATGTGGAATGGCAAGAAGAGACTAATTTGGCTTTCCTGGATCCCCAAGTTTAATTTTTCTGAGATTTCCTATAATGTAAGGATAGAAGAAGAACCATGTTGGAAGAAGAATGGTCCATTTAATGTGTTTCCAATTGTAGCCAAGCAGATGCCATTGGAAAGCCCACAAGCAGGAAGGTTTCCCAGCAGCCCTGTTCTCCAAAAACTAATATTCTGAATGTTATCCTCCATGAATTTATCCAATCCTCTATTAAAACCTTTCAAGTTGGTGGCTTCATCTTCAGTAGTGATACTGGATTCTATGTTATTGAAAAAGAACTTAATTTTGTCTGTCCCAAATCTTTCAACAATCAGCTTAATCTGATGACTTCAGGTTCTCATATTTGATTAACAGGTTGATGAAGTTATGTCAGAACTACATGTTACACATGACATAGAGCTGCTGCTGAAATGGCATCTTTGTGCAGTGGAACTTACCCACTGTTCTGATATTATCTTGCCTTTCTCTCCCCATGGTTGGTTGGCATGGGCAAGGAAATATTCGACACAATGACAAAATGGAGGGGTGGGTATGTGATTCTGTGTGTCCATGATAGAGAGGGTAGAACGTGGCTATTTTCAATGGTAGTCTCATGATGTATTAATGTGTAGTTCTGCACTTAGCAGACAAAATTTACTGCTAATAATTTTCTCAGTCCTAAGTCCCAATAAATCCAGTTGGGCTTCTTGCCAGGAAAGTGTACTTGAGATTACAAACTAAAAGTTCTGAATCTGCTGCAGGAAAAAGCCACATATCTGGCACTGTAAATCCAATATATTTGCTAAAATATTCCAAGAATTGTAACAGGGTTGCAACATTTTTAGAATATGGCTATGTTCTGATTACTAAGATCAGATATGAAGGAGCTTTTATTCACACATGTAGCTCCTTCACAGCAGGAGCAAATAAACTAGAAAAGGACAACCCAGCATATTAAATCAACGTCAAACATGACTTAGTATCTTAGCTTGTTCCAATGCTAATCACCATAACTTCTTAATGCAAGCTTCCAGCAGCCTCAACATTGCCAATGGTCAGGGATGGTGGGAGTTGTAGTCTGATAGCATATAGAATACCACTCCTGAATGCTGGAAGGAGAAAGAAGGAATCCTGATCCAAACCAAATGAGACTATCAGCTAAATATTTCTAAATATTTTTCACAAAATTTATCCTATTCCATTTTGAAGCTTAGTCTACCTAAAGGAGCTTGCCTTGACAACTAAGCTGCTAGTGTATCTAAAAGAAACAGGTTTTTTTGTTTTTGTGCTGAAGACAGTTGCTCTTGGATAGTTATGCACAAAAATAATTTTCCAAGAAACACCCTTCAGTTCCATGGGGATATGGATGGAGTAGGCAGAGAATTAGAATAAACTCAGATTTGGTATGTGATCAAATCAGTGCTGATTTGCAATCATTATAATAAAGTTAGATTCAGATTAAGAGTTGCCAGAAGCCATAGAAACATAGAAACATAGAAACAGAGCGAGTCAGAAGGGGCCTCCTGGGCCATCTAGTCTGACCTCCGGCACCAGCCGGCTCCGCTCATGACATGCCCACCATGTGCATGTCCAGCCTATCTTTGAACACCCTCACCGATGGGGCCTCAACGACCTCCCGTGGAAGCCCATTCCACGCCCTCGGGGTCTTAACTGTCAGGAAGTGCTTCCTGGCATCCAAATTGAACCTTGGCTCCCTGAGCTTTGCTCCATTGGAGCGCGTCCTGCCTTCCTCTGCAGGGGAGAACAGGCCTCTCCCCATCTCCATGTGACACCCCCTCACATACCTGTATGTTGCCAACATATCCCCTCTGAGTCTCCTCTTCTCCAGGCTGAAGAGACCCAGTTCCCTCAGTCTCGCCTCATACCCCATCCCCTGCAAACCAGCCACCATCCTTGTGGCCCTACGCTGCACTGACTCCAACCTGGTTATATCCTTTCTGTAATGAGGGGCCCAAAACTGAACACAATACTCCAGTTGCGGGCGCACCAGAGTCATGTAGAGTGGAAGTAATACCTCTCTTGATCTAGAAGCCACACTTCTGGCTATGCAACCAAGGGTGGCATTCGCCCTCTTGACCACCGCATCACACTGCTGACTCATGTTTAGCCTGCGGTCAACCAGTACCCCGAGGTCCCTTTCACAAGTGCTGCTCTCCAGCCACTTGTCCCCTAACCTGTACTTATGACAGCTATTCCTATGCCCCAAGTGCAAGACCTTGCACTTCTCCACATTGAACGCCATCCTGTTGTCTCCTGCCCACTTCCATAGTCTGTCCAGATCCTTTTGGATCTGGAGTACCTGCTTCTCAGTTGTGGCCACTGCTCCAGTTTTAGTGTCGTCTGCGAATTTGATCAGCAGACTGTTCACCCCTTCTTCCATGTCGTTAATGAAAAGATTAAACAGGATCGGCCCCAGGACAGAGCCCTGGGGGACCCCGCTTGTCACTGGCTGCCATCCCGACGATTCCCCGCTAATGGTTACCTTCTGCTTTCGGTCAGTCAGCCATGCCCTAATCCACCGGACAGTGCTTTGGTGTATCCCAAAACTCCTCAGTTTCTCCACCAGGATATCATGGGGCACTTTGTCAAAGGCCTTGCTGAAATCTCAAAGGCCTTGCTGAAATCAAGCCATTATTTTAAACAAACAAACGAACGAACGAATGAATGAATGAATATGCAATTTCTGGAAAGAAACAGCACCCCTACTAAGTAAAGAGCTGCCAGTAATGTTCAGTGACCCCATCGTTTTATTTTATTTTTTATTTACTTGTTTTAGTCACCCTCCATCCCTCCACTATATTTGCAAAAACTTGTTACTTTAACCTTTGATTTCTAAAGGACAATTTTTCCTCCCATAACTGCCACCGACACTATCAAGTTCTTATGACAGCTTTGGTACTTCAAAATAAACACAATTGTGCAGGACAATTACTCCTTTTGTCCCAGTCATAGTCCTGGGTTCCCCATGCTTTCTTGAAAACAGATTCATGCCCACATGACCATATTACCAAATAATCTAGGCATAGATAAAACTCTTCTGAAATAACAGTAGTTTTTCATAAACTATAAGCAGAAAATAGATCTTCAATTGTGAAATGCAGGATTATTTGGGCATAAGATTTTCTTCACTACTTGGCTTGCATGTCAATCAAAGTAAGGCTCATAGCTATAATGTCCCAAAACCCACTTATTAAAATCATTTCAAAAAAGCACTAGTGTTGAATTCAAGTATACTGAATTTTAGGTATACCATCCCCTAATACCCAGGCTAATAGTCTAATACCCAGGCTACCGTCTTCTTCTTTTCTCTTGCTTAGGACTGTTGTTAGGACTGTTGGAGGCCTGTGTTAAGAGTCCTGCCAGGGAGCTGCATAAGAACCCAGTTAATAAAACCAGTGCATATGTGGAACCTGAATTCTGTGATCGAGATTGACTAGATAATACAGCACTGATAACATGGTCTTTAGGCTTCTTAGTCCATGGAATAGTCCATCTATTTTGGCCTTCCCAGTGCACTGTTTTTTAATTCTGCATTTCTCAGAATCTCTGACCATTGGCCAAGTTGCCTGGGGCAGAAGGAAGTCAATTCAACACATTTGGAAGACACTACATTGAGAAATTCTTACTGTTTTGCATTTCAGCAAATTGTCCCTACTTTGAAGAGCAAAAGGAAGCCAGTATGACCCCTCCTTAAAGCTAAAATGTCTCCCCTTGGAAACAAAATCGTATCTTTAAGCCTTCAAGTTTCTGAGTCAGACAAAATGGGGCAAGTCATGAATGACATCATGCACCATTGCTGAGTAACCAACATCTTTCTACTATACAACCAAATTATTAACATTTACATTCAAGATCCCACACTGGGGAAGTGGCCAGAATATACAACTTGGGTGAATGGAAAAAATATTAAATTGAGGAAAGGGCATATACATGCATATCTCAGTGCTTTGTGTGCTCCCTGGTTGAGATGTGGAACTATGAAATGATAGCAACCATGCAAACTCAGGAACATCATACAATACAGGGAATCAAAGAAATCCATAAAGTTAAATAGGATCATAAAATCAGCAGTTTAACCACTGTGCCACACTGGCTGGTTAAGCATGCGATAATTACACACTACGTAAAGAAATACAGTGGATTCTCTGCTAACTGGAACTCAAGCAACTGGCACTCTCAAGCAACTGGCAAAAAAAAAAAAAATCAAAGAAATAATACTTTAAATAAAAATTAAAATAAAATCAATTTCTAGCAGAAATGTAAGTTTAATCTTAGCCACTGCAGGATGTAGTATGATTTGAGCTGCTCCCTTCTTTCATAGTCTGATGCAGATGGCATTAAAAAAAAACCCAAACTGAAACAAAGAAGGTGCACTGGGAACAAAAAAGCAAGGCAAGACTGAACAAAACAAACCCAAAGGAAATGAAATTCAGTCAGGATCAATAGGTGCAGACACAGCCTCTGGCCACTGTGCCAAGAGCAACTCACTTCATTTTGTGTATGTGGAGCAGAGGGCCACAATCAGGAGTGCAAAAACTCTAGCTGGGAAAGGGTTACAGTGCTACATCTTTGCTTCACCTCTGTTTGAAATCCCCCTCAGGGCAGCGATGCCAGAAGAGGAAACATCCTTGTTCCAGGCCGAAACGCCAGTCCATCCAGACTCCTCAGGATTGTCTGCGAGATCAGCAGAAGCTCTCCAGAGTTTCAGTCCAGGGCCTGGACCATCCCTGGCGATGCAAGGGATCAAGCCTGGGGCTTTTGGCAAATGTTCCACACATGCATGCCAAGCAAAAGAACTGCATCACTCTGTGCTGATCTGTATGTCTCAACACACATTGAGGAACAATCCACAGCAAAAGGGGGACGCTGTAATAACAGAATCTGGGCTGAACTGTGTGCAAGGCTTCTTGTAACCAGCAACCCGCAGCATGACCTGACTAAATAGAGGGCTCCCATTTGAACTCCCCAGGGTCTAACAGATGCGGAGTGACCAGAAGCTTCCATGGGCCACCTTTTCCTCATGGGCCAGTAGCTGCTCATCTCTACATTCACCAGGGCTGGCCCTATCTTCATTCATTTGATGATAAATAAATACATTTGTTATTTTTATGCATCCAATATACATCCAATAAAATATCACAGCAATAACTCATAAATAGCATCCTCATCATCATACAGAATTAAAGATTAAAGAGATGACAATTTACAGCAGAGATAGTTGAGGTTGGGAGAAAGGTGCGCTTATCCCCTTTCCCACCTGATTCTCAGCTCCAAACGGTTCTTCCTTGGGCCTGCATCACCCTTTGGGTTGCTGCCGCAGCCTCTCTTGGATTTCATTTGTGCATCTCTTTGCAGTGCCACACTGTTACAGGTCTCAAGTAACTAGAGGGACTATTATCCTTCCTATCATCCCTTCATAAAAGCCTCCCCCATGTCCTGCAGCCTCTCCAGAGACTTCTACCCCTCGTTCCTAAGGATTTGGCGCCTGTGGGTTTGTTGCAGTGCTTTCTTTTTACTTAAATCAATCTTGTAGAGCTGTACTCATGCCCAGCTTGCTGCCCTTGCTCGGGCCAAAAAAAATCCCCTCAAATCAGATTTTAACCTCAAAAAATGCAAAGAACGTCCTCTGAACTGGACACAGCAACCAAGAGGAGAGGAAGAGAAAGGATGGGGCTTTTAGTCAAAAAGGCAGGGAGGGAATGGAACACTCAGCTCAGGAAAGGAAGCAAAAATGAGGTTTTTGGAATGAAAGATTTGGTCTGGCAATCTGTTTGGTTGATGATGGGGGGGCACTGCTTGCCCATGGTCATCAGGTGGGTTTGTGGCTGAAATAACGTTTGACCAGGGTCTTCCAGGATTGCTATGAACATTTTTTACCCCCAAATCAGGGTTGCTTCTGTACTAGCACAGTAGTTTGGGATTACCACCATGATTCATTCATTTTCCCTTCTGTATAAAACAGATACTCCTGATTTCTGTTGGACCTGATGGCCTTCCAGCTCTACTATTCTATATATATTTTTAAAATGTCTTTATTCTATAATCAGATTCCTAGGATGGTTTCTAAAAATAAAAAATAATGTGTAAATATGAAAAACCAATAAACTAAAAATGGTTAGTTTTTTATGATTTTCTTTTTATCATAAAAAGCAGCATAAAGACACCTGGCAAGAATAAATTAGCATCCAAAAAAATCACTGGTAAATAAAACAGGCACTTGCTTTGTTTCAACTTCAAGATTCACTCATTGAAAACAAGCACACTATTAAGAGTACCTCATGGTTTATCCTAAGTGCAAACGGATATCTTGCAAAGCACCACTTTATATATGCTATTGGGTCTGATTTAACATTTAATGTTGCACTTGACATAATGATGAAATAGCTCTGCAGCAGCTGCATTTTTCTACTCAAAATTTCCCTATGATCATGATGCGCTCTATTTTACAAGTAGACTTGAGGCTGACACTGATCAAGAAGGCAATCAATGGCTACTATACTTAATCACCCTATGCAGCCTCCAGTACTGAAGGTAGTATGCATTGGTACACCAGTTGCTGGGGAACACGGACAGGAGGAGCAGCTGTGGTGGGTGAGGGGGCGGTCACAATATAAATAAAACGCTAGACTAGATGGACCTTTGGTCTGATCCATCATGGCTCTTCTTCCGTTCTTAGACCACATATGGCACCAAGGGAAACTGAACAGGGCTCTGTCAGATAAACAAGTTGATAACCACTGGGGTATACTGGCTTTTGGCACCTTTGGAATATTATGAAATTCCATGCATGCACATCCCTCCAGTATAACTTTTCATATGTCCTGCTTAGGGGTATATGCTTAGTTCCAATATTCTCTGCATTGCTTTTCCCATCCACCTTCATGCAAATAAACCCACCCGCTGTGTTGTATCTGCTCACTGCCACCTCCCCAAAGACTTCAACCCTTTCTCTGGAATAAATGGAGTCACAGCACCCAGAATCTTAGAACCCTGCTCTTTCCCTCCAGTAATCTCAGTGGCCTTGTGAGTCACACTTGCCGGGTGGGGGACTCCTATAAGCCTATTACCAATTACATAACCTTCATGATTTCACTGATGAACAGACAAGCAGTTTCATGAGCTTATAAGCCTTCATTCTCACTCCAAAGATCACTGCCCAAAGATCACTGCCTATTCTCCTCTTACTGTTCATCTACTTTGCAATATATATTTAGTAGCAATTTCTGTGCAATTCTATTCAAAAGTAAGCACTATTGAGTTAAATTGAACACTCTTCCAGGAAACAAAACTGTGGCCTTAAAATATTTTCCCTTTCCAATCGAAGAAGTTCACAGTAGCTTGCAAAATGTTTAAATCCAAGATTTAAAAACAAGAAAAAAAAACCTAAGAAGATTGGCCTCCACCTCTGCTCTCGTTTAGGCAGACAGTCGAAACATGTTTATTCTGCCAAGCTTTGGGTTCTTGGATTTATTTTATTTGTTTTAAATGGTCTTCCTTTTTTTTTAAAGTAACAATATTTTAAATTGCTGTACATGACTTTTAGGGACCTCCTTTAAGGACAAAAGGTAATAGAGAAATTATCTTAAATTAAAATAGAAATGTTTTATAGAAAATAAACACAGCCATCAGGCTTAGCAGCCACTGGTAGCTTCATCCTCCATGAATTTGTCCAATCTCCTTTTAATTCCATTCATCACTGCATCCTGTGGTAGCAACTTCCACAGCTTAACTATGAAGAGTGAAGACATTCATCCTTTTCTCGGACCTGCTTCTCCCACCAAGCATCATCATCAAATCACCCTAGTAATTCTGGATTCTCCTAATGTGAGGGAGAAAAATGCCTCTCTATCCACTTTCTTGATACCATTTTGTACCAGGTCTCCCTTTACAGGCTCTTTTTTGAACCTACTCAGTCCAAGACTAAGATAAACTAAACAGTCCCTCCCACATTTGAAGTAGGAGTAGAAATGGAGGCTACTTCCGTTGCTCTGTGGCAAGATGCTCCATGACAGCAACCTGCAGTAAGAAAGCCCTGTCTTTTTTAATAGGGGGTTTTTTTCCAAGAAGCAACTGCAGCTGCTGCCCCATTCTTTGTGCCCCTTTAAAATTGTTCAAAAGTGCAAGCTAATCTGAAATGCCTCATCCACTTTCTGGGGCTCCTGAAATCTTCCAACTCAACCCTTAAAATTACCTGTGGTTGTAGTAAAGAAAGAAAGAAGCTTACTCCATACCCTCTAAGAGAAATCAATGTAAGTAATCAAGATACTGTAGCTTGTGGAGGGCACACCACAGACACACAGAAAGTCACAACAGGCTCCATTGCTGACAGCCACCAATTCTACTTCTGAATGTGGGAGAACCTGGCTTCCAGATGAAGCCTTTACAGTACCATTGTTCAGCCTCACTCACAGAATTCTGCAGGGAGCCCAGACTATATTGTCATCAATCAATAACTCTCCCACACTTCCCCCACTACTACTTACAAGATAGAAAATTTCTGAAGGAAGGAAGGAAGGAAGGAAGGAAGGAAGGAAGGAAGGAAGGAAGGAAGGACAGAATAGCTGAACAATGCTTTCTGAGTGGAAGAGCCAGGAGGTCTCCAGCCAGAAGCATTCATGGCCTCCTTGTGCAGGCAGACTCATAAGGGAGAAGACAGACCTTTGAATATCCTGCTCCCAACATTGTTAGGGGTTTAGTGATGAAAAGCAGCTGCGAAATAAGCTAGTAACTTTCAGCACAAGCAATTCTCCATTCTACCATAATGCACACCTGTCAACAGGCAGATGTGGTTTCCAAATGGTTCTCACAGACAGCCTGATGTATACCGCATTGCCTAAGGATTGGAAGCTTTTGGTCTTCCAGATGTTTTGTCCTACACCTCCCATCTTAACTCACCCACTGGCTATGCTGGCTTGGGCTGATGGATTTGTCACCATTGTTTTCATCAGGAGGAAAACAAGTGGCCCATCCTTGCAGTAGTCCAAGCTGGATATTCCCAAGCCATGGATGAGAGTGGTGGCTTCATATTTTTGTAGCACAGGCTGCAGCTAAGATACCAAACAAAAGTAGTGAAATGGAGCTTTGAGCCATGGATGCCATGGGCATCTACAGTTAAATCGTAATCAAAAAGCATCCTCAAGGTTTGGTAAGCATCTTTAATAAGTAACACTGCAATCTCATCTAGAACATGAGATACAATCTCCATGGTCAATCAGAAAGTGCCTTGGTATTAAATTTCATGTTACTAGCTCTTATTCAGTTCATCACTGATTACAGGGACCTGGTTCAGGGACATCCACTACAACATCTGGGTTAGAAGTAAAGGAAAATAGCAGAAGGTCATCAGGACCCTGATGGGATGGTAACCCCTCACTCCAAATCCCCGGATGACCTCCCCACAGTAGTTCAGTGTAGATGTTAAACTGCACAGTCTACCAGAGAGAATACTGTGGGACCCATTCAAGAAAAGTCATAAGGTAGAGCAACAGTTTCTGATTATTACAGCCCAATAATGTCCTCTTAACTAAGAAAAGAACCACCAAAGCACGACACATCTAAGCCACATTCTAGACTAGTGATCCAGAAGAATGCCTTGATCAACCACACTGAAAGCCAACAACAAAGTCCAAGAGAATTAGTAAAGTCCCATTTGAGTCTCCTCCCAGTTGAGGTCATCCACCAGAGCAACCAAGATTCTTTCACTCCTCAAACTGAAACCTATCAGAAGACCATACAAAGCAATTTGCTCTAACAAAATCTCTCCAGAAACAGGGACAATAATTTACCTAGCACAGGGTCTGAGAAACAGACTATTAAACAGGAGCAGTTGGAGGTTATGCAATAAGGTGCTGCCACCATACTCAACCTGCTGCTGTGCTAGACTACAGCTCCCATCATGTCCTTGCTGGGGATTATGGGACTTGTGTAATACACACCATTTGGATCATGCCACGTGGGGGAAGCATGCAATAAGGCTTGTAAAATTGGACACCCAGCACTTCTGCTAGCGGCCCATACCAGTTGGAACAACATTGGCTATACAGTTATGTTTCCAGCAACCTCCTCATCATATAACCCTTAAATAGCTAAAATGCGTAGTTGGAGTATTTTTATTAGAACCAACCAAAATTACTAAGGGCATTGCCAAACTGTAGATGATGAAGCTAATGCTTTCTCATGGATTAGCATGGCTACCTTTGTTTCTGTTGTTTTTTAAATTTACCATAGTTACCAATTCCCAGGTTCTCTCTAGATCACAATATTGGGATTCTCTTCAGGATGGACAAGGCAGGTAGCAGCTCTGAGCACATTTATGGAAGAACAGGGGAAAGCAGCTGTGAGCACAAAGCCAACTAATCTAGATGAAGCAGGAATAATTAGGGTCCCTGTACCATTTTTTCCCTACAAGTGCCATTTTTCCCAGTTGCATGAAAAGCACTATCTTTGCAAATAACTTTCTGTACCATTAGACACCTGTCCATGAAAGCTTATTGTGCTACAGTAAAATTGTGAGTCTTGAAGGTGCCACAAGGCACTGAGGCTTTTGTACACAGAAGAACAAGAAGCCCCTGTCCTCCACCCACTTCTTTGACCTTGCAAACCACTAACCAGAATTTGGCCACATGGAGGCCAATGCACTCCACAAAGAGGACTGCAGGTCCAGTGAGCTTTAGACTCACCCAAGCAAGCCAGTGAGCTGTACACTCATACATCACCTGGGCCCAGTTCCTGGCATTGCTGCTCATTCACATCCTTTTTGCGAGGAAACCTACTTCTGCTTTCCTCCAAGGTGGAAGGTCTGGACAAGCTTGGAGGAAACAACAGGTAACTGAGGCCTCTGGTATTCCATGTGGTTTATGAACATCCAATGCACCTGCCCTTCCTTTTGTCAGGGCCTTGCTGCTTGCAAAGGCCTGAGGGACAAGTGTGATTGCCCATTAGCGATTGGCTGGATTAGTCTGTGCAAAATGAGACATGCTCTGAAAAAGTGGGATTATAGGGGTACTGTTAGGCAAATTTGGACTCTGGGATCAATACAAATGCTGAGCAGACTGAGCAGATTGGGGAGGCATGAGAAAGGATGTGTGCCACTCTCCCCTCCAGTTTAAAAGGCTAATTGCCTTCCTACTATACTTCCTATTAGTCTGAATGAGTCCTAAGGTCTCCTAATAACTGTAAGGCCACTGAGGTCAAAGGAAAGAAGCAACTTTGAACTAAGGTAGATGGTGGCAACTGGGACAGCTCTACAGATCTACGGCTAATGCCTAGGTGAGTAACCAAGTAACACTGCATGGATGGCAGGGTGCTGGAGTGTTTGAGTATTGATTATATAATTTTGGAGTGGGGAGCAACTCTCAAACACTCTACCTATTCCTGCTTCCCAGGCCTACCTGTTCCTTGTAAAGCACTGCTGCAGAAGTTTAGAGTTGGGAGGGACCCTCAAGGCCATCTAGTCCAACCCCTGCTCAGTGCAGGCATCTTGCAACTACAAAATTCCTTACAGATACTGTTCAGCCGCCACTTAACTAACTCCAGCACAGGATGGTCCACCACTTCCCACAGCAGTCTGTCCCAGTGTCAAACTACTACTACAATTAGGAAGTTTCCTCTAATGTTAAACATTTGCAATTTCCATCTATTAGTTCTAGTCTGGCCTTTGACAGCAGCTGAAACAAAAATAATCTGGTACATGTTTTACATGACAGCCCTTCAAAAATGTCAGAGGAGTTACGTCCCCCTTACTCTTTTAACTGTTTCCTTAGGGCTTGGTGTCCAATCAGATCCCCAACCACAAGGGTTGCCCTCTGAACATGTTCCAATTGCCAATATCTTTCATGAAGTGTGGTGCCTGGAACTGAACACAATACTCCAGATGCAGCCTGATCAGCACAGGACTGAGCCCTTCTTTTGCTTCCAAGAATGCCTTCTTAATGAATTATTAGTATGCATGCAGATGCTACAAAGCAGGGATGTGGCACTTCCAGCTCATGTGCTAGGTTCCTCTAGGAGGCAGGGCTTGGAGGAGATCTCTTTGGAGGAATCCCCACCAGTATTCTCTGGTCTCCAATAATAATAGGATGCATGCAGCAGCAGAATTGGCTGGTGATGGAGAAACTAGGAGTAGCAAGTCAGTGCTGGCCAAGTGCTTTTGGCCAGCATGTGCCCACCCGCATGGGGAGGCCATGTGAAACAAGGGACTTGGCCAGTCCTGGGAGAAGTATCTGGTTGAGTCCTTTTCTCCATGCTGAGTGAGTGCATGGAAAAAGACAAAATGATTAGGGAGGCCATGATGTCAGTGGGTGTGGCCATGCCTTTTGACATCTTTGACCCACATGAAGCCAGGTGGAAAGGAACTGTGCCCCATATTTCAAATATAGCTCTGCACCCCTGTATCAAGGAGGGGGCAAGAGGTTTGCAACACAATCCTATGCAAGTTTACTCAGTAGCAAGCCCCACTGATTTTTGGTGAGGCCATCTGTCATGCAAGGGAGCACATAAGATCGAAGCCTTGGACTTAAGCCCTCTCTGCTGGACCTCTAAAGATTAAAATCTGAGTGGCAGCAGATGTGTCTCAGTCTCAGCTCTAGCACACATGCATGTAAACACACGCACATCCACACAAACTCCAGCTTCCTCCCACCCACACCCCTTCCAGGAACTGCTGAATGTGTTTTGAATTGCAGCTCTTCTGTCGGAAGCCCAGTTGTATCTGTCAGGCATCCTACGAAAGACTTTTCAAAACCACAGACTGCTCCAGAAAGAGAATGACAAGATGAAGACACACATAAAGCAGGCAGAAGTCATGAAAGGGAGCAGTGGGTGAGACACATTAGTAACATCCCTGGCTTTCCTCTGAGTAAAGCTCCGGAGAGGATGGGCTCTGCTCGTGTTCCTAGCCAGAAGTACTCTTTGCTGCACACACTAATTCGCACCCCTTGACATCCCCTATGCCACAAACACCCAGAGCCTCCGGGTGAAATAATTTTCACCATATGACGCAGCCAGGAATTCAACGCTTGCCTGTGCAGAGAGAAAATGACCCTTTTTAAACAAAAGAAAAAGAGATGGGTTTAGGTAACACACCTTGGTCAACTGCATTCTTGTGGCACCTCTTGGGCTCCCTTTCCCTTGGAGGGCAGAGCAGCAGTCGGTCCCCCAACAGTTGGGCCCTCTTGTCCAGCCCATACGATCCCGTCTGCTTTCTAACTCTTGCTCCAGCAAGTTGCGGCTAATTTTCCCTCTCTCTCCTCTGCTCAGAATCTTTGGAGCTGCTTTCAAACTCCTCCTCCCTGTCCTACTCGCTCCCCCACTCCACTCTCCCTCCCCCCCCCCACACACAGTGCCTTAATAATATTTAGCTCCGTGCCAGAGCAAATTCAGTCATGCCAGAGGAAACTGTGTGAGCTTACAAAACCAGCCTTGTAAACAGGTGGCAAAGTGAACCCCTGAGAGGTACGCAGATCAATGCATGTGTGTGTGCAGGGTAGGTCAGAACCCTTTGGGGGAATAATGTGGAGGAAGGGGCGATGCAGAGGGAGATGACATATTATTGGAAATGGGGAGGATGCCTTGTCAGAATGCATAGGCTGCAATGAGCGTAACAGGATAATTGGAAACATATTACCCCTGGAAAATCCCTCCAGAGCAGCTTTGGAGTAACAAAGAGACATGTGTACCGTTCAGCCAGATCTGTATCCTGTTTCCTTCCTGTTTGCTGCGCTCTGGGTCAGCAGCTTTAGGGCCTGTACCTCAAGTGCAGGAGAGAAAAAAAGAGGTTTGATTTCCTCTTCCTAAGCAGAATATCAATATGACTTTGTATGCTTACACACAGACATACAAGTCACATGATAGGCTGAGTAAACCTTTATGCTCAGCCTTACATAGGTGTGTTGGGCTTCTACGGCTGCAATTCTGTACACACATACCTGAGGGTTAGCCCCACCAAACACAGTGGGACTTCCTTCTGTGCAAACAGGTACAGGGCCTCTCTGCATGGCTCTCTTCTGTAGACTACAAGCTCTGGTTTCAAATCCTACAAATTGCCACCCTCATTAGGAAACTTAGGCTTTTCTATACAAGGCATTTATTATGTGCTCATAAATCCCTACTTATGGTTCTTTTGGGGTTCTTTAGATGCTGTTGTGACTCTCTGGTTTCACTTCTAACTAGCAATTTCAGAGAGTTTTTTAGGTATGGGAAAATGTGACATTTCCTTTAGAAAACAAAGGAAAGTTCAGCTTCTCTTGGTGTGTTTGGGCTATTCTGTTATACCATGGTGCCACCTAGGGGTTAAATAGCAGAAAAACAGAAAAAAGAGCTTCTCATGTAGCGCTCAGATCTGTGACAAAACTGAAAGTAGCAGTAGTAAATTAACAGCCTAATATATAAAAGTTCTCAGTAGACAAGCTTAACAACTTTTATCTTTTCTGCACCTTCTTCAAAGCCAGCCTTCCCCAAGATACTGGATTACAACACCCACCTGGCTGAGGATGAAGGTTACTGTAGTCCAACACATCTGGCAGACACCAGGTTGGGGGAATCCTGCTGTAAGAAGTTTTTTAAAAATGTTCCTTCTAATTCATATACTCAGGATGAAGTTTGAACAAGAGATTTTCCAGTTCCTTTTCCCTATGACAGCTCCTCTTATTCCTGGAACAAGACTAAAAAGAAAAAAGGCCCACCCACCATTTTCTCCAGGCTGGGCCAGGAGGGCAGAGCCTGAGATAATTTGGTAAGTCACAGCAGCAATGGGCAGATCAAGGATGAAAACCAGGAGTGTTTTGGAGCACACTTTTGATACTGTCTTCCTGCCTCACTCACAGACATTTACCTGGGGAGCGGATGTCCAGATGACACTGGGCAGATCTGGATGACACTTTATGCCCAGGGCAGAAACCAGTGGCAGCAACAGTTGTAAGCCAGGGCCCCTTATCTGGCCCCTAAACTGCACTATAAGCCATGGCAAGTTAGGGTGGATTGTAAGACATCCCAAGGTAGCTTATAACCATCCTCCAGGTTCAGACAACAAACTCAGCTGATATACCACCTAGGATCCTATCTGAACAAGGAGAACCTAGCTACAGTAATCCATGTTCAGGTGACCTCTCATTTGGATTATTGCAATGAGCTGCGCATGGTCTGGAGACTTCTCCTTTGAAAATGGTCTGGAGACTTCAACTGATCCAGAACAGGGCCTGATTCAAAGTCCTAGCATTAACATTCAAAGCCCTAAACAGTTTGGGGCCAGGTTATCTGAAAGGTCACATTGTCCCATATGAATCTACCTGGACCCTGAGGTCATCTTTGGGGTTTCTTCTCTGGGAGCCCCCGCCAAAGGAAGTAAGGTGGTTGTCTACCAGGAGAAGGGCCTTTTCAGTTGTGGCACCCTGGCTATGGCATGAACTCTTTTAAAAAGGTGCACCTGGTACCTACTCTATATTCTTTTTGGTGCCAGGTGAAAACCTTTTTATTTTCCCAGTATTTAACAGTTAACTTTTAAACTTTAGTTTTAATATTGCATTTTATGCTGTACCACTGCTATACCTCTGTGTTGATTCAGTTGCAATTGTCCAATGTTAATTCACCCCCCGTCTTGTTTCTGTGTTTTTAACTTTTGTCAGCTGCCCAGCGTGCATTGTCTATTGGGCAGTATAAACATGAAATAAATAAGCTATCCCTTGCCTTATAGTTTAACATGTTACACAAACCCAGTCCTGGTCTTCTCCTCATGACCTTCACATGTTCTCTGCCCACTCCTTTCACATTTTTTCTTGAGAAAGAAAATTCATTAAGGAGAAGAAACAGGAACAGCTGCACAATACCTTCTAATCAGTACCGCTAGGACCCTCCTTAGGGAAGTACCCAAAGAAAATCTGGCAAACTATTTATTTTATTAGATTGGTTGAAAAGCCTCCCTTTAGCATCATTAAAATGGCTTTTCAGACTATGGTACTGCTGACTCGAGCTAACAGCTCATTTTTTTGGTCAGAGAAAACTTGCTGCTTGGCACCCCTACCTGGAATAGACGCCCGCCTGCCGTTTGTCAGGATCCTCTTGAATCTATTCCTTCATCCATGATTTGTCCTTCTCTTGATCATGGTAAGCCCTACTTAGTGCTGTAACTAAAGGTTGCAGTGTGAAGGGCTCTTGTTCAGAGATGCAGCCATCCATAGCTTTTGTCAAGATGCTCCATGCCATCCCTCTCCACCCTAGTTTTCTGTTCACCCTCTAACAGTTACATAGCTGTCAGTGGCTAGGTTTCCCCACTTCTCTCTTTCAATGCAACAGTCTGTTCATTAGCAAATGCTCTTTATTCTCCACTGCACATCCAGCAAACTACAATCAGCAAAGAAAGAGTCCTTGAGCATGCAGAGTGGTTCATTAAATGCAGTCTAGAAGCTGCTTCTGAGAACCCTCCTTTTGAGTAAGTGTGGATCTCATCCCTTATGGGAGTGCCTTTCTGGAACTGGGCAAGCCTCCTAGCTACACACAGCCCCTCTAGTTGGCTAGTCCTTCTCTCCCAACGGTGTGTCATGGGGCCAAGAGTCATACCACGCTCCTGTGACTCCTGTCCCACGCCCTCTTCTGGTAGTTGCAGACTCTGCCTATGCTCAGGGTCTGCCTGAACACCGGGAGACGGTGGCCTTGAGATAAGCAATTCTGCTTCTTCCATCTCTATATCTTGAGGTTCCATTTCCCAGGGATCATTTTCCCCATCTGGAAAGTCCATGTCACTCTGGCCCTGAAATGCATGCTAAGAACAGCAGTCTCTTTTATTCCCAACAACACCACTGAGCTCATTGGGACGTTTACCCTCACCTGTCTTAGTATTTTTTCTGAAGATTTTTCAAGTTTCTGCCAACCTTGGGGTTCCTCCCAAGGCTACGGATGCTTTCCTCTTCTGTGTGTGTAGATAAGCATGAGTGCTTGAAGAATGGGCTTTTCTACATAAATCTATTAATCCACTGCATCTATTTTTGCATTGCATTGCAGAACTGAGATCTCTACACTGCATAGGAGCATTTCTATTCCTGCTTTCTTGCAGCAGAATCTCTAGGTGGCATTGCAGTATATCAGAATAGCACAAATGCATGAGAGGAAATTGCAGTTTCATTCACTAATCAGAAATAATACCCCATTTCCCAAGTTCTAGAAACAAAGCAAAACGCAAACAAAAACTTGCAGAGAGTATTGTTTATAAATTGAAGTGAAAGTAGAAGGCCATGATGTTGCTTAAACAACTTTAAGTAGGGAATTTATTTATTTATTTATTCATTTATCGATTTATATTCTGCCTTTTTCCTGCAAAGGGCTCAAGGCAGCTTACATCATTCTCCTCCTCCATCTTATCCCCACAACAACAGCCCTGTGAGGTAGGCTGGGCTGAGAGTCTGTGACTGGCCTAAAGTCACCCATTTGGCTCAGTGGCTGAGCGGGGACTAGAACCCAGATCGTCTGAGTCCCAGTCCCATGCTCTTAACCACTATACCACACTGGAATGAGGGCACACAACAAATATCACATACAGAAAAGCTCACTGAGTTCAGCATTTGCATCTATGACTCCAGACAGATATCAGGAGTACTTTCAGATGAGGCCTTTATTGGAAACCACACTTGCATCAAACACAGGAATTTACAAGGGGACTAGATAACATCATCTTGCATTTGTTATATGGTCATATTTTGCTTGAGAAAAAAAGAAAGATCAGACACACTAACTGCACATTTTCTGACTGACTTGTGCTACTATTTAGATTCTTTTTTGTGCAGTATTTAAAATGGTTTAATTTTTGTGGATTGTTTAATTTTACTTTTGGCTCTGGCCTCCTGGCAGAGCGGCAGAGCAGCAGAGGCACAGGCTGGGAGAGAGCGCTGAGTGGCCAGGGGACTGGCGAAGGCAAGGTAGGAGCTGGGCAGGGGAGCAGAGGGCAGGAGCAGCAGAGAGGAAGGGGGCGGGGCCAGAGAGGCTAGAGGGGCCAGGAGGCAGCAGAGGGGCGGGGCCACCGGCCTGAGGGACTGATAAGGCCGCGCTCAGCCGTTGGTGTCATCCCTTGTCTGCATCCCTTAGCTGCGGCCGGGGCTGCCCAGAGACTCCCTTCCCCAAGACACAGAGGTTTGTTTGTTTTGTTTGTGCTGTGCTGTGCTTTGTTTTTCTTTCAATTTAAATTTAAGTTTATTTTATCCTTGTGTGTGTGTGTGCGAGGGGGTTTTTGTCTGGGAGAACTGGGAGAGTGAGGGGAACTGCAGGACTAACAAGGCAGGGGACCCAAGGTAAGGTGAGAGCAGCACTTATGAAAGGGACCTCGGAGTGCTGGTTGACTGCAGGCTAAACGTGAGTCAGCAGTGTGATGCGGTGGTCAAGAGGGCGAACGCCACCCTTGGTTGCATAGCCAGGAGTGTGGCTTCTAGATCGAGAGAGGTATTACTACCACTCTACACGACTCTGGTGCGCCCGCAACTGGAGTATTGTGTTCAGTTCTGGGCCCCTCATTACAGAAAGGATATAGCCAGGTTGGAGTCAGTGCAGCATAGGGCCACAAGGATGGTGGCTGGTTTGCAGGGGATGCCGTATGAGGCAAGACTGAGGGAACTGGGTCTCTTCAGCCTGGAGAAGAGGAGACTCAGAGGGGATATGTTGGCAACATACAGGTATGTGAGGGGGTGTCACATGGAGATGGGGAGAGGCCTGTTCTCCCCTGCAGAGGAAGGCAGGACGCACTCCAATGGAGCAAAGCTCAGGGAACCCAGGTTCCATTTGGATGCCAGGAAGCACTTCCTGACAGTCAGGACCCCGAGGGTGTGGAATGGGCTTCCATGGGAGGTCACTGAGGCCCCATTGGTGCGGGTGTTCAAGGATAGGCTGGACGTCCACATGGTGGGCATGTCATGAGTGGAGCCGGCTGGTGCCAGAGGTCAGACTAGATGGCCCGGGAGGCCCGTTCTGACTCGCTCTGTTTCTATGTTTCTACTGTTTGTTCATTCATCCATGCAGAATTGTTTAGCTTATTTGGATGGCTACTCAAATTTTGTTATGATTTGCAAGTGATAGGGATTAGAAAACATGCTAAATTTACTCCACCCAAATGTTTGTGTAAGCTGCTTTGAGCATGTTTTACCTCATGCAGAAATCCAGAGGGAATATTCCTTGGAGGGCTGGCAGATCTTAGCTCCTGAACATGCCAACTTTGGAGCACAATGTGCCTCCAGTTTAATTCAGGAAGGGTGCATGTGCCAGGTAAGCTGCTGGAAAATTGGGGCACACTGCTAAAACCCTCGCTTATATCATGAGTTCAGCAAGAGTCGTTTAACCCTCAAATACTCCAAGATGACCAGTTTTGGATGACACAGCTCAACCCCTGATGTGTCTGATCAGGGGATAGCTCAATTAAAATAGGTCCCATGTGCCCTTGGCATCCACTGTTGCTCCTTGGGTATTAAATAGCCCATGATGAACAGCCTGGGTCTGTCTGTCTGTCTGTCTGTCTGTCTATGATGGCAGGAGCAAGCAGGCATCACCGGAGATTGCCCACATTCGGCAGGAGTTCCTCCCACATTAAGACCAGCCTGAGTCTATATATATGATGGCAGGAGCAAGCAGGCATCACTGGAGATTGCCCACATTCAGCAGGAGTTCCTTCCACATTAAGACATATGTTTTCTGTCTTCTCACCATTTTCCTAGCAATGAGGGGGGCTGTATTAACTACCATGGCAAGCAGTGGTCTCTGCAGGCCTGCAAGTGACACATTCTTCCTAACTGCAGGGAGGAGGCAGCAGCAGAGAGTGCAGCTGTTTCAGGGCTGAGTGCTCTGACCAGGGAGCTGAAGTGCGGGGCTAGAACTATTGGCAACACGCTCTGCCAAATGCAGCAACTCAGGATGTGTCCAGATGGCCGAGGTTTAGAAGATCAGACATGCTGCTTTCTTTGCAGAGGGGAAAAGCTACCTGCTCTTCCAAAGAAAGTTTCCCTTCAAGAACAAATTTAGAGACAGAGGACTGCCTGGAATAGCAGGTGGATGGGGGGACCTGGACTTCTGCCCCAAAGTCCTGCGCTGATGGTTGCACCTCTGCAACCATCCCATCTGCAGCAGAAACTGATGATACCAACAGTTCATTTTTACTTGTTAAGCTGACAATATGAACTTCTGTGGTCAGTGACCTAATGCTTGAATTCTCTTCATTGTTTTTCCACAGGAAAAATGAGATGGCATCAGAGCCCAGTAAACAAACAATGCGTATATGAGTAATTGTGAACAGAGCAGGGTAGCATGCAGGTTTATTGTCTTATTTGACAAGGGCTGATAGATGATATGACTCAGATCATACATGCAAATAGGCTGAAAAATTATTTTTAAAGGTATTGGATGTGTTTTTAAAAATATTTTAAGGTGTGGAGACTAGAGTATTGAACCAGGACTCAAGTGATTCGGATTCCATTCCTCATTTGGCCAAGGAGCTCAAGGCCCAGTCACTGATTCTCAGCCTAACCTATCTCATGGGGTGCTGTGAGCAACTTTGGGATATAAATACAGTGCAATGCAATGCAATGTGATGCTGATGAACCTGTGGAAGAGGAACGGCACCCAAAGGCCCACTCCAGGTGTGGGCAAAGCTGTCTTTCCTGGCAGGTTCATCTGGCAACAATGGTGACTGACAGAAGCAGCATCTGGCCGCTAATGGCTGACATTTAAATTCCTTGTAATGTTCCAGAACAGTACTACATTGGAGGCATTGCAAAAAATGAGAATGCCATCCACACGCCACTACCTGGAGCTGCTCGTTGAGGGAGGCCCAGTGTAGGCATCAGCACCTCATTGCCCAAGGCATCCTGGCATCCTTGCCTGGGCATGATTTGATCTGGGATGGGCACTGCTAACCACTCTCTGGCTTGTGCACAAACAGAACAGGAAACTGCCTATGACAGAATATT
This sequence comes from Varanus salvator macromaculatus, assembly GCA_023646645.1. Classification (NCBI taxonomy): domain Eukaryota; kingdom Metazoa; phylum Chordata; class Lepidosauria; order Squamata; family Varanidae; genus Varanus; species Varanus salvator. The sequence goes on from JAIXND010000795.1 coordinate 18,665,201, forward strand.
TATTTGTAAATTTATGAGTCACCCCTCAGCTCAAGCAGACTTACAGTTCGTTCATTCATTATATTTCTATACTGCCCTGTTGCAGTCAAAACTTGCAGCAGTGTTAAGACTTTAAAAGGGCACCAGCCAAAACAGTTGAGTACAGGAGATAAACTTAAAAAGAGAGCAAAGAATAAAGAATTTGAGGCTTCTTTTTAGAGTTTAATTTGCTGCTTTACTGTGGAGCCTTCTCTTCTTCAGTGCAGAAGGAAAAATGCATCATTTATACAGGGTTTTCTCCTGGGGCTTGTATTTCTTCGCTTTTCTATAGATTCTATTAGCCAAGCACAAGGTGGTGGTGCAGTAGAGCTTCAGTGTAGCATATTTGCAGCAATACACAAGGCTTTTGTTCCAGTTTGCCACAATTTAAAATTTAATACCAGTGTTTCCTTCCCCCCACTCCCACCCCCCAAAAAACACTAAAAGGATAACAGAAGAGAGGCCCTTTAGGAGGATGCCATTGTGAAAAGTTCTGCACATTTCTATGAGAGAGGGATCCCAAGAACACAATAAAAGCCTTTTGTAGAGAAGCCCTTAAAATACTACAAAGACATATAGAACAAAATGTTTTTAAAAGCACTCAGAAAACTGAACAAAGGAGGAGCCAGCCCAGGTTCCTTTGGGTGAAAGCTCCCCAGGTGGGTGCTGCCATGGAGAGGGTCCTGCCCTGTGTTCTCACAAACTGAACCTCGTTTGGGGTGAGACATGCAGAAGAGAATCTGAAGAAGATCTTTAGCCATGGGCAGAGTCATATTTATTATTACTCAGATGTATACATCGTTCCTCACAAACTTGTCCAAACAGTGAACACAAAATGCAATAGCATAAAAGCAACCATGAATATAAGTGGAAAAACAACACAAGACATTATCAGCAATGAAAGCGCACACTCTGCTTTGTGGTACAAACCATTGCCATGTGGGAAAGCCTCTGTAAGGAGAGGAGTTTTAAGAAGGCATCTTTATGTTGGAACTGTGGGAGCCTGTCTAAAATTAATGGGTAAAATGCTCCAGAAGGTGGGTGCTGCAGCACTAATTGCTCTACTAACAATTGTTCCTGCAGCAAAACTCCAGAGCATATGGCATCCTCAGAAATGCTCCACCTTATGATCCCAGAGATCAGGCAAGGACATAAGGAGTGAGAAGGTTCATATGGACGTAGGCAGTCATTCAGTCAGGAATAGGAATGCATCCTTCACACAGGAAAAAGAGAAATTATCTTTTGTCATAATATTTATATACTGCCCCATACCCATTGGCTCTGGGTGGATTTAATGCTAGGGTTGCCAAGTCCATACCTGGGAAACATACCTGTCAAACATGGTGCAAAAGGAAAATTCAGTTTGTCCAACAGCACAGCTCTCTAGCAGGAATTCTTCTTCTTCTTTTTTTAAGTCCATGCAATTATTAAAGGTACACATGCCCGATCAGGGTCAAGGAACTCTACCTGGGACAAATCCAGACAAGCAGAATGAAGAGATGTGAGGTGTCCTTGGTCTGCAATATCCAAAGGGTTAAGTGCCAGATCAGGTGCCAAAGAAAGCTGAGTGAGTATTTCAGAGGATTAACCACCCACACAACCCATAACATCGGAAGGGTGGAGCTGTGAGGCAGCTAGTTTTCTTTACGGCATGATAAGCAACCCAGTGCCCTCTGGATGGTTTGGTTTGGACTACAGCTCCCATAATACTTGACCACTAATCATGCTGCCTAAGACTTAAGCAAAATGGCATCCAAGGAATATGGTATCTTTGGCATTCCCTTCCGTTTGAATAGTTTATTTTTAAATTGCATTTATGGCCTATTTTCAAGTCTGATGCAAGATTCACATGGATGATTTCTCCCCGTGATGTAAGACGAGGCACAAATTTATGGGCAAACCAATCCCTGGCAACCACCTGAGGCACTGGGCTTAAGGAGCACCTGTCTGGGGCTACCCACTCAACAGCTGAACAAAATAGTACAAAAGAATTCTTCCCTTGTGAAGATACTAGCACCAACTTACTTCAGCACTGACATCTGTTTTCATACATGGGCATCAGGTCTGAGCCATAGGCAGCAGTACAAGGAACCAGAAGTGGAACCAGGGATCAACATGAAGGAGAAACCTGTGAGCCAGGAGTAAAGAGCAAAGCCAAGGTCAAAGTACATACAGAACTCCAGAGAAGATGTTGATGCTCAGGCAAAGCTTACCTCCCAGGGGAATCCCTTTTATAGTCCTTTCTCTCCCAGGAGGGTCCAATGGCCAGCGGGGAAGATAAAGACCATCCAAGATCTGAACTGATATTTAGCTGCCAGAGCAAATAAGCCACCTTGCATTTCTGTGGCTCACCACATGGAGTGGCTGCACATACGTCTGTCTCCCATTTAAAAGCTTCTGGTAGGAAAATGCATAAACACCAACCAAATAAAGTATGCCTGTGGGTGATCAGAACCCTATTTCCAAACTGATGATCTTAACGGCAGAGATAAATGATGTTTTGCCAATCATGCACTTTTGCGCCCTTTTCCTGTGCCAGATCTTCCTTCCAGTACCAATGTCTCTAGTCTCTAAGTTGGGACAATGCAAGAAGGAAGTATGAGGTCTGAGAAGTGCAAAGGAAGGTGCTGAAAACAGAGGTTATGCCAAAGATGTTACAAACCCAGGAGAATCATTTGATATGATTTAGAGCTGGCTTTGAATAATATAGTATGCTTGCATTCACAGACCTGATCCCACTCTGAAAGGGACAGTGGCTTTTAGAAAGAATTGGTGGGATCTTGCAGGGGAGAGAGTTAATCATCCTCTTCCCATGTCAGATCTTTCTTCCAGTATCAAAGTCTCCAGTGTCTACGGTGGGACAATGAGAGAAGGAAATGTGAGGTCTGAGAAGTATGAATGACGTATTTTGCAGACAAGGTCAGACCTCTAGTCCTGAGGAAGTGGGTTTCTATCCCACTCTGCTTATCGGACACTCACATGTCTAAACAGTTAAAGAGGAATAATGTGCTCTTTCAGTACAGGTTCTGGAGGAAAGTGGAGGTTCCAAACAGTGACACAGGGACAGAACCAGGGTTGGGTATTATAATGATGATTGCAGAACTATCTAGCATTATTTAAGGAGGTAGTGTGCGAAGGGACTTGCATGCAGCTAGGAACCCGGGAAGTACAGGGAACCTCTGCAAAGCCACGTCGATACCAAGGCAGAGGCCCCTCTTAGTGAAGGGAGCTCATCAGTGGAAGGCACAATTTGCTCAGATTGCAACATTGTCCAACAGTGCAACCCCTTGACTTCTATGGAAGAAAGTAACAGGGTGGATACAAGGTCAGTACTGAAGTGGAGGCTAAGAGCTACTCCTTGGCTCATGGTGACCCCAGTCGATGAGAATCAATTCTGATCCTTTCTGCCTAGCTCTCTTCCTGGGTTAAATGACTCCTTTTATCTCTTCCTGCTCCTCGTGTCCAGAATTCCATCCCTGGACACATACATTTTTTATTATATTGCATTTAAATCCCACCTTATTTCCTCTTGTGAAGCAATTTACATTTTCTCCACTCTATTTTTATTCACCCAACAACCCTGTGAGGTTAGTCAGGCTGAGAGACTGTGACAAGCAAAAAGTGATCCAGTGAGATTCATGACTAAATTTATTTATTTATTTAAAACATTTCTATGCCACCCCCATTGCAACAAAGCCTCGGGGCAGCTCACAACATTCATAAAAAGATACAATTAATAATTTAAAAACTGGTACCATCTCGGCTATATATATTAAAATCTATAAATACAATAATAATAAATTAACAGTTAAAAAAACTTTTAAATTAAAAGGTCTTTGCCTGGCACCGGAAAGCAAATAATGACGGCACCAGGCAGACATCTCTGGGGAGCACATTCCATAGATTGGGCGCCACTGCAGAGAAGGCCCTCCTCCGGGTACTCACTCTCCTAATATCATTCACGGAGGGTTCCCGAAGAAGGGCATCCGCTGCCGATCGTAGTGGGCGGGAGGGCATATATGGACACAGACGTTCCTTTAGATAACCAGGTCCCAAGCCGTTAAGGGCTTTATAGGTCATAACCAACACCTTGAATTGGGCCCGGACTTCAATAGGGAGCCAGTGAAGCTGACGGAGAACTGGGGTTATATGAGAACAATGCCCAGTCCCCGTCAGCAACCTGGCAGCTCTATTTTGCACCAACTGAAGTATCTGGTCCGTCTTCATGGGTAGTCCCATGTAGAGTGCATTACAGAAGTCTAGTTGGGAAGTTACCAATGTGTGGGTCACTGTCGCCAGGCAATCATTCTCCAGATAGGGACGCAACTGATGGATCAGCCGAAGCTGAAGGAAAGCACTCCTCGCCACCGCCGTCACCTGAGCTTCTAATGACAGCTCAGGGTCGAGGAGCACTCCCAAGCTGCGAACCCTGTCCCTCAGAGAGAGTGCAACACCATTCAGGACAAGGCCCAAGTCCCCCACCCCGAAGCCCAAGCCACCCACCAACAGGACCTCCATCTTGTTTGGATTGAGCTTCAGTTTATTGGCCCTCATCCAGCCCATTACCTAGGCCAGGCACCGGTTCAGTACAGCCACTGGCTCACCTGGATTGGTGGAAAACGAGAGGTAGAGCTGGGTATCATCAGCGTACTGATGATTCCACAACCCACACCTCCTGATGACCTCTCCCAGCGGTTTCATGTAGATGTTAAATAGCAAGGGGGACAAAATGGACCCCTGTGGAACTCCATGGCATAACTGTCATGGCGCAGAGACATAGTCCCCCAGTACCACCTTCTGGAATCGGCCATTGATATAGGAGCGGAACCACCGCAAAGCGGTGCCTCCAACTCCCAATCCCACTAGCCTATCCAGAAGGATACCATGGTCGATGGTATCGAAAGCCGCTGAGAGGTCCAGGAGAACCAACAGGGATGCACTCCCCCTGTCTCTCTCCCTGCACAGGTCATCGTACAGGGCGACCAAGGCAGATTCAATACCATACCCAGGTCTGAAGCCGGACTGAAATGGGTCCACATAATTAGTTTCATCCAAGAGTGCCTGGAGTTGTCCTGCCACCACCTGCTCTAGCACCTTGCCCAAGAATGGGATGTTGGCCACCGGTCTATAATTGGCGACCACCTCTGGATCCAGAGATGCCTTCTTTAGGACTGGCCAGACTACCACCTCCTTTAAAGGGGCCGTCTCTTAAAGAGGCATTGACCACCTCTAGGATCCAGGTCACAATCCTGTCCTTGACATTCTTGAGTAGCCAAGATGGGCAAGGGTCTAGTAAGCAGGTGGTAGGACGTACTTGTCGAAGCACCTTGTCCACATCATCAGGCCGCAATAACTGAAATTCATCCATCAATTGAGAACTTGATGGTGTCATTGGCACCTCCCCAATAGAATCTGATTCAATAGTAGAGTCCAACTTGTGACGAATCTGAGCAATTTTCTCCCTGAAATGCTTGGCAAAGTCATCACAGCGGGCCTTCAAGGGTGGCACCAGATCCCTCTTTGGGCCTGGATTTACACCACCCGAAAGAGCTCCGCCAGATGGCATTGTGAAGAGGCAATGGAAGCAGAGAAGAATTCTTCTTTGCCGCCCTCACCGCCACAGCATAGGCCCGATAGTGGGCTCTTAAGTGTGTTTGGTCAGATTCATCCCGTGATCTCCTCCACCTATGCTCTAGACGTCTCCCAACCCGCTTCATCGCCTGTAATTCGGGTGTGTACCAAGATGAATGGGCTCTGCCAGGTGGGAGACGACACTTAGGAGCGATCGTGTCAATAGCCCTGGTCATCTCCCCATTCCATAGTTCAACCAAGGCATCAACAGGAGCACCAGCCTTATCAACCGGAAAATCCCCCAGAGCCTTCAGGAATCCATCAGGATCCATCCAACTCCAGGGGCAGACCAGCACAATCGGGTCTGCACCCTTACAGAGGGAAAGGCCACTCTCAAGCTCAAACTTCATGAGGAAGTGATCTGACCATGACAAGGGCGTCAAACATAAGTTCCTCACCCTCAGATCACGTTCCTCCTTCCCCATCGAGAAAACCAGGTCCAGAGTGTGTCCACATTCATGGGTCAGGCCACTGACGTGTTGAGACAGCCCCATGGCCATCATGGAGGCCATGAAGTCCTGAGTCAGAACCATCTAGGCATGGAGGTTGAAGTCCCCCAGGACCAACATCCTGGGAGTCCTCAACACCAGGACCAAAACGATCTCCGTCAGCTCAGGCAAAGAGTCTGTTGGGCAGAAGGGTGCACCAACAGAATCCCCAGTCTGTCTCGGTCGCCTGACACCAAGTGAAAGCACTCCACACCTGGCCTCGAGAGAACAGGAAGCCCTGACAGGGAAACAGAAGCTCGATAAACCAGAGCAACCCCCCTCCCCTCCCCTCCCCTCCCCTTCAGGCGTGGTCGGTGCTGGACCAGATACCCGGGCGGGCACAGTTGTGAGAGGGCAACATCTCCCCCCCTCCCCCACCCAGGTCTCTGTGATACAGGCCAGGTTGGCCCTCTCATCCACGATCAAATCAAGGATGAGCGTTGCTTTATTTTGGACTGACCTGGCATTAAGCAAAAGCACCATCAGGCCCGGGGGGTAGTTGACAGGGCTACATGGAACCCTCTGACTGGGGGAATAACCAGAAGGAGAAACAGGTGTTAACCATCTGTCCCTCCTTCTTCTATGCAGACCTGTTAAACCCCCAATGCCATAACGTCCATTGCCCAATGAAACATAGAAACAGAGCAAGTCAGAATGAGCCTCCCAGGCCATCTAGTCTGACCTCCGGCTCCAGCCGGCTCTGCTCACGACATGCCTGCCATGCGCATGTCCAGTCTATCTTTGAACACCCTCACCGATGGGGCCTCAACGACCTCCCGTGGAAGCCCATTCCATGCCCTCGGGGTCCTCACTGTCAGGAAGTGCTTCCTGGCATCCAAATGGAACCTGGGTTCCCTGAGCTTTGCTCCATTGGAGCGTGTCCTGCCTTCCTCTGCAGGGGAGAACAGGCCTCTCCCCATCTCTATGTGACATCCCCTCACATACCTGTATGTCGTCAACATATCCCCTCTGAGTCTCCTCTTCTCCAGGCTGAAGAGACCCAGTTCCCTCAGTCTCGCCTCATCTCCCATCCCCTGCAAACTGGCCAACAACCTTGTGGCCTTCAGCTGCACTGACTCTAACCTGGCTATATCCTTTCTGTAATGAGGGGCCCAAAACTGAGCACAATACTCCAGTTGAGGGGGCACCAGAGTCGTATAGAGTGGTAGTAATACCTCTCTTGATCTACAAGCCACACTTCTGGCTATGCAACCAAGGGTGGCGTTCACCCTCTTGACCACCACATCACACTGCTGACTCATGTTTAGCCTGCGGTCAACCAGTACCCTGAGGTCCCCTTCACAAGTGCTGCTCTCCAGCCACTTGTCCCCTAACCTGTACTTATGACAGCTATTCCTATGCCCCAAGTGCAAGACCTTGCACTTATCCACATTGAACGCCATCCTGTTGTCTCCTGCCCACTTCCATAGTCTGTCCAGATCCTTTTGGATCTGGTGTATCTGCTCCTCAGTTGTGGCCACTGCTCCAGTTTTAGTGTCGTCTGCGAATTTGATCAGCAGACTGTTCACCCCTTCTTCCATGTCGTTAATGAAAAGATTAAACAGGATCGGCCCCAGGACAGAGCCCTGGGGGACCCTGCTTGTCACTGGCTGCCATCCTGATGATTCCGCACTAATGGTTACCCTCTACTTTCGGTCAGTCAACCATGCCGTAATCCACTGGACAACACTTTGGTGTATCCCAAAACTCCTCAGTTTCTCAACCAGGATATCATGGGGCACTTTGTCAAAGGCCTTGCTGAAATCCAGGTATACCACATCCACTGCATCCCCTCCATCTAGCCATCTCAAAACCTTGTTGTAGAATTCCACAAGGTTTGTCTGGCAGGACCTGTTTTTGCGGAAGTCGTGTTGCGTGGCTGTCAGCCTCCCTTCCCTATCTAGCGTTACTCGATCTCTCTCTATTATGAACCTTTCCATTGTTTTTTCTATAATGGATGTAAGGCTAACTCGTCTGTAATTCCCCATGTCCCTTCTACTACCCTTTTTGAAAGTTGGAACCAATTGAGATTGAAAATTGGGACCAATTGAAAAATGAGAACCTGGATCTCCGAAATTCCCATTCCAGCACTCTAACTACCACACCACATGGGCTGATGCTTCTTCTCTCTCTCTTCTTTCAGATACTTCTTCAAATCCCATCTTTTTGATACAATAGTTAAAAGGATCTTGGGGGCCCATCCATATGTCTCTACAGAGCATATAGAGATGCACTGCGCCCCATCCACTCCACCACCTTTCTTGGTAGCCACAAGTTTCCTTGCCTAAAGGACACGATAAAATGAATGTCAGAATTAACTTGTCAGAAGAATGTAACAAAAGCCAATGTCAGACTTGTCTACAACAACAGCATCTAATATGGCATTTTATACAGAATTCTATAAACCAGCCTTCCCCAATATAATGTCCTATAGATTATCTAGAGTACAACTTCCATCAGCCCCAGCAACTATGGCCAAAGATGATGGGGTTATGGTCCAAAATATCTGGAGGGTATATGTTGGGTCAGACCATCATAAGCAAACAAACAAACAAAAATACAAGCCCAAGTTCTAAAGGTGCCTCCAATCTAAATGTCAGCAGTGGGAAAGACAACAGAGGAAGGGAAAATATCTCACCTGTATTCATGAAAATGGAGTGCAATAGCTGCTCAGTTCAGAAAGCAAGCCAAAGCATGGTTTAAAAAGCTATAGTTGGGAAAGATGTTTGAATTGGCAAGACACAACATGCACCTGACTGGCAAATCAGAACCAGAAATCTCGTTTAGTGGTGCTGTTAGGTAATTTTAGCCGCTGGACATAATTATTTTATGTCCCCCACCCACCGTTAGATAGCAATGTGTGCTATTTCATTTATTTCAAATCGTGGTATGCCAGCTGCATTTGGGGGGCCCTTTGTTCATCCTGCACTTAACGCTCCCAAAACCTGTCCTGATAATACCCAGATGATGATTTATGCTGCCTATGGTTCAGTTTGATATCTGAATAAGCAAAGCATGGTTAACAAGAGCTGCTCTTTCTGTGATGATCACTGCACCTCAAGTCCAGAATCTTGAGCTTAAGATAGCAAGCAGACAGGAAGGTATGCTGAGAAGCCCAAACTGTTCTGAGTTCTCAGCCGTCGCTAGCACAAATGGCTTGGCACAGTACCTGAACCAATCTTGTTTATATGCTATGAAAATGAGCCACGAATTGAGAGTCGTCCATTCTCTGGAGGACAGTTTCCCCCCTTATTCTGTTTGTAAGAACTGCCTGCTCTGGAGGTCATTTCTGAGACCAGATTCCACCCTGTACCCACATAAAATAGGAAATTGCCCAAATGAAACGGATATTGAGAACAAGCCCAACAGCTTCCCAGTCAAATTAGCATTAGTGATCTGCCAGGCAGAGTTGGGCTGGCCATTAAGGATACAAATGATTATCAAGTTCCAGGCTTTCATCTGTTTATTGTCATTGGAGGAGGAGAGGGCTTTGGGGGAGGGAGCATTTGCCTTTAAAGCTTTGCAACAAAGAGTGAAAACAAGGCAACGAATAAGATTCAGAACCGCCGAACCAATCCCAACATCACAGCCATGATGAGGCAGGAAGGGAAGGGATGGGACTCATGGAGTTGGGTCTCAAGTTCAGGATCGTCCAGAGTTCATCCTTAAAAATAGCCTGCTTCTGGTGTTGTTTATAGAGGACACTGAAGAACATTCTGGTTACATAGTTCTCAGCACATATTTTCATATCTGCCCCAAAGAGTCCTGTGGCTCTTTGCCTTGCCCTCTTCATCAATGCAGTTGCATCTAGAATCATGGGACGGTGCTTCACCCAGCACAGCTGGACTCACAAATTGCTTCCCAGCCAGCAAGGACAGCCAAACATGCTGGATCAACTTTGCTACTCTCAATGGCATTTTGTTTACCAGTGGTCTTCTAAAGGAAACACTTGATCCATCCCAACATTTCAGGAAATATTCAATAACTTGAAGCCAAACCTTATCCCAAGAGTACTCCATCTGTGGTTCTCTGGATGTTTTGGTCCAAACTCCCATCACTTCCTAGCATACCACTTAGGAAGTGAAGACTGATGAGAGTTGTAGGCCTAAACATCTGGAAGGCCATAAGTCACCCACCCTTGCCTTACACCAGAAAGCTTCAAACTCTCCGTCTTCCAGGACTCCTTTCCACATTGGTATGCCTGTTGAAGAACCATTGCACAAATGCCCTAGAAGCCATCTGTATTGCAAAGGATTCTGGGGCTTCTTCTAGAATGTGTCCTTGGTTCACACACAGCACTGACCATCCTACTGGCCTCACCAATGCAGTCCCCAGTTTCTGAATACCCTTGGGAAAGGCCCCCTCTCTCCATGAGTCTACCTTCTCACTACCACTGTTACCAGCCACTGTTGCCACTTCTGCTCATCCTCTTTCTCATCATTACTATCACTTGCTGGGCTTCGGAGGCAGGCAGCAATACCGTCTGCTACCCCTTCTCACTGCCGTCATTTGGGTCAGAGCATGAGGCAAGCAATCAAGCAGGCTGCAATGGTGAAGTGGACAAACAACTCCAAGCGGGGCCCTGCTGCATTGTCAAAGGCCCAGCCCTGCCTACCCTTGAGAATAGCTTTGGGCCTCATAGTGGCCCACCAGTCTGACCTGAAAGTGCCTCATGGAGCATATCCAGCAATACCCTGCAGCTGTGAATTCCAGGGAAAGATCAACACCAATCAGCACACAGCCTTTGAGAGATGCTTGATCCACCATTACTGATCCTCTCATTGAAAAACCCTTGCCATACTTCTGAGGAACCCTGGTGTTTCCTGGAACAACATTCAAAACCCACTGATTGGGAAGCAATAACACAACTGTAGAAGCACTGCAGAATGAGGCTAGTGTTGTTGTGGCTTTCTGAGAGAGTGGAATATGTCACGATCGCGGCATCCATCATCCATTACACGTGTTGTATATTGGAATATGTACATAGGTACACATTTCTTCTAGGAAGCAGCATGTGCAAAGATGGAAGAGGGTAATGCGAAGGGAGGTAGCTAAAGGAGGGGGGAAGCAAGAGAACTGCAAAAGCAATTCTTCTGTTCACAGCACTGGACACTCACCAAGATAAATGAGTGTTAATAATATCACAATTGCATTTCCCAAGATTTCTCTCCAGCGAGCCTCGGTTCGAATGCAAGCCAAGTGGAAGAAGGCACTGAGATGTGTGTGGGGGTGAGTGAGGGGGTGGGAGAGCGAATGGGGTGTCCAAGTTCACTGCTTCTGTATGCTGAATCTGAGAGAAACACTTCAGAGCCACAACACAGACTAATCCTTCCTTCCTTCCCCACAGGAAATTCTCTCTGCAGTGTGCAGTTCCAGTTGCTGATTTTGGCTTCTCTCCGGGGCCTGCGATAAGGATAGGGCCGGGGAGTGGGGTGGGGGGGGGCAGAGAGACAAAGCCTGGGATGGAAAATTGGGACCACAGGTTTGCTTCCCGCACTGGAGCTCATGCAGGGAAGGAGCCACGGAGCCGGCTTTGTGGCCTCCCCTGCGGTGTGCAAAGAAACCAGTCTGTTTCCTGCTCACTGGACTCTGCTGAGACCCTGATGTGTGGTTTACTGTTCTCCCTCAGCCCCAGTCCTCCCTTTCTATGCTAAGGAAATCTGCACTTAAGGCCAGGTAGGAATGGCGAGGCTGAACCAGGCAGGGCCTGGCAGAAGGCAGGTTTTTTACAGCATGCATGAGGTAGAAGGACAAGGCATACAGGAAGCCCTGGCAGACCGGAAGAAAAAAAATTGTTTCAAGGCACACAAAAAGACCTCAGATTCAAGGCAGCTGCTTCAAGCTAGCTGGATTCCCCACTTTTGGCTACGAGTTGTTCTGGCTTTTTAAAAACACTCTCGCTGCTGCTTTGCGGATCAGCAACCCCTGGCCTGATAGAAAATAGCGTTGCCAATTGACCAGAAAACAGCCAGCTCTTATGCCTTTACTTGTAGTGTGATCTGTACAAATTGGTCTGTCCTGCTTTAACAGCATGGAGACAAATGTGTATAAAGTCGCTGTTGAAAGAAGCTGCTGTGCAAATCAAAATGGCAGCTGCTCTCAGACTCCATGTCAAGAGGAAAGAAAATGAGGCCTATTGCGCTTTGCAGCAAGAACAAAGGCAGAAAAGGTGGCAAGAAAACACAGGAAGTTTACAAAAGGCAGATGCCATCATCCCCAACCCACAAACTGGAAAATTCCATGTGTGAGACACAGAAATCACTCCGCCTGGAAGTCCCCAGCCGTATCATACATTTTTGGCTATTGCTACCAGGATTTTCCTCACAACCCTGTGAATTCTCACCTTCTGCTCAAGATAGCTACATGTGAAACCACAAGCTGTAGTAAACAGGAGTCAGCATGCTGTGACGACACTGACACTTCTCCAGGACAAGGAGGCAGAGGGGAGCAGTCTGGTTGTTCCAGAATCACAGAGACAGACTCAGATGGGCAGGCCTGAGGGCTTCAGGGAATGCCCCTGAGTTTGTGCTTTCCTTTCCCCTGAATGGTTGTACATGAAATAGCGGCTTGTATGAGAGCTGGTGTAGGGTTACAGGCTAAGAGACTGAGGAGGATGTTACACTAGAGCCCCTTCCATTTATCAGGGAGGCAACATGGTCATGATGTTTATGCAAAATCTATTTACCACTGCTGTGGCAACATGCTGATGAATCAAGTGCATTTCTCACTGTGTTGGAAGGATGATCTTGTGCTGCACAGAAATGCAATTGCAGACATAGTAGTTAGAAAGGTGATGTGTGCAGGGAAATAGCCCTAATAAGCTATCTGTGGCTACAGAGATTTAATTACATCTATCCACAGCTCCTTCTGAAAGTCAAAGCAATTAGCATCTCTCCTGTATCAACTTTTGCAAGAGTAAGCACCACTGAAGGCAATGTGATTTACTTCTGAGTAGCCAAGTATATAAGGACATTTTCAACTAGTTGTTTCTCACCCACCACTTGAAGCAACATGAGAGATCCACTTATTCACAGCTCTGCACTTACTCATTACCAAATACTGGTTTGGTTTTTAAAGCCTAACTGGACAGTTCCTCTGGAAATGGCACTCAGCCAAGCCTAGCACCCTGCTGAAATAACATCCATCTCCCCAGGAAAGTACTACAGATTTAGCACACACATAACTATATAGTGCAGGAAAAAAGCATTAAGAAGTTGTGATAAAACTGGTCTGAAAAAATCCCAGATATAAAGGCAAGAGGATGGTTTGGAGTGCATGCCATCTTACACGCCAGTGAGTCAGGCATTACAATGTCAGTAAAAATTATTTAGATACCCACAAGCAAGGAGCCCGGAAGTCCCCAGTTCAAATCCCATGTTTGCAATTAACTCAGAGAGAAGTCCTGCAGGCTTGTTGCTTCCTGAAGCAGAGCCTGCATTGTTCTTTTCCCACTGTCTTAAAAAAAAATCTTCTATTCAGATACCAATTCCTTCCTTCACCTATTCTTTCTCCTGTACTCTGCTTTATGGGATGACCTGAAGCAGGTCCCTTCACCCTTGAGACAGCAATTTCCCTGCTTCTACTGGAAGTTGAGTGGCATTTTCTACGTGAGGCTTTTAACTCACCACCTTCTGCTTCTGGGTTATTTGCAGGGTTAGAATTGGTTCTTTTACACATGTTTGGACTTCTGTTTTTGTTTTCCGCAAATGCGCAAGGGCTTCATGCTGCTGTTCCCAGATAGACCTGAATTTCTTTGTTAGAAAACAACAAGGAAGCTGAAAGGGTAACAAAGCATGGTCTGGAGAAGGGCAAAATGCCCACAAACTACTGTGAGTGAGGAATCACAAGTGCACAGAACATGCCTCATGCAGGACAGCTGAGGAAGAGTGGTATCTGGTATTTGGCTAAAGGGTGATGACCCCAGTCTGCTCGTTTCAAGTTCTATAGGCCATGCAGGCAATGATGGCTACAGAAGCAAGCAGGGCAGGGTTAAAACCCCAAAGCAAGTGCTACAGCTTTGCATACTTCCCAGCATTAGCCTATCTCTGTCCTGCCATTAATTTGCTGGTGGTCCTTTAAGCCAAATTGTTCTTTCACCTTTTGGAGCAGCCAATTGGATTCATTCCACATGTTCCGGTGTACCTGGCCTATTCCCTGCCAGCCAAGGCAGAGAGAAAAGGCTGTGCTCTCCCCTTCCTATTAGCATTTTGCCCTGAGTGTGGATTTGCAACATCAGTGGAAAATTCATTGGGCCTGATTAATTTCCAGGACAACGCTTTGTACTAGTCTAATAACAACCCCAGTGCCATTGTGCCAATTCCCCAGGGCTGAGGGGTTTGGCAGGTAGCTATAAAGTGCTAAGTGCATAGAAATCCAGGCCCTGTGCCCATAAATGCTGGCAGAAGCAAGGTAGTGGGAGGGATCATCCAGAGGGAAGCAGAGTTTAGGAGTACTTGGCTGTTGAGCCTGGATATAGCAGACACTTTGAGTAGCAAGGAATTGAGTGACCCTGCATGTATCTAAATAATATGTGAAACACAGGTTGACACAGGGACAAACAATCAGAATAATCACACTTCATATTTATGCAGCATCTTTCCTAAGTGTGCTTCACATACTGAATTTCAGTCATCCTTAAAATGACTGCGCTTAGAGCAGACCAAATGAAATCAATTGATTTCTGGTGTAAAGCAGTTTCCTTACATAAAGAGAGCGTAGCAACACAGCATTTAGTATCAGAGGGAATAAACAACATTTAGAAACATAGAAACAGAGCGAGTCAGAAGGGGCCTCGTGGGCCATCTAGTCTGACCTCCAGCACCAGCCGGCTCCACTCACGACATGCCCACCATGTGCATGTCCAGCCTGTCTTTGAACACCCTCACCGATGGGGCCTCAACGACCTCTCGTGGAAGCCCATTCCACGTCCTCGAGGTCCTAACTGTCAGGAAGTGCTTCCTGGCATCCAAATAGAACCTGGGTTCCCTGAGCTTTGCTCCATTGGAGCACGTCCTGCCTTAAAAGGCATTAAAATCAACTGGCTTTTGCTTTGTACACACATCAGCCAACAGGGTTATCAAACAATGTTTAATGACCACCACACCCCCTAAAACTGGGTACGTGAGTGCCAGTAAGTGAAGGCATGAGATATGCTTACTTGCTTCCACCTGGGAGAGAGCACATGTTGCCTGCTGCAGAGGCAAAGAGGAGGAGGAAAGGGGAAGGAGTAGGAGAAAGCAACAGATTAAGCTACAGGACAACCTGAGGGTGTGTGTGTGAAAAGAACTCGTGGCTGTTAACACAATTCCCTACTGCACCATAATTTCTGGAAGCATGCAGAAGTGTTCCTATTATCCTGCATAGGACTAACACTGGACACCACCCTGAGGCTCAGAAAGAAGGAATTGGCCACAGTTGGTTGATGCTTGGATTGTGGGATGCACCTCAGGCTCACACACTCCTTCAGTATGCTGATCTTCTTATCTTCAGAGTTTGCAAATTTAACATTACATCTTAACCTCCAAACAGTGGTGCTAAGATTTTTAAGAACAAACCACAGATTGTTAGCTTGAGTTTACGATCAAGCAATCACTTTCCAAACAACAGTCAGTGACTCATTCTGTTGTGTGTGTGAAGAGAGGCGGCATGAAGGAATGTGTGAGCATTACATGGTTGCCAAGTGACAAACCATGATGTGGGATCTGAGCCTGGCATGAAGCATAGCTATGATGCAACTCCGGAAAGAGTGTCTCTGTTTTAACTGGTCCTATAAAAGGCAGTGCAGCTTAACTCTTCCTTTGGTGCCAGAAATGGGAAAAGTTGCATTTGATGAAATTTCCACCTTGAGAAGCAAGAAAAGTACAGCTGTGTACATGGAGGCTATAGCGGCCTTATACTATGCAAGGTTGCCCATCCCAATACACTAGAGATTCCTATTGAGTTCATACTCATGTGTATTGCAAATAGGCAAATTACTGGATAGATATAAAAGACAAATCTAAATGTTAAAAACATCCAACATCCTTACTTTTATATATCTATATATCCCTATATTTCTCTCCATTCCACCCCACATCTTCCTTCTTTACATTAGAAAGGTTGAAATATCTGTGTATTTTAATGCCAGTCACAGTATCAAACAGCAGGATGCAGAATCATAGACTCATAGAATTGCAGTCGGAAGGGTCCAAGAAGGCCATCAGGTCCAATCCCTTGCTGTTACAGAACACGAGTTCTGCATCCCACTCAGATGACTCTATAGTTTCTTCTTGAATGTCTCTAGCATGGGAGATCCCACCATCTCTCCAGGCAACTGATTCCAGTCGTATGGTTCTGACAATGTGCACACTCTTCCTGATATCTAGCCTGAATCTGGGTTGTTGCAACTTGAGTTGATGATACCCTGTCCTACAGTCTGGTATCAGCAAGAAGATAGAAAAATTCCCTACTAGAAGTTTCCCTATGGCCTACTGCCTTTCAGAATCTTCCACCACCTCACTTTTGAACTTCTCAAATCCATGTGAGCAGGAGAGACAAAGTAATAACTACTTGGGGGAAAATAAATCAGAAAAAATAAAAACACTGCTGTTTGTAAAGATACAGTTGCAAAGATTTTCATTCATGTAATGAAAACATTGGCATGTTGCAGATCTTCTATGATCTGGTATGGCTATCTTGTTTTTAAAAGCCCTAACTGTCTCATCTAAATAAATTCAAGGTCATTACATAAATAAAAGATTATAAAAATAATTATACATAAGACTATCACATAAAATCAGCTTCCCCATTTTAATACATCCATCATAAGACTTGGCAAGTATTCACTTCTTTTTTTAATGGGACATGATGGATCTGGGATTAGCTGTTTCAAAGAGTAGAAATGCCCAAACTTGCAAATAAGTCGACAATAGCTGCTAGCTCAACCAAAGGTGCCTCTGCCTGCCTGCCTCCATCCCATGTTTTGTTAACCGCCAAAATCTGTTCTATGCAGACTGAAGTTACCTGGAGTTACCTGCAAGTGTGACCTGTAGGTTACCTACTTCTGAGCTAGCAATAGGAACAAAGAGCATGTTTCTCTGAAGAATAACAACTCCAGCAGCTAGCACTGAAAACTCTGATAAGGGGCAGTCTTGCTGTCAGAGTAGAATTAGGGGGCAGAAGGCAGAATGGGTAGGAAGAACCCCCACATCCTGCAGGGCTGGCTTGCAATGTTTTGTACTATGTGAAGAAAGTGAAGTAATATACACATATTACCACCTAAAACCCTGTGTGTAAGTACATGGGTGGAGTTACATGACACAACAAGCCTCAGTGGTTTCACATGTAGGTTGGTCTGTTGTGTTGTCCAAACCTTGTCATATTATGACATGGCATGCATGGATTTTAGAAAACATAAGAAACAGTGGTCTGTTCTATGATTTCCATGCTTCACCATGGTTCCTCCAGACATCCAAACCAGCAAGATATTTCCACAGCGCTTGCATGCAACTACTCTTGAGTCCTCAAGGAAAGCACTGCAGCTGCAGGAGCTGTTCCAACATGGGATTGAACTTCAGGTGTGGTGGCTGATGGGATCAGTGCCAACAGGAGGAGGACTGAGTAAGGAAGATAGAAACACGCTAGCGTAGCAGCTGCTTGAGAATCTATCAGTCACGATCAGGCCAAAACCTGCACTGTGAAAGCCATGCAGGGTTACTTCTTGTGCTGTGTGATCCCAGCCAGTGTGTGATCATAACAGAGCAATCTAACAAAGGTGGAGAAGGGAAGGACAGTCCTTGGTGAAGGAGAATTCATCAGATGCGAAGCCTAAGAAAGAATTTAATGCCTTGATTTTCTCTTTTCTTTCTCCCTCCTAAGCCCGTTTCTTTTTAAGACATGCCTTTTAAGAATGAAGAAATAAAGCTCTGCTGGCTTCACTGGTAGAGCCAAAGATATTGGTGGGGCTGCTGGGAGGAAAAGAACTAGTCCAGGTCCAGGGCTTTCTTCCATGCTCTAAAGGCATTTGGGGAGAACAAGCTGGCTTTGGATTTGCTGGATCCAAAAGTTCCCCTGCAACACTGTTTTGATGCATCACTGACAGGGTTGGGACAGTGACTTACTAGAGATGTAGATCAGAAAACAGGGGCAGTGCCGAGAAAAACGGGTGGTTAGAGCATGCGCTGATGGAAGCCACTTGAAGATGGAATGGTGAAAAATAAGAATAGGAATAGGAACAACTGTTGAAAATCCCAAGCAGAAGTTCAGACTTCTTCCCTGAGTATCAATACGTCATGTTCTGTACCAGTTACTTCACACATGGTAAGATGAAAGCTAAGCAGAAGCAGAGAAAAGTCTGTTTCTAGAAGTAGCAGGCTGGGATAGAGAAACAAGCTCACAGGCAGGCCCTTTGCCACAGAGGGATGCCTGCCCAGCTCCGGAAAGCTCAAGGTCAGCTCACCTTCCACAGCTGCTGCCAGGCCAACAATCATCCCCACACTGCCGTCATCTGTGTACAAGTATGTGACTTGTATTGCAGGTACCCAGAACAGCCGACTGCCCACTCCACTCCATCAATGAGCAAGCTCTGCCAAGCCTGGGGAGAGAGGCCATTCCTCCAATTGCATAACACAACAGCATGACTCACAATAACACGCTCAAAACCTTCATCCCCACTGGCTCAGTCTTGCCTTCCCAGAGCCAGAATAAATAAAATGGGTAGGCTTGTGCTGGAGGATGTTAAAGGGGGTTTTGCAATGGTGGGAGAGCAGTTGTGGGTGTCTGTTGCCGCCTGGGATGCAACACGTACTGTGTAGGGAAGCAGCTGCTCCCGGTTGTCATAGACAGGGGTGTGCTGTCCTATATATGAGAAGGAAGCAAACCTCATCCTTGAACTGTCCTAGAAAGAGAATCCCATGTGCTCATGAAGTGCTTGAAGCTCCCTATTTTAATCCTGGGCATTGGGTGATAAGTGGTAGGAAAAGCTGTTGCCCAAGGACAGTTTGAGCAGGTTCCCGGCCTCTGGGTTACAAAGTCTGACTTGGCATGGGGAGATACAGGTTGAGATCCCCACTCCCTGCCCTTGCATCATTTTCACCTAGGATAAGCATGGCAGACAAGCAAACACACCATGACTGTTCCAGTTTTTGGCTCTGGCTCTTTTGGCTCTGGCCTCTTGGCAGAGCAGCAGAGGCACAGGCTGGGAGAGAGCGCTGAGTGGCCAGGGGACTGGCACAGGCAAGGTAGGAGCTGGGCAGGTGGGAGCAGAGGTCCAGGAGCAGCAGAGTGGGAGGGGGTGGGCCAGAGAGCGAGAGCAGCCAGGAGGAAGCAGGGGGCAGGGCCACTGGCCTGAGGGACTGATAAGGCCAAGCTCAGCCACTGCAAGCCCTTTTGGCCCTGGCCTCTTGGCAGAGCAGCAGAGGCACAGGCTGGGAGAGAGCGCTGAGTGGCCAGGGGACTGGCACAGGCAAGGTAGGAGCTGGGCAGGTGGGAGCAGAGGTCCAGGAGCAGCAGAGGGAGGGGGTGGGCCAGAGAGCGAGAGCAGCCAGGGGGAAGCAGGGGGCAGGGCCACTGGCCGGAGGGACTGAGAGGGCCAAGCTCGGGCATCGTCCCTCGTCTGCGTCCCTGAGCTGCGGTCCGGGCGGTCCAGGGACTCCCTTCCCTGAGACACAGAGGTTGTTTGTTTGATTGTTTGTTTTTTTGTTTTGTTTGTGTGTTTTTGTTTTGTTTTCTTTTGTTTGCACTTTGCTTTGCTTTCTTGTGCTTTTTTTTTTTTTTCTTTCAATTTAAATTTAAGTTTATTTTCTCCTTGTGTGTGTGTGCAAGTGGGGTTTTTGCCTGGGAGAACTGGGAGAGTGAGAGGAACTGCAGGACTTACAAGACAGGGGACCAAGGTAAGGTCTCGGAAGGGTTACAGATGGCAGACCAGGAGATGGCCTTGGCGGGAGTCACGGGTGTTGCTGTCCGCTGCGAGAGCTGCGACATGTTCGCCCTTCTCCCCCAGGAGAGGCAGGGATACACTTGCCCTCGGTGCAAGATGGTGACCCTGCTAGAGGAGGAGGTGAGGTGCCTGAGGGCCAAGAGAGCTCTTCAGGCCCCCCCGCAGCAGCCCCCCTCTCGACAGAGGGCTGAGGGAGAGACCACGGGAGGAGCAGCTGCGGAGACATGGAGGTATGTCACCCACAGGAGGAGGCGGCCAGCACGGCCTCCTCCTTCTCCTGGCACCAATCTGGAGCTGGGAAACAGGTTCTCTCCACTTGGGGAGGCTGGGGCTGAGGAGGCCTCAGGGGACCAGCAGGACCCCCAGCCTGGGACATCAGGAGGCAAGGGAGCCACTGCAGGAGAGGCGAGGACCAGGGCACGGCTGCCCACCAGCACCGAGAAGGTACGGCGGCGGGTGATAGTTGTTGGGGACTCCCTGCTGAGGGGCACTGAGGCGGCGGTGTGCCGCCCCAGCCTTCAGACAAGGGAGGTTTGCTGCCTGCCGGGCGCACGCATCCGGCACGTGAAGGACAGAGTGGAGCGTCTTGTTCGCTCCGGGGGTCACCAGCCACTCCTGGTGATCCATGTGGGCACAAACGACGTGGCCAGGCAGGGGGTGGTCGGGATCACCAGGGACTTTTCGGCCTTGGGGAAGAACTCAGGGAGCTGAAGGCCCAAGTGGCCTTCTCGTCAATCTTACCCATCCGGGGATTTGGGACAGGAAGGGACAGGAGGGCCTCTGAGGTGAACGACTGGCTTAGGGTGTGGTGCCAGAAGGAACGCTTCGGATTCCTCGACCACGGCACTCGTTTTCTTGCCAATGGACTTCTGGCAAGGGATGGGTTACACCTCACGAGGATGGGGAAAAGGTCCTTTGGAGATGCTCTAGCGAGCTTCATCCGGAAGACTTTAAACTGAGCCAGGGGGGGGTGGGTTCAGGCCCCCCAGTAACATGTCTGCACTGGACAAGTGTGCAGGGAGGATCGGGGCTCTGGGAGCAGGGTTTTAGAGATACTGCAGGGACTGACAGGACTTCTACAGAGAGGGGCCAGGTACCAGGGAGGATGGGAGGAAGGAGGATGCTGGGCACTCCAAGGAAAGGAAGCAGTGGGAAGGAGTTGAGGTGCATGTACACCAATGCTAGGAGCATGGGTAATAAGCAGGAAGAGCTTGAAGCTCTCCTGGGAATAGGAGGATACGATCTGGTGGGAATCACAGAAACTTGGTGGGATGAAAGGCAAGTCTGGAATGTGAACATAGAAGGGTATCACCTTTTTAGAAAGGACAGGAAGGGAAAGATAGGTGGGGGTGTGGCTTTATATGTCAGGGAAGGGATAGGATGCAGTGAGATAGAGTGCAGCACAGATGGGGATTCGGTAGAGGCAGTCTGGGTGAAACTTAGGGGTTTTGACAGAGAAAGAGACCTGACAGTGGGGGTATGTTATCGCCCTCCAGGTCAACTTGAGACCCTGGATGATGTCCTGACAGGCCAGATTCTAAGGATATCTCGGGGGAGAGACACAGTAATTATGGGAGATTTCAATCTCCCGGATATTACTTGGGAGACTCACTCGGCGGTGACAGCCAGGTCACGTCGCTTCCTAGAAGCTCTAGAGGGTGGGTTTTTCACACAGAGGGTCCGAGAGGCGACGAGGGGGGGAAACATCCTGGACTTGGTCTTGACCAATAGGGAGGAGCTGATAGATGAAGTACAGATTAGGGGAGCTCTGGATGCGAGTGATCACTCCATCCTTTGCTTTGAGATCAGAGGACTGGGGCCGTGCAGCAGGGCGAGCACTAGAAGCTGGGACTTCAAGAGGGCCAACTTTGGCCAACTGAAGGCCAGGCTGGGGAAAGTCTCCTGGGATAGGTTACTGGAAGGTAAGCGAGTTGAGGAGGGGTGGATGGCACTCAAAAGGGAGGTTTTGCAGGCGCAAGCCCTGACAATACCTCTAGTCAGTAAGGTGGGGAGGCGGAGGAGAGTGCCGCCATGGATGCGAAAGGAGGTGGTTAGGGGGATTAGACGAAAGAGGAACCTCCATAGGAAATGGGTACTGGGGGAAATAGACAAAAGGGTATACCGGGAGGAGGAGGCCCGTTGCAGAAGGATTCTTCGCAAGGCTAAGGCTGATTATGAGCTGAGACTTGCCAAGAATATCAAGAGCAACAAAAAGGGCTTCTTCCAGCATGTAAATAGGAAAAGGAAGGGGAAACAAGTGGTGGGACCACTAAATAAGGAGGAAGGAGATCCAGTGACTGACATGAGGGAACAGGCACAGATGCTAAATGACTATTTTGCCTCTGTGTTCTCCCCAAAGCAGGACGGGGGATATCCGTATAGGAGATTGGATGAGGCTGGGGACTTAGGGGCAGAGATTAGAGTCACCCCCCTTGAAGTCGAGGGGCTCCTCAGGGCATTGGACATTACAAAGGCGCCAGGCCCTGACGGGTTACACCCGAGAGTACTTAGAGAGTTGGCAGGGGTTCTCTCACGCCCGCTGGCCTCCATTTTTGAGGCCTCGTGGAGAACGGGTGAAGTTCCAGAGGACTGGAGGGTGGCATCGGTGGTCCCAATTTTCAAAAAGGGTAGTAGGAAGGACATGGGGAATTATAGACCGGTTAGCCTTACGTCCATTGTAGGAAAAACAATGGAAAGGCTCATAATAGAGAGAGATCTAGTGATGCTAGATAGGGAAGGGAGGCTGACAGCCACACAACACGGCTTCCGCAGAAACAGGTCCTGCCAGACAAACCTTGTGGAATTCTATGACAAGGTTTCAAGATGGCTAGATGGAGGGGATGCAGTGGATGTGGTATACCTGGATTTCAGCAAGGCCTTTGACAAAGTGCCCCATGATATCCTGGTGGAGAAACTGAGGAGTTTTGGGATACACCAAAGCACTGTCCAGTGGATTAGGGCATGGCTGACTGACCGAAAGCAGAAGGTAACCATTAGCGGGGAATCGTCGGGATGGCAGCCAGTGACAAGCGGGGTCCCCCAGGGCTCTGTCCTGGGGCCGATCCTGTTTAATCTTTTCATTAACGACATGGAAGAAGGGGTGAACAGTCTGCTGATCAAATTCGCAGACGACACTAAAACTGGAGCAGTGGCCACAACTGAGAAGCAGGTACTCCAGATCCAAAAGGATCTGGACAGACTATGGAAGTGGGCAGGAGACAACAGGATGGCGTTCAATGTGGAGAAGTGCAAGGTCTTGCACTTGGGGCATAGGAATAGCTGTCATAAGTACAGGTTAGGGGACAAGTGGCTGGAGAGCAGCACTTGTGAAAGGGACCTCGGGGTACTGGTTGACCGCAGGCTAAACATGAGTCAGCAGTGTGATGCGGTGGTCAAGAGGGCGAATGCCACCCTTGGTTGCATAGCCAGAAGTGTGGCTTCTAGATCAAGAGAGGTATTACTTCCACTTTACATGACTCTGGTGCTCCCGCAACTGGAGTATTGTGTTCAGTTTTGGGCCCCTCATTACAGAAAGGATATAGCCAGGTTGGAGTCAGTGCAGCGTAGGGCCACAAGGATGGTGGCTGGTTTGCAGGGGATGGGGTATGAGGCGAGACTGAGGGAACTGGGTCTCTTCAGCCTGGAGAAGAGGAGACTCAGAGGGGATATGTTGGCAAATACAGGTATGTGAGGGGGTGTCACATGGAGATGGGGAGAGGCCTGTTCTCCCCTGCAGAGGAAGGCAGGACGCGCTCCAATGGAGCAAAGCTCAGGGAGCCAAGGTTCAATTTGGATGCCAGGAAGCACTTCCTGACAGTTAGGACCCCGAGGGCGTGGAATGGGCTTCCACGGGAGGTCGTTGAGGCCCCATCGGTGAGGGTGTTCAAAGATAGGCTGGACATGCACATGGTGGGCATGTCATGTGCGGAGCCGGCTGGTGCCGGAGGTCAGTAGAAGGGGCCCAGGAGGCCCCTTCTACTCGCTCTGATTCCCACCAGATCGTATCCTCCTATTCCCAGGAGAGCTTCAAGCTCTTCCTGCTTATTACCCATGCTCCTAGCATTGGTGTACATGCACCTCAACTCCTTCCCACTGCTTCCTTTCCTTGGAGTGCCCAGCATCCTCCTTCCTCCCATCCTCCCTGGTACCTGGCCCCTCTCCGTAGAAGTCCTGTCAGTCCCTGCAGTATCTCTAAAGCCCTGCTCCCAGAGCCCCGATCCTCCCTGCACACTTGTCCAGTGCAGACACGTTACTGGGGGGCCTGAACCCACCCCCCACTGGCTCAGTTTAAAGTCTTCCGGATGAAGCTCGCTAGAGCATCTCCAAAGGACCTTTTCCCCATCCTCGTGAGGTGTAACCCATCCCTTGCCAGAAGTCCATTGGCAAGAAAACGAGTGCTGTGGTCGAGGAACCCGAAGCGTTCCTTCTGGCACCACACCCTAAGCCAGTCGTTCACCTCGGAGACCCTCCTGTCCCTTCCTGGCCCAAATCCCCGGACAGGCAAGATTGACGAGAAGGCCACTTGGGCGTTCAGCTCCCTGAGTTTCTTCCCCAAGGCCGAAAAGTCCCTGGTGATCCCGACCACCCCCTGCCTGGCCACGTCGTTTGTGCCCACATGGATCACCAGGAGTGGCTGGTGACCCCCGGAGCGAACAAGACGCTCCACTCTGTCCTTCACGTGCCGGATGCGTGCGCCCGGCAGGCAGCAAACCTCCCTTGTCTCAAGGCTGGGGCGGCACACTGCCGCCTCAGTGCCCCTCAGCAGGGAGTCCCCAACAACTATCACCCGCCGCTGTACCTTCTCGGTGCTGGTGGGCAGCCGTGCCCTGGTCCTCGCCTCTCCTGCAGTGGCTCCCTTGCCTCCTGATGTCCCAGGCTGGGGGTCCTGCTGGTCCCCTGAGGCCTCCTCAGCCCCAGCCTCCCCAAGTGGAGAGAACCTGTTTCCCAGCTCCAGATTGGTGCCAGGAGAAGGAGGAGGCCGTGCTGGCCGCCTCCTCCTGTGGGTGACATACCTCCATGTCTCCGCAGCTGCTCCTCCCGTGGTCTCTCCCTCAACCCTCTGTCCAGAGGGGGGCTGCTCTGGGGGGGCCTGAAGAGCTCTCTTGGCCCTCAGGCACCTCACCTCCTCCTCTAGCAGGGTCACCATCTTGCACCGAGGGCAAGTGTATCCCTGCCTCTCCTGGGGGAGAAGGGCGAACATGTCGCAGCTCTCGCAGCGGACAGCAACACCCGTGACTCCCGCCAAGGCCATCTCCTGGTCTGCCATCTGTAACCCTTCCGAGACCTTACCTTGGTCCCCTGTCTTGTAAGTCCTGCAGTTCCTCTCACTCTCCCAGTTCTCCCAGGCAAAAACCCCACTTGCACACACACACAAGGAGAAAATAAACTTAAATTTAAATTGAAAGAAAAAAAAAAAAAAGCACAAGAAAGCAAAGCAAAGTGCAAACAAAAGAAAACAAAACAAAAACACACAAACAAAACAAAAAACAAACAAACAATCAAACAAACAACCTCTGTGTCTCAGGGAAGGGAGTCCCTGGACCGCCCGGACCGCAGCTCAGGGACGCAGACGAGGGACGATGCCCGAGCTTGGCCCTCTCAGTCCCTCCGGCCAGTGGCCCTGCCCCCTGCTTCCCCCTGGCTGCTCTCGCTCTCTGGCCCACCCCCTCCCTCTGCTGCTCCTGGACCTCTGCTCCCACCTGCCCAGCTCCTACCTTGCCTGTGCCAGTCCCCTGGCCACTCAGCGCTCTCTCCCAGCCTGTGCCTCTGCTGCTCTGCCAAGAGGCCAGAGCCAAAAGCCCGGGAAAGCCGGATTGGGGCTTCAGGTGCTGGTGTAACCTAATGAGTGGTTTAGGGCTTCGCTACACGAGGCATTTACTCGACTGCCACTTCTGTTTCCTTTGAGTGAGTAAGATGCGAAAAGGCTTTTTCTGTGTCTGCCTTTCTAGGTATTTCAAAAGCACGAGGTGGTGCTGTGTTGTAGTAGAATAGCACATTTACACAGCCATTCAATTGCTAGTTAAAGAAATAATAGCTCATGATTCACACTCGAAGAGCCATGAAAACAGCTACAAAAGAGGAGGGGTTTAGGAGGCAGATGACGTCATGCAAAAGACGTGGAAGTGACACCGAGTGCACAAATGCGGCGAGATCCTGAGGCTCTCAGCTGTTCTCACTGCAAGTATCTTGGGAATCCCTGCTTTGCAGGGCCCATGTGATCTAACCTGGAAGCCAAGCTGGACCTTCCCAAGGAACTGGCATGGTTATCAAGTAGGGAAGGTGGCGGTACAGTTATAGCCAATGTTCTGTCAATACTTTTCTTTGGAAACTTTGTGTGGGGGGATGACACAGATTAAAAGGGGCACTGTGCTCTCCTGCTGCTTATAAACTGTCTTGATTCTCCCCTGCATTTTTCTTTCTGGCAGAAGAGAGGAAATTGGAATTGGCAAAACCCTTACACCACCAGTCCAAGCCCAGGGAAGCAGGCACAGAGACGCAATTGTGCAAGCAGAGAAAGAGATTATTTTGATTTCTTCAGAAATATATGGAAACCAACCCAGACTCAGTTCCCCTCTTTTGCTCTCAGCCCAACCTCCACCTCCATTCAGATAAACAAGTCTGCTGCTTCTAATTCTATGAAAAGGGCTTGGGAAGCCAGAGTACTTCAAGTTTGGCTTGTCCAGCTTTCTGTGGATTTAACTATTACTCAGAGCACTGGTTGACAATATGATCTTAAATGCATAAGAGGCACAGTTGAAAGCCAAAGGCCAAGGCAGATGGCTTCATCCACTCACTCCCACAGCAAGTCAAAACCCAGGGTGGAATTATGAGTAAGATTGACAGTGAATATTCTCCCAGCCCTGTTTGATGAGGAGATGTGAACAAGTATTACAGGACAGGAAGTATGCTTAATCCACTTTGGTGCATTTCTTCCCAACAAATGCCTCCCCTCTAGGACATTTTTCTCAGCTAGGACATTTTTCTCAGCTAGAGCTGCCTGCAGCTCTTCTCTCACCTCCAAATTTCCCCTGCCAAGTGCTTCATTAGCCTCAGATGGAAAAATACAGCCATATATTTAATTTACAGGCCTGTCCCGGGGGAGGGGGGGGGAGTGCCTTTAACCCCCATTCCATCTCTTCCCAACATTCTTCCCTTTCTGTGCTACAACCCCCATCATCCCCTGCTAGCATGCTAAGTGAAACAGTAGTGATTTTTAATACTATATTTAGAAGTGAGCAACAGATTATTGAACATCATATAATGATGCTTAATGAGCAAATAACTCACATGGATGTGAGTAAATGAGCAAGCTGCCCAGTGTCTGTTCTAGGTGAAGGCAGACAAAGGCCATTAGAAACCAACTTCATTAGTCAGTTACATCTGAAGATGTGGATGACTATTGTTTCGGAATGATTGTACATGTATTTTTCTGGCAGGTTGCCAGCTCACTTCTAAAGTTTGACTCACACACAGGTCTGGCAAAGACAGACATCTGAAGCCAGGCTCATGCATTAAATTAGCAGCCATTTAACCAGTCTTTTCTTAGAAGTTCAACCAAAGCATAGCTTCTCTCAAAGCAAGAATCAGACACAGGGAGACTTCCTAGGAAGAAGCATGACTTTGAAAGAAATACTGCTGTGTGCCATGAAAGAAACCTTCCCCAAGATAGTACCCTCCAGGTATTTTGGATGACAACTTCAACCAGCCACAAGCTAGCCTGGCCAATATACAGGAATGATGGGAGTTGTCATACAAAGAATTTGGAAGGCATCATGTTGTGGAAAGCTGCATTCACATCAGCAAAATGGAAAGCCATCTGATCTGTAGGGCATAAGTAAGGCTTTTTGCAAGGGGGTGGGGGGCAGGCAGGCAGTGCAAGAAGACCACTGCAGCGCTCTTGATAATCACCCCTGGAGAGGTCTGGGTAGTTTATTTTTCAGAGATCCATGGGGCAAAGAGCATGCAGGCTATGTCACTCCATCGGATTTACATCACAGCTTTTAAACACAGCCAGTGTCCCAATTTAAACAGCAGCTTTGCAAAAGCCAGACCAGTTGTGTACCAGGCAAAGTATTGCTATTAATTTTCCCTGGATATCACTTGCAGGATGCAACACTCTTGGCTATTTCATAATACTAAGTCAACACACAGGAATACAGATTATTTTAGCTAGAGAGCTCTGCCTTAGCATTTATGACCTTGAGGCACAAAACACCCTAGAAACCAGCTCAGATCCTTCGTAGGTAACCATCTCAGAGGCAACTGAGGGGAAAAAACAAACACAATTAAGATCTCACCACATCCAATCCTACGCCTAAAGTCACATATCCCTGGCTGGTCTGCATTCTGTACATGAATAGTTTACATTTTGTAAGAATAAAGCAGCTTCCCAAACAACTACTTGCTCAAAAACATGTTTTAAGTATGGGACAGTTAGAAATGTGTCGATAGAACTTGGGCTTTCTATACAAGATGGGGTTTCTACTGATGATTTAGAGGCAAAGCCTTCTGAAAGTGTCGATGTCATGTGCCAGATCACCATGAGTACCCTGGGATCAGGAAATCTGATGTTTGTGTGAAGCACACTAATTGCTTAGATTACTTCAGTAATGTCAAAGAATATGCAAGGCTATCTTCTCTGCATAATAGCTACTCAAAACCAATCCCCATATTTTTCTCCCCTACAGATCTCTCCCTTCTGACTTGCTCCCACAACTGAAATACTAGTCCAAAGAAAGAAAAAGGCAAAGCAGGCAAAAAAGCAGCAACAAAACTCCTATAATTTTGGAAGACTTATCTGAATCAAAGTGTTTAATCTGTTTATTCTGGATTGAAGTAGTAACCTTTGGGGCAGAAAACAGAAGCCTGTGTATCAAACTGAAAGCTTGGAGGCCTACTACTGCTGTTCAAAAAGCAGTTTAGCTAGAGAAACCTGCTTCTGGGAACCATTACAAGGCAAAATACTAGCCCACCAACTCCCTCTTGTGGAATCTGATCAAAACCTCAAGCCATTTTGGGGAAACATAACCTTGGCACTGAAAACAAAATTTCAGCAGACATGAGCTAGCAATTTGCAAAATTTTCAGTCATAGAGCTTGCCTACCAGAAAACTTGAGATTTGCACAGTATTCTGGCCTTCCTAGGTTGCTTATTTGGCTCTGTTGCTGCTTATTCCACTGAGCTCTGAAATTCCATTTGACCACTGCACTCTTAGTTCATTTCTAGACCACCATTCTGCCAAGCCTCCCAGTGTAGTTCAAGATGTTTAAAGACAGAAACAAATGCCATTAAAAACAATCGAAACACAATCCACAATATAATTCTCCAGCTAGTTGAAGGTCTTTTCAGTTCTGACAGGTACATAAACATGTCCTGAAAAACCCTTTTAAGAGGAAGCCACATTCCTGTAAATGGGGTAGTTCACACTTTTCCAGGTTCCTCAGGATCTAGAATCTCAGGAAAAAACAGAAAATTTATAGGACAGAGGTCAGATCCAACATGCCCCCTGAGATCTGTGAAAGGGGTGTTCTACTTGCCACCTTCTTTCATAAGCAATTTCCTCTTCCATTTTTGCTTTCCCATGACAACTAAGAGTGCAATATAAAAATATGAACTCTTTTGCAGCCTCTCGGTATACATGTTAATCATTAGTGCTCTCTTTACACTTAGATAGCAGACACCTCCCAGATCTTTGCTCAGCTGAGGCTTCCTGCTTCAGGCTCCCCAAAGTATGCAATTTTGCACTTGTACAATTTAATGTAAGTATTTGCAAAATGTTTTGCACTTAAAGAGGGTGTGACAAACTAGTGACAGTCCCTCCAATGTGCTGCTAAGGAACTTTGGAGGGCTTCCACCACAGATCATAAAAAGTGATCTCCAAACATAAAAGGGGGTAAAATATTTTAAAAAGTTATGAGCAAAAATTCTATCATGCTGCTTGGGCATCAGTTGCAGGGGAGGGGGGCTGCCTGACTCCACATGAGCTTGGGAAGAATGACAAGATTTTTTCTTTTCGGTGCCAGGCAAAAACCTTATTTGCCCATTATTTTATTATTTAATTAGCTTTTAACATTGTCATGCTCAGTATTGTACTTTGTGACTTATTGCTGTAAGCCATTCTGGGATGTCTTGTAAACGATGGGGTACAAATATTGTTAATAAGTAAGATTTTGCTGCTCTTCCTGAGCTGCTTTGCTTGCTGCTTCCCTGTACCTGTGAATGGGGCAGCAGCCCAGGTCTGGGTGACACTCCAACTTATTGTGGTTACAATCATCCCAGAAACAAGTTATGGATTGTCTGGATGGCTCACTGCCCACCAACAAGCAACCCTGCAGGAAGCAATATAAGGTCACATGGCCCAACAACCCATTGGGTTGTTGTATTCTGTGAACCCAATCAATGTTTACAGCAATATTGCAAAGAGGAGTTCCAGGAGCAACTCCTTAGTGACCAACATTTCAGAGTTCACATCAGAGCAGAAGGTAGAGCTTTTCAAATATACCATCTGAGAAGGAAGCTGGAAGCCACCTGTCTTACTGTAGGCAAACCTTTCTAAAAAACCAGCTTCTTTTTGCACCCATCAAAGAAGCTGCCTGGCACCCCCCCCCCCCGATGGAAAGAGTTAATAGATGGAATTTATTTTTTAAATGATCATTTTATGCCCAGCTGTTTATATTCTCTTGGGGGAGGAAAACATCTGGGGATCTTGAAAGCACGCGTATTTATTGTGATCTTTGCATCAGCCTAATAAAGTTTTGTACTATGTGGAGTTAGGAGCTTTAAAGCAAGAGGCTTTCGAACTTAGATGCAACCCTTTGCTTATCAATTTCTTTGCAGAGGGTTGCACAGCTTATCCCTCCTGGGGTGTACACAGACTTTACTCAGGATACTGGCCACTGTCATCATCTGAATGAATGTAACCTAGAATACAGCTTAATCCTCCCTAGTAATACAGCTAATAGCAGGAAAGCTGCTTTTTGTGAAGGCTTCCCCATCACGACCCACCTTCTCATTGTGGAACCTCCCAAAGAGCTTTAAAGAAGCAAGCATTTCCAGACACCTGTACAAATGAAAGGAAGGGAATCTTCCATGACTTAAATCCGAAGACAACCTCCCTAGTCCATGGATTGCCAAAGAAGAGATATCTTTTGCAAAGGACCTCTTGGCATTGAAGCATTATTTTAAAGATTAGTTTTATTTGGAGGGGAAAAAAAAAAAAAACAGGAGGGGGAGGGAGGAGGAATTTTACATAATAAAAGACATCTCCCAGGAAGTCCACACAGATTACAAATCATTTTCATAGAAGTTATTTTGTACAAATTTTACATGTCTCCAGAATGTGTAAAATGCACCTCAATCCACTTGTGAACCTGTCCTGATAACAGAGAAAGAGAGCGAGCGAGCGAGCAAGATATGCAAGAGGAGGGAAGAAAATGCTTCTGCAGTATGCAAATTAGCAGTTTACCTCAAATATAGTCCCCCCCCCCGGTGTTTCATAGACTCAAAGCAATATTGCATTTCAAATCCATCTCTGCTCTCAGCAGGGTCTCCTGCCATCCTTTACATCCTGCCCATGGGACATACCAATCTCTCTCAATTTCAAAGGACTTAAACTGTGGCTAAAAGTTACTGAAGTAAGACACCAACCACTGCAGCTTTACAACACACCAAATCTTCCATCTGCCTCAGCTGAGTTTGTTTCAAGAGCAAAACCATACTGTTCTCTTCCCCAAACAATCCAAATGTGACAGCTCCTTGGTGAGTGTATGCACACTTCATAAAGCTAACCACTCCTTCTAGCCAGGTAGTCTCCATGGAAGCATGCTTTTGAGACTCGGCTATTAACATCTTGTGCTAGTTCAGAGTCCCACTGTGCTGCGATTCATATTTCCCCTCCCCATTAATAATGACAACGAAGTGATGGGATTTCTGCCAGAGTACAGCCTTTAATGGTGCAGGGTGGTGGTAGGCATTATATTTAAAGGAAAATCTGGGGGCTAGAAGTCAACCCTTTACATAAGGGCTGAAGAAAATTTGCCAGCCATACTGTGCACCCAACTTGCCCAAGCTGGAGGATGGAAGTTGAACAGTAACATGATGCAACAGTGAAAGATGCCCAGCCAGACCTTCAATTACTCTTGCTAACTTTAAACAGTGCCCAGTACTAAAAAGGGTGCTATTTAAATTTGTGACAATGTTTGTGGTGGAACCTCAGTGATTAACAGGGGCCAGATGGGGAAGGGATAGAAAAAACTCCAAGGAAACTTACTAGTCTCCAGAAACTTCTCTCAACTATTGCTTTCCATAAATCCAGCAGTTCCTTTATATATTGCAACTCCCTGCAGGGAAATTTTCAAGCGCCAATTTCATATGGTGGAGACTGTGACATATAAAAAGTTACTCTGAGTGGTTCAATGTAACAGCAGTCTCCACCCAGCATTGCAAAGGGCCAGCAACCACTGCTGTGGAAAGTGTCTGCCCATGTTAATTGACCCATGTAGAAAGTAGCTTTCTACAAAGAGACAATCGTCAGCAGCCCACAAGTTGAAAAATGGTGGAGATGCAACACTGGATCAGCTCTGAGGCTGGCAAAAAGAGGAACAAAGCCCCAATGCTCAGCCTTAGTGCTGTCTGCAAGTCCCCACATCCGGAGAATATTAAAGACAGCTGGACAATGCACCTACTGCATTCCAACTAAAGGGAAAAGCTTGCATCTAAGCTCAGGGGTTACTTGTTGCACAGAGATGCAACTCTCTACTTTGGAAGCCTTCCTCTGGCCATTAAGACAAGACTGCTCTCCTTCCCCATTGCTGCAATTCAAGAATATTATTTTGCATTACACTCCAGAAGACACTTAAGCAGGCAAGAGGGAAAGAGACAGTTCCTAGCTGCCCAAGTCCCCAATGCACAAACTCACACGCACCCGCCTGCTAAAGCACTAACTCGTTAAAGGGAGAGACATGGGCTCTGGATGTGATCAAAAACTGAGGAGTCACATTTGAGACACACACTGGGCCTATTCCTTTTGCTTTGTTTTTGTGTAAAGACACCTGCCATTTTTGCTCCTGCTACACTTTTTTTTGCAGGGATTTCTCCAGTTAGTTCAATACTTTAAAGGCTGCAGCAGCATGCAAGAGAAACTGTATCACTTTTCATATTTTTAAAGAAAGGTTTAAGAAAGGTCTCTCCAAGGGTGTGTTGACTTGTAGGCTTTTATTTTTCTGTCTTGTCTGAATAAAAGTTTGGTTTTGCTCTCCGAATGTTCCTGGGTGGCAACCGGTTAGGAGATGACATGGAGGGGCTGGAGAATTCAGTCAGCATACTCATCTCCCTCGGCTTCATCATCACCATCCACCGACAAAGCAGCATACTTGCTAGCACAGCTAAATTTCTGCAAAGGAAACAAGAAGTGTTAAACAGCTCTCCGCACTAGGCACTTAAGGCTCTTCTACAACCATTACCCAAAAAGGGTGGCAGACACCATGTGCTACTGTGATCCTGTAACATATTTCAAATCTTCTGTAGAAGGTGGGGTGGGAGAAGTACTAGCTCTTGCTTTTTAAGTACTTCAGACAGGTAAAAAGCTAGTGTGTTCCAGGTGGACAGAACACTGTGGCCTTGGACAGGGGAAATCTGGGTCTGAATCTCCAGCTATGAAGCTCCAAGGATGACCCTTGACTCCATCATTCTTCCATAGGGCTGCCAACGAGGGACAAAATAAGATTCCTACCCTTTAAGAGGCAAGATATATTATGGGATAGACAAATGCAAAGGCGTCATGACTCAGAGTCTTCGCATATGAACAGATCCAAAACCCAGGCAAGACAACACCTAGCTCTCCTGGTACTGTCTCCTTCCTACTCACCCTTGCACTGATTTGCCCCCTTGAAAAAAGAAACAAGTACTCAGTAAACAATCACACCATAAGTTTCTGGGGGCCACTGTAATGGATATTGTTGAACTGGAATTCAGGAAGTCTAGGTTCTCGTCTTCACTTCTCCATGAAGCTCACAGCTCTTGGCCTAACCTATCTAACGGGGTTCTTGTGAGGATAACACTGAGGAGGATTATTGTAAGCTACCTCTCAAGTTCCTTGAAGGAAAAAGGTGGGATATACATATAAATAAATAGTGGCAAATAAACAGAGTATCACCTATGCCCCCAGAATTCAAGGAGTTTGAATGCAAGAAGCTGAGTTACAGAGAGCATTGGCTCAAATGCTCTTCCTGGGCTCAAGGGCTCTTCCACATCTCTGCTACTCAAGAGCTTTTTAAGTACCTTCTGTCTACCAAGCTGATGCTCTGCCACTCAGGATGAACATGATCTTTGACCTGAAGATGTAACTAGAGTTTGTTTTCTCTGTTTCCACCTCAGAATTTTAAAAATGGATACATCCCTCCTCAGTGACTTTAGGCAACATGGTTTTACAGCCATGTGCAATCCAATTTTCTGTCTGTCTTTGTGTCAGAAACATCACAATTAAAATAAGGCACATTATCTTAGAACTTATTATAAAACAAAAAATTACAATTTAAAATATAAAGTTAAAACATGTACAAATTACAACGGTCTAATTTGCAATCCAGTTGTTATTACTGTGATTACATTTCTAAACTGCCCGTAGTCAAAGCCCTATGAGGGATTTACAACCCTAGAAGTATACACTGAAGTCACCCATCCAGATTCTAACTAGGCCTGACCCTACTTAGCTTGTAAGATTAGAGAGGATCCAACACTTCAGACTACACAGAAGCACAGCTTCATTATCTGGCAAACCCTGTGTCCTCTTCAGGTGCAAGAAGGTACTGGAAAGTGTAGGCAGCTGCTCCCATTCTGGCAAAAGCAGCCAAGAGAACCAGCTCCAAGGGTACCAGGACCATAAATGCTACTAAGAAAAATGCATTGGCTGAAGACAATACAGTCCCAGCAGTGACATCACCAAGTACAATGCATGGCTTTATTTCCAACTTAGATTATCAATTAATTACTTAATATATTTATATGCCACCTATTCCTCCAACGGCATCCCTAGGTGGCTAATGGGAGTGACGCCCAGATGAATGGGAACCAAGTCCCACTATGTTCTAGCTCATTTCACCCTGGAGACCTGCCACCTAATTCTATTTGCATTTGACTGACAGCAGTCTAAAATATCAGTAGATCCAGTACTTACAGGGGTGGGGTTCTCTTCGAATGTCTTTGGCTCAGGTGCAGATCTCAAGTCATGCTCCTTCTTGCTTTCTTTTCTGAAAAGGAAAGGTGCTGCCATGTTAACACAACAGCTAGTGCATGAGGTTCGTACATAGAAAAACTCTGTCAATGAAAATCATATTTCTGTTGTTCCAAGGCACAGTGGCAGACAATTCACAGCCACCCACTATGGAAAGTGATCTGGACAATCCAGAGTCTGTGATGCTATGGACAGCAATGTGTCATACTGCATGATGGTGCTAACAGTCTGGTGTGCAAAATTTCACTGATGCAGCATATCCTTAGCTGCCTGTTTCTGGGCACAAAACTTCTGGCTGAGGGCTGCATGGCTAGACTCCTTTACGAAATATGGAGATTAATGGGAACACACATATCCCAACAACAAAATTAGAGTTAGAACAAGTGGGATATGATTTCAGCTATACCTTTCTGAATCCTGCCAATGGTCTCTACTGCCTCCATCTCCAGGACCATGGCCAATGCTCTCATTTCGGCCTTTTGGACCACTCTCTTGTCCCCCATCAGGTCTGTTTTCATCTCCTGAAAATCACAGAGAGAATATTTTCATTAATCCAGCTTGCTTGAAGCTTTGAAAATGGCAAATTTCTGCATCTGCATTCATATATAATAGGGTTACTATTACTGAAGGAGAAAGAAGATACTGACTTCTATCAAACTTGGGACCTTTTTTATGACTGGCTGGAGAAACGGGACTTGGCTTAGATTTAAAGATGTTTTTAAATTTTTATAAATCGATTTCAGTATGATTATAGAATGTTAAAAAGATATGTTGTAGGGGGCTGACCCAGCACGTCCGATGTATTTGATGATTGATGTTTTTAGTTTAAAATCTTAATAAAAATCTTTATAAAAATGTTATAATCACCCAATACAAAGCTCTCTGGTTGGTTTACAAGAACACACAGTAAAAATACAACATGAAATACAAATAACGGAAATAACTAGATCAGTTAAGCAGCTGGCATAACACTCCAATATACTATCTAGAGCTATTAAATGCCTTTGGACCAGAGGACAGTCTTAACCTGGTGCTGGAAGAATAGTAGCGTTGGTGCCAGGCTGGCTTTAATGGGGAGTTTGTACAATAGCTGGAGGGGGGAATCACTGGAAAGGCCTTCCTCTTTGCTGTCTCCAACACCTCCCCAGAGGCAGCTGTTGGAGGAAAGCCCCAGATGCTAACAGTAGCTTCGGGGTACACTGAGGCTGGCACAGTTGTTCTGACAAGTCAAGTATTGCTGACACAAATGTAAGAGGATCGTCTGCTAGTGAGATGGAAAATTATTCTAAAACAGGTACAGACCAAGAACTAGACTGAACAGAGGAATGTTACAGAAACCAAAACTGAAACAAACAGAAGTTTCTTAAATGGACTCAACTAAACTCCCAAGAAAATTCTGTTGCCCTCTCCTGGTAACCAAGAAAACAACACTCAAGAATGACACTTGCAGGGATAAGTTACACTAGGAACTGTTCACTTTCCATGGACTCTCTGTGAACATCCAGGAAATATTGGCTTTTCCTTGTAAAATTCAGATGCAGAAAAAGCCATCATACTTCTCCTTAAAAGAAACACACTTTCAACACATTAAAAATAAGATCTTCTTGGGTAATGGCATGCACAATAATAGCAGAATGTAAAGCCTACATTGTCATGGCTACCTCTCTTCCCCAAAGTTGTTACATGCAAGTTTCTACATGCTAACTTTACCTTTCCTTGGGGTGTTCTTAGGGGGCACTCCAT
Organism: Varanus salvator macromaculatus; assembly: GCA_023646645.1. Taxonomy (NCBI): domain Eukaryota; kingdom Metazoa; phylum Chordata; class Lepidosauria; order Squamata; family Varanidae; genus Varanus; species Varanus salvator. Next base: position 18,702,225 of record JAIXND010000795.1, read on the forward strand.
CTTCTGATGGTAGGGATGGCACAGCCCGGCTGCCACTATAACAGAGCATATATGAAACAGAAGAATTGACACTTCTAAAACAGGTACATGCTGAATATTGAAGCAGTAGCTATCTCTGTTCTACATTAGAGGTTTAATATTTCTACAGAAGCTCTTTTAGTCCTTTAGCCTGGAGTTAAGAGGGCAAAGGAATAAAAACTAACAGCATGCCCCCACCCCCCAAAAAAAACCACTCTGCCATAGGACACCTGAAATGAGTAAATGGCCTCAAAAGATACCATAGAACCATCAGGATGATCTCGCTCAAAACACTTGCTAAGAGCATTCTTCATAAGATAGCCTGAATCCATGTGTTACACCTATGGAACTTGCTAGGTCAGACTGAAGGCCTAATTTAGCCCAGTATTCTATTCACACACTTGCCAACCAGCTGCCTGTGGAAAGCTCACAGGTGGGGCATGAATGCCACAGCATTCATGTTGCCTAGTAGCCAGTATCGAGAAGCAGCTGGTTCCCAATACTAGAGGCAGCATACAGCCAATGATAACTTTCTTCTCTACAAATTGTGCCCAGTCCCTGTTGAAACCCATCACAAGTGATGGTCACAATTGATAACTCTTATGTTAGTTAATCCCACAGTTAACTATACGTAGGCCATGTGAAGAACTACCCACCAGTCAGCTTAGTGGGATGGCTCCACTGCGTTCTAGTAGTGGTACCTCAGCTCATGAACACCTCAGTTCATGACCAAATCAGGAACAAAAATTGCATAAAAATTTTGACTTAGGTTGTGAACTCCGCATTGGGTGGTGGATGCAATTGTGGCCATCTCCCCTCACCCCCAGAGTAGGGAGATGGCTGCGATTGTGCTGGGGGCGGGGGGAAGATGGCCGAGATGGCACTCATCTTTCCTGCAGGGGTGCACCACTGATTGTGCATGTCTTTCCTGCAGGAGCACAACCGCGATCTCAGCCATCCCCCCGCAAGCACAATCGCGCCTGTCTCCCCCGCTCGAGCGTGCCCATGTTCATGCCTATCTCTTCCCCCAGTGCGCCCGCAATTGTGCCCATCTCCCCCCCCCCTCCTGCGCACTGGGATGATGGGCGCCTGCAGCGATGATGCGGTCGTGCTGAGGGGGCGGGGAGATGGCTGCGATCTTTGTTGTTCTTTGTCACTTTGCTTTACATTTTTCTGATTAAAAAAAATAGTTACAGAATGGATTAACTTTATTTATGTTGAACCTTATGGGGAAATTTAACTTGGCTCATGACCAATTTGGGTCATGATCAGAGTCCTGGAACGGATTTAAGTTTGTGAGCCAAGGTACCACTGTATTATGCAAGCTGGAGAAAAATATTTCCATATCCACACCACCTGCTCTACAGTATTTTTGTTTCAAAACTCTGTTGATATTTTTGTTTAGATACAAAGCTGTGAAAGGAACATCTGCAAGCCAGTAAAAGAAGTGTCTTGATATACAGACTTCAAAATCACAAGTTCCAGACATTTGAATCAAGGCTTATTTTGGTGTCCACCCTGCACCTGGTTTTAGCATTTTTTCAAAATATTATTTAACTGTACTCACTAAAAACCTCTACATTTTTAAAAATTCTATCAAGTCTTAAGGATAGCATGCCACCCTTCTCTGCGACAAATCAGACAAAGCGACTGATTTTTTTAAAAGATGGAATAAAAACATACAGCATACTCCATCCTGGAGAGACTCTCACCTTGTAGGGGAATGCTGATCTGAGTCGGAGCTCTGTGAGCGTGCTGGGTGTGAATTGCTGCGTTTCACCCAAGCGTTTTCTTTCGGTGGAGGAGCTGGCATCACTTTCAGAGGAAGCTTCTCTTCCCTGGGACTCTTAGATGTGGGCGATAAACCTTCATCTTCTTTGCTGATGCTTTCATTTTCCAATGATTTCTCACTTTCCCTCCTTCGTGTAGCTAGAAGGGCACACAGTATGAGTCAACACAGGCAAAAAGCTGGCTTTTGCTGAAAGCCATATTGTCGAAAGCATTTTTCTTGATCAATTATCCAATGTTTCTGAGCTAGCTTGCATGTTTCAGTACAATGAGATCACCTAGCAAATTTGTAGCACATACTCACAGAACCTGCCAAATTTGATGTTTGATCCACAATGTAGAAATAATAGATTAAGTATATTAGATACATAATTCCATTGTCTGGAGAAGTTCTGCTTACTTTTAATTTGGATGCGAGATTTTTTGGTTGTTCCCTGGGGCAAAAGTGACAACAGCCCACAGGAAACTGTTGGAAAATCCAGTATTTTAGTGCAATGGCAACTAGGAAGCTGTCTGTCCATCCTAAAGGGTGGAAACCAAGGCAGAAGTTTATGCTGTGCCTAACAGTGTCTGCCATATATGAGCAATGTAAGTAACCTTGTAGTTTAACTCAGTGCTACTAGCCAGCTTCAGTAAATATACAGGTTGGAATAGGGATTATGAAGTTGATGGCAGCAAAAGATAGTGGTAGGAGAGTGGGAATAAAATAGTCATTTTAAAAAGTAAAACCAGCCCACCACTTGTCTTCCCATCAGCTGAAACCTAATTTGCTTCCTGCAGGTGAGAAAACAGCTGAGTGGGGGAGGAGAGGAAGAGAAAGATTTTTCATTCCAAAGTCTAAAGAGAGCTCTTCCCGAGCTTGCTTATTTATTTATCGGTTTATATCCTGCCTTTTTCCTACAAAGGGCTCAAGGCAGCTTACATCATTCTCCTCCTCCATCTTATCCCCACAATAACAAGCCTGTGAGGTAGGTTGGGCTGAGAGTCTGCGACAGGTCCAAAGTCACCCAGTTGGCTCCATGGCTGAGTGGGGACTAGAACCCAGATCATCTGAGTCCTAGTCCCATGCTCTTAACCACTACACCACACTGTGCTTATGCCACAAGCAACTCTATAGATCCTCTTAAAAATCAACAAATCATGTATAGTTAAGAGCTTCAAGGTTGTTAAATATGCTTTAAAAGAATACAATAGCAGATTATTTTCCCCACTCTGGTCACTGACCACTGGTGGCTGGTATGGCATTCCAAGAGGAGAAAATCCTTTACCAAACACAGACCAGTCTCCAACAAAACTCAGTCTAGGTAAATTATCCCTTAGAGCAGAGGTGGGTAATTAATTTTCCTATGGGACCACATGAGAAACTTTGACAGTTGTTAAGGGCTGGACCAATACATTTACAGCTCTGCTCAATATATATCTCTATAAAAACAGTAAATGAAACATTATAATGATACAATGAAAATGTGGAGCACAGAACAACACTATTTAATGAATATTCACAAAAACATTAACATTAAATGGAAAGCAATAAATTCAATTCAATTTAGCAGATCCTTCAAAATAAAAGCAGTGCAGTTGTATTGCTTGCATCTATATTACGACGATATATATTTGCATTGACTTTTAATTTGCCAGTGACCTCATGCAAGCCAGTCAGGGTCAGCCATCAGGCCGGATGTGGTCCGCGGGCCGTACAATGCCCAGGTATGCCTTAGACCCTTATTCAGTTGAAAGCTAGAATGTTACTGGATCAAGAAGCACTCCACTCTACTGACATTGCATGTAGAGCCCCCCAGCAGAGTTGCCTGAAAATTCCAAGCCAAGTAATTAGCTAATAATGTAACAAAAGTCAAGTTTAAAAAAAGAAACAAAGAGCTGGTTTTCACAAATCTGATCACAAAAGCAGATGTGGCGGTGCACTCTGGAAATCATGATGAATGACCACCCCTACTTCCACTTTTGCAGCTGCACAGGTGGGCAGGAATTGCCTTGGTTATTCCACAGTGATCCCAGCTGCCACCCCAGATTCATCTCAAGGCGTCTTGGATGTGCAAATTTGCAAATGTTGGTATATATGCTTCAGGCTTCGTTAGGTGAGGATGCCCAGAATGCCTTCACGCTGCAGTGCCCAAGCTGGCAGGCACACTCCCCTTCCTGCTGGCCCACTTGTTGAGAAAAACTGGATGCCACTGCTTGAAGTGTCTTCAAAACAGTGGCAATCATGCTGATATGCACCACTCCCAGACTTGCTTGGTGGAGGATTGATGGCTCAAATGTTTTGTGTGGACACACACACACACACAAGCAGATGCTGCCAATAAATGTATGGCATAAACACAACACAATGAAAACAGCTGGACAGCATTAGCCACTTGCAATCCAACTGCTTACCCATTCCACAAAATTTCATGTACAACAGGTGATCACACTGAATACCAGCTGCTTATGCTGCTAATCAGCTATTTAGAACTGATAAGTCAATTCTGTTATGGAGAGTGCTTATTATGTAGTATTAAGAATTCCCACATTCCGAAGTTTGTATAGATTGGAGTTGCAACCAAGTTGAACTTTGCTGATTAAGAAATCTGTGCAGTAAAATGTTCTCTAATCAAGGGTAACAGGGTTTATCAGAAACAGGCAGAATCAACCCGGAGCTGAGCAAATGATGCCACAAATTCCAACTTACTTCTTCCTGTTGGGCCTGTTCCCACAGAAGGGTTTGAACTGCTGGTCTGTGAGGACTCACTCCCTGTCCGTGACCGTTCTTGATTATCTTCACTACGCCAGCTGGGATGTCTAGAGCATGTATAGAGAAGCAGAATTTACTGTACTGTATGTGTGGAGAAATCATGCATGCAGAACTCCACAAAATGCCAGTTACATCCAACACAGTCAACTGCTCAGAAGTTGTCATCAGAAGCTTTGCTCCTACAGAGGCCAAATGTCCAAATAAACCTTTTATAGAAGAGAGTTAGGCATGCTACAGCCCACAGAAACTTGGGCAAATCTGCCTGGGGCTTCAGCCTCTTGGTATTGAGTTAATCACACAATGGATGATCATGGAAGATGTGATAGAGCAGCACTACAGAAACTAAGCAGCAGTTAAGCTGAACCACATATAGATGGGGGGACCACAAGGAGCCACCCAGCATTTTCACAAACAGAAAATGTCATTAATTTGAAAAGAGACAAGGGAAATTCCGCAGAAGCATTCTCTTTGAAAATGCAGCATTGGGTTAAACTGTCCAAGGAGAAACACTTTACAGTAGAGCTATGACCCTTACTTTAAATGCTTGAAGGCTAGGTTCAGTCCCTGGCACCTTCAGTGAAAAGATTTTAGACAATGAAGCTTGGCAGAGCATCAGGCCATCGAGCTGAGCGGTGGCTCAATATAGTAGGCTGTTATGCTCAGTGTGAAAAAAAAGCACAGAGGGATTAAAAGCAGGGCAGGAGAACCTGTGGTCTTCTAGATGATTTCACTTACAGCACCCATTAGCCCTAGCTGGCATAACCAATGGTGAGGAATAACTGGACTTATAGGCCAAAATATATGGAGGGGCACAAGTTGGGGAAAAGCATGCTTGTTCCCTGCTTGCAGGGAAGAGCTACCGATCACATGTACTGCATAAAACAGTTTTGCTGCTGGGTGCTTGCAAATAATGCAACTGGCCTTACAGCTTTTGGCATTAGGCTAGCTTGTCCACTTGACATAAGGTAGCAATATAGTACAGAAGAGACCATGACCAGCTTTGCATTCTCAGGTCTAACACATGTGTTTACTACCTGGTTTCCACATCATAATAAACTGTGGCTTAATTAATCACTATTTGCTAAATTGTGGGTTATTGTTATGTGTGAATTTGGAACCAACAAACAACTCACAAAGAGAACCCATGGTTTGTTGTTGGGTTGTGAACTGTACATTATTTAAATGATGAATTGTTATGTGCAAATAGTAAACCTAGAATAATTGGGTTGTTTTGCAAGGCTATAGAGGCAGCAGGCAAGAGTAGTAACCTTCTGCCTCTCTTCGAGCCTCTTTATATGCCAATAATGAAGTGCTGTAAAGGCAGCTGGGATACAGGGAAGGAGGAATGAAGGAGGAATGAAAAAAACCTAGGAACTGAATAAGCCATGGTTTGTTGTTCTGACAGACAAACCCTGAGTACGATAGCAAGCCATGTCTTATTTAAATGAGGGCTATGTCTGAACCAGGTCATTGTGTTCTTAACATCTACCCCCTCTTAACATATAGCTGTTTCAAGCAAAGTGAGCAGTGTGGCACAATGCATGTTCTATTGGATGAGCAGACTTTGAAGGAGCTCCACAAAACCTCATAGTTCTGTAGGCATATCTATGGCACCTTTGGCAAGATTAGCAGCTTAAGGCTTAATCACACTTGGTTCAGTTTTGCACAGAACATGACAAGCTACATTCTCTGCTGCATATTCTGTATGCCATACCTTGGTCTGCCACTCACCGTTCACGAGGCCTTCGTTCCAGCCTGGGCTTATCATCTTCCAGCTGGCGCTGCAACTTCTCTTGCTCTTTCTGTAGCCTCTCCTCTACTTCACGCTCCCTTGCAGCGGTATCCACAGGCTTGGCTCCCCCAAAGATGGAAGCTGCACGGCTAGATTGAGTTGCAGGAGCTACAGATGTGTCTTCATCCTTGGGTGTGCTCCTTGGCTTCAGATTCAGTTTTGGCCTTTGAGTGGGGCCTAGGAGAAAAAGAGCAGCAAAAATGGAAGAAAACTGACAGTGCAGAAAGGGTAAAACAAAAAAACTAAGCAATTGATTTCAATTTCAACTGATTAGGAAAAGTTAACAGCAAGGCGATTTACAAAATGTGTTTAAGGTTAGTTTATCTAGATAAGCTGGAGGGGTTCATAGGCTGAATGACAGATGGCTTTTAAACTGCTCAGGGAATCCCAAAGTCTAGTAAGAGTGAGAACAAAAGCTGATTGGGGAGGAGCAGGTCAATGAATCATTAGACAATCATCCTACAAAGGTGGATTTTCCATTTCCCAAATAATTACTTCTACTACTTTTTAAATGTTTTGATGTGCCTGGCACAATAATGGATTAGGAATGGGGTGGAAAGAAGAGAGAGAGTGAAGCACTGGCCATGGCCTCATATTAAATTCAAAATGGCTTCCCTGTGTTTGGAAATGTCAAAAAATAAGAGACAAAAGTACAATCTGCAGCAACACACCACAGAGTGGCAGCAAAGCCAACAAATCATATTCTCTTCCTAATGAGCAAATCCACTGGACCTACCTCTCTCATCCCGCCGGCCGTCATCCCTGGAATAGTCATCCCGTGAGCTGCTCCACCTATCCATCCGATCATCCCGCCTATCGTAACGATCCTCATAGCGGTCACCACCACCCCTGTAATCATCATCCCGACGGTAACCGCTGCCAAAGGCTCTTCTGCCACTGCCTGACCTTGAGTCGTAACCTGCAGGGAGGGAAGTTATAGCAGCTCTTTTGCAGAACAGAAGAAAAGCTATATCTGAAGATAAGCACAGCCAAGAGTCTTGTGGTACTCTGAAATCAAAGAAATTGTTTTGAGGTTCTATACAGTTCTGTTGTTCTTTCTGCCGCAACAAACATGGCTACTTTTCCAGAAAATATCTCTAGAGCAACACCCCAGGGTGCCCTCAGAGAAGTCAAAGAGGGGAAACACATTGGGGCATATATCAAAAAGGAATAGTGATGAAAACATTTTTCCCAACTCCCTGGAACAAAGTCTCTGACCAAGCAGCAGCCAAACAAAAGTAGATGGCTGCTTGAGATAAAAGTTTTAGGAGGATTTCATATACAGCTTACAAGACTCTGTAGATGACCCTACATTGGTATCTCAGGAAAAACTACTATTTCTGTTGAAAACTTTGCAGAAAGCAAGGCTTAATGAACACAGAAACTGATAACTAGCTAGGACTCAAATGCTGTATGACAATTATGTAAACACCAGTCACTCAAAGTTCAAGGAAAAACAATACATCACCACCAAGAGAAACCAGAAAAGAAACATTAGCTACAAAGGACTCAAAAGTAGCTTAGCTTCATCTTCAATGAACCCCAAAACAATATAATAGTTAGTATTATCCAGGTGACATGACAGAGTGTTGCACACAAAGAAAAATAAGCACCATGTGCTATGCTGGATGTATCTGAACAGAGGGTAGACACAATTTCTTTTCAACATCTACAGCAATAACTGAAAGCAAAACTCATCCAATAAGCTCTGCAGCAAACAATTTCTCTGTACTTAATCTCTGCCTCCAATATCCTAATTCCAGTTACATTCAGCATCAAGGGAAAAATGCATTCTAGGCTCCAAGGACCTAAATTCAAAATGGGTTGGACCCCAGTAATTTCACACCAGTAACAATAAGAGGGGGCATGGACAACACAGGCTACTGTAACATAAGCTATTGTTAAAACAAGGACCCTGTGCAAAATTATATTTAAACCCCAGAACCTGTGATCCACAGTACCTCCTCTATCATATTCTCTACGGTCATCATAACGATCTCTGCCCCCAAAACGGTCCATGTCTCTTCGGGGACCATCACGGTACCGATCTGAATCATAGCGATCACGGTCACGATACCCTAGATGGAAAAAAGAGTGGCATGCATACAAGACAGAAACAGAGCAGTGGCTTTTTCTTAAAAGCATGCTTTACTTGGGAGGGGAGAGGGTTTAGACACCATATAGCGCATGGCTGAAACTCTGACTAACAGTATTTGGGTAATTCTGTTCTACTTTGCACTGTGGGAAAACATTTACATTTGTACTCTATTGCTCACAGTAGGTAATTTGGTGAAAGCAGATCTTGAATTACCTCTAGAACATGGCTATACTTCTCCAGGAAAGAAGAAAGGCCACAACTATGAGGTAGCAGAGAATGCCTTTCAGCATGCCTTAACCTTTTGGACATTGTACATCGATGCTATTAAAGTGCCCTGTAAGATAGAGTAGTATCATCTCCATCCTGCAAATGTGAGAGAGGTGAACACAGGTCTGAGAAAGCAGATGGTCTCAGAGATCTAAGGAATTCATGGAAGAGGTGAGGTCTAAACAAGGGACTCTTGATTCAATCTCAGCTATTACAAGAAACTGTGAAATCTGAAATATGGTTTGACTTACAGCCACAGAGATCAAACAAAGCATTTTAAACTGTGCTCATTTGCTTTTCCAAATGAAGACCACTGCAAACTTGCTCTGCCACTGCTGAGCAAGAATAGCCACTGCTCTAATAAGAACAATGGAGGAAGTGCACTTCCTCAACAGGAGCACTGAAATTCAGAGGGAATCTGATTTAATACTCACATTCTAAAAGCATCCCTCTTTGGTTTGCAAGAGAACTAGGAAGGTGTTGCTGAGGTATTAGAATGGCATCTCATTTATTTCAAAGCCAAAGGGCCAGACTGGACCCCGGATGGTCTTAAGGGTATGCTCCCTAATGAACAGGAAGCATACAAAGGTAATTTACATCAAAAACAGAAGATTTGTTAAAGCTGTGATCCTGTAATGTGCTTGCCCAGAGCTCAAGGAGATGCAGTAGGGGACTAGTGCATGACTAGACTTTGAAGCTCATAGTAAACTAGGAAAAGATGTGGGAAAATGTAGCATTTTAGCCTGGGGCCATGGGCATTGCAGACAAACTGGTCATGAACTCACTGTCCCCATAACTATCCTCGCTCCTACGGGGAGGGTAGTCATCAAAGCTATCTGTGGCAGGACGAGCCCTCCAGTCTGACTCAAATCTCTCTGAATCCCGGTTGCGATCACGATCTCTTCCAAAGGAGCGATCATCCCTGTCTGCAGAAGGAACAAAAATTGATCCCACTGTTAAGAAGCACACACAGAAAAATTCACATTTTTCTACAGCTCTCAATCAAAACATGCTCATGTAGTATTCAACAGTGATACATGCAACTTGGTTCACTTTATTTATTTATTTAAAGTATTTATATGCCGTCCTGTCATGAAAGCCTCAGGACGGCTCACATAGTTAAAATACAATAAAATATAATATAGATAAAACATCAACACTTCACTTACATCAACAATTTTTTTCCTGGGCTAATGAGTGTGTGCTCCTTCCTTTTAAAAGACTGTGATGGAAAGGACAGAATGGTGGCCCTCTTTCCAAAAGGCACATGGAAATAGAGCATTTGTAAGCAACACCAGACAAAAGCTGTTTAGAGTGGAGTATTGGTGTGAAAAGGGAGCCACCTCTGGTGGCTGAGCACTCATTTTGATATATCAGATATGGCTAAAAGGTAGTGTGCAAAAACACCAATGGCATTTTGACAAAGAAAGCAATTCTAAGCAGGGATGAGAAAAACATATCCTTCTATTTCCAAAGCAGGAAAGTTTCTAAGGATTCTGTCATGGAGAGTCTCAGAAATCCGGTTTCCAAATTGTTTTAGAAATATTTTGCTTATATACACACTTACCACCCCCAACCACATATTGTGAAAACATTTCCACTTCTCCTTTGTTTGTTGGTTTACACATCAATCTTTCTGTCCTGGAAGTTTCAGCCATGTTACTTATTAGCTTGGTCCCCTTGCAATGAGGACTGCAGAAACTAACACAACCAAAGCAACAGAAGTCCCCACTTTGTTTTCAGCTTCATTCTGAAATGGTTTGCTGGCATGTGAGAGGAAAGTTGTCCATCTGGCCGTGTCACTGTGTAACCACTAGGCATAAATTCAACTGGTACAAGATGACCTCTGCTTACTGAGCCATGGTTCTTACCTTTATCCTGAGCTTGATCAGCAACATCCACTCGTATTCTCCTGTTCCCTAGAGACTGAATATACAATGGAATAGTAGCTTGCATTAAGTGCAAACAAGAAAAGGTGCCCATTGAGTCCATGGTCACCTTGAAAGCTGCAATAGGTTTGTTGTTGTTTTTTAAACTATAGGCAATATCCAAGAAGATGCTGATGCCCCCACCAATTCCCTTTTGCAAGTGCTGGGTCCTACTGACTGCACTATACAAGTGGGACCCACTGCTTCCTAAAGGAGGCCCTGAAAGTGAGTGAAAATGCTCATTCTGAAAGGAGGCAGGTTGGTGTAGCTCCTTTATTTAAGTTCTGTTGACCTACTGCCATCCAGAAACAAGTGTTTCTGGTTGTTTCAGGTTGCCCCAGAAGGCTTAAATTATCAGTAAGTGGCAGCGACTGCTCATACAACATTATCAGTGGGCAAAAGAGAACTGGTAGGATGTTAACAACCCTGTTGGATTTCAGCACTACATAAAAGACCTACATAAATATGCTATGCATTTTGCTAATACACACCTAATGGATTTTGACCCTCAAGTTATACCTCCAATTATAGACCCTTTTTTCCATAAATGAACTAAGGATCAACATAGCGATCAAATGTATGTAAAAATAATGTTCATCATATTTTCTCAGTAATGAGGGTCAAGCTGTAATGTGCCTGGTTTTGTCAAATTCCTTTTCAATGTGAGACACTTCATTTCAAACCACAACTATTACATACATTTTCATTATAACACAATTTAGGGAGCCAGTTCCTTGGTATATGTTAAATTGCATTTCTGTTCTTAATCAATGGCTAGCTCTGTCTCTCATATGGCAAGACTGGGAGGAACACATTTAAGGCACATATAAAGCCATCACAGAATTGGAATAACATCACACAGGACCATATGGAATAATATCAATAATATCACACAATAATATCATATTTGAAGCTGGCATGGCTTTAGCCCTGATAAACTCCACTGACAATTCCACTCCTGTAGTCTCAAGTATGTGTTCCCTCAATGCCCTGGAGCAGATTATGGAGGGCACAGGGTGCTATGGTAGTGATGGAGGTAGGAGATCATTCTTTTCCTGGTTTTACCGAAGCAGAGCCAACATAGTATTTTATGCATAGGCTGTGCTTACAGTTCACTTGGTGATTCAACAGGGCTAGCAATATTCTGCCTAAGGAATCATCAGACCTTGGACATTTATCTAGCTGACAACAAGTCTTGTCTTCACTCTTCCACTAAGCAAAGAAAAGCTCTTAACAATTTGTTAAGACTTTTGTTGTAGCTACAGAATTAGGTGTCAATAAACTGTGATTGTCAGAATAACTTCAACCTAAGTTCAAGACCATAAGCATCCCAAGGACGCCATGCTAAGGCAGGCGGACCTAAATGTATGTAACTTAGCTGTGGTAGAATTCACCACCTGTAAATACGCTTTTGCTTATTTTCTCCACATGTCTATCATTCATCTCAATGAAGAGACAGACGAAAGATAGGAGGACAATATTTCAAGCAGACTCCATGTTGGACATGAGGTTAACAGGTAGGTTGCAGGTTTTTAAAAAAGGTCATTATTCTAAAGGCACCTAACTTGAACTTTTCAATGTCAATACACATATTTCTTCATTTCTGAATAATAATAACTATTATTTTCTATTGCATTGCAATCAATTCCCATTAGCCAATTTAGAATGTTAAAATAAAACCTTAAAGGCTGAAAGCTTTAAAAGTATACCAAGGAATATATTAAGAAATCAGCTTGGTATACTAAGAGTCATTTTGCAGAAATAACATGACCAGAATACTTCAGAAGTATTCTTCTATAAAACAACTGTTTTCAGCCATGCTTCTGACTTAAGTTTATCTTCAGTATATTTTGAAGAAATCCTGACTTGCTCGGATTTGCATGAAAGAGTTTCTGTCCTTAAGTTCATTATTTACTAACATCAAGAGAATAATTACAAATTGTTAGCAATTTTACTATTGCAACTGAGGTCTTGCAATTTCTATAAAGGATCAACTCTTTAAAATTACCTTATGACTCAATATTATGTTGTATAATTTAACTGCACTGCTTCTGTGATATGCATATATGCCTTCTAGGCTATTGATTATCTCATCACCAGACCATCTACAGGGACCTATATTTCCCTTGTCTAACCAAGGTAAATAGCCTATTATGGAAAGTTCCTGATCACTATCCCTTTTCCATTCTTGCAGTCATTCCCACTAAGGAGTACTTCATATTACTGCATAACACGCTGAGGAGGGCATCATCTCCATCTGTCAGAAGACACACAGCAAGCCCTGGAGCTTAGCTGAATCACACCGCTCCAACAGAAACTCATCACATGTGAAATAGTAATATCAGTTATATTTATCCTAGAACAAAGAGCAGGTATTCACCCATACATGGCTGGTGACACAAAGAAGGCTGACTGCTAAAAACATGTGTGGATCCCTAGCAGTTTGCAAGTAAATCTGGGCAGCCTGCATATCTTGCCTTCATCTTCCATTTACATTAGAAAATGACTGTAAATTTTACATTACAGTGAGGATCTTGTTATAGGGCACTGCTCTGTATGAGTCTTTTCACCCAAATGAAGTCCTTTCTTTCCAAAATCACACAACTTCTAAGTGTAGCCCCTCCAAAACCTGTTGGTCTGCAACTACCATCAAACCTAACCATTGGCAATGCAAGTTGGGGCTAATGGAAAGTGCAATCCAACATTATTTGGAGGTTACCCACCCATGTACTAATTGACATTTTCAGTTTTGTCTCTTTGATTAAGCCTCAGAAGCTTAGGAAGTTAAGCCACAACAGGTGGTACAAAACAATGACATTTCTTGCCAGGTTTCAACTCACCTCTTCATTGAGGCTCAATGCATGGAGCAAGGACTCTAGGTCCTCAAATTCAGCATATCCAAATCCTTTTAACCTGTCTGGATTACTAGGCTCTCGTGGCAAACGAACAGCACTTATCTGTAATTGAATGAGAGAAGAAGTTTTTTTAAACAACCATCTTCTTAAAGGAGAAATACAATAGTACCCATCAGATGTCAAATTTCATGCTATAGTTGAAAAGAAATTTCATCACAGAATCTGAGTTATTTACAAGACTTCCATACAGCTATTCAACCAAAGGGGTTAGATATCAGGATGGTGCTTAGATGGTGCTTAAGGCAGTTAACAGCCAAGTGCAAAATAAAATATAGTCACAGAATATTGTCAGCTGGTAAATTAAGTCCCTTAGAAGGAGAAAGGTAATACTGGAAATAGGTGCTGAATGTTCAGTCTGTACATCATATACCAAAACAAAAATGTTGCAATCACTATCATCTTGTGCTTGGATCATTGTCTGTACATCATATACCAAAACAAAATTGTTGCAATCACTATCATCTTGTGCTTGGATCATTACTTACAGTATCTACTTCATTTATAAGCACACAGTAAAACACTGAGGAAAATACTTTATAGCTCACTCCTATGCACGTCTATTCAGAAATCAATTCCCATAAATTCAATGAAGCTTATTTCATGCTTTATCTGTGCAACACTGCTGCCTAAACCACCCTGATTTTAAGTTCAACAGCCTACTTAAAGGATGTCAAAAGCACATATTCTAAGTAATGGTTTAAAGAATGACAGGATAAGGTAAGCTTCCTCAAAACTGCTAACTTACCAACACAGCATGACTAATCCTAATGTACAGAAATTCTGGTGGTGCCTTTAAAATCAAAAGTGCTTTGAAAAGTTGTATGCCCACCTTTTCTTTTCTAGGCATTGAAGGAGCATGGGATTGCTGAACATGAAGGGAAAAGCCATAGTACTTTTTGTGTATAATTCTAAACTTTGGAAAGCAGCAGTCACTGAGCTGTCTGTTGGAGACTATCACTTTATGCAACACAGATTTGGAAAGAGCTTATTAAGTCAGGGCTTGAAAATTTCGCTCGCCCGCTCGCCAAATGTGAGTGTAAATTCCTTTCTGGAGAGCACAGTAATGCCCTGCATCCCTATTTGCAAATGGGACCCTAACTGGGAAGCAAACCCACATGGACCCGCACAGGCAGAGACTTAGACGCATGTTTACATTCGCTCGGACGCTTTCCATGATCCTTGGGCCTGTCTCTCCACTGGCCCTTCTAGGAAGCAGCCCTCTCTTGCTTTAACCATTAGATGGGCCGTGAAGTGTGAGAAGTATTATTGCAGGCGGTTGGAGGTGGGAGGGCGTGGAGCGGGTGGTGGGGCTCTGGTGTCCTCTGCTCGCCCCCTAAAGCAAGCCCGGCGGCTGCTTCTTGGTCTGAGGCTGGGGGTCTCCGCCTTCCTGGAGGGGCCAAGTGATGTGAATTGGGAGAGCTTTTCCTCCCCACCCCCCGCCCCGCATCCCGCCATTCCAGTGCATGGGAAAGCTGGAAGGAACCAGAGGATGCAATGGGGGGGTGGTGGTGGAGGATCTGGGGAGATGTCTCTGCCCCGCGAGGTTGCACGGTCCAGGTGGAAAGTAAGGTTTTTGCCTGGCTAGTAGGTCTAGACTTGAAATTTTGTTGTTGTTGTTGTTAGTTGCAAAGTCGAGTCCGACCCATCGCGACCCCATGGACAACATTCCTCCAGGCCCTCCTGTCCTCCACCATCCCCCGGAGTCCACTCAAGCTCACACCAACCGCCTCTGTGACTCCATCCAGCCACCTCATCCTCTGTCGTCCCCTTCTTCTTTTGCCATCTATTGTTCCCAGCATTAGACTCTTCTCCAGGGAGTCCTTCCTTCTCATTAGGTGGCCAAAGTATTTGAGTTTCATCTTCACTATCTGGCCTTCTAAAGAGCAGTCAGGGTTGATCTCCTCTAGGACTGACTGGTTTGATCGCCTTGCGGTCCAAGGGACTCGCAGGAGTCTTCTCCAGCACCACAACTCAAAGGCCTCAATCCTTTTGCGCTCAGCCTTCCTTATTGTCCAGCTTTCACAGCCATACATTGCAACTGGGAAAACCATAGCCTGGACTATACGCACTTTTGTTGGCAGGGTGATGTCTCTGCTTTTTAGTATGCTATCTAGATTTGCCATAGCTTTCCTCCCCAGAAGCAAGCGTCTTTTAATTTCTTGGCTGCAGTCCCCGTCTGCGGTGATCTTGGAGCCCAGGAAAATAAAATCTCTCACTACCTCCATTTCTTCCCCATCTATTTGCCAGGAAGTGAGAGGACCAGATGCCATGATCTTAGTTTTCTTAATGTTGAGTTTCAAGCCAACTTTTGCGCTCTCCCCTTTACCCGCATCAAGAGGCTCTTTAGTTCCTCTTCACTTTCTGCCATGAGAGTGGTATCATCTGCATATCTGAGGTTGTTGATATTTCTCCCAGCAATCTTGATTCCAACTGGTGATTCATCTAGCCCTGCCTTTCTCATGATGTGCTCTGCATATAAGTTAAATAGGCAGGGTGACAGTATACAGCCTTGCCGAACTCCTTTCTCAATTTTGAACCAATCAGTGGTTCCGTGTCCGGTTCTCACTGTTGCTTCTTGACCTGCATATAGATTTCTCAAGAGACAAATAAGATGGTCTGGTACTCCCATCTCTTCAAGAACTTGCCACAATTTGTTGTGATCCACACAATCAAAGGCTTTAGCGTAGTCAATGAAGCAGAAGTAGATGTTTTTCTGGAACTCCCTGGCTTTCTCCATGATCCAGCGTATGTTGGCAATTTGATCTCTAGTTCCTCTCCCTCTTCGAAATCCTGCCTGTACTTCTGGTAGTTCTCGGTCCACATACTGCTGGAGCCTAGCTTGTAGGATTTTGAGCATCACTTTGCTAGCATGTGAAATGAGTGCAATGGTGCGGTAGCTTGAACATTCTTTGACATTGCCCTTCTTGGGGATCGGAATGTAAACTGACCTTTTCCAATCCTGTGGCCACTGTTGAGTTTTCCAAATTTGCTGGCATATTGCGTGTAGCACTTTAACTGCATCGTCTTTCAGGATTTTGAATAGCTCAGCTGGAATGCTGTCACCTCCACTAGCTTTGTTGTTGCTCAGACTTCCTAAGGCCCATTTCACTTCACATTCCAGGATGTCTGGCTCGAGGTCAGTGACCACCCCATCGTGGTTATCAGGGATGTTAAGCTCTTTCTTGTATAGTTCTTCTGTGTAATCTTGCCACCTCTTCTTAATCTCTTCTGCCTCTGTTAGGTCCCTGCCATTTTGGTCCTTTATCATGCCCATCTTTGCATGAAATGTTCCCTTCATATCTCTAATTTTCTTGAAGAGATCTCTGGTCCTCCCTATTCTATTGTTTTCTTCTATTTCTTTGCACTGTTCATTTAGGAAGGCATTCTTATCTCTTCTAGCTGTTCTCTGGAATTCTGCATTCAATTGTTTGTATCTTTCTCTTTCTCCCTTGCCTTTCGCTTCCCTTCTTTCCTCAGCTATTTGTAAAGCTTCCTCAGACAGCCATTTTGCTTTCTTGCATTTCTTTTTCTTTGGGATGGTTTTAGTTGCTGCCTCTTGTACAATGTTGCGAACCTCCGTCCATAGTTCTTCAGGCACTCTGTCTATCAGATCTAATTCCTTAAATCTATTTGTCACCTCTACTGTATATTCATCAGGGATATGATTTAGGTCATACCTGAGTGGCCTAGTGCTTTTCCCTACTTTCTTCAACTTAAGCCTAAATTTTGCCACCAGAAGCTCATGATCTGAGCCACAGTCAGCTCCTGGTCTAGTTTTTACTGACTGTATAGAACTTCTCCATCTTTGGCTGCAGAGCACATAGTCAATCTGATTTCTGTGTTGACCGTCTGGTGATGTCCATGTGTAGAGACGTCTCTTGGGTTGTTGGAAAAGAGTGTTTGTTATGACCATCGTATTCTCTTGACAAAATTCTACCAGCCTGTGTCCTGCTTCATTTTGTACTCCAAGGCCAAACTTGCCTGTTATTCCGGTTATCTTTTGGTTTCCTACTTTAGCATTCCAATCCCCCATGATGATAAGGACATCATTTTTTGGAGTTAATTCTAGCAGGTGTTGTAGGCCTTCATAGAACTGGTCAACTTCAGCCTCTTCAGCACCAGTGGTTGGGGCATAGACTTGGACTATTGTGATGTTGAATGGTTTGCCTTGGATTCGAACTGAGATCATTCTGTCATTTTGGAGATTGTATCCCAGTACTGCTTTCCCTACTCTTTTATTGACTATGAAGGCTACTCCATTTCTTCTGAGGGATTCTTGCCCGCAGTAGTATACCTGATGGTCATCTGAACTAAATTCACCCATTCCTGTCCATTTTAGTTCACTGATTCCTAAGATGTCGATGTTCAGTCTTGTCATCTCTTGTTTGACCACGTCCAGCTTGCCTTGATTCATGGATCTTACATTCCAGGTTCCTATGGAGTAAAGATCTTTGCAGCATCGGACTTTCCTTTCACCTCCAGATACATCGGCAACTGAGTGTCCTTTCGGCTTTGACCCAGTCGCTTCATTCTTTCTGGCGCTACTAGTACTAGCCCTCCGCTCTTCCCCAGTAGCATATTGGACACCTTCCGACCTGAGGGGCTCATCTTCCGGTGTCATATCGTTTTGCCTTTTGGTTTTCATGTCCATGGGGTTTTCATGGCAAAGATACTGGAGTGGGTTGCCATTTCCTTCTCCAGTGGATCACGTTTTGTCAGAGCTCTCTGCTATGACCTGTCCGTCTTGGGTGACCCTGCACGGCATAGCTCATAGCTTCATTGAGCTACGCAAGCCCCTTCGCCACGACAAGGCAGTGATCCATGAAGGAGCTTGAAATTTTAAGCCCTGTTATAAGTTATTATGGTGTGCTGTACAATTCCCTCACATACTATGCACATCTATCCACCCCTGCCATCATAATGTAATGTAACAACCCCTAACAGGCAGACCTAAGGCATTAATAAAAACGAGCTATAAAAAGACACAAACGGCAAGCAATGACATTTCAACCATCAGGAACAAGCTGCTGTGATCAGCAGAGCATGCTGTTACACTGGTAACAGACCCAACAACATCAAGCTGTATACTCATCTGACTTACCAACCTAATGCCCTTCCTTTTGGAGCTGTTCAGGAATAATTTCCTATGAGTTTCTCCTCACCAGGCCTAGAAATCCAGTGATCCCCGCAATACTGCTGCAGTTGTTTGATAAATAGACAACTGAACTCCACCTGAAACTATTGCAGTTCTCAGTTAACATTCTGGTTAAATTGTCCATCAGGAAAAACTGTCAACCAGGAAGGCTACCTAGGAGTGATTCATTTAACATGTTTTGCTGTAGAATTAATCAACACCTTTAGTTCTACTACAAAAGGAAGGGAGCTTTCCTTATTTTTTTGCTGCTTTCACCTCTGATGGACAATTTTCTGTTCTTAAGTAGACCCACACAGCTCAAATGCCTGCTGGGAATGCAAAAGCAATGGATGCACTGATTATCCAGAATTCAAACATTTGCACATTATGCAATCTTGCATCCTTGGGAAAACAGTGAGCCTAACAGTACTAATTTCCTCATGTTATTTCTTCTATTCCAACAAGCTTGCAGTTGACCTATGCTGGTCATATGAAGTCTTCTCACTTTGGCTACAGGGAAGGCAACAAAAGGGGTTTTGCCGAGATGCACGGCGGGGGGTTTTTTAACTGAAGTTATATGTTTCAATTTTTACTGTTGTAAGCCGCCCTGAGACTTTATTGCGATGGGGCGGGCAAGAAATGTTTTAATTAATTAATTAATTAATTAAAGATAATCTTCCCAGTAAGGAAATGAAGTCCCTATGCTTCCAGGTCCATTCAAAAAAGGTTTATCAATGTGCCAACAGCCTCAGAATTTACACATACTCACATAAGCCTATTCATACTTTCATTCCTGCAGTTTATGAACAAGACCCTCTCCTGCTTCATCTACCTGGATGGGGCATATGCCAAGCAACTCTTCAAGAAGAAATCTGCTACAGGGTGTTTTTGCTGTCATACTTGTTGCTTCAAGAGAATAAATACTCTGTAACCTTTTCAGTACCAGATGAAAACCTATTAATTTTCCTAGCATTTTAACCATCTAACTTTTAAACTTTGTTTTTATATATCCCATTTTTAATTTTGTACTGCTTCTGTGCTGAATAACAGTTATTGCAATTACGGGTTTATTCTTTTAATTGAATTGTTCTCTGTGTGTCTTTTTAAATGCTTGTGTAATTTCAAGTTTTGTTAAACACCCAGAGAGCCTTAGCTATTGGGCAATATATAAATGAATTTAATAATAAATACTTCCAGAGGTTGCTTTAAAAAAACTCAGTAATAAAAATGAGACATTTGAAACCTGTTGGGTATATGGTAACTTAATTTCTATGAAACCTGAACAGCATATAGGGCAAAATTCTATGCATGTTTAGACAGGAAAAAAAGTCCTATAATCTCCGATATATAGAATGTTCAGGGTAATGTTAGGAAATGAAATCAGGGAGGTTTCCAACAAAGGCAATACTGTAATAATGGGGGACTTCAACTACCCACCCATTGACTAGATAAATGTTTGTTCCAGTTCTGACAGAGGATTAAATTTCTCAATGTCCTAAGTGGTTGTGCCCTAGAACAGTTGGTTGTGGAATCAACCAGAGGGGAGGTAATCATGTAGTCCTAGGTAGTGTTGGCCAGGATATAGTACATAGGATGTAAATGTTGTTGAGCTATTAGCTAACACTGGCCACGATGGAACCAGACTCAATATACAGTTAGGTAAAAGACTTTCAAAGAGGTTGAACGCAATTGCGTTTGACTTCAAAAGAGGAAACATCTCCAAAATGAGGGAACTAGTAAAGAAGAAGCTAAAGAGGGCAATCAAGATGTTTAAATTGCTTCAAAGTGCTTGAAGATTACTCAAAAACACTACAGTAGAGGCAGAGATAATATGCATACCTCAAGTGAGAAAAGGTAGAAAAAAGTCCACGAAATCACCAGCATGCTTAATGCATAGCGTCAAGGAAGTTATTAGGGAGAAGAAAGCTTTTTTCAAAAAATGGAAATATTGCCCAAATTAAAGGGAACAGAAGGGACAACAAGTTTACACAAGGGAAATACAAGCAGACCAAAAGCAAGGAAACAGTTTGAGGAGTTCACCACTAGTAACATCAAGGATAACAATAAAAATTCTTTGCATGTATCGAAAGAAAGAAAACAGCTAAAGGATCAGTTGGGCCATTGGACAATAGTGAAATTGAAGGTGCACAGGAGTGGGAGGGACACAAGGAGATTGCAGAGAAGCTGAATAAATTCTTTTCATCCGTCTTCACAGCAGAGGATGAAGAGGAGATACCTGTCCCTGAGTTTATGTATTCTGGAAGGGAGTCTGTGGAATTAAGGCAGATAGTAGTGGCAAAGATGAAATTCTCAACCTCATTGACAAAACGAAAGTCAGCAAGTTACTCAGTCCAGATGGTATCCATCCTAGAACCATCCACCTCAAAGAACTCAATCATGAAACAACTGACAGTTTTACTAAAATATTTAATGTCCCTAAAATCAGCCTTGTACCATAGAATTGGAAATCAATGTAAAATCAATTTTTAAAAAGAGATCCAGCAGGGATTCAGGAAATTACAGGCCAATTAGCTTAACATCTGTTCTGGGTAAACAGCTTGAATTATTAAAGATAGGATCGGTAAGCACATAGAGGGGCAAGTCCTGCTGAAAAAAAATAAGCATGGCTTCTGCAAGGAGTCTTGTCTCAATCTACTGGAGTTCTTTGAGAATGTCAATAAGCATGCAGTAGACATTGTTTATCTGGACTTCCAAAAGGCTTTTGACAAATCCCTCACCAAAGACTCCTGAGCAAAGTAAGCAGTCATGAAATAAACTGGGATCACTAAATGGTTAAAGAACAGAAGGTGGAAATAAATGGCAATCTCTCCCAATGGAGAGATGTAACCAGTGGAGTCCCACAGGGTTCTTTATTAGAATTAATGCTTTTTTTCATAAATTATTTGAAGTTAGGAGTAAGTAGTGAAGTGGCCAAGTTTGCTGATGACACTAAAGTTGTTAGGGTGATTAAAAACAAAAGAAATTGTGAGGAGCTCCAAAGGGAACTCTCCAAGCTGAGTAAATGGGTATCAAAATTACAAATTTAGTTCAATATAAGAAAGTGTAAAGTAATGCACAATATAAGGAAGTGCAAAGTAATGTTGGGGTAAAATAATCCCAATTTGATGGGATCTGAGTTAGCAGATGACTGCAAAGAGGAGCCAGTCTTGGGGTCGTAGTGGACAACTTGATAAAAATGTTGGCTCAGTATGCAGTTATTGTGAAAAAGGCAAACTCCATGCTGTCTATAATTAAGCATGGAATAGAAAATAGAACTGCCAAAATCTTACTTCCCTTATACAAATCTTCGGTGCGACTTGGAACATTGTTCCATTCTGGTCACCTTATCTGAAAAAGGACATTATGTTGGAAAAAGTACAGAGGAGGACAACAAATACAATCTGGGGCCCACAGCAGCTTCCCTATGAAAAATGGCTACAAGAAGTGGGACTGGTAAGCTTAGGAAAAAAGGCAAGGAAAGTACTGCTGTAGGTACTTAATGCATGGTGTGAAGAAACTAGAGAAGGAGACATTTTTCTCCCACTCCCATAACACTTAAACAAAGGTTCAATGTAAGTGATTGGTGGGAGGTTTAGGACTGATAAAAGGAAGTACGTCTTCACACAGCATATACACTGCAAACTATAGAATTCGCAGCCATAGGAAGTGGTGATGGCAACCAATCTGGATAGCTGTAAAAGGGGATTGGACAGATTCATGAGGGAGGAGGTGAGTGGCTACTAGGCCTTACTGGCTGTATGCTACCTCCTTTAGCAGAGGTGATATGACTGTATAACCAGTTGTTGAGGAGCTTGAACAGGTGGAGGTCCTGTACCCATCCTGCTTGAGTGATCCTGTGTGTACAGGGTGCATGACTAGATGAACCTTTCATCTGATATCCAACATGGCTTTTCCTATGTTCTTATGTATGACAAGTATGAAGGATTATCTGTTTATCTGCATCTTTTGCAGTTTTAAGACTGGACAAGCAAATTCTGGACACGGCATGGACAGACAGATCTAAAATGGTTTATTTCTTTATTTGATTTTTAGCCTTCCTCAATAGTCATAAGGCTCCCTAGGCAGGTTTAAAAGATCAGCTACCACTAATAAATATGTATTTATACTTTACATTTATAGTACTATGATAGTGGAACTCCATGCTGCACCAAATGTGTATTTTAGTTTGGTTAATCACTAGCAGCATTTTGATTAATAGCTAAGCAGTTAAGGAAGAGTTTTCTTTAGTATCTGAACACTGTAACACTGTAGCATAATTGTTCCTATGAACTTCATCACATCCAGCTGATTTGAGTTCAGAACTATGTGTAGCATTTCAAAACAAGAGATTTGTCCTCTGGGATTTCTGATCAATGTTCTAGCATGCTGAGTGACTACAGCTGCAATTCCCAAACTATGTGCCACAAGGGAATGGCTAGTATGTTATGAAAATAACAGTTTGTGAGAGTTCAGAGGACCTGCCTGCATAAAAGTCTATTTCATTTCTTCACAATTCACAGTTCTGGCCTTGCATTGCGTCTTTCCAATCCATTTCTGCCAAGAACGGATTATTTTACCAAGAGTGTGAATGGATCACTCACTCCTAATGCACACATACAACAATTTCTTGATGTCAGGAGGTAGCATGTTTTGAACAATGACTTGGTCATGGCTTGTGTTCCTCAGAAGGCAGGTAATTTTTACTCTTACACACTCAGGTGCCAGAGTGCATCTCCAATTTTAGGAGAAGGCTGGGGACAAGAACCCTGATATATTAATTGATTACTCAGGAATCTGTATGAAGTTTAATGATAAGAGTGACTTCTTCCTTTAATACCTTTGTCTAACGAAGAGTAGAAACTTATTATTCAGAGAGTTACACAGCAGAGATGACACTGTTTGTACTTACTGGATTTTGAAAAGCTAGAAGCAAGAGTCCAGATCATTTTTATCATTTTATAAAAAGCTCCTATGTGTTAAAATACTAAAAAACACAAAACACAGAAGAGAACTGGAAATTCTGCAAACAATGGAAACCTTTTAAAGGTTTTCTAACAGAAACATCTTCTCCAGAGCTGATATATGGGCAATTTCTTTGGCATGACTTTTTTACCCCACTTAAGACAATGCTGCTACTCTGGAGGTCACATGGACGTTTTGTTTCCTCAAAAACGCCAGCAATTTTCAGGATTCCACTCAGTGCTTTCCACTTAGCTGTATGTTGTACTAACAAAGATGAACATCTTACATGAAGAAAAACTGAAGCTACACATTAAATACTCACATTAAGTCCTCTGAAGAAGTCCTTGATGGACTCTTCCGTTACATCATAGGGCAAGTTTCCCAGAAAGGCAGTGTAAGGGGGTGACTTTGGGAGACGGCTTCTGTCAATATTGGGCTCCCGAGCTGCCCGAGGTGCAGTAGGCAGGATGGAACGATCAATTGGAGGGGCTCGGTACACATCGTCATCATTGCTATGCCAGGTGGTCGAAACTAGAAGGAACATTTTGCGCATTAGCTAACCGTACACTATTCAGAACCAACAACTGATACTATTCAGCTTGTGTGTGACTTGTGAGAAATATGTTTATTTATTTGCATTTATATGGCACCCCATAACCCAAAGGTTCTCTGGGTGGCTTACAAATGCTAAAACAGCATAAAAACATACATAGAATACAATAAAACAATTATGGTAGATTTATAGGCATTGAAGGGTCACCTGCCAAGGGCAGCTCCCAGGTAAACTGACTGTCCAATATGTGATATTTTTGCATGTAAACTGGGACCTATTAAAGTGTTATGCCACATTAGAAGCAATTTTCTTTCAAACATCCTTTGCTCACAAAGCAGAACACTGCACAAAAATGAAAGTCTGAAGTTGGCTCTAGACTATCCTTTCAGGAAGAATGGCTCAAAAACCAATGAATGGCCTCAAAGACCTGAATTAAATTTAATTTTAAAAACATGAGCTATCATAAGGACAACCTTTTATTATGAACACTTGTGATGACAACTGAGTAGTGTAGCTAAGGACTATGGGGGACTTCAAACACTTTGAGAAGAAAAGGGGTTGGTGGTCCTGTTATGATTCCATGGAGGCATCTGGAGTGATCCATCACTAGGTAGGAGTGATGTATACTGTGGCAGAACTTTTCCAATGTTTTCCAAGTCCACAAGACTAAGCATACTGCCCCAAACCAGAGGAGTCACTTCAAAAGTATGTCTATGTGAGTGAAGCCAAGCAAGACTTCTGCATGATTCCAAGAAAAATAAACCCACGTAAGTTACCATCCTCCAAAGCTCTTTTATGCAGCCTGCAGGAGGTTGACAAAGAAGGAACAGAAAACCCTATTCCTTCGGCAGCAACCACTACATGTCAATGTTTCTCTCCTCTCACAGACAAATTATTTTCTATGCCAGATGCAAAAGACGGTTCAAGTCTCCTGAATCATCTCTCCTCCACCAGCCTACTCATTGGCCTGTTGCCAACAGATCCAAGTGAGTGCTTAAATGCAATGCTGTCCTAAAGTGACTGCACAGGCACAAGGTGGAGGGATTAAATTTTTAAAAGTTAGACTTGAAACTAGGCTTGGCAGCAAATGACCATTTCTATTAGCCAGCAGGAATATAGAAAAAGTGTGTCTGAATACAGGAAAAGTCCCTCTTTCCAATGAATAATGCAGCTTTCCCACCCTATCTTCTCCCTTCCTGCAGTCCCTCTCACAGCACAGAAGGGCTTATAAAATAGACTTCAAGGTCTCTTTCTACCCCTAAATTACCTTCTCTTTTCAAAAATTAAATAGTGCCTCAAATTCCTTTGAGATATCCTGTACAAAATTAAGAGAATAGTATCCTGCTCCAAAAAAATCAGTCCAAATTCTTCCTAACTCCTGTGAAAAATTTTTAAAATTCCCCCGTAACTCATCAACTCCTTTGGCCTTAGGTGGCTCTGTTGTTTATATGCATACCTAAATTAGCATACCTTAATTTGTGCCTGAGCACAGTTGAAGAGGCATCTGTTTTCAATACTAGGACATAAGCCTAATAAAACAATATTTTTTTCTACAGATATCAACTACAGATTTTCTGTCCTTCCCTACAGCAACACTTTTTCTTGTTTTTTAGATCTGCCCTGGCCGGGGGTGGGGGAGAGGGCTAGGGCAGAGAGGGGCAGCCAAAAAGAGAACCAGCAACTCATCTGCAGTGGAGGGATTTGCAAAAAGCAAACCTGGGAAAATGGATCATACATGGAAGATATGTGAAGCCAGGAGAGCAGCAGAAGAGGGCAAGCAGGCACAAGGTCTTGCACTTGGGGCACAGGAATAGCTGTCATAAGTACAGGTTAGGGGACAAGTGACTGGAGAGCAGCACTTGTGAAAGGGACCCTGGTGTACTGGTTAACTGCAGGCTAAACATGAGTCAGCAGTGTGATGTGGTGGTCAAGAGGGCGAACGCCACCCTTGGTTGCATAGCCAGAAGTGTGGCTTCTAGATCAAGAGAGGTATTACTACCACTCTACACAACTCTGGTGCACCCACAACTGGAGCATTGTGTTCAGTTTTGGGCCCCTCATTACAGGAAGGATATAGCCAGGCTGGAGTTAGTGCAGTGTAGGGCCACAAGGATGGTGGCTGGTTTGCAGGGGATGCCGTATGAGGCAAGACTGAGGGAACTGGGTCTCTTCGGCATGGAAAAGAGGAGACTCAGAGGGGATATGTTGGCGACATACAGGTATGTGAGAGGATGTCACATGCAGATGGGTAGAGACCTGTTCTCCCCTGCAGAGGAAGGCAAGACGCTCCAATGGAGCAAAGCTCAGGGAACTGAGGTTCCATTTGGATGCCAGGAAGCACTTCCTGACAGTCAGGACCCCGAGGGCATGGAATGGGCTTCCACAAGAGGTGGTTGAGGCCCCATTGGTGAGGTGTTCAAAGACAGGCTGGACATGCACATGGTGGGCATGTCGTGAGCGGAGCCGGGTGGTGCCGGAGGTCAGATTAGATGGCCCAGGAGGTCCCTTCTGACTCGCTCTGTTTCTATGTTTCAAATATTTATTTTTTTAAAGCACATGTAGCGCTTTTTTAGTCAGTCAGTCTAAGGACTGCAAGGGTAGGGTGAAAGGATTGGTAATTCAGTGGAAGAGGCTGGTCTGGAAACCTACTTTACCAACTCAATACGAGAAATACTAGCAAGCACTTTTTTGTTTTTTAAGGAAAAATTTACAAAAAATTTACAAAAAAATTTACAAAACTTCCTGGAGACTAATTAATAACATTTAATTCAGTCACTATGGTGAGTGTCATTCATGACTGTTCTGATCTAACATACTGAATAAAAAAGCATGCTCTTCCAAAGCAGTTAACCTGATTAGAACTGCTTCTCATGTTACAGCAGCAATTCCTGGATTATTTAACTTATGAACTGTGTGGATAAGTGGGCATGCAACCCTGATGTTTCCACTTTGGGAAACTCTGGGATGCTTATGGATTAAATCCAATAAGAAACCAAAAGCAATTCTTGAGTTAGCTTTGGGTTGTTTAACCCATGAGCAAGTTGGGAGTTTCTGGCTTCATACATCAACAAACAACCCAGCAATGGGGTGCTCCTCATTCATTAACTGTAAATGACTGCATAGTACAAGGATTCTGCTCATTCTCGCAATTTCTGAGTTAAACATCCAAGAAACTGTCTCTGAGAAGTGCAAACCAACCATTAGTGCATACCTAACTGCACATGGGGGCTGGGTAGTTATGCTTACTATGTTAGATTCAAATGATCAGTACTGGAGAGGAAGGTGGGACTATGACTCTGCAGTTGTACTGCCTTTCGAAGAGCTCTAGATGCTACCAATGCTCATCATGACATCAGACAGAAGACGGAAGAAAGGCCTTTGGGCATAAGTTTTGACTGGCTACCATGGCGGAACTGATTATTTTAAGTCTGCTATCAACAACCCAAACAGGGGCCCAGAAAAGAAACAGCTAGTTTTTTCCAAGCTTAAACATTAAACACTTTCTTGCTGGAAATAAAAATGGGTTCAGTAGAAGCAAGGTGCTATTACACTGTTGAAAAAAGCTTCCATCTTACCATCTCCTTCCAGGTCATCTGTCTCATCTGCCCAGCTGACTGGTTTCGGAACAAAGGTTCCACCATCCTCTGCCAGAAAGTCCGTCAGAGTCAGGGTCTTCCCCTTCTTGTTCTTCTTCTTAGCTGGAGAAAATACGAGAAAAGTGACTTAATGGCCTTTTCAGTGTAATGCTTCACGGGCTAGAAAATGAGCTGTTATTGTTGATTTATATGTTGAATGGGATGCCAGAATGCTGACCACTGTAATTCTACTAATCAGAATAGAAAATATACAAGCATAATAGGATAATATCTTGAACCTGAGCCAACTTATTCCAAAAGGCATTAGCTATTGCCACCAAGTCAAGAAGAGACTATGTTCAAAATCCACTTCATTACCACAATCCCCAATTTATTAATACAACCAACATATACATTTAACAAACTCCAATTTGAGAGCAAAGGGCAGCTACGTGCTTGACAACTTTACTTGTTATAATTTTATTATTGCAATAGTATTCTAAATTATCTTGTCCATATAGTTGTTTTGCAAGCTTTCTTAGTAAGCCAGTGTGGTATAGTAGATAAGTGTGTTGGAGTGGGACTCAAGAGATCCAGATACTAGTCCCCACTCACAGCCATGGAACTCGCTGGGTGACTTTGGGCCAGTCACAAACTCCCAGTCTAACCTACCTCACTATGTTGCTGCTGAGGATAAGATTGAAAGAATTATGTAAGCTGCCTTGAGTTCTGTGAAAGCAAAAAACGGTGGGATATAAATATAAGAAGGAAAGAACACAGTGCTGCTCCCAACACAGCCCCATGACAAAATGGAGAGCTTTTGTGGACAAATGCTTGGCTTCTGGAAGAGACCTTTCATGGAACACCAATGCTTGCTTCTTGGAACTTAGAAGAGAAACTAAATCTCACAAGGCAAAGAAGTTGGCAACATGGGCCAGAAACAAGAAAGTCCTTGGTTCAAATACCTGCAAAGCCAAAGAGGCACCAAGTCAGCTTTGTTGCTCACAAATTAATTTAATTCATGCAGCTATTCTACAAAAAAGGCAGAACATGAGAAAGTATTCTGTACAGTGAGGATCATGCACTCCATCTTGAAAGATTTTAAGACAATGCATGTACCAACAGACCTTGAAAACCTACTTTTCCAAACTAATGGTTGACAGGGACCTGACATGCAGCAAACCTGTTCAGGGTAGAAAATGTAACACAGTAATTTTATTGTGCATTTTTAAGTGATTTTAAGAAATCTCAATGTCTCAAACTGGAGTACCATATTGATTATTGGGAGAACAGTAACAATGAGGAAACTTTTATCTATCCTTCCTACTAGGTAAATATTTCTTTTTAATAGGGATAAAAATCAATGATTTAAAATAAAAAAAGATTTTTAATTTAAATGAGACTATTAAGGTTATTCATGATGAAATAAGGATTAGTTTTTAATTATGCAGCATGAAGCTGTATATTCATGCAATGTTTAAATTTTTAAATAAATGAATTCCATTAATCCATTCACAATGTCATGCTCTTCCAGAGGTTTCTGTAAGATTATTGGGCAATTTTTCAAATTTAAAGCTTTGTTTTACAGTTCTCAAAACTGAATTCCTGTTTGCAGAGATCATGTGCCTCTTCTTCACAACAAATACATTAAAAAATTATACAGAATAAAAATTATTAAAGACCTTAATTCCATTGTTCCTTTGCAAATCTATGTACACAGAATAAACCCCTTACCTCTTAAGTGCTAAGTTTCAAAAAATTGAAAGAATAGAAGATGATCATTGGGAGTGGAATATATACGTGTACAGAGGGAGGGGCAAGTAGTAAGAATGAAAGTAAAACCTTTTGAGCAGAATACTCCACAAGTCACAACTTTTTGGGTATAGCCTGAGGTTTATATTATTCTTTCCCTGGAGGAGAAAACCTATAATGGCAGCAGGCCATAAGAGAAGCCCAGTTTGGAAAGGCATGCATGCATGCAAATTACATAGAAAATCATGATTTAAACCTAGTCGTCCTGACTAGTAATTTAAATCAAATCCACCTTGCTTAATGCACTCAACATTGCAAAAATCAGTGTTAGTGTCCTGAAGACCACATGATAGTGCAAAATAAATAAATAAATAAAATCTGAGTGCCAAAAAGATATGTGAGAATTTGACTGAGTTCTAGATTTTAGCAGAAAATCTTATGTGTTCAAAAGAACCAACATTATCCAACTAAGCCATTCCGCAAACATCACAGATAACATTCAGACCAAGAAACAAAAGGATTATTTGTTCTTGGAACTTGCTCTTTATCTTAAGTGTTGAACAGACAAACTGGCAGGGTTTTGCTATTATTAGCTGTCAGAATTCAAAGCAAATAGTATGTTTCCCTAATTTCAGTAAAAGTACTCTTCAGATTTGTTGCACCTATCTCCATACTGGTTGGGGCTGATGGAAGTTTTAGTCTAAGACATTTGGAGAGAACAAATTCGAGGAAGGTTCTTTTTGATTGAAATGGTTGTGTGTGTGTGTGGGGGGGGGAGAACAGATAAATGCCAAAAGTGTTGGCTTCTTCAGAGTATTAGCAACATACAAGAAATCATGCTTAGAGAACGGGAATGTGCTCCAGTTAATCAAGGGATTCTAGATTGCTACATACTACTGAGGCCACAGTAATGTCCTTTATGGACATCCCTCCCAGTGCAAAATTGGAGACAGCATTTCTTTCTTCTCAATTGTAGGACTTTTCAGAAGAACCATGTCTTATCTGTTCTTTTAATAAAAACAAGCTTTTTAAGACAGGTGATGAACTGGGCTGTAATGGAAGTATGTTGTCTTTGACTGGTGACAAAATATTAAATCCATATGAGAGAACACCAAAGAGTTAACACTGGAGCTCAGCAGCAAGGAACTTACTTTGATTTGTACACCACTTTTCAAATAAGGAAAACTTGATTAAGTGCACAAATACAGAAAAACCACATCCAACACAACAGACCTACTTACATGCCAAAGGCCTGCTTGAATGAAAAGATCTTCACCTGCTGGTGGAAAGAGCAAGTTTCCCTCAGCAGAAAGTGGCTACTGAGAAAGTCCTCTTCCATGTCATTGTCAAATGTGCCTTTGAAGGTGAAAGTCTCAAAAGAAGAGCCACTCCCAAAGATCTGAGTAGTCTCACACATGAGAAGGCAACTTTTCAGGTAACCTGATCCCAAACCATATAGCTTTACAGCTCATAACCAGCCTGCTGCATTCTACCTAAAACAATAACTAGTGAAGCTGTTGTAACAAGACTGTCAGTGTATGCCCTATAACCAGCCCCAGTGCACTAAATTCAGCTGTGCATTCTTGAGCACCCAGTTTCAAATCAAGAGTACAGGAGTACACTCAAACTGTGAGCCTAAGTCTTCAGAAAGAGTCCTACCCCATCCAGCACAAAATGAATCTCTATTACCTTATATTTCTTTAAACTAACCAAGAGCATTTATGTCTTACTGGATTAAACGTCAATGTATATCCAAGGTTCCTCAGTTTTAGCTGGCCTTGGTAGCTATCCAAAAATCTGTGATGGCCCACACAAAGACATGGTCTTGTCCAGGCAACAGAAGAAGCCAAGCACAACTGAAGTAGTCTGGGGATAAGGGCTCTCCATGACATTGTACTGAACTTAAGTCAGCTATAGGCTCTGAAGAAAGAAAGGGACCCCTTTTCTGATTTTTTTTTTATGTCCTTGCCAGTGGAAAGTGCATTTGGGAACTGCTGTTTATGAGCAGGAAGAAACTAGAGGTTGAGGGCAGATCATGTTTACAAGGTGCAGCCTTTTCAACAACTCTGCTTTCCACAGGAGCCAGAGAATCCAGCAAACAGTGTTAATTATATATATTCTTAGGTGTGTGCAATTTTTACAGAACTGTAGACTTGTACTGCAGAAATACAAGGTATTCCAAATGACCAGTAACTTTCCAGAAATTGGCAAACGAAATAGATTCATCAGTCAAGGTTAGCTCCTCTAGCTTCAAGTTTTTTTTTTTAAAGTCAAAGGTATCTGCACCCCTGCTTAACTACAGCTAGAAGGCTTGTTAATGGATGGCTTCTGAACTAATCATTTATTTATACAAGAATGTACAGAAATATTTCATAGTTCTCATCTCACAACTGTAAGACAGTTGTTGGTGCTTGTTATTGTTATTAATGTCTGCTTTTATTTTTGTATCAGTTATTATATAAATTTTATTGCTGTATACTACCTTGTGAAGGCTCCTGCCCTCAAACGCAGCTTAGAAATATTCTAAATTAATAGAAACACCTTTGCTGAGAACAATCCTATGGTGTCTTAGACAGTAGAAACATAGAAACATAGAAACAGAGCGAGTCAGAAGGGGCCTCCTGGGCCATCTAGTCTGACCTCCGGCACCAGCCGGCTCCACTCATGACATGCCCACCATGTGCATGTCCAGCCTATCTTTGAACACCCTCACCGATGGGGCCTCAACGACCTCCCGTGGAAGCCCATTCCACGCCCTCGGGGTCCTAACTGTCAGGAAGTGCTTCCTGGCATCCAAATTGAACCTTGGCTCCCTGAGCTTTGCTCCATTGGAGCGCGTACTGGTAGGAAACCTGAGAGAAGCTCTCCTCTACTCACCCTACCTGACACAGACACTGTGGAAAGCTCTGCAGCAGCTCCTCTTTGAATGTCAGTGTTGACCTTCAAAGAGGAAAGGTAATGATGCACATATTGGGACAGACAGGTCTCTCAACTACCAATCCCTCCCTTACACATCTAACAGAAAATACAAGAAAGGAGTATAGGCTAAAAACCCTTGCTGCTCTTCATACCCTGCCAGAAAGTTCCTTGGGGCACTGAATACTTAAAACCTCGGATCCTGAAGGATTCCCTTAAGTGGTCAGACAATATTGTGCCCTAAAGTAAGATATGAAAAGCCTTAGCAAATACCAGAAGCATGCGTGATTTGAGTATGCCACTCATCAAAATTTCCCAATGATCAACAGGAGAAACTTTAGTTGTGTGGACTAATTTTATATTCAATGCAGGCAAGACCAATTTTGCCTGCCCTCCTCCTCCTAAAATATTTACATATAACATGTACATGCTACTGAATAACATTCTGTGGTGGTTTCCATGAGTGACTAAAATATATATATTTTTAAACTATCCGCCATGTTAAAAAATGCAGCATAAAAACTTTCATGGTTTAGCATGCTCTCTATGCTCACTCATACACATGCCAAATTGTGTTTGGGACATTCAACTAGGTACTCAAAAAACATTTTGCTCTGAAGTAAAACAAGCAGTGCATGCACTATCTCAGAAAGTGTTTGACAGCATGTGCACAAGCAGTGTTAAGACTGCTGTATGGCTGCATTACTCATATGGACACTATATGCACATGAATACCACTGTTGCATATGTCAACAAGCTGGGTATTACCACTACCAACAGTAATGACTGAAGATGCAACATTAAAGTGTTAACAATCCACTGCTAATA
The DNA here is from genome assembly GCA_023646645.1 of Varanus salvator macromaculatus. Lineage (NCBI taxonomy): Eukaryota > Metazoa > Chordata > Lepidosauria > Squamata > Varanidae > Varanus > Varanus salvator. The sequence goes on from JAIXND010000795.1 coordinate 18,735,503, forward strand.
GGAAGGTTCCATTTCTAACACCTTCAGTGTTTCAGGATGCCTACAGGATTCAGTTGTGGCTGTAGCTTATCTCCTACAATACTGGCGATTGCACAATTCTACTTTCTATGAGAAAGGTATGGCCTCAGTTTATTATGTGAAATGGACTACTAATACTATGCAATGCCTATTTTTTTCAAGCTACTGTTCTTAATTCAGTTTACTTACTTTCTTCAGCAACCTGCATAGTAATTGGCCAATCCCTGACCAAAGATAAACGGCATGGTTTTAAAATATTTGCTCCCTCCCCTCTCTTATTAAGAGTGCCAATCCTACAGTAAAGTTACAGGGACATTTTTATTTGTCTTCACATTGTGATAATTTCAACTATGTCATCACATTATGACTTCATGGCAAGGTTGTCAGAAGATATAAAAGATACCTTCAAACATTTGCACATTTGCCAGCTTACAACATAGGAATCACAGTTTCATCATCTTTGAACTTTCTAGGTACCAGAAGGCTTTGGGAGCTTCACAATGTTTTCATTTTCTGGTGGTCAGAGGGGGGGCAGGTGTTCTGATAAAACACTCATTTTATTCCATATTATATCCTCATTGCAAAGGGCAGAAAGCTGGGACAGAATAGCGCTGTGCATGAGTAAGGTTTCATTTTTAATCACTGCCATCCAGCTATTACAAACAGAAAGGAATGACCTCTAACTAGAGCTCTGGAAGGCCACTACTATTCAAGTTAAGCACAGGGCTAGAAGAACAAGTGACATCTAGCATGACAGATATTTATACTCTATATTATTCTATTCCAATTTAATATATAAAATTTATGTATTGTGTTCAAAGCACATATTTTCATACCTTCTCACAACAACAAAGGTAGTTTACTATTACCATGCTGCAGGGGTGGAAGAAACAGAGGCTGAAAACTGTAAACTTGTTTGAGGTCACCTAATGAATTTATGGCCACTATAAACATCCTTGTTCATAGAGTTTAGTCTTAACCACCTGTGTTAAACAAACATCAAGTGTGTATCATTTGATGTATGTACATGAAGCATACAAGCAACTTTGAATGAATATAAGCATTTTGAATTCTTGCAAAAAAGCTCCAACTTGTGGTAACTACACAAACCCAGGCAGAAGTTCTTTGAGAATCAGACAACCCTCACATAAACCTCAAACAAGCTATAGTAATTTGAAGGCTGCCTAACCTTTGAACAACCCCTGTTGCTCAGGTTTACACAACATGACAAGCCATGGCAAGCTGGGTGTCCATGGGTACAATGCAGAAATGGTACTTTGGGGAACTTGTGCATTTGTGGATTTGCTGGGTTTATGGTGGGCATACCATGAGTATAATGTTGTGTCTACCTGATGTATTATTTTGTAATCTTATGTGTTATTGATTGTTGGGATATATTTTAATGTTGCAAACCATCTAGGGAGTATTTTTTGACTGATGGCCATTATAAAAATGTTTAAATAACCAGAACAATACAAAAGTCCCTGTGGGTAAATTAAACCATCATAGGGCCTATGCCACATGAACAAGTTCACTGTCTGCACAAAAGTAGGTTCTCAAAGCTCTTTTGTGACTGGAATATCAAAATCTCTGACATGACATTGTTAATAGCATATATTTCTTCAGGCCTCTATTCCTTCGGTCATTAATTTTTGCTATAAAATCCTGTTTTACCCCCACAACTCTCCACTTGCCCCAATATTGCAAAGTACTCCTATATTCGTTATGAATAAATCAGCATTTACAGGAGACAAACACTCTGTATTCTCTAGCTTTACATGCTCTAGTGCCTCTTTTCACTAAGTTTCCTGAACAATAAGAACAGAGAAAACACATCTTAGTAAAAGGTCATAATGGCACAGAGTGCAAAAATCTGCCCGTTATCAATAAAAATAGTTATAATGTTCTGCATTATGAAATTGCTACCCCTAGGGTTCAAAGTCCAATAGGTTTTCCAGCAGTCTATACAATATTATTCAAGTTTATATTTTACTAGGTAAACAACTTGCCCTAGTCAGATTCCATGTTACCATTTGTAAAGGTGCTTACTTTGCACACATCATGACAGATTATCATGGATTAATTAACCAATATGATGAAAGGAAGCATGCTGTTTGCCTTCTGTAAACAACATCTGATAGCTGTGATTGAAAGTTGACAGCATGACATGTGAACCCAGACTAATGGGTGACTTATGGACTAAACAATCCAGAGATCAATCAATTGAATAATTGAATAGAAAACCGTAAGTGAATCACTGTGTTGTTTAGCCCCTAAAAAACCATCAGTCCAGCTTTCCATGTCATATTGCCATCCTCTAATTGTGCTGATCTGACTTTGCTTACCGAAAATAGAAGCAGCGTTCAGGCATTGCATGTCCCCAGAAATCCTGGGTTAAAAATTGAGATGCATACTAGCTCTTTAGCTTACACATGAAAAAATACAACTAAGACACATTTCTACCCCAAACAGCAGTGTTCTTCTAGTCAATATTCTTTATTTACAACCCATCTAATAATGCATCCTGTATACCTTCAGGTTTATTCCTTTTTTGCTTCACAATTTACAGGACTGATGTTGAGACTGTAAACTATCCAGCATTTTATTAATCTTACTAACAAAAAAAACTATTATGTCAAGGAATATGTTGGGTCTGAAAAGCCAGTTTTTCCATATTCCTTCTGGCTGCAAACAGAAATCATAAGATGTACTCATGACTCTACCACCTCTGCTTTGTCAGATACTGTTTGGCTCTGCCTTCCTGTTGCTGAACACACAGTACCATTATTTTTGAAGTTAAGTAATGGCAACCTTAACAAAAGCTAAGCAAAGTAAAACTCTGAATACAATGGAACTCTGAATACAATGGAAACACAGTTAATAGAATGACTGCATGCATTTTTAATGCATCTTCAGAAGTATTAGGCAGCTTCCCTGAGCTGCTGTAGTCTAGAAGTCTCAGATAATTAAAACATTAGGATCAGTCCTGTTAGAAAGGTTGAGATTCAAATTGCCAAGAACATGCACATATAGTATGACATCAGCTTGGAAATAAAAAATATTTGCCAGCAGTAGTAACTGACTGCATGCAATGATAATAATGGAAAATGAATCCTGCTGCACTTCTAACATGAGCTGCATTCTTTTTTTTAAACCAGGCATATTTTACATACAGATATTTCCTCCCCTCTTTTGCCCACATGCCACTGCTATGAATGACTGTCTGGCAGGGCTTTCCCAGTGACAGCAAACAGTACTAATTACTAGACACTTGACTCAAGAACCTGCAGGCTCAGGGTGCATCAAATGGCTGACAACAACTATGCACAGAAATGGTATGATGTGAGCCTTACTACAAAGACAAACAGAGCTGTTTATACTTTACCAACCCTGTCAAAACTCAAGAACAACAATGAATAATCCACATAGATGAAGACAGCTCTTCTTGCTGGTACAGCATATCCATAAGCCAATACCAGTTCTTGTTCATAGATCAGACTCAGGTTTTGCCCAGAAGACCCCTGATCATGTCTGTATCAGAAAACCCTCTGTATCAGAAAAGCCTACAAGTCCCCCACCCTTCAACACATCCCCTATTCTTAGGAACTAGGTCAGAAATTAGACCCAAAAGCTACTATGTCATGAATAGATACTATTTCTGTAACTTAGCTGAGGCAGGAGCATCAGCCAAATAGCAAGTGCTGCTGAAATATAACCCTAACATAACACAACTTTGTGGAACTGCTTATCGAGTATATCACCTGAGGCACTAGATACATGTTTATTCTGAAGAGCTAAATAAAGTTCATTATACTTGGGAAGTAAATGTTTACACTGGAAGTAAAATTATCCATTTGACATTGGATTAAGGCATAGAAAACCTAAGCTTCTACTTAACTTAGCTATATAGTTCATCAAGAATGCACCACTCACAGCTTCTCAGTTTTGCACTCAGTTTCGCACCACTCACAGCTTCTCAGTCTAACCCTATTTGCATGTTTCTAAGTTAACAAAAGACATATAACTAATCTTATACAAAGTTTGAATGCCGATCTAAATAAAAGTAGTAATGAATGTGATATTACAAGGAGAAATATCTACTTTTTAAATAAAAAAATGTATTTGCTCTCCTTTTAGAAAGCAATGCTTGCTGCAATCACTCTCATATGACACAATGCAATGATGCTGTGAAAAACAAATAGAACCACAAATTTAAGGTCTGCTGTCTTTTGAGAAGCACAGGGGACACAGCTTGCACTATAAGCAAGTGGGCCAGTTGTGTAACTAGCAGTTTCAAAACTCAGGCAACAAGGCATTTAAAAAAAATCTAAAACCAACTAACTTTTGTTACAAAAAAGAAAGAAAAGAAACATTATTTGACCTTTCTTCCTTGCTACACAACTCCCAGTGCCCCGTTTTACAGCAAGCCTAGCAAAGGGCTAGCCCTTATGACAGGGATTTACAAGTAGCATTTCTGGCAGCAAGTGTTTCAACAAACCACACTGAAAAATTAAACTGGAGTTATGTTTGGATTACTACAGCATTACATTGATGCCCTTCTAAGAATATACTCAAGCAAACATTTCCTCTTTGCACCCTAGAGTAATCCCATTTGGTGCAGCCTGACGCCAGAATATGGAAATCAGCTTTCATAGACCACTTGGGGGAAGTCATGCCTTGGAGGTATTGACCTACAATATCGAAAAAGATAAAAGAAACATTCCCTTTACTCAAAAATCATTCATGTCTTGTTTCACATGGGAAGACACTGCAATGCTGCTTCCTTTATCTTAAGATCTCCATGCATGTCTGTGCATCATATTATAGATCATTATGATAAATCCTCTTGGCCACCCAGACAAGAGCAAAACATGAAATACTAAAAATCGAGCCAAGCAACTGGGTTACAAATTATGAAGTGTGCAGCAAGAATGTTACCATATCATTAAGAGTCTGTACATTTTCCTGACTCATACAAGTGACCTTAATATAAAACTATGCCTGATATAGAAAGAGAGTGGAATGGGATACCTTGAATGGAAGAGCTGCACCTTATGAAATACACAAGCAACTATCCTGCTACCAATCATCTGACACCTGACATTGTCTGAAAAAATCTCTTGAGCAGATGTATTTCCCATTATCCAATACACTAGCTGGAGGTGCTATGAAATGTCCCTTGTGCTTGGCAAAATACCTAAATGGAATTAAATTAACTCTACAACTAGAGGGAAAGGGCTTATCAACACCCAACAGCAAGCAGCTTCTGTGCAAACAGCAATATGCTAACATGCTGGTCAAAACACAGAAGCAGTGCATACAAAAGAGAAACCCAATTTAATGGAAGAAATAACCTATATGCCATATAGCTCATCTCCCTTCTGACAAAGCTATATATGCAGCAAAAGTCAGACCACAATAGTTGCAGCACTCCTCACATTTGTTAAACAAACCCTGTATGAGAAATAAGATGCTTATCATAACATAGTAGAGAAGAAACTACTGAGAAAAGACCCTGGGCTATACATGGAAGAAAATGAAATGGTAAAAACGACTGTCTCTCGACTGCAGGTGAGGAATTCCATTTTTAATGTTACCAGGATTTTTGTTTTTGTTCTGACCTCCATATAACTAAGAAACCTACATGTTAGGAGTAAAGGTTCTACTCCAACCTGCTTCACACTGTGCTGGTTTTCGATTTATAACAAGATTCTTCAAAAAAGAAAGTAAACCTCCCCCAGTATTTGCTTGACATGGTGCAGTCCATTCTACCACATCATTCCGCTGCATAAAACCAGGCCATAGTCTCTTCCAGATTATGGTGCTGTGTAAGGAGGGCTCTGGGAAACACCGTTGGCAAAATGATCTCCAATGCATACTAAACATGCTCCACCCAAGATACTGAATGCCATAAAGATAGTCAGAATACACACACATTTCAGCTTGAGTAAGAACTTGAAAAGGAAGGCCATTTTGAGACAGCACAGGTATGTGCTATTTGGAGGAGAATCATACTACACAAATGAGAACAAGGGATGTTATTACAAGGTATGGACTACACATGTACACAGGGTACTAACAAACATAATAAAATTCTGGTAATGACGGTTAGCAATTTAGGGATGTTTAAAACTCTACACAAACATTCTCAGCAATTCTCACAACAGCGCTCCAGGGTAAGGCCAATTTTCTTCCCTTCCCAAGCATTACGAATTTGCCTGGGCCGTAGGCGGGTTGAGAAGACAGGATGCTGTCTTGGGTCACCAAATGAATTTATGGCTCGGAAAGATTTCATCCAAAGACCTTCCGATTAGCTTTACTAATTCCTTCTCGGTATGGGAGGGGCAGGGAGAGGCCTGGGCGAGATGAAGGCTGGTAGAGATAAATGGAAAAACGTGGAACCACTGAACAGCACTTTTGGTAGAAGAGGCGGGACAGGATGCATGGATCCCACACGGCGTACTCCACCCAACCCAGGCTCCGCCACACCACGCCCCCAACTCCAGAGTGGGGAGTCAGCAAGAAGCGGCACCCACGTGGGTGCCGCCCAGGTCCTTCCCCTCCCCACCTCACGCGCGCCACCGCGCTTGCGCACTGGAGCAGAGTCGAAGGTTCCATCTGCCGCCGCCCCCCCACTCGTCCCCCCCACTTCTTCAGTCACTCACTCCAACTCACGAACTGCTTCCGCCGCCCCATGCGGCGGGAGGCGCGCACCAAAGCTAGAACAGCGAAGGCCGCTGCCGCGTTCGAAGCCACGGTGTGTGCCTTCTCAGGTTTAGTCGGCGGGAGATGGTGGAGAGTGGCTGTTGGAAAGAAACAGCCGCCTTCCTACAGGCGCCCCATCCGCCTCCCGGAGTCGAAATAAGGTCAAGCTGGACGCGGCCGCCCTCTCTAGAGTCCAAGGCCCATGACCCGCCGAGCACCACTCACCTGAGGCCGCCATGTTGGGAAGAGGGAGAGAAGGCAAAAGGCCCGGATGCAGTTGTCACGTGATTATAGCGAAAGAGGCACCTCCTTCCCTTCTGAGGGAGGCGGGTGCAAAAAAATTGGGGCGGGAACACGAGAAAGAAAGGGAGGCTCACCAAGTGGGTGGATTGGCTCTGCGGTTCACAGGTACAGGAAGTCGCTAGAGCGTAAGCGTGCGGGAAGTTCATGTTGGCAGAACAGAGATGCGCTCTGGATGAAAAAGCAGCTTGATCCTCGGTTAACAGAGCATGGCTTAACATGGTTGGAAAGGGAAACGGCCTCCTCCTTGAGAACTTGAAGAATCATTGTCGGAATAAGTTACTTTGATTTGTACTCTGCTTTTTGTGCAGACGATATTGAGACACAATGAAACTCTGGTTTGTGGTTTTATATCTACCTGCGGGGGTAGTATTCAATAAGACGGTCTAGCGGAGGACTGACTCGGCAGAAGAGGGTCATGAGAACATTTTTTAATTGCCCTCATGTTAAAAAAACAACGCATTTTGCAAGTATTAAACTACTGCACTTCTTGTGTGCAGGTTTGGAGAGCGGGGTTTCAGGGAGATTTTTAAAGTTTTAAAATGTGTGAATTCTGACTCTTCCCCTTCTCTCCAAATTGAAATAGTCAATTTCACCACTTTTGGACGCCACATGCGTTTGTAAATCATCCCTCAAACAAGCAACAGTTTTGTAGCACCTGAAAGACCACCAAGTGTAATGGCACAATGACGACGACGACGACGAATCCTGTGGCACATTAGGATATTTGCTGTTTAGGCAGGAAAAAATCCTACAACTCCCAGCATGCACTTGCCAGCCATGCTGGCTGGAGCATTCTAGCGGGTGTATGACTTATTTTTGTTAAAATTGCATGCTGGGAGTTGTAGGATTTTTTTCCTGTCTAAACATGGCCCAGGATTGCAGCCTTAATCTGGCAACATTTTGTGGACACTGTCCTCTTCATCAGATGCATGAAATCATAAATTTTTGTGCAGGTGACAATTGACAAAAGGAACTGCAATGCAAAACAGTAGATCCTGTTGATTACCTTAACAGTTACCATTCACAAAATGATGTTGTCAGATAACACAGATAACACACAAAATGATGTTGTCAGTTGTCAGATAACACAGATACCATTGCCCTGGTGAGAGATATGTAGTTTTTGTTTGTTTGTTTGTTTTTTGCTGACCTTATTCAAACAGAAGGAAATAGTGTAGAAGCTCTTGATGAACTGTTGTTGTGTCCGACCCATCGCAACTCGTGTCGGACCCATCCTGACCCCATGGACAACATTCCTCCAGGCCTTCCTGTCCTCCACCATCTCCCGGAGTCCACTTAAGCCCACACCAACTGCTTCAGTGACTCCATCTAGCCACCTCATTCTCTGTCGTACCCTTCTTCTTTTGCCATCTATTGTTCCCAGCATTAGACTCTTCTCTAGGGAGTCCTTCCTTCTCATTAGGTGGCCAAAGTATTTGAGTTTCATCTTCAGGATCTGGCCTTCTAAAGAACAGTCAGGGTTGATCTCCTCTAGGACTGACCGGTTTGATTGCCTTGCGGTCCAAGGGACTCACAGGAGTCTCCTCCAGCACCACAATTCAAAGGCCTCAATCCTTCGGCACTCAGCCTTCCTTCCTTCCAGCTTTCACAGTCATACATTGCAACTGGGAAAACCATAGCCTTGACTATACGCACTTTTGTTGGCAGGGTGATGTCTCTGCTTTTTAGTATGCTGTCTAGATTTGCCATAGCTTTCCTCCCCAGGAGCAAGCGTCTTTTAATTTCTTGGCTGCAGTCCCTGTCTGCGGTGATCTTGCAGTCCAGAAAAATAAAATCTGTCACTACCTCCATTTCTTCCCCATCTATTTGCCAGGAAGTGAGAGGACCGGATGCCATGATCTTAGTTTTCTTAATGTTGAGTTTCAAACCAACTTTTGCACTCTCCTCCTTCACCCGCATCAAGAGACTCTTTAGTTCCTCTTCACTTTCTGCCATGAGAGTGGTATCATCTGCATATCTGAGGTTGTTGATATTTCTCCCAGCAATCTTAATTCCAACTGGTGATTCATCTAGCCCTGCCTTTCTCATGATGTGCTCTGCATATAAGTTAAATAGACAGGGCAACAGTATACAGCCTTGCCGAACTCCTTCCTCAATTTTGAACCAATCAATGGTTCCGTGTCCAGTTCTCACTGTTGCTTCTTGACCCGCATATAGGTTTCTCAAGAGACAAATAAGATGGTCTGGTACTCCCATTTCTTTAAGAATTTGCACAATTTGTTGTGATCCACACAATCAAAGGCTTTAGCATAGTCAATGAAGCAGAAGCAGATGTTTTTCTGGAACTCCCTAGCTTTCTCCATGATCCAGCGTATGTTGGCAATTTGATCTCTAGTTCCTCTTCCTCTTCGAAATCCTGCCTGTACTTCTGGTAGTTCTCGGTCCACATATTGCTGGAGCCTAGCTTGTAGGATTTTCCCTACTTTCTTCAATTTAAGGCTGAATTTTGCAACAAGAAGCTCATGATCTGAGCCACAGTCAGCTCCCAGTCTTGTTTTTACTGACTGTATAGAGCTTCTCCATCTTTGGCTGCAGAGCACATAGTCAATCTGATTTCTGTGTTGACCGTCTGGTGATGTCCATGTGTAGAGACGTCTCTTGGGTTGTTGGAAAAGAGTGTTTTCTATGACCATCGTATTCTCTTGACAAAATTCTACCAGCTTGTGCGCTGCTTCATTTTGTACTCCAAGGCCAAACTTGCCTGTTATTCCGGTTATCTTTTGGCCTCCTACTTTAGCATTCCAATCCACCATGATGATCAGGACATCATTTTGGGGTGTTAATTCTAGAAGGTGTTGTAGGCCTTCATAGAACTGGTCAACTTCAGCCTCTTCAGCACCAGTGGTTGGGGCATAGACCTGGACTACTGTGATGTTGAATGGCTTGCCTTGGATTCGAACTGAGATCATTCAGTCATTTTGGAGATTGTATCCTAGTACTGCTTTTCCTACTCTTTTATTGACTATGAAGGCTACTCCATTTCTTCTGAGGGATTCTTGCCCGCAGTAGTATACCTGATGGTCATCTGAATTCAATTCACCCATTCCTGTCCATTTTAGTTCACTGATTCCTAAGATGTCGATGTTCAGTCTTGTCATCTCTTGTTTGACCACATCCAGCTTGCCTTGATTCATGGATCTGACATTCCAGGTTCCTATGGAGTATAGATCTTTGCAGCATCGGACTCTCCTTTCACCACCAGATATATCAGCAACTGAGTGTCCTTTTGACTTTGACCCAGTCGCTTCATTCTTTCTGGCGCTACTAGTACTAGCCCTCTGCTCTTCCCCAGTAGCATATTGGACACCTTCTGATCTGAGGGGCTCATCTTCCGGCGTCATATCTTTTTGCCTTTCGGTACTGTCCATGGGGTTTTCATGGCAAAGATACTGGAGTGGGTTGCCATTTCCTTCTCTATTTTTGGAATTACTTTGTTGAGGAATGCCCACCTTAAGGTCATTTGCAAAAGCTGAAATGTTCCCCCACAGAATTGTAAACTGTGTCCTTTGTTATGTCAGATTTACATCTATTCTTTTGCATAGACACTGGAGTGTACAATGCAGGAGGGCATTGGTGAGAAATGATGACATATATCACATCAGAGCATTAGTTGATGTGGAACTTCTGGTATTGTGGATGATGTTATCAGATCCTGTAATAGTGTTGCTAGAATAGATACTGGGGCAGAGCTGGCATTTGAGCCTGCCAAGGGTCTGTTTATTTATTTATTAAAAACTTTAGTGCCCCATCCACCACTAGCGTCTTGGTACGGCTTACAATAAAAACCAGTAGAATAAAACAAAACACCACAGCTTCCAACAATTGAATTACTAAAACCCCAGTTAAAATCAATTAAACATTAAAATGACGGGAAAATACAAAGGTTTTTGCCTGATGCCAAAAAGAATATAATGTCGGCACCAGGCAAACCTTTTTTGGAAGTGTATTCCATAGTTGGGTGCTACCACAGAGAAGGCCCTCCTCCGGGTAATCACCCTCCTAATCTCCTTCAAGGAGGGCTCCTGGAGCAGGACCTCTGCCTCAGACGAGAAAGCACATAGGGAAGAAGGCATTCCTTCAGGTATCCTGGACCCAAGCCGTTTAGGGCTTTATAGGTCATCACCAGTACCTTAAATGCAGTCTAGTTCCTGCATCTATCTCTCTTGTGAGGTCTCTTGTTTCTGGTGGATATCTTTCTCAGGTTAGACCGTTTTCTGTATGACCTTTTAAAGGGTAGTGTCATTGTTGTGAATGAGTTATACCTCACTGATAATACATCTGATAACAAGTGGTATTCTGTTGGGTTTTTTTTCTAGTTCTGTCCAGTCATAAATTATTCCTGAGTATTAGCCTGGCCCTGTTGATGTATTTATCCTCTTCCTTCGGTACGTATTTTAGTTTGAGGAACACCTGAGTTGTGAGTCTCTGTCTGATGAGAGTGAGGCATATTGAGATTAAATATGGCAGAAAATCAAATACAGCATTATGACCGCCTTGAAAGATCCTTGTGGAATTCATACAATTGGGAGGTTGTTTGCTGTGTGTCAGGTATATGTTGCTGTGAAGACAGTACAGTGGTACCTCGGCTCACAAACACCTCAGTTCATGACCAAATCAGGTTGCAAACAAAAATTTCATAAAAATTTTTACTCAGGTTGTGAACTCCGCTTTAGGTGGCGACTGAGATGGCCGCAATCGTGCTGGGGGCAGGGGGGAGATGGCCGCGATCACGCCTGTCTTTCCTGCAGGAGCGCGCCCGTGATTGCGGCCATCTCCCCCACCCCCAGCACAATTGTGCCCATTGCGCCATCTCTTCCCACCACCCCAGCGCGCCGGGATGACGGGCACGTGTAGGAATGATGGGCGCGATCGTGGTTGTGCTGGGGGTGTGGCGGGAAGATGCCTGCGCTCGTGCTTGGGGTGGGCGGGGGAGATGGCCGTGATCTTTGTTGTTCTTTGTCACTCTGCTTCACATTTTCTGATTAAAAAAAGTAGCTACAGAACGGATTAACCTTATTTACATTGAACCTTATGGGGAAATTTAACTTGGCTCATGACCAATTTGGGTCACAACCAGAGTCCTGGAACGGATTAAGTTCGTGAGTCAAGGTAACACTGTAATTGAATAATGGTGTGCTGTTTGATGGTAGAAGTACTCCTTGAGTTGTAGTTGGTGTATATGGGGAGAAACCTTTAGATCACTGGACAATTTTATCATGTGCAGGCTTGGCAAGGTAGAAGGATAGTGAAAGAACAGAATCTTCTGTTTGGCTAGGTTTGTGGCTACATACATTTACTGTGTTGCTGGGTGTTCCTGTTGTGGTCAGTTGAGGTCTGTATGCAGTAGCTTTGGACAGTAGCTACTGCATAGATACCTCAAGCTACTGTAGTAGCTTGGTTACCTTTTTTCTTAGAGAGGCAAACTCTGGGTAATGGGTTGCCTGCCTTGTCTTGAAGAATTTCTATCAGGTGTTGGGCTACTATGGGATGTTGGGGGTGGGTGGGTTCATGTGAGGTTTCATATCTTTGCTATGAACTGGATGCTAGGCTAGGAAAACATACTATCATGAGTTTTCAGATCGGAGTCCATAGCTTAAGTTGCCATAATACATTTGTTTGTCTTTAAGGTTCTGCAAGATTCTGTTGCTGTTTTGCTGCTACAGATTTCATAGCCCCGCCTCCCCCCAGAAGCATACATAGGTTTCCAATTTTTGAAAGCAAACATTCTGGTGAGATTCTGGTGGTGAGATTTTTTGGGTCTGTTTGCTCAAGGAGGTATGACTTTTACATATGCTTGAAGGGAGAAAAATGTGGCCTTACCCCTTACCTTTCTGGAAACTGGTCCAAAAGCAAAAGGCAAAAACACTAACTAAGTTACCTTTCCCTGTATTTAATCAGTTAGAAAAACAAGGCCTAAACATCTCACAAATGTAAACATCCTATTATCACAGTAGGAATTTATGCAGGAAACCTCCCAGATGACTTGTATTCCTTCTCGCTGTCTCCTGTACCGCAATGATTTTTTAAAATATTTTTTGTCCCTATGGAATAGCTGCAAATGCATTCAATAACATGGGCTGTTGTTGTTGTTGTTGTTAGTCGCAAAGTTGTATCCGACCCATCACAACCCCATGGACAACATTCCTCCAGGCCTTCCTGTCCTCCACCATCCCCCGAAGTCCACTCAAGCTCATGCCAACTGCTTCAGTGACTCAATCTAGCCACCTCATTCTCAGCCATCCCCTTCTCCTTTTGCCATCTATTGTTTCCAGCATTAGGCTCTTCTCCAGTGAGTCCTTCCTTCTCATTAGGTGGCCAAAGTATTTGAGTTTCATCTTCAGTATCTGGCCTTCTAAAGAGCAGTCAGGGTTGATCTTTAATATTGACTGGTTTGATCGCCTTGCAGTCCAAGGGACTTGCAGGTGTCTCCTCCAGCACCATAATTCAAAGGCCTCAATTCTTCGGTGCTCAGCCTTCCTTATGGTCCAACTTTCACAGCTTTTGCATGGCTGGCTCCAGATTTCAGAGGGCCTTGGACAAAGTCCTTTCCAGTGGCACCCTTCTTCCACTGATGGGCCCTCTCAGTCTTCTCGAACAATGGGGGACAGGACAGCACCTTAAGGGTAGCTGGGAGTTGCCGTTCACATTTCCCTCAGAGTACCAGCCATACTGTTGCTTCAGGGCATTAAGGAATTTAAAGGGTATAGAGGGCCTGCAGGTATGCAGGGCCTGGGGAGCGGGGAGGGATCCTAGGCTGCCAGATCCTGATGCTGGTCTGGAGTATTTGTGAAGAGTAAGGTCACAGTGTCTTCTTTGTAGTTTCAGAGTTTTAGGCTCCTCCGGGCCTCTAGGAGGAGGATTTAGATCTCAGGGTGGATGCAAGAAGCAAGGCAGCAGCTCCTCATGTTCATCAGGTTCCGCCCTGATCCTGCAGCATTATCAGACTTCGCCCTGTGCCATATGTGGGCAGGCTCTGTCCCACCTCACAAGGACCCACCTCTAAGCTCCAAGGCATTGCCTCTCAAGTCTTAGGATCTGAGCTGAACCTCTTGGCAAGAGGGGGCGAAAAACAATTTTTTATTGTAAGGTTCAGCAAACCGAAACCATAAAAAAGCAAAATATAACATATACTGCATTTATACACAAGTTTCAACAACAATTAAAATTTTCAACACAGGACAGACCAAAGTCCCATGTATGTATCCATTTGAGACTGGCCTCCTAAAGGCCACCTGGTCAAATGTTGAAATGGACATTGTATACTGGCATTTACCATCTAAGTGAGTGCCTTTTTACACATGAATATGTACAGAATGTTCCTCTTGTGTCCCATTCCCCCTGACCAAATATTTCAGATCTAGAGATCAAATTCTGCCAAAAAGGCTATACAGGGATAACATTTTACCAGTGACATGTAACAGAAAATAGTGACTGTCCCTTTTTGGTTTTTTTTAAAGCTTTTAATCCAATATTGTATGAATGGACTTTTGCTCATGGAATGGGACTTCCCTTTATCTCTTGTGTGCAGCATACAGCTTACTCCATATTTGGTCCAGAACCTCCTCTGGACCAGATCTGGGAGGTGTGAAGAGGGCAAATCATTGCACCAGTAGTTTCCGTCCCACTGGCAGAACAACACTGTTGGATTCAAAACCATCAACATTGCCCTTGTCGTCATTATCTTTAGATTTGCATCTGCCTCTTTGCACAATAGTACCAGAGACAATAGCCAACAAGATAAAGGAACTATGAGGCAATCCTGTACAAGATGGATAGTCAGTTTATGGCTTTTCCAATGTTTTGGCCTACAACTCCCATCATCCTTCATCATTTATTTATTTATTTATTTAAATATTTGTATGCCGCCCCTTGCAGCAGCCTCGGGGTGGCTCACAACAACTAAAAAACATATACAATATTAAAAACTGGCCCATCTCCAGGTTAAATTTAAAAACATACAACATAAATAAACCATTAAATAATAATCTTAAATTAGAAAAAATTAACATTTAAAATACTGTCTAAATAAAAAGGTCTTCGCCTAGCGCCGAAAAGCAAATAACGACGGCGCCAGGCGAGCCTCTCTGGGGAGCGCATTCCACAGATGGGGCGCCACCGCAGAGAAAGCCCTCCTCTGGGTACTCACCCTCCTGATATCTCGCACGGAGGGTTCCCGGAGGAGAGCCTCTGCTGCTGATTGTAAGGGGTGGGAGGGCATATATGGTTGCAGGCGCTCCTTTAGGCTCCTTTATTGTCTATGATGGCTGAGGCTGATGGAAGTTGTAGCTGAAGGCATCTGGGGGAGCCCAATTCACCTAGCTCTGCTGTATAATAAAACAAGCAAGTAAAAAAACATATCAAGGGCAGAGCCATCTTCAATATGGCACTGCTACACTGGAAGAGCAGCTGCCAAATCCAATGTGTGCCCACTCTGGGAGAAAGGGAAACACAAAAGTGGCAAATACAGAGTCAACAGAAATTCACCCTTGGAAATACAGCCATAACCAACTAATCAGGGGCTCCCACAGTTTTTGGGACAGTGATTATGTCCTAAAAATTCAAAACCTAGAATAAAATCAATGACCACTCCAACTCTTGCCCCAAGTCAACACCAAAAGGTGCACATTCACACATTCAAAGATTTTCAACTGGAGATGAGCAATACACATTCCCATAGTACCTAAATGGGAAGAGCAATTTTCAACGGGCTACTTTAAAGGAGGAGGCATAGACATCCAGAGGGCTGCCTTGGACTTAAGGAAATTTTTGTCCATGTGGAAGGAAAGGTGATGAAAAGGATCTACAAACTGTTGGTCTTATTCAAAGAAAAGTGAAAGGCATTGAGAAACTTGATTATAGAAGAGGTGGGCACCAGAAAGTTATTTTGTTAAAGAGGAAACAATAAGGAATGCCAGCTTAATTTTAAATTGGGGTAATTGGTTTGAACATTTTTGCTTTGTTTGAATTGTAAGCTGTTTCAGGAAGCCATTGGCTGGAAAAATGAAGTATACATATAATACATTAAATTTAAAGTAGCTGGGCTTCTTATTCTTCAATCTACATGGAGCATCTCCCCCTGCCCCCATGTATCCTGAGTGAAATCTACACTCCAGGCATATTCACTTATTTGAAGTATTTTTATGAACCTCCCCAGTTGAAATGGCTGACAAAGCAGTTTAAATGTTGTCAATTAAACAAGGCAGTCCTTGCTAGTGGCCTTAATATCTAGGAAAAACACAAAGAAGAAAGGATAGAGAGGGAAAAGGAGGGAAATTCATTCATTCCTCAGGACTGATGTTCTCCTCCTCATCTGCCTCCCATAGCCAATTCTCGCTCTCTCAACCCTGCCTAGTGCCAGCCTCAGATGGAAAGAACATTCTGCCAGGAGTTATTCTTACTATTTGGTGTGAGGTATATTCTCCATTCCTGGGATTTTACTAGTATATATAGAACCTGTTCTGGCACCAGGTTGGGGAAGGCTGCAGTAACAACAGTCTAGTAGAAAACTGGACTGAAAGAGGACAGCATGTGACATTTGAACTATTACTGAAAACAAGTGTAGGTTTTTGCTTAGCAGGAACAACAGTTGACAGCCTTTTGTGTAACAAACACCCTGGGCAGTATTCTGGATTGTTCAACTTGGCCTCAGTAGAAAACAATGAAGACTTTAAAAAATTGCCTCAGCTATTGTAATACCTGTCTTTTTAAAATTTATGGCCATAGGTTTTACTGTAAGGTGATTGATTTAACCTAACTTACATGTGCACTGTACTTTTAGTATTGTAAATCGCCTGGAAATGTTATACAAGACATTTAAACATAAGGTCATTTAAACATAATAATACTTTAATTGCCATCAAAAACTACTTGAACTTCATTTTTGCTTAGAGCACACTATCGGGCCTACGCTGTGGCAGTGAGGGTGGCGAAGAAGTGATTCTTCTCCGCGTCCATTGCCTCCTCACAATGCCGTCCAGTGGAGATTTTTCGGGTGGTTCAGGGGCTGATTAAACCTGGCCCCGCTAAAGATTTGGTGCCGCCCTCGAAAGCCCGCTGTGATGACTTTGCCACGCATTTTAGGGAGAAAGTTGCTCAGATTCGTCACGAGCTGGACTCCACTGTTGACACAGATTCTCCTGGGGAGGGGCCAACCGTGCCGGCTTGTCCCCCATTGATGGATGAATTTCAGTTTTTGCGGCCTGATGATGTGGACAAGGTGCTTGGATCAGTACGCTCAACCACCTGTTTACTGGACCCGTGCCCATCTTGGCTATTAAAGAGCACCAAGGATGGGATTGTGCCCTGGATCTTGGAGGTGGTCAACGCCTCTTTAAGAGACGGCCGAGTACCTGCCCCTTTAAAGGAGGCAGTAGTCCGGCCAGTCCTAAAGAAGGTTTCCCTGGATCCAGAGCTGGTCGCCAACTATAGACCGGTGGCCAACATCCCGTTTCTGGGCAAGGTGCTGGAGCGGGTGGTGGCGGGACAACTCCTAGATGAAACTGATTATCTAGACCCATTTCAGTCCAGTTTCAGACCCGGCTTTGGCACTGAATCTGCCTTGGTCATCCTGTATGATGACCTGTGCAGGGAGAGAGACAGCGGGAGTGCGTCCCTGTTGGTTCTCCTGGACCTCTCAGCGGCTTTCGATACCATCAACCATGGTATCCTTCTGGATAGGCTGGCGGGGTTGGGGGTTGGAGGCACTGCGTTGTAGTGGTTCCACTCCTACCTCAATGGCCGATTCCAGATGGCGGTGCTGGGGGACTATGGCTCTGCGCCATGGCAGCTATGCCATGGAGTTCCGCAGGGTTCCATTTTGTCCCCTCTGCTCTTTAACATCTACATGAAACCGCTGGGAGTGGTCATCAGGAGGTGTGGGCTGTGGAATCATCAGTACACTGATGATACCCAGCTCTACCTCTCGTTTTCCACCGATCCAGGTGAGGCAGTGGCTGTGCTGAGCTGGTGCCTGGCCGAGGTAATGGGCTGGATGAGGGCCAATAAACTGAGGCTCAATCCTGACAAGACGGAGGTCCTGTTGGTGGGTGGGTCGGGCTTCGGAGTGGGGGACCTGACCCTAGTCTTGAATGGGGTTGCACTTCCTCTGAAAGACAGAGTCCGCAGCCTGGGAGTGCTCCTCGATCCGGAGCTGACCTTGGTAGCCCAAGTGTCAGCAGTGGCAAGGAGCGCTTTCCATCAGCTTTGGCTGATCCATCAGCTGCGTCCCTTCCTGAAGTTCAACTGCCTGGCGACAGTGACACATGCGCTGGTGACTTCCCGGTTAGATTTCTGTAACGCGTTCTACGTGGGACTACCCTTGAAGACAGTCCGGATACTTCAATTGGTGCAAAATAGAGCTTCCAGGGTGCTGACGGGGACTGGGCGTGGTTCTCATATCACCCCAGTTCTCCGTCAGCTACACTGGCTTCCCATTGAAGTCCGGGCCCAATTCAAGGTGTTGGTTCTTACCTATAAAGCCCTTAACGGCTTGGGTCGTGGCTACCTAAAGGAGCGCCTGCGACCTTATATGCCCTCCCGCCCCCTATGATCAGCAGCTTATGCTCTCCTCCGGGAACCCTCTGTGAGAGAAGTGAGGAGGGTGAGCACCCGGAGGAGGGCTTTCTCTGCGGTGGCGCCCCATCTATGGAATGCGCTCCCCAGAGAGGCTTGCCTGGCGCCGTCATTATTTGCTTTTCGGCGCCAGGTGAAGACCTTTTTATTTAAGAAGTATTTTTATTGTTAAATTATTTATTGTATAGTTTATTTTTATCTTTCAGACCATGAGATGGGCCAGTTTTTAACTTTGTTTTAAATGGTGTATTTGTTTTACATGCTTATATTGGTTTATATTGTTTTGGTTTTTTGTTAGCCGCCCCAAGGCTTGTTTGCAAGGGGGAGGCGTATAAATTTGTAAAATAAAATAAATAATAAAATAAATAATGCTACATGTCTAAAATAAAAGGGATTTATGTGGTTGTCTACTGGCCTGGAAATCCACCTTCTGGTAATTCCTGGTGCATGGGAAGCTTATGATTACTTACGGCAGATGTGTCTCACACCTACTCAGAATCAAGTTCTGCATTATTTGGACCTGTATTTCTAATACCTAGGTCTTAAAGTTTGAAGTGGTACAGTCTAGGAAAGGCTCTACCAAGTGCTATTTCTCCATTTTATTTTATTTTTCATTAGACCTCTTTTGGATTATTTCAAACTCCCTTCTCCTGCTGGTAAAACCTTATCCATGCTTTGTTTCTATTTCATATCTATTTTGGGAGAGAATATTTTTTTTCTTGAGCCTTGATCCCATAATCTCACCTTATTATTCATCAGAACCAATTAAGGATTTAGTCCTATGGGCAGTAGATGCTTGGCTGGCTGTAGGTAAAACTCTCTAAGGTTGCAGCAGGGAATCTATTTTCAGGTGGCCCTCTTTCCAGAAGGGCAGGAGATGGTAATGGTCATTCTGGGAGGGAAGGAGAGAGATACCAGCATCCTGTGAAGAATCTAGTGAGTACCTTGGCCCCTCGTCCTTGCAAGCAAGGACTAAAGACATTGGTGACCAAAATCAGCTGCAGGGCAAGATGTAGTCAATCCTTGCCTTTATGCTCTTACTGTACTTGGATGCCCATAACCTTCTGTGTTTGTAGGCTTAATGGTCAGTCACATAGAAGGGCACCCTAAAAATCTTGTGCAACCTTAATAACAGGTTTATCATGGAGTAAACTTTTGTGGGCCAGAGCCTATAAACACCCACACAAGTTAGGCCAATGAAACAAAGCTGGGTTCGCAAGAAATACAGTCAGTGACGATTGCAGTATGTAATTATCACTGTCTGTGTTTTCATTTCCTCCAGACTTCACTACTAATATGTTGTTGTTGTTCCTATACCCATGTGTGTATCAACCAGATTTTCTGATACATGGTAATGAGTTGAATGTGAAACCTGAGACACCAGTAGAGGGACGGTCGATAAACACTTTTAATTACTTAATTAAACTGAAACTTATTTTTGACAAGACAGCAGCATGTTTAACTGATTCTAGATGGGTTATACTCACCCTGATAGAACAGGTGCTCCTATATCCAGCGTCGTCATAGTCTGTAACCTCATGGATGCTTTACTGCAATGCATGGTACATGGGACTGCCCTTGAAGTGAACATGGAAGTTCCTGTTGTTACATCATATGACATCCATGCTTTTTTACTAGTACATCTCTAGGTTTGTCCATTATGTTTCTAATTGAAAAGATCTTCATTGACAGCTTGTCTGTTTCTGGGTCTGATGCAAGGTGTTAGTACTTATTTTTAAACTTCAAAAGGCTTGGAGCCATCTGAGTACTTGAAGAAGCATCTACTTCTGCATCAACCCACCTATGCACAATAATGTTCTTCTGAGACTCTTCTTCAGGTGCTTCTGCTACCAAAGGCTCATTATGCAAGTACAAGAGACAGCTAAATAAGATAGACTGGCTTTTTTTATTTTCATTGGAATTCTATGTATGTATGTGATTGTTGCTTTATCTGCAGCTGCAGTGCTCGGTACCAAAAAAAGGGAGGGGGGCAGGACCAACCCCCTCCCCATACTTGTGTATGCTAATTTACATATGCAGTTACAAAGTTCCATGTGTGTTTTACAATTATTTTTAGAATGGTTTCGGAAAGTCCTCCCTTTCTGAGCTTTGGGAAGGAAACTCCAATGCAATTTCCCTTTTTTTATCTTAGATCTGGGGTGAAGGGAAGGGTCCTTGGCAATCAGAAACACCCCAAGCAGCTGGGCAGCCTAGGATGTGTCATCCAGACTGGTGGCAGCCTTTCAAAGATCACTAGGAGGAAAAAAATACCCCTTCCCATTCTGTGAAGTATATAGATGTTTTAAATGAATGAATGAATGAATGAATGAATGGGAAAGTGTCAACTCTTCTAATGGGCCTATGCCCCTTCTTTTAACACTTCCTTCCCTTCCAGAGGAGAAGATGAGCAGTGAACAGGTCCTTTTTCTTAAGGGGAAGTCAAACACATTATGAACCTCTCAAACTGAATTTCTAAATCCCTGATGGCACTTCTTTGTGAGGCTTCTTTCACTTAAAAGAAGCCCCCTGCTGGATCCTGGTTTCCAGGTGTTCCTCTGCATTTTTGTTCTGCAGCTTCCTGCTCTCATTAACACCTTGCAGTAAGCCAGCAGGATCCTGCTTTGTTCTTGGCAGGAGAGCAGCCCACCCAACTGACTGAGAACACCATCCACCCCGCTGCTAAGCTCCTCGAGCAGCCTTCCCCAATCTGGTGCTCTCCAGAAGTTTCGGACTACAGTTCCCATCAGCCCCTGCCAGCATGGCCAATGGCTGGGAATATTGGGAGTTGTACTCTAAAGCATGTGGACAGCACCAACTTATTTACTGTATTTATTTGGGGCATTTCTATCCCATCCTATATAAACTTCTCATGATGGCATCTTAGGGAAGGCTATTCTTAGCAGCATCAAAAAACAAGCCTTCACCACAAAGGAGAACACAGTAAAATTTGTTTATCTATATGTACATATGAGCATCTGCAAATAATTGCTGTGATTTAAATAGACATACAGGACATTGCAGTCGTTTGAACCTTGCAGGCTTGCTTACTTGGTCTACAGGACAGAGACTACTGATAACTACTGGAACACACCCTTCCTGTTCTCTCTTTAGGGAGGACTGTCCCCTCTAAAATAGGACACTTGGCCATTTTGAAAGCTAGAAATTTGTAGCTTTCACTGGTTTGCAAATATACTTAGGGAGCGATGTCGTTGCCCCTGGGCAGCATTAGGATTAGCAGAGCTGAGGCTGACCACTGCTCCAAACTTAGAGATGGGAATTGCAGTTCCAGCCCCACTCCCTCAACCCTTCACAGCCAGCACAGAAAGAGCCATGCTGGTTGCACTCTCCAGGGTTGCTTCCTTCTCTTCAAAGTTGGGAAAGCAACCTTGGAGAGAGGGAAGAGAGAGGCATTTCAGTGGATATGGAGGAGAGGAGACTGGAGAGGCCAGGATATGTGCTATCCTTGCAGCCATTCTAGCCTCCTCCTCCTACCTCCATGATGCTTAAATTAGATGGGCAAAAAAGCCCATCTTGCAAAAAAAGCAAGGTAGGAGGATTGGGAGGTGCTGCCATTCCTGCTTTGCATTGGATGACCCTAACCCTCCAAGTTCAGGGGCTTAGGAGCATTTCCCTAAGCAGAATTGTACACTTTGGGCTGAAATGGCAGAAGAAAGGTTAATCAGAAGGGTTTTCAGGTTATCCGTTCCACAGGCCAGCTCACTAAATTATTTTGCACATGGCCAGATTCTTTTTTTTCCCTCCTTGCCCCAGGATGGTTTTTTATTAACATTTATTAACATATTTGTATGCCGCCCCCTTGCAAACAAGCCTCGGGGCGGCTAAACAAGCCTCCGGTTTGGCAGGTTTTGCCTACCATCAGAAATCATCTTAACATGGCTTTAAGAGTTATGCAGGGGAAAGTCAGATGAAAGCAAACTCTTTTCTTTTTGCTTAATCCTGCCAAAAGGACTGCTCATGGAAGAGGAAATCATGAGTGACATTTGGATGTTGTTTTCCATAATATGGCAGTTCATGCCAAACAAATTATCTACCAGCTTTTGTGCTTCCAAAATATTCCCAAACCAGTTCTTAGTTCAAAAAAAGAAAGTCACTGTATATTTTAAATAACAGTTATTTGGGGAGATAATATATTTAAAAATATATATCTCAATAATAATTATTGTATGGATTTTAAAGAGAAATATTTGCTTATTAATATGGGAATGGAACAAATTTATGAATGAATATGTCATAGTTACAAAGACTGGAAACAGACTGTTTCTCCCATCTCTGGAAAGGCTCAACTTCTGATGATCAGAAAGAATCTGGCCATGAAAAAATGTTGCAAAATAGATTTACAAAATGTGTTAGCTCAAAAATATAGCAGATGCAAGGCTCTTTGCGTTTACTCCACTTCATGCTGACCCTGGATTACCGGGACAGACAACCCTAATCCAGTGTGGGACTGGATAAGCACCCACAGCTCTCCACAGGCCATATGACATCAGTGGGTTTAGTCACATCCCTGACATCATGAAGGGGTGCAATGCTCTGTGACATCATTTGGTTCCTGGTGGTGCACTGGGAAGCTTATCCTCCTGATGCAACTGCCAGGGAACCGGCTTCCCCACATTCCCTCTCTGGAGGGAGAGGTTACAGTAAAGGTGAAGGCTGCTCATCTGCCTAGAAGCTGTGTTGGAAGGCTGAGCATCCTGTTACAGCTCCTAGAGCTGGCTTCACCTTCTCCTTCTGTGCAGAATATAGGAAGGAGGCAAATGTTTCTAGTTCCTGGTGCCACATGGGGAGAATGATCTGGGAACTGGTCTTGCCTGCCCTGCAACTTCTTCCTCTAGGAACAGGACATGGGGCAAACAGTGGGGTAGGGTGGCAAAGGGGACACAGTACAATGTGTGTGGTCAGTGCTGGCCCTGGAGAGCAAAGCCAGTGCTAAAGGATGTCCAGCTACATCTGATGATGATGATGTTCGTCCATTGTTTTTGATAAGGATCTTGACATCTAACGGGTTGTGAGCTGTCCACACTGTGTCCGCAGGTGGTTGATAAGGCCAATACAGGCACAGAGTGTTCTGCCATATGTCAGGCAGACATGTGTGGGCACCACTGTTGCAACGTTTGCAACTCTGGCTTTACGGAGTGCTCGCTTCTCTTGTGCTATGGTTGTCCTTCTAGCTTCAGATGTTTGACAACCTTGGTGGATCAGTGTGTGCCATGTCGATCGGTCTTGCGCCAGGGTCTCCCAGGAGGTGGTGTCGATAACCAGGAACTTGAGAGGGGCTTTCAGCATGTCTTTGTATCACTTCTTTTGTCCCCCGTGCAATCACTTTCCTTGAGACAGCTCACCACAGAAGAGCTGTTTGGGGATGCAGTGGTCTGGCATCCTTGCAACATGGCCTGCCCAGCGTGTCTGGGCTTTCATCAGCAGGGTGTGAACTGACGGCAGGCCTGCTCTGGAGAGAACTTCTGTGGCTGGCACCTTGTCCTGCCACTGGATCCTCAAAAGTCTGTGAAGGCAAGTTGCGTGGAAGTGGTTCTGTTGCCTAGCATGCCTCCTGTATACAGTCCAAGTCTCACTGGCATACATCAGGGTACTTAGCACTACTGCTTGGTAGACTTTAAGCTTTGTAGCAAGGCTTATTCCACAACAGTCCCACACTTTGGTCAGCAGTCTGCTGAATGCAGAGCTTGCCTTGGCAATTCTGCAGTTGACCTCGATGTCAATTGTCACTGCGTGGGAAAGGGTGCTGCCAAGCTATGTAAATTGGTCCACTGCTTGCAACCTTTGTCCCTTCACTGTGATGGTGGGCTCTTGGTGTTGGGCTTTCGGAGCTAGCTGGTGCATCACTTTGGTTTTCTTTGTGTTGATGAGAAGGCCAAAGTTGTCACATGCTACTGCAAATTTGTCCATGCTGGCTTGCATTTCCTGCTCTGATCCAGCATTCAGGGCACAGTCATCAGCAAAAAGGAGGTCTCGTAGCACAGTCTCCTTTATCTTGGTTACAGCTTGGAGTCTTCGCAGGTTAAACAGTTTCCCATCGGTCCTGTATTTCAGGCTGACTCCCAAGGAATTGTTCTGAAAAGTGTCTGTCAGCATGGCTGAAAACATTATGCTGAACAGGGTCGGTGCCAGCACGCACCCTTGCTTGACACCATTTGTGACAGGAAAGGCCTCTGAAGTTTCTCCATCGTCCACAACATGAGCCGTCATGCCATCGTGAACTGACGTACCATCAGGATGAATCTGTCAGGGCGTTTTTCTTCACTGTTGACAATGGGTTATTCTGATGAGCATGGTGAAGGCAATGCTTTTCGGCAAGTAAGGCCTTGATCTCTTCATCGTTTTCATCAAACCAGTCCTGCTGTTTCCTGTGTGAGGGTCCAAGAACCTTTAGTGCAGAAGAGTGCACAATATCCCGGAAGCGTTTCCAGTCCTTCTCAGCATTTTCCTCTAATTGCAGCTCAGAGAGTCAGTTGTCAAGATCTTCTGCTAGTGAAGCTGCTGTGTTGGGGTTCCTCAGTTTACTGACGTTGATCTTTTTCATCACAGCTTTGTTTCCCTGTGGACGTCTCTTTGGCTTGATGTGAAGGCTTAATTTGGAGATGGTGAGTCTGTGGTCAGTCCAACAATCAGCACTCGGCATGGCCTTGCTCACCCTTACATCCTGTCTGTCTTTCCTCCACACAATGACATAATCAATGAGATGCTAGTGCTTGGAGTGTGGGTGCATCCAGGACGTCCTTTTGCAAGTGGGCAGGTGGAAGATGGTATTAGTGATGATCAGATCATGAGCTGCACATGTCTTCAGCAGCAGTAGCCCATTGCTGTTACATTTGCCGATTCCATTTTTTCCAATGACGCCATCTCAGGCAGAGTGATCAGATCCTGCTCTCGCTTTGAAATCGCCAGGTAGAATCAACCTGTCGGTGCACTTCACGAATGAGAGTAGGGCATCGAGATCTTCATAAAACTTGTCCTTTACTTCATCCGGATTCGTCATTGTGGGTGTGTAGGCGCTGATCAGTGTGGCTTGCTTTCCTCTCGGTAGTGGGAGATGCAGTGTCATGGTTCGGTCATTCACGCCCTTGGGAAGACTGGCAAGTATGGGACAAGATGATTCTTTACCACAAAGCCAACTCCAGATTCACGACGTTCATCACTGCTACGTCCACACCAGAAGAATGTGTAACCGCCTCCTATTTCTGTGAGCTGACTTTTGTTGGCTAGGCGAGTTTCACATAGGGCCACAATATCGATGTTAAATCTTGTGAACTCTCTGGAGACCAGGGCTGTTCTTCTTTCTGGTCGATCTGCTGAGGGGTTGTCTTGAAGCGTGTGTACGTTCCATGGGCCAATAGTGAGTGGTGTTACCTTGCGTTTTGTTTGAAGTTTTGTTGTTCGACCGCGTGAGATGGGATCCCCTCCAGCCGCAGAAAGCTGGCCATGGTTCTGTGAAGCAACCAATGTTTAGGGCACCTTTTCTAGCCCCTTCCTCTTGCTACAGAGGTGAGCAGTGCAATCCTAAAGAGGGCTGCTCAGTCAGGTAGACGCTGAATCCAGCTGTTGCTTCAGTCAGCAAGAAGACGACCATTAGACCTGAGCCACCTGTGTGCAGGTCCGGGGCTACAGCTCCCAATGTATCCACACCTGCTGCTTCGTCACTCGCCCATCGCCACAGGACTTTGAGGTTTACTAGAGTTAGAAACCTAGAAACAGAGCAAGTCAGAAGGGGCCTCCCGGGCCATCTAGTCTGAACTCCTGCACCAGCTGGCTCTGCTCACGACATGCCCACCATGTGGACGTCCAATAAGACTTGCACGTGGATTGGATTAAAGTGAGGGAGAGGTGCGCATAGTCAGCCTCACTCTCTCTTCTCAGATTCCATCTTGCTCCAGTGGCAGGACAAGATTCGAGACGGTTGGAGATGGGCTGGGCGCAGTAGTTGACCAGGGTGTCTTCATGTCTTGCTGTGCTCTTAGTGTACCATAACACTTGCAGAAACTGCCTTCATGACCGTTAGTCCTATTCCAGTAGGTCTCATCCACTCAATGTGCCGGATCTGTCTTCACATGCTCGGGATAGACAAATCCCTATCTCACAGAAGGTCTTGACCCAACAGCTACCCTCAAGCTGGTTTGGCCAGCCTGTCGAAGCTGTTGCCTGGGGTGTGGCCACTGCGCATACTACAGCTACTGGGACCCACAGGTGAGAGCTGGGTGACAAGTGGGGCCAAAGGTGGACAAGCTGCCCTAAGATGACATGACATGCCCCTACACAAGAGGTGCTACCCCTCCCTGATCACCCCATACATCCCAGCTACATTTCTAGCTACATCTAGAAATGTGGAGAAAGCTGACAAAGGGGGATTTTCCTCCCTGGCTCATCATAGCAAGGGAGGCTGGTGACTCTTCTGTTAATGAGGCTACTTTATCTGCTGCAGCTGTTACTGAATGCTTTATTTTATTTATTTATTTATTTATTTAAAAATTTGTATGCCGCCCCTTGCAACAAGCCTTTATAGGAATTACCCACAACTCCAACCTCAAAACAGGTTCTCCACCATTGAACACCATGGGTTGCTCCTTAGAAGCTCAGAATAAAAGCTGCCAAGGATAAGGAGCCCCCATGACCTTGGACTCACGACCCTCCTCTGCATAATACCAGAACTTAATGGAGTCATCTCATGAAGCCAATTGGTGGCAGATTTGAGGCAGCTGAAAGGAAATACTGCTTTGCCCGGTGCATAGTTGATCTGCAGAACTGTCTGCTGAAAAATGTAGTGATGGGCACCAACTTGGATTTAAAATCATACAAATATAATTATACAAATTGGTGCCTGGCCACTGTGAGAAAAAGAGCACTGAGTTAGTCTTTGGTCTAATACAGCAGGGTCCATTTTGTGGTCTTAAGAAGCCCGCTTAGGATTTCAGTCCCCCACTCGGCTACAAAGCTTGGTGATACAGAGTTTACTTAAGAAGCAAGGGAATAATCTTTCTTATCTTTTTCTTTTTTTCTTTTTTTGGCAGACTCATAGCACATCGTTGAAACATTGCAAAATTAATGATGTAGATGAAAGTGTTGAGCCATTATGATAACCCAAGTGGGATTATAAGTGAGATATTTATTCATTCATTTCAGTAAAATGTACCAGATGTGCATTCTCAGATTATTCTCAGATCACCCAGGCAGGGGGTGGTCGGGATCACCAGGGACTTTTCGGCCTTGGGGAAGAAACTCAGGGAGCTGAAGGCCCAAGTGGCCTTCTCGTCAATCTTACCTGTCTGGGGATTTGGGCCAGGAAGGGACAGGAGGGTCTCCGAGGTGAACGACTGGCTTAGGGTGTGGTGCCAGAAGGAATGCTTCGGGTTCCTCGACCACGGCACTCGTTTTCTTGCCAATGGACTTCTGGCAAGGGATGGGTTACACCTCACGAGGATGGGGAAAAGGTCCTTTGGAGATGCTCTAGCAAGCTTCATCTGGAAGACTTTAAACTGAGCCAGTGGGGGGTGGGTTCAGGCCCCCCAGTAACGTGTCTGCACTGGACAAGTGTGCAGGGAGGATCAGGGCTCTGGGAGCAGGGCTTTAGAGATACTGCAGGGACTGACAGGACTTCTACAGAGAGGGGCCAGGTACCAGGGAGGATGGGAGGAAGGAGGATGCTGGGCACTCCAAGGAAAGGAAGCAGTGGGAAGGAGTTGAGGTGCATGTACACCAATGCTAGGAGCATGGGTAATAAGCAGGAAGAGCTTGAAGCTCTCCTGGGAATAGGAGGATACGATCTGGTGGGAATCACAGAAACTTGGTGGGATGAAAGGCAAGTCTGGAATGTGAACATAGAAGGGTATCACCTTTTTAGAAAGTACAGGAAGGGAAAGAGAGGTGGGGGTGTGGCTTTATATGTCAGGGAAGGGATAGGATGCAGTGAGATAGAGTGCAGCACAGATGGGGATTCGGTAGAGGCAGTCTGGGTGAAACTTAGGGGTTTTGACAGAGAAAGAGACCTGACAGTGGGGGTATATTATCGCCCTCCAGGTCAACTTGAGACCCTGGATGATGTCCTGACAGGCCAGATTCTAAGGATATCTCGGGGGAGAGACACAGTAATTATGGGAGATTTCAATCTCCCGGATATTACTTGGGAGACTCACTCGGCGGTGACAGCCAGGTCACGTCGCTTCCTAGAAGCTCTAGAGGGTGGGTTTTTCACACAGAGGGTCCGAGAGGCGACGAGGGGGGGAAACATCCTGGACTTGGTCTTGACCAATAGGGAGGAGCTGATAGATGAAGTACAGATTAGGGGAGCTCTGGATGCGAGTGATCACTCCATCCTTTGCTTTGAGATCAGAGGACTGGGGCCGTGCAGCAGGGCGAGCACTAGAAGCTGGGACTTCAAGAGGGCCAACTTTGGCCAACTGAAGGCCAGGCTGGGGAAAGTCTCCTGGGATAGGTTACTGGAAGGTAAGCAAGTTGAGGAGGGGTGGATGGCACTCAAAAGGGAGGTTTTGCAGGCGCAAGCCCTGACAATACCTCTAGTCAGTAAGGTGGGGAGGCAGAGGAGAGTGCCGCCATGGATGCGAAAGGAGGTGGTTAGGGGGATTAGACGAAAGAGGAACCTCCATAGGAAATGGGTACTGGGGGAAATAGACAAAAGGGTATACCGGGAGGAGGAGGCCCGTTGCAGAAGGATTCTTCGCAAGGCTAAGGCTGATTATGAGCTGAGACTTGCCAAGAATATCAAGAGCAACAAAAAGGGCTTCTTCCAGCATGTAAATAGGAAAAGGAAGGGGAGACAAGTGGTGGGACCACTAAATAAGGAGGAAGGAGATCCAGTGACTGACATGAGGGAACAGGCACAGATGCTAAATGACTATTTTGCCTCTGTGTTCTCCCCAAAGCAGGACGGGGGATATCCGTATAGGAGATTGGATGAGGCTGGGGACTTAGGGGCAGAGATTAGAGTCACCCCCCTTGAAGTTGAGGGGCTCCTCAGGGCATTGGACATTACAAAGGCGCCAGGCCCTGACGGGTTACACCCGAGAGTACTTAGAGAGTTGGCAGGGGTTCTCTCACGCCCACTGGCCTCCATTTTTGAGGCCTCGTGGAGAACGGGTGAAGTTCCAGAGGACTGGAGGGTGGCATCGGTGGTCCCAATTTTCAAAAGGGTAGTAGGAAGGACATGGGGAATTATAGACCGGTTAGCCTTACGTCCATTGTAGGAAAAACAATGGAAAGGCTCATAATAGAGAGAGATCTAGTGATGCTAGATAGGGAAGGGAGGCTGACAGCCACACAACACGGCTTCCGCAGAAACAGGTCCTGCCAGACAAACCTTGTGGAATTCTATGACAAGGTTTCAAGATGGCTAGATGGAGGGGATGCAGTGGATGTGGTATACCTGGATTTCAGCAAGGCCTTTGACAAAGTGCCCCATGATATCCTGGTGGAGAAACTGAGGAAACATAGAAACATAGAAACATAGAAACAGAGCGAGTCAGAAGGGGCCTCCTGGGCCATCTAGTCTGACCTCCGGCACCAGCCGGCTCCGCTCATGACATGCCCACCATGTGCATGTCCAGCCTATCTTTGAACACCCTCACCGATGGGGCCTCAACGACCTCCCGTGGAAGCCCATTCCACGCCCTCGGGGTCCTAACTGTCAGGAAGTGCTTCCTGGCATCCAAATTGAACCTTGGCTCCCTGAGCTTTGCTCCATTGGAGCGCGTCCTGCCTTCCTCTGCAGGGGAGAACAGGCCTCTCCCCATCTCCATGTGACACCCCCTCACATACCTGTATGTTGCCAACATATCCCCTCTGAGTCTCCTCTTCTCCAGGCTGAAGAGACCCAGTTCCCTCAATCTCGCCTCATACCCCATCCCCTGCAAACCAGCCACCATCCTTGTGGCCCTACGCTGCACTGACTCCAACCTGGCTATATCCTTTCTGTAATGAGGGGCCCAAAACTGAACACAATACTCCAGTTGCGGGCGCACCAGAGTCATGTAGAGTGGAAGTAATACCTCTCTTGATCTAGAAGCCACACTTCTGGCTATGCAACCAAGGGTGGCATTCGCCCTCTTGACCACCGCATCACACTGCTGACTCATGTTTAGCCTGCGGTCAACCAGTACCCCGAGGTCCCTTTCACAAGTGTTGCTCTCCAGCCACTTGTCCCCTAACCTGTACTTATGACAGCTATTCCTATGCCCCAAGTGCAAGACCTTGCACTTCTCCACATTGAACGCCATCCTGTTGTCTCCTGCCCACTTCCATAGTCTGTCCAGATCCAAGAGTTTTGGGATACACCAAAGCACTGTCAAGTGGATTAGGGCATGGCTGACTGACCGAAAGCAGAAGGTAACCATTAGCGGGGAATCATCGGGATGGCAGCCAGTGACAAGCGGGGTCCCCCAGGGCTCTGTCCTGGGGCCGATCCTGTTTAATCTTTTCATTAACGACATGCAAGAAGGGGTGAACAGTCTGCTGATCAAATTCGCAGACGACACTAAAACTGGAGCAGTGGCCACAACTGAGGAGCAGATACACCAGATCCAAAAGGATCTGGACAGACTATAGAAGTGGGCAGGAGACAACAGGATGGCGTTCAATGTGGAGAAGTGCAAGGTCTTGCACTTGGGGCATAGGAATAGCTGTCATAAGTACAGGTTAGGGGACAAGTGGCTGGAGAGCAGCACTTGTGAAAGGGACCTCGGGGTACTGGTTGACCGCAGGCTAAACATGAGTCAGCAGTGTGATGCGGTGGTCAAGAGGGCGAATGCCACCCTTGGTTGCATAGCCAGAAGTGTGGCTTCTAGATCAAGAGAGGTATTACTACCACTCTACATGACTCTGGTGCGCCCGCAACTGGAGTATTGTGTTCAGTTTTGGGCCCCTCATTACAGAAAGGATATAGCCAGGTTGGAGTCAGTGCAGCGTAGGGCCACAAGGATGGTGGCTGGTTTGCAGGGATGGGGTATGAGGCGAGACTGAGGGAACTGGGTCTCTTCAGCCTGGAGAAGAGGAGACTCAGAGGGGATATGTTGGCAACATACAGGTATGTGAGGGGGTGTCACATGGAGATGGGGAGAGGCCTGTTCTCCCTGCAGAGGAAGGCAGGACGCGCTCCAATGGAGCAAAGCTCAGGGAGCCAAGGTTCCATTTGGATGCCAGGAAGCACTTCCTGACAGTTAGGACCCCGAGGGCGTGGAATGGGCTTCCACGGGAGGTCGTTGAGGCCCCATCGGTGAGGGTGTTCAAAGATAGGCTGGACATGCACATGGTGGGCATGTCATGAGCGGAGCCGGCTGGTGCTGGAGGTCAAACTAGATGGCCCAGGAGGCCCCTTCTGACTCGCTCTGTTTCTATGTTTCTATGTTTCTATTATGGTTGTTAAAAATGGATTACATGTAACTGTCAAGATGAGAAGCTTAGCAGGCATGTATCTTTGTTGTTGACTTGCAATTTCCTGGCCAGATAGGGCCCTCTTGTAAGCCAATCTATCAAATAGCCTGACTTTTCTCAGTGTACCATGACTGTTGGCTTGAGCATGCCTAAGAGCAGCCGTCTGCAACCTTGTACCCTCCAGATGTGTGGGGTTGCAAGTCCCAGCATTCCTGGGGAGTGATGGTTCTGCTGGCTGGGAATACTGGGAGTTCTAGTTCAACAAGCCCAGAGGTGACAGGATGAACTTATTTCAAAGCATCCTCCCTCAACCTGGCATCCCAGCAGACTGGCTGAGCATGATAGGGGCTGTGGTCTGAGACATCCAGAGGGTGCCTGGTTGTGGGAGGCTGCCAAGACACCCAGGAGCTGCCCAAATTCCTCATGTAAGGATATTTCTCAGCTATGGGCAATGCGTCATTTTGACACTGAGTGGGAAACTGGCAAGCAATAGAATGTTTGGCACCTCACACTGCATCCTGACATATGCAACTGTCAGGAAATGTCTCCAGTGCATGCGTCTGCTGAAAAGGTAGGGCACTATTATGGATGTGAACATCTGCAGCACATTCTGCAGACTGGAGCTTGGCCTGTGGAGCTACATGGTCATTCAAATGAAGTGAGAGTTGTAAAAGGCTGAGCGTTTCCTATTTTGCCACTCAAGAGCTGTCCATATTGCCCTACATCAAGGGTTTGCACATAATGAGAAGGCACCATGGGTGAATTTCCCCAGGGAGCTTCTCCTGGTGGTGGTGCCATTTTGAATATTTGAGGCCTGGTGGAGTGGAGTGCCGTAGGGTGGGGTCTTGGAGTAGCTGACAAACCACCCAGAGTCAATGGGATGTCTTCAGGTGCCTTGTCAGCCACACCAACAACCCACGCTTGCCTGGTTTGCACAAAATCACAAAATTGCCCCACCAGCCATGCTGGAAAGGGCTAATAGGAGTTGTAGTCCAAAATATATTAGTCCAGTCTGAATGGTACAACTTTTCACTCAGGTTGGTGGGTGGGTAGTACAGCCCGTTAAAATGATAACATCTTTATAGACTGTCCCTCTCCAGGAGCAATTAAGTAGTCTTTAAAAACTTGGCATAGCACACAACAGCTAGGCTGTGCTTTTATTAAATGAATTCAGGGTTGTCTTATATCAGTGGTGGCGAACCTATGGCACATGTGCCGCAGCAGGCATGCAGACCCCTCTCTGTCGGCATGCGAGCCAAGTCACCCCACCATCGCCCCAGCAGCTGAGCATTGGATAACCGTGCACATAGGGGCCATGTGCATGCTTGGAAAGGAGGAGCAGCATCAGGTGATGACATCATGAGCCACGACTCATTAGCCGCGACTCATCTGAGGTTTCGCATGGCAGGTCAGTGCGCTGCCAAGGATATATATATATTTGCTTGGACTGGCTGTGTGTTGTTTTTTCTAAACTAAAACTTCAGTATTCAGGTTTTATTGCAGTATTGGCACTTTGCGATAAATAAGTGGGTTTTGGGTTGCAATTTGGACATTCGGTCTCTAAAAGGTTCACCATCACTGTCCTAAATTGTAAGTACAACTGTGTACTTATTGCACCCATACTAAAGCATGGCCCCCCTGAATTTGCCCCTTGTGAATTTTTTTTAACAACCAAATTATATATTTTTTAAAAGTCTTTTGAAGGCCTGCAAACTGTACAAACTGCCTCCTATTTCTTTGGCACCCATCCCCAGCCCAGAACTTTTAGACTGGCTTAGAGGCCTGGTATTTGCCTAGATCTGAAACAGCTACTGTGCTAGAACGTTGTCTGACGTTAGAGGGCAGCATGTTTCTGTTCATTGCTTTGTGAGCTAGATTTGCTCTACGCTCTCTCCTTCCCACTGTCTGCATTTAGACTCTTCCTCTATAGATACCGAGCATGATTATGTATCAGACCAATTAATTTTAAATGTTTGTGCAGTTCCCAAGCTTTCACAAGGTGCAGGTATACAGAGCCACCCAGTGCCCCTTGCGCATCCTCTATCGCTGATAATTGTCTTGCCACTCATTCCCCTTTTCTATCTTGGGAACAATCGTTATAGTTAAAGCTAACAAATTGACATTTTCTTATTTTGTCATACAGCCATTTCTGGAAATCTGTGAAAACAATTGTATGTATGTATGTATGTATTTTTTTAAATGCACAAACTGTGTCTTCATCTTAATTGGATCTCAGACTGATGCACATAGAAACATAGAAACAGAGCAAGTCAGAAGGGGTCTCCCGGGCCATCTAGTCTGACCTCCGGCTCCGCTCACGACATACCCACCATGTGCATGTCCAGCCTGTCTTTGAACACCCTCACCGATGGGGCCTCAACGACCTCTTGTGGAAGCCCATTCCACACCCTCGGGGTCCTGACTGTCAGGAAGTGCTTCCTGGCATCCAAATGGAACCTTGGCTCCCTGAGCTTTGCTCCGTTGGAGCACGTCCTGCCTTCCTCTGCAGGGGAGAACAGGCCTCTCCCCATCCCCATGTGACACCCCCTCACATACCTGTATGTCGCCAACATATCCCCTCTGAGTCTCCTCTTCTCCAGGCTGAAGAGACCCAGTTCCCTCAGTCTCACCTCATCCCCCATCCCCTGCAAACCGGCCACCAACCTTATGGCTCTACACTGCACTGACTCTAACCTAGCTATATCCTTCCTGTAATGAGGGGCCCAAAACTGAGCACAATACTCCAGTTGCGGGCACACCTGAGTCGTGTAGAGTGGTAGTAATACCTTTCTCGATCAAGAAGCCACACTTCTGGCTATGCAACCAAGGGTGGTGTTCGCCCTCTTGACCACTGCATCACACTGCTGACTCATGTTTAGCCTGCAGTCAACCAGTACCCCGAGGTCCCTTTCACAAGTGCTGCTCTCCAGCCACTTGTCACCTAACCTGTACTTATGACACCTATTTCTATGCCCGAAGTGCAAGATGTTGCACTTACCCACATTGAACGCCATCCTGTTGTCTCCTGCCCACTTCCATAGCCTGTCCAGATCCTTTTGGATCTGGAGTACCTGCTCCTCAGTTGTGGCCACTGCTCCAGTTTTAGTATCATCTGCGAATTTGATCAGCAGACTGTTCACCCCTTCTTCCATGTCATTAATGAAAAGATTAAACAGGATCGGCCCCAGGACAGAGTCCTAGGGGACCCGCTTGTCACTGGCTGCCATCCCGACGATTCCCCACTAATGGTTCCCTTCTGCTTTCGATCAGTCAACCATGCCCTAATCCACTGGACAGTGCTTTGGTGTATCCCAAAACTCCTCAGTTTCTCCACCAGGATATCATGGGGCACTTTGTCAAAGGCCTTGCTGAAATCTAGGTAAACCACATCCACTGCATCTCCTCCATTTAGCCATCTCGAAACCTTGTCGTAGAATTCCACAAGGTTTGTTTGGCAGGACCTGTTTTTACGGAAGCCGTGTTGTGCCGCTGTCAGCCTCCCTTCCCTATCTAGCATCGCTAGATCTCTCTCTATTATGAGCCTTTGCATTGTTTTTCCTACAATGGACGTAAGGCTAACAGGTCTGTAGTTCCCCATGTCCCTTCTACTACCCTTTTTGAAAATTGGGACCACTGATGCCACCCTCCAGTCCTCTGGAACTTCACCCGTTCTCCACGAGGCCTCAAAAATGGAGGCCAGCGGGCATGAGAGAACCCCTGCCAACTCTCTAAGTACTCTTGGGTGTAACCCATCAGGGCCTGGCGCCTTTGTAATGTCCAATGCCCTGAGGAGCCCCTCAACTTCAAGGGGGGTGACTCTAATCTGTGCCTCTAAATCCCCAGCCTCATCTAATCTCCTATGCAGATATCCCCCATCCTGCTTTGGGGAGAACACAGAGGCAAAATAGTCATTGCTCCTCCAAAACCTCCCTTTTGAGTGCTATCCACCCCTCCTCCACTTGCTTACCTTCCAGTAACCTATCCCAGGAGACTTTCTCCAGTCTGGCCTTCAGTTGGCCAAAGTTGGCCCTCTTGAAGTCCCAGCTTCTAGTGCTCGACCTGCTGCATATCCCCAGTCCCCTGATCTCAAAGCAAAGGATGGAGTGATCACTCGCATCCACAGCTTCCCTAATCTGTATTTCATCTATCAGTTCCTCTCTATTGGTCAAGACCAAGTCAAGGATTCCCCCCCACCCTCGTCGCCTCTCGGACCCTCTGTGTGAAAAACCCTCCCTCTATAGCTTCTAGGAAGCGACGTGAAACATGAAACTATTTCAACCAGCTGCAAAGAAACACACTTGGATCTAAAAATGCAAATTCCTGTTGTAAAGGTGCTTGTACAAATAAATAAAATGCTTTTACCTGGTGCCAAAAAGACTACACTGTGGTAAATGTATCTCCCATAGGAAGGCCTTGTAGAGTCAGGATGCTACCAAAGTACATGTTCAGTGCACTTTTAATTGTCAGAATCCCAGAATCTCAATTTGAGAAGGGAAATAAAACTCGGGGTCATAGGAAAGATCAAGAGTTATAAACCTCTGTGTCTCTATTGTCTATCCCAGGCCCTGGGGTTGTCTCAGGATAAGGCCTTACCGGACAAGCAGAGATAAGCTCGCTGCAAAGCTTCAACAGAAATACAGACTTTTTATACACTCCCAGTCACATACAGGTACAGGGCAATTGATGACAATGTAAAGTTTACAATAAGATTCTGAGGTCATCACATACAGAACAAATACAGAAATGTCAGTCAATCACAGAGTAAGAATAAGATCACAATACTTGTAATTGCCTGTATTGACATCTCAGTCCAGAAGCCTGAACCCATCTCCAGGTCTGCTTAAACATGTAAATTCAAGCCACTGAAACAATGCATGAACTCAAACTCTTATCTAGATTCTAAACATTCTGAGTGACCAGGGCACATGCAGCCCTCTGGGTTAGGAAGATACTTCCATGTAAACTGAATTACAACAGTGACTATTGAACACTGTGAAGGTATACAATGTAAATTTGGACTAAATGGCTTGTCTGCTGTTGTTGTTGTTGTTGTTGTTAGTCGCGAAGTCGAGTCCGACCCATCGCGACCCCATGGACAACATTCCTCCAGGCTCTCCTGTCCTCCACCATCCCCCGGAGTCCACTCAAGCTCACACCAACTGCTTCAGTGACTCCATCCAGCCACCTCATCCTCTGCCGTCCCCTTCTTCTTTTGCCATCTATTGTTCCCAGCATTAGACTCTTCTCTAGGGAGTCCTTCCTTCTCATTAGGTGGCCAAAGTATTTGAGTTTCATCTTCACTATCTGGCCTTCTAAAGAGCAGTCAGGGTTGATCTCCTCTAGGACTGACCGGTTTGATCGCCTTGCGGTCCAAGGGACTCGCAGGAGTCTCCTCCAGCACCACAACTCAAAGGCCTCAATCCTTTTGTGCTCAGTCTTCCTTATTGTCCAGCTTTCACAGCCATACATTGCAACTGGGAAAACCATAGCCTTGACTATACGCACTTTTGTTGGCAGAGTGATGTCTCTGCTTTTTAGTATGCTATCTAGATTTGCCATAGCTTTCCTCCCCAGAAGCAAGCGTCTTTTAATTTCTTGGCTGCAGTCCCCGTCTGCGGTGATCTTGGAGCCCAGGAAAATAAAATCTGTCACTACCTCCATTTCTTGCCCATCTATTTGCCAGGAAGTGAGAGGACCAGATGCCATGATCTTAGTTTTCTTAATGTTGAGTTTCAAGCCAACTTTTGCGCTCTCCCCCTTCACCCGCATCAAGAGGCTCTTTAGTTCCTCTTCACTTTCTGCCATGAGAGTGGTATCATCTGCATATCTGAGGTTGTTGATATTTCTCCCAGCAATCTTGATTCCAACTGGTGATTCATCTAGCCCTGCCTTTCTCATGATGTGCTCTGCATATAAGTTAAATAGGCAGGGTGACAGTATACAGCCTTGCCGAACTCCTTTCTCAATTTTGAACCAATCAGTGGTTCCGTGTCCAGTTCTCACTGTTGCTTCTTGACCTGCATATAGGTTTCTCAAGAGACAAATAAGATGGTCTGGTACTCCCATCTCTTTAAGAACTTGCCACAATTTGTTGTGATCCACACAATCAAAGGCTTTAGCGTAGTCAATGAAGCAGAAGTAGATCTTTTTCTGGAACTCCCTGGCTTTCTCCATGATCCAGCGTATGTTGGCAATTTGATCTCTAGTTCCTCTCCCTCTTCGAAATCCTGCCTGTACTTCTGGTAGTTCTCGGTCCACATACTGCTGGAGCCTAGCTTGTAGGATTTTGAGCATCACTTTGCTAGCATGTGAAATGAGTGCAATGGTGCGGTAGTTTGAACATTCTTTGGCATTGCCCTTCTTGGGGATCGGAATGCAAACTGACCTTTTCCAATCCTGTGGCCACTGTTGAGTTTTCCAAATTTGCTGGCATATTGAGTGTAGCACTTTAACTGCATCATCTTTCAGGATTTTGAATAGCTCAGCTGGAATGCTGTCACCTCCACTAGCTTTGTTGTTGCTCAGACTTCCTAAGGCCCATTTCACTTCACATTCCAGGATGTCTGGCTCGAGGTCAGTGACCACCCCATCGTGGTTATCAGGGACGTTAAGCTCTTTCTTGTATGGGGGAGTGGGGGAATGCCATTTTAAACAGTGTCAGCTTGGTTTTGAGAAGGAAGACAGGATTTGATCCCACAATTCAAAAGCACACACAAAAGTAATGCTTTTCAGACAGGATTTACCCAAATTTTCCCAACAGTGGACAGCTAATGGCCTCCTCTGAAGACCTCATTGCATGGATAGATTGATCAATTAGCAGGTGCTTCTTCAGCTATTTGTGCCCCAAACCTTTTAGGACTTCCAAGGTAAGGTCCAGAACCTTGAATTGGTCTCAGTAAACAAGTAGACAAGCAGTGGTTTTCTCCTCTAGCACGGCTGCAAAGAGGCTCCATCTAGGCCAGGGTTCTTGAACCACTTTCAGGTGTTCAGGCAAATTCAATTTGAGAGAAACTTCCAGGAACTGTAAAGCATTATTGGGGGGCAACAAAGTTTTAGAATGGGGCAAGAACTGCACAAGAACCAGGAAATCACCAACTGATTGGTGGTTGGGGAAAAGAGGGTGGGGTGATCAACCACTGTAACAATTGTTATGTGCATATTAACAAAACTGCTGGATTGAAGTCTCATTATGCAGGCAATTCTGACTAAGAAATGAAGTACACAGGCTTTCCATATGGAAGTCTGCACATGTATATAAGCAGATGTCATGCTGTGCCACTCCCTGATTTCTTTGGGGGCCAGTGCTCTGCTACACATGGCTTTTCTGAATAAAACTTTCCTTTTTCTATGCCAACTCTCCTTAATCTCTCCTCTCTAGTGACCTAAAAGAGGAATTTCGTTGCTCAAGATGGGCCAGATTTGGCCTGCAGGCCTGAGGTTCAACACCCCTGACTTAGGCAAACCAGCTCAATTTCTAGCAGCTGAATTTTGTTCATATTCCAGTAATGTCCAGAGAGCCTTTGGCTATCGCTGCTATCATCATCATCATCATCACCACCACCATCATCCTTTTATATCAATCCATTTTGAGCAGTTTACAGATTTAAAAATATACAAAAAATACAAAATACAAAAACAAAATTAAAATGTGATGTCTGGCAGTGGAGAGGCAGTGGCAATTACAGGCTGACAAATCAAACCAGTCAACAGGTCCTGCAATTGGAGGCAGGTGCAACACCACCCTCTCTGCCCCCAGCCCCATCTGCTCTCCCAGCAGGTGTGGGGGGAGTATGTGATGTCTGGTGGTGGGAGGGTAGCAGCAGTGGTAACAGGCCAATGAACATGGTTATGATGTAGGCTGCCCAACACACTTTGTGATTGAGGCTATTTATTTGGTACATTTGGATACCGCTGCATTAGTCCATAAGGCTCTCTGGGGCAGTTTACAATTAAAATAGGTAAAATCAGTTTAAAATAAATAAAACAATTTAAGAGAATAAAACATAAAAAACAAAACAATAATGGGTTTTGCAGCAATATGCAAAATAACTCAGCACTGAGGAGATCTTATTAACACTGTTAAAACGGCTATCCATTAAAAATATTTCTTGAATAAAAAGGTCTTAATGATGATGTGCTTACTATCATCATTTGGCTATTGGGCAGTATAGAAATGAAATTAATGAATGAATAAGCAATGCAGCAGGTAGGCAAGAAGTCTGAGTAGACTGTGTTCGATATTAAAAATCAAATGGAGTAAAGCTTCTGTTTGTAAATGCTGGAACTTTCCTTTGGAAATCTGCCACTCCTTCAGGAATAGAAGTTTGCCTAGTTCATTCAGGCTTCTGTTAGTACTTCGGGTGGGTTATGATTTAACTAGATATGATTTGAATATGAGACTTACAAGAGCCATACAGCACAACCCAAATAAAAAGGAGATTAACTGTTTTCATTCCAGTTCTTATAAACTGTTTGTGCTTGGAAACAACCCCAAGGGCATCTGCTATTTGAGATGGTATACACATTTAATTAAAAAAATACTTCCAAAAATGCAGAAACTCATGGGAGATTTGAATATGACTTTAATTATGAGCTGAGCATCTTTGTTAATGATCCCACTCACCTGAGTAGGAGAAATGCTGCAGGTTTCTGTCTTGCTGTAAAGCTTGCCCTGGTCCTCTCCAGCTGGTGTGCTGGGGATTCTGTATTCTAGAATGCCATATCTAGAGAACAGAAGATGCTGTGGCAAGGATGGCAAATGGGGAACTGAGAGGCAGAGAACAGGTGACACAGAATGCGGGTCAAAATGTCAATGCAAACTCACCTTCCTTGAAAATGTATTAAGAACTGGCCAAGGGTCCACCTAGTTTAAGGTTCTGTTCACACAGTGGTCAACCAGCTGGGAAGTCCATAGGTAGGACCAGAGTGTAACAGCACCCTTCTGTCCATGTTCCCCACAACTGGTGCGCATAGTCATACTGCTTCTGATACAAGAGGTGGCGTATACTAATCAGGACTAATAGCCGTTGATAGTTTTATCCTCCATTAATTTAGCCAATACTCTTTTAATGCCATCCAAATTGGTGGCTATCACAACATCTTGTGGTAGCAGACGTCATGGTTTAACTGTGCACTGTGGGAAAAAATTCCT
This sequence comes from Varanus salvator macromaculatus, assembly GCA_023646645.1. Lineage (NCBI taxonomy): Eukaryota > Metazoa > Chordata > Lepidosauria > Squamata > Varanidae > Varanus > Varanus salvator. The sequence goes on from JAIXND010000795.1 coordinate 18,776,685, forward strand.
GAATCTCTCACCAATCAGCTGCAAAGGATAAAGATGCCTCCCTATCCAGTTTCTCCACATATGCATAATTTTGTACTCCACTCCCTTCTCCACATCCTGGTCTTTTTCCTTTTTCTGAAGGTGAACAGAATAGCTGAAGGGCCTGTACTGTACCCCTCGCTCATGTGAGTCATGGAGGCATCAAAGCTGACATTAATGTGCCAAATCTTTGTTGGGAGGATAAGCAAGTGAAAGTGTGCAGCATGTTTCACTCTTACCTGTGCTGTTAATTCTAGTGCTATCCAGAAATTCTCTCCTTCATTTTATTCTAGTTCAGGTTGATAAGATAAGAAATTGCTTTTGAAGACAAATACAATGGTAAAGAAATTTTCATGGGTTGGTTTGGGGTTTATTGTGCTTGCCTGTTTTAAGAGGTGGCCAAGGAATGTGCACAAGTAACCTTTTAATTATCATTATGATTACATTGCACTGATATCCGATTTTCCCTCCTCATGCAAGCAGTCCAAGGTAGCTTAGAAAGTTCCCCTTCTTTGTGTTTTACCTTCACAACAACAGCCCTATGGGATATGTAGTGACTGGACCAGTCACCCAGTGAACTCCATGACTGAGTGGAGAGCAGAACCGGGATCACCAGTCCCCCACACTTAACCACTGTCCCACACTGGCTCTCATCACTGGGGCAGCCTGTAGCCTCAGCTCCTTAAACTTCTCTGAAATCTCTGGGGGAAGACAGCATGAGGACATTCCTCTTCTTAAGAACGTTTCAGATCTAGAATTTCAGAAATTCTAAAACACCCTGAGCATGAGGCAGAACAATGGAAGCTTCTTGCATTTGGGGAAGAAAACCTTTTGGAAAATGGAAAGCACCTTCTGGCTCAGTGGAAGTTCCACTTTTTTCTTTGGAGTTGGACTAACTCTCTGTGCCCTCTTCACACCTACTTTGCGGTATGTTCAAATGGGCGGGGGGGGGGGGGCTGCCAACCCAGCTGATGTGTTTGGAGGAGACCCTATCTCCAGACCCTTATAAAAATGGGAAAGTAACTGTGCCATAGCTCCTGCCAATGTGAGAAGCTGTTGGAAATTTCTTGCCCTCCTTGGAGAAATTTGGTGATACCCTCCTCCCTTCCCTTGTTAATTTCTCTGCCCACAAATAGGGTGGAGAATCCCAACTGACTCTGCATTAGCCTATTCCCAGGATGGGGCTATTTTCTCTGCTTCTATCCTGTGCTGAGTGAGGTGCCCAAACCACAAAAGGGTCTGCTAGCCTGGGCCAATTCTATTTCTTCACAGACTTCTCCTTATCTCTTTTCAGGTTGCCTGAGCTTGAGCAAACAGCCGGGGCTTGTGTTTGATGATAAGGCAGCAACAAGGCTTTTTTGTCTATTTATGCATTTGCTGCAGAAACCTGAGATTGATCTGCTCAAGGTTATCTCCCTGGTGATTCACTCTGTTGTTCATACACACAACATAGGCTGCACCCACTTATCTCCGACTTGACTTCAGGCTCTTTTGCCTGCCTTGGTCTTGGGGGAAAACTAATTCCCTATTTTGCAAGAGTGACTTTTGCACATTCTGCTGTGACTGAAAACTTTGCAAAGATTCATGTTTCTCCAGAAGGGACTGTCCACCCACAGCCTTCAGAACAAGCCCAGACAAAAGTCTGCCAAAGGCCAGTCTGTTTCACAAGAGAAAAAAAGCCCTACTCCTGAGTCACTGTGGGGAAAACTGTTGATTAAAGGCTAAGCTTGGAAGGGGCTTACTGATAAACTAGGAGTTGATTCATAAGGCATGGTGCAGCCAGCATAGTTGGCACACTGGTGAGTTCAAATTGTAGTGCTGGTTAATGTTTCTTTTTTTGAGATTCCATTAATCTGTGATTTGTTTGGGTGGGGCAAGAAGCACAGCCTGCCCCACAGTCCATGTATGGCAGGGGTTTGGCAGACAGGTTGCCCAGTCCTTTATAGCCAGATCACCCTCCTACCAGGGAAAAGTCGACCCCTTTCAGGTTTCTATGAATGAGTATTTATTGATGCAGGAGTGGTTTGTTCCAGGCAATTAAAATGGTGCTCCATTCATCAGGGTCCTGACTTTCCTTCCTGGGAGCAGTAGGCTATCCCACTGCTACCTTCTTTCTTTGAGTTATCTTTGGAAAAATCACAAAGCATTCCAGAAAATGCCCAGATAGCAACACGGTTCTTCACAATACAAAGCATCCCTTGCGTTTTCTTGGTGAATAGTTCTCAGAAGTGGTCTTTAGCCAGGGTTGCTACCTGTTCACAATTTTCATAGACTGCTCATATTTTGATAGCTCTGTCCACACCGAGAAGCCCCTAATAAAGCCCCTGCCAATGAGCTTTGCTTCTTCACTCCACAGCTTTCCACCATCTGCAGGTCACCTGCTCCTGCAAAAGATCCTGTCCTTTTCCTCCTTGTTGCCTGAAACTGCCTCCAAGCAGAAAGGGCTGCCTTGCTCCCTCCTTTGCACCTTGTCCTTGCATCTTCCTTTACTCCACTGCAAGGACCCTTCAGATGTGTTGGAGTATGAGTCCCATAATCCCTGACCATTTGCTGTATCAGCTGGGGTTCATAGGAGTTGTAGTCTGAAAGGCACCAGGTTGCTTATCCCTGAGGCTAATCCCTACGTATATCATTTTTCCTTTGTTGAATTTTAGACTGTATGCTCCTCAGGCCAGTGACCTGACCTATTGTAGTCTTTAATGCACCACACACACTAATTCTTCCTTTCTCTTGGCCAGGTGTGTTGATCTCACAGGGGCTTGAGGGGGGTGCATTCCAGTGGGGGCGGGCATGGCTAAAGGCAAAGGGGGTGCAGCCAGCATGCTGTGGCTTCAAGGCACAATCTTATGGCCACTGAACAGTGTTTAGGCAGCCAAAAATGGGCTGGAGTCCTAGCTTCAAGCTTGGAAATTCATTAGGAGCTGGGACTCAGAGCTCAGAGCAGCCTCCTTCTGCCCTTTCAGCCAGTGCAGGTCTTTCCACGCTGGACGTGGCTCAGGAGTTGCACATCACTGGTGTGTGTGGGACATTCTGGGAGTGGGGAGGAGAGGAGTGAAGCTCCATCAGGATACAAGGAAGCCCTGAGGTGCCTTTGCCCTCCTCTCATAAGGACATGGATGGTCAAAATCGGCCCTCAGTATCCTTTGCAGGTGGAGAGGAAGTGCAGAGGCAATTGTGGCCTCCAAGCTCCCCACACACGTGACTGAATGCCCAAAATCTTCCAAGTTTGGAGGGTCATGGGCAACCCCACTAGATGGTACCTTAAAGCCCCTACTGCCTGTAACTCAACCTTAGGATGTTTTAGAATGGGAAAAAACTGTCCCAAAGCTGGCAAAACAGCAAGATATTAGTAGTTGAGGGAAAGGGGACCCCCCCCCCCCACGGGACACCTGGTGGGGCAGATTTGTCAGCCTGAAGTGTTGTATCCTTGCATGCTCTCACTCTCTTTTTCCTGCCTCAAATCTTTCTCTCAGCTGTTTGTGCTTCTCCTTTTATTTCTCTCCATCACTATTACTTGCTTGTTTGACAGGCAGAAAGCCCAGGAGCAAGGAGGCTGGAGCACCTCTGCTCTTTGCTCTTGTTTGGGCCAAAATGAGAGGCAGAAGAACCAGCCGATTGCAGTGGTGAAGGGGAGTGATGTCAGGGGACTTTTGTTAGTGGGCCCCAACCATACCTTCTTCTGATGCTGGTCTGACTTCAGAACTGGAATAGGGAAACATCCCAAGTAGCAATAGGACAATGTCTTTAGCAGGTAGTTTTAGGTAACAGCTGGATTTTAGATTTTCCAAAATGGGAGATCAACCATTGTTTTCTCGTTTCTTCTTTGTAGAAGCCCTTGGAAGGATCCTAGACATGACCTAAAACCATTTCTGTCTATATCTTGAATGCCTGTGCTGCAGCTGCCTCCCACTTTCCAACAACCCATGGGTAATTTCAGGGTTCCTGCCTCCTCAAACAAGTTTGTTTATTGATTGAGTGATTGATTGATTTATATCCTGCCTTTTTCCTACAAAGGGCTCAAGGCAGCTTACATCATTCTCCTCCTCCATCTTATCCCCACAACAACAACCCTGTGAGGTAGGTTGGGCTGAGAGTCTGTGACTGGCCCAAAGTCACCCAGTTGGCTCCATGGCTGAGCGGGGACTCGAACCCAGATCATCTGAGTCCCAGTCCCATGCTCTTAACCACTACACCACACTGGCTCTCCAAGTTCCTGCCATGCCACTTGGGATATGCCAGCAAGGATAATTAGGGAAAATCAACCAACCCTTGCAATAAGGTTAACAAGTTTGTCAATTGAGCCAATATCCTTTGATTGTTAAGGGAGTCTCTGTCTATCAATATTTTTACACCCTGCCCTTCTTTTTTGACCAAAGAAAATACTCTAAATGCTACTAATACTGTTTCTCCTCAGTTGGCCCTATGCCATATTCTTTGTTAGCCTTCCTCAATTTGGCACTTTCTTTTGGAGTACATATAACTCCTATCATGTATGAGAAGGGACTGTGTTGGCTGAGGCTGATGGAAGTTGTACTCCAACACATGTAGAGGAGAGAACTGGGGAAGACTTTTTTTGTCGACCTGCAAATTGAATCTTTGAACTTTTGCTCCCTGGAAGAGCTGCCTTGCAGCTGTACCAGGACGCTCCATAGCCGCCTACTAAGTTTTGCACCCATATCTCCAATGCTGAGGTCTACACACTCTCCTTGGATTGTACCCTGACATCCACAGGCAACCCTTGAAGGCTTCATTGTCCCATGCACCAGGAACTTGCCCTCAGTGGCTGCATTTGCTGTCTACCTTGGTATTCGGCTTTATTGATGGATGGTACATGTGCAGCAATGGAATGAATGAATCATTTCCAGCAGCTCTGAAAACAAGCTGAGAGTGCCTGGTACTGGGATGTCAGCACTTGTTAGTCTGGCCTCCCTCACAACCACCCCTCCCCTCCCCTCTCCCAGTCACATTCCTAGGGCAGTTTTGCTTTCAGTACCTTGCCAGAGTGTAGGCAGTGCATTTCCTAGCTTACTCTGTTCTCTGGATTTTGTTTCCTCCTTGAGGGGCAGGGAGTGGCATTTTAGAATTTGAAGGACCTACATCAGGTCCAGCCCCAGGAACAACAGCAGGAGCCCTCTTTCAAAAGTATTTTCAAAGGAAATAGACAGCTGCTCCCTTCCTGCACTTTCTTGCTTGCCATAGACAGCATTCATTTGGAAATGTCATTAGGGACCATCTATCCCCTGGCCTGAAAAGTTGGCTTCATCATACCTAGCCAAATGTTTGCCCAAACTGCTTTTAAAATATCTCTACCAAGATCCCCTGCCCCGGGGCTTAATAAGAAGCTGACTTATGACAAGCCAGACCACAGATCCATCTATGTTATGGGCAACTTGTGGTCCCTCAGATCTGTAGCTGATCATGAACAATCAACCAGTTGATCCTTCCCCTTCAGGCATGTTGACAGCTGCACAGCTCCTCTGTTGCTGCATTGCCTCTGCCGCCACTCCCATCTTCCACAGCCTGGCCCCCCCTGCAGCAGTTTTGCCTACATGCTATTATCCTCATGAGACACAGGAATTTGATGCTCGCTAGATCACATACTTCAGCCAAGTAGATATTGATGCCTGGGAGTTTAGAAAAGTGTGAACACACAGGCTGGCGATGAAATGGTTCCAGAACCAAAGGTGACTGATGTTGCTTGAAGGGTGTGCCAACATCTAAAGGACTTTGCCAGTACAGTCTGTATCTTAGAAATTGTCAGGAACAAAGTGGGGGGAAATATAAGGAAATATACCCCATGTTATCAAGGAACTTAGAGAGCAACTTTGAATGAATTGGGAATCCCAACTCCAGAGGTTTTGATGAACTTCCTATTGTTAAATCTACCTGATTCTGCAATGATTGCCTGGATACAGACATCATACTATTATTTATTTATTTATTTAGTACATTTCTATGCCACCCCCTTCGCAAAAAGCCTCGAGGTGGCTTACTACCTATTTGAAATTGCTTATTCCTTTTTTGTTGGGTCCTGGAACATGTATCCTGAAGCTGGACCTAATAATAAAAGGGAAATGTTTCAAATGAAGCATAAAAATAACACACCCTGTTTTGGCCTACATCAACTATCATCCTTGACCACTGACTATGCTGACTAGGGCTGGTGGGAGTTGGAGTCCAAAACATGTGGAGGGCCACACAAATTCTATTTCAGTCAAGGTGTTCTCCAGACTATAGCTATCAGCCCCAGCCAGCATGGCCAATGCTCAAGGATAATGGAAGATGCAGTCTAAAACATCTGGAGGGCACCAGAATGGGAAAGTTAGCCTATGGCAATTGGCAGCAGCTCTACAGTTTTTTTCAAGCAGAATGCTTTCCTGGCCCTAATGGGAGACACTGAGGGTTCAGTTTGGATTGCTTTGCATGAAACTGAGCAAGCAAATAGGGAGAGCAAACAGGAGGTCGGTGGTGGAGTTGCAGTGGAAGAGCAGACAAAGGCAGGCAGAGGCAAAGGAGTGAGGGTCCTGGACTAGCCCAGCACCAACCTCGGCCAAGAGGCTGTGTGCTATTGAGAGCTGCAACTGAAAGGGAGGAACTTGATTACTATCAGCAGCTGTGTGGCTGAGGAGATTTTTTTTGGTTCCTGACTCCTAGCTGAGCAGTCCTAGGGGCTCTGGAATATGAGCAGCCAAGCTCCCAGGGAGGGAGCCACCAGGGAGACCAAACAGGAGTTTGGTGGCAAAGTTCAGCAAGGGAGATCCCTAACTCTTTTCTTCTTCTCTTTTACCCTTTAGTCCCCCCCTCCCACCTTGTTTTTTTCCTTGTAACACACTCCCATTATTGACTGGTAGGACTCTGTTATTAACCTTCAGGGAATGCCAAGATCAGGGCCTGACTGACTCTGCAAGTACCTGCAGAACCAAGAGCACCTTTGCAGGTGCTTGCAGGAAACAGCTGAGTAGCACCTGGAGGCATCCCTGCACTGCAGCTCTTTGCCAGAACAACACAAGATGTCCTGGTGACTTCCTTGTGCTCTGGCTCTCTGCATTGCCTTGCCTGAATCCTGCTCACCTACCTGCTCCCCTTTCTATCTGTCTCCAGTCTAAGCCTGATTCCCAGATACCTGCACCTGTCCTCCCTGACCTCGCCTTGCTCTTGAATGTGGTTGTCTTTCTGGTACATGCACTTTGGATTGCAGTATCTTGGATTGTGTTTGCTTGGATCTCTCGTCTCCCTGGTTTTGACCCTGGACTTTTAATCAAATGTGCCTCTTTCTTCCGGCCCTCTGAACCTGCTGCGGGACTCCACCTTGCACCTGTGCCCTGGTCCCAGCATTTTGACCTTAGTTGCCTGTCACCCACACCCTGGATCTTACATGGAAGACAGGAGGAAGCACTGCTTATTACAGCAGGATCAGCAAGCTAGAATCAAAAAGGTAGCAGAAAGAATAGACTGAGAAGACTCCCCAGTGGGGGTGACGGGCAACATTTGTGCTATGCTTGTTTTCCTGTCTGAGGTTAATGTGGCCTGCGCATGCAACAAGTGCAAGCTACTAGCCCTGTTAGAAGGAAAGGTGAGAGCACTGGAGCAGCAAGTGTCTACCCTCAAGGTAGTAAAAGAAGATGAAGAGTTTTTAGACAGTGCGGTGGAACCACAATAGTACAGAAGCAAGAAGTACAACAGCAAACTGACACAGAAGAGGAGAATCCTAATGTGGCTGTCTTTCTGGAACATGACCTTTGGATTCTGGGTCATGTTTGTAAGAGAAATTGGAAGAGAAAATGAGGAGAACACTCCCTGGAAAAGGGTGACAGTTCAGTGCAAAGAACTCAAAGCCCCTCTACACCAGTGGAAGCAGTAGAACGATCAAACTGCTTTCAGTTACTTGAGGGAGGAGCAGCCCGCCCTGGAAGAAATACAAGCCATGCAACACTGAACACTGCTGAAGGTCAACCAACTTGTGGCAATGATACCAAGGTTTGCAAGAACAAGAAGGGGAGCATTTTAGTTGTGGGAGACTCCCTGCTGTGTGGGATGGAGACACATGTATGCCAGGAAGACCAGTGGACTCCGCTGGTATGCAGTCTCCCTGGAGGGCAGATTAATGATATGAGCCCTGCCAATCTTTCAGTTATAACAGCCCACTGGCACACATCCCTTCCTTCTTATACACATGGGAACCAATGATACTGCCAAATGAAGCTTTGAAGAAATTACATTGGAATTTGAAGCTTTAGGGAGGAAAGTAAAGAACTTTGGTGCCCAGATGGCAAAGAAAAGACAGAAGTACTCAATTCCTACTTGGGCTCAGTCTTTTCCTAAAAGAAGATCTATGACCTTCTTGATGGAAGGGAAGCACAAGCTTAAGGAGAAGGGTGGCAGCTCAAGATTGATAAGCAAAAGGTCAAGAATCATCTAACTGGGTTGAATGTGTTCAAATCTCCAAAGCCGATGAACTCCCTCCTAGAGCCAGTGGAAGAACTTTCAGAATCACTGTCTATTACATTTGAGAAATCATGGAGGACAGGGAAGTGCCGGAGGACTGGAGTGCCTGATGAAGTGCTGGTTCCCCTTTACTCAGCACTGGTTAGGCCTCATCTAGAGTACTGAGTCCAATTCTGGGCACCACAGTTTAAGAAAGATGCAGACAAGCTGGAGAGATCCCAGGAGAGGGCAAAAAGGATGATCAGGGACTGGAAACAAAGCCACGTGGGAGGGGGTACACTGAAAGAACTGGGCATGTTTAGCCCAGAGAAAACTGAGGGGCAATATGATGGCACTCAACAAGTACTTGAAATTGGGTTCAGATCTGATCCACCACAGGGCTGCTCTTATGTTGTACTTGCTATGCCTGTTCTACCTACTAGTCCAGTCCTAGCTGGGAATTCAAAAACAGCCCTGCCTCATCAGAGAAAAGGAGCCATGTAACCCTCTAGCAATGGGCAGATCAACAGTAGCAGACAAGGCTCCCTGAAAGAAAAGCTTGCCTCTCTTACTGAACTTGCATGAACACCATGCAACCAACCCCTTGGAGGTGTCAGGATAGGGTGCTGGGTGTGCTTCTTAGTTGCATTCTCTATTCCCATGGAACTGTGAGAAGAAGAATCATAGAGCTGGAAGGGGCCAGGAAGGCCATCGGCTCCAATCCCTGCAGGACACCACGTTACACCATCCCATTCAGATGGCTGTCCAGTTTCTTTTTGAATGTCTCTAGTGTGGGAGAACCCATGACATCTCTAGGCACCTGGTTCCACTATCATATTGCTCTGACAGTGAGGAAGCTTTTCCTGATATCTAGCCTGAATCGGGATTGTTGCAACTTGACTTGATTATTCCATGTCCTACACTCTGGTATCAGTGAGATCTTGACCTTCTTCTTTGTGACACCCTTTGAGGTACTTATAGACACCCTTTGTCTTCTCAAGGCTGAGCATGCCCATTTCACTCAGTCTCTCCTCATAGGGCAGTGTTTCCAAACCTTGGATCATTTTTGTTGCCCTCCTCTGGACCCTTTCTAATTTCCCTGCATCTTTCTCAAACCTTAGTGCCCAGAACCGGACACAGAATTCCAGATGAGGTCTTCGTGAGGAGTATAGGGGAACTACTACTTCTCGTGATTTGAAAGTAATATTTCTATTAATGCATCCCAAAATAGCATTTGCCCTTTTGGTGGCTGCATCACATTTTTGGCTTATGTTGTCCACAATGAGGCCAAATAGTCCAGGCTCATGCTACTTTAGAACAGGGCCCAGAATCTACTAGAACACAATTCAAGGTGAAATGCATTCCCTGAACACAGAAAGTTGGATTTCCACCCTACAGTTCCCACAATCTCCAGCAAGCATGGCCAGTGAGCGGGGATTGTGGGAGTTACAATCTGGTTGCATAGTCCTACAGTAGCTAGATGAACCCCAGCATTGCAATGATTAGAGGAGGGTTGGGGGGTAGACAAAATGAAGGAATACCACTCAGATACAACATTCTTTTGTATGTTTTATTGTATTCAATTATGATCCACCCCAGGCCCTATCCAGCTTGTGGGGGAACAATGTGCTGAGAGGCGCTTCCTCTTGCATGAGACGAGCTTAGCGCTTTGTCACTCTACTCTCACTCGTCTCTGCCACCATTTTGCCGTCTACGATCTTGGTGGTTTTGATCTTATGCGTAACTTCCAAGGAGTCTTCCAGCACAGCATCGTTCAGGCTGGAGAAAAGAGGCGGAACACATGGGCATTAAGAGACTTCCACATCATTTGTGCATCACCCCTTGAGGGAATTTGTGTCACCATCACAACTATTGAACTGGCCAACTTGAGGAATCCTGAACTCAGTGGCTCCATTTTACAGGCAAGAAACTGAGACCAAGATGGCCGACACATGCAGTGCTCTCTGGCTCTGTGAATGGATGAATGTGGGATTTTCAAATGCATCATGATTAATTCTCTGAATTGACAGATGCACAACCTGGCAGGACCAATCAGTGGCTACTTCTGCCAGTTGACCATGTGATCTGAACGCAGTGTAGACCACTCCTCTGTTAAGATACCTTTAGTCAGAGGAAATCTGGTGGAAGCAGGAGCACATGAGGTCATCAGGATAGGCCAACCCACTCCTGCCACTAAACAGAATTCCAAAATGTATTATCCTAAAATGTACTTCCATTGCACAAAGACACATGGCCAGGCTTACCCACCACAGAGGGGATGGGCCTGAAAATGGACATATAGTTCTGCTTCTGAGAGCTAATTAGGTCTTGCCTCATATGTGGCTTGGATGAGAGCCATTATGTAAGTCAAGCTGAGCTTTGCAGGGGGAGAGCCAGAAGAAGGGCAGCTGAGACAAGAATATCAATGAGAGAGACCTACAACAGCATGTTGCATTGTGTGAAGGAGTCCGGCCTCAGGGCTGCAGCCAGCCATGCCACCTTCCAGGATGTTCCATTCCATTCCATCCCGTTTCTGGGTAAGGTGCTGGAGCGGGTGGTGGCGGGACAGCTCCAGGCACTCTTGGATGAAACTGATTAGCTGGACCCATTTCAGTCCGGTTTCAGACCCGGCTTTGGCACTGAATCTGCCTTGGTCGCCCTGTATGATGACCTGTGCAGGGAGAGGGACAGGGGGAGTGCATCCCTGTTGGTCCTCCTGAACCTCTCAGCGGCTTTCGATACCATCGACCATGGTATCCTTCTGGAGAGGCTGAGGGGATTGGGGGTTGGAGGCACTGCGTTGCAGTGTTCCACTCCTATCTGAATGGCCGATTCCAGAAGGTGGTGCTGGGGGACTATGGCTCTACGCCATGGCAGCTATGCCATGGAATTCCGCAGGGTTCCATTTTCTCCCCCTTGCTCTTCAATATCTACATGAAACCGCTGGGAGAAGTCATCAGGAGGTGTGGGCTGTGGAATCATCAGTATGCTGATGATACCCAGCTCTACCTCTCGTTTTCCACCGATCCAGGTGAGGCAGTGGCTGTGCTGAGCCGGTGCCTGGCCGAGGTAATGGGCTGGATGAGGGCCAATAAACTGAGGCTCAATCCTGACAAGACGGAGGTCCTGTTGGTGGGTGGGTCGGGCTTCGGAGTGGGGGACCTGACCCTAGTCTTGAATGGGGTTGCACTCCCTCTGAAAGACAGGGTCTGCAGCCTGGGAGTGCTCTTCGACCCGGAGCTGACCTTGGTAGCCCAAGTGTCAGCAGTGGCAAGGAGCGCTTTCCATCAGCTTTGGCTGATCCATCAGCTGCGTCCCTTCCTGAAGTTCAACTGCCTGGCGACAGTGACACATGCGCTGGTGACTTCCCGGTTAGATTTCTGTAACGTGCTCTTCGTGGGGCTACCCTTGAAGACAGTCCGGATACTTCAATTGGTGCAGAATAGAGCTGCCAGGGTGCTGACGGGGACTGGGCGTGGTTCTCATATCACCCCAGTTCTCCGTCAGCTTCACTGGCTTCCCATTGAAGTCCGGGCTCAATTCAAGGTGTTGGTTCTTACCTATAAAGCCCTTAACGGCTTGGGTCTTGGTTACCTAAAGGAGCGTCTGCGACCATATATGCCCTCCCGCCCCTTACGATCAGCAGCTGATGCCCTCCTCTGGGAACCCTCCATGAGGGAAATAAGGAGGGTGAGTACCCGGAGGAGGGCTTTCTCTGCGGTGGCGCCCCACCTATGGAATGCGCTCCCCAGAGAGGCTTGCCTGGCGCCGTCTTTATTTGCTTTTCGGCGCCAGGCGAAGACCTTTGTATTTAAGCAATATTTTAAGTGTTAAATTATTTTGTTTAAAGTTATTGTTATTATATTGTATGTTTTAATTCGGACCTTGAGATGGGCCAGTTTTTAATATCGTGTTTTTAATATTGTGTATGTTAATATTGTGAAAGTAAGTGTATGGTTTTAATATTGTGAACCGCCCCGAGGCTTGTGGCAAGGGCGGCATATAAATTTGTTAATAAATAAATAATAAATAAATTCCAGACCCCACCTCACATTTTTCTTATTTGCCCCACTCTGAAAGGCTCTTCCAGGGACAAGTATGGCTGGGGATGATGAGTCCATCACAGTCCATCACATCCAGAGGGCACCGGTTTGAGGAAGACTTTTTTTAGAGCATATGGAGTCCAGGCTGGAAGCTCAACTCACCTCTCCCTTTTTTTCTCCCCTGGAAAGGATAAAAAGCTAGAAGCACTTACTTCAGCTCCTCTCCACCTTCCAGCAGCTGCCTGTAGGTAGCAATCTCCTTCTCCAGCTTGACTTTAACATTCAGCAGAGCCTGGTACTCATCTGCCTGGCGCTGCATATCGTTCCGCAGCTGTGCCAATTCCACCTCAAACCTCATCAACAAGCCATTAAGTTGCTCCATCTGCATGGCATAGCGGCTCTCTACTTCATGCAGGTTGCCAAGAAGATTGGCTTTCTGTAGGAGAAATGGGGTTTTTAAAAAGGAGGCCAAGTTAGAGCCGACCCTTGATGGACCAACTCTCTTCTATGTTTAGGTGGCATTTCTGTGCCTGGCCTCTTTTTTGGGGTCAGAAAACATTTTTGCTTGGGTTCAGTTACCTCCATAGTTTGGCTCCCTACTGCAAATTAGTTAGGCACCCCCATTTTGATTGTATTGACCAGTTGGCACCTTCTGTAATCAAAACACATGTTCTAGCACAGAGCTACAGTCATTCCTTGGGGTACAAGACATCCTGCCTCTCAGTACGGGCAGTCCCTGTATGAACACCTGAGTTATAAACAAACTGCCACAAAAGCCTGTTAATTTTTTAAAAATACTGCAGAAAATCATCATCACCATGCAAAGGAAGTGAAAGGGAAGAAAGGAAGGCCTCCAAAGCATGCCTTCCTGCCCTGCCCATTCAGAGGGAAATCTCGCTGGCATTTCCTTGCTGCAAAGAGGAGGAACTGGTGAGTTGGGTGGGAGTGGGGAAAGTAGAGATATTCGTGGTTTTTCCACTTTCATGGGGGTCCTGCACCCCTATCCCCTGCACATGTAGAGGGCCAACTATGTGTGATCTGACTTACATACAGATTCAACTTAAAGACACATTTCCATTTTCTCAGGAAAAGAACTCGTTTGTAGCCTGGGGACAGTGGTACCTCAGCTCACAAACGCCTCAGGACCAAATCGGGTCGCAAACAGAAATTTTGGCAAACTTTTGCCCCAGATCACAAACTCTGCATTGGATGACAATTGTAATCGCCCCTGTCTTCCCTGCACAATTGTGCTTGGTGTGGGGAGGGGAGATGACTGTGATCATGGTTGCACTCGTGCAGGGAAGATGGGCACGATTGCAGTCATGCTTGTGCGGGGAGATGACCACGATCGCGCCCATCTTCCCTGCATGATCGTGATCGCGCCCATCTCCCCCCACCCCCAAGCACAATCGCTATCGTACGATTATTGTTTGGACTCTCCCTCCAAACAATAACCTCCCCCCACCCACCAGGGTTAGTGTTCTCCACTGTACTGTATAGTACTTTGTTACTTTGTTGTTCTTTGTCACTTTGTTTCAAATTTTTTCATTTTATAAAAAATGGTTACAGAATGGATTAATCTTATTTACATTGAACCTTATGGGGAAATTTGACTTGTGTCACAACCAATTTGGGTCACAACCAGAGTCCTGGAACAGATTAAGTTCATGAGCCAAGGTACCACTGTATGTATAATGCAGTCCGTTTTTTCACTAAAATACTGATGGAGCTCTGTTTGACAAGCTTTCCTGTATGACCACACAAACTATAAGGAACTCAAGCCTGGTTTCTTCTGGAACTGGGAGACCTTACAGCCAAGCGCTGATTCCTACCACATTGCGCAGAGACTCCAGCTCAACCTCCAGTGTTTGGAATTTGTAGCGCAGTTCATTGGCATTGGCACGTGCTCCTTCAATCTCCTTGGTATTCTCAGTGATGATGATGGTGCTCTGGGTGATCTGAAGGAAAGGTGCGAAGACACACAATGGTAGGTTTACTTCCTTGGGATCTCACCTTTGGACAATTACAGATGCAGCCTGTTTCTCCTCATGGAACTCCAAGATGCTATGAGGCATCAGAGTCGAAAGAAGCCGACATTCATCCATTTCAGGAGCAAGTCACAAAATCTCTCCGGCTTACCTGATTCTTCCAGTACTCATCCAGCTCCTCAAGGTTTTTCCGAGCCAGTTCGTCATACTGTGCCCGAATCTCAGCCATGATTTTAGCCAGATCCTGTGACTTGGGAGAATCTACTTCCACTGTCAGTCCGCAGCTGGCAATCTGGGCCTGCAAACTGTTGACTTCCTAAAGGGGAAAGGTGTGGTAGGAGGAGACACAGAATGAGCCAACATCTGCTGCAAAGTATGGGGGCCATCCCAGATGGGCAAGGCTGGGAACATCCTTCATGAGTGGCCTCAGCCCCTCCCTTCCACAGCAGAGGGCCACCTCCTTCCCATCAAACCACTGTTTCTGCTGTCTCCTTGCCTATTGTCACTCAAGACTTACTGTTTCGTGATTCTTCTTCATGAAGACCAGCTCTTCCTTGAGGGACTCAATCTCAGTCTCCAGCTGCAGACGGCTCACATTGGTGTCATCAATAACTTTGCGCAGGCCTCTAATGTCATTCTCCACAGACTGACGGATGGCCAGTTCGGCCTCATACCTGGGTGAAAAGAAAGAAGGCACGAGGACTTTGCCACAATTTTCTTTTTAACCTGGAAAGGGGTTTATTTTTGTCACTGTAAATATGTGAGCAATGCAGAAAAAAAGAAGGAGGATTGTTTTCATGCTCAGATCCTAAGCAAACAGAAAGGCACAGCAGGGTGCAGAATTCACTTTCCTGAACTTTGCTGATTTTTTTTTAAAAAGAGGTTCAAAATGGTGCTTCAAAGTGAATGGGCAATGCCTCTCAACATCTTCCAGCAGAAACTTTTAGCATACAATCAGATTGCTTCATTCTCAGAATTTAATGTGGGGATTCAGATATATCATCCTCTTGCAACCCACCCATCCTTTGCCATAACGTTTTCCATCTTTTAATTGTTCTTTCATTAAAAAAATCTATTAAGGAGGGAAAAAAAGCAGACTAGCTGCTGTACAATATGTGGAGTCCTTAGTCTGAAAGTTAGATGCTTGAATGAATAAGACTTGCATAGATTTGAGATGGTCTTTAGCATCCCTGACTGCTCCATGACCCTCTTTTATTAGTAGTTAAACAAGTAAAAATATGCAGAATTAACAGAACTGGAGCATATTTGGTCAATTTATTAATACATTGCATCTCTATCCTGCCTTTTTCCCTTTTATGGGGACTTGAGGCAGTAAGTTTACCTTCCTTTCATTTTTATCCCCAGAACACCAACCCTGTGAGGTGGATTACTTTAAGAGGGAGCAATTGGCCCAAAATCACCCAGTGAACTTCATGGCCAAGTGGGAAGCAGAACTCAGACCTCCCAGAACAAGCAGAAGACACTCACTTGACACGGAAATCATCAGCAGCTAGACGAGCATTATCAATCTGCAGGACAACTCGGGCATTCTCCACTGTCTGGGTAAAGATCTGAGGGGAAGGAAGCACAAGGCATATTAATGAAAATAGGGTGTGAAAAAGCAAGTATTCCAGTCATTTCTAGGGTTGTCAAATGACCAGGGAAAAAGGAGCCTGAAATTAATCTGCTGGTTACCCCACCATGGTCAATGGGGCTTGCCAGCAGCTGCAGATCAAGATGTACCTTAGGGATATATCTTAGGGATATACAGCCCTAATCCTCGGTCTGATTGATTGTGAATGATTTGTGGATTACCCATTTCAATTTAGAGTATAGGTTCCAAACATTTCTTTCCCAAGCTTATTCTAAAAGAAGTGCCAAACTTCCTCTTTCTTTTTTTCTTTCTCATTTTGAGAAGGCCAGAGCAACCTGAACCTATTGGCTTCCTGGCAGCCTGAACAGATCCCATTGTTTGTCTAACCATAACAGGTGCAATTCACCTTCCCGGTTCCCAAGGCAACAGAAAGGTCTAGAAACCAAGATTCTTAAAGGGACACTTCCTGTGTTGGTAATGTGGGCTTGCTGCCATTTTTGTAACTATTATTTTCATATTTTAAAACATTTTAATGTTTAATATATTATTTTGATATTCATATTCTTGTATTGTCATATTCATTGGTTATTTTGCTATTATTTGGCTTTATGATTGCAAGCCACCCTGAAATTTGCTACTACACAAATCTGTACAAATTTGGGATATTTGTAGAAAGCAAATTAACAAATAAATAAATTCAATATCTTCACTTTATGAAAATATATATCCTGTTAAATGAGTCACAGGCATCCAGGATGGTCTAGGATCCAGAATCCACAGGTTCTACTTCTCTATTATTATTCATTACATTTTTATAACATCTATAGCCAAAGCTTTTGTGGCAGTTCACAACATTTAAGTCACCCATCTAGATTTCAATCAGGCCTAACCCTGCTTCACTTCCAAGATTACACAGGATCAGGCACTTCGGTCTATACAGAAGCTATTGCAACAGGGTGCTCTCAGATGGAGGGTTTGTAGCACTACTAATTCTAAGATATCCCATCTCTTCCTCCCCAACAGATTATTGTTGGTTGAAAGATAAAAGGCAGAAGAATGACAGGAAAGCATGGGGGAGTTACAGGTGGAAGATGACAATGTCTGGGTGCCCTGTCAACTTCCAGGAAAGATGCAGGGCCTGCATTAGCATCATACAAGCTCCACCAGGATCCTGGCTCTCCTGTTTATAAGCCCTGTTTAGCAATTTCTTAGGGTTCATAAAAGATCAGCAAGAAGATGACAAAAGCAGACCAAGTGCCAATGGAAAATGTCTTCTGCGTCACAGGTGCAGTACCTGTGGCTTATTGCATGTTCCTTATCTCTGAGCTCCGTCCTTCCCTAATGCTTTACCCATTGTGCAACTGCAGTAATGGGGGAAACAAAAGCCTGACTCTTTTAAGGCTGGAGTCATTTATGAGATTTTCTTTGCTTTTTATATTATTTTTGTTTCTTGTTTTGTTGCAACCCTGAGAGCTGCTAACTAGAGCCCAGAAATTTGTCCTGAATAGTAAAACAGAACAGAGTTAATAGTTCCTCTGTACAAACATGCTTTCCTTCCTGGTTACTTTCCAGCTTTCTGGGGTCTGGAGAAGGGAAATGGTGCTGCTGCTGTTAAAAACTGGGAATCAGAAACCCTTCATAATCTTTTGCAAATTGCCCCACAGATTGATCAGTAGAGCCAGATCCTCCCACAGCTTTGCATGGGAGAGTCTTGCCAGGGGAATAAAAAACAGATCGCGGTAGGAAAGGGCAAGGCAGCTTCTATGAAGAAAAGTTGTGTCCTTTAAAGAAGTTCTTTGTATAAAACAGAAACAGGTAACAGGAAGCTGGCAGGGGAGAAGTTCTCAGGAGCATTGGGCACGTTCCAGGCAACCAAACCTCAAGGTATATATGATCAAGGACTTAATTGTGCTCTGAGTGTGTGCCTGTGTTCATGTTGTGTGCACACGTGCATGCATGTGTGTGTGTGCACACATGTGCATGCTTGCAGCAACTAGCAATATAAAGGCTTTATGTTCCATATAGCTTTAAGACCAAATGTGGCATAGTGGTTAGTGCTGCCTTGGGCAATCCAGATTCTAGTCCTCACTCAGCCATGAAGCTTACTGAGTGACATTGGGCCAGTCACTCAGGGTTGTTGTTGTGAGGCGAAAAATGGAGCAGAGAAGACATTTGTAAGACACCTTGGGTTCCTTGTAAGAGAAAAGGTGGGATATGAATGCAATGCAGTTGCATTTGGTTCCCACAAATACAGAAGCTGGTTTAGAGAAACTTCAAGGGAGGGGCATTTCTGAAAATGCTTCCCTCTCCCATTGCTGAATCCTAGGCCAAGCCCATTGCTCTTTCTCTTTATACCTGCAGCCACACCCTCAGGGCCAGCTCATTACCTTTTGTCCCATACACCTGGCCCTAGTAGGTGCTTCAGCCACTTCCCCCATAGTTCGTTTTTCTATTTTGTTTGCTTTATTTGCTAACGGCTTCTATGTATATAAGTCATATAAGCAAACATCCTTTAATTTACCTCCTCCCATGCATCATTTTTCCTGGTAGGGCTCACTTCTCAACCCTACTATAAACTAAGCCATTGTCTGGGATCCTCTGGGAATGGGGCTTTTAAACCTGCCAAGTCTGCCTGTTTCCTTTACTTAGGGGTGGGTAACTTTTTGGCTCATGAAAGCCACATTTCCTTGTGGGTAGACTCTCAAGAACCACAAGTTGGCTGTGGAGAGGGCAGAACCCAGGGGTGGCAAAGTCGGGTGGATTCTCCCCCGTCTTTATCTGTCCCCTTGCCTCCCTTGGTCCTCTTCCCTGTAGCTGCCCAATCGAGGTCTGAACTGATCACAGGCACAGGGCCACATGAAAATTGGATGGAGGGTTGCCCACCCCTGCTTTAACCATTGGCAAAGTTTGCATGCCCACTGCCATCTGCGTAGCATGTGAAATTTCTGCTTGTGTCCTACACTGTCAAAGGCACAGGATCCCCTCATTTAAGAAGGTGGGATCATTTCATCCTGGCCTTAGCTAGGAATGTAAACCCACCTGTGTTTCCACCTGAACCAGGGAAAAGGCAGGCACAGTGGAATACCCAAAGAGGGTCAGAGAGTCTCAGTGGTAATAGTCCCCTGAAAATGCTCCTCCTCTTCAGCCTTGCAGCTTTCTTGTTCACCTGCCTGGAGCTGGCACCACACACCATGTCTTAGCTCAAGGGCAGATCTAGGTTTGTTGGGACTCTATGTGTTCTATGGTGACCCTTGTGTTGTCAGTGGGGCCTGCAGCAGCAAAGTTCAGTCTAGCCACATTTATTGTCTCCCACAATGCTCCAGAGCAGCCTTCCCCAACCTTGTGCCCTCCAGATGCATTGCAGCACCCAAAATTCCTAGTCCATGCCCCTGCTGGATCGGAATTCTGGAAGCTGTGGTCCAGATGCCTCTGAAGGCTTCCAGGTTGGGCAAGGCTGCTCCAGAGTGATACTAGGTGGAAGTCATTGTAGGATATCTCAAGTGTGGCTAGATCCAGCTGCTTTGGGTGGCTTTGAGTGCCAGGAGAGGCTTTTTCTTAAGGAGGAGGTCCAGGTGCCCTGGTTGCTGCCCAAAGATTCCAGGCACCAAGCCCAGTCCTGCCTTTTCTCCAAAACATGTTTGTAGTAGGAATAATATCTGATGGAAGATTAAATGCTGCCTCACAGAGTTCTCTTTTTTACAGTGGTAGCAAAGAAAAAAAAGAGTAAAAGTTCATTTTAACAACCAATGAAAGTTATTAATTGTTCAGCACATGTGTTGGTCTTTGCACCCTTCCCTAAATTAGAGCCTTCCAGATGTGTTGGATTTCAGTTCCAATCAGCCCCAAACATCAGAGGCAATGGTCAAAATACTGGGAGTTTAGTCCAGAACATGGGGAGGGTGTAAGGGGGGGGGCAGGTGAATAAAATGTTCTACTGTGAACTGCATTAGTATTATTATTACACTGCACTTTATCCCATCTTTCCCCCCTGTATGTGCTCATCTTCCCTGGTGGAATCAGCATTTTCTTGTAATAGAAACATAGAAATAGAGCAAGTCAGACGGGGTCTCTTGGTCCATCTAGTCTGACCCCCGGCTCCAGCTGGCTTCGCTCATGACATGCCTACCAGACACATGTCCAAATGACTCTGGGTTCAACACAACAGGAAGCAAAGCGTGAATAATAAAAGGCCCATGTGCCTTTTCTTCTTTAGTGAGAGTAACCCAAATCTCAACCACCAATTACACTTGTTCATTTTCCTCAGAACATGTTTTTATTGCTGAATGTCGGTGTTGAAGGAGCACAGCTGGGCAGTCTGGATGTGGGAACTTGCCACCCCTACTGCTGCACATTGGGTCAGGCAGAGGAAGGCACAATGGCTTCTTCCAGGTGTTTCAGACAATTCCCATAATCCCAGGCTATTGGTCTTGCAGACTGTCTGACTGGAGTTGTACTTCAAACAATCAGGAGGGTGGTTGGTTGCCAGTCATCTGGGTTAAGAGAGGGTGCTTCCAGGGATGAATTCAAGGCAGTACTCCTTTTTGGAAATCAAGCTCTGGAGCTTCAACAGTTGCTACTTGGTGTCATCCATTGACTGCTATGACAAAGGCCGGCCTATGTCTGTTGGAATTGCCTGGCTAACTATTAACCTGTATGTGTGCTTGCTGAACTTTGGATTGTCAAGATGCACAGAAAGGAAGGAGCCAGGGAGAAAATTATGCCAGTGGTGGGGACTGTGCAGATTGTGGAGGATGTTCAGGAAGGAACAGAATCATTTAACACAGAAACATAGAAACAGAGCGAGTCCAGCTTAATTAACAGCTTAATTCCAGCCATGCTGTCCATAACATGCCTGCTTCTGCTTCTTTTCATTGGTTGCTTGCTACCTTCCGCCTGCCAGGGTTCCTGTGCAGAATTCAATAGGCAAAGCTTTTCTCCTCATCGGGCTGGGAGAAAAGACTTCACCAGCTGAACTGCTGCATATTAAAGGTAAAGGTTTCCCCTTGACGTTACGTCCAGTCATGCCTGACTCTAGCGGGCGGTGCTCATCTCCGTTTCCTAGCCGAGGGAGCCAGCGTTTGTCCGCAGACAGTCTCCGTGGTCATGTGGCCGGCATGACTAAACACTGAAGTGCACGGAACGCTGTTACCTGCCCACCGAAGTGGTACCTTTTTATCTACTTGCATTTGCATGCTTTCGAACTGCAAGGTTGGCAGGAGCTGGGACGGCGCACGGGAGCTCACCCCGTGTGCAGATTCGAACCGGTGACCTTTCGATCAACCAGCCCAGCAGCACAGCGGTTTAAACCACTGCGCCACCTGCAGTCCCTTGCTGCATATTAGGCAGCAGTTAAAAACTCTAGCCAGAGCTGAGTGGGGGAAATGGGAGGAGACAATTCTGCAGGAGTTAATATGGATATTCCTTTGCATGGGATACTTTACAGATGTAGGGCAATGAATTCTTACACACTGCTTAGCTTCTAAAATTAAAGGCCTGGAACTCAAGCCTCCCACTCTTTGTCCCTTAAATCCCAGGAAAACACCTGTAGGAACTGGTGGAAATCATTTCATGATGACAAGAGATAATTTGCACAGAGGCAACCTGCTCTGCTCAGTTCCCCCCCCCCCCAAGTTTTACTAAAAGTACACAAGTGTGTGTGTATGTGTGTTTGCACCAAATGTAATTGGCACTAGAACAAGAAGGTAGGCCTGGAGGATTAGGAAAGACACAAGAGAAGGTACTCAGTTTATTTGCAGGGAATAAATCTTTTAGGGGATGCTCTTGCTAGGAGCAAGTTTCTTAATAAGGTAGCTGGCCTCCTAGATGGACCAAAAATGGTGGTATTCATCCCAGACTCCTGGACCCAGAGAGAGATGATAGTGCACACAACCTGTGCCAATAGTTTGTTTGGCAGACTGAGTTGCCAACTTTTAAAATAGTCTGTGTACCTGTGTCTTTCTCCCCCAGCAAACAGTTACCTGCTGCTTATACCTACTGTTTCATTATACCTGCCAGTCATGTTTGCATCTTTTAAATCTCCTTGAAACCTTTGATTAACAGTCAAGCAGTATACAAACCCTTAATACAGACAGTCAAGCAACATGAGCACATATGTGATTAAGGTGGGGTGCAGGGGAGGGGGGATTGTGCCAAGATTCAAGCCAGCATTGTGGCTGCCAGGTCAGCTTTTAGAAACTGAATATATGGCATTTCTGAATTAACCTGGAATTAGGTCGGGCTGACAATGTGCACCAGGCTTGTAGTGCAGACACAAAGCATTAGGGAGTCGACCAAGGTTTCCCACCTCACCTGATTTTTCAGGTCCTCAATGATTTCAAAGTAGCGACTCCAGTCCCGGGTGCAGGGCCCTTTCTTCTGCAGGTATTCTCTGATCTGGATCTCCAGTCTCCGGTTTTCGGACTCCAGTTGGCGCACCTTCTCCAGGTAGTTGGCCAAGCGGTCGTTCAGATCTTGCATGGTCTCCTTCTCATTCTGGATCGCCCCAGAACCAGAGAAGGAGAGGCTGCTGCTGAACCCTCCCAAGGCTCCACCGCCAAGGTAGCCCGAGCTCGTGGAGGAAGTCCTGGTGACAGAGATGCGAGAGCCTGAGCCCCCTGCGCCCCCATAGACACTGGCAGCGCTGCTGATGGGGCCAAGTTTTATGGGGCTGCTCAGTGGCCTTAAGTTAACGGAGTAACCGCTGGTCCTGGAGAAACTCATCGGGCCGGCAGGGGCAGTGGACAAGCAAAAGGCAAATCTGCACGAGGCTGGGAGGTGTAGCTGTGCGGGCGGCTTGGCTCACCGCGGGATTTATAGGCAGAGCCAGCAGGGGCAGGGCCTAGCCTACCCACCTCCACTGTGTGCTCCGGAGAAGGTGTGGCGGCTGCTGGCCCGAGATCATCGAGTGCTCCTTCTTTGTTGTTTCACTTAGACCCCCTCCCCCACCTGGCTGCTTACGGGAGCCCCTTCTCAAAGGCCCGACAGCAACAGCAAGCGAATGGCAACCGCAAGAGCCTGCAATGTGCCAGGCAGCAATCAACACGCAAGGACCGCTGGCAATGCTGACATGAGAAAGGGCATCTTACTGCAAGCCAGGTAGATTTCAGGTGCCTTAAAAAACAAGCTGCAGCTGCTGCTTAAGGACTGCTTCACGCAACCACTTCACGCAGGGGGTTCCTCCCGCACTCTAGCCTCGTGTTGACATTTCTTTGGTGTGGGCTCAAACATGGCATAGGCCCATCTGCTTACTTTTCGATTTGCTACTTTAAACGTTTTACTTTTAGGGAGAGAATATTTGACTGATGCAGAGCTGTGAAGTCCCCTCTGACTTGTGAAGACATCTTATTCCCACTCTGGAAGACCAAGGGGGAAACCGAAGTGGGGGGTGAGGATGGGGAGGAAGAGACCAAAAAATACAGCAAGCTGTTTTTGGAGTGCTGTCCTGTGAAAACTTTTGTGTTACACCCGATATATTGGGGAAATCTTTGGACTGGGGGTGGCCCAGGATCTTTTGCCACCCGAGGCAAAGGCAGGATGGCACCCCCTTCTGTTCCAGGTACAGAAACCACGTGGACTGGTGCTTCAACTTTACTGCAACATTGACACCAGGACATGGTCCCACATCACACCTGAGAGAAGGAGGTTAGTTTAAGGAGCACAGGGGAGGCTGTGAGGCATGCACAGTTTTGTCTCTTCAAGACAGTGTGCATTTGGGGAGCGAGTAAGGAAATTCTTCATTTTTCCCATCATAATGATCAGATCCCATGAAGACAGCCTCCTTTTCATATCAAACCACCCTAAGCAGTGCTGGTCTTTGTAAGGTGTGTCTGCTATTAGAAGCATCCTATGCTGCTTCTCAGGTCGATTCTTGTGGCTTTAGAATGGGGACCCTCCAAGATGTCTTGATGGGCAGCTCTCATCAGTCCTAGCTAATGTGGATTTATGGGTTGGGGATAATTGGTGCTGCTGTCCAAAACATCTGGAGGGCTCCTGGTTGGGAAAGGCTGAACCAGAACTTTCATAGGAAACAACAACCACCTGTTTTTCTTTTTTTGTGCGACCACCAGAATTCTAGAGGTGAAGGTTGATGACCCTGGTAGAAATAATTGCCTTTCCTTTGAAAACTACAGTGCATATTTGTCCATAGACTATGTCACCCTGACCAGTGGTGTTTTGTCATTTACTATTTTATTTTGAGCATATGCAGACTGCCCGTCCCTGGGGTGGATCCATGTTTGTGGCCCTCTAGAGGTTTAGCCTACAGCTCTCAGCATTTGCCTTCATAGCCAATGGTGAAGGTTGATGGAGTTGTAGCCCAAAACACCAGGAGGGCCACAAGTTGCCCATCCCTATCTTAGTGCACATATAGATATATAGATATGTACCTAAGGCACTTAGAAGTGTCGGGATGCTCTCACAGTGCTCTTTTCATGTTTAGTTCCAAAAATCCCAAAACTCCATGGAATTAAGGGGAGAAGATGGCAAGGTTTCAGGCTCTTGTGCAAGGGACAATTCTGCCCAGGGTGGGGCAACAGTGAAGCATTTAGAGCAGATCATATATTTCGGGAAGCTGCATTATACCAAGTCAGACTTTAGTCCATCTTGCCCAGTGCTCTTGACACTAAGTGGCAGCCCTGCCTCTCTGGGGTTTCAGGTAGCAGACTTTCCCAGTAGCAGACTTTCCCCTCGAGATCTGTGGGTCGAACCTGGGACCTCTGACTTGCAAAGGAAGAGGTCAGGGTGTCCCTCATCTGGATGAAATGCATGGCTGTTATCCAGACCTGGAGGGAGGAAAACATTAGAAATAAGAAGACTAGTCGCTGTGGGGAAATGGCTCTTTATTATGTGAAATAATCCACTAGAAAGATATGCCATTCTTGATTCTCATACTTTCAGAGGTGAGGCACTGTGGAAAGGCTAACTACAAAAATTGTGCTGGCGATTGGTTTAAGACAATATCTGAATACATTTTTTAAATAGAAGTTATAGCAAAGGAATGGTTAAGAAAGCCATATATTCTCTTTTGTTGGATACAACAAACTGGTATATAGACTATGGCCAGGGGATGCCAATATTGGTTTATACTGCCAATGAAAATCTCCATTTTAATATGCATATATTTGCATTTTTCTTAGTTTTAATTACTGATTTAAAAGGCACTGCAGTGCTCAAAGAACATCAGACTCTAATTCTAAAATATAAAGCCAGTCTCCCACCACACTTCTGAATAATTTCTTTGTATCCTTCTGTGGCATGGATAGGAGTAGTTTGCTCATTTCTGGTCCACCAGTAACTCCAGGAAGCCCAGTTGAAGTCGGCCCCTGATTTTCAGCCTCTAGTTTTCAGAGGTATGCTGCTCTTGGCTATGGAAGCTTCACTTAGCTGCCATGGCTAATATCCACTCATACTCTTCTGCTTGAAAAGCTGTGGTGGGTAACTGGATGGTGGGGGTCAGATAGATGTAGGGCAACCAATTGACCAGGAAAAATGAAACCCAGCCAGATATGCTGTTGTATCCTTCATAGCAGCTTGATCTGCAAAAATCAGAGGGTAAGTTTTCAAAGATAGACAATATGCCTGATCACGTGCTCATGTCAACATGTCAAAGCCCTGATAAAAAGAGGCATAGCTTTGGAAGCCTGTTGAAAATTTGGCAATCCTGGCTAGTATAGAGATTCCACTAACTTCACCCACAAATGAGAACTTGAACCAGGGTGGGTAACTTGTGGCCAACAGTTTTGGCCTATGTTTGCTTTCATGCCTCACCATTAAGCTATGCTGTCTAGGGATGATGGGTGCTGTAGTCCAGAGGTCCACCTCTGCTGTAAAGGATAGATTTTTTATTTGCTTCTGTTTAATGGTCTCTCTTAACTATCTGTAATTGGTTAAATAATAAAGCTGGTCAGGTCTGACTCCAAAGATCTTGGTTGTCTTCTTAGTTACTGCTGCGGCAGCTAAGGGGTCAGT
The DNA here is from genome assembly GCA_023646645.1 of Varanus salvator macromaculatus. Classification (NCBI taxonomy): domain Eukaryota; kingdom Metazoa; phylum Chordata; class Lepidosauria; order Squamata; family Varanidae; genus Varanus; species Varanus salvator. Next base: position 18,802,718 of record JAIXND010000795.1, read on the forward strand.
CATAGATTCATCCTTTCCTCAGCCACCTCCCCCGCCACCCCACCCCTGCCTCTGACCCCACATCCTCTCCTGCCCGCAGGGGATGGCCGAAGGAGAGTTGCTTGTTTCAGTAAATAGGATAAGTTAGTAATAAAGAGAGTCATCTCTTGCTGCTGTGGAGCTGCATACAGAGAAAGGCAAGATGTCCAGCTTGCTATTCCAATAAATCTTTAAGTGATCCTGAACATGTATTCTAAGTTTCCCTAACCTGCCAAGTTTTCCCCCTGGATTGGAGGGAGCATCAAACATGAGTTTTCCTCTTGAAAAATAATTGGTACTAAAGAAACAGACAACAAATGACTACCCTTTGGCATTTGAAATTTTCTCTTCACATATCTTTGTTTTGAATATTTTGGCCTTAGGCAATGGCTCGTTGGCTCTTTCGCAATGACACGTCAGCTAATAACAGGAATGGGTACTCTCTGTGGCTGGAAATTTTACCTGCCTGCCAGGTTGCTGATTCCAAATAGACTTGAATCCACAGACTGAGAGAGAGCTTACAGTTGTCTCTGAACTTACAATAGTGTGTGAAGCATTTATAACACCCATATCAAAGCAGTTAATTTACCTGTAATCCTGGGAAGTTCCTTTATTCTCAGCTTCCAAGCTATTTTCTCACACAGCAAGCCCATGTCAACAGTTTTTGGCTGTAAGATGCCCACTCTACTAAGCACATGCTTTTTTATGCTTGGTATTGCAGTGCACAAATTCTGTTGTCTGTGCATGCCAATTCTGGGGTTTCTTCCCTATGTTTCATCATGCAGATTATGCATACACCTAATTTGGGAAATTAATTTGCACCAGATAGCAACTCATTTTAATAGTTGGAATACTTAGAAAATAGGATTGCTAACTTTTTAAACTGGCCATTGCTCCTATGCCATTAGCTTGGTCGACACACATTAAGGTAAAGGTAAAGGTTTCCCCTTGACATTAAGTCCAGTCATGCCTGACTCTAGGGGGCGGTCTCATCTCCGTTTCCTAGCTGAGGGAGCCAGCGTTTGTCCACAGACAGTCTCCATGGTCATGTGGCCGGCATGACTAAATACCAAAGTGCATGGAACTCTGTTACCTGCCCACTGAAGTGGTACCTTTTTATCTACCTGCATTTGCATGCTTTCGAACTGCAAGGTTGGCAGGAGCTGGGACAGAGCAACGGGAACTCACCCCATTGTGCAGATTCGAACCGGTGACCTTTCGATCTACCAGCCCAGCAGCACAGTGGTTTAAAGCACTGCACCATCTGCAGTCCCATTAACAAGTGATATAATATTGTCTGGAGAAGAGGGGAGGAAAAAGAACCTCTGATTGTTACAAGTTTCAGGTTTACTCATTACAGATAAGATTGTTAGTTTCCATGGGCCAACATCTAGACAAATCCAGTTTGAAATCAACCATGCAATTCCAGAATGGGAAACTCATTTGCCCTTCTACTATGTGTGAGACCATTAATCAGTCCAGAAATGTAATTAGTCCTGGATTAAGTGAAATTTAAGAGTGTGTGAGCATGGGGAGGCGGTGAGAGGGAGGGTAATCCACTTTTGTTACTTCCCAGTGAAAAGCTGTTCTTTTCTGATAACATTGTTTTAAACATATTGGATGACCTATTTAAGAGGAGTCTGAAACAATGGATAAGTCAACTGCATTCTTTAACTTGGGAAAACTCTTCATTCTACATAATGTCTAAATAGTGTAGAAAACAACAAACATTTGTTTTCATTGATTGATGAAGATTGGTTAAGAACAGAGGAATAGTAATCAATTAAGTCAATATGAAATCCAGGACCCCTATCTGACTCCTCAAGGCTTTTCTTCCAGACCCCTGGGCAGTATCCAAGACAGTTGTCATGATAGCACAGGGTCCTTCCACAAAGGTCACTCCCGTCCTTCAGGCCGCATTGTGTACCAATTGTATCAGCCTTCTCCTACCTGAGGTTTTCCGGACTATCCATCCATCCATTCATTTATCTACATCTGATTATCCGAATACATTTCACTTGGGGTTCAGGCCCGGTTTGGGCACAGAAAGAGCTTACATGGTATGATGACCTATGGGAGTGGGGGGTGGGGGTGGGGGTGGTTACTGCATTACAGTGGTTGTGCTCTTACTTAGATGGCTGGCTAGAGAAGGTGGTGCTTGGGGAAAATGTTCAGAGGTCGCTTGGACTCTCCAGAGGACTTTTTCGTCCCCTGTTTAACTATTTGACATCTATTTGATATCTACATGAAACTATTTAACATGAAGCTATTTAACACCTACATGAAACCGCTGAGTGGGGTCATCCAGAGTACTGATGACACCGCAGCTCTATCTCTCCTGTTCATCATCAGCTGGTGAGACTGTAGATGTGCTAAACCAGTGCCTGGCAATGGACCAGATGACAATGGACCAGATGAAGGCTAACAAACTGAAGCTCAAACCAGACCAGGCTGAGGTGCTGTTAGTGGGTGGTTCCTCTGATGAAATTCTACCTGTTCTGGACGGCATCACACTTTCCTTGAAGGAGCAGTTTCACAGGTTGCCAGTGCTTCTTGAGTCATCTTTGGCAATTGGGGCCAAAGAGTTGGATTGTCTTCCATTGGCTTTGGCTGGTGGCCCAGCTACACGCCTATCTGGAAAGGGACAGCCCGGTTTCAGTAATGCACTCCATGTGTGGCTGCTCTTGAAGACTGTTCAGAAGCTGCAGCTTGTGCGAAATGCAGCAGCTAGATTAATAACAGGGACCAGAAGCGCAAGCACATACAACCACTTTCATATTTATTTAAAGCTTTTATAGACTGTTCTATTGCAAATGCTCTCAGAACAGTTTACAGCATCAAACACAGCATCAAACACAGGAATAACAATAACATTAACAACTGTCATAATCATAACAATTCCAAATATAATAACCACAATTAACAGGAAAAATAAAATAACATCACACAATACAGAATACTGATCCACTTCAACCATTCAATTATAATCTGAATAAAAACTGATATAAATCATAACCATCTATTCAGCAATTAAAATGATGGGAGAATAAAAAGGGTTTGACCTGGCACTGAAAAGTATTCAGTGTCAGTGCCAGGCATGGCTCCATAGAAGTCGTGAGCTAGGCATCCCTTCCCAACAAAGGCAAGCACTTCAATAGTTATTAAAAGAGTCTTTATTCCATACAGCTACAAGTTATTCACAAACTTGAAACACACATTCCAGGTAGAAAGATGACCTCTTGCTCTGACCCTTGTCACCCAAAGCTCTGCTTATGAACCCTTCGAGGCCTGTCTCTTGGGGGAAGGGGTGTTATGGAAGTGGACACACCGCTGCTCTTCCCATTGAGTCTCCAATTCGTCCAACCGGTGAGTGCATCCATGTCTCTTGGGTGTCAAGTTCTCCTCCTAAGAATCCCTCCCCAGCCTGTTCTCCATTGGCTTCTTTCCCACAATCAGGAGTGGGAGGGGGCTCAGTAGTTGTCCTTGAAGTTCTGATCCAGCACTGGCTCAGGCTGGCTCCCTGGGAGAGTTTGGGCAACCGGGGCCTCACTAGCCTCAACAACTCCAATATCAGAGTGAGAATGCTGAGCCACTACTGGGTCAAATATCAACTCTCCTTCCTTCGAGTCTAAGCCATCATTCCCACCAGAGCCATCCATCTCTTGTGTGCGCCTGGGAATCTTATCGGAGCACACCCACATGACAATAGACGTGGCACCACAACTAAGAAGGCCCTTCCCCTTGTGGCCACCTTCTTTTAGTGGTGGCTTACAAAGAAGAGCCTCTGTAAATCTTAGGGTCCAGGTAGATACATATGGAGGAAGTGTTCCTTTAGATATCCAGGCACTTTTTGCTTTATATGTCAATATGAGCACCTTGAAGCAGGCCTGGACTCCAATTGGTATCAAGTGTAGTTGATAAAGGACAGGGCTTATGTTCATACCAGTCCATGCCAGTCAGCAGGCAGGCTGCCCTTTCATAGGCTGACTACATGCTTCCTAGCCCAATTCAAGGTACTGGTTTTAGCCTTGGGGCTGGGGACCATAATACACGACAGAATGCCTCTCCCAACCATAAACAACTCATACACTGCAATCAAGAACTGGGGCCTGCCTCCAGTTGCCACCTTGGATCAGCCCTTCATAAGAACATGAGGAAAGCCTTACTGGATCAGACCAAAGGTCGGTCTAGTCCAGCTTTCCATGCACACAGTGGGAAACTGGTTGCCCACAGGATCTCTCAAGCAGGATGGGTGCAAGGCCTCCTCCTGCTCAAGCTCCTTGGCAAGTGTTGTATGCTGGCACACTGCCACTGGTGAAGGAGATGGCTCATAGCCAGCAAGGCTAGTAGCCACCGAGAGGCTCCTCCCTCATGAATCTGTCCAGTGCCTTTTAAAAACCATCCAGATTAGTGGCTATCACTCTGGTGTCCTCCAGATGTGTTGGACTATCACTATTATCCTACTGGCTGGGGCTGATGGGCATTGTTGTGGAAGGCACTCTTTAAGTACATATACCACTATCTCCTGGATACCATCCACCTGCCAGGTCAGAATCTTGAGATTCTGTTCTCAGTGGTTGTCCCTCAGCTTTTCAGTTCTCCCCATGGAGATGCTGGGAGTGGGGTTGGCGGGCTAGAAATGAGCCTCCTTGGAACTGAGGACTGAGGAGTTTCATCCTCCTTGGCACACCCTCCTTAATGGCTGCTGAGATCTTGCTCATTTCTCAGTACTTGCTCTTGACCGAGCTGGAAGACTGCACCTTTTCTCCTTCTGAATTCCAGAGCTTTATTTTTAAAGAAACTTTTAACAGTCTGATCACTTGTCTTTCTACAGTGCACTGAATTGCACATGTCTTAGACTGTCTCAGGCATGGGGTATTTGCTCAGGCACCCTTTTTCAGAGGGTGCTTCCAGATGAGGGCTTTATGGCAACATCACTCTCTCTCAGGCATGGATGTTTCCAGATGATGCTTACTATTTGTGACCTTCTGTCCTCTTAGTACTTCTTAGTGTAAAATATGCTGAGGAGAAAAAGACAAAACCCCCTGTATGATCCCTTCTGATTGCTAGTTTAGGATCCTCCTTCTGGAAGCACCCACATTCTTGGTCAACCTGCAGGCCTCACAGAATCCAGTGGCCGTCATGGGTTGTGTGGTGGTCTCCAACCATTTTGGATTGGTGGGCACATTTGAATTGTGGGAGGGGGCCTGAGTGCTTTCACAAAAATGGCTGCCACTGGGCGGAGCTTGCCCATGGCGGGTGAGGATGGTCAGAAAACATCCATTTCCCAGAAGACAAACTGGGTAGGACTAAAAGAAAAGTAACTTGACTAAGAGCTTAAGTGCTATGTGTGGGAGAGGCCAAATTCCAAACACATAAGCACTCTTTGAACCGAAATGAAGATACCGCTGAAGGGCAGCCCTTCACTTTGCAGCATGCCAGCCTCTCAGCTTAAAGATCAAACACATACTTGCTTTTAAAAATATGCATCCAATGCAGATCAGAAGGAGCAGCAAGCCTGGTGGGCACCAAGAAAATTGTGCTCCTGGGGACAACATTGCAGACCCCAAAGTACCCCAAACTGGGGAATTGGCAGAGCTGCAGTTCCCGAAAGAGGAAAGGGTTGGACTCCCCACCCTGTGCACCAACTCCAGGCAGCAGGTTTGCCAAAGCTCAAACAATGGGACACTTTATTACTCAAGATTGCTTTGGATTGCTAGTAATAGGGAGGAACAGGATAGGGGAAATAAAATACTGCTGCTTGTTCTGTGTCCTTGAGATGGGGCAGGTAGTTAATACAAACATTGGCTCATCACTTCAGAATTCTGGTCATGTCAGATAACTGGATAGAAGGGAGATTAGAAACATAGAAAAAGAGCGAGTCAGAAGGGGCCTCTGACCTCCAGCACCAGCCGGCTCCGCTCATGACATGCCCACCATGTGCACGTCCAGCCTGTCTTTGAACACCCTCACCGATGGGGCCTCAACGACCTCCCGTGGAAGCCCATTCCACGCCCTCGGGGTCCTAACTGTCAGGAAGTGCTTCCTGGTTCTTGATGAGTAGGAGAGAGCTGTGATTTGCCTCCAATATGTACTGTGGCAACTCTTTCAAAAGGCCAGTGTGCTCAATGACGCAAGAAAAATGCAACACGCAATGGGACATTTAGGCTGCAATGTGCTATCCATTTACTCCAGAGGAAGCCCCATTGCTCTCAGTGGCACTTATTTTGGGGGATAGATGTATGGAATTATGCTGAAAATTATCAAGATTGACTGGGAGAGCTTTTGTTTTCTTTTTATATTTAATTAGCTCATCCTCTTCTATATGTCTGTGTATATTGCCTTGTGTTGGGAGTGAGAAGGATGGCAGTCTTGGGAAATCATTATTATGGACTGCTGGCTGCCTCCCAGACAATTATGTGGGAATGGAATGTGAAACATAAAAGAGGGAAATTGTGGAGGATGGGCTTGGTCAAGATTCTGAGATGAAGGAGGCGGAGGTGATTATCTCAAGGCCAGGCACTTGGCTGAGCCAGGCAGTTCCTGGGAATGACCAAGAGGTACAGCCAGTGGGAAGGATCTTTGAGGATGAGGAATTCTCAGTCCAGCCACCCCTCCCTGCTTTTGACCCCATGGCAAGACATCAGCAGAGGTGGGAGACCCAGTGGAAAGAGCAGCAAATGGAGAGGAGGTGTGCTCACCTCCAGGAAGTCCTTCCCAAAGGGATGAGACCCAGGCATGTTCATGAGGAGAATCCTGGAGGTAAACACTAGATTGGGTTCAACAATCTCAGTGCATGCTCAGAGATCCATTCTAGGTGATTTGTACTTGTCAGCAATAAAGAACATTTTGCAAGGAAAACAGTCTGCGGCTTTTGATTGCTCGAAGGAACCTCAGCTCACAACGCCTTGAGTAGCCAAGGACAAGCAGAAAGCCAGCATCCATGGATATCAGCAAAATGAAAACAAATTGTAAGCCAGGCTGTTGTAAACCACCAAGAGCTTGGTCTGTTGAGCAGTATAGAAAAAAACAATCCATAATAAATTAATAGTAATAATCCCCAGGATCTGGCCTTTGCCACATATTTCAAGGACATATGGTGTTGTCAGACAACCTATACACCAGAGTATCCCTATATAGCAAGGCACCTTTACAATTCTGCACCCTTATGTTGGCGAGGCCCCGAGAATCCCTTGCTTTCTTGAAGAAACGTATTTACTTGGTGCATATTTTCAGCTTCCGTGGGAGGTTGCCGCACAGCACTTGCTAGCTGCTCCAAGAACAACGGAGCACCAAGTGGTGCAGTCTGTCCTTTGTGTTGACCCCGGGAGCAGCATGCACATAACGCAAGAATATGTGCTGTGTGCAAGTATATTCCTGCTGGCCTGTCGGTTAAGCACGGTGGCCCTGACAACATAAGGAAAGCTCATATATCTTATGTGCTGCAAGCTCCACTGCATTTCTGCTTTATTGCACCAGCCAGAGGCCTGGTCCCGCACCAACAAACACATCTCCTGGTTTTTATAGCAGCACTCCCTGCTAGTAATTCAGGGTTGAATTAAATTCTCGGAGATGGTTTCTTTGGTAGAACAATGCACCAATGGTTGCCAAAATACAGAAGGTCACGGGCCAGTACTTCCAGTTATTGGGTGACTGGAGGGTGCAGGTGTGATCCACTGATGTCAGATGGTTTGTCCAACAAGTTACTCCTGGGCTTGTGGTTCCCGCCAGTTCATTCCAGACTCACCAGAAAGTTCTGTCTGTCCTGTTGTCTTAGCAACCTATCTGTCCTTGATCTCTCAAGCAAAGAAGGTAGCAGGTATATCCACAGGCAGGAGGAAATGGAAACCTTGTGCTTTGGGGCAGAATGTATTTCCATTTCCTCCACAACAGCAAACTTTGCGGTCCTAGCTAATGCGTGGGCCATGAAAGAGGGCCACCCACAGAGAAGACAGGAGTTTCTGCCTCATGTAGGGCCAGCTCCACCATGAGGTAGAATGAGTCAGCCACCACACATAGCAGATGGTAGGGGGCAGGTAGTGCTGGTCAGCAATTGGAGAACAGAGCTCTGTGTGGTGCCTGCATAAGCTAAGCTGCTCCTCTCAGGTACAGGGAGGATGCTGTATTGGAGGAAGCATCAACCTCTAGGCTGGATGACTTCTGTGTATGGAACTGAGGTGGGTGGCAGCTTGCCCATCTTGTCTTGCAGCAAAACATCCCTGCTCAGGAAGGCTCCTCAGGTACGATGGGCACAAGTACTAGTTTCTCAGTGAAAAGGAAAGAAGAAACAGCTCAGCCCAAGCTCAATTTATCATCTCCATTCCATCACCCAGGCAAGTATGACTGGTGGGACAGAGGCTTTTCCATAGCAGCCCATTGGGGAATTTTCTCCCAAGCAAGGCTAGACTGGGTCCTTTGCTGTTGTCCTTCAGGCAAGCAGCGACAGAGAGAGCAATGGGTGAGTATCACAGGGACTATGGGATTGTTCCTTTCTTCCTTTTGAGGTTGGCTCCAGCTACTCTTCCCTGTAGTGGGCACAGAAGGAACCAACCTGACTACTCTCCGAGGTCAGAAAAATGATCTTGGAGGAGGAAGTGAAGCATTCTGGGAGAAGGAGAGCCCTCTTCCTTCAAAACTCCCTTAGATGAGCTAAAAGTTCACCTAGTGAAATCTGCAGGGAGTGAGGACCTTTGCCATTCCTGCCAACTTGCACTGGATCATCGGACATCTCTGAATATAGGGTCTTCTGGTCAATAAGCCATTTTTGTTCTACAATTTTAATCAGTTTTCATTTCATCTCATTATTTTCTTTTAAAATCTGTTTCAATTCAGCTTTGTTGTTCATTTTAATTTATTGATTTATTATTGTAAACTGTTTTGGGAGTCCTTCTGAGAGCCAAAAGGCAATATAGAAACTTTAATAAATAAAAATAATGCTTTATATTACATTAACATACATTCCAATCTAAACATCAGGCCTTCTTCAAGCTGGTGCTCTCCAGATGTTTTGGCCTTTGACTCCCATCAGGCTCAATTCATGGCCGGTTGTCAGGCATCATGGGAGTTGTAGTCTGAAACATCTGGAGAACACTGGGTTGGGGAACACTGCCCAACCTCTAATGGGTCTTTTCAGTGCTTTTTTTGTAAAAAAAAAAAAAGGTGCTGGAACTCAGTCGCCGCCTCGCTGCAGGCAGTAAGCGCACTATCTCACTATCAGATAGCAGAGACACAAAAGCAGCCTGCAGGCACTATGTTAATGATGTTTGCTGCTGATCTGCCATGATTCAAAATCACTTCGTAAAATCCATTGAAAAAAAAGGTTCCAGACACCGTTCTGGTGCATTCTATGACAAAAAAAGCCCTGGTCTGCACAACAAAAGCTTCATGTGAAACTGCTTAAGAAATAATCTTAAATAGACACAGCAATGACCTAAATCTGAACTATGTTATTATGTTCCACACTGAAGAATAATCCAAACAGACAAAATGCAAAAGCTGTCTCATTGTAGAGAGATCTTTACCATTAGTGAGCTTGAGACCACCTATAGCTCTACTCTTCTTATTCCCAGTCCCAGCTAAACAACCTGGACTGGAAATTAAGAGCACAGTCCTATACATTTAGGTCATCTTCATGTCTAATCAAGTCCCAGCACTACCCAGATAGGCATATTTCCTTTCTTTCCTGCCAAAGCATGAATAGGATTGTGCCTTAAGTTTAAAAAAAAAACACCAACAAGAGCCAGAAAAAGCACGCCTTTACTGCATTTGTACATGTGTGTTGAATTTTATTTATTACATACTTTTTGGGAAGTCAACTTTAGCTAAATATTATCCAGGATAATTGTTACAAGGGTAACAATTCAGTGATCATTATTTTCTATACTACTTTACAAATAGCTACATAAGTGTGAGTAGAAAAGAGTACATGTACACATTTGTCCTGTTTCCCATTTGTTAACTCAATGTCTGGAGGGGGAAGAGTATCATTCTCCTATCCCTACTGGCCCCATCTTGTTCTTTGTGAATTTAGTGGAAGAGGCAAGTGGGGTTTCTACAGCCACTTCTGACCTTTCCCTGTGATTAGGAACCCTGGCAAGCAGGGTCTCAGCTGGAGGAGCTGCATACATACATACATACATACAGCAGTATGCACGGAGAAGCCCTATTTGCGTTGAAGGTCAAAGCAAGGCATGGCAGCATTTCCCAGCACCCACCCCATCCCACATGCATCAAATGGAATGTAAGAGAGAGCTATAGTTGTCCTTGGAAGTAGCTCGTGCATAAGCTTACGTATTTTAGATTTGTTTCTTGCCCAATCATTCTAATAACTGCAAAAACTTGCATGCTTTGCTTTGCACAGTCATTAAACCAACGCAAATGCCTTGCTCTCAGGACCTGTTTTTCATTCCTTTTCCCATGGCAGAGCAGTGACCTTCTTGAGGAAGTGGCACTTTGCTGATCAGGACAGATCAAGAGGAAACCCGCTGCCATCTTTCATCTTTGGTACTCCAAAATGCAAACAGTTCAAATGTTGCCCTTTAGTTTCATTCTTTGCTTTAAGCGACACATTTAATTTGGACAGGGAGAAGGAAAAAAATAGCCCATAAAATTTCCCACTGTTATGAAAAACAGAAACAATTGCTAGAGTTACGAGATACCCTTGAGACTGAGCCAGAAGATGACCAGCGTTTATTTGGGACTATTATACTTTGCAACAAGTCATAAATTTGAAGATTCAGCTTGCGAATGACCATTTGTGGGCCCATTCTAATATCTAGGCAAGGCTAGAAAATTGTAGTTGCCAGTTAGGAGTGAGGGATTTCAGTGTCATGGAAAATAAGTATGCATATCTGCACGCGTGCACACACACGCACACACGCATGCATGAGAGAGAGAGAGAGCTGTTAAACAAGATTTAAAATTAAAGTGTACAATATTTCTGCTTCTGGCAGTATGAAAATACTCCCCCCCCCTTCTTTTAATGAGTGAAAACAAGGACAAACAAGGAGGCAACTGATTAAGATTAGGTAAGGCACCTATGAGGCAGAAAAGCGCTTCAGGAATCATATCTGGCCTGCAGGTCAATCAACTGACTGTCCTTTGTTAATCTGATTTATATAGTTGGGGAGGAGCAACTGAGTACATGCAGCTACAGCCAGAAGTGCATTTATTCTTTCATTATGTATACTGTGCCACTTGCCCCACCTTGCAGTACTTGATGATTAGGGTTACAGAGGATGCACTTATAAAGAGAATAGAACCTTGTCAAATACTTCAAAGGTCTTTCCATTAAATGAATTTGGTCTAGTCATATAATTGACTTTAATTACACTATAGTACTGCTCAGTGCTTTTTTTGTAAAAAAAAAAAAAAAAGGCGCTGGAACTCACGTCACTGGCAGTAAGCGCGATCCCAAGCTGAGCTGCGGAGCAGTTCGGTGCCCTCACTATCTCACTATCAGATAACAGATAGCAGACACAAAAGCAGCTGGTACCAGAATGTTCTATGACAAAAAAAGCCCTGGGTCTTTCTCATTTAGAAGCATTACTCAACTCGGGTCTTTTAAGATACTTTAACTACAACTCATGCAATAACCATTGGCCATCCTTGCTGGGGCTGATGGGAATTGTAGTACAAAATTTGTGGCAGGATTCAGGTTGCAGAAGGTTGGTTTAGAAAGAAAGCAGTTAGGGAAGGACATGATAGAGGGCCATAAAATTATGAGCAATGTGAACAAACTGAGAGCATATTTTCTAAACTGGCAATAGATTTAAGGATAGATGAGAGGAAATTTCTCAGTACAGCACAACAGAACACAATGCAACACCTGATTGAGCTATGAGATTCAATGCCAGATGCAATGTTCAGATTGCTTTCAACAGAAAGTAGCCACAGTAAGACAGACAGAATCTCTCCTGAATGATTACCACTGCAACATTGCAGTGCGGATCTGAAATTGCCCAAGATACAAGGTCAGGTGCTTCTAGAAAAAAGCCATGCAAGATTTGCATACACCTGTGCCAGGTAAGCAAAGCAGGCCAGTTTGCCAAGTACGTGTTGTGTCGCCACAAAGGAGGAAACATCACCAAAAGAAAGAGGCTGTGCATTGACACAATGCCTCACTTTGCTGCTTCATGTATACTGATGCAAAGGTGAAAACAGTCCCTCATCATATAAATAGAAATGCAATACTTCCAGCCCATGTGGGGAAGACTGTGAGTAGGCACCTGTGGGCCTTGCTGAGTGTGTCACCCCTTGACTACCTGTTGCCGGGCCACTTCTGAGCCTCTGCTGGCTCTCCCTCCGTATGACTTGGACCATCTGGACTTTGACCGGGCAACCATTCAAATAGAGGAGGGTCCTTTGTAAAGTTAGGCCACCGTAAGAGCTGAGGACCTGTCTTAAATGGGCCTCAAGGGCTGGCCTCCTGTCTTACATCTCCCCAGCATTACAGATAGGTCAACATTCAGCAAGATAGCTTGACCCTACAGCTGTTTCTGAAGGTTTACACCCGAAGGGCAAAAGGCAGAGAGTGGACACAGAGCTCTGGCTGGAATAAAAGTTGTCAGTTTTGATGCTGAGAACAGGGCCAAGGGAGAACAGGGCCAAGTACTTGACCCAGGGCCAAGTTCTGGGTTACTGGTCATTGCTAATACCTGAGTGTGTGCTGGACACTTTCCCCCCACTATTACTAGTGGGTAGAAGCCTTCCCACATCTGAGATGAAGTCTCTCTCTCTCTCTCTCTCTCTCTCTCTCTCTGTATGTGTGAACCTCCAGGGAGGTTCAGGTGACTGGTACAAGGAAGCTCAATGAGCTGCATGACTTTTTCCTTCAGCTAGTCTATTGAACATTTGCACACTATGCCCTTTATATCTTTCCAAATGCAGTTTACAGAAAAATAGTGTAAACAAAACCCAGTAGCATAATAATCCATAATAAGAGCATGTGTGTTTAGAAGTATCTGTCTGTCAGCCTCAAGACTCTGAAACTTGATGTGCCCACAAAGTAGACCTAAAGTTTTCCACCTCAGAATTTTTGTTGTTGCTGTTTTTTAAAACACTCTGATTAATTTTAATAAATTTAAATGTCTGCGCCTCTGCAGTAGCATCTTTAGCTACTAGGTGGTGGATTTCCTTAACTGCAGCATAGCTTTGCAGTTGATACAGTTTGACCTCATGGGAAATTAGTAAACCAAGGGCCACCGTTATAGGCCTGTCCCTTGCCCATTGCTCTAAGGCTGCCCTCCCTCTGGGAAAAACATAGTGAACAGATCTCTCTTTTGGGGCTTTAGGGGTGCACCATGGCAGGAGGTGTGTCATCATTCAGAAGGTCAAGACATGGTGTGCCCATCTCTCACACCTGCATAAGATGGTGTTGCTATATCAGGCTAAGGGCAAATCAGTCCACACAGAGCTGGATCTGCTCACTAGTTCCACAATAAAATAGTAAAAACAAATGCAGGTAAAGCCCATTTGTCAAGTGGATACAGAGGCTGACCCTCAAGACTGCGCTTTAGTTGTGAGGATGCTACCACTATCTCATCCTAGCCCTAGATCTTTTAGCAACTGAAATAGAAATCCACATATCTCCACCGCCTTCCACTAAATAATGACAATAGCAATCATAATCTTAAATGATGGATGGATTATGAACTAATGGACTTATTTGTGCATCTCTATAATAAATAGTATCACTTGACATGACTGGTTTGCGGTGCCTTATGGTAGAGCCAGACTCTTGCTGGTCATTAAAACACTGGGCATTAAAAGTGTTGTGGCCATTTACAGCATTATGCCTGTGATGTCACTGAGCATAAATCATGGTGCTTGTGCCAATTTGTACTTTCATTTCAGTTTAATGGGACAGCAACATCAGAAATACCTCCTGTTGGGAGAAATGGATTAGGGGAAGCTGTTTGAGGGTTGCGGGACAGGGGAAGAACTTTTCACTGTTTTGCTTCTGTCTCCTACTTGTCCGTGGGATGCAAAGCAATGCATGTGGCAAAGCAATTGACATTTTCCATTACACCTGGACTGTAGATACACAACTGCTAAGCTAGCGTATCAGGCAAGTTCTGCCAGCCAGCCAGCCAGCCAGCCCGCCCGCCCGCCCACCCATCCATCCATCCATCCATCCATCCATCATGCTGGCAGTATATCCCATGTTCTGGCAGTATATCCCAGTGAGGCATATGCCAAATCCTTCAGTCTCTCAGCCAATGGATCTTCAATATAATAGTATTATATTGATAACCTTATAAGCTTGTATTTATTTATTTAACATATTTATATGCTGTCCTGTGGCAAAAGCCTCAGGACGGCTTACATAGATAAAATACAATAAACATAAAATAAAATTATCGACCCACACTGGCTGCAATAAAAACATATAGGCCAAGATATTAAAACTTATTAAAATATTGCTTAAATAAAAAGGTCTTAACCTGGAACCAAAAAACATATAACGACGGTGCCAGGCGGACCTCTCTGGGGAGCACATTCCAGAGGCAGGGCACCACCGCAGGGAAAGCCCTCTTCCGGGTACTTTGCCTCCTAATATCTTTCATGGATGGTTCCTGGAGGAGGGCCTCTGCTGTCGATCTCAGGGGGCAGGAGGGCAAATATGGAAGAAGGCGTTCCTTTAGGTATCCAGGTCCCAAGCCATTAAGGGCTTTATAGGTAATGACCAGCAACTTGAATTGAGCCCGGACTTCGATGGGAAGCCAGTGAAGCTGATAGAGGACTGGGTTATATGAGAATAACACCCAGTCCCCATCAGCAACCTGGCCGCTCTGATTTGCACCATCTGAAGTATCCGGACTGTCTTCAAGGGCAGCCCCACGTAGGGCGCGTTGCAGAAATCCAACCAGGAAGTAACCAATGCATGTGTCACTGTCGCTAGGCAATCTTCCTCCAGGTAGGGACGCAGCTGATGGATTAGCCGAAGCTGAAGGAAAGCGCTCCTTGACACTGCAGTCACTTGAGCTTCCAAGGACAGCTCCAGGTCGAGGAGCACGCCCAAGCTGTGGACCCTGTCCTTTAGAGGGAGTGCAACCCCATCCAGGGCAAGGCCCAAGTCACCTACCCAGGAGCTCTATTCACCCACCAACAGGACTTCCGTCTTGTCTGGATTAAGTTTCAGTTTATTGGCCCTCATCCAGTCCATTACCTTGGCCAGGCACTGGTTCAGTATAGCCACTGCCTCACCCGGATTAGTTGAAAAAGAGAGGTAGAGCTGGGTGTCATCAGCATACTGATGACTCCGCAGCCCAAACCTCCTGATGACCTCTCCCAGAGGTTTCATGTAGATATTAAATAGCAAGGGGGACAAAAAGGAACCCTGCGGTACTCCATGGAATAACTGCCATGGTGCAGAGCCAAAGTCCCCCAGCACCACCTTCTGGAATCGGCCGTCAAGGTAGGAGCGGAACCACCGCCAAGCGGTGCCTCCTACTCCCAGTCTCACCAGTCTATCCAGGAGGATACCATGGTCGATGGTATCGAAAGCTGCTGAGAGCTCCAGCAGGACCAACAGGGACGCACTCCCCCTGTCTCTCTCCCTGCACAGCTCATCGTACAGGGCAACCAAGGCAGATTCAGTACCATACCTGGGTCTGAAGCCGGACTGAAATGGGTCCAGATAATCAGTCTCATCCAAGAGTGCATGGAGTTGTCCTGCCACCACCCATTCCAACACCTTGCCCAGAAATGGGATGTTGGCCACTGGTTTATAATTGGTAGCCATCTCTGGATCCAGGGACGCCTTCTTCAGGGCAGACCTGATTACCGCCTCCTTTAAAGGAGCAGGCACCCAGCCATCCCTCAGAGAGGCATTGATAACCTCCAGGATCCAGGCACCAATCCTGTGCTTGGCTTTGGTCAGCAGCCACAATGGGCAAGGGTCAAGTAAGCAGGTGGTGGAAAGTACTTGTCCAAGCACCTTGTCCACATCATCAGGCTGCAATAACTGAAATCCATCCAATAATACCTGACCAGGCGGAATCATTGGCATCTCCCCTAAAGGATCTGAATCACTTGTGGAGTCCAGCTCATGACGAATCTGAGCGATTCTCTCCTTGAAGTGCTGGGCAGTCGTCACAGCGGGCCACCGATGGAGGTACAGGATCTTTCTTAAGGCCAGGGTATATCAGCCCATGTACCACTCGAAAGAGCTCTGCTGGACGGCACTGTGAGGAGGCAATGGAAGTGGAGAAGAATTTCTTCTTCGCCGCCCTCACCTCCACAGCATAGGCTCGATAGTGAGCTCATAGGCATGTTCAGTCAGATTCATCCCGTGATTTCCTCCACCTACGCTCTAGACGTCTCCCAACGTGCTTCATCGCCCGTAATTCAGATGTGTACCATGGGGATGGACGGGCTCTGCGTGGCAGGAGAGGACGTTTGGGAGCGATCATGTCAATTGCTCTGGCCATTTCTCCATTCCACAGTTCAACCAGAGTATCAACAGGAGCGCCAGCTTTATCAACCAGAAACTCCCCCAGAGCCCTCAGGAATCCATCAGGATCCATCCAGCTCTGAGGGCGGACCATCACAATAGGGTCTGCATCCTTACAGAGGGAAAGGCCGGCTCTGAGCTCAAACCTCATGAGGAAGTGATCTGACCACAACAAGGGAGTCAGACGCAAATTCCTCACAGTCAGATCACCCTCTTCCTGCCCTATTGAGAAAACCAGGTTCAGTGTGTGACCACGTTCATGGGTCGGGCCAGTGACATGTTGAGACAGCCCCATGGCTGTCATGGAGGCCATGAAGTCCTGAGCCGCCCTGGTCAGAACAGCCTCGGCATGGAGGTTGAAGTTCCCCAGGACCAACATCCTGGGGGTCTTCAACACCAGGTCCAAGACGATCTCCGTCAGCTCAGGCAGGGAGTCTGATGGGCAGAAGGGTGCACAGCACACCAGCAGAATCCCCAATCTGCCTTGGTCACCCAACACCAGGTATAAGCACTCTAGACCTGGTCTCGAGAGAACAGGAAGCCCTGTGAGGGAAATAGAAACTCGGTAAATTATAGTGACCCCCCCTCCCCTCCCCTCCAGACATGGCTGGTGCTGGACCAGATACCCAGGTGGGCACAATTGAGAGAGGAATACCTCCCCCCACTCCCACCCAGGTCTCTGTAATGCAAGTCAGGTCGGCCCCCTCATCCACAATTAAGTTGTGGATGAGGGATGTTTTGTTATGGACCTGCCTGGCATTAAGCAGCAGCACCATCAGGCCCGAGGGGCGGTTGATAAGCTCACCTGGAACCTTTCGGTTGGGGGAATAACCCGAAGGGGGAACAGGTGTCAACCATCTGTCTCTCCTTCTTCTATGCTGACATGTTAAACCCCCAACGTCATATTGACCATTGCCCAACACCACTCCAATGGTGGCGTTCACGCACTCCCCAGGCAACCCCATGGAAGAAGCCAGATGTGGACTCATTAAAAATCAATCAATCCAATAAAATACAATTAAAATACAATTAAAACCCTCCAACCCTCCCATTACAAAACACACACACATGCCCACACACACAGAGTTCCTGGCCAGCCCAGCACCGCATGGTCCTGAACGGCCCCAAACGGTGACAATGCCCTTAGGCCACCACCCTTTGGCCACCGGCCAGTGAGTTAAACCAGCGGCTCCTCCCTGCGCCCCACCCCCAGTCCGGCGCAGCTGCCACCCATGCCGGCAGGGGAGGGGGGCAAGGGCAGGGCCCGCGGAGAACTCGCCAGTGAAGATGGAGGGCCTGCAGGCCAGCAGCGTCCCCCAGTCCTGGTCCCACGGTGGCCGCCATCCGTCAGTCGGGCAGGACATCATCATTTTAATGATGTAGATGCTTATATCTCTCCCCACATTGCACACACACTATATTAATAAAGTTGTTATATGCCATCAAATCATCTCTGACTTATAGCAACCCCATGAATGAACGCCCTCCAAAATTTCCTGTCCATAACTTCCCTTCTTAGTTGTTCTGAATTCAAGGCTGTGGCTTCCTTGATGGACTCAATCCATCTTGCTTGGTCTTCCTTTTCTTCTTCTGGCTTCAATGTTCCTTAATATCATTGTCTTCTGCAGAAATCTTGCCTTCTCATGATGTGCCCAAACTCAGATGGACTCAGTTTTGTCATTTTTGTTTCTAGGGCAAGTTTTGGCATGATTAGATCTAGAATTCATGTGTTTTTCTGTCAGTTCAGGATATAGCTGATTATAGCATGGCCCAAATTGCTTTCTGTTGTTATAATGTCCTGTTTGCCTGTGCATTGGATTAGCACCTAGACACAAAACACAAAAGCTCCTTAAAGATGAACAAAGGAGACTTCTATGTCCGTGAAATACCTCATTCATTGCAGTGCTTCTTTTCAGCTTTCTAGGACCTAGCCATGGTGCTGAACTCCCTCCTCAAAACAAGTTTGCCACCATGGAGTACCATGGACAGCTCATGGAAAGCTGAAAAGAAAAGCTGGTTGAGATAAGGAGCCCCATGGATACAAGAGTCACCAGCTGCCCCCGATCCCTGGGCAGTATCTTGTGTAGTCACAGGATTGTTGTTATTTCTATTGATATTGCTAACAATATTGTTAATGATATTTAGCTAGCATAAACCACTGGTAGCGCAACATCATTATTGCTTGCTAAGTCAAAGGAAAAAACACTGATTTGCCCCTGAATTTTCATGGTGATTAGTTGTTTTTTCCCCCCTTTGCCAAGGACACATTAATGATATTGCACTAACATTTATGGTAATGCAAAGCAGCAATGGCTCCAGGTGCACCTCTTTGAGGAACATATTGCAGAGTTGAGTTGCAAGCACCAGGAAGTCCTTTGTTCGCCTCCCTGAGAGATGGCTCCTTAAGAAGAACCTCTTCACTTTCTCTTAATAGATGGGTAGTGACATACGGGAGAAGGCCGTCCTTCAGGTACCCAGGACCCAAGCAGGAGAGTGAGGCAGGGGGTGTGAATTTATTTATTCAGTAAGTCAGCATCTAGGCAAACATGTGGCCCAACTAGCTAACATTTGGCATTTCTGCCATCTGGCCTACAAGCAGCACAAACCTCCCCAAGGGTGAAGTCAAGCCTTTCAGAAAAGGAAAGAGAGAGTCTTCAGTTTAGTCAACTCTGCACATGGGCAAGAGCTACTCCCACAAACTGGGAAGGATATTACTTGGAATGATGTTACTGGAGAACAAACTTCTTATGAAGTTTCCTGTATCACAAAAACCCTGACCAGCTCAAATAAAGGACTGTATTTCAAAAGTCTTCCATTTTGGTCTGCTGGAAAGAGGGAAAGGGAGAGATGGGTTCATGACATCTCATTATGCTATTAATTGAGCTTTAGGAACTCTCTCCACACTAGTGGAACAAGGTATATCTCCTTATTTAAAACATGCAAACAAAAAGAGCCCCCAGCCAATCAATAACTAAACAGGTGAGATAATAATCATTATAGCAGCCTCAAACAACTTAATCAAGAACTGAACAACAACAAAACCAGCCAATCCAAAGACAGCATCAAATGATATCACACCTGTTCAAAACTGAGTGGTCTGTCTGAAACCTCTAACGGAAGGTGGAAATCAAGCCATGTGGGATGAAGACTTCCACCACTGAGCACCACTACTAGAAAGACCCACTCATACATCCCAACCTTCCACACTTCACATGGCCAAAGGGTGCAAAAAAGGACCTTTCCCACAGATCTCAGCATACAGGTGGGTCCATGTAGCAGAAGTGTCCTTGGTTTTCCCAGACACAAACTGCTTCACAGGCTGAAAACCAGCAATTTCAGCTGGGTTCAGAGCCACTCTGGCGTAGTGCTTAGAGTGTTGGAATGGGACTCAAGAGACCAAAGTTCTAGTCCCTGTTCAGCCATGAACATCACTGGGTGACTTCAGGCTCTTCACTGGCTCTCAGTCTAACTTTCTTTCCAACATTATGGTGAGCTTAAAATGGGAAGGAGGACTAGGGTTCCTTGCAGAAAAAAAATGGTGGCCTATCCCAGTGAATATAAATAAAATATCAGGCCTGCTTTCATGGATCAGAGTCCTCTTTGTTGGATGAAATGGTTATCTAAAGGGCTAGCATGACTGGATCTAACTTAGGGGAGTAGGTTAGAGACTGGCCATGCTGGTCCCAGCATCTCCTGCCACCCCTGGTAGTGCTTCTGAGCACTACCATTTTTGATGTCCCATTTGTGTCTACCCAACCCCTTGTGTGGAGAGTGTTCTGTCCGGCCAGTGAAAATGGCAAAGGGCATTGTTGGTGGGTGATGGCACAGAACCTGTCCAAAGGGGTGCAGGGGAGTGAGTCTTTCAGGGGAGGGCTGATCTTGTCTGTTCCCCCCTAGTGCTGGAATGTATTCAAGTAGAGATGGGATTAGCCTCGGCACTGGTGTTTACTCTAGGGTTGTCTCTCTCCTAATTAGTCCACGGTTGCTGGTAAACTGCTGCTATAGTTTGGAGGTGGGGAGTAGTCTAGAAGCAAGAACAGGTTAATGATCAAGTCCTAACCTTGGGGTCTCCAATCTGGAGGCTGTGGGCACCTCTCCTGATATCCACCAATCTTCTTGCCCTGATTTATTTTGTTGTTGTTGTTAGTTGCGAACTCATGTCCGACCCATTGCAACCCCATGGACAACATTCCTCCAGGCCTTCCTGTCCTCCACCATCCCCCGGAGTCCACCCAAGCTCACACCAACTGCTTCAGTGACTCCATCTAGCCACCTCATTCTCTGTCGTACCCTTCTTCTTTTGCCATCTATTGTTCCCAGCATTAGACTCTTCTCCAGGGAGTCCTTCCTTCTCATTAGGTGGCCAAAGTATTTGAGTTCCATCTTCAGGATCTGGCCTTCTAAAGAGCAGTCAGGGTTGATCTCCTCTAGGACTGACCAGTTTGATTGCCTTGCAGTCCAAGGGACTTGCAGGAGTCTCCTTCAGCACCACAATTCAAAGGCCTCAATCCTTTTGTGCTCAGCCTTCCTTATGGTCCAACTTTCACAGCCATACATTGCTACTGGGAAAACCATAGCCTTGACTATACGCACTTTTGTTGGCAGGGTGATGTCTCTGCTTTTTAGTATGCTGTCTAGATTTGCCATAGCTTTGCTTCCCAGGAGCAAGCGTCTTTTAATTTCTTGGCTGCAGTCCCCATCTGCGGTGATCTTGGAGCCCAGGAAAATAAAATCTGTCACTACCTCTATTTCTTCCCCATCTATTTGCCAGGAAGTGAGGGGACCGGATACCATGATCTTAGTTTTCTTAATGTTGAGTTACAAGCCAACTTTTGCACTCTCCTCCTTCACCCGCATCAAGAGGCTCTTTAGTTCTTCACTTTCTGCCATGAGAGGGGTATCATCTGCATATCTGAGGTTGTTGATATTTCTCCCAGCAATCTTAATTCCAACTGGTGATTCATCTAGCCCCGCCATTCTCATGATGTGCTCTGCATACAAGTTAAATAGGCAGGGCGACAGTATACAGCCTTGCCAAACTCCTTTCTCAATTTTGAACCAATCAGTGGTTCTGTGTTCAGTTCTCACTGTTGCATCTTGACCCGCATATAGGTTTCTCAAGAGACAAATAAGATGGTCTGGTACTCCCATCTCTTTAAGAACTTGCCACAGTTTGTTGTGATCCACACAATCAAAGACTTTAGCATAGTCAATGAAGCAGAAGTAGATGTTTTTCTGGAACTCCCTAGCTTTCTCCATGATCCAGCATAAGTTGGCAATTTGATCTCTAGTTCCTCTCCCTCTTCGAATTCCAACCTGTACTTCTGGTAGTTCTCAGTTCACATACTGCTGGAGCCTAGCTTGCAGGATTTTGAGCATCACTTTGCTAGCATGTGAAATGAGTGCAATGGTGCGGTAGTTTGAACATTCTTTGTCATTGCCCTTCTTTGGGATTGGAATGTAAACTGACCTTTTCCAATTCTGTGACCACTGTTCAGTTTTCCAAGTTGGCTGGCATATTGAGTGTAGCACTTTTACTGCATCCTCTTTTAAGAGTTTGAATAGCTTAGCTGGAATACTGTCACCTCCACTAGTGTTGTTGCTCAGACTTCCTAAGACCCATTTGACTTCACATTCCAGGATGTCTGGCTCGAGGTCAGTGACCACCCCATTGTGATTATCAGGGATGTTAAGCTCTTTCTTGTATAGTTCTTCTGTGTAATCTTGCCACCTCTTCTTAATCTCTTCCGCCTCTTTTAGTTCCCTGCCATTTTGGCCCTTTATCATGCCCATCTTTGCATGAAATGTTCCCTTCATATCTCCAATTTTCTTGAAGAGATCTCTGCTCCTCCCTATTCTATTGTTTTCTTCTATTTCTTTGCACTGTTCATTTAAGAAGGCATTCTTACCTCTTCTAGCTATTCTCTGGAATTCTGCATTCAGTTGGGTGTATCTTTCCTTTTTTCCCTTGCCTTTCACTTCCCTTCTTTCCCCAGCTAATTGTAAAGCTTCCTCAGGCAGCCATTTTTCTTTCTTCCATTTCTTTTTCTTTGGGATGGTTATAGTTGCTGCCTCTTGTACAATGTTGCGAACTTCCATCCATAGTTCTTCAGGCACTCTGTCTATCAGATCTAATTCCTTAAATCTATTTGTCACCTCTACTGTATATTCATCAGGGATATGATTTAGGTCATACCTGAGTGGCCTAGTGCTTTTCCCTACTTTCTTCAACTTAAGCCTAAGTTTTGCAATGAGAAGCTCATGATCTGAGCCACAGTCAGCTCCTGGTCTAGTTTTTACTGACTGTATAGAGCTTCTCCATCTTTGGCTGCAGAGCACATAGTCAAGTCAATTTCTGTGTTGACCATCTTGTGATGTCCATGTGTAGAGTCGTCTCTTGGGTTGTTGGAAAAGAGTGTTTGCTATGATCATCGTATTCTCTTGACAAAATTCTACTAGCCTGTGCTCTGCTTCATTTTATACTCCAAGGCCAAACTTGCCTGTTATTCCGCTTATCTTTTGGCTTCCTACTTTAGTATTCCAATCCCCCATGATGATAAGGACATCATTTTTTGGTGTTAATTCTAGAAGGTGCTGTAGGCCTTCAAAGAACTGGTCAACTTCAGCCTCTTCAGCACCAGTGGTTGGGGCATAGACTTGGACTGTTGTGATGTTGAATGGTTTGCCTTGGATTCGAACTGAGATCATTCTGTCATTTTGGAGTTTGTATCCCCGTACTGCTTTTCCTACTCTTTTATTGACTATGAAGGCTACTCCATTTCTTCTGAGGGATTCTTGCCCGCAGTAGTATACCTGATGGTCATCTGAACTAAATTCACCCATGCCTGTCCATGTTAGTTCACTGATTCCTAAGATGTCGATGTTCAGTCTTGTCATCTCTTGTTTGACCACATCCAGCTTGCCTTGATTCATGGATCTTACATTCCAGGTTCCTATGGAGTATAGATCTTTACATTATCGGACTCTCCTTTCACCAACAGATACATCAGCAACTGAGTGTCCTTTTGGCTTTGACCCAGTCGCTTCATTCTTTCTGGCGCTACTAGTACTAGCCCTCCACTGTTCCGCAGTAGCATATTGGACAACCTGAGGGGCTCATCTTCCGGTGTCATATCTTTTTGCCTTTTGGTACTGTCCATGGGGTTTTCATGGCAAAGATACTGGAGTGGGTTGCCATGTCCTTCTCCAGTGGATCACGTTTTGTCAGAGCTCTCTGCTATGACCTGTCCGTTTTGGGTGGCCCTGCACGGCATAGCTCATAGCTTCATTGAGCTACGCAAGCCCCTTCGCCACGACAAGGCAGTGATCCATGAAGGAGGATTTATTTTAGTACTTTTCAAAATAATGCCCTTTTATAAACATTGGGAATCTGGCCTGTTGTAAAGTGCTGCCCTCCAGTGCCATCTATACCTGGGCTTGTAATGGGAATTTCATGTTTTGGAGCTCAGACCAGCCACCTCTCTATGTCATCCCTTCTGTGAGACAACTCATGACACTCCGGCAAAATTCAAAAAGTGACCATTGACCCAGAAGGGATGGAGAACCTTACATTTAGTTCCACAACATGGGCCCCAGCCCATGGAGCGTTCTTCCAGTAAGCACTCTGCAGATGGATTGGACCACATCTCCCATCATCCACAGTCAGTGTACCTGATGGACTGGCTAGGAATGATGTTAGTTGTAGTCCCACACATTTGGCAAGCACCAGGCTAGGGCCACTGCCATGGATGTTCACGCCGCGACATGTGTACTTCCACTAAAGGTGCACAACCAACTGTTTGCACTGCAACCGATTAAGACAATATAAGTATCCCTTTGGAGCTAGAAACAGGATATTTGTTGATGGTGGGGCCCATGTTGTGGAACTTTCTCTCAAAGCAGAGAAGCGTTTGACTGACTAATTAAGACCTACCTATGCTGCCAGACATTTGTAAAGTACCGTATTTTTTGCTCTATAAGACTCACTTTTCCCCCCCTCAAAAGGGGAAATGTCTGTGCGTCTTCTAGAGCGAATATGTGTGTGCAGTAAGTCTGTCAGATGTGCAGCCCATGGGGAAGTGATGGGGAATGTGCCTGTGATTATGTGCCCATTTGATTCAGAATATTTTTTTCTTGTTTTCCTCCTCTAAAAACTAGGTGCGTCTTATGGTCAGGTCTTATAGAGCGAAAAATATGGTAAATTAGGAGTCTTGCATGAATGCTGTTTCCCCCAACACACACACACACTCACACACACAGGTTTTAAGTTTTTGTTATACTGTAAGTCAACTGCAGGACCACAGAGTGAAAAAATAAGTTATACCTTTTAAGATAAAGGAGTGAAACATTTTAAACAATCCCTTCTTTGGACTGAAGCAGAAGGGTTTTTTAATCTTTCCCGATTGATTTTGGAAGTGTTCACATTAGTTGTAAAACAAAGGGCTAAGTTCTTGAGATATTATGTCTGTTTGGGAAACTTGCATGATGGTTTTTATTTTGCTCCATCTGTAAAGCTGTACTGCCTTTGTGTGCCACACCTTGCTGCCTGTTCTGTGGCTTTGCTCTCCCCTGCTAAATTTTACAGGCCGATCTCAGATCTCATTCTATTCCTTCATTTCACCCACCATTAAGCCCTCTTTTTCTTGATGCTTGCACTGCAAATATTTGCAGATTCTGGTCATTTTCTGTGCCGAGCCAAAAAGAATTGTTCCTCAATCTCTTCTCGGCCTTTGAGCTTTTAAAAATGCATTTAAGCTGTTTTTATTTTCAGATACCCTGCAGAGTTTTGCTGATCATGGCCTTGGTCAGGATAATACATATTATTGCAGGGTGTGCTCAAAGTTGAAAAAAATAAAGACTGACCTATCACTGCTGAAAAACATTAACCCTGGAAAGTCCCCAGAAGGATAGTTCTGCTGCGTTTGTTCTCTGCATGCAGGACCAGGAGAACCACCTTGGTGGATGATGTCATGAAAGTCCATCTAGTCCAGCCGATCAGCATATCTAAGATCAGCCCAGTTCAACCAGGGGGCTTCCCTGGGAAGCTGACACTCCAGGCCTGGAAGTGACCGCTGTCTCCAGTTGCTTTTCTCATATGCAGAGGCGTTCTTCCTCTGCCCGTGGAGGTTCAACTCATGTGTCATCTCTAATACCCGTGGATGGAATTGTCTTCTAGGAATGGGCTGAATCATGCTTAAATTGATACTCCACCGATCCATCACCCTGACTTGTGACTGTGAATGCCACAAATGAATTTCCCTGTGTTACAGAGAAGAAACACTTTCTCCTCTCTTTCTTGAATTTACTAGTAATTGTTATTATTCAGCTGTTGTATTATGAGAATGATTTCCTTTCCATTCCTTTGATGAACCTTTATTGTAGCCTTCCTAATCTGGCAGTTCCCAGATGGGTTGGATTGCAACTTCCATCATCCACAGCCAGGTTGTCTTGTTTTCAAATCACATGTAAAAGGTGAACAATATGTTGGTCTTACCTCACAGTGAAAAGCCAATCTGGATATGATTGTCTGCTGCACAGGAACTTGCAATAAGTCCACAAGCTTATGTCCACTCTGATCTGGAGGTACAAGCCCAGCTGAATTTATTGACTGGAGCAACACAACTCAGGGGTGGAATGTGGGTTGATGCTAAATGATGGATTATTATCAGAATGTAGGTTATTGTGCTGTCTGAACCCAGCTGTGCTAACAAGTTATGGCATGTTAACCACAAACAGCCCATGAAGAGAATTCAGTTTGTTGCTGTGTTGTGAACCGTGGGTTGTTCACTATGCCTTGGGTGTGAGTTCTTATGTTCTCTGATCCCAGCCAATTGGATTTAATTCTGAGTAGCCCTGCACAAAATAACTTGACAGTCCATCAGTTAGCAAGCTAGCAGAATAATCCCAATGGCAAGGAACATTGCTTCTCAAATTTCTTACTGGATGTGCTTATGGTATGACAAAGCCACACAGCACATTGCTATGCCTGCAAACAGGGCCCAGCATACTTTCTTAAGGTCTGTAGAAATGTGCAACAAGACCACATCCTGCCCATGTATTACAATCCTGTCCCATCCATATAATCTCATCAGTATGTAAGTAGCTTCAGGGGTTGCATTTTAATCCTGAAACTACCTTTTTGACATTTCTGAAATTACGCCTTGGTCCATGGTGAGACTTTTTGGCCAAGTCACAAAACCTACAAATACACTCACATGCACAAACACAAATGTTTGCTGTTTTTGTTTGACATTTTTGTTTTAACATAACCCTGAAGAAGTCTTACAAAGCTCAGGGACATACTTTGTGCCTTTTTGGTTGATCCGAATATCATTCTGTTGATGCTTAGATTTTTTTTTCATTCTACTGGTGGCAAACATACTATAAACAAACCAATTCATTTTATTTTTTTCTAGTCTTTCACACTGCACAATCATGAACTCTCTCTGTTTCTAGCCAGATATGGTGCGGATATATGAACTAGACGTTTACTCAGATTTGGATCACAGCAGCGGCCACCAGCAGACTGATCAACTTTCTCTCCCCATCATGACAATTCCCTGATTGAAATCACTCTCACAGAAACAGCACTAGCCTTTCAGATGTAATGGCCTTTGTCTGTGGCTAATGTGGGGTGAGTTTCCCTCTTGGCTTGTAGTCCATCCTTAGGGAAGAGATAGATAAATCTCTAGCCACCTTTTATCTACCCTGGATCATTTGGATAAGGAAAACAGTGTGAGGGAATGGATTTTAATGATTTCATTATCAGGTTTTATACCCTGCTATTCCATAAGATCATATTAGTGCCAGGGATGTGGGACTTTCCACCTCAAGTGGAATAATTATCCAACTAGCTTTGGGAATTTTTCCTTTATTTGAGTTGTGTTTGGGGGTGGGCATGATAGGATGCTTGTTCTCAAGCAACCAGCCATCTTGGGCTGACTTCAAGGCCAATCCTACCATTAGGCAGAGTGAGGTAATTGCCTCAGAGAGCAGATGCTGAGAGGTGGAGCCAGCAAGGGGTGGGAATGCCAGGGGGCTTGTGCAGGCCCCCTAAGCTGGCTTGCTGGCTCCAGGTGTGGTGGAAGATACGGACTGTTTGTCAGAAGAAAGATTCCAGTCAGCTTTTGGACCTGGAATGGGAGGAGGCACCATCTTATTTTTCACTTGGGGCAGCAAAATGTTGTGAGGCTGCTCTGGCTTGTTTTGTATACCCCCACCCCTCCACCAACACATCCTCTGGGGCAGGGAGGAGATCTAATCACAGACCTCCAGTGCTGTGTTTGTTTTAGCAGTCAGGCACACATCTGAAAAACTGAATGTATGAAATGTCATTCACTCAACCATCTCTGTTAGAGAAAATTCGCAGGCCAATGCCCCTGGGGTTGATTCTCAGCTTTTCCTTCCTCATATCCTTGTACAATCAGTACCTCTATTTGATTTGTGGGTTGTTTGAAAGCTGGGACATCTCACTTTCCCATTCCAGGGTGAAGTCACTAAAAATGCCAGAGTTAAGCAACCAGACCTGCAATCTCACAAAACCCCAGCTGGGTCTTGTCCAAATTAAATTTAAGAGACAGCATCTGTAGCCATCCCAAATACACCTTTATTTAAATTATATTTATTTTAAACATTTATACCCCCTTCTGTCAGTCTTTTTCACAGAAGATTATAGCATCAGTTTAAAAACTTGTGCATTATAAAACAATGATAAAGTAATGGCATTTATTGTAAAGCACAGTAGCAACACTACTGACTGTATAAAGCCAGAAGAAACAGAAAGTGGCTTACTTGGCACCTAAAATCCATTAATTGAGCGATTCTACATGTACTTTACACCAGCACACTGCTGTGCTTATGGAAGGGACATCATATCTACTAAACCATGGGTCCTCAAACGACGGCCCAGGGGCTGGATCTGACCCTCCATGCCCACTTGGACCTGCCTCGCGCGCCCAAGCGTGGGAGGCAGCGGTTTGCTCTCTTGGAGAAAATGATCTCCAAGCGAGCAAGCCGCTGCCTCATGCACCCACCTTGCAGCATGTGTCTGCCCCACCTCGCCTCACCTTGCCTCCCTGTGCACGCACGCCTGTGCTCACAGGCACCACCAGGCACCACCTTTCCAGCCCGCACCCAGCACTGGTAGCTTTCAACTGGCACCCTGGTGAAAAAGTTTGAGGACCCCTGTACTAAATAATCAGCCCAGGAGGGACAGAGGAAAAAAGCTAGTAGAAAATGCAGATATGGTGGGAAATGCTCACAGCGAAACACATAGAAACATAGAAACAGAGTGAGTCAGAAGGGGCCTCCTGGGCCATCTAGTCTGACCTCCGGCACCAGCCGGCTCTGCTCACGACTTGCCCACCATGTGTATGTCCAGCCTGTCTTTTGAACACCCACACCGATGGGGCCTCAACGACCTCTCGTGGAAGCCCATTCCACGCCCTCAGGATCCTAACTGTCAGGAAGTGCTTCCTGGCATCCAAATGGAACCTGGGTTCCCTGAGCTTTGCTCCATTGGAGTGTGTCCTGCCTTCCTCTGCAGGGGAGAACAGGCCTCTCCCCATCTCCATGTGACACAGCCATTTGAAGATGAAGGAAAAGCCTGAAGATGTGATTGTGCTTCATGCCAAGGGGATTTGAAATGTGGCCAGGTGTGGTTCTCCAGTGGTACATTTTTATACACTGAGATAGCCCTCCAGCAATGCCCCCCTCCAAAAATTTAGGCAGTTGCGTTGATGCATATCAACAAACCAGTGGGGCAGTTTTCATCTTCAGAAGAGCAGGTCTTTTGTAATGCTAATGGGTCTTCATTTGTCCATTCAAGATCAAGCTCCCAACAAATATTTTGCCATATTTTTACCATCAAGAACAAAATGCTAGTCCTAGGAGCATTCATTTTCCTGCCTGAGTTACTGCAAAGCTTGCAACTGAGTTTAGAGGCTACGAGGAGATTTGAAGGGGGTGGCAGGTGATGTCAGTGTCCCTGCTAATAGAAAAGTGCTGGTGTGGCACCCCTGAAAGGGCTGAGTCCACTCCCCCACTGGCCTGATGTTCTTTCTCTATTCAGTAATTAAAGGGCTGCCCAGGAAAACGACCAGGTTTGCTTTGCCAGGTACTGGGCAAAGAGAATTTGAGGAGGTGACCAGCTGATCTGGCTGTCTTGCTTGCTTGCTTGCTTTCTGCCCAAGACAGCCACAGGTTAGGTGCTGCAGCATCTGGGTTGGACTGCCTGCTTTGGGGAATAAATGTAGACTTCAAGTGTCTTTGGGAAGGAAGAGTCAGAAAATGATGTTGCTTCCATTTCCTTTACAGCTGGGATGTGGAAGCATTTCTTGTCTAAGGGCTGGAATCCATTACAGCAGGGGATTGTTTGTTTAGTTCTTTTCTATACTGTCTCATAGCCACACAGCTCTCTGAACAGTTTACATGTATTTGTTTACATTGCTTAAAAGCTGCCTTTAGCAACCCTTCAGATGCAGGGCCACATCTGGCTCACCGAGGTCCCAGCCCTCTATGGCTTCTTAGATGCTCATGCCTTCCTCCCCAAGCTCGACAGCCTTTCCCCAGTTGCCACTCATTTCATGGTATGTGTCATTTTTCCTTTGTTCTAGAAAGCTGAAATGTCTCTCAGGAGAGTTAGTTACTGGGAGCAGGGTTTAAGCTACAATATACTGGGATTTCTTATGTTTTTAGTCCTCTCCCTTTGCCTTGCCTCCCTTCCTCCTGCTGGAGAGTTTCTCCAAAATCGAATTCTGCTCTCAGGCTAAAAGAAGTTCCTCATGGTTGCATTACAGGGACTATTGCTTGGAAAAAGAAACCTCTGCCTCTGTGAACAGGCTAGGGGACAGACGTTTAATTTCTGTGCACTTGAGAGCCCATGTGGTGTAGTGGTTAAAAGCTCAGGACTGGAACTTGGGAGTTCTGGGCTTGAGTCCTTGCTCAACTCTGATGGAGCCACCTGGGTGATTCTGGAAAAGGATCTGGATCATCTAGTGATGAATGAGTTGATTAAGAACTGATTTGATTGATTTGAAGTGTGATGTGAATTCAAGAATTTTGGAAGGTGATTTAGATGGGAAATTGATTGGTTTGCCTTTGCAAAATTTAAATTCTAGTAACGATTTCCAGTTATGCATATCTCTCTGTGTGTACAAATTTGCAAATGTGCATTCTATGCAAATTGGTGTCCTCTTTTGCCTCTTTTTTGATGTTGCTACCCTTTTTTTTGTCAGTAGACTAGTTCATGTGCAATGACAAGCTGCTGCACATTAATTTCCCAGCAGGGCTTGTGGTCTTCAAGTTGACCAATATCTTTAAAATGCAAACTCTAGCAGGCAAGTGTCACGGCTTCTCATTATGTGTGAACTCTGCCAGGGTGGGTTGCGAGGGTACCCCATAGAGAAGTGAACTCAGGGTGGCTTGTCATCACATGTCAATTTTCTGTGTTTTATTCTTGTGTGTAGGGCTCCTGCCCTGGAAGGTGGACAATAAATATGTTAAATAAATAAATAAATAAAATAAATAAATAAAGCAGGTCAATGTGTTGCCAGCCACCTCAGACCATTTTCCAGATTATTAAAATTTAGCACTAAAATCTAAAATCTAACCCCATCTATGGAATGCGCTCCCCAGAGAGGTCTGCCTGGTGCCATCATTATGTTTTTCGGCGCCAGGTTAAGACATTTTATTTCATCAATATTTTAATAAGTTTTAATATGGTATTTTTAATATTATATTTTTAACTGCAGCCAGAGTGGGTCAAATTGTTTATGTTGATTTTCATGTTGGCACTTTGTTATAATTTATTTATATTGATATTTGTATTTTATTATGTAAGCTGTCCTGAGGCTTTTGCAATAGGATGGCATATAAATATCACAAACAAACAAACACTGTGGTAGTCTTCTTGCCTCCTGTGCCTTGTATTTTCTGAATATGAGGGCTGTTAATTATACCGAGGTGGTAGCATGACACAGATGTTTCTGCATGTTGCTGCTCTTTTGCCCAGATGCAAGGGAAAGCCAGTGTGGTGTGGTGGTTTGAGAGCTGGACTGCAGAGCCTGGAGATCTGGGTTCAAGTCCCCGCAAAGCCACCAAGCTCACTGGGTGAATTTTGGTCAGTCATGGACTTGTAGTCTAAATGTACCTCACAGGGTTTTTGTGAAGATAAAATGGAGAGGAGAAAAACTTGGCAAGCCACTCTTGGCTTTCTCACACATGAAAAAGTTGGATATAAACATAGGGTAATACAGTTCTTGCAGCTTTGCACTGATCTTGGCTTTGATGTCTCTCCCCCTCAGTACATTGCATATTGCAGAAGGTGGGTATATCAGCACTGGATGCATTCTGTAAAAAATCATCCAGTTTTTGTTGTGCTTCTGTTTCCTTGGCCAGGGATGAGAGTGAAAGAGGCTGACACTGTTTCAAAGCCAAGCAGGGGTTGTCGTGAGGCATACTTGAATCCAGGCCCGGAATGTGTCCATCCTCCCATCCAGTGATGAGCAGCCAGGGTGAGCAGCTGCTATCACTCCTTTGACTGGGCAGAGACATGGGTGCTCATTCCAAAGGCTTCCTGCTGTCTACTGAATGTATATATATGAGGAGAGACTGAGGGAACTGCGCATGCTCAGTCTTGAGAAGAGAAGACTGAGGGGGGACATGCTATCCCTCTATAAGTACCTCAAAGGCTGTCACAGAGAGGAAAATCAAAATCTCTTCTTGCTAATGCCAGAAAAGGTTCTGTAACCCAGGGTGGGCCCTACCATGAAGCAGAGTGAATGGGGCGGTCACCTCAGGCAGCAGATGCTGGGAGGTGGCAGCAACATTTTAGAGGAGAGAACGGCAGGTCACATGGTCTAGCCTACTCCCCTTAAACTAACCTGCTTAGCGGAGGATGCTGACCCACTGCCTGCATCAAAGCAAGCTGACATTCCCATTCCAGGCAGCCCTAGTCCATGCAATGGGTGTGAGCATCATTGTGGTCTTCACCTTAACATTGCAACTTGTTGGGCCAGCTCTGCCAGGACCATGAGGATAGGCTGCCTGATTCAGCATCAGATTCCTTCCTTCCTTCCTTCCTTCCTTCCTTCCTTCCTTCCTTCCTTCCTTCCTTCCTTCCTTCCTTCCTTCTTTGGAATCCTTACCAGGAACTGCTTGGATTACTGCCTGTGCCATGCTGGGAAAAGCTTCCTCTGCTGGTTCCTATACATCAAACCCCTGCCAAAGTGGCTTGAGTTGGTCTGTTGCTGCTCCCACTCTGCATGCAGCATGTAGGCAATCCCACAGGCAGCCTTCTTCTCTTGTGTGCTTGGAGGCCTGGGCACATCCACTGTAAAGTGGCCTCACATGAGCAACAGGAAAAGAACACAAAAGAGGATAGCAATTTGCATGGGGTTTGCATGCATGACTCTTTATGTATGGAGGCAAATTCAGAAAGGATTTTTATAACTAAATAGGAATATAGTGCATGTCACCACAGAGTATGACTCGTTTGCCTCTGAGCTTTTCTCAGCCTGCTGTCCAGATGCTCTCTGTTGCTGGGCAACTTTGAGGCCCAACTTTCCCACCCAATTGCTCTTTACCATTAAATTGGACTTGGGCAAAACAACCCTTCCAACAGAGGACTGTCCTCTGTAAAGGAAAGCACATGGCCACCCAAAAGCTCCAGTCCCTACCAAACAGCTCAGGCCCTGGACCTGCAGTTATATGCTTCTCATCTAAACAGCCAACTCAGCAGAAGTGAGTTTGGTGGCTGACGGGCTTGGTTGATATTCAAGCCAAGGAGTTTGCATTTGCTTGTCTCTCAAGATGGAATGGGGAAGAGGCTACAGGCATGCCAGCTAAACTGTTCCTGGCACAGCAAAGCCTACAGGTTTTTGGGATTGGTGGGCACAATTGGGAATCTGGGAAATTGCCATGGACAGCACCATAAAATGCCTCTCTGAAAGATGTGACCAGTTGTATTAAGGCTGCCTAGCTAGTCAAAAATGAACTAAAGGGAAGGAGGGGGAGAGAAAAATGAGACTAGAGGATGGGATGGAGGGGGAATAGCAGGCCAGTGGGGCAGAGGAGAGAGAGCGTGCGAGGGTGTGGGCTAAAAAGGCTAAGAAGGAATGTCCACAACATTTTCTGATGTATTTATTTTGAAAACTTTTTGAAGAGACAGGGAGCAAAGAGCTTTGTGGGGACCCCTGGGATACTCCATAAATTAATCTGGCACTCTTATCTGGCTCAAGAGCCCAAGGAGTAATTCAGGGGAGAGGCTGGGTCCTGACCCATCCTGCCTCCTCCCTGTGGCTAGACCTGCAGCCTCTGATGGTAATCTGTATCTCTTTGAAATGGTTATTTCTTGGCCCTGCAAAGGCTCACCCACCTGCTGCTTTGTGTGACCAGAAGGGGTGGAGCAGGAGCTCTCTCTCAGATCTTGCCTCCTTTGTCTGCACATTCCTGCCTCCCTTGTTGCCAGGTCTCGACTTCCAGCAGGCTGCAAAATCACCAGATAAAAAGAACAAACACCTTCCTCACATTAGAAGAACCAAAACAAAAACCAGGAGGGCAATAAATCCCTGGAATAATTTCAGGAACGATGAGAAGACATCCAGGCTACAACACAATCCTGATTTTAAAGCAGAGGATTGGCTGTTAAGAAGAATAAGAAAATAAGAAGACTTAACACACCAGTGGCAAAATGGGAGCTCAGCTGTTTGCCTGAGCAAGAATGTCTTTCTTCCACCAAAAGCGTTTTGGCAACATGTAGAACTGCCACATCTCTTTGTTGTCCAGTTTGGCCTTTCATCGGGATAGGGTAGCCACGTGATCCACTTTGGAGAGGACAGTTATCTGTTTGAAGGGTTGCAAAGCTCAATCCTGATTTTGGGTAGGCAAAGGTATGTTTTAGATTTATGGTCAGTGGTCAGACATGCTGGGAACTGAAGCCCAGTACATTGAAGATCTGCCTTTTGCCCATCCTGGATCTATTTCAGGTCTACAGGTAAAGGGTTCTAAGTAAGCAGAACAGGGAAGGTCCCTGAAGTTGCCATCAACATCTCGCATCCAGGCATTCCGGGCCTGGATTCCCCTGGTCTGCTAGTTTGTCCAGAGATGGATTGTACTTCTATTTAAAATAAAATCAATTATTTCTCATAGGCATCTACACATATAAACTAGTGCACAATTTTGTGCTTGCAACCTTCTTTATTCTGCATTTTTGGCAATGCATTTCTTTGTTTTGCTGATGCGTGACTTGTCACCCTAATTTAGAGCAGTTTCTTGATCTGCCTCAGCATGCAAAGGACTCTATGCAAAGTGCCTCCATTTCTATGTCAAGAACGAGCAGGGTTGTGGAAGGAGGAGAGGAATGGAGGAGTAAACACCCTATCCTGAAGGGACAATGGAAAGACCAGTCTCAAGGGCATCAAAGCCTCTTCATTGGACTTGAAGTGGATTCAGTGCTGCAGAAGTTTCCACTTCAGGAACCCCAGCTGCAAGACATAAGAGATCTAGAAATTCTACTTCAGCAACATGGCTCCTCCACCACCCTGCAATTGCTATACCAGATCTCTAGCTCATCCTTTTCTGGAGCTTCCTAGAAGCTTCTCTTGGCCATGGTGGGAGGCAGAGGGCAGTATCCATCATTGTCATTCTGCTGGCACAAATGATATTGCAATAGCAGGACATAGGTTCAGGACTAAGTGCTAGAGTCCCACATGCACAACCGATTGTGCAAGAGGTTGTACAACCCTTTTCAGGAGTGGACCATGTGTTCTGCTAGTGCTATTTGAATTTGTGTGATGGCAGAGGGATACAGCTGATGGGGTAATGCTGGCAAATACAGTAGAGCCACTTTCCTCAACCTGGTGCCCTCTGGATGGTTTTGGGCTACCATTCCTACTAGCACCAGCCAGTACGGCCAATGGTAAGGGATGATGAAGCCAATATGAATAGCTTTCTATGAGCAGCTGGTTGACCGCTGTGTGAACAGGATGCTGGACTAGATGGTCTCAGTCTGATACAGCAGGGCTCTTTGTATGTTTTCATCCTCTTTCAGCCAGAGGACTTAATTGCATTTTGGAGAAGTTCTCAGTGGGTGGTGGGTGCATTCCAGTGATGGACTCAACCCAAAGTACCAGCATGTTTTAAGTTAATTTTCTTCCTGACTGGAACTGAGCCTTAGAAGAGGCATTTCAACCTTTTAGAGTAGGGGAAACATGCAAAAACCTGACCATCACCAAAGAATTAATAGTCGGGGGGAAGAAGCGTGGCTCGGGGATGTGGTCTTTTGGGGACCCCCAGGTGGTCCAGATGCAGAATTTGGGCTGAACTTCCTCCACTGCTGCTCTATCCACCCCATCTCATGGGCTCTCTGTCCACACAACTGTCACACCACCATGTGTACTATGCTGCCTGATTAATCTAGGATCCACTCTACCAAACTTTGTAATCATCACCACACATGCTGAGCACTAACCATTCTTGGCCATCAGGAGATGCCAGATTCATATTTTGGAGGGTTTCGGTCCATTATTTTATTTATTTAAAACTTTTGTAGACTGTCCTGTTACCAAAGTCTCAGGAAAGTTTAATAATACAAAATGTAAGAAAAGAAAAAAAAATTAAAGCATAGCATCCTAAAAATTAGCAATAATAAAACCCCAATTGAAACAGGTCTTAAAAATTGGGACAATAAAAAGGTTTTGGCCTGGAACCAAAAAGAATAAAGTGATGGTGCCTGGTGAACCTCTCTGGGAGCGAATTTCACAATTGGGGTGCCAATGCAGAGAAGGCTCTTCTCCAGGTAGTCACCCTCCTAATCTCCTTCAGGGAGGGTACCTGGAGAAGGGATTCTGCCCTAGATCTTAAGGAATGGGCGGGCAAATATGGAAGGAGACACTCCTTCAGGTAACCAGGCCCTATGGGTACTGTGGCATTTGTAATTGATGGGATCTATTATGAAGTGTCTCCTTCATGGATCAATGCCTTGTTGTGGCGAAGGGACTTGCATAACTCAATGAAGCTATGAGTTATGTCGTGCAGGGCCACCCAAGACGGACAGGTCATGGCAGAGAGCTCTGACAAAAATGTGATCCACTGGAGAAGGAAATGGCAACCCACTCCAGTATCTTTGCCATGAAAACCCCATGGACAGTACCAAAAGGCAAAAAGATATGACACCAGAAGATGAGCCCCTCAGGTTGGAAGGTGTCCAATATGCTACTGGGGAAGAGCAGAGGGCTAGTACTAGTAGCACCAGAAAGAAAGAAGCGACTGGGTCAAAGCCGAAAGGACACTCAGTTGCCGATGTATATGCTGGTGAAAGGAGAGTCCGATGCTGCAAAGATCTATACTCCATAGAAACCTGGAATGTAAGATCCATGAATCAAGGCAAGCTGGATGTGGTCAAACAAGAGATGACAAGACTGAACATCAACATCTTAGGAATCAGTGAACTAACATGGACAGGAATGGGTGAATTTAATTCAGATGACCATCAGGTATACTACTGCAGGCAAGAATCCCTCAGAAGAAATGGAGTAGCCTTCATAGTCAGTAAAAGAGCAGGAAAAGCAGTACTGGGATACAAACTCCAAAATGACAGAATGATCTCAGTTCGAATCCAAGGCAAACCATTCAACATCACAATAGTCCAAATCTATGCCCCAACCACTGGTGCTGAAGAGGCTGAGGTTGACCAGTTCTATGAAGGCCTACAACACCTTCTAGAATTAACTCCAAAAATGATGTCCTTATCATCATGGGGGATTGGAATGCTAAAGTAGGAAGCCAAAAGATAACTGGAATAACAGGCAGGTTTGGCCTTGGAGTACAAAATGAAGCAGGGCACAAGCTGGTAGAATTTTGTCAAGAGAATACGATGGCCATAGCAAACACTCTTTTCGAACAACCCAAGAGATGACTCTACACATGGACATCACCAGACGGTGAACACAGAAATCATATTGACTATGTGCTCTGCAGCCAAAGATGGAGAAGCTCTGTACAGTCAGTAAAAACAAGACCAGGAACTGACTGTGGCTCAGATCATGAGCTTCTTGTTGCAAAATTCAGCCTTAAATTGAAGAAAGTAGGGAAAATCCTACAAGCTAAGCTCCAGCAGTATGTGGACAGAGAACTACTAGAAGTACAGGCAGGATTTCGAAGAGGGAGAGGAACTAGAGATCAAATTGCCAACATTCGCTGGATCATGGAGAAAGCTAGGGAGTTCCAGAAAAAACATCTACTTCTGCTTCATTGACTATGCTAAAGCCTTTGATTGTGTGGATCAAAACAAATTGTGGCAAGTTCTTAAAAAGATGGGAGTACCAGACCATCTTATTTGACTCTTGAGAAACCTATATGCAGGTCAAAAAGCAACAGTGAGAACTGGACACGGAACCAGTGATTGGTTCAAAATCGAGAAAGGAGTTTGGCAAGGCTGTATACTGTCGCCCTGCCTATTTAACTTATATACAGAGCACATCATGAGAAAGGCGGGGCTAGATGACCGCAGACAGGGACTGCAACCAAGAAATTAAAAGACGCTTGCTCCTGGGGAGGAAAGCTATGGCAAATCTAGACAGCATACTAAAAAGCAGAGACGTCACCCTGCCAACAAAAGTGCGTATAGTCAAGGCCATGGTTTTCCCAGTAGCAATGTATGGCTGTGAAATTTGGACCATAAGGAAGGCTGAGCACCAAAGAATTGAGGCCTTTGAATTGTGGTGCTGGAGGAGACTCCTGTGAGTCCCTTGGACTGCAAAGTGATCAAACTGGTCAGTCCTAGAGGAGATCAACCCTGACTGCTCTTTAGAAGGCCAAATACTGAAGATGAAACTCAAATACTTTGGCCACCTAATGAGAAGGAAGAACTCCCTGGAGAAGAGCCTAATGCTGGGAACAATAGATGGCAAAAGAATGAGGGGATGGCAGAGAATGAGGTGGATAGATGGAGTCACTGAAGCAGTTGGCGTGAGCTTGAGTGGACTCGAGGGATGGTGGAGGACAGGAAGGCCTGGAGGAATGTTGTCCATGGGGTCGCGATGGGTCGGACATGACTGCGCGACTAACAACAACAATTATGAAGTGTGCTGGACAACTGAAGATGGAACTCCATAAACCTCAAGTAGCCTCTCTCAGCCTCTTAAGTGACAGTCACATTTTCCATTCTTCTCATCCGTTAAACTTATCTTTAAACCTTCCTTCTCGAGATAATTTCTTTTGAATGGTGTGGTGGTTTTTGGTCTCTCTGCAGATTTTAAAACAATCTGCTCCCCTAGGTGTGGCTGGAATGCAGCAAGGGACTGTTTCAGGAGAAAAAATGCATCCTGCCCAAATATGCTTGGCTCCAAGACTGGTTTTTGCCGGTTGAAATTTGCATAGAGAGGTAATCAACCCTTTCCCTCAGAATTTGTACAGTTCTGCTCTTGGGGTGTGAATCTTCAGAGCAAGCCAAGAGACCCAGAGGATTGATGCAAACTCAAGCAAACCTTTGTTTGTTGATTTAAAACACTTATATTCCTTGCCTGGAAAATAGCGTCAACAATGCTGAGCTAAATGTCAGAAAGCCTTAACAAGAGATCAACATGCTGGATGTTTTGAATGTTTTCCGTGACCATTTTTTCTTCTTCTTTTACTTGACTGCTGTGGCGCAGTTGATGTATTGATACTGAATTCATTGAAAAGCCCGGCTGATGAATGAAAGGGCGTTACCTTGGCCAAACTATGGAGCTGACAGGGTGAGGCCGCAGATGGTAAACCATCTTTGCCCAAGGTGGAGGCTGACCTGTGGACACTTCACATTCCCTTCGTCTTTTGCATTTGCTTTTCTGTTTAAACAAATGAATAGGTTACCTATGGACAGCCAATCAGCCATGTATTGCTCATGGGATAATGGGTGCCAGCTGGTTAAGAAATAGGACAAGCATTTGGGTACTGGGTTCTTTTTTATATGGGCATGTATGACTAACTGATACGTTAATTGATAAAAGACAATTAAGAGTGGGGAGTGAGGACTTTGAGAGATGATTGGAACATTAATCATTAACAAGGCACTGGGTGTGGAGGGGGCACTTGCACTTGCAGCAGTGGGAACAACTTGGTTCTATGTCCATGGGTTCTGAAACAAATGCAGCAAAGTGCAAATGGGTATTTGTCATTTCCTATTTGTTAGTCATTTGGAGCAGGCTGGTCTTGCCATTCCTTGGTGTTGGTAGCAATGGTGGCAGCAGAGCCCCTCAGTGGCCATCATGTTATTTTCCTAGAATACCCTGGACCTGGTAACACTATAGAGCATAGTGTCTGCTACAGAATATGGTCCCTTGCACACTGGCAACCACTTTTTTTATTTTGGCCAGGTTGACCTGGAATGTTTGGGGTATTCTGGAAAAATAAAATGGTGGCTGCCCAGGCTGACTGTCAGAAAGACTTCTACACTTCTATAGGCAGCAAAAATAGTGATAAAAGGCAAAAAAAAAAAAAAAAAGGACACTGACAAAAATAATACAAATATGAGCAATGGAATGAAAACTTAGAAATGGTTAAATGAAGAGCTTTCTCAGAGAGGCCCTCCTGGCACCAATGTTGTCATCTTTTCAGTGCCAGGTTAAGACTTATTCTTACATTACTTCCAAGCATTTGATGACTTGTTATGACTTTTTAATGCATGAACTGCATTGTTTGCTTGTCACTGATGCTGAAGGTTCACTCCTATGCAAATTTAGACAGAAAACACCTACAACTCCCAGCCTGCTTGAACCAGCAGGCTGGGAGTTGCTGACTGTTCTTCTGTTTAAATTTATTTAGAATGGTGCCCCTAGTTGTTTATGTTGCTTTAAATTTTATATATTTTAATCTTGTTGCAAGTTACCTTGGATCTTTTTAAAAGAGGACATTGACTAACAAGGCAACCCTATAGCTATTAAACAGGATCAAGATGGCCATAAGATTTTTCAAATTCCAAGCTCTGAGTTGGGAAAGTTGCTGCAGACTTAGAGCTGGGGATCCATGCTTGAGTTTTTATCCCTCATCTTACAGCCAGCACAGATAGAAATGCTTGGGTTGCAAAAGTGACTCAGGAGAATGGGTTTATCAGGCATTCTGGGCGTGGAATAGATAGGGGAGAAGACTGGTGCCGCCAGGATATGACACATTCTGGATTGCCTTCCCTCCACTTCTGAGATGCCGCCACTTGATGCCTGAAATCTGCTTCTGACTGCATCTGACTCCTTTCAACAATGGGTGGCATGTGGGAGCCACCTTTGCCTCCATGCACCTTCTGCTTTGCATAAGATGCCTGCAATTCTTGACGTTCAGAGGGTTGGAAGCCTTCCCATTGCACTGCATCCTAACAAAGCCAGTAGTAGTAGTAGTAGTAGATCAAAGCAAATGTGGTTTTTGGACATGCATAATGCAATGTCTGATGGTTTTCATAACAAAAATACATGGATTATAGCATCCCTGCTCCCAAATCTTGCACAACCTAGTCAGCATTTTCATTTATTAAAAATGAAGATATGGCTGCCAAACATTAATAACAATTCACATGCATCAGCTTCCTATCAACATTAGGGCAACGCTGTAAGATAGGTGAGCCTCCTTATCCCTGTGGTTCAGCTGGTAGAGGGCAGTGCCTGAAGACATCTAGGGCACCATCCAGTGTGGATGCCTGCAACCCTTGGAGGATTGCAGGCATCACATGCCAGACAGGAAAAGAGCAGAGGCAAAAATCACCTCCACACTGCTAGCTGCTCTATAGAGCAGCTAGAGGGCCAGTTTTGGTCCTCTATCTGTCGGACTTGGGAAGGGAGGAAATGTGAGATTTTGGCAATGGTGTTCTCCTCCCCTCCCTGCTTTGAAACCCCCCCCCCCACTCTGGTGGCACTCCACCCACCCTGCAGAAGCAGCTGGTGCAGTTCTTTCCATGCCTTCCTCGAGGGACAGGGAGGACATGCCTCTGAATATGAATCCTCAGCTCTGAGATCAAAGCACTTCTCTGACCTTTGGAGTTGGACATTGGAATGATTTTATGGCACTTGGGAGTGCTCTCCTCATGAATTTATGATGGGGGCTGGAATTTGTAATGCATCAACTCTGCAATGGTACTCTATCAGTTTGCTTCAACTGTAGCAGACAAAAAAAGAAAGAAGGAAACGAGAAAAAAAAATCCAAAGCAAACAAGCCCAACCCAATTCACAAACATAGCAGATGGTGTGCAGGGACTGTGCCTATGCTGGCAGAAACTGGATAGGCTTCAGCTTCTCAGGCTAGAGCTCACCTTTGCACTTGACCTTGGACAAGGCTGGCCATACTGTTAGGCAAAGTGGGGCAGCCAGGGGGCAGGGAGCAAAGGTGGGGAGTGGCAGTCCAGAGACATGCAAGATGTGGTGTGCCCCACATTCCAAAAACGACTGTGTTACCCTCCAGTGAAGCAGACAATGCTGCCCGGTTGCCAGCACTATATCAACTGTCAGTCGGCTTGGCTTCTGAACGCTGAAAGAAGGAGGGAGGGAGTGCATTTTGCACCCTTCCCAGGAAGAAAAGCATCTTAGGCTGGCCCTGGCAGAGCACTGTTCTTTCTCTCCCTCTCCCTGCCACTCTCACTCTAATTCCCATTGCTCCTTTGCAGGTGTATACCTGCAACATGGTCACAGCTAAACCAGGGATGGGGCCATGCAGCAACACATGCACCCCACACATGTTCCTACCCCTGGGCTGCCTTATCTGCATGGGGGTCTCGTCTCATGCCCCTGGGACCAGGAACACTCTCCTAGTCACAGTTCCTGACTGTGTTCTGCCAAATGAGCTTGCAAGCTTCCAGGCAGAGCTTTGTGCTCAGCATGTGAAGTTCTGTGAGTGCAGTGTTGAACCTCCCTCAGGCCATCTGAAGGCCAGATTCCGTTTTGGAGAAGTTCTGAGGGATTGCATTCCAGTGATAGGCAGGACTGGAGGCAACAGGGGATGGGCCGAAGGGGGAAAAAGTGGATCTGGAATACAAAAAAATGCCAGGAAATTTTAGCTTAACATTTTTATGGCCAGGAACTAAACACCAAGAGGGGCATTTCAGTCTCTTAGAGTGGGAAACAAAACATGCAAAAGCTGGGCAACTACCAAACAGTTGGTGATTGGCTGTGGTGAACTTTCCAGAGAGCTTCTAAGTTCTACTGAATGGTATAGAAATTTGGTAGATTAAATTCAAATAAAGGAATAGGGTGTGGGGAAGAGGCATGGCTATCTGTGGATCCCTGGAGGTCCAGATTTGGCCCACTGTGCTTAAGTTTCATACCTTGGTCTATGAGCTAAACAAGGACTCAAGGAAGTTTGAGCATTGGGCATGCATGACCCTGCATGTCCCATCTCCAGTGTTGCTGCAGCCATTTTGCAGGCAAACATCTGCAGAGCATTTTGCTCTCTCCATCTTTATCCTCTTTTTACCTCAAGTTTCATTCATTTATAAAAATGGAACTGTATTTGTGCAGACTAGGTCAATAGGTTGAAAAATACAAGAGACAAAAGTAACTATCGTGACCATGTGGTGACTACTGGGCTTCCACTAGCTGAAGACCAATAGAGAAACCATCCAAGAGAACCTCAGTGATCACACTTCTATGAGAAGTGGGGTAACCACCATAGGCAGCAGGTGCCAGAAGGTGAGGAACAGATGTGAGCAACTGGAAGCCAGAGCGATATATGTAGCACAGCTTGCCCTGCACTCCTCATCCAGCCTGCTATACACTCAGAATAGGTGGGGGGCATGGCCCCATTGCCAGTGCTGGTTTCACTGATGACCTGCCTAGTCAGCTTCAGAGCATGGGATGTTGGCCTTGATCTAAGCTCAGGGGAGGTCCTTAAATCTCACTGTCATCATTATTTGGTTTGATTTCTTTGTTTGTTTGTGCATCTATACTATTCATACTTT
This sequence comes from Varanus salvator macromaculatus, assembly GCA_023646645.1. Taxonomy (NCBI): domain Eukaryota; kingdom Metazoa; phylum Chordata; class Lepidosauria; order Squamata; family Varanidae; genus Varanus; species Varanus salvator. The sequence continues at coordinate 18,846,103 of JAIXND010000795.1, forward strand.
ATCCTGCCTTTTCTCAACATGCCCAAGGTGATGAACAATGTAAATTGACACAATAACACCCAGCGCTTGTGTTGTAGCTCCTTGAGAGGGCTCACATGGAGGACTCCTGGAAGGCCAGTTTCTAGCAACCTTGGCTGGCAATCACAACATGAAAGGTTTTGAAAGTGGTTGATTGTTCTAATCTTAGTTGAGACAATCTCTAGATCATGAGATATTTCAGTACTGCCACTTGAGGGGAAGGTTCCCAGAAAGAACATGGTCTGCAGAGCCACAAAGAGATTGCCTCTGTTTCTAGGAAACAGCCTTGCTGAGAAAGTCATCATGCACACTGGGGCAGTGGGGGTGGGGGGCAGCTTCTACAGTTAGCGTATTAAGCCAACCATTTCAGCACCAGGTGAGGGGCACCTTCCAATAGAGGACTGTTCTTTAACAGTTCTCCCAAACAGAGGGGACACAAGGGCACCCTAGCAGGAAGGCCATCAGGAAGGCCTGTCACACTCTCAAGATGCTTACTGAGAGTGTGATGAGATCTGATTCCATGGGAAATCATGTTCAAAGAAGGGCCTCTTCTTCCCAGTTCAGCATCTCCTGAATATTCTGGAATGTGACTCAAGGGCAGTCCAAATGAAGCAGGGAGAATCGCCACATCACTGCTAAAAAATGTCAGCTGGCCTTGCTTAGGCAAGAAGTGAAGATCACATAATACGTCCTTAGGTATGGCAGGTGGGGGAGACATGTCGAAAAACTAGAGCGCAATCAATATGGAAATATGGTGGTCTTCCGAGAGACAGGCTGCTTCTTTCAGTTTCCGCCTCACATACCCAAACCCTAACTCTTCCCAAGCTCCCTTTCACTCCTTCACAACCCTTTGCTGCACCCTCCCCGCCCCACTAGTCCCTACTGCCAAGAACCTGTCTGACGACTAGGCCAAGCATAACAGATACTGTCTTCTTCCTCCTAATGCTTGGTTTGCAAATATCGTTCCTCATATTTTAACACTTTTGGATTAAACATTGAGATCATGAGATATTTCAGTGCTGCCACTTGAGGGAAAAGTTCCCAGAAAGAATGTGGTCTAGAGTCACAAAGAGCCACCTGATACATGCTTAAGCATTCACCCAAGCTTCCATTGATGGGCAGCTTGTGCCTTTCCCAATGATGGCAGACTACAACTCCCATCTTCTTTCACCCTCAGTTATGCTAGGGCAAATGAGAATTATAGTCCTGCAACAGCTGGAGGACCACAAATTGCCCAACCCTGACCTGGGTTGTAATTGCAGAGGGAGCCATTGCAGGCCCAAGAGCTTGAACAGAATATATCTCTAGAGCAGCTTCATTTAAACAACAATACTCTTATCTCAAAAGAAGACTGAGAAAGAACAGAGTCCCTCCAGTGTCATGTTAGCTGGATGCTCTTGCAGGGATCCTGATGCTAGTTTGAGGGGCAAAGAATGCCAATCTAAAGATGTTCACTGGATGCATGTCCATGGCTCAGATTTTGGGTACTGGGTACGCTGTTTCAACACTTCACATTCTCCACAGGCCAAAATGTGCAGCTAGAGCACCCTTCCACAACCCACAGGCCCTCCATACATGTTGGACTACAACTCCCATTGTCCCCATTCAGCAGCCTGGGGAGGATGGAAACTGAAAATCTAAAAAGTCACCAGATTTGTGAAGGCCAAGTCAAAGAGTGATAATTTCTCACTTGGATGAGAAATCAGGATGTCACAACAAGAGAAATCACAGGATGTCCAAACAAGAGAAATCAGTGGACTGTGGAAGTAATGACATTGTGCAAAATCAAAAGGGCATAAATGTATGCACCAATAAATAACCAAAAGTTGAAGGTATGTATAATGTACATACCCGAATACTTAAAAACATGTATCATGAGCAATATGCAGAACAATGGTTAAGGACCTCTTAGTTGAAGGATCAGAGAACATAAAAACATATTTCTAACAATGGTAGAATGTTGTTTTATAGGGTTAGCGTTTGTTTTTTTACATATAGAGATATATAACATATATGGAATTAGTGCTGTGGAACTTTTTACATTTTATTCCAAAAGTGTAACATTTCAGTTTTGGTCCTTTCTTTTCTTTCCTCTTTAATTGTTTGTTTTAGTTGCTTTTTGCAGTACATAATAAAAATAAATAAATATTAAAACGATGTGCAAACAGTATTTGGAAGGCTTACTCATTAGGCAGTTTTTGCAATATCATCTTATACCTTGATGCATTCAGATTTTTTGCTTTGGAGTACATAGAACCCCTTCCTTTCAAATGTATCCCGCTAACTGAGACATTAGCCAAAAGAAAAACCTTTTGGATTCACAACTGGGAACTGTAGGCTTCAGTCAGAGGTTTGACTGAGCTCCCTTTCTGTGAATTGTTGTCTCACACTCATTCAAGTTGTAGCATCACTTATTGATCCTTTTTATCAATTGGCCCTTTTCCTCCCAGCTCCTCCTTGATTTGTGGTTTAAAAACTAAACAATCACAATTGCAGCTGTTCGGGTGTTTTGTCTCTTTTGTGTTCTGATCTTCTGTTCCTTCATGCTTGCTCTGAATATCTGTGCAGGAACATTTCTTGGGAGGAAGCATAATTAACTGTCATTTTACTACTTCAGGAAAATTAGAAACAGCATTCCTCTTGGAAGGGCACTGCTTTTGACAAGCTGTTTTCCTGAAACTCTTCTGTATTTTTCAAGCTTTGGGGCAATAGTTAATGGGAAATGTAAATCTTGTAATAGTTACTTCAGGCTGTGAAGTACTTGTTACTTGTGAAGGCAAGTTATCATATTGTTTTCTTTCTATTTTGTTACTTCATGTTTTATTCATTAAATAATAAAACAGGTTACACAGGAAGAATGGTTGCCATCCACAACTGATCAAGAAAAACAAAATGATGGACTAGGAATTCTGAAGCAGGACAGAACTGAAGCTGCATTCCTGAATTTTTCATCACAGATTTTGTCCAGTATATGTACTGTACCACGTTATGGGTAGATGAAGATGATCTATCAATGTACAGCAGAGACACTTAGCATATATTTTGGGTACAGCATGGAATTAAACCCTATTGATACAAGGGACCTGGGGTGCAATCCTATGGCCTCTTGACATTGTTTGTGAGGCCATAGGATTCTTTGGAGTCCCAACTATGGAGTTGTGTGAACTTGCAGCTGGGACTTTGAAGGCTGCACCCCTTATGGCCAGTGTGGAAAGAACTGCAACTGGGCTTCAGAGTGGGAGAACGGGGTGTACTGCAGGCTGGGAGGATGGGAAGTTAAGGATGCAGACTTAAGACGCCAGTCCATGCCCAGTCTCCTTCCCTCCCCTTCCCCAGCACTAAAGCGACATGGCTGAATAAGGCTGCCTGGTGCAAGGCAGAGGGGATTGCTGCTGCCACATTCCCCAGTGGGCAGAGGATGCATGGAAGCCCTCAGCTTCGGGGCTCATGTGCATCTGCTGCAGGGGCAATAGGACTTCACCATTAGCAGCCTTCAAAGCCTTCTTGCTATGCCCCATGGATTGCTAACTATAGAACCCTTGTGTGTCAGCAAGGACATTGCTGTGCCTAGGGGTTTGGCTAGGTGGATCTATGCACCCTAAATATTTATGGACCTGTAGCTAGGATGGGCTGGGGGAGCCTGGTCACTTACCACTTCTTTGCCACTCCATTTTCCAGAAAGACATAATTTATATAGTTTACAGCTGTATCTTTCAAAGGCCTGCAAATCTGATGAATTGCCCCTCCATGATTTGGGGTCCTCTCTGCCCAGAAATATTAGACTGGCTAAGGGCCTGTACAGAAGGGCTTTTACCAGTTGTTAACCTGGTCAAACAGAGATTCAGTTTGCCAAGTGCATTAGCACACCCATTTGTTCGTTATTTGAGCTTGTGTCCCTCGTTTGCTTATGGGTCATGGATGCATGGTTTTGAATGTTTGGGTGTATATACACCATATATTTATTTGAAGTAAAGGTTTCCAATTTTTGATTGTGTGTTGATGTAGTTCCATTCTTGCATATCCTTAATCATATGCTACACTAATTTGTTTCATTTTAGTCTTTAATTGAGATCCTTCTTGTTTTTGCATTATGCCAACAGAAAGTCCAGTTCTGCACGGTCACGTAATTAATTTCAGCAAGAAGATCTCTTGCCCTACCTGGAGAAAGGATGATAAGGTGTCATTTAGTATACAGAATAGTTGAAGACTAAATCTGAACTGTCCTCTATTTGATGGCATCCTCTGTCTGAAGAACTGCCCAGTCCAATTCCGGTTTAAAGATAATTAACCTTCAAAACTATTGTCCATGAACAATTAGCATCTGGGCAGCAGGTGCGCCCATCACCTGGTCACAACCTTCCCCAGTAGATGAGATGTATGGAATTCCTATGGAAATGATAATGAAGTTGAAATGTGCATCCAGTGCTAACTACTAAAGGTGATGCAATGTATTAATGTTAACATTTAGTGCATCATATTAGCATATGCAGAACCACTGTCTTTTTTTCTTTTTAGTGATACTCCTCTTCTGCTTCTTGGCAGTTCAGAAGCTGTTACTCTGGTGCCCAGTCCTGGTGTCTGTTATACCTATGGTGTGAAAAACATGCATGCAAATAGGTGTTTGCTGTGTTTGCATTTTAAAGTGAAAAAAAATGAAATGAACAGGTGAGGTTTTCAGCCAGTCTCTGCAGCTGTGTCTTTAACAAACCAAAGTGATCTCTATGAATTAACAGATGAAAATCCAAGGTGACGATGTTGGTACGCTAGAAGAAAACTGAAATCCTAATGCCAACCTAGCCAACTAAAAAGGCAGCCAGCCAGATGTTGAGCTGAATCCTGTCAGCCCCAGCCAGCATGGCTGATGCTCATGCTCAGGGATCATGATGAGGTCAGACTAGATGATTGACTTCCCTATGTTCCAGAACATCTGGAGGTCATTTCTCCCCCTCTCTGACCTCAAGCACCATGAAATCTTGCTCATTACTTAATACTTCATTTCTCCAGATAAATGGATTGTAGCTGATGTTAAACCAACTTCAAGCAGACCCACTGAAATGCACTGGATACACCCCCAGGACCCACCCTGCTTGTACTTCTGACTTAGCAGGCAAAACTTTTCCCGCCATGGAGCTATTCCTCATGGTCATAAGAACCTGGGCACCCATCAACAGTGATCGTTCGATGCAATGACGTGCGCTCAGCTTCCTAGCCGTCTGTGCTTTCTTTCTTTCTTTACCAGCCCTGCCCCAGAACCACAAACAACAGTTCTACATGCAGGATTGTAACAGTCAATGCACTTTCCAGCATGGAGAGAGCGTGATGAGAAAAAAATCCTTTCTGCATTCTAATGCGCTGAAGATGCGGACTCTGATGCTTCCATGCTCACTGTTCCACCTGGGGAGTTGTGTGCGGCTGCTGCAATTAATTTCCTTCTTTTTATTATTGCTACCTTTTTCTCTTTTGCTGACTACTTCTCTTCTGCTGCTGTACTTGCCTTTATTTAATTGGTTGGCTTCCTTTTTCTTTTCCTCTCCTGGCACTTCATAGAAGTATAATTGGCTCTCTGCAGACATTAATTAGTGTTATCGTTAGCAATCGCTGTCATTTGGCAAAACATAAACCTAGAGTGGGGTGATCTCCTGCTTTGGAAACCACCAGCTGCCTGTGAGCAGCCCAGGTGCTGCAAGGCTTCTGTTTGGTGTGATTAGATGGTGGCCCCGTGATGCTGCCTCCCCTGCATCCCAAATCCCTTGCGAAGAGATGAAGGTGCTGTCAGCCTGTTAAGAGCTGTGTTGGTAAATACAGCTGGTATTTTAGAAACATCACAATGATCCTCCCTGGAACTGGAAAATACTGCCTTATAGTTTTGCACACCTGCCCACACAAGGAGAATAAGTGGGGTCAGGGGAAGTGGAGCTTTATCCCATTGCAGGCCTACCCCACTTTTTCCCATTGTGAGGAACCTAAGGTGGTGTGCATAGCTCCATGTTATCCTCACAACAACAACCTTGTGAGGTAGGTTGGGCTGAGAGAAGGTCACTGGCCCAAAGTCACCCAGTTGGCTCCATGGCTGAGCAGGGACTAGAGCCTGGATCTCCCACGTTGCCAGTCCAACACTCTCAACACCAAACTACACCCGTTCCCATTAAAAAATCCACTTGCTTCCTTTAGGAGCAAGTAAGATCAACCATGGAGGGACTCAAACCCTCAATTTTCTGATCCGAAGTCAGACGCCTTATCCATTAGGCCATGTGGTCACATATAACTGTGCAAGATCTATAGGTTATACTGGAATCCAGCTTTTCTTGGTACAAAACCTGATGCAGAAATGTCATTGCCAGTGTGTGCAATCCTAGGATCAGAGGTAATGAGGTGCCAAAAAGATTTGGAGCCCAATCTTTCTACAGGCATCAATGGAAGAGTAGTTTAGGTTTAATTGAAATTGTGATTTTTGTGAGGGAGGGGCGGGCAACAGTGCACAGGGAAGAGCACTTAACTCTTGTTTCCCCAGCTTTGATCCAACTGGAAATACCCTCACCTCACTCATACGCACAGTATGGCAGCTAAGCTAAGGGAAAGCCTCCTTTTTGCACCAGTGGAAAAGTTTTTCTATTTTTTTCTAATTTAATTTCAGCAAGAAGATCAACCTTTCTTTCCCCAGCTGCCCCCCTGTATGGCAAATAAATTGAGAGAAAGCCTTCTATTGGTACGAGTGGTACTCAGTTTCTGCAGCTGGGGCCCCATGAATCCAAGCCTAGCAACTTCTTTGCCTAAGATGTTTCCAGACTGGGCACTATGTGCAGAAATGCCACATTTTTGATGCATTTTTATGGGTACCTTATGGTACAATTGCCCTCCTGAGTCTCATGAGGCTTTTCATAGGCTACAAACATCCAACTGTCCTTCAAAAACAATAGAACAGGCATTCATGCCAATCAGCACAAAACACATTTTTTTAAACCCTGCATAATAATTCATGTGAAAGAGCAATTTATTGTTGAGTAAAAACTTTTGAATGATCCAAATAAGATATTCAGCCCTCTGGGGCTCCATCCAGTCAGGGTAGAGTCTTCCATTCCAATGCCCTCTCTTCAAGTTAATAAAGTAATCTGAATTAGCAACTCCAGATTTAATCTGCATGCTTTGCCTGGGAATGCAGATGAGACCTTCCAGGCTGAAGCAGCTCCTGCTTGAGGATAACCAGCTTTCTTGAATGACCTGTCATGACTGAGAAGGTGGGACCCATTAACTGGACGAAATGCAAATATTGCAGAAACACCCCTGCTTCACACTCTTTGCTTGCTCACCAGTTGGGTCTGCCCTGATGAAGAATTTGCTAGGTCAAAATAACATTGGAGCAAGAAGAAAGGATGGGGTGGGTGTGGAATGTAATCACTGCCGAATATATTTATTGCCCTTTGTTTTTGCTGCAGGGATGTTTGTGGGGTGCCTTGAGTGCAATAGTGCCATCCTTGCAGACCGCTTCCAGACCCTTGACAGAAGGGGAAGGGCTGTGGCTCAGTGGCAGAGCATCTGTTTTGCACACAGAAGGTCACAGGTTCAATCCCTGGCATCTTCTCGGTAGGACTTCCTGCATTAAAACTCTGGGGAGCCACTGCCAGTGTTAGCAGAGGAACCCATGGGCTGACTCAGTGTCAGGTGACTTCCAGTATTCCAAGCAAGCTTTAGAGAATTCCTTCATGGACATATAGTTTCTTGTGGATTTTAATCACTGTAGATTTGCTTTTCCCAACCTGTGCACTCCTGCTATGCTGGATTACAACTCCAGTCACACATCTGGAGGGTCCCAAGTTAGCTGTTGATCACACAAGTTTCTGGACTCCATGCCTCAGTGGGGTTTCCGGCACAGATCCTTTGCAAATGTTTAAACTACATACATATAGATGCATTAGCCATACTGTGTATTTTTAAAGGTCCCATCAATATGCAGGGTTGTGGGGAGGAGGGAGCAGGTGAGTGGCTGCCCCCCCCCCCCCATACACACATGGATTTGCTCCAGAGCTATCTCCACTGCGGTAGTCAGTGAAAAAACTTGAAAAACAGCATGTGGGTTCCTGCAAACATCCCCTGCACACCTGGCCAGGTCTAGCCTGTGAAGGCATGCCAAGCAACTGCCAGTACTCAAGCACATTCAAATCCTTTTGAAACACAAAGGCAGGACCATATTGGAACAGGTGTATAGATGCCCTGGGCAAAGCTGCTGGAATGCCTGCTACTGATGCTGACTGTGCCAGAAGCTGCAGCCCAGAGGTCAGGTTCCTCCTGGAGCTAGGAAGGCTGCTGGCTTGTGCTCCATGTATCCATCATCCTGCCTAGTGAGAATTAATGAAATGTGGCTGCCAAAGGGCATCTGAGCAGTGCCATTCTGGGTAGAAATGAGTGGAAGGGATGTTGAAAACTCCTAGGGAGGTTCCAGCAAGATAGAAAGTGTGCAATGAGCTTGGAATGCTGAAGGTGCTTGTTAGCAGATTCTTGAGCTGGGGGGAGAAAGGGGGCTTTTAGAGGGGCTGTTCAAAGCTCTTGGCTTGCAAGAAAATGGATTTGCAAAACTACTGATCTGCATATACATCACAGAACCCTTGTGCATGTTGAGGACGGGTGCATGCAGGGAACATCCTAAGCTGCACCCTGAACATGGGCTGGCATCCACAATTTCTTTCCTCCACTCAGCAGGCATGAGTGCATTCAGCCCACTGGCAGCAGGAAATCCAGCACCACACAGACCCACACAAGAGAACTCTCCTTTCCACGGCAGCCTGCAAAGAGGGGGGAAAAGAGCCATGGTCTCTTGGGAGTGGCAGCTGTGAGGGATTCCTGCTGCTTCTTACCTTCTCCATATTTCACACAAAGGAACTGCATGACTCTGCTTCTCTTTCCAGCCCTCTAGGTATGCACAGGGGAATGGTGGTGCTGATGGTGGTGGTGAGAAGCAAGAAACTGCCTGCTGAGCCAAGCCATCTTTGCCCTGCTCAGTACAGACTGAGCCTGCCAGGCCTCATCATGGAAGAATGAGAACATCATGCTTGGTGCACAGTGCAAGGGAATCTCAGAAAGGGCAGGACACTGGTCTGGCATGGCCAACCTTCTCATTAGAGCCACCGCAGGAGGCTTCTATGGCAGGGATCTTGAACCTCAGCCCTCCAGACCACATCTGCCCTGCTTGGGGTCCCCACTGGGTCCCCAGGTCTTCCCTAGAAGGCCACAACCCTTTCCACCCAAGTACCTATTGCTTGTTCATTTCCTAGATTTGTGCAGACGCCCCACGTCAGTGTGGAAGATTGAAATGTCTCTCCTAAGGCATAGTGACTGGCAATAACAGCCTTAAGCTGAAATATGCTGGCATTTGGGTCCTGCCTATCCTTGGAATTTGGCTCAGGAGAGCTTCTCCACAGCTGAGAGACTGGCCAGCCCTGCTCTGTAAGAGTGTGCTGGAAGGCTGCACTCCAGTGAGTACTAAGTTCTGCCCACACTCTGTTGAACGACTTCAGGCTTACTGCTAAGTAAACCTGTGGCACAGCACTGTTAGTGTAGTTGTTGCCTTGTGCCATTAAGTTGTCTCCAACTTATCAGAATGAATCATCCACAGTGTCCCATCCATGACAGCCCTGCTCAGCTCTTGTAAACTCATGCCAGTGGCTTCCTTTCAGTAGTCAATCTACCTCTTATTTGGTCTTCCCCACTATAATTGTTTAGTGAACTGATTTTCTTTCAACAGATGGATAAAACAATCAAATGGAAGTAAATGGAGGCACAAAGGATGACTAAAAGAACGGAAGATGTTAGAAAAGGACACTTGCAAAGTAAAAAGCTCAGCTGTACTATTTCCCTTTTCACCCTTGAGCATAGCAACTTGCTCAGAACCTGGGTGGGAAGGTTCTGTTGCACTCCTGTCCTGCTTTTTTTCCCATGGGCAGCTGGTTTGGTGAACAAGATGTTTGACAAGAGGGCCCCTGGCTCTGATCCAGCATGAACAGAAAATAGCTTTGGGAAAGTGTGTTACAAATATGCAGCCCGCCCAACTGGCGCTTAGTGATCAAAACTGGGTCCCACCCATTAATCAGCGAGAGCTTTTGTTGCTGGTCTCTCAGTTAAAACCTGTACAAACTGCAAGCTAGTCCTGAGATATGTCTGGCACAAGCCATTGCAGTGCATATTTACTTGACACGAACCGGTGCTGTGTTGAACGAGGTTGCCTCCCATGTAAACATGAACAGAACTGCAGCCCCAACTTTCATGGCTTGTTGGTTAACCTTTGCTCCCACCCTCTGCCCCATTCCATTTGGTGGTATCAGAGCCCCTATCAAGCCCCATTCCATTCTGACCCAGGTAATGGTGACGAATGCCATAGTAGTACTGTAAAAACACAGGACTGCACAGCTATTCTTTGAGATAGGAATCATGGCAAATCAGCAAAGGTTCAGATAAGCCACCTATTCTACCAACCCATTTCGGCAGAACATCCTTTTGTTGCAACAGGAATTCTGATGCAGTTGAAAGTATTTTGACAGAGGTGTTCATCCATCATGACCAAGCCTGATGCTGTTCCATCATTCCCTACTGGATGGAAGAGGACATCCTGAGAATCTCAGTGTTCTTTTTAGGAAGAAAAGCAAGTTTCTAGCCCGTAGGGATTCAGAGATAAGTTAGTTTAGGTAATGCTTGGTGAAATCACATCTCTACACTGTGTTTTGATCATGAAAGCTGATATACACCCTCTGTATAGCCTGAAGTGCCTGGTCCTGCCTAATCCTGGAAGCTAAGCAGGGTTGAGCCTTGTTGAGTCTGGATGGGCAACTTAAAATGTTGTGACCTGCCCAGACAGCTTCACCTATGGATGGTGTGGAAATATAATAATAAATCAATATTTTAAATTATAATAATAAAGAATAGTAGAAGAGTAAGGATGATTTTCAAGGCAGCTGCCAAGGAGAGATGCATCCTTGTTTCCAAGAGCCCCTGTCTCTTCCTGTGATGAGCAAAAGCAGAAATATTCTGCCAGATGAAGAACTGCACATACATTTACATGGTTCATGCAGGCTGCAGATTTTGGGTGTGTGCGCATGTGCAGGAATGGGGTAAGCTTGGAGCAAAATAGCAAAGAGTTTTGTAGCACCTTAAAGACTAATGTACTTACTACAGCAGAAGGCCTTTGCAGACTATATATAGCCCACTTGGTCAGATGCAGGAGCAAATTTGTGTGCGTGTGTGCTTGTGCGTGCGCGCACACATACTGGTATAAGTGCAGATGAAACCATATTCAGATTATGGTGATCAGTCTGGTTTTTGTGGCTGAAAAATCTGCTTATCAAATGGGTCTCTGCATGCACAGTTCCTAGGGTGACTTCCTTTGCAGAGGACAGTCCTCTGTTTGAAAGTGTCCTCTAATTGGTTTTCCTTTTGCAGGTCATGTTTAAAGAGAAACACACAAAGGAAGAGAGAACAGAGAAGGACCTCGAAATTCTCCATCGTTAGGATGCAGACAGAAGGAAAGTGGGCAGACATGTTACCCACTGAGTCTTCCCCACTATGGAAGTAATATATTGTACTTCCATATAGTTACAATATAATAATTTCCAAACTTGCTCCTAGGCAGATGTCATGTATGTGGGTGTCCTCTCTTGCTCTCCTTCCTTGCTGATGGTGAGTGGCCACCCAAGATGTGGGGCAACTGCATGCACTTTGTGGAATGGCAAATCTTTGCATGGAAAGGTAGCTCCAGTTTCATGCTTGGTATTTTTTCTGTCTGAATTGGCAAGTATTGCAACATATTAGGAATTGGGGCCAGCTCTACCAGTTGGAGCTGGCAGCAAGATATTGGAGGAGACACCTATGAGGCCTGCCTTGAACCCTCTAAGTTAGCCCCATCCATTCAGATGCAGTGGAGGATCCTTTCTTCAAGGGTCAATTGACGGTCCAACTGGCTTTTGTCCATAGAATGGAAAGGGTCGCCATCTTGTCTTTTCCATCAAGCTGCAAAGAATCTTGGGCTCACCCTATCAGTAATGTAGAAGCAGTTGTACAGCATGGAATGGTGGCCGGGTCAGGGGAAAAGAAATGTGAAGGAGGGCCTCCCAAGATAGTTAAGCCCAGGGTTTAAAATTACCTAGTTGTTCTATTGACTGACCATCTCTGTTATGTTTTTCCCTTGACGGGTGCCAGTAACACTGGAGATACTCAGCCATTATTGCCATTACCTCTTCCGGGGGTCAAATTTTTTGCTCCTGTACGATTTTTTGTTTGGTTGGTTTTTGGCCTCTATGTGCAATCCTAGAACAGGCTTAACTTCTGCAGTACATTTTGCAAACTGGAGGTGCTATTCAGGTGATGACTTCCCATCAAAGGAAGCTGTTGTTTGTATCCTAGGGCCAGCCCAGTCATGCACCTGGACAGATGGCATGTAATCATGAAGCTTTTGTCCCAAGAACTATTGTGCTTGCAAAGCACTTAATTACTCCATTCATCCAGAGCATCCATTCATCCAGAGGCTACTTCTGCTGCTCAATTTTACAAAAGAGGCTAGAACATATAAGCCATGCATTGTTACTGAAGTCAGCAGCCTTATTGCCCAGGATCCTGAGCTCCAGAGCCGTAATTGCCTGATCAACAAAAAAAGTCCTACGGTGCCTTAAAGGCTGAACACATTAATTGCAGCATAAGGGATGCACTGAGTCAAAAATGATTTAAATGCAGGAATGAATTCCTCACTGGCACCTTACACTCCTCATGGAGCTGTCGCGGGTTGGGGAGGTGATTCCCTGTAAGCGAGGGCATGAGAGTGATACACCAAATAGATGAAACTGAGGGGCTTTCCCATGATCTTGGTGATGGCTCAGCCTGGTCATTTTGGACCCTAGATCCATTTTGGGGTCATATGGGGGTCCTCTTTAGATGGCCTTGTTGTGATGCACAGGATGGACACCCCTCTTCTTTCCTCCTTGCTGGACTTTAAAACTATCTCTCCATCCCAATAACAGCCAACAGTGAAACTTTTTGCCAAACGTGAATTAAAACAATAATGCTCCAAACATGTGCCTGTTAGAGAGAGAAAAGTCATACAATTCCCACATCCTCTAACTTTGCTCTGACTAACAGGAATAGGATTGTGCCCTAGATTCACTTAAACTGAAGCATCATCATGACTGCCGGAACGAAATGGGGGTCTGCTTTCTTCCACCCTGACTTCCTGCTATCCTCTCTGTGGTCAGTTGGGTCCCCCTGGGGGCTGCAGGGCCCCAGATTTTGTCCCCAAGGTCCAGCCTGAGCTGCACCACCCGCAGTTGGCTTCTTGCCTCAAAGTGAGGTTGGGTAACCAAAACCAATCTGACTGCCCCCCGCCTTGCGATTGTGATACTTTCATGCCACGTTGAATTGAACGGTATGGAAATGGGTCCTGCATTGCTGCAGCTGTTTGTGAAAAGCCCATGTCAGCTTTCCCTGGGCCAATAGCCTGGACTACAACTCCCATTCTCCTTAGCCAGCACATCCGGGGGGGTGGTACCAGGTTGAGGAAGGCTGCAAGAGGGGAATCGACTGCTGCGAATAGCTTTCCCATGCACACCTCTGGAGGGTGTCCATATCCTGGTCCCCCTCCCTGTGCCCCGTCTGCACAAGCGCAGTCCCTGCATGGCGACTCCTTGCTGCCACCATGCAGTGTCTTTGACTGAGCAGACTGGTGCTGATGACAGGAGCCAAAGTGCACAACTGGGCAGCCTGCTAGAGTTTGCATTTGGCTGCTGCTGATGCCCCACAGGAGGGAAGAATCTCTAAGCCTCTTCCAAACCATCCGTGGTTTTCTGCAGAACAAACAAGAGAAGAGCCCTTTTTTCTGGGTCAGACCAAAGGCACATCAAGAAGCAGGGCTTAAAATCCTCTCCAGCAACTAGACTGGGTTGACATGGTACAATAACCCACACGCAAGGGCTGAATATGGGTTGAACTGTAGGTTGCTGTTGAACTGTGGATTATTATGGCATATTATGTGGGTTATTATGGCAACCCAGCCAAGTTGACAAGTGTTGGAAAAATTTGGATAAATCCTGGCAGAAAAACATTGCTTCTGTATGCTTTTGCGTTGTGGAATCAATCCTGTACGCCTTCTCAAAAGCACCAGCTTTCCAAGCTAAGTCACTGTTTAAAATGGCATTCCTGCCCCGCTCCTTTATCTCACCTTTAGCTGTAAGCAACAGTAGATGGGCCATTCAGTCCAAATATACATTGTATGCCTTCACAATGACTAAATAATCCTTGTTGGAATTCACAGTTTACCAGGAAGTATCTATTTTGCTAGCCCAGAGGGCTCCATGTGCCATTCAGAATGGTGCGGCTGCATTACTTAGGGTCTGAGTCTCATGAGCTTATGAGTTCATGAATAGTTTCTCAGTAGCTTGAATTTACATGTCCGAGCAGACCTGGAAATGGGCTCAAGTTACTCAACTAAACTGTCAATACACTGCAATGAGAAATATTGTAATCTCATTGTCACTGTATGATTGGCTGATCTTCCTTTATCTGTTCTGTATGTGATGACCTCAGAATCTTATTGTAATGTCTGCATTCTGTCATCAATTGCCCTGTACCTGTGTACGAGACCAGGAGGGTATAAAATACCCTGCAGTTGTATTGAAACCTTGCAGCAAGTTTACCTCTGCCTGCCCAGTAATGCATTATCATGAGTCTACTGCAGGAACCTGGGCCAAACAATAAAGCCACAGATGGTCAAAACACTTGATCTTTCCCACGAACCCGCGTTTTATTTCCTCCTCACGAATTGAAATTCCGGGATCTGACACAAGCCATGGTGAACAACCCGCAGTTCACAGTCCAACATCAAGGCATGGGGGTTCCTTTTATGGTTGTTCATGGTTAACCAACCATGTTGGGTTAGTGGAGCTGAGTTCAGGGAACAGAATAACCACTGTTTATTGACGCTCCACACTCACACTATGCTCAGGCTTTGTGTGTGTGTTACTTTGTTGTCTCAACCCCTTTCAACATGGCAGTTCCATTTAGCATCATGACTTCAGAGTGGACTCTGACTCTTTGTTTAGATAGCGTGCTGCTTTACTGTAGCTCCTCCACAAGCACAGGCTAACAACTATTATTAGTTGATTTCTTTGTTCTTTAGTGAGCTTGCTGTGTAGTGTTCTTTGCCTTGCTGCCTTTCTTTTTTGTAAGCTTAATTTCAGAACAAAAGAAAAAGTCATGGGAAGGAATTCAGCATGTTTGCTGCATGTCTCTGTGTATGTGCATTTGTGTCTGAGTATGCAGTGTTTGTGTGTGTGTGCGTGCTGAATTTCAAATACTGACAAATGCCTTTGGCCTAGTTTATAGCCTTCTATACATTCAAAGAGTTAACTCTGGTATGAATGATAGCGAGTTCCTCTTTTTGCTCTGGAAAAGCATAGTGAATAAAGAGAATAAATAACAAATAGTGCCTGTGGGGAGGGGGGGAGGGGGGAGGTAATGAAAAAGTTGCTGACTTCCTATATTCAGGGCTTCAGCAGTGGTAATGAAATCCTGAATCCTGGGGGCAAAGCATCATGTTTTTAATGCATCAATTTTCATCCTCACCATCCAGCTTTTGTAGCCACTCACAGTGATCAGAAATACAATAGTGTGTGTGATCTTGGCCTTAGTCTCCACTGAAATTCCCTTACATTTGATTCTCTTTTCTAGTTCCTTCCCTGCTGCCGTTCCAAGTCTCAGTCTTCTAATTTCTTGGGTGGACTCTCTGCTTGAACTAATGATTGAGTCAAAGTATACAAAACTTTC
Organism: Varanus salvator macromaculatus; assembly: GCA_023646645.1. NCBI lineage: Eukaryota > Metazoa > Chordata > Lepidosauria > Squamata > Varanidae > Varanus > Varanus salvator. The sequence continues at coordinate 18,861,913 of JAIXND010000795.1, forward strand.
ACAATTTCAATTTCTTCATTGTTGACATTAAAGTTGTGTCATTCCTCTGTGGTCATGATTTTTGTCTCTTAATGTTGAGCTGCAGTCCTGTTTTTGCAATTTTTGCTTTCACCTTCATCAGGAGTCTTTCAGTTAATTGCTGCTTCCGGCCAGTTATATGGCATCACCTGCATATCTTAAATTATTGATGCATCTTCCACCAATGTTCACTCCTCTTTCCACTGATCTTAATCCAGTTTTCCTTATACGTTCTGCATACAGATGGAACAGATAGGAAGATAAAATATGCTCTTGTCAGATGTGTTTGCTTATAGGAAATCGTTCTGCTTCTCCATCTTCTATTCTAACAATCTTGTCTTGTCGACAATATTGGTTACACAAGTGCTGAGGCACACCCATCTCTCTCAGAACCATCCATAACTTCATGTGATCCACAAAGACTTTGCCATAATGCATGGATGGCTCTTCTTCTGAAATACTTTGGCGTGCATCAGAAGCCAACTTAAATTTGCCATATGCTCTCAAGTGTCTCTTCCTTTTAGGAATCCAGCATGGGTGTTAGGCATGTCTCACCCCATGTAGGGTAGCATTCTTTGCTGCAACACCTTGAGCATGACTTTGTTTGCATGGGAAATTAGTGCAAAGATCTTACAGCTTCTGCACTCCTTTCTTGGGAATTGGACTGCATATTGATAGTTTTGACATAGGAATGACAGATTACACACTCAGTTGGTAGGTAGGTAGCAAGCAAAGGAATTGATACAAGCTGGATCCAAAGAAGTTTTTATACTGTTGCTTTCAAAGTAAATTAGGTGTGGGAGGCAAAAAAGAATGAGCTAGAATGGTACCGAGCAGCGGAGGTTTTTTCATTGCTCAGGAATTCTCTCTAATTCTTAAATCCTGGGAAACCTGCCTTGGACTGATGTTATGAAAAGAGGCAGACCTCACTGTTTGTCTTTCAAAGTTCAAGTGGTCTCTTCTCCCTCGTTATCCTGGAACCATAAAGATTACGATCAGAAGGGGGTTCCACGGCACAAAACAGGCCCCTGAAATGCATACAGAGGGCTTAGTCGCACTATTTGCAAAACCTGTGCAAACAGAATTTCAATCCTACTGTAAGCTCTTATGGGCAGGATTTCTGGAGCCCACTGGAAGAATACAGATGAGATTCCTAGGACTATTTTTATTTATTTAATTTTAATTGTGAAAGGTTTTTAAGCTGCCCTTAAGGGTGGGGCTTTCTCACGGCAGCATATGTCACAGCAGCACAAAGTGGATGCAATAAAAAGCCATAATGGCAAAGGTTATCAAAAGGAGTCAATAAGAACCAGACTGTACAGATTAGAAGGAAGCACAGGGCAGCATCTTAGTGTAACCACAGGTCAGTGGGTCTCACAGCTGGCGCAACAGGGAGCCGGCCATTTCTCGAAAGCAGGACGTGAGTGGAAATGGTCCTTTCTGGAAGGGCCAGGGCAAGCCAAGTCGGCCGCCATGAGCTGCACTGATGTGTCCCAGCCTTGAAAGGAGCACTTCCTCCTGTTTCAGGGGCTCCTTTAGGAAGCGCTGACTCCACATTGCACCAGTGGTTGGTCTTGCTGTGCAAAGAAAGGAGCATGAGTAAAGTGGCAGATCTCCATACCTTCCCTGGGCTTTCCCAGCCCTCTTCTTCCTGTTTGGAGCATTAAATGAAAGGTGGGAGTATACTGAAGAAAGAATCAGCGGGTGTGAGTGCTTGAGCTTCACCGACTGCACATATTTTCCCTTGCAAATACCAAGCCACTTTGCATCCTTTCCTGCATCTGGATATGAAAGTGGCAATAAACCTGGCTAGGGAATGGACAAGGCCTAATCAAAAGGAAGTGTTGAACAGTGTTCCAGCAAAGAATTATTCTGTGTGAGAGAGTTGAATCTCTCATCCTTTCATTTATTGATTCCCCCCCCCCCCAAATATTGATTCACTTCCTCTGTAATTTGACAACAGTGACAACTTCCTTTATCTGAGTGGTGCAGGAGTTGGGACACAAATTTCCACCTGTAGAATCTTGTTCATTTCACCCAGAGTGAAAGGGATAAACCCCGTTTTGGTTTTTGCAGTTCCAGGGAGCACTAAGCTAGAGGGACAGGGCAATGACTGGGAACACGTTTCCTTTTTTTCCTGGTTTTAATAAAATATGGTGGGGCAGTGTTGTGGAGAAAGAGATTTCTTTGTTCATGATTGCTATTCTTTTATTTTTTAAAGCCTAGATGAACTTTCAGTACACAAAAGCTTATGCCATATTATATATGCACATCTTGAATACACTACAAAGCTCTCCATTATTATTCGATTTTTATTTATGGTAATTGCAACTGGAGTAGTCCTGAAGGAACAAGCTACAAATGTGGAAAAATAAATGTGGAAAAACAAATATTTATAACCGAACTTCATTACTAATTTATTTTCTTCTGAAAGTGTCTATTCTAATTTTCTTAAATGAGTAACAAAGTTTTTCGCATGACATGATAAAACACCATAAAACCAATCAATGAAACAATAACATAGCCTTAAAACAATATTTTAATGTTTCATTCAAACATCTAAGGGTCACTGGTAATGCTAACAGACCAGGATATGCCGAGACAAATTAATGCATCTGAATTTTTCACCGGAACCACTCCTCACTAATGTTCCCATAGCGGGCATTGACAAAGAAGGGCCACCTGTGCACCATGGCTCAGCAAACTTAAGGAGGTCATGGGATGGTGAGAGACCAGATGATCTGAAAAAGAGGGCCTCCAAAGCATCACTACAGAGAAAGAGGGAGCAAAGGGGTGCAAAGGAAGGCCTCCAAAGTACACCTTCCTTCCTTGTCCATCCAGAGAGAGAAATCTCTCCAGCATTTTCATGCTGCAGTTAGTTTGGGCAGCAGTGGTGGGCTAGAGTTTTTTTTTTGTAGTTTTTCCATTTCCATGGGAGCCCTGGAAAGGTGGAGGGCTGAGTATATGTGATTTGACTGACATACAATTTCTACTTAAAGATGAATTTCTGTTTTCTCAGGAATGGAGCTTGTTCATAACCCAGGGACTGTCCTGGCATGTCATTAAAATAGAAATCCCCAGGCAAGAAGATATGTCCCTTGAGAGAGCCAGGGATGCTCCTGAGAGTTGTCAAGGGTACCGAAGGGTAAAGTCATAGCCTGAACCATGGACTCCACAAAACCACAACTATGCAAAACAGTGCAGACATAAAAGCTCATTCAAGTGTTTATGTTTGCGTTGGTCAGATCGGCCTATTGGTTGAATCTGGCATTGTGGTTCCATCAGCAGAAAATATACAGAGTTGATGAGATGTCTGCATCCTCTCCTTTCCCACCCTAGCAGCCCTTGGCGTACCCTCCAAATATGCACCAGACTATTGGTTACCTTCCAGAGGAAATTTGGAGGGCATGTGAGGGGCTGTAGGAAGAAAGGAGTAGATGCAGAAGTCTTTTTCCATCAGCTATATTCTTCCACTGGTGAATCTGTGATGCAGGATCCAACCTGTTGCAATATTCATTTTCATACAGGAATCTGCTGCTTTGAAAAAAATAATATGCTATATGTAATAACAATGGACTGTGCTCACAATGATCACATTTTAGCATTAAAGATAATCACAAATCAAATGGTGACTGATTATCCTGTTCATGGTTAGACAGAAAAAGCTCCTAGTGTGCTTCAGAGGTTGGCCTTCGAACTCTACACCCATCCATTCGAATCCATATTTCTTCCTAAGCCCTTACCATGTTTGACCTGATTATTTATTTATTTATTTGCATATTTATATGCCGCCCCCTTGCAAAGAAGCCTTGGGGCGGCTTAACAATAATATTCCTTTTCCCTTATATCTTGTCCAGTCCACAACCTCTAGATTTGACTTAGAGTTCCTCCAGAAAAAAGATCTGCAATTGTCATTTAATATTCAGAGTAGTTTCTCAAATAACCACATTTAGCTATTAAAATTTATAAGTATGTGTCCTGGATTTCACTAGTGAAAACAGGATACTGTTTTACTGTTTGTTCATTAATTTTCTCTTAACTCTGGACTAGCTCATTTCTGCAGAGCACCCTGATTGCAATGACACAATCTTCTTGCCAAGTTTTAAAACTATCAATAATAATTTAATTTATTACCTGCACATTATAATTGTGAAAAGCTAGGTAACTGTCAAGCTACCTTATCAACCATCCAGGAGTATAGTATTTCCCTCTATTAGATGGTATTATCAATATCCATGTTGATTTAATTAAAATCATGGTTCGTACTGGCTCAGGAGACAAAAATAAACATTAACAACCTATATGAATGCTTCTTTTTGGTTTTGCAAAAAAGGATTTAGATTTGATCAGAGGAAAACCCTGTACTAGGAATTTAAAATATGGCAATTAAAAAAAAAAACATTGTCCACTTTTCATTTGACAAACCAGTACAGTTTGTCAGAATCTTGCTGATATTTGCCTTTGTTATCATTTACAGTTGCTTGAAAGTGTGTACTAGAAACCAAGATAGAAACAATGGCCTGTCCTGAGGTTTCCATGCTTCACCGTGGTTACTCTGGTCATCCAAACCTGGCATTGTGGTTTCCATGGTCCCGGATTGCAGCTACCAAAGAGTGCCCTTTGGAAGCTGTAAGTGCTGCTCTAGTCATTCCACATGGGATTAAATTTCAGGTGCAGAAGCTGAGGGGATATTTGCCAACAGTGGGAGGATTGAATGAGGAGGGTGGAAACCATGCTAGCATAGAAAGCACTTGGCCATCTGTCAAAAGTATTTTTGCATTTGATCCAGGCAGAAACATTTATGGGCAGATTTAAGGTCCCTCCCTACTTTTGCTAATGTGATGGTTCTTCAACTTAAAACCAGACATGGATTGGACAGCCCTTCAGAAGATGAGAACGTATAATAGCCCCTTTATGGAATTGTGTGCACAAGCCTCTTAAAGTGCCATAGAAAGATGCAGAATATGAAAAGGTCTGCTAGTGTTCACCTTGACAACCTAGCTTCCTTTCTCAGGTTCATGGGGAACACAGCTCTAGAACATCCACAGAGCGGATACTACCCCTTCTGAATATTGGTTAGAAAGCTGTTGGCTTTGTTAAAGGTACATACCTTCTGGCAACAAGCCCACCATCTTGGCTCTTACACAAGTCACAAAAGTAAACCTGCCAAGCCAGTAGTTCTGCACATGCACTCCAGCCAACTCTGGGAAAAGACTTTCTAGTATGAATAGTGGTTGTGCTATTTCTATCCCTGAAATCTCTGGAATGCCCAACTTTTAGCAATCCATAGTTTCAAATCCCTTCAGACCAGCTCATCTCAGGATCAAGTTTGACAGAGTCAAAGTCAGATCTGTAGACTTGGGAGTCCCTCTTGAAGGAGGAACTTTCTTGAAGAATGAATCTTGAGCCTGTAAGGGACAGCAAAGGCATGGCCTTCCCAGAACCACCCTTGGATCTTGACCTAGGTTCTTGTTTGACTACATATGTGTTGTCTCAGCGATGGGAACCTGCATCCTTATTTTCCACAATGAACTGAAAAAAGCCTGGTTTACCACAATAAATCCTGAATCTGGAGCACTGGCAGTATACCTGGGTTTGTGGTGCATGAAATGCACCAGCTTTACTGGGGATGTATCCTGGAAAAACCGCTGGAGTGAACACTGTCTGCAGAGCTTTATTCAACCTTTGCAGGACCCTCCTGATTCACACTGCTGATAGAATCAGGGAGAGGATGTATTTGGATTCCAGTCATTTTTAGGATGTTAGAAGCAGACTAGACACTGGAATGCAGACTATCACAATCTGGCATTTTAACCAGAAGGCAGTGCTGCTTGCTTAGACTTGCCCCAGGACAACTCATGATAACACCTTATCTTGGGAACACATCTCCTATTAATGGCTCTGTGATTCACCACTGCATCCTCATGGCTCTGAGAAATTGGTTTGGTCCTGCTTGACAATTCAGTCATTTATTAATCTAGTATTACATTTCTATACTGTTCAAAGCTATTATTTTCTATCCTGCTTTTCAGGAAAAGTGTCCAAGGCAGCTATTCAAGAAATGAGGAACTTCAACCAGTGTAGCAGTTGTATGAACTTCTTGTGAAACTTAAACCTTCTGTATAGTTAACAAGAGAGGTCCTGTGATGTGGTGAGACAGAATGTTTTGATCTGAGGGAACAGTGCTTCTTGTTGTTCATTTCCATTGCTGAAGAGCCAAGCTTTAAAAAAAGTCTAACCTCTTCAGCAGTGGAACTGCCATCAAGAAAGCACACTGCCAACATCCAGCTGAGTGCATTACCCTCACTTGTGCATGCTCATCCTTTCTTAGAAGTCCACTGTCTTGCTTGGAATCAGGTCCAAAATATATTAAAAAGGGTCAAGACAGATTTAGTTTCTCTTGTCTCACCAAAACCAAACGGACTTGTCATCTTATTCATTATAAGAGCTGAATGTTTACTTGGTCCCTGTTGGTGTCCATATCTGTTCAGCCCTTCCCTCTGCCCCTCAGCTGCTGTCCCTAGAAAAACCCAAGGACAGGAGCCTTAGTTCCATCTGTAGTCTGCCCTTTTATTTAGGGGCATGCAATAACACACATAGGAACCAGATAATGCAAACAAAAATAAATATCAGTGTAAACCAAAGTGTAGCAGCTTAACACACAGCAACTGGAACAATTTAAACAGCATCAAAATGGCTGTAAAATCAGGCAGGGCAAAATAACTTCCCTTTGGAATCCAATGCCACCTGCTTCCTCACCTGCAGCATCTTCAACTTCATTTGAAAGTGTTAATCATTGAAGAACGATGAAGAACACAGGTTAAATTTTGAAAAACGACACCACGAAAGGGTTAGCAGCAACTTTCCAGCGAGACCGTTAATCCGCCTCAAGATGCAAAGCAGCAAATTTTGTGCCATGAAAAAAAATGAATTCTGTAACCAGCATAAATTTAGCAAATGGTGCATGTATTCCCGTATCTTGCATAAAAACTGTTTCACATAATTGTGGAGGGTGGGATGGGGAAAGGTGCTGTACAGGGAACAGATGGTCAAGTGGAAATCTGATTTTGAACCACCACATGAGATTTCTGGTTATTGGCCACATTTTCAAACCCAAAATTGAAAACTGAGATTGTTAGAAAGTAGAATTGAATTCTTTGCCCACTTCTCTATTATGTATTGCTATGCAACTGCATTATCAAGGTGGGCTCTGTTCCCAGGTGAAGGGGTGTCACATGGTACAGGGTCATGACCTGTTCTTCCCTGTGATGGAGGAAAGGATGTGGTCCACTGCGGCAAAGCTCAAGGGACCAGGCTTCAGGTTGGAAGTCAGGAAGTATTTCCTGATAGTTAGGACCCCCAGGATATGGAATGGGCTTCCACAGGAGGTGGTGGGGTCCTCATCAGTGAGGGTGTTCAAGGAAAGATTGGACAGCCACATGTTGGGTATTACATGAGTAGAGCCAGCAGGAGCTGGGAGTCAGAACTGATGGCTTGGGAGGTTCCTTCTGACTTGCTATGTTTCTATAATGCAAAAATTATTTAAGGCTGCAGTTGCAACCTGTTCCTGTGGGAAAGCCCGGTTGAACTCAGTGGGAGTGATGAGTGAGCTTGCACAGGGTTGCACTGGGAGGCTCCACATTAACATTGAAAGTATCTGCGCTGTACATTTGTACTGTAACATGTCTCTGTGCTTAGTAATGCCAGGCCCCAGCCATGCACTTACAAATGTAAGAAGAGCCCTTTGGGAACAGACTGGAGGCCTGTTCAGTCCAGTACCTACCCTCCACGATGTCAAGCAGCTTCAAAGAACTGCAGGATCAAGGAACCAGATCTGCAGGCCTTTCTCTCTGTTGGCTTCCCAGCATGTGTTGTTCAGTGGCAAATATAGTCTTCATGATTTAAGAGTCATGGGTAATGGAGCCCTGCCCACCCCATCCAGTAGCGCAGCTAGGTCATTTTAGACCCTGGATTTAATGCCTACATGTTGACCTCCTTTAGACAGTCACATGTAATACCTGAGTGGTAAGGCATGCTATTCACATTTCCATTCTCTCCCCTGCTCTTCTTTCCATGCTTTATCACTGCTTCTACATTCCTGATATGTTAGATCAATGGCAATGCTGCAACCTTGATCCAAAACAACACACTGAGCATGTGAAATTTTGCATTTTTACCCGACTCAAATCATTGCACCATTATAATGACAGGCTTAAAATGCCCTCATCACCTGCTGCTCTCTGGGTGGGCATTCCCGGCCCCAGATTTTGCTACTTTGGACCTTTACCCCAAGAACCAGCTTTGCTCCAAGAACCTAGCTGCACATGAACCCACCATGGATTTGTCTAATCCACACTTTAAAGTCATCTAGCCAAGAATGGATCAGCAAAAACCAAGGAAAAGCATTACCAAAACAGAGGACAAAAACACTGCTTTGCATAAATTCTGTGTGTGCTAATATATATGTATATATGCAGAATCAGACATTATTACACTTAAATAGCAATACAGCACTTCTCACCCTAGTGGAGAAAACTGTGACCTATTTTTAATTTAATTTAATTCCAAATATTTTATTTTATATTTTTAGATTTATAAACAGCTTCTTTAGCCCTACAGGGCTCTCCAGGCAATGTACAATATAATAATAAAAACCAATAATAAAAACAGGCAAAATACATATAACAATACAATTACAGCAGCTACATAGATTAATATGCCTTTTTGCCTGCTCTTTTAGTCTACTCACCAGATGCCGTTGATGGGCAATTTCAAAGCCCCTTCATGCTTTCCCCTTTGATGGTTCATGTTCTTTAAAGGGGTCTTTGCCTTGACAGTCATTTCAATAAAGGTTCCCTTCAAATAGGGGACAGACGTCTGGCACCCATTCAAACAGAGGACTCTAAATTAGGACACATGAGCACTGTAAAACAATCTAAAATAGACAACAATCCAGGTTTCCCCAGTCAAGCATGCTCCAGATTCGAGGTGGCTGGGTTTGCCTTAGTGGCATGGCTACGGTCACATAGTGGAAATACAGAAAGGCTCCCAGTTTTTGTGAGGAACAGGGAGTGTACAGCTTCATGGAAAAATCATCACATGCTTGGATTGTACATAGCTTTTAAAACTGTGCTTTACTTAAACAATACACTGTGGTGATCGGGTGATCTGGGCCACTGAGGTGTAATATGAGTTGCAACTAAACCCCATTCCATTGTTTGCAGTGGGTGGGTCACAAGAAAAAAATGCTTCTTGGATTTCAAAGAAGCTAACAGCTTTCATAGGGTGGTAATAAAGGGTTGGCATCAGGATTTGAGTGCTTCCAGTGGAGGGCTGTATTGTGTCATTGACTTACTCGATTTATGAAATTTTAGAGGGTGACCTCATATGGGTTGCCTTCCACTCATAATCCTCCTGGGTCTCCCCACTGCAGTTTCTGCCTTTTTTTCTTTCTGCAAAAATATCTGTAAAGAAGGACAGTCTTTTGAGAAGAGCAAGATAAATCTTCCATCTGGAAGCACCTCTACTTATACTTAGAGCAGATGCACTGACCTCAATGGGACTTAAGTTGACTGTGCCGAATTTAAACTAATCTGATGCAGCAGATGATACTGCACAAAAGCTTATGCAAAACTAGATATGTTACTCTAAGATGCATCAAGACTTTGTTATTTTGCTGTAAACTGACATGGCTACCACTCTAGAGTCCAACTGATTCCTCCCCTGTTCCTGCACTTCAATTATTCTCTTCTGAGTATGACTAAATCTGGATCCAGTTCAATGGATTCAGACGACACAACATCTCATGGTGTTTAGTTTTGTTTTTTTAAGATACTGGTCTGCTGCGTGGTCCAAACCCAGTTATGGTATTTCACTATAGCAAATCTGGTCTTTAGAAAACAAAAGAAACAAAGTTTGTTCTATGGTTTCTCCATGTACTCATGGTTTGTCATGTAGTCCAAAGCTAGAACAGTGATTTCCATGGTCCTGCTATACAACTACCACAGAGTCCTTTGGAAAGAGCAGCTACAGTAGGAGCCTCTCCAGCCATCCTTCCTCTACTATCCTTCTGTCTTGTAGACGAGATACAAACCAATGAGGAAGAGGCAAGTAACACAGGCAGAAAGTGTTGTAGTTTAGGATTGAATTTCAGAAGTGGTAGCTGATGGGATGCATACCAACATCAGGAGGACTGAGTGGGGAAGATGGAAACCACAATAACCTAGAAACCACCTGACCATTTGTCAGGTAAACCATGGTAAAACTATGGTAACCACACAGAACTGCTTCTTGTGCTGTGTGAACCCCATCAATTGATAGGTTTGCATGTCATGTCAAGCAACACTGTACTGTTTCTGCAGCAGATTTTTGCCTCCACTCACAAGTCAGATGGTTGCATGGTTCCCATGGCAATGCAGTTTTCCCACTCCCTGTTCCATCTTTCCATGCATCCCAGCAGGCCCCATGATCTGCTTCTGCACTGTTTTGCTTCCTATGAACCTCAACTTGCCTCTACCTGATTGGTCTGCTGAAGTTTTGAGGTGAATTCTCCCTTTCTGCTCTCCCAAATGTGCGAGCATCTCTGTAATGCTTCCTTGTAACTCAAGCCCTAAAGAGGATTTTAAACATTAAAATAAACATTTTTGCTGTGATTCCATTCCCCCTTCTCCCTCGATTTATTCACCTACTTTCATCTTGTTTCAGGTAGTAAGCAGTGTCACAGACACATGACTCAGCCAATAGGAACAAAGGGAATGATGATGTATGTGTTGCTAGGGAGCATTGGGTAGTAGAAAGTGGATGCCTATAGCAGCCCTGCCATGGCTGCTCTTTCCTTGGGACTCTATGGTGCTTTGTCACCACCAGGGGTAACATGGAGCTCCCAGGTCCAGATGTCACAAGAAGTTGTGGTGTAGTGCGGAAACCTAGAACACAGTGTTTAATCTCTCTGTGGTTTCAGGAAACCAAGCATACTGGACTGGGTTCTGATGACAGAGCAGGCCCATAGCAGGAAACAATCCACCATGGCTTCTCATAACATGCAACTCCAGCCAGTGTCTATACCTGAAGTGACTCTTCAAGACACAGCTACAGAGACCAGTCGAAAAGTTGGCCCTTCCCACTGGAAAAATGGGACATCTCCACAACAGCAGCGAGGTTTGATGCCAGACATGGGAAACAAATGTGTATTTAATGGGCAGCCATTGAAGCACGGAGCACATTGTTTTTACAAACTATTGGAAAGTGCCCAGAGAGCTTCAGCTATCAAGAAGTAAAGAAATAAATAAATCAAATCTGGGCAAGGTATGCCCCTTGTTCCCAGGTGCTGAAATCAGGCACCGCAATCAATGTTTGCAGAGTGCATAGCAGTAGCAGGGCAGGCTGGGGTTTATGCTGATGCCAGGCATTCCTGAAACGGACTTTCTTGTATGCTTTCCCATTAGTACTAACAGGGTCAGAGCCTTGGCATTCTTTCACCAGCTATTTGCAGAGGCTTTTCCTAGCCATGGGAGAGATTAGCAAATTCCTGTCTTCTGAGATGAAACCTCTCAATAAAAGTAGGTTTGGCAGAGGGAGAAAACAGATGAGAAACATCACCATCAATGATTCAGGAATGCCAATGCAGTGTAGTGGTTAAAGGACTGGGTCTTGGGAGATCCAGGGTCTAGTCTTCACTTGAGAATGAACGTCATTGGTTGACTTTGGGCCAGTCACAAACGATTGAGGAAGGAGGACCCCATGCGCAAGGCATCTTGCCCAAGGCCTCCTGATGTGGCAGTGTTACCCATGCTGTTTCTTTCAGTCCCTTGTAGATCAACGAAAAGGTACAGTGAATGCAATGGTACTTCAATGAAGTCCACTTGCAGTTTAATGTATCTTCAGGTACATTTAAGAAAAACCAGACTTCATATAGTGGACATATTGTGCATTTCTAAATGTTCTTGGATTGTAGCTCCAATCATCTCTAGCCATCATAACCAATGATGAAGGATCATAGGAGCTGTAGTATACTGACATCTGGCAGGGCAAAGTTTACCCACTCCTGATTGTACAATGTTCCTTCATAGTTCTTCCACAGGAGACCAATCCAATAATCCATTTGCACTCACCTGGTTCACTTATGTGTGTTTATCACCTGATGACTACAATGACATCAAGTGATGACTTGCATGTGTGGATGGACCAACACAGATGCAGTACGACAGATACTTTTGTTTCTTCTGGTATCTTCAGAAATGCACTGTTTTTTTAGTGGTATCTTTGATACATCCACCTTCTTGTCATGAAGGGTAGGCTCCTCAAATGCAAGGAAATCAAGCAAAGAGTGCATGCAATTGTGAAACAGACTACCATAACACTGGTTGATAAAAATCATTGCATATAAAAAATGGAAGCATCCCATCTTAAGCCAGCATGCCTAGGAAAAGGTTTCAGGCCAGCCATCTCCTTGCTATGCTAGCTGATAGGTTCAAAAATTGTTGACCATTTTGATGGTACAGAGACTGAATCAGTCCAAATCCTAACAAGAATATGCCAACAAATGTGGAAAACAAAGCAATGGCCCACAGACTGGAAAAATTCAGTATATATTCCAATCCCCAATAAAGGCACTCTAAGGAGGACAGCAACTATAGGACCATTGCATTAATTTCCCATGCTAGCAAAGTAATGCTAAAAGTGTTGCAACAAAGAATTCTATCCTACATGGAGCGAGAAATGTCTAACATTCAAGCTGGGTTCCAAAAGGGAAGAGGCATCATATTGCAAGATGATACTGCAAGTCTGTATTGGCTATCAAGTGCACCAAAGAATTTCAGAAGATCCATATGTGCTTTATAGACTACAGCAAAGCCTTTGATTGTGTGGACCACAAGAAGCTATGGGTGGTTGAGAGAAATGGGTGTACCTCAGCACTTGTGTAAGCAATATTGTGGACAAGACCAGGCCGTTGGAACAGAATATGGAGAAACAGAATGGTTTCCTATAAGCAAAGGTGTCAGACAAGGATGCATTTTATGCCTCTATTTGTTTGATCTATACACAGAACATCAAAAGAAAAGCTGGATTAGGGTCAGTAGAAAGAGGAGTGAGAATTGGCAGAACATACATCAATAATTTAAAATATGCAGGTGATGCCATATACTGGCAGAAACCAGTAATGCAATAAAATGACTCCAGATGAAGGCGAAAGGAAAAAAAGTACAAAAGCTGCAGCTCAACATTAAAAAAAACAAACAAAAAAACAACTGTAGAGGAATAACGCAACTTTAATGTCAACAGTGAGCAAATTGCAATAGTGAAAGGTTTTGCAAACCTTGACTGGAGCCAAGGAATTAGAAGATTGAGACTTCAAAGGACAGCAGTGAAAGGACTAGAAAAGATCATCAAATGTAAAGAAGTTTGTCTGGAGTCCAAGGCCAAAATCATCCACAGTATTGTATTCCCAATCACTCTGTATGGGTGTGAAAGCTGGACAGTAAAGAAAGCTGCAGGAAGAAAATGGATGCGTTCAAAATATGGTGCTTGAATGGAGCTCTGCAAATAACCTGAGCTAACTAAAAGATGAACAAGTACATCTCGAAGCAAATCAAGCCAGAAGTAGCAAAAATGATTGGCTGTGGCTGTCGTACTTTGGGTGCATCACAAAAAGGCAAGACTCACTGGAGAACATGATCACACTAGGGAAACTTGAAGGCAGAAGAAGAGGAAGATGAAATGGATCCACTCCATTAAGGAGACCATAGTCTTGAACTGAGCAAGGTTGTCCAATATTTGGAGGGGATTCAGTCATATGGACAACATAAGTTGGAGATGTCTTGAGGTATGTAACAATATCTGATGAAGTATACTACAGTGTGCAAAGGGTTATGCCAGAATAATCTTGAAGACATCACAAGACCCTCTCTTGTTCATTTGAAGTGTCACAGAGGTGTTTTGAATGCCTCCTCAGCACTCTGAGAATAAATGCCTTGTAATGTGGTGAATATGTATTCAAACCATTTCTATCCCAACAAAACGTTAGTTCAAGCATAACATCACCTGACATAGAAAACTGATGAGGTTTCTGAGAACATTCTGGGTATATCAATATACTGCAGTGAAATCTATTTAAATAAAAATACATTTTGATACCCCTTCTGGGAAGCCTAGGTGCAGTAGTTTTGTACTTTGTATAAGAATTTTTACCATTTATCTTTGGTCTCAGGTTTCAAATCTGCTCAAATATGTTACCGCAATAACTTGTAAGACAGCACTCGCAAGCCAGCATTATGAACTCTGAGCTGGTGGGAACTCTCAAAATTAGCAGGGAGAATTAAATGGGGGTTTCCTTCTCTCCATAATGATTTTGGAGGAAAAATAAGGGCTCAGTCTCTTTTTGTCGCCTCAGGCAGCCACAGAAGAAAAGGGTTTGCATTCCATGCTGTTTCTGACCCCAAGCTCATTGCCTTCTGTGGTTCCTTCAGAGGGGAGGGGACTTACCTGATTACTGGGTTCACATGACTTGGCAACCTATCATGGGTAACTAGCCATGTTGGAATGCTGTGTCATCTGAACCCAGGCCACTTCCCTCAGGGCAATCTGCTGGGGGCAGCAAGCCACCCTGACAATCTATCTAGGGATCGTTGGCCTCATGATGGGTTGCTGAGTGACCAAGGCCAGTCATGGAACAGGAGAGCTGGCAAAACCCCCTGGGCTATCATACCTGTGCTAGTGCCAGTGATGGCCACCTCACCAATACCCAAGCAACAATTTGAAGCAATGGTCACTGGTTCATTCACCTGTATAAATTATTTGGGATGGACATGTGACAGATTCCATGGCTGCATATTGTCTGTCCACCCCACCACCCCCACTACTTGCTGACATATTTTAGGTTTTTAAAAAAGAACACTTTCTTTTGATAGGGGGTGGAGGCTAGTCCTCCCTTTTGTGATAAGACCCTGCAAACAGTCAAGACAAACTCGAGGATTACACTGCTGAACTGAACATATATTCACTGCCTCCTTTTGAGGGAAAGACTTTTGCTTTTCAGTTGACAGCTTGGCAACTGACAGCCACCAAGTAGCTGTCAGCCACTGTCAGCCACCAAGTTTGATTGCCTTGCAGTCCAAGGGACTTGCAGGAGTCTCCTCCAGCACCACAATTCAAAGGTCTCAATCCTTTTGCGCTCAGCCTTCCTTATGGTCCAGCTTTCACAGCCATACATTGCAACTGGGAAAACCATGGCCTTGACTATACACACTTTTGTTGGCAGGGTGATGTCTCTGCTTTTTAGTATGCTGTCTAGATTTGCCATAGCTTTCCTCCCCAGGAGCAAGTGTCTCTTAATTTCTTGGTTGCAGTCCCCGTCTGTGGTGATCTTGGAGCCCAGGAAATTAAATCTGTCACTACTTCCATTTCTTCCCCATCTATTTGCCAGGAAGTGAGAGGACCAGATATCATGATCTTAGTTTTCTTAATGTTGCGTTTCAAGCCAACTTTTACACTCTCTTCCTTCACCCACATCAAGAGGCTCTTTAGTTCCTCTTCACTTTCTGCCATTAGAGTGGTATAATATGCATATCTGAGGTTGTTGATATTTCTCCCAGCAATCTTAATTCCAACTGGTGATTCATCTAGCCCCGCCTTTCTCATGATGTGCTCTGCATATAAGTTAAATAGGCAGGGTGACAGTATACAGACTTGCTGAACTCCTTTCTCAATTTTGAACCAATTAGTGGTTCCATGTCCAGTTCTCACTGTTGCTTCTTGACCTGCATATAGGTTTCTCAGGAGACAAATAAGATGGTCTGGTACTCCCATCTCTTTAAGAACTTGCCACAGTTTGTTGTGATCCACACAATCAAAGGCTTTAGCATAGTCAATGAAGCAGATGTTTTTTCTGGAACTCCCTAGCTTTCTCCATGATCCAGCATATGTTGGCAATTTGATTTCTAGTTCCTCTCCCTCTTCGAAATCCTGCCTGTACTTCTGGTAGTTCTCGGTCCACATACTGCTGGAGCCTAGCTTGTAGGATTTTGAGCATCACTTTGCTAGCATGTGAAATGAGTGCAATGGTGTGGTAGCTTGAACATTCTTTGGCATTGCCCTTCTTTGGGATTGGAATGTAAACTGACCTTTTCCAGTCCTGTGGCCACTGTTGAGTTTTCCAAATTTGCTGGCATATTGAGTGTAGCACTTTTACTGCATCGTCTTTCAGGATTTTGAATAGCTCAGCTGGAATACTGTCACCTCCACTAGCTTTGTTGTTGCTCAGACTTCCTAAGGCCCATTTGACTTCACATTCCAGGATGTCTGGCTCGAGGTCAGTGACCACCCCATTGTGGTTATGAGGGATGTTAAGCTCTTTCTTGTATAGTTCTTCTGTGTAATCTTGCCACCTCTTCTTAATCTCTTCCGCCTCTGTTAGGTCCCTGCCATTTTGGTCCCTTATCATGCCCATCTTTGCATGAAATGTTCCCTTCATATCTCCAATTTTCTTGAAGAGATCTCTGGTCCTCCCTATTCTATTGTTTTCTTCTACATATTTCTTTGCACTGTTCATTTAAGAAGGCATTCTTATGTCTTGTAGCTATTCTCTGGAATTCTGCATTCATTTGGGTGTATCTTTCCTTTTCTCTCTTGGCTTTCGCTTCCCTTCTTTTCCCAGCTAATTGTAAAGCTTCCTCAGACAGCCATTTTGCTTACTTGCATTTCTTTTTCTTTGGGATGGTTATAGTTGCTGCCTCTTGTACAATGTTGCGAACCTCCATCCATAATTCTTCAGGCACTCTGTCTATCAGATCTAATTCCTTAAATGTATTTGTCATCTCTACTGTATATTCATCAGGGATATGATTTAGGTCATACCTGAGTGGCCTAGTGCTTTTCCCTACTTTCTTCAATTTAAGCCTAAGTTTTGCAACCAGAAGCTCATGATCTAAGCCACTGTCAACTCCTGGTCTAGTTTTTACTGACTGTATAGAGGTTCTCCATCTTTGGCTGCAGAGCACATAGTCAATCTGATTTCTGTGCTGACCGTCTGGTGAGGTCCATGTGTAGAGTCATCTCTTGGGTTGTTGGAAAAGAGTGTTTGCTATGACCATCGTATTCTCTTGACAAAATTCTACCAGCCTGTGCCCTGCTTCATTTTGTACTGCAAGGCCAAACTTGCCTGTTATGCCAGTTATCTTTTGGCTTCCTACTTTAGCATTCCAATCCTCCATGATGATTTGGAGGATTGGAATAACACCATCATTTTTTGGTGTTAATTCTAGAAGGTGTTGTAGGCCTTCAAAGAACTGGTCAACTTCAGCCTCTTCAGCACCAGTGGTTGGGGCATAGACTTGGACTATTTTGATATTGAATGGTTTGCCTTGGATTCGAACTGAGATCATTCTGTCATTTTGGAGATTGTATCCCAGTACTGCTTTTCCTACTCTTTTATTGACTATGAAGGCTACTCCATTTCTTCTGAGGGATTCTTGCCCGCAGTAGTATACCTGATGGTCATCTGAACTAAATTCACCCATGCCTGTCCATGTTAGTTCACTGATTCCTAAGATGTCGATGTTCAGTCTTGTCATCTCTTGTTTGACCACATCCAGCTTGCCTTGATTCATGGATCTTACATTCCAGGTTCCTATGGAGTACAGATCTTTACAACATTGGACTCTCCTTTCACCAGCATATACATCGGCAACTGAGTGTCCTTTCGGCTTTGACCCAGTCGCTTCTTTCTTTCTGGTGCTACTAGTACTAGCCCTCCACTCTTCCGCAGTAGCATATTGGACAACCTGAGGGGCTCATCTTCCGGCATCATATCGTTTTGTCTTTTGGTACTGTCCATGGGGTTTTCATGGCAAAGATACTGGAGTGGGTTGCCATTTCCTTCTCCAGTGAAGGACTCTTTAGAAAGGAAGAAAGAAAAGGACTCCACAGCACACATTTTGCTGGGGTGGGAGGACAGCAGAAACAGGTAACAAGGAAGTGACTGTCATCAGTGGAGCAGTTGGCATGGTGGTGTAGGACTCCTGAACAACAGCTCCAAAGGACCGAACCCCAACCCCTGGATGAAGCAGGGTCACAATTAGACCCTGCTGTACAGAATTCTGGGATACTGGCTGGAGGACTGAGGGGAAGGAGGCTGCTGCAGTTTTGTTTTGCCATGTTTTGTTTAATTTTTCACCTATTCTGCAGTAGAGATTGGATTTCTCCAGGCTGGCACTCTCCAGGTATACTTGAAGTACAATTCCCATTCATGCCTGCCCCAGGTTTGGGAGCTGCCTTAGGGAATCTGCCTTCCTTCTGCCATTGCACCCAGCTGCTCTTGCTTCTCCTCCTCTTCCCCATCATCACTACAGCTGGCAGGCAGCGAATCAGGGGGAAGTTAGGCTCCTGTGCCTGTTGCCCCTTTTCCTCGGCTGTGAGGGCCAGTGTACGAGGCAAGCAAACAAACAGGCGGCGGAGTGAATAGGAGAGGCAACAGCATGGACCCTTCTCAGCATCACCCTGCAGGGGTGTGTGCCCTCTGCAAGTCCCAGCCCTGCTGCCTTTGAAACCGGGCCTGATTCCCACCATGATGGCTGTTGCACTAATCAAGCAATGCCCTCCCAATGCTGCCTAAGGTAGAGGTCCAGTCCATGGGAGGCAAGCCTCTGTGTATCACAACTCCCACACCCCCTGGAATTGCCTACCTATGCATATTAGACAGACACTGTCCCTTCTGAGGTTTCGGGAATCAGTCAAAATGTATTTATTCCAAGAATGTGTCTTTTTCCTTGCTGACCTGCAGTTGCCTCTTTTATTTGATTGTGATTTGACAGTGTTGTTTGTATATAGTTGCAAATTTATTTATTTATTTACTTATTTGAGTTATATCCTGCTTTTTTCTGCAATGAACTCAAAGCAGCTGGCATCATTCTCCTACTGCTGCTCTTGATCTTATCCCACAACAACAACCCTGTGAGGTAGGTTGGACTGAATCAGTAACTGGCCCAAAGTCACCCAGTTGGCACCATGGCTGAGCAGGGACTAGAACCTAGTTTGCTTGAGTCCTGCACTCTTAACCACTACACCACACTGGCTCTCTATTATACAATCCATTTTTATGATAAGCAGCTCATAAATATCGGCCAACAAACCTTTCCCGGTTCTATTGCCCGCTAGGACGGAAGGGAGGGAGGGTCCCGCCCTCCCAGAACAGGTTTGGACATCTGCTGCCCTCTTTGGGCCTGTTTGGGCCAAGGAAGCACAATCAAGAAAGGAGAGCGCGGGAAATCGCCCCCACGGAGAGGTGGCCCGCTGGCGGGGAAGGGAGAAGTTATACCCAGCCCACCGGTCAGTGTGCGTGTGCGCCTTTTCCTTCCTGGCTTATGATTACCTCGAAAATAGTTAAATAGGCGTGGCGGCCACAGCCAGCCCTGAAAGGCAGGTAGGGCGCCACGGAGACCTCTAGCTCCACCCTTCCTTGCTGGAAACCATTCAGGTGTTAACAGCCGTCGGAATTGCAGCTCCCTCCCCTTTGCACGGTATATAACTCTGCCACCAGCCAGCCAGCCTCGCCTTTAGCCCTTCGCCTCCTTCCAGCGCCTGCTGGCTTAGTGCCTCGCTCTCTCGCTCTGCTTTGATTGGCAGCATCCCGAGAGGAAGCAGACGTGAAAAACAAGCCAAGCGCCCCCTAAGTTACACGATGATGAAGCCCTACCGGAGCAGCTCCACCGTCCGCAGCTTCAGCAGCCGCTCTTATACCCCAGGCCCCGTCAGTAGCTCCCGGATCAGCACCTCCTATGCCAGCTCCAGCCACGGGGGCACCAGGTTCGGAGGCTATGGGGGCTCCTTAGGTGGCTCGTCCATCCGCATCGGTGGCGGCATGGGGGGCGGCATGGGGGGCGGCATCACGGCCGTCTCTGTGAACAAGAGCCTGCTGGCGCCGCTCAACCTGGAGATCGACCCCACCGTTCAGCAACTGAAGACCAAGGAAAAGGAGGAGATCAAGGTCCTCAACAACAAATTTGCCAGCTTGATCGACAAGGTGAGTGGGGCCGCCTGGCCGGTCTTCGCCCTGATCTTTATCGTTGTTATTATGGTCGTCACCACCGTCATCATCGTCACCACCATCATCATTATTAAAGCAGTGTCAGCGGGGCGAAGGAATCGGCAGTAGGTGCCAATGGCTAGGAAGCTCAGCGTGTATTCCTTAGATAAACTGAGAAGGTCCCTGCCCTTAAGGGGCTTCCAGGACAGGATGAATGGGGAGATCAGAGGGGCGTGGCGGAGCGAACCAGGCAGAGAAATGGCATGGCACCGTTGAGGGGATAAAGCGAGGGGATGGGCAGCCTAGTGTCCCGCCGATAATTTTGGATTGCACTTCTCATCAGCCCCAGCTAGCATTGCCAATGATCGGGAGCTGTGGTCCAAAACATCCGGGCAGGCACCAGGTTGCCTTCCCCTGAAAGAAGCGACAGAACGGAAGGCTCCCCCGTCTCTGGAGGGGAAGCCCGCAATTTGGGAAGGTTTCCTGCGAAGGTGAAGCCCCGTCTCTCCTTTCCCGGAGCTTCTGCCAGCTCATCTGTTCCCGACGGAGGAGGAGGTGAAGGCGGAGGCGAGGGAATCAGTTCGCGAGGGGAGTGGGAGCGGTCCTAAGCGAAGAAGCTCCGTTCCGCAAGCAACTAGTGGACCGATCCGGGTTAGGCTGCAGAGGCTGCAGATCACCTTTCAAGAGCAAATCGCTGCGCCTGTAAAATTTCCTGGGCCTTCCCCCAGCCCCATAGCGAAGGGACTCAAAGAAACCTGCTCTTGAGCGAGCGTGATCAGACCAGTTTGGTGAGCCCAAAACTCCTCCTACCGGTGAGAAAGTTAAGGCCCGAATGCGAAGGCTCGCCAAATTTCGAGATTTAGAGAAAAGGGGACTTTCCTGCTACTGAATCAACAGATAGCGTCGAATGTTGCACCCCATAGCCTGGGTTCCCATTTTTTCCATGGTCGGCAGTCCATGGTCGGTTATGATCAGTTTTGGTTGGCCAGCATACAAGTTCGTTTTTCATGGATGACACCAAATAAGGTCTTTGGGCCACTCTGTGTTTTGACCAGATGCAGGTTTACGACTTCCAGCAAATGGTAAATGCTTGGACATGGAGGGGTGCCGCTGTCAGTGCCCCAAGGGGCAAGCTGCCTCTTCCAGCTTCCATTCTCTCTAATTATAGCCAAGAGATTGGGAAAGGGTCACAGGACTGAGCTCCTTTCCCCCCAGTACCCCAAGACCTGGCTCACAGATTCCTTATCACCCTTAATTTTGGTGAAGGGTTATATCAGCACAGAACTGAACTGAACTGAAGAGTGGTTGATGCAGAACAGGGCTCTCCCTGTAGCCTGCCTGGCTTGCAAATGTGCATTTGGAGGGAATGTGGGTTCAATTCAGCCACGTTTCTGTGGGGTGCGATAGCCATTCTGCTCTGGTTGCCTGCGATTTTGCTCAGAATTCTCAGTGGGGAAAGTGCCAGCGTACCTGTGCACTTGTGATCAAGCAATGAGGACTGTCTAGATCTCCTACCCCTGCTTCCCCCACCTCTGCCACCAAAATAAATCTGCTGTTTCTAAAGGCAGGTGCAGCTCTTTGTAAAGAAGCCATTCATTGTATTTGCTGAAGACCGGATGGACTGATGGGGTGGGGTGGGGTGGGGCAGGCAGGGTGATTCCAAGTGGCAGCTTTCCCTCCTTTGCCATCTCTAAGCAAAAGCTGGGAGGCAATGGCTAGCAAGTTGGCTGCACTGCCATGCCTGCTGCCTCCCAGAAAGTCCTCTTGAATGGATTTCCAAGGAAATGCACACATGCTTTCCAAGGAGCAGGGTCCGGCTTTCTCTGGCAATCACTGTGTAGGCTGGCAGGGAAGAGTCCCAGCCTTCCAAATATTTGAACAGACTTCTTAGCGTAACTAAGGAGCAAGGCCACCGAAGGAGCATGTGTGTTATATGGGTGTGAAGGAGGCAGGGCTCACAGGATCCCTTCTGAAGACCTTCTGTAACTTTCTGAAGACCTGGATCTCTGGTGCATTTGAGTGAAAGATGGGTGACCCTAGCAATACAAGTTTTGTGTTTGAATTCCAGACACAGGGAATGCAAAAAGGGAAGATCTTCACCTCTGGTGCTGTTTTTGTTTGTTTTCTTTGAAGAGCCCTTGTGTGTAGTTAAGGAGAGGGCAGCTTGTGGCCCTCCAGATGTTGTTGTTCTCATGTTCCTCACCACTGGCTAGGCTTCCAAGGGATAATGGAAGCTGTAGTCCAACAACATTGAGTGGGCCAAACATTGCCTGCTCCCGCCTTAGCCAGTAAGCAGGACCTTTACCATTTATGCATTGTCCACTTAAGCCATACCTACCCAGCCTGGAACCGGTTCTTATACTCTTGTCCCAGCAGTGAGAAGTTTTTCTGCGGGGAGGGGGTAAAGTGCTTACTCAGTTTCCTTAGCACAGCACTAGGGACCTCTTGCTTAGAAGCCAGGTCTGGCCAGTTCCAGAATTATTCCCCTTCCCCTGGTCCTTCCTCTTTTTCCTGATCATGAAACATTTTGTGATTTCTTGAATTTTGTGTAGTTTTTCTTTTGGTCTAAAAGGCTGAAATACCTCTCCTAAGACATAGTGACTAGCAGGGAGAGCTTTATGCTAAAATAGGTTGGGTTTAGGGTTTGGGAGAGGGTTCTACTTTTGACCCCAGCCCTTTTGCTTTTGACCTCCCCTTCAGCTTCAGCCTTGCCCATCCCTGGAATGCAGCCCTTGAGAGTTTCTTCATATTTGAATTGGTGCTCTGGCTGAAAGAGGTTTCCCCATCCATTACTTAGAAAGTGGCCTCTTAGCGCTTTTCTGGGGTATAAAATTTATTTACACTGTGGTCAGGCTTCACAGCATTAACAATCTGCCTGCTCTTCACCCAATATTTAGGGGAATCAATAGTAGTTTCTAGTAGAGAGCAAAGTCTGCTTTGCTCGTAGGATTTCTTGCAGAGGACAAGGTCATCTCCTGGCCTCCTTTTTAGTTCCAGTTAATCCGGACTTCCTGCTAATGCATGAACTTTGCATGCTTCTGTTGGCCTCACAGACCTGAATGAACACATTTGTGGTGCGTGGAAGAACAAAATTTTTGCCCACTTCCAGAATAACTCTTATTTCTTGCTGTTTCTGAGGACAGTGATCCCTCAGCTAATCTCCACAACAGTGGAGAATTTGGCAGGCTAAACTCATCCCAGCTCATTCTCCTTTTACAATCATAGATTTGGGGGAATACTTGAAGGATAGCCCACCCATACTGCTGCACTACATTTGTTACATTTATTGCCCACCTTTTCCTCTGAGGAGCCCTGGGCAATTTACATGACCTCCCTCCTCTCCATTTTATCCTCACAACTGAACCACTGAAGTACATCAGGCTGAGAATCAATTATCTGCCCAAAGCTTCATGGCTAAGTGACACTCTGTTTGTATTGGATCTGGCTCTCTTTAACCATAAACAGCCACTGTAGCATTTTCACATCATCTTCAATAAGTGAAGAGCTAGGCTGGCTGTGTTTAAGAAATGCACTCTGCATATCCTCAAAGGTACTCTCTGCATTGTTGTTACTTACCATGTTGCAAGGCTCTTCCATTCTGCCATTAAAAACAAGCTTGAGGTTTAGTTAGCCATACCGCAAACTCAGCACCGCCTTAGATACAGTGTAATTTCCTCCTCTTCTAGCTTATGGCTGTCTGAGATAGCTGAAGTTGGGAACAGATGAAAGCAGGATTGCTGCTTTTGCCCCTGTTAAAGAGGATCGGCAGGTTTTTGTGTGGCTTCAAAACCTGCTTGATCAGAGGCAGTGGTGAATTCATAGAAATATATCTCCATACCATAACAAAGCCAAACCTCTCTTTAAATTCTATTGTAAATCTCCTGTTGCTTACAGCAGAAAATAGATCTCCAGAAATGAGAACTGAGCCTCCATATCTTCACTAAGCAACCATTCTCACTATTTTGTATATGCACAGAAGCTTGTCTACCAAAGTGGTGTACAATAAATGTCGATTTGTGCTATAATTAATGCGTCTTGTGGTACAAGAAGTAGAGGTTGCCAAGTAGAGGTTGTTTTTCATTTCATCCTGTTGTAGCTGTCCCTTCATGGATCAGCATTATATATCAGGCCATGGTGCATTCTGCATATGATGGATAACAATTCCCAGCATTTCTGACCACTGACTGGGCTTTCTAAAATAAATGGGAGTTGTAGACTACAACATCTGGAAGAAAGCAGGTTAGGGAAGTATTCTCCAAGTGGCTGATAATCTACTGCTCTCCTTCAACACCCACTAACCCCAGTCGGCATGGTCAATAGTCAGGAATATGGGAGTCCAATCCAACCTAAGCAGAGGATGCAAAGTTGGGGGTGGTGGGAAGGCTGCTTTTCTGTAAAGGGAGAAGAACTTCAGCAAATTAGCAGTGGGCAATCTAAAGTGCAAAACTTTCTTCTCTGTCCTGAGCAACCTGTATTAGCTCAATCTTAGTCTTAAACTGAGACTAAGTTACTCACTCCCAAAGATCCATGATATGGTTTCTTTGATTTTAAGGGCCTATCTTTTCACCTCTAGGTGGAGCCCAGCAATTCATCTGGATCAGTAGAAGAGAATGGGCTTTCCTGTCACTAAAGTTCCAGGAGGCCCAAAGTTAAAAAAACAAACAAACCAAAAACCAAAACTGGGTTAAAGGCGTCACCCCAAGTCAGGGAACTGGCACAAGGAAGATAAATTCTAGGGTTCCTAGCTGTCGCTTTTCTTT
This sequence comes from Varanus salvator macromaculatus, assembly GCA_023646645.1. Lineage (NCBI taxonomy): Eukaryota > Metazoa > Chordata > Lepidosauria > Squamata > Varanidae > Varanus > Varanus salvator. The sequence continues at coordinate 18,886,708 of JAIXND010000795.1, forward strand.
CTCTCTCCAAAATGTGTGTTGGCCAGGCAGATAGCAAGAGAGAAACAAGTTTTAAGGGAGCAGTTGTATTTCAGATTCCAGCATGTTGAGCTCTAAGGGTAAGCAGAATGCCATCCTGAATGGAAACAAACTTTATTGATTTTTTACTTGTTTGATTGATATCCTGCTTTTCCATCCAAAAATGATACTCGGGGCAGTTCAAACAAGATTTTTAAAAAGTCATTTTTAAAAATTAAAGCACAATGAAAAACACTGCAATAAAAGACTATGCTATTGTTGAGGCTGAAAAGTGTCTTAAGAATGGTCCATTTCTGAGTGTGCATAGAGGTTTGTCATTGCAAAAGGAGCTATTTTTAAAAATGGGATAAAGGACACAATATTTCTGAACATGTGCAGAATATCTCACTCTTGAGCCAGAAAGTGGTGTTTCACATAACAAGACTGTACAAAGTGCTCCCTCTAAAGCACCCTACCCCATCTGGTAGTGTCCAGATGTTTTGAACTTCATCTCTCTCCAGATGTTTTGGACATATCCTCCCACCAGTCCAACAGCATGGCCAGTGGTTAGGAGTTGTAGGAGCTGTCCATCAAAATTTTTGGAAGGTACCAGAATGGAGAAGGCAGTTCTAAAGGATAACATGGCTAATCTTTGTATTAAATAATTTTACATGGAATAGGTCAATATCCAACACACTTGGCAACAATACAGCAAAATTATTTGGCCCAGAAGGTGCTGATTGGAAAGAATCTTAAAGAAATGCGTCATACAGAGTCACAGCAGCCAGCCTTCTCTGTGGATTGCACAGACAACTAGCTGCTCTCCAGCTGGTATAACATTCCCCTGTGTCCCAGTCAGCATAACCAATAGTAAAGAATGATGGGAACTGTATTCCAAAATGTGGTGGGCACCAAATTGCCTGCTGCTATGCAGTCGTCTTGCAGCAACCAGGGTGTTTAGGGCTGAGTTTGAGAATTACTGGCCTAGTCAATTTATTATTCTTATTTCATAGAAACATAGAAACAGAGTGAGTCAGAAGGGGCCTCCCGGGCCATCTAGTCTGACCTCCAGCCGGCTCCGCTCATGACATGCCCACCATGTGCATGTCCAGCCTGTCTTTGAACACCCTCACCGATGGGGCCTCAATGACCTCTCGTGGAAGCCCATTCCACACCCTCGGGGTCCTGACTGTCAGGAAGTGCTTCCTGGCATCCAAATTGAACCTTGGCTCCCTGAGCTTTGCTCCGTTGGAGCGCGCCCTGCCTTCCTCTGCAGGGGAGAACAGGCCTCTCCCCATCTCCATGTGACACCCCCTCACATACCTGTATGTTGCCAACATATCCCCTCTGAGTCTCCTCTTCTCCAAGCTGAAGAGACCCAGTTCCCTCAGTCTTGCCTCATATGGCATCCCCTGCAAACCAGCCACCATCCTTGTGGCCCTACGCTGCACTGACTCCAACCTGGCTATATCCTTTCTGTAATGAGGGGCCCAAAACTGAACACAATACTCCAGTTACGGGCGCACCAGAGTCGTGTAGAGTGGTAGTAATACCTCTCTTGATCTAGAAGCCACACTTCTGGCTATGCAACCAAGGGTGGCGTTCGCCCTCTTGACCACTGCATCACACTGCTGACTCATGTTTAGCCTGCGGTCGACCAGTACCCCGAGGTCCCTTTCACAAGTGCTGCTCTCCAGCCACTTGTCACCTAACCTGTACTTATGACAGCTATTCTTATGCCCCAAGTGCAAGACCTTGCACTTATCCACATTGAATGCCATCCTGTTGTCTCCTGCCCACTTCCATAGTCTGTCCAGATCCTTTTGGATCTGGCGTACCTGCTCCTCAGTTGTGGCCACTGCTCCAGTTTTAGTGTCGTCTGCGAATTTGATCAGCAGACTGTTCACCCCTTCTTCCATGTCGTTAATGAAAAGATTAAACAGGATCGGCCCCAGGACAGAGCCCTGGGGACCCTGCTTGTCACTGGCTGCCATCCCGACGATTCCCCGCTAATGGTTACCTTCTGCTTTCGGTCAGTCAACCATGCCCTAATCCACCGGACAGTGCTTTGGTATATCCCAAAACTCCTCAGTTTCTCCACCAGGATATCATGGGGCACTTTGTCAAAGGCCTTGCTGAAATCCAGGTATACCACATCCACTGCATCCCCTCCATCTAGCCATCTTGAAACCTTGTCATAGAATTCCACAAGGTTTGTCTGGCAGGACCTGTTTTTGCGGAAGCCATGTTGTGTGGCTGTCAGCCTCCCTTCCCTATCTTGCATCACTAGATCTCTCTCTATTATGAGCCTTTCCATTGTTTTTCCTACAATGGACGTAAGGCTAACCGGTCTATAATTCCCCATGGCCTTCCTACTACCCTTTTTGAAAATTGGGACCACCGATGCCACCCTCCAGTCCTCTGGAACTTCACCCGTTCTCCACGAGGCCTCAAAAATGGAGGCCAGCGGGCGTGAGAGAACCCCTGCCAACTCTCTAAGTACTCTCGGGTATAACCCGTCAGGGCCTGGCGCCTTTGTAATGTCCAATGCCCTGAGGAGCCCCTCGACTTCAAGGGGGATGACTCTAATCTCTGCCCCTAAATCCCCAGCCTCATCTAATCTCCTATACGGATATCCCCAGTCCTGCTTTGGGGAGAACACAGAGACAAAATAGTCATTTAGCATCTGTGCCTGATCCCTCATGTCAGTCACTGGATCTCCTTCCTCCTTATTTAGTGGTCCCACCATTTGTCTCCCCTTCCTTTTCCTATTTACATGCTGAAAGAAGCCCTTTTTGTTGCTCTTGATATTCTTGGCAAGTCTCAGCTCGTAATCAACCTTAGCCTTGCGAAGAATCCTTCTGCAACGGGCCTCCTCCTCCCGGTATACCCTTTTGTCTATTTCCCCCAGTACCCATTTCCTACGGAGGTTCCTCTTTCGTCTAATCCCCCTAACCACCTCCTTTCGCGTCCATGGTGGCACTCTCCTCCGCCTCCCCACCTTACTGACTAGAGTTATCGTCAAGGCTTGCGCCTGCAAAACCTCCCTTTTGAGTGCCATCCACCCCTCCTCAACTCGCTTACCTTCCAGTAACCTATCCCAGGAGACTTTCCCCAGTCTGGCCTTCAGTTGGCCAAAGTTGGCTCTCTTGAAGAGGGCCAACTTTCATTTCTATACTGCCCCACAGCTGAAACTCTCTAGGAGAAGCTGAAAATTTGCCTGCTGCTATGAATGTCCTTGTTGCTATGGGATGATGGTGATTATGCCAAAGAAGATGTCCTTTTGGTGTGTGATGAAACACACTCATTTGCTCTCTTATATACATGTCTGTCACTGTGGACTCTTTCACTGGATGCACCCCCCTCTGTTGTCTTCTAGGTTCGCTTCCTGGAGCAGCAGAATAAGATGCTCGATACTAAATGGAACCTCATGCAGAACCAGAAGATCACCCGAAGCAACTTGGATGGCATGTTTGAAGCCTACATCGCCAACCTGCGCCGGCAGCTGGAGGGCTTGGGCCAGGAGAGAATGAGGCTGGATTTGGAGCTCAGTAACATGCAAGGCCTGGTGGAAGAATTCAAGACAAAGTGAGTACGGGGAGGGAGAATGGCTACAGCATTTTCATCATCACATCTTCCTCTGGGTAAATAGTCCTAAAGTAAGCCCATTCTATTGTCAAATCTGTGGAAACTCCATGCCCTGGAATCTGGTGCAGTATTTGGCTTTCTGCAACTATTATGTGAACCCCAAGTTGCTAGCCCTCACAGGTATTGGGCATCTCCTCTTTGAAGTGAGCAATGATTGGTGATGACTTGAGGTCAATTTCTCCTATGATGCTATTTGGGGCCCTTGTGTTTGATGCATGCAGATGTAAAAGCTCTGACCTCATAGACCATATTCACACCATGGACTTAACCAGGTTTAATCATTCTTTCCTCCTCTCAGAAAATCTTAGGGACTGTGTTTTGTAGTCAGAGAATTCTCAGTACAGTTCCCAGAACTCTTTGAGGACCCTCAAGTATGTCCACAGTGCTCCCCAATAGGTCTGCAATTCCATGCCTGCTTACATGGAAGTACGACCTATTGCAATCAGTGGGGCTCCCTTCTGAATAGGCTTGTATAGGACTCCACTGTTAAGAAGGAACCTGGTCGGTATTAAGATTGGCACATACAATTTAGCCATCTCCAGCCTGGCACCTTCCAGATGTGTTGGGCAACAATACAATTTGGCTGGTTGGAGGATACTGGGTGTTTTAGTACAACACAACCAGGGAGCAGCAAGTTGAGGAAGGTTGGTATAATTTGAAGTATGTGAGTTGGTTCCAAGGAGGAGCTGCAAGGGATGACTTTTGTGGAAACCAGCCCAATACTTTAAATAAATGGTGCTCTGACTCCTTGGAAATGCTCAAAGGGAAGCCAGGCAGTACTGTAGAAACTTAGCAATGCTCAGAGGTAATCTTACATGTGGCAGTTTTACCTGATGTTGTCTCTTTAGACAAGTATGCGCATCAAATTTCTGAGTTTCCAGTTCCTCCTGTACTATGCAGAATTACTGTTGCAGCAACGCACCACCAGCAGAGTAAACAAACCTGTCTTGCAAGTGTCCAACTCCTTCTAAATGGAGCTGGCACACATGTGAGACACTGTGACACAGTTGTCTTCCCAGATCCAACTCAAAACATGCATTATTTTGAGAGTGGCCTGCTACAACACAGGGAACAGGGAGTGTATCCAGTATTAGTCCTACTTTGAGCAGAGCCATTGAAATGAATGGGACTTAGGTTAGCCATGGATTAAGTAGGATTAACATTATCTTAAATAGGATTAACATTGGATACACGCCATTGTTACTAGAGTTGTCAGTGTTTTAAAAACTTTGATTCAGAAGCAGGAAGAGTGTTTGATCCTGGAAATTGAAGGAGGCACCTTTTATACTCAGTGGGTTTTGCTTTTTGAGATCTCAGGGCCTTCCTAACTCATTTCCATAGAGGATTATTTCCTCTGCATTTCCAAGAGACATTTGTTGTCATGCCTGTATTGCTGCAATCAGGGACATGTTGGGAAAAGGAGGTGCTCTAGAATGGGGGAGAGGATGAGAGTGGGACCTCTACTACCCCTCTGAAATTTAACTCCTTCCCTTGAGGACCTTTAGAAGGAGACACACACCCTTATATGCCAAGTCAACCCCTAGCCCTGGAAACTTTAACCATTACATTGCAGATGCACAAATTCAGGCTCTGGAAGTAATGCTCATTTGTAGTGGGGGAGCAGTGGCTTTCAGAAGCAGTGGCCTTCAGGAATGGTCTTCACTTCTCGTGGTCTTAAGGACTGGGCTGTTTAGAAACTAAAATGCATAATATCCCTGATTTCAAAAGGCTGTCAGCCTCTGTCTTTGGGGAGCCTCATGCTCATTCTTCCTGGTAGGGCCCTGGACTTCTGCTCCAAAGGACTGAGTGCACCTCTGTGACACAGCCCAGTTTACCAGAGATAGCCCCTGTTGTGCCTTTTCAGGGTGCGAATTTGCCTGAATCTTGTCAATGTGAATTAACTGCAACCCAGTTCCCAGCTGGAGATGTTCCATATTGACTGGAGAATCTCTTTGTTGTCCAAAGAATGTTCCAAAACCTGTTGAAAAAGGCATATTCCCAAAACCTATTGGTGAATATGCGTATTACACTTCCCTGGTCATGAATAGATGACTTAATTTATGTAGTTGTACGTTTTTGGAAAATAGCTGGAACTCATACACATTCTTCATGGGTCATTGGCTGCCTGTTTGCTTATTTGTAGTACTTTTATACTGCTTAATAAATTAAAATCCATCAGTGGCTCACATCCCTAAGCCATAGTACATTGCAATAATCATAGATCATTTAACCAGCATTACTGGAAGCGTATGTTTCCTCTCTCTTATCTTGAAGTAAGTGCAATAAGAAAACAAGAAGTAAGGAACTCACTGAGCACAATGCTTAGTCAATAAGGAAAATGCTAGTGGGAGTTACTGTTTTATTCACCAGCTTTCCAGATATGCTTGCTTGGGACAGGATGCTATGTTAGTGGCAACCGCAGGCACAGGTGGGCAGCTGCCATGGGGCCGCAGCACAGTAGGGTTCTGATGACAGCACTTCCCTTACGCTGACAAGGGTCTGCCTCTTCTGAGCAGACACGCCTGGGGTCGCACTGGAAGGCACACTGTCCAGTGGAGTGGACCTACTGGAGGTGATGCCCTTCATTCTGTGTTACTAGCATCTTAGAAGGCAGCTGTACTTTCCTAGTAGAAATTTAACCAAGAGGGCATGCTGTCTATTTGATTTTAAGTTGGTATGTCACAGTGTCAATAAATACTGAATTTAGAAGGTGGGGAATCCAGAAGACTCCCTCCATGGGGCCCCTCTCTCAGTGACCTCCCCTCCCCATGCCCAGCTGCTCTGATTCTGCATACTCTTCCTCAGCGGTGCTTCGGCTTGCTTGGCAGGCAGGACGCCAAGAAGCAAATAAGCCGGGGCACCTCCTGCCCCTCTTTCTCCCCACTGCCATTGTTCACTGGTGCATATGGGTAGAGGAGCGGCCCTCTGGGGCCCTTCTGTGCCATGTGTCTTTCACTGCTGCTTTGCCACTCCTCCCCTTGCAAGTGTTTCTACTGTCCCTGTATTTTACTACAGCAAAATTGCTTGCTAACCCTGATTTAAAAATAATACTTTGTGTGCAGTTCCACTTTAGAAACTCACTTGCCATGACTGCAGGAGTAAAATGGAGTTTGCTTCTCCCTACCCCGCTGCTGTGCCCTTATTAGCCGCTGCTCTTTGGGTGGCCACTTGGGAGTCCCCTGGGCTGTAGGTCAAGGCCCAGTCCTGGTGGTGCCACCAAAGAAGGCAGCAGACTCCTAAATGTAGTCAAAACTAAATATGAATTGTGATGGGTGTATCTAGATCTGGTGTCGTCCATATGTATGAGAAGACTGTGTAATTCGTATCACCTCAATCAGTCTATGGACTGTAATGTCATTAAGACTGCAATTCTCTGCCCACTTACTGGAGGTAAGTACCAGTAAATTTAATGGTACTTACTTCTGAGGAGGTGTTCTTTGGAGAATGCTGTAAAGCACATGTCTAACTAGTATTTGGCTTTTATAAAAGTAATAAAATACTTCAGTATGTTGTAGTATTTTAGGTTGTTAAATGAAATTGTAAGATTTGGTTTAATGACATCTTAATTTGGAAATGAGGCCAGCTCAAAGTTTGTCCTTATCTTGATTTATTTATTAAGGGAGAGGCATTAAGACTGAGTGGGAAGTATGGTTCCAGCTGCCTTCTCGAATTCAGGGGCTCTTGAATTCTAACTGCTAAAGTGCATGGCCTAGTTGTGTTTACTTGAGAGAAGTAGGAACTTTGCACATGCTCAAATGCATTGCCAACACATGTTTCCAGCAGGAGCTTTGGCACCGAAAGCACATAACCCTGCTTCAAAGTAAACCATCCTGGGTAACTTGGAACCTGTAAACTAATCAATCCGGTTTCTCTCTCCAACAGGTATGAAGAGGAAATCAACAATCGTACGGAGAAGGAGAATGAGTTTGTCCTTCTGAAGAAGGTGAGTGAAGGCCTATCATGTCTACAGGGTGTCCAGATGTCTTCTCGTGCAGAGGGTGGTCCTCTGTTTGAAGGATTGCCCCATCTATTTCCAATATCATAAGATAAAGAGCTATCAGAAGGAAGAGCTGAGCCTTGAAGTTGCTCATCTGCAAGTGAGCACATGGGCAGCAAAAAAATCACCTGGACACAGTCTTCTGTGCTTGTGGTGAGACAGAAACATAGAAACTGAGCGAGTCAGAAGGGGCCTCCCGGGCCATCTAGTCTGACCTCCGGCACCAGCCGGCTCCGCTCATGACATGCCATAGTTCTGTGTAAATTATAGTAGTGATTTCTAAATTTACATATATACCTCACAATTAGCATGTGCACATTTCAAGCTTAGTTTGGTCTTTGTACTTTTTGTGGGGTGATGTCTTTCCTCTCTTTTTAGTAATTCACATGTGGTCACACTGCATGTTTCTTATTTATTGATTGTTTCAATTTATATTTCACATTACATTAATTTGAGGACTCTCTAAGTGGACTCTACTTAATTCTCTTGCCTCTGGATGGCCTTGCAGCAGTCTCTGTTATGGTGATGTTTTGCCCCTTGTCCCCTTAGGATGTGGATGAGGCCTATATGAACAAGATTGAACTGGAATCACGCCTGGAGTCCCTGTCTGATGAGATCAACTTCCTGAGGCAGGTGTATGACGAGGTATGCACTGTCAAAAGGCACAATTCAGCCTTCTAAATAAAAGTTATTTATTCATTTAATTCCATTTCTATGCTGCCCCATAACCCAAAGTTTCTCTTATTTGCTGGGAACAGGGCCAGACCAAGACATTTTGCTGTCTTAAGACAAGATGGGACTCGCCCTCCCACTGACCTGACTCTTAGGTCAACATAGGTGACGAGAAGGTGTCTTCCACAGCAGTCTGGCTTGGTGTTGAGGGGCAGGCTGGGTCACATGCACAGGCCTCCATTGCTTCACTCTCCAGCATCCACTGCCTGAGGCAGTTGCCTCACTTCACCAGATGACTGGGTGGGACCTGCCTGGGGAATGTCAAGGAGGGCCTGTAAAGCAGAGAGCAGTGGCACTTCTTTCCACAGGCAGCCAGAAATGTTATTAAAGTCTCAAATAGCCCTGCCAGACACATTGAAGAAAGCCCATTTAAATTCCCCTAGATACACAGAACTCTTGATGGCAAAAGCATCCTGCCCCTCTGACTTTACAGCCATCATCCTAACCTCAGAGCTTTTGTATTTGCCACCCATTCTTAATTAGTGTGGACTGTTCAGCTCCTAGGAGCAATATAATTAATTAGAAAACCCATGTGGAATAGAGTTGGTCCATAGTTTTGGAATATAAGGCAGAATTTTAAGTCAGAATATTGCTCAGCCTGGCCTGGAAATGCATTGCCTTTCATTTCCTCGCCATGCAGGAACTGCGCGTACTGCAGTCCCAGATCAGCGACACCTCTGTGGTCCTGTCCATGGACAACAACCGCAGCCTGGACTTGGACAGCATCATTGCTGAGGTCAAAGCACAGTACGAAGAAATTGCAGCCAAGAGCCGGGCCGAAGCAGAGAGTGTTTACCAAATCAAGGTGAGTCCGACTTCTTCCTCTTTCCAGGGTGTTCTGGTGGGGCTGGCAAAATAGAGTTGCCATCTCTCCAACCTTTCATAGATTCAGCTTCATATAGATTATCCCTGTTTCAGGAGCTGTGACTACAATAAGCAGAAAAACCCTTCTTTGACTTTTTACTTCTAAAGAGATCTCAGTGGGCGGACATCAGCTTCATGCAAGTGAGACATCACAGATTATGGGTAGTGCCTGGTAATGGCTGGTGGAAAGGGAAGCTGCCCACTGCTCCCTAAAGCAAGGATAGGGAAGCTCTTTGCAGCTCAGTGGACCAATCCTAAGGAGTGGATTCCCAGTGGTGGGTGGGCCATATGGCAAAGGGGTGGGGCCAAAATGGAAAAAAGATGCACATTTTAGTATACAGCTCTTACTAGTAGTGCAACAGGCAGTGTGAAGGTGCAGCACCCATGATGTGTGATGCACAGAGGCCATGATGAAGAAAGGGGTGGGGCTAGGGCAAAGGTCAGCAACCCACGGCTCCGGAGCCAAACGTGGCTCTTGAACCCCTCTGCTGCAGTTCCGTAGCTCAAAACACGCGCCGGCACAGCCGCTGATCTGCGCCGCTGATCTGCTCGAAGCTCCACTCAGGAACGCAGTTAAGTAAATCAGCTAGTTAAGTAAATCGCTACATTCCTCTGCTAAACAAGCTTCCTGCAGGCTGTCATGTTACACGAAACTGCTGAAAAGATTCTCTTTGTCCCAATGTAATCTCCTTCATCCGAATGCTAAAAAGCTGCGCTTGGGACCTGTCACAATTCACATCACTTGACTGTTTATCTGCTAATCAGTCACTAAACATACCTATATCTGCAACCAGCTCAGATTTACTGAGTTTTCCCCCTCTCCAACCATGGATAAATCCAAAGAAAAGAAAAGTTTCTGAAGAAAACCAAACGTTTAATGGTACGTGGGTAGATTCATTTGCTTTTACTGCTGACGAACTTACGGGGTTTGCTGTTTAATGTATGCAGCCCTTTAGCACTGACTTTGACTCTGCAGGAAGCTGTTCTCCTATTCAAAATAGATGAAAGGAATCCTACTAGTTTATAATGCAAGATTTAAAATAACAGTTTTTAGTGACTGAACAAGAGCTGCAGCTAAATCATAATGAAGATATAGATCTACTTCTTTGTTTTAAGAAGATTCTTAAAAAAATTCCAGCAACATTATTACATTGAGAGAGGGATGTTTGTTCAATATTTCACCACGTGATAAAAGGATGAGGGCACACAGAAGCAGACGGCATGTTTGGTTTGCTGCTAGTGGATAATTTAAGTTCGGCTTTTTATTTCATAAATATGAGGAGGACTCAGATAGACATTGAGTATTTTATTTGAAAGTAACTTTCAACCCAGTGTCTTTTTTTCGGAGTTCAAAATGTTTTTGTTGCATGCAGAAATAAAAATTTGTTTTCTCTGTAGCAGTTCATTGATTTCATAAATGAAACACACTATAGTTTTTTTATACATAGCATAAAGGTAAAAAACGATATATGCAGTGCTATCTTCATTTTAGATGTCAAAAGGGTTTTGCGACTCCTGGTGTTTTCTTTTCTGTGGGAAATGGGTCCAAATGGCTCTTTGAGTGTTAAAGGTTGCCGACCCCTGGTCTAGGGGAAGGAGGCATGGCCATTTGGGGAATCCTAGAGGGCCAGATGTGGCCCCTGGGACTGAGGTTCCACTCCCTTATCTTAAGCCAGAAATGAGTTGAAACCCTCATTTTCCAAATGGAACAGGTCAGTGGAGCTACAGAGTAAATTGGAGAGTTGTGCTATCTGGAAGGAAAAAAAGATGGACAAACTCTTGCTGGAAATACTATTTCCAGATGTGTTGGACAGCAATTCCCCTAGTCCCCAGTCAGCATGGATAAACGTCAGGGTTTATGGGAGCTGGCCAAAACATCTGGAACGGACCAGGTTGCCTACACCTGATTGAGTGTGGGGGACAAATGGTTTTCAGCTGAGCTCCTTTAAAAGCTAATGGGATACAGAAATTCAACAGCCAAATGTTTTCTAGCATGCATACACAGCAGGAGAGGTGGTGGTAGAGCAACTTCACTTGAAGAAATTCAACCAACTTTGCAGCTGTTGAAGGCCCTCCAGACGTTTTGAACTCCAAATTCTAAAATCCCCAGCCAGCCTGCCCCATGGCTATAGAATCCTGCACTAATGACTAGTTTTTTTCCAGTGCATGATTAGCCTGTGACTTTCTTTAGAAAGCACCCCTAAAAATGCTATCGAGGAAGGTGAGAAATCCTGCTGAATGTGGTTAAGCTGTGGTGTAGGAGGCAGGAAGGAAGAGATTTCCCCCAAATGGGGTAGTTGGACCTTCTGCAAATGGAGCCCTTCCCTTTGCGGAGGGCAGATTCAGGATTCAATCCATATTGTGCAAGTTTTGTACTCAGCTGTCAGCCAACCTTCACTTGCTGGTGCAGCCAGCCTTGTAGTATTGTGGGAAGCAAGCAACAGGTTCTGAAAAGCTTCCAAAATCCAGAGTCCACCCATCAGCACTGCCTATCCTGGCTTCTGCCCTGATCTTGGGAATGTGGGCATGGGGGTGACCTTGGGGAAGAGGGCTACCGGGGGGGGGGGAGGGCAATTAGGGATGGGAGTGTGCTTTTTTGCACCAGTCACCTGGGGACTGTCAATGATGAGCTAGGGGTGTGTGTGTGTGTGTGTGTGTGAGTAAAGCTGCAGTTTGGCATCCACCCCATTCATCATCCTAACTTGGCATGGAGTGTTTTTTGTTTTGAGCCTTCCAAAGTGCGTAATGTCTATATTACCTCAGTGATAGCAGCTGGCTATGATGGTTATTTTCAGGTTGCAGAGGGAAGAAGGTGGGGCAAAGGGATAATGCCTTGCCTCAGGCCACTGAAGGAGAGTTCCTGGCTCAGGTGTGGTTTATGAGGTATTTCCTAGCTCATAACTCACCCCTGCGCCACTATTTTTTGAAAGAGCTGAAAATCCTGAGGAGATTATACATGCAGATTATTATCGCTCCAAGGGCTTCAAGAATTGGTCTTCTTGCATCCTTAAACTCCTGTTGGGGAGCTTGTGGGGCCAGGGAAAAGAGCGAGATCCTTGGCCAGAGCCCACAGAATTAGCTTCCTGCCTAGGCAGAGATTTAAACCTGGTCTCTGCTTTCCAAGTCCAGTACAGAGAAGAGGAAGGGAGGGCAGACTTCAAGCTTGCAGGGCCATCATCTCCATCTTCTGCTGCCACTTCTCCTCTTCCTGCTTCCTAGAACCCTGAAATTGCCCAGCTGAACCAGAGTCACACAACCTTACTGAATGCCAGGAACTAAGCATGAATATATTGTGCTTGCACATATAAAAACTGGCTTGTTGGCACTACAGATCAGGGATTCCAACTGAGGGATTTAGACCTAAATCAGAGATTCTTGCTGCTCTCCTCTGCAAACCATGCCAAGATCAAACAGGGGATCCCAGCCTACTTCTGAGTCATCCCTGTGCTGTATTGCAATCCTTCTGCATGATGAAGAGGTTGTCCTTTCCCGTGGTGTGCACAGATGTGCTTCCCGGCTGTCTATATTGCCATTGTGAGTCTGTGGCTCTGCAGATGTTTCTGGACTACATCTCCTGGCATCCCACACCAGCCAGGATGGACAACAGCTTCAGTCTGAGGATAGCTGGAGGGCCTCCTGCTCCCCATCCCTGGTCCGTTGATTGTGTCTGGTGTTAGTCTAATTTAAGTCTTATTTATTTTATTGGTCTGTTCTAAGTAGGCTCTCTGATCTAATTTAGTCAAGAAATTGTAGCACAGAAAAGAGGCCACTTCTCCTGTGACTGGCTGCCAGGCAGCTCATTCCTGAAGCCGGTGACTCTTAACTCTTAAGAGTGCTGCTGGTTGCACTCTTGCAAGGCTTTCCAAATGTGTGTATCACATTTGTCCCCTTTATTTCCTCCTGTAGTATGAAGAGCTCCAGACAGCAGCAGGCAAGCACGGAGATGACCTCCGCAACACCAAGAATGAAATCAATGAGCTCAACCGGATGATCACCCGGATACAGTCTGAAATCGACGGACTGAAAGGCCAGGTCAGGAAGCAAGAGGCAGCAGAAAGCTAGAACTTTGCTTGTGGTAGATACCGCACCATCCGTGTTTGTTGCTCCCCTTATATAATCCCAGAAGCAAAAGAGTTGGGTCCTGGGTCCCGTGGAACTTACAATCTTGGTTTTCATGGGGAGGGAGGGAGAGACAAGCTAAGCTAGCAAACTTGGTTACCATTGCCTTGAAAAACTCTTATTTACATTTCTATTTTAAAATATTTTTGCTACTCCTTTCCAAGGCAGCTAGCAATAAATTAAAGCAAGCAACAACATTACAAGTAAAACATCAGTTGACAAAACTTTAAAAAGACCAGCAGCAAAAGCAGAAATGAGTTCCCTTAATAGGGCTTATTGATTGCCTGTGCCAAGGGTCTGCTGGTGGCCATTATCAGCAGTCCTTTCTCTCTTTCTGTCCCCCGCTTGTGAACAGCAAACCAATGGGCACTCACCTTCCTCTCTTTATCCTCTTCTCTCCACCTCCACAACTTCAGCGTGCTAACTTGGAAACTGCCATCACAGAGGCCGAAGAACGTGGGGAGATGGCCATCAAGGATGCTACCACCAAACTAGCTGAGCTGGAGAATGCCCTGCAGAGAGCCAAGCAAGACATGGCCCGCCAGCTGCGGGAATACCAGGAGCTGATGAATGTCAAGTTGGCCCTGGACATTGAGATCGCCACCTACAGGAAACTGCTGGAAGGAGAGGAGAACAGGTGGGGACCACCTTGGGAAAGTTCAGGTGGTGGCACCTGTGCCCATTGTCCGGACTCTGCTGTTGGAATGGGCAGACCTCAGGCTCATGGCATCTAACTGGTGCTTTTATTTAACTAGTTTGCTCCCAGAGATCTCTTGCCCAGTTCTTGGTGAGAAAGGCAGTTTGTTTCCAGATCTAGTCATATTTGGAGCAGTGTCACTTACTCCACAAACTTTAATGTCATGGGACTTAGGTTCAGGTCCTGTTAATTTCAGTGGGTCTGCTCTGACTTAGTCTTAAAGAATACCAAGCCCAGGAATTTTGTGCCTGCACTAAATGGGTCTCTTAGGCCTTCCCTGCAAAAACCCTCTTCTGGATTACCCCAGGCTTTCTTGCATGGACGTCATTTGTTCTACCACTGTCAAACGGTTGGGAGTCAGAAATCCGTAATGATCCATTACTTATTTCTCACAAATACCCAGAGATCTACCAGGAGTTTCATATCCCAAACCATCATCCTACCTCTGCTCTATTTAGTGTACCTGGTTTGGGCCAATAGTGTATCAACAAACTCTGTGCTGAGTGCAGTCCTTGTTTTCAGCACTTACATTTTCCCCAGCTGTTTCTCACAACTTTCCCCTCTTCTCTCATCCTTGGTAGGCTGGAAGCAGGCATGCAGAACTTGAGCATCCATACCAAAACAAGTGGCTATTCAGGTAAGCAAATGTCGCACTTCATTACACTGTGAGGACTGAATTTAGAGGGCCACACATGAGGCACACACACATTAGGGTAGCATGAAAAGAGAATTATTAAACCCACTTGCATGTAGGTTATATTGCTGTTCTTGCAAGGTTGTCCCTTTCTTTTGGTTGGTGCTTGGGTACATTTGTCAATTGAGCAAAAAAATGGAAGAAAAGGCCTGCTCTCTTTCATTCAGCAGCAGAAATCAGGAGGAGGAGTTTCTCATTGCATGGAGTTAAATTATCAGTTGCTTGTGCCTGCTGATTAAGCTGCATCAGCAAAGGCCAGCAGAAAAGAAAAAAAAGAGAGGTGGGGGGGAAAGCACAGCTTCCAGCTGTTTCTCTGGAAGACAAATGACCATGGCTTGAAACACTTGAAGGATCAGTAAAAGATACCTGTACAAATCAGGCCACCACATTGCATGCATTTGCTATTCTGTGCTTGTTGGAGATGGCAGGCCCCATGTATTGTGCATTCCCCTTTTTTATCCTCTGGTATGAGTGCAGCAGCAGCATCCTGGGAGGGCTGGATTAAGGATGCCTGTGCCACTGCCTGCTAAGGGTCCACCTCCTGGCAAGGAGACACTGTGTTGCTCCTTTTCTTCCCACTGGCAAGCAGCTTGCTCACCTGCCTCTTGCTCTTGTCTGGGTGATGGCGGTGGTGGGAAGGAGGAGCAAGAGCTGACCTGGCCTCCCTGCTGCTGGCTTCTCTGGGCATGAAGAAGTATCTCTCCCCATCCACTTCCCCAGGAATGATGCATGCTTCCAATTTTAGCATGGTGTTCTGACTCTAATCAAACTGTTCTCCATCCTAAATCCAGGTGGCCTGAGCAGTGGGTTCAGCGGTGGCTACAGCTCTTCCTTCTCCAGTGGGGGTAGCTATGGCATGCATACCTCCCCACTGGAGAGTTCGGCAATCTCGAAGACAAAGGCCATTGTGATCAAGAAAATTGAGACACGAGATGGCAAACTGGTGTCTGAATCCTCCGATGTGATGTCCAAATGAGCTGCAGAGCCCTGCAGAAGCTGGAACCTCTTTCCAGTTCAAGTGCCTTGATTCAGTGAGCCTTTTCTTAATCTTGGCTGGTGGCTCACACTGAGAAACAGGACGGGAGCGGGGGGGGGGGGGGAGTGGAGAAATTGCTTTCTTCTCTCATCTAACTTTCTCTAAGACAGGCATGAGGAACCTGTGGCCCTCCAGATGTGGCTGGAATACAACTCCCATTGGCCCTGGGGAGGGGTGAGGTCCAGCAGCATCTGCAGGATCACAGGTTCCCCGCATCCAGCATCACCCAATATTGCCATGAGGATTCTGGCTCCTCAGTTCCATTTCTGCTGCCTCATTTGCCTGCCAGTCATTCCTTGGCCCTTGGGCAAGCTTTGTCCACACCGGGCTATGCTTTGGATCCCCCAAACCTGTAGTTCTCCCAAGCTTGCTGCCTCTCTGTGTTAGTATGTGGAAGGCACAGGACAGAGAGGAGTACCAAAACTGCCTCCTAGAAGCTGCAGGTCAAGCATCTGGTGAAAGAGCAGCTGTGGGAACTGGAGGTGAAGTTGACAGTCCTTGCCCCATCTGAGCCTTCATTTCCTCCTGGAAATTATGGGGACAGATGGCCAGGAGGAAAACTGGCAGCTCTTTGGGGCTTCAGCTCCCAAAAGCTCTGCCAGCATGGTCAGTGGCCACAAGTGCTAGGAGCTGAAGTTCACAATAACTGGAGGCCTATCTTCTGCCCACCTATCTTCTACCTATCTTCTAAATGCATGAGCAGACATCCTTCAGGTGAAATTGGCATTTATTCTGTAGGTGAAACCAGTCAAGTTTTTTTTTAGACCACCATTAAGTAGAAGCTGACCATTTTTTGTTTTGAAGGATGAAGAAACAAAGCCTTGCTTTTGTTCTTCAAGTTAGGCAGGGGCTTCAGCCAAAGCTATCTGTGCAATTTCTTTATTTAAACAAACCCAACTTGCATTCCATTTTATTTGACCCTCAAAGCAATGCCTCCAAATTTCTTTTGAAGTTAGACAGCTTACCTTGAACTCCTGATCCTCCTGCCCAACACCTCTCTCCCTAGAACAAAGGCCACAGTTAAAAAGTGAGTGCAAAAATTGGGCTGGGGCATTTGAAAACCATTGTAAGATTTGGGAGAAATTGGCTCTCCTGAGAAAAGCAAGCATTTAACAGCCTATGTGCATGTTTACTCAGAAGTAAATCCCCTTATTTTCCATGAGAATTGTTGCCAGATAAGTGTGCATTTAGCACAATGCACCTCTGCAATGCCTGTTTGGTGATTATCTGGCCCATGGAGTTCACTCCCATGAAAATGTACACAGGATAATATAGTCTTAATGCAGGTTAACCACCAAGGACTCTAATGGGATCTATGTAGAGGCAAATGAGCACAGGAGAATGGACCATGGCTCTTTCATCTCCTAAGATTTTTCTTAGGAGATTTTCTCCTATATTAAAAAAGGTTCCTAAAAGAGCAAATTGTTAATTTTTAAACTAGCTCTTGCTTCTTCTTCTTCTGTCTCAGCAAACGTTAAGCAATGCAAACATTTCACTTTCTCCCCTGTTAAACCTTGTTCAATAAAACATTAGGAATTACACAAAGATGCCTGTTTCTTCTCTATACTTATTTCTATACATATTAAGGCAATGTAGGGTGCTTAAGAAGCATGCAGTATTTACTGACTTGCACTGGCTATGTTAAAAATAATAAATGCAAATACAAAATATGGAACAATGATGACCTGTGATCAGGTTGTTCAGTGGCAAAAGAAAGCAACTATGGCTTCAATTCACTTCCTCAGCAGGTTCATACTTCTGAGATGACGACACACAATGCCTGCACCCTTGATTTCAGGCTGAAAGACACTGAATAACTCCTTGCGCCCTTGTAAAGGATCCAGGAAATGTACTTATATTCTGCAGTGTGGCACCCTCCTTTGAGAGACTGCAGCAAAACACTGGAACATATTGAGCTGATGCTCCATTTAAATCTCCTTTAGATTCTAATGCACATTCTCCTTTAAGACCAACAAAACATTAATGGGCACTTTTGCTGACTCCTATAATACCACTTTAACAATAGCAGCAGCAAAGGGCGCAATCCACTTGGGATGCCTGCAACCCTCCAACTTGCAGGGTCATTTTTGTGTCGTCGCAAAGTCATGCCTGACCCATCACGACCCCACGGACAACATTCCTCCAGGTTCTTCTGTCCACCATTCCCTGGAGTTCACCTGAGCCCACCCCCACTCCCCCAGTGAGCCCATCCAGCCACCTGGGCCTCTGCCATCCCTTTCTCTGCTTGTGAGGAACCCCTCCCTGCCATCCAAAATGCCTCCTGCCAAGCACTGGTTCTGAGGTTGGCCGTGGTCACAGAGCCCATATCCGGTACACAAGAATCATGCTGGCTTGCAGGGGGCGGGCGCTCCAACTTTGAACAGTGTCTGTATGATTGTGCCCTAAATGACTCTTCACACACCCCAGTAATGAATGATGCAGTAATATGTGAATGATTAGATTGATGTGGAGTGGATTTTAGTGAGGAAAAGAGTACTGTTCGGTTCTGGTACTAGTAACGAAATCCTCAGCTCAAGAAACCCTTGATGTTGTAAATTTGTGTACCAGGCTCTGGTTTAATTGGTTACTTCCTGGGTTCTAGTGAAAAGGTAGATCTTACAAGCCTGAAAACTGCCCTCTGGCACTGCAACTGATGTTAACACTCTGGCTGTATGCCAATGTTTCCTAACTAGGGGTCCAGATTACGGTCAGGGTCTGAGCAACTGGGGTCCCCACAAAGTTCTAGAAGCTTCCCATGAGTTTAGACTGGGCAAAGAGGAAAGGTGGTGAAGGAGTATCACCCAACATTTCTGCTTTGAGCATCTCAGCCTCAAATTAGAGTGAGGGGTTAATGTCCAGAGCAGGGTTGGGATTTGACAAACTAGGGTCCTGAAGAAGGGCTAGACCCAGGGAATGAGTTTTGAGTGAACAGAAAGCATGAGCTGTGAAGAAAAATCACCTTAATTGTGGTATTTTGAAAGTCCAGCTTGAGGTATGGATATTAAGAGTCCCAAATTTGAGTTGGGGTAATGTCCAGGTTAAGGATAGGGTTTGAAAAATGGGGTTAACATGACGGTCAAGAGGCTTTAGAAATACATAGAATGGGCAGAAATAGCTGTTGAGAAAAATCCTTCTAAAATTTTGGAAATCTGGAGGCATTGGCTATTTAAATTCCAGGGTGGCCTGTGGGATAAGGTCCAGGGTACAGTTAGGGTTTGAATAACTAGGGTCTCCATGAAGTTCTAGTTGCTTGGATCAAGTTTATAGTGGCAGTATGAAAAGCCATCTTGAGGGCATCTTTGTCCCAAATTAGGGTTATAGTTAATGTCCAGGATAGGGTTAGGGTTTGAAAAACTAGGGTCCCCACGAAGGTCCCAACCAGTAGAATGAGGTTTGAGAACCCAGAAAGCTTGAGTTGTGACAAAAAATCACCCAAAATGTGGCATTTTGAAAATCCACCTTGAGGTATGTGCATTTGAGTCCCAAATTAGGGTTAGGGTTTGTTTCCAGCTTAAGGTTTGAAACACTAGGTTTCCCAAGAAGGTCTACAGCAGAGGTCCTCAAATTTTTTTGATAGGGGGCCAGTTGAAAGGCGGTGGCTACACGTGCGGTTTGGTGAGGTGGGGGAACCTGGGGGCGTGGGCTGGTGAGGTGCCATTGGGCATCTGCGGTGGCCGCTTGCTCACTCTGAGACCATCTCCGATTGAGCGAGCCACCACCTCCCCCCACTCCCTACCACGCGTGTATGGGAGGCAGGCAGTTTGCTCACTTGGAGACCATCTCTGAGCGAGCAAGCCACCACCTCCCCACCCGTGCAGCAAGCGCATGCAGGGGCAGCGAACAGCAGCACAGGCCAGATGGATGGCCACAGCAGGCTAGATCTGTCCTGCGGGCCATAGTTTGAGGACCCATGGTCTAGAGCAGGGGTCGGCAACCCATGGCTCTGGAGCTGCACGTGGCTCTTGAATCCCTCTGCTGTGGCTCCGTCGCCCAAAATACATGTGACAGCCGCCGATCTGCGACCGAGTTACAAAATACCAATGGGTGATAATGAGGCATCCACTCAGGAATGCTGCGCTAGCAGGTTAAGTAAGTTGCGACATTGCAGGGAAGGAGTGGAACAAGCTTCCTGCAAGCTCTCATGTTACATGAAACTATTCTCTTTGTCCAAATGTAATCTTCCTCTGAATGATAAAAGCTACGCTTGGGACCTGTCACAATTCACATCACTTGACTGTTTATCTACTAACCAGTCACTAAACACACCTATATCTGCGACTTCCCCTGGTAGGCCATGGATAAATTGAAGAAAAGTTTCTGAAGAAAACTGAACATTTAATGGTATGTGGGTAGATTCATTTGCTTTTACTGCTGACGAACATATGGGGTTTGCTGTTTAATGCATGCAGCCCTTTAGCACTGGCTTTGACTCTTCAGGAAGCTGTTCTCCTATTCAAAATATATGAAAGGAGTCCTACTAGTTTATAATGTAAGATTAAAAATAACAGTTTTTAGTGACTGAACAAGAGCTGCAGTTAATTCATAATGAAGATATACATAGCACTAAGGTAAAAACCGAGATATGCAGTGTTATCTTCTTTTAGATGTTAAAAAGGTTTTGCAGCTCCCTGTGTTTTCTTTTGTGTGGGAAATGGGTCCAAATGGCTCTGAGTGTTAAAGGTTGCCAACCCCTGGTCTAGAGGCTTGGAATGAGGTTAGAATGGGCAGAAAGCATGAGCTGTGAAGAAAAATCTGTGTGGAGAGCCAGTGTGGTGTAGTGGTTAAGAGCATGAGACTGAGACTCAGACGATCTGGGTTCTAGTCCCCGCTCAGCCATGGAGCCAACTGGGTGACTTTGGGCCAATCACAGACTCTCAGCCCAACCTACCTCACAGGGTGGTTGTTGTGGGGATAAGATGGAGGAGGAGAATGATGTAAGCTGCCTTGAGCCCTTTGCAGGAAAAAGGCAGGATATAAATTGGAAAAAAAAATCCTCCAAAATGTGGCATTTTAAAAACTCAGAACTGGGGAACTCTGGAATTTGCAAACCCCCTTTTCTGTACTAAGTTATTACCCAGATCTTGCTGCTCAGGAAATCATAACACCACCTCGACCAATCAACTGCCAGAATAGTTGTTCATCTTTCCAAATCTGCCTATAGAGATATAGAAGGTTGCCTGTTCTGGCTCCAGTGCCTCCCCATGGGCTTTTTTGGCAACCATAAGCTCCCCATTTCTGTCTTTCCTTCTTGAGTCACCCCTGGTTATAAAAAGAGCTGCTGGTCCCAGCTTTACTGGTTTCCTCTAACTAAGCCTTCCCCAGCCTGGTGCCCTCCAGATGTTTTGGACAGCTTTCTGCATTCCTTGATCACCGGACCAGCTGACTGGAGCTGGCAGTAGGTGAAATACAAACCATCTCGAGGGCACCAGCTTGAGAACAGCTTATTTAAGCAAGTGTTTCATATTGCATAAAAGCCATGTATTTAGGAATTTTGCATATTTTGTCATCAAATACTTGGTTTAAGTGGGAAGCCCAATTTCCCCTGTGCTGAAAATCTCTAGGTCCAAGATCAATACTTCCCAATGCCAATAGGCTGCATGTATACACTTGTGTGTTGGGATAAGTCTGTGCCCAGGAACACGTTGGTAACACCTGGATCCCAGGAACAGTCCAGGAATGGTGGGAAGAATAATGCAAACATCTTAAAACACTCTCTTCCCTTCTTGGGTCCTGCTAGCTTCTCCCCACTTGTCTGGTCCCAACAGAAGCCTGAGGGGTTCCTTTCCCCCTTCATATTCACCCCAAATCATCGTACCTATCACAGGTCTCCTGTTTAGCCTCTCTCCTCACCTGCCACATAACACCTCACCTCTAAGGCCTATCTACACCTTCCAAATTCCAACACCCACTGCCAGGTACAAGCCATTTGGGAGCATTTCCACCACAGCCCACCTCTTGTTGACTTTTACTAATTCAAAAGACAGTGTGGAAAATATGGAAGCATTTATTGCACTTGGAACATTTTAAATTAAAACAGCAACCCTTGTCTTTGCTATTAGGAGGCAGCAGCAGCTTCCTCATTTCTCCTTCTCCTTCTTTTAATTAAAGTGGCATCTGAAAAATAAAATCTCTAGCGGTTTCCGGAGATCAGTGCGAAGACCGTCGGCAAGTCCGGGCCGACACCGGGTGATGGCTTGGCTTCCTCACGCGGCAAATCTTTGGCATTGTGGGAGCATCTGGCTTTCCCAGCTTCAGTCTCTGTCCCACGTCATCCTCCACAGGAAGCAGGCCAGGGGAGATAGGAGGTGAGCGCCCAGGGTCCTCTGTGCCGGCCCGTGGAGGAGAAAGAGCCGGACACGGGAGGTGATTGTGCTTTTTTGTGTTCTTCCTCTCGGCCACGCTGTGGCGTTTCAGAAGAGGCTGGCAGCCCGGAAACTGTCCAAGGCAACACTCCCTTCCCCACCGCAGGACAGAACAGACAGCTTGACAGAGGGGCCTGTGAACAGGCCAGCACCGGCCACTCCAGCGGCTTCAAGTATTCCCTTTGGCTGGGAGCAAAGGCCTGCTGCAGGCCCCAGTCGGGGCACACCGTGTTGGTAGGATCTGGGCCCCAGGGAACAGGGAGGAGAGGGAAGGCACTGAGTCTTGACGCCCGCACCCTCTTTCGTCGAGGGGCAGAGGTGCCGGGTGCCGCTCTCTGTGGCAGCCCAGGGAACCTCACATCAGTGGCTCTGCCCTTCGTTTTGCCCTGCTGGTGTTGGTGTGCTCCCCTCCCCAGTGCTCATGACAGGTGATCCTGGCGCCTCTTTGCAGGGCAGCAGCGACAAAACACATACACAGAGGGGCAAAGCTGGGCCTGCTAGGCCTCCGAAGCTGCCTGTGGCTTCAGCTGAGCCTTCTCCATAGCTGTGCCGTAGGGGAGTGACCGCTTGAAAAAGCCCAGCTGTGAAGGAAACCAGAGGGACAAGGTCAGAACCTAGGCAGCGCATGAACCACTGGCATCTGTTTTCTCTGGGGCAAATTCCATAGCAAGGAATGGGCCTTGAGTGAGAGCGCATCTATGCTCTTGCTCAAGACTGCTTCAACAGAGCAGGCTTGGACAGGAGACATTCCCAGCAGATCTTCTGACCCATGCTATTTGTTTCTTGCATTTATAGCCCACCTTTATAACCCAAATCACTAGTCTGCTGCCTTTTGTAGATACTGCCTGGAAGCTTCTGCCAATTAAAAACATGAGCTCTCTAAAGGTTTTGCCGCAGGCACAGAAATGCAAAATGGGACAGAACAGGCCGACTTATGGGGCTATATTCAAAACAAGCAAACAAAATGTTCAAATGCATCAGGCAGAACAAACCGTGAGAATTAAGCACACTAAGACTTGATTGTGCATATAGATCATTCACCACTCGCTGAGTTCTCACCTGAACTTCATGGAAAAGAATTGTCTTTGCAATGACATA
Source organism: Varanus salvator macromaculatus (assembly GCA_023646645.1). Lineage (NCBI taxonomy): Eukaryota > Metazoa > Chordata > Lepidosauria > Squamata > Varanidae > Varanus > Varanus salvator. The sequence continues at coordinate 18,909,952 of JAIXND010000795.1, forward strand.
GGGCAATTAGGAAAGTTTTATCCTGTGTCAGCTCATTCACGCATGCAAGTTAGACATGCGCACCATCACTTATCAACAAGCTCTTTGTGAATCCATCTTTCAGTATCACTTTGAATCTTGTTTTGCAGTATGTTTTCAAGATCTAGACCTAGCAGAGTTTTGTCCAAGGATAGAGAAATAGTGAGTGAGGGGATGTTTACACAGCACTGCTGCTTTGGACAGCTGCCCTGGGACAGCTGCTGCATGTGAAGGCCATAACGGCACACTTGGCCATGTGGATTATCTGTGTGGCATGGAGAGATTCCACTCCACCCAAAATTTGGGGGAGGTGGCTGACAGTGATGACCTGGGAACACAGGACTGATGGAACGAGCAACAGCGAGACACTCTAGTTAGAACTACTGAATGGAGAGGCTTTTGTGTGGAGGATGTTTGACTAGCTGCAGTATTGCGGCAGAATGCCTATGTACCCCAGTTGCTGGGGAACATGGGTTGGTGGGTGCTGATGTAACCCTGACCTCCTTGTGGGCTTCCCATCAGCTACTGTGTGAACAGAATGCTGGACTAGATGGTCTTACATTCCTATGATACAGCTTCTATGGTTGAAGAGGATGCCTTCTAGGGAGTATAGTTAAAATGTAACATGGGAATGCAACAAACACAGGTTTGAAAAGAATTGGGATCAAAGAGCTGCATTAGTCAGAGAGCTGCTGTTTGACTGCAACTCTCTGTTGAGCATGGAGACAGCGGCAAATCTGGATTTACCCATGCAATGCATGAAAAGACTAAAAAAAATCTGTGCTGGGACAGAGGTAGCTAGAAAATAATACGTGGCACAAACAGAGCGAATCAGAGCCATCTGGACTGTGGCACTTCACTTCTTCCCAGCCCTGAACTTTCTCCTTCACTGGAAGGCTCCCTACTGAGCAGGCCTACCTTATATAGTACATAGATGAGCAACGCCAGGAGCAGCAGCCCAATCAGAATGGCTAAGATGATGATCCAGAGGGGAACCCCCTGGCTGGTCTCTGCCTTCGCCCAGTGCAGTGATGTTGACACCTGTTGGCAGAGAGGAAGCAAGAATAAGGCATGGCATGGGTCATGGGGCCACATCCAGCATGGCCATCGATTGCAAAAATGGCTCAGGAAAACTTCCTGTTCACTGTTGCATCCTGAAGCTGGTCAACCAGTTTGCTAGCTATGGAAGCTAAGCAGATCTGTCAGGTACAGGGGAGCGATCTTCCTCAATGCCAGATGCTGGAGGCAAACAAAAGGGACCAACCATCCCTGGCATGCCCTCATTCCGAGCTTCCCTGGCTACCTGGCTGGCCGTTGAGGGACCACGATGGTAAGCAACCTGATCCAGAAGAGTCATGAAAGGACAGAAAGAGCCCTGCTGGGTTAAAACCACAGGCCTATAGGGTAGAATCCTGACTTCCCACGGCAGTCAACCAGGTACCACAGGGAAAGCAGCATGCTGTTCAAGAGGGCAGGAGTGCTATTCCTCCACCCTTCCCCAGTGACTGGCTCTCAGCTGAAAGGTGCCTCTCATCTGAAAGATGGCACAGAGCCATCAGGGCAAGAAACTGTTCATAGCCTTGCCCTCCATGGATTTATTCAATGCCCTTTTAAAGCTGCCCCCTTGGGTGGACACTGCGCCATTCTGGACACCCCCACCATGTCTCACTCACCTTTGTTCAAAGCTAAAGAAAGCCTCAAATGCTGCAACCTTTCCTTGTAGGGCTCTGGTCACTTGAGGATAGCAGCTACACTTTCCAGGCACAATTTCACCTCTACCCTTGTTGATATCCTGTTCTGCATAATGTTCTGCTTTCTCGCTTTAGTTTGCTTTGGTTTTTTTTAAAGCAACATGCATGCATCTAAGCTGAGCTGTCCCTGTTCCTGGGAGAGAGCCATCTATTATCCATGGCTTGGAGGGAAGAGGATCTCAGTGACTTCCTATGCTTTGACACTGTTTATAGTGATCTTAACCATGCGTTTGGGTGTTACTTGTAAACTGCTGTGGATGTGTGTGCAATCTCACAGGAAAGATATTACTGCTGCTACTACTGATACTACTACCCATAATAATAACAAAACAAGACCAACCTTGAGGCTTGCTGAGTGGTGCTCTTCTGGCTGGATTTTGTAGGGCAATTTCTGTACACTGTAGACAGCTTCACACTGGAGAGTGTGAGGGTTGTTTTCTTTCTGCAGGAGTGGAAAATGGAGCAAAGAAAGGTAAGGGATGGCTCTACATCACAAGTGGGCAACCACAAGCTGCAGGCCCAGTCTTGGCCTCCTGGCATCACCAGATACTCATCCCCTGCCCCCTGCTTTCTCCCAGACACAGATTGCTTGGATTAGGGTTAGGGTTAACTGTTGTCCATTTTTTTCTCCATCCTAAAATGCCAGAACAGTTACGTGCTGCAATGCAAGGCTCCTCTGCTGGCAGCAAGAGCTTCAATAAGCTAATAAACTTCTTATAAAATGAGCTGATACATTTGGAATTGTGGCTCCACCCCATTGCCTTTGGCCCTGCCTACTGGAGAAATGCCAAGAGAGCCTCTGAAATGGGATTCTACCCTTGGGCTGGAGGATGTTCAGTGACTCTGCTCTGCACAGCAGGGTCATGAAGCAAGCTGATCCTAAAGAGCCTTCGTGTAGAGCCCAGTATGCCTCTTTCCCAGGTGCTGAACCTGGCAGACAAGCAGGTGTGGTCACCCATCCTAAACTTACTGATGGGGGTGGGGACTGTTGTTTACCTGCAGTGCCCATTTTATTTATTACGTTTATGAATACCTGCATAGGTCAGGTGTAGAGAACCTGCACCTGTCCACCTTATTTTATGTTGCCTAGGCATCTCCTGTTCCTTCCCATACCAGCTGCTGCTACTGTCAAACACACCAAGGCAGCAGTACAGTTCACACAATCATCACAGCTTAAACAAGCCAGAGAGGCTTGTTTAAGCCACAGCATGTGCCTGGTGCCATTTGCCTAATTTCCCGCCTGGGTGTGGCTCATTGTGTTGCCCAAGGCCAGAGGTCTCATCAGTTGGAGGGGGAAACAATCCTCAGAGAACGCAGTTGAATGCCACCTTGCTCTTGAGCAACGGCATGTAACATCCTTGTTCCAGGTGGCTCCCTTCTACAGGGGAACTGTTACATGGGGGAGTGGCAATTAAAACGGTACTGCCTGGGAGAAGCATACTTCCTGAAAGGAAGCTCTTGTTGCAGGCTTCAGAAAGGGGACAGGAAGTCCTGAGAATGGGGGAAAGCTCTGCATTGCTCCATCACCAAGAGACAGCCATGGAGCTTCAATCTATCTGGCCTGTGTGAGAAGCCCATTCATTAAATGATAGTTACATCCGTAGATGCTTGAAAGCACACGTTCAAAGTACAGCCCTGAGGCAGACCCCATAACAACAGCACCTGCCATGGCAAGACAGCAGAGTGCATGAGAGGCATGAATTAACATCACCATACCTCCCTCCCTCACCCAGCCCCCTGCCCCTCTCTGCTGCCTTGCCACCTAAAGATGAGCTAATGGCTTTGGACTCAATCTGCTACAATCTTTCAAGCCATTCTCAGCAGTTTGGGGCAAGTATCTTTCACAAAAATAAAGGCATGTGGACCCATGAACCCAAGTCAGGGCATGGGGGAGCCGTTCAAGTGGAACACAGCTCTGAATTGATATCAGCCAGCAGAGCCATCCAGTAGGAGCTATCAGAGCCAGTAGGTGCTTAGCAAGCCATAATCTCCTCTTCTGTCTCGAATGTACAGCACTAATGTTTCCTAACACTGACATTAAATCTCCAAGTAACACATGGAGGACTGGTGTGGACATCCGGTTAAGCTCTGTGCTTACCTGCTGGAAATTCTTGGACCAGATGCGGAAGTAGAGGCGCAAGCTGACACTCTCTTGACGTTGTAGCGCTCCCATGTGGCAGCGAAGTTGAAAACACTCCTCCTCGTTACATTTCTGAAGTGCAAGGAAGAACAGCAATCAGAGAGAGAACCTGGAACTGAAGACAGCTTAATGAAGCCATCATTTATTGGGTCTCCTCCAAAAGCAAAATATGGGCAAAACCAGTCTGAACCAGAATGTCCCAGTGCCTAAGGATAAACCTACAAGCTGTGTTGATTCCACAAGCATGTATTGGAGGCTACTGAGGCTACTGTTTGAAATCTGCAGTGGATTCAAATGAGTTCAGATTTCTATGAATCTAACTTGTGAATTTCACAGCAGAGCAGCCTTTTTCTGAGTTGTACCGACTTGTGCACTGGATTTTTATTTGGGGTGGCAGGAGAGTTTTGCACAAATGTGCATTTAGGCAGCTGCACACTACCAGTAATGTGCAACAGTGTAGATGTGCATTTGCAAAACAGAAGAAAATTTTAAAACTTTTCATCTATGAGTGGATGACGGAATTAAAGGTACTCTGACCATCTGCAAAAGAAAAAATTATAATAAGTGTGTGGACCCAAATTAAATCAGGACCAATGAGTATCAGGAGGAAAGAATTAAACCAATATTTGCTTCCTGAAATCTTTCTTTTCCATACAGGGATTTTAAAAAGAACTCCCTCCCCCACCCCCCACAGATAATAAGGCAAACAGGTTTCTTTTTCTAAACCTCCTCACTATCACAAGATGGTAGGATTTGAAAGAGTGAATTGTTTAAAATTCTCCTTTAATTCTCCTCTCCCAGGAAATGGCATTCCTGGTCTAAATTGGGTCACATGCACTTACTCCAGAGTAAAAGAAAAAAGATGCACCAGAGTTATGTGCTGTGCAATTAACATAACTTGCAGTTGCTTGGTGCTAAAATCAAGTCGATGGAAATCAGCAGCCTACATGTCTTATTCTGGAACTGGAACTATGGCTAGGAATGAAGACTGCAATTTGTTCTAAGAACAAACGGATCATAGAAACAGAGTGAGTCAGAAGGGGTCTTCCAGGCCATCTAGTCTGACCCCTGGCTCCAGCCGGCTCCGCTCATGACATGCCCACCATGTGCATGTCCAACCTATCTTTGAACACCCTAGTTTTGTAAGATCATATGTTGAGAGTGATCTTACAAAATGCCTCCACCAAGAACTATGTGAAATTATTGTGGAAGCAATGTGCTGTGGAAATAAAAAGGGTCCCTGCAAGGTGTTGGTTTTACCAGACTGAAGCCGCTCCCACCAGAGCCGCTGTGCCGTCCTCCATCTTGCTTTTGCATGTAATGTTGATCCTTCTGAGGAAAAGGGGTTGGAGGCTGCTCCAGCTGAATGTTCAGAAAGAGACAGAGAACACATATTGTTTCAGCAACTTCATGAATAACTTCTTAGTAGTCACTACCCTATTCGACCAGCCCCCCTACAGACACATGCTTGCCTTATTGTCATTTGAGAACTACTACATTTTCTTCCAAAACATTTTCCTGTCATCTGATGATGTGCATCCATAGGATCTAAACTCAGCTGATTTAGGTGTAATTTAGTTAGGTGAAGCCCTGCTTTGAGACCCAGTTTTGTCTGAGGCTAAGCCCACAAACACATAGGGCAGGGCATTCTTGGTGTTGGCACCCACCTCATACAGCTCCCTCCCTAAGAAAGGGAGCCTGGATGGAAAGAAAAGTGCTTCAAGCAATGCAGGGAAGGCAGAGGAAGGAGACAAAGCCAGGTGCAGCTTTTGTTATATGTGAATTGGCCAAACACACCAGCAAACAAGCATGGGTGTTTTGTCATATCTCATTTGGCCCTCTGGTCCAAACCAATTTGATTTCAAAACCGAGCAATGTTTTACCCTATCAAATGGGCCTTTTTTTGCATTTGCACTCTGCAGAGTAATAGGATGCACTGTCCTCCTGCATGGTGGGGCCTCCCAGCCCCATATGGTAGTAATGCCCCCCTCCCCTGCTCCAGTTTCTGTTGTGTATCTTCATCAGGATCTCTCTGCCAAGAGAACACTCATGCATTTGATGGAAGTGAATTTATGCCATAAAATGTCATGCCACAAAGTTGTCATGCTTAAAGGTATCATTGGACACTGTTCTTTTGACCAAACCTAGTGGATCCTTTCTGTACCTGAATCCCATACCTCAGAGAACAGAAAACATTTATGCTCTATGGAAAAGGATTGCTTCTAAAAACAAAAACCCTGGATCAATTCTTCCAGCAGAACTACACCCATGAATGCAGATAAGCACCTAATCTTTGCCTGGAATGTGGAGAATGGAAGGTGGGGACAATTCCACAAACTACAATGTTGTCACTCAGGTTTAGCAGTCTCCTCCCTTGGTAATCAGTCTGTCACTTAAACATCTTTCCATCTCTTTGTTCTAAACTCAGTAAACTCTGCAAGAACATATGGAGAGCGATGCTCGCTCAGGGCCAGAACCCTATCTAGGCCAGCATTCTGTTCCTACGGTGGTCCAGCAGGAAGCACACAGGACCAGAGCACAGAAAGATTCTTCTAGCTAGATCCCCCAGAAGCTCACACACCTAGGCATTCTGCCTCTGGTAGCAGCATAGAGCCATTATGGCATACGGCAGTGAGCAGATTATAGCCACCTGGCATGGAGCCAGAGCAAATGGTGTGACATAGCATAAGAGCCATCAGGGCTAGTGGCCACTGAAAGCCTTCTCCTCCATGAATTTGTCTAACCCCTTTTACTGCTATCCAAATAGGTGGTGATCACTGCAGCTTGCAGTAGCAAACTCTACAGTTTAATCATGAACTATGTGAGGAAGTACTTCCTTTTGTCTATCCTGAATTTCCCACCAATGAGTTTCATGGGCTCATGCTGGTTTCTAGTATTCTACGGAAGGGAGAAAAACCATCTCCTTGTCTACTTCCTCTACAGCATGCATAACTTTATACACCTTTGTCATGTCCCACCCCCTTATTTACCTTTATTTGTAAACTAATAAAGGCTCAATTGTTTGCTCATAGGGAAGCTGCTCCAGCATCTTGGCTGGATCTTTCCCAGTTCTGCACTATCCTATGCAAGCACATTTGTTCCTTAGATTAAGATATTGGCAATTTTATTCTTGATTCTTTTTCTAATGATCTGTTTTTCTTTTTCTTGGAATTTGTGCTTTCACAACAGCTGCACACTGGTGTGGATGCTTTGATAAGGCCAAGGAGTGGTCATGTAATGTCTTGGGGAAACTAACTGCTTCCTGAAACAAGTTGATGTTTTTTACCCAAACAATGCAAGCGGGTTACAAAAAGCCATAGGTTTGTGGGGAAAAGGAGGGCTATCAGAGAAGTATCTGGTGCTGAGCAGGGTGATTTGAGGAAGATTCAAAATGTTTTCTCCTGCTTTGCAAGCACAGATTGAAGCAATGGAAAATGTCCCCCCCCCCCCTGCATTTTTATTCTCTGCTAATTATTTTTGAATAATTTTGCCACTAAATAATCTTGATTGCACCATGCCTATTTTCAGAAACTGAACTCACTCAGTTCTAAACCTCACTCTCTAGTCTCTTTCTTTGCCTTCAGTTTGCAACTTTTACCTGTAGGTGTGATGGATTGACGGAATGGCTGGAGGTACAGTTTGCTGGCACTATGTAGTGTGTAACATACATCACGTCTCGCCCTTGCATTTGGTATGGGCAGCTGACATCCAAGATCCCTTCACTGATGGAACTTGGGCCGTCATTCACAAACTGCAGGACAAATGGAAAACATGAGCATAGCTATTTAGGAAGCTGTCGCATGCCAGTTCAGATTCTATTTAGCTTAGCCTTATCTGTTTCTGACATCTCCAAAATGATGCCTGCAAACACTTTCCTGATGCCCACCAGGTCCCCTCCTGGTTTTTACTGTATGTATGAGAGTCAATGTGGTCCAGTGGTTAGAGTTGGGCCAGGGACTCAAGAGATCTGGGTTCTATCCTCACTTGGCCACTTACACTTAGTCTAACCTACACCGCAGGGTTGTTGTCATGATGATAAAACAGAATGATGCAAGCTGCCTTGTGTGCCACACAAGATGTAAAAAGGCGGAATATAAATGTAATGGAAGTTGCAATACAGCAAAACAAAGGGCTGTCCTCTAGCACCATCTTCAGGTTCAATGGAGCAGTTTTGTGTTCTGGAGCTCAAATCCGACCTCCACCTTATAGTTAGGTTCTTGAGCAAATTACTTTTCATTCAGACGCTCCAGTTTGCCTTTTGGAAAATGAGTATCTTGTGAATGGCCACACCAACATGGCAGCCACTTTCTGAATGGACAAGTCTCCATGGCATCCATATTGTGAAAGAATCTACAACATATTCTCAAAATTCTGAATTTTACCTGGCCGGGAGGTCCAGGCTCTCAGTCACAGCGGTCATCTCCTCAACCTTATAACTGGAGATTGTAGCAAATGAACCTGGGGCCTTCTGCATGCAAACATCTGCTCTACAAGTGCTCCCTTCAAACAAGTGGCAGCCATCCCCATATGGCAAAAGTGACATGCATCTGGGAGCACAATGACCAGAGTGTAGTGGACAGACACCATGAGCTGGTTCCCAGGAGATGATCATCCACCATGGGCAGCTGTATGTGCCCACATCAAAAAGCCTTCACCACTCTGCCAAGGCCCATTTTTAAAGAAACCTTGTCAAAACTTCTCTTCCATAGGAAAAAACAAACAAATTAACACTGGAAAGGGGATCTACTTTTGTCTCAGGGAACAGTGCAAATTAGGATTATCAGGCAGAACCAATAAGAAATCCCACCCCCACCCCTTTTCACTCACTCCTTTGGTTTGCCATTTGACAGAGCCCAAACTAAACCAATGGGACAAACAAAAGTCCCCTTTATACCCTGCTTGGGTCAATGTCCAAGGTTGGTACCTGCTGCACTTCAGCTATAAGCAAGCCCCTGACATTAGCCAACAGAGGATCTCAATTTCCTCAGTTGTGCAACTACAGCTAAATCAAAACTAACAAGTTTTGCAAGAAAAATTGCCAAATTTAGGTGAGATAATTAAAAAAAATGTTTGCCAGCCACAAACAGCCCCTCCAAGGTGCTGCTCCGGTACTTCAGATGGGGCGTCAGTGGCTGTTCAAATGGGTACTGTGAGGACAGCTTTCACACCTCTGGGGAAAAAAGTGTTTAAGGTACTAAAGCTGTAGAGAGCCAAAAGTAGTGAGGAAGGAGGGATAATCTGGGATACCACCTCAACAGTGTCCCCTGGGATACCACCTGGAGGACCAGGGGAAAAGGAGAAGCAGGAAGAGAGCAAACAATCCACAGTGTGTCTGCTCATCTGTCAGGCTCAAGGAGGATTATTTGCAGAACCACCAAAAATTGTGGTTTATTGCCGGGGGGACTGCAGTGAACCCTCCCAGGGACTGAGAACAGGAGGGTAAGACAAATTGGCAATGTTTCCAGCACTGGCCATTCCAGTTCTTCCAAGAAGCTGACATGCAGGTATCCAAAGCCAACTGAATACTTATGTGCTTGAGTATTTCAGTAACTAGAGCTATGCTGTCTCTAACTTGAGGTTCCAGTTCACTATTCCCGCATCCTCCATTAAATGTGTCTGAGAAAACCATTGCTCACACTTTTACAATACCATTTTGTATTCTGTGCTTGAATTTGTTCCAATTTCTCTCGAAGAGGAGTGGTTTATACATTTTGCAATAAAACAAAGAAATAAATAAGAAGAGCAGATGTTGATTATGCCACAATTATGCAGGAATAAGAAAACATAAGCACAACATTGTATTAGGAACAAGATTCAGAATATCAGTGCTTTGCCTCAGTAAGCATGTTTCAGCCATTATGGCTATGAAGCAGTGGTCCCAAAAAGTAAGAGTGGCCCCGCACATACACAAACTCCAAACACCACTGCAGCCTCTTTTTCCAGCCAGCAACACCCACCTGAAAGACATGGCATACACCAGGGCCCACATCTTGTTCTCGTTGCACTGATCGACCTGGGACCCAGCCAGACCCTGGGAGGGTTACCGCATCTGGCATGGATGCTCTGTGGCAGACAGACAAAGTGGTTTAGATAAGCAAAAGCTGTGGAAGCTCAAAGGAATTTTCTTTTGATCAGTGAAGCAAGTCAAAATTCTCCTTTGGCAAGCTCCAAGATGAAAACATACACTAGAGGCACTAGAAACTGTTCTGGTACAACAGTGGCTTTTATTTCACTCTTTTCTCTTTAGTAATTCACCCTGAGTGCCTTTTCCTTGTAGAAAAGCAGGGTACAAATCCAATAAATAAATACATTCCAAAACAAAGATCCTTTTCCTTGCTCACTTTTCCTCAAGTGGCAAGGTCAGTTTTGCACCTATACTTGACTTTACCCAACCTTCCCATAAAATGTCCAAGGCGTTTAATAACATCTACGATGGAAAAAAGCCAAACCAAATAAATTTTCATAAAGCGGGGGAGGAGAGAGAACAGTAAGTGATTGCTATTGAAGTACCAAAGGACAGGAAGATACAAATGAAACCTTTTACTGGCCTGTGGAGGCACAAGAATGTATAAACTTTCAAGATTCAGAGAGTCCTTCATCAGATGAGGCTCCACACAACAGTATCCGAATAGCTGCTACACCTAAAACATCGCTTACGAGAGTTTCTTCTAAAGCTACTATCCTGTCTAACCCTAACCCCAGATGTGTTAACACTCTGGTTGAGAAACAGAAGCTATTTCTTGGGAAACTACCAGATCTTTATATGCTGTTACTAATTCATGATTCATGAGACTGTGAGGAAAGGATGCTTTTCTCAGTGGTTGGATCTGCGGTTTCAACTTTTGACCTGGGGTTGGATGTGCACATTATAACAGAATGAGCACATTTCTTACTCCAAAGAGCTTGCCTGCTAAGCAAGAGGGTATGCTGATCAACCAAACTGGCTGCTTTCCCCTAAACATTTACATATTTAAGTCTGATAATACAGGAACCTACGGTGTGCAGTGAGCCATCAAAGCCACCAAGGGAGCATTGCGGATTTATTGCGGGCCCACAGCCATTCTGCTTTCTGGACAGCACGTACCTGCCCTGCGCAAGTCTGAAGGTATCCCTGAGCGAGTGTTGGTAAGTGTGTGCATCCGCATTTGTTCCCAGAAGTCACATTGATCTATGGCAAGAATGCCTTATTCACTCCAGTGAGTCCAGTATTATGCTTCAGGCCCTCAGTCTCAGAAATTATTTGTGGTGCTAAAAAGCTAGCCTTCAAATATGAGAAGGCACAACTGAGGTGGTCCCTGAGCATGTGCAGAGTCATTTTCCCCAGCAGAAAAGCCACTACAGTCTGCCACCACATACTGCTTCCCTTCCTCAGCCTGGCTCCCTGCAGATGTTTTGGGCTACAACTGTCATATGTGCAGCCAACATGCCCCATAGCTGTGAGTGCTGGGAATTGTCCCACAAAACATCTGAAGGGTACTGGGTGGGGGAAAGCTGCCTTAGCCCCCTGCGCAGATACAAACTGGGCTTGCCTGTCTTGCCTGCATCAGAGGTAGCATTTCAACAGGGCGAGTGTGACACACCCTGCCACAATTAAATGCAATCTCCCTCATTCTTTCTTTGGAGGGTTCAAGAGGACACACAGTGCCCTAAGAGCAAGAAGCCCATTGAAACATTCTGTCAGATGCAAAGTGGGTCTAGATGCTTTTCCTAAGTGGCAACGCGTGATGCCATTCCATCACTGTGCAAAGAATTAGCACTGCCTGGAATTAGATATTTGTCTGTTTTATAGAGAGGAATGTTTTCTAAGACCTCCCTGCCCCCCACTGCTCTGCACTTGTCCCCACGTGAGAAGTTTTGGATGGAAGCAGCATTCCGTGCATGATAAATACCAGCTGCCACCATAGGAGGCTACATCTGTAGGAAATATTTACCCCAGGAAATTGAAACAGGCAGTTCTAGATGGAATTCAGGGGTGCCAGATGTGAAGGCAGGAGAGAGGCCATAAGAGAGCCTTCTCCAACTTGGTGGCTTCTGGAAGATCTGGATTTCAAATCCCATCAACCACAGGCAGCATAGCCAATGTTCAGGAATGCTAGGAGTTGTAATCCAAAACATCTGGCATTCACACTAGCAGTAAAGGCTGCCTTAGGAGTCCCAAGCTATTGCCATAGATGGTGCTGAGTGACCACAGGGGTGCCAACTGGTAATTAGCCTTTTGTTCCCCACCACTATGCAATATATCCTGTTTCCCTTTTGATTTGCCAGCCTCTCTTGGGTGACAAAAGGAAATTGCAGTCAACTCTCTCAAACATCTGAATGCTGTTTTAGATACATTCTTCTCTGACACAGACCTTGAAGACCTACTTCCTGGAGTTGTTCACACATGCATGCACCTTGTGCTGTGATTGCAGCACCAAATATTAATATCTGGGAATCACAGATCAAGCGCAACTTCCATGCTGCCTCAGACACAATACTTTCCAATAGAGCTAGTTCACAAATTCAACTGGGTCAAAATTACTTGTGAACAATCAAAATGCACATCAATGTCATGCCAACTTCATTCATAGATAACCCCTAACATGCCTTAGGAGCAAAATCAACATGCAACAGTCATGCATGTAGTAAAGGGAAAGGGGTCAAAAAACGAACTTTTCAGGGTGTCAACTGGAGTTCCCTTTTGAAAACCAAAGCAAAGTAAGGGCTTGATATGAGTGAGGGTGAAGGTATGAGAGGACCTCTGAGCTTGGCAAGATTACCATTCCCTCAGTACTGAATGACTATAATTTTCTATCACCCTTTACAGTACAGAGATTCCATACACAGCTTGCAGGCAAGTTGAGTCCCTAAACTTGTCTTATGACAATGAAAACTAAAGCACCCTTTCCTCCAGGCATGGCACTCACCCATGGGTTGAGAAACGAAGGGCAGCCTCAACACGCAGGGGGTAGGACACCAGCTCACTGTGGGAATTATTTGCATTCTTGCTGTGGAGAAACAGACATAGTTTTGCATAACCAGTAGTGCAGTGGTATACTGGGAAATGCGTTTGTGAATCCCACAACTGATGCCCAAGCAGTGCCAAGAATGGCTGTGTTGATCAACTTGGGTGTTCTACTGTGTGCATTACACGTCACTCATGGGTCTTTTGCAAAGCTAATGTTCTTTCGTTGTTCATTCAAGACCAAGCCTCCCCAAAATATTTTGCACTATACGGTTGCCTCACAACAACATATTGTTCCTGCGAAAAGCCTTTCCAGCCCCATCTGCTGTGAGGATTGCAGCTAAATTCAGAGGGAACAGGAAGATGGAGGGGGTGGCATAGGACCCATCAAAACTGGCAGTCTTTCAACCCCGCAAGCCCTGCTTCACTACAGGGCTCTCCAGGCATGCAAAGCTGAAAAAAAGGACTGGGGGGGGCAGGGGGGGACATCAAGGTCAGTTTGACTTGTGATCCTTTTCTTGCTGTTTTATGTTAATTTTTGTTGTTTGTGTGTGTTTAACTGTTGATAACCTCCCAGAGAGCCTTGGCTATTGGGTGGGATACAGATGAGACAAACAAATGAGCAGATCCATTCAGAATTTGGGCAAGCCCCATGCCCTTCCACTTCTGCTTGCCCTCCAGAGCACCACTTCAGGTGTTCAGAGCATAAGGCATGGTGGGATGCCTTCTCAAGGCTCCCAGGAATCATCAACTCATCCACATCAAAATCTGTTTCAATTTTGCACTGCCCCAATGAATCAGAAATGCTAATACTTTAATCTGGGGGATCCTTAGAAGAACAATGAGCAGCAGATGAATTTCCTGGAGATAGCTTGCTGACCCATCTGCCATCTGCATAGCCTAGTACTGGTTGGGTGCAATGAGGGGTGGAAACAAGGATCAAGCAAATGGAAAAGGCTGTATCAGGTGATTCTCTCACACTTTTTACCTGTGGATCTGAAAGTCAAACTGGATGGATTTCTTAGCATCCATGAGGCGAGGCACAGTAAAGCGTAGACCACCCACAAGCTAGAAGACACACACAAAAGAGGGGTGTTAGTAGTATCTGTGACCTTTGCCCACTTTCACCTCTCTTCTCTGTCAGGGAAGAAAAGGGCAGTGCAAGGATGCGCTCAAAGCAGGGACCACCTTAGACCAGCAGGCTCCCCACTACAGCAGCTGGGCATTGTCTGCAGACACCAGAGCCCCCTTCAGAGCCAGCTTCAGGTTTTAGATGGCCCTTGGGCAAGACACTGTCCCTGACCTCTCTACTACCCCTGTCACCACCTCCTGTTACTGCTCCTGCTCCTCACTGGCTGGACCCCAGCCCTGCCTTCTTCTCTCTGGGCTGCTCCCAAACAATGACTGCACAGAAGGCAAAGTAGCCTTGAGAAGGAAAAGTGCACCTCCTTGATCAATTGCGGTTATTATGCATTATTCATTCCCCAGGTTGGTGCATGCAGTCTACTGACTGCCTACCTGCCCCATCCGGGACACCACAAATCTCCTCTGCATAATTTCCTATCGTGGTTTTGACCCCTTCTAAACAACTTGTTAGGGAGTAGATTCTGCTTTACAGCATCAATGAGATTCCATCATCCAGGCACTCCTGGTGCAAAAGCACAATGCAGTTCTCTGCCCTGAGAAGAGGCTGCATGCTGGGTCTCTGCACGAGTCATGGCTCTTTTTCAGCTCTATGTCAAGTTCTTTCCTGGGGTCTGCTTGGCTCAAGCATTGCCTTCAAACACCAGGGGAAAGCCTGGCTCTATAGATAGGACTTGGAAATCAGCCGATTCCTCCCCTCCCCCCCCCAGTCTAGATTATTCTCTACTCCTCTGACCACTATTAATTTTTCAGTTTCTTTGAACACGCAGTGTAATTTTTCTTCTGCTGCAGGGTGCTTTTCTTTTGGCTCATATTGTGTACTTTGTTTTATAGATCACAGTGTTCGCTGTTTTTAGTTGATTATAAGATAAAGTGGAACAGACATTTTAAAAACTAAATCAATAGGAAAATGGCGTTGCATGCTAATGCCAGTCATGCGTGCAATAACAGGTGTTCACACACATCAAGCCTTTGAAGGAACAGGATCAAGCCAGACCCCATGTCCCTGTCTTGGCTATTACACAGGTATGTGGGCCCAACATCATCTAGTTCAAAGCAGAGCAACATTTACTGAGTGTAAATTATTTAAATTCAAGCTGTTGTGGTGCAGGGAATGGCAGTGGAAGAGGGAGGAGAAAGCTACTAATTTGAGAGCAATGAGAAAGAGAGAGACCCATTATGTCCAGGATATAAAGTTTCCCACTTTGGTGCTTATGTACCCTAAATATTATTTTCTGGTGCCACAACTGTGGAACTTGCATCACCTCAGGGTCAGGGGAGACCAGTCCTATACTTCGGCATTGAGTGACTAACTTCCTCTCTTAGCATCCTGTCACGACGAACAACACTGCACACACCAATACTGCCCAACTACTGAGTATTAATTCCTTCTCCTTGACTGGAGTCAATGGTACCCCGGCGCTCATGTTGACACCAGGCTCTCCCACCACCCTTCAGGTGCCAGAGAGGGGCTTCTTTCATATTGCTTGACCCAAACAAGCACCCCAATATGGAGCACCAACACTCACACTGATGCCAGCCTTCATTGGATTGCCAAGGTCACAGATAACCATGTTGGTATCGTTCACTGTGCCATAGTTGCAGCTCTGGCTGGAAAGGTTCTAGAGGAAAAGTGAAAGTGTGATTAGAAGAGGAAGAGGTAGCTACCTGTTATTTTGTGAAGGGAAGGATGAAGAGGGTGGGGTTCTGAGTGGAACAGTTTTCCCAGCCTTGTCTGTAAGTGATTCCTGGCAAGTTCCATGAAGAAAAGCAGAGTATAAGAAAAAATATTGGGCCCTTATCAGTGAAGCATCACTGCAGAAGACCCTGATGCTGGGAACAATTGACCGCAAAAGGAGAAGGGGACGGCAGAGGATGAGGTGGCTAGATGGAGTCTAGCCGGGGCAGTGGGTGTGGGCTTGGGTGGACTCCGAGGGATGATGGAAGACAGGAGACCCTGGAGGAATGTTGTCCATGGGATTGTGATGGGTTGGGCACGACTTTGTGACTAACAACAACAAATCAGTGAAGTAAGGGCTTGTAGGAATGCACGGCTGACATTTTTCATGATCAGGGACAATGATGTCATCTGCCATTCCCACCCCCCTTGGAATTCCCTGTTCTCTCTGGGCTGAGCTGAAATCCTCACAGTAACTCGTGTTCTGGGGAAGGGTAAATATTCCAGGGAACATATATTGTTCCATGCTGTAATGCAGAGCATCTTGGGGTGGGCTGCTCTTAAATAGACAGCTCAAGTTTTCAAATGACCTGCACCTAGTACAGATAAGAATGGCTAAATGTGGTCTGCCGAGATGGATCAACACCGCAGCCTGAATGTTTGGGGTCCCCCTTGAAACATTTCAAACTATGGACCCTGAAATTCCAGGAAGCTTAATGGAAGGGGAGGAAAGGCAGGGCAGGGCCCTGATGAAAGACATCCTTCGTGAACGCAGCTCCTGTCTCAGTGGTTGCCACTGGCAGGCAAGCAGGCAGGCAGACTGGGGGGCAGGGGAGGGCCATTCCAGCAGCTGTACTGAAAAATCCATTTCCCCCATCTTCGTTCCCGATTCCTTTCCCCTTGGCTGTCATGTCTTCTTAGATTGTAAGCCTGCGGGCAGGGACTGTCTTGCTAACTGCTTAAATGCTAACTGCTCTGGGAGACTTCTTTGGCTGAGGAGCAGCATAAGAATACTTCAGGTAAATTTATCAATAAAAGAACACCAGCACTTCAACTTTTACCACTGTCATGAAAGGGAAACTAATTCTGCAGCTGTTCTCTTTCCATCTCAACAGCCCTGGGAAACAGAGTTTTGTGGAGAGTGAAAGAAGGCAGGCAGGAATGTGCCAGCACAAGCCTCAGGACTGTCACTGTTCAGAGTTGCCCCCTGATTAAAGGAAACTCTGTGGTTTCATCAACTAGTTAAGTGGCTACATTACTCTACATGGAGTAACCCTTAGGATAGGCTAGGAGTTGCAGGTGAGGCAGGAAGTTGCTGCCCAGCTGCTGGCAGGAGGGAAATTACACCTACCCTGAAAGCAACAAGTTGTCTGCCAGTGAGCTAGCAAATGTAAGGACTCACTCTTAGCATATTAGCTCCTTAATAACTTGGAACACCACTATCTGCCCTCTACTTTACCAGCTGACTGGAATCCTTCTGTCTGCTGGAGTTGTCCTGTTTATTGTTCCCATCATAAATGAGGAGCAGAGGATAAGGATGTAAAATAGGGCATTCTTGGTGTGCCCCATTTGTTGCTCTCTATCCCAGGACAGGTGCAATTAGCACCCAGCCTCCATGATTCTTTTAAAACACAAGTTAAAGGCCCTTTTATTTACACAAGTGTTCGGCTCATGGTTGGTTTGTTTCTGTGCTTCACCAGTAGATTATTGCCATGTTTTACCTGCTTTATGGTGCCAGCAATAAGTTTTTGTTGGTTTTACTGGCATTTATATTATCAGTATTTGTAAGCCACTCTGTGATCCTGCTTGAAGGAAGAGTGGGATACAAGACAAATACAGCTCATTCAATCAGTTGCTTCTGCATGACTCTGCATAGAGATAAAAATAGTTCCAATGGAAAAACTATTTTGAAATGACACATGAGCAGGTCACAGACAGTTGTTATCTTAGAAGAGGAAGTATTTCCTCCTGAGAGAGGAGTAGGATCCTGTCCCTAAAACAGGATGCACTCTGTGCTTTTTGTAAACATTTGAATCTTAGTTTAGTTTTTTAAAAGCCCAGTTCTTTAAACTAAACTCTGCCACCCAATTAATGAGGAACATTTAAAAACATACAAGAGTACTGAATATTTTTCTTTTGCTGCAAGCAATAACATTCTGAATCTACATCACATAGGGAAATTTCCTAAATTTCAGAGTCATGGAAATTAAGCAGTTTTGTTTGCGGGTGGAAAGGTGTGTTCCAGTGCCAAAATGTCTGTTTTGGGGGAGGACAGAACTCTAGTTATTGGCTGGTCTACAAATGTAAGAAATTCACACATAAATGAATTAAGCCCACAACCTCCTTTTTCCAGCTGTTGGATGAAAGGCTGCTTGGTTGGGGAATGAGGGGATGCTACCTGTGCTGCGCACCTACCCCATAGTTCCGCAGAACTCCACTGTAATCTGCTTCAGGTGGGATGGTAACATGGAGCTCAGCCTCGTATGCACCGCCTTCTCCACGATTCAGTGCACAGAAGGAAAGGTTCAGAGAATTCTTGTCTCCCAGGTGGACAACAGAATGGTCCCTGCAAAGGATCAGAACCAGAAAAAGTGAGACCACACCAGGACAGCCAACTCCAACTCTAGCATTCAGGGAGTCTCAGATGGCTTGGTTAGGGGCATTTTTACTCATGAGACTTACATCAGTTTGAGCTTAAAACCACTTCCAGTGTATGGGCACAAAGGTATTAGGTTTCTCTTTGACACTCCATCTTGGACTGTCCCATGAACCAAACACTTTCAAAGGTGTTTTCTTGTAGTGTCAATTACATATGAAAATACTTATACAAGGTATACAAATCTTTCTGCATAAAAAGGGTGTCTGTCTTGTCTCTGGTTGCTATACCTTTTTTACACTGATGGAAAATGGAAAATTAGCTATTCACATTGAAAGTTTGGTGCAAGGGAGACATTTGCAAAGAGTTAATTACCCAACCACCATTATGTAAGAAAATGCAGGAAGTATGTGACCCAAAAACTTCAGTATGCTAAAGTCTGCTTTAGTTCTGATCTCTGCAGCTTATGCCTTCCATTTTGTCTTAAAGATAATGATTGATGAGTCAATTTTACAAGAAATAAGCAGAAATACAGGCATCCTCCCTGGAAAGATAAAGTCCCACAAGGAGCTGTTGTGTGGTTACACTCAGCCTGGTAAGTGTAGGTTGTGCTGTGGGTACTTCCTTCACACAACAAAAATGGAACATCAGGGTGAGAACTTTCTGTTCCCTGTTTAGTGTGAGGAGGCATCCCCAGTGGGATGTGCACAAGCTTGGTCATCAGATAAGCGTTGGCATGTCGCAATCTGAACTAGGATGGAGGTTATCCCATGTGGCAATACCCACCCTCCAAAGGCAGCATCTGCAAAGACATATTTGACCCACTTACAATGCAATCCTGTGCATGTTTAGGCAGAAAAAAGCCATATGGCTCCCAGTGTTCCCCAGCCAGCATGAACGTGCATAGCACTACATCCTTAGTGCTTGAAAAAGGTGTTGTATAACGACTACACACCTGCCTTGCAGATTTTGGCCAGGGATGCATTAGTGCAAAAGACAGCTTAGGCTGCTGCAAGCCTAGTGAAGTTGCATTCCCATGGGCCAACTTGGGATCTTTTTGTGATTTGCAGGTTCTCAGCCATCTGAGCTGTGGAGATAGCTGGATCCTGTGATGTGGAGATAGCCTGGGGCTCTATATCAGGGCTTGGAGATGACTGATAAGGCTGGAGTTGCACATTAGTCTTGTGGCAGACATGCAAAGCTAACTGGAGCAGTAGTTTTTTTATGACAGTTTTCCTATAGGCATGGGACTTACACCTACATCAAAGGCTTTCCAAGTGTCTTTGCATATTCTATTGGCCGAGTGTCTCTGGGAGATATACAGTATGTAATGCTAGTCACTCCCCTATCTTGATGAGAGGCGACTAAAGGGTTTAGTAGTCAGGTGGCTAGATGCAGCCAGCCTGGATCGGGGTGTTGCATCTGTCCCTGGAACCATTGTGTTACTAAACAGTTCAGAGGCCAGAGACCCTTGGGTGGCCTCTTCCAGCTGAGGAGCATGCGCTCTAAGTGAGCCTGAGCTCCTTGGCCCTGCCTGGGGAAGTAAGGAAACTAGGTCTGTGACACTGCAGAATCCCTTTTGTGCTCCCTTCCTCTGAAGCAGAAGTGGGGCAAGGATGTGCTTTCTGAAGTGACCTCCCTCTTGATCCACTCCTAGGAAAGGCATCCCTGGAAAGGGCATTCTTGGGCAATGGCCTTCTTTTGCACAGCAGCCTTTAAAAGGCTTTGCTGTTCACCAAGGCTGTATTTGGTGAAGGATGTAGGAGAGAGGATCCCTAAGCTGCCTCACAAACCTGATGCCAAAGGCAGAGATGTATTTGGAATCCACACACATCCACCCACATGGTGGGCTTGCCCATAGGGCATGAGTGTGTGGAGGAGGAAGAGACTGGTGCAGTTGCCACTCAGACTATAAGCTCCCTTCACACCACTGCTGTTTGCCTTGCTCTCCATCTTGTTTTTTTCTCTTGGTGTGGCAGCCAAAAGGTGTCAAGAGCTCTGCAGGTGTTCCCGTGCTACCTGCTACTGCTTGGACGATCCAGTGGCCTATCTGGCAACAGGCAGAAGTGGTGAAAAGTGTGCATGTGGGTAAATCCCTGGATGTGATCTGGTCCATAACTCCCTGGCGTGCCTCTCCCATTGTGAGAAGCTTCAGAGGGAGGACTGTGTGTGGAATGCTGAGAGGACTTTGGCTCCATGGTATCCACAAATGTGTCAGAAGAACCTAGCTCCCATGACAACATGGTTGTCCTCTTGTTGTCTTCTTACTTTCTTCTTTTTATTTACTTGCTCTTGCAGTAGTAAGAGCTGTGGAGTCTTCTCTCCCATCAGGAGACAGTGCCTCTGGCCACACTGAGCGCAGGGCACTGATGGCCTCTGCTGTTGAGGGGGAGGGATGCCTTGGGCTGCTATGGACACTTTGGTGCTCTCAAAGCAGCTGAGTAGTGTTACTGCCTCTTTCATCGAGGGTGTGATATGGCGCCCCCAGTGATGGATGTGGGCTTTGGCCATTGCCACATTGGGTGAGTTTGCACATAACAGCAACCTACCTTGGTGATTTACCATTATGGGTTGGCTGAACCCACAAAGCACTCACAATGGGCCTGACAGACTATTTCGGGCATCATGGGTAGTTCAACCACCACATTCCACAAGGTTTCCCATGCCTGTCCACAATTTTTATTTCATATTTTTATACTGCAATTAAGCAAATTCCCTTCCTAGCTGGAGCAATGCCCACGGGAATGCTTGCTGCAAGGGGGCAGCAGCCAACCCCCTGCACATTGCCCCAGCCAAACCTGGAGACACATTCCTCCTTTTGTGCTTCACTGGGCACCTCTTGGAAAGTAAGTGGTTCATCAAATCCAAAGGCAGGAAGGATCTTTTGTTGATAAGGGGGCATTTTTCACAAATAGCAAATTCTTTGTTTTCTCCCTCTGGAGCCCCCATGGGAGAGCATATTAACCCTCTGTCCCAAGGATCTGGGGGCTTAGGAAAGGGTCAAACTGCTACTCCCCTCTGAGATGTGCCAAAGACTTTGGGGTGCCTTTAATAACTGCACTTTCAGTGGGAATTTGGTGAATTTTAGATTGGTGCATACCTCTTAATATGGAACATACCTAGTCCAACCTCTCCCCACAATCCTTTTACTGTGAATAATACCAAAATGGTTAACCACTTACAGCTTGCCAGAGTTACCCACCAAGGCTTAGCCTTACAATGCAGGCATGGCTGAGCTTTGGCAGACAAACGTCTCCAGCCACACACTGCTGCTTCTTCTGCAGTAAGTGGCCTGTTAAGGATTGTGGTGCAACACCTTGCCTGTTTTAGTGGACATTGTGGCTCTTTTTCATTTTTTTTAAAACTTGGACACAAGTCACCAATTTTGCCTTCCTCTGCAGATCTGGCAGTCTTCTTACCCACTGGGGACATCACCAAGAGCAGCAGAGTAGTGAGAAGTACATGACAAATCAGGGCTTGAGAGGGGAAAAAAAGAATAGGCAGTAGAAAGAGCAACTCCACAAGTCCAAAGAAAAGAAAGTGAATCCAGGTCTAAGAATGAGGCCTACAGAGAACTGGAGAGAGAGGGAAGGAGTGAGGGAGGGAGGGAAGGGGAGAGAGCAGGAGCTCTTGGGCAAAAGCAGAAACAAACTGGAAGGAACAAGGCTGGTCACATTTCCAACCTTCTCCTGGGTAAATGGGTGCACTGTGGATGTCTCCTCACACCAAACAGCAAAGAACCCCAATAAATGCTTTTCTTCCCACCATATCTCAAATAATTCCAAGTACTGGGCATTTGGAGTTTGCTCACTTATTTATTCATTTGTTCAATTTATTCATTCAATCTATGAGTCATCTGATAGCCAGAACTCTTATGACTTAATAGTGTTCCTCCCCGTATTGAAATTTGAACTCCCAACACCCTGAAGCTAGAATCTTGCTAAACCTCCCGTTTTTGCGGAATTTGCGGAATCCTTAAATCATAGAAAGTAGACCTGTACTCACTCAGACTATGGCCTCATTTAGCACCAGGGACTGGTAGCCCTGCACACTTTCAGGACTGCTGAGGGCAGCCCCCAGGGCACTTGTTTCCCCCAGTGCCATTTCTGCTACCGCTTTCTCCTACCATGTACTCAGCTCAAGAGCAAAGGTGCAGGAAGTTGATGGATTTCCCACTTCCTTGCTCCTGAGGTGAGTACACTGGTAAGAAGAAACAAGTAGGTGGGGGCACAGAGGCAGAAGCAAGTGGGCAGCTGTTGGCAGACATGACAAGTAGGAGAGGAGGAAATACAAGTAGGAGGGGGGGGGCAAGAGGAAACCGATTAGAGACAATACCAGGCAAAATTATAGTTGTGCCTCTAGGCCTGGAAAAAGATTGCAAATTGAAAGATTGAAAAAAGTTGCCTACCCTGGATTAAATGGATTGGCAGCAGCTTTCCAAGGTTCCCAAAAAGATTCTTCCCCAGCCCTTGGATATACCAGGACCTTTTGCATGGGAAACATATCACTGAGTGCTGGTCTTTCCCCACTTGACTGCCAGCAGGTTCAGATGTGAGGAATTTGCTTATGATGGACTGGTGGGCATAACTCTTCCCCAGTCTAGTTAGTGTCACAGCTTACTTCTTTCATGCAACTCCTCTGATGCAGCTTATTCCTTTGACATAGCTTATTTTTTTTGACGTAGCTTATCTTTTGACATAGCTTTTTCCCTTACATTACCCCAGCCATCTCCCATGAGGCACCGTGCAGATGTTTCACACAACTCCAAAGCTAGCTCAGGCAGGGAGAAGTTGCAGTCTAAAGCATCTGGAGGATGCTGTGCTAGAGAAGGCTTCATTACTATATTCCTTAGCTTACTTCTGTGTGTTTACAGATACTGGCAACAGTGTCTGAGGTGCTGACACAACATGCAAAGTGCTGTAATGCTGTCCAGGGGGCTCACAATCTATGTTCAATGGGAGACACAGAGAAGGGCCTATGAACAATGGAGGTGAGGGTACTGTTACCAACAGAGCTCAGTTTTGTCCATCAGCTATCCCACAATCTTACATTTTCATCCACCAGTGACCAAGAGGGAGATCAGTGCCCCACAGTCCCCAGTGCCAGAGGAATACATGCATGTACAAAGACACAGACATGCACAGGATGCAGATGCGTGGATTAGAAGGAAGACTTCACCGGGCAGTGAGTAGACTACTGGAGGGAGCAAGATCAGCACTGCTGGCAGGGATGTTGATGGTACATCCCCTTTCAACTCCACAAGGGCAATGTCTGGTGATCACATGCACAAAGGGATGCAAAAGGGGTGGGTGGGTGAGCATGCAGTCGCTTGGCGTCATCCCTGTTTGTGGCTGAGCAGGCAGAGCCTTACCCAGAGACCTCAAGCTGGAGATCAGGGACACAGACATTGTCTTCTCCACAGTCAAGCTGGATCTGAGCCTGGAAGGCAAAGCAGGCTTGTTATGAGATCGTCAGAACATTGGCTGTTCACCTGGGCTAGGAGGATTCACTTCCTGAGTACTCTGAAAGGTGCTGGGCAGGCGATGATATTTAACTTTAAGGGATAGAAAGTCAACAAAAACGGGGGGGAAAAGAAAGCCTGGCTTAGTATGACCCTTATTTATGCATTAGGTGCTCCATCTTCCAGAATCACAGGAATCCATTCCGCAGCCTGGCAAAAGCAAGTGCACCAATGATGGGCAAGGGAACTCCCACAGCTCAGGCAAGCAAGTCAAGCCACACACATCCTCTGTGACAAGGCTCACAAGCACAGGATGTCAATGGCCCCAGGAGACTCCTGCCCAGTCACAGATAAAGCACACAGGCAGATTTTTCATGCAAGTAAAACCCATCCCACAAGAGGCATATTCCTCCCTATTTTTGTATTCCTCCCCATTGAAATCCTGTCACTGACTAAAGCATTCTCTGATTCCTCAGAGAAGGCAAAGCAAAGAAAATATTATAAGTGGTGGTGGTGGAGGGACAAAACAACCCATTGCTCTTGGAGAAAGACTCCCAAAGAGGACTTCAGGGTCTGGGGTAGGTACATATAGGGGAAGGCGTTAACCTGGTCCTAAGCAATCTACCACTCCAGTATACCTTCTGTTCAATGCGGTTCTGTGTGAGGTAGTTGAGGATGGGTTGCAGACTGTGTGTGTCTGGCGGAGCCTCTGGATCCAGTGAGAAATTGAGTGATAGGTGGATGGGGGAGAGCTTGTCACGGAATTCTGACTCACCCTGGAGGGAGGGACAGATTGAAGATAGTGAGAAGAGCATTAAGTCTGTGCTGTAAAGAAATGCACATTACAATATAGGGTCATCAGGGTGCATTTGTGTCATGAGCCAGTAGCGCTTTCCCCAGTCTCTCTTCTTTTTCCTTCCCAACAGACCAGAAGCAGAGGCTTCTAATGACAATCTTTAAACTGGCTAGCCAGGACTAGCCTTGTGATAAAAAGAGAGTAATATACAGGTTGTTAGCAAGAGGCATCTACTGAGTTAAGAACCTCTAACTGTGGAGTTAGTTCTTGCCCATAGCAAGAGAATATTCTCTTTCTTCCCTTCCTCTCCAAATAGAGGTGGCTCCACCTGCAGGAAAATTCACACTGCTTATGTACCAGACAGCAGGAATGTCAGGCATTACCTAATTGGTCCACCTGTTTGAATTCACATCACTGGGCTAATAAAGTCACACCCCTCCCTCTCTGACCCTCCCTGTTCTTCTATGTTCCTCCCTGATAAACCCCAAACCAGAGGGAGAGCCACTTAGCTGATCTCCCCACTTGTTAATCTTAGCATTTCAGCTAAATATTCTGACCCTGCCCTTTCTTCCAGTTCAAATCCAGAGTGTCAGGATCTGAAGCCCTCCTGCTGATGAGCAGCACGCTTTAACCTTTGCAAGAAGTGTACCTGTAAGTCCTGGCAAGGATTGGAACCTCTATAATCACACAGCACTGCTGGGAACTATGGAAAGCATTATAAAAGGCTGCCTTGGACTGCTCAACTTGGTCAAGCAGCACAAGCCTTTGTGGTAGCTACACTGTGCTCCTGGTCTTGCTTCCAGTTTTGTCTCGCCTTGGACTGTGCTATGACTCCTGCCTTTGATCTGAGCCTGCTGTGCCAGGTACCTGTTCTTTGTTCTCTTTGACCTTGCTTCACTTCTGGCCCCGCTTCACCTTGCCCGGTATTTGACCTCTGTGTAGCTGTGAACCTTGCCTTTGCTTCTGGACCTGCCATGCCTTGTTAGTTTCTGATTTTCTTTGTTCCTGACTCTGCCTTAACCTGTGGACCTGCCATGCCAAGCTGGATCTCTGTCCCTGCTTTGTCTTACCAGTATCTGACCTCTGCCTGCATTTGAACTCGCTTTTGCCTCTGGTGCTTTAGCATCACACAAGGGCCTCCTGGTCCTGGAGCTCTCCCCATAGCAACTTGCTTCCTGCATACCTGACCTGACATGGAGTCTGAAACCTCCACCTCGGAATGCTGTATTTCGGAAGAAGCAGGTCCAGTCCCTGCACTCTGCTTCCTCAGGAAAAACATGCAGGCTGCAAAACAGCTGCATGTCAGTCGCATCCCCACTGTAGCAGTATTACAACTTATATAATGTAATGCCAACCGTGTGCTAAGAGTTTAATATATTACTGGACTTTCAAAGAGAAATTATATTATAAATTGTATGTTGCAGGGATTTTTCTTGTGAATGAAGAGTCACTCAGACTCTTGATCTATCTGGCCCAGTACATAGAAACATAGAAAAAGAGCGAGTCAGAAGGGGCCTCCCGGGCCATCTAGTCTGACCTCCGGCACCAGCCGGCTCCGCTCATGACATGCCCACCATGTGCATGTCCAGCCTGTCTTTGAACACCCTCACCGATGGGGCCTCAACGACCTCCCGTGGAAGCCCATTCCATGCCCTCGGGGTCCTAACTGTCAGGAAGTGCTTCCTGGCATCCAAATTGAACCTTGGCTCCCTGAGCTTTGCTCCATTGGAGCGCATGCTGCCTTCCTCTGCAGGGGAGAACAGGCCTCTCCCCATCTCCATGTGATAGCCCCTCACATACCTGTATGTTGCCAACATATACCCTCTGAGTCTCCTCTTCTCCAAGCTGAAGAGACCCAGTTCCCTCAGTCTTGCCTCATACGGCATCCCCTGCAAACCAGCCACCATCCTTGTGGCCCTACGCTGCACTGACTCCAACCTGGCCATATCCTTTCTGTAATGAGGGGCCCAAAACTGAACACAATACTCCAGTTGCGGGTGCACCAGAGTCGTGTAGAGTGGTAGTAATACCTCTCTTGATCTAGAAGCCACACTTCTGGCTATGCAACCAAGGGTGGCATTCGCCCGCATGACCACCGCATCACACTGCTGACTCATGTTTAGCCTGCGGTCAACCAGTACCCTGAGGTCCCTTTCACAAGAGCTGCTCTCCAGCCACTTGTCCCTAACCTGTACTTATGACAGCTATTTTTATGCCCCAGGTGCAAGACCTTGCACTTATCCACATTGAACGCCATCCTGTTGTCTCCTGCCCACTTCCATAGTCTGTCCAGATCCTTTTGGATCTGGTGTATCTGCTCCTCAGTTGTGGCCACTGCTCCAGTTTTAGTGTCGTCTGCAAATTTGATCAGCAGACTGTTCACCCCTTCTTCCATGTCGTTAATGAAAAGATTAAACAGGATCGGCCCCAGGACAGAGCCCTGGGGGACCCCGCTTGTCACTGGCTGCCATCCCGACGATTCCCCGCTAATGGTTACCTTCTGACACTAACCAGCACTAACTAGTCAGTAAGGTGGGGAGGCGGAGGAGAGTGCCGCCATGGATGCGAAAGGAGGTGGTTAGGGGGATTAGACGAAAGAGGAGCCTCCATAGGAAATGGGTACTGGGGGAAATAGACAAAAGGGTATACCGGGAGGAGGAGGCCCGTTGCAGAAGGATTCTTCGTAAGGCTGATTACAAGCTGAGACTTGCCAAGAATATCAAGAGCAACAAAAAGGGCTTCTTTCAGCATGTAAATAGGAAAAGGAAGGGGAGACAAGTGGTGGGACCACTAAATAAGGAGGAAGGAGATCCAGTGACTGACATGAGGGAACAGGCACAGATGCTAAATGACTATTTTGCCTCTGTGTTCTCCCCAAAGCAGGATGGGGGATATCCGTATAGGAGATTAGATGAGGCTGGGGACTTAGGGGCAGAGATTAGAGTCACCCCCCTTGAAGTCGAGGGGCTCCTCAGGGCATTGGACATTACAAAGGTGCCAGGCCCTGACGGGTTACACCCGAGAGTACTTAGAGAGTTGGCAGGGGTTCTCTCACACCCGCTGGCCTCCATTTTTGAGGCCTCGTGGAGAACGGGTGAAGTTCCGGAGGACTGGAGGGTGGCATCGGTGGTCCCAATTTTCAAAAAGGGTAGTAGGAAGGACATGGGGAATTATAGACCGGTTAGCCTTACGTCCATTGTAGGAAAAACACCACTAGATGACACAAGGCACCCCAACACAGAGGCACCCCTTCCTCAAGAGATGACACAAGGCACCCCAACACAGTCTGCCACTCACCTTGAGGTAGATCTTCATCTCACGGCACTCAGTGTTGGCACCATTTCGGACCTGGAGATTCTGGACCAGTTGAGGCTGCTGGGAATGTAGAAAGAGTGCCCGCTTCATTGATTCTTTGTGCTTCAGGTGGTCGAGGTGCAGCTCCACAGTGAATCCTGCTTAGGTCATACAGAAGTAGATGGCACTAGCTGAGAGGCAAGAATGCTTTGCTCTAGAACCCAGCCCAGCAGAATTTACAAACCAGTTGCAGAACCGACATTAAGCATCCACTATGTATGTTAAGGGATTCATGTTTAATTAGCAGATCAGGATAGGAACAGGGTTCCATACCCAGGTCCCTTTGGAATTACAGAGAGTCCAAAGCCAAGATACCTAGATTTGAGTTCTGCAATGCATGGTCCCTGCTTCTCCAGTCTTGTTAATGCCCCTGCAATCACTTTTGTTCTCAGGGATTGTTTATTTCTTTGACCTTAAGATAATGATTATTGGATTGTTTAATCCTGGCGCAAATATATCCATGTGAGAGGTTTTTTGAATATAATTTTTCCATCCTGCCATAACTGTTATGTAGGTAGAAATGTTGCCATATTTTCCTATATATTTTTTGATATTGCTGATTGTTATTATAAGCATGGTTTTGCCATGGAAAAACAGCATGCAGATAAAATGATAATGACACAAATTTCACAAAATCAGTTTGTACACAAGGAGGGAGAGGAAGGGTTATCCAAAACTCAACACAAAATGCTAAGGTTCATAATCAGCGAGTGTCCTTATTCCTTTAGTGATCTTCTTGTACTGTGATGTGTGATCCTGCTTTGTATTGCCTGTGTTTTTTTAAAATTGCTTACAGGAAAAGGAAAAATACAGATACCAAATGTTTACAGGGAGCCAGAAATTAAAATATATAAACCCATTAGAAATGCAGTTGACTGAACTGCTTAGAATATTTTATTTGAATTTCATCCTGCCATATTAAAACAATATGCCTGAAACAGCTTGCAACAATAGAACATAACATCTTTGTCTTGAAAAAGAAAACTTCAAAGCAACATTACTATATGCTATTACAACGTCAATATAAAATTCAGTCTTTGCATGTCCTTTTGAAAACTGAGCTATAACCCCACTTTATTATCAGCCACATCATTATTAGCTGGGGCAGGGTCTGGATAAAAGCAAGGAGAATTTATCTAAGGCTTTTTATTACAAGCATCCCATATAAACAGAACTACTTGTGGCAAGAACCAAGTTATATGTATGAATGGCTTCTACCTCATCATCTAGGCTAAGGGCTACAGCTCAATCTTCATGTTAGTTTGCAAAGACTGTATTTATGGTTAGCAACAGAAGCTTTTATGGACCCAAGGGAGCCTTCCCTTGCCTTTCCCAGGGGGCAGGGCTTTGGCAATACATCCCACATTTCATGTCCCCTTCTTGCTGGCCCAATTACTCACCAATGGAGTCAGGCACATGCTTCCCAGATGCATTCAGACAGAAGCTCAGGTTGATGCTGTTGACATGAGAGAAAAGGAGGAAGAATGAGAAAAGGAGGAAGAAACTCAAAAAAGGCAGTGAGACCTTCATAGGGACAGGGTTCAGTTTGAATGAGAATGCCCCAGGTTCAAATCCTCCCTTGCAGAGCCTGCCTCAAAGAGCGGTGTAGGGATGCAGTAATTCCTGCAAAGCACATGGACAAGACAGAAAGAAGGTTCCACATATGTCAGGTAATCTCAGAGTACTGCCCCCTTTGGACAATCAGAGTTCTGACAGAGCTTCACAAAGCAGTTACAGGAAGGACGAACATGCTGGATCAGGCCAAAGTAGAGATGAAAAAGCATGGGGAAAAAACTGGAATGATTTAACATCACATTTCCCCAACATCCCTGGAAAAAAAGGACTCCCTCTTGAATTGACAAGGAGGAATGCCAAACTTTTCAGGGTCAGCCCCTTGTGGGAAAGAGGCATCAGGTTCTACCCATGATAATCAGGAAGAAGGTCACCAGACAGCATTCCTGGGGCCAGGACAAGCTATTCTCAGACTGCACACACTGAAATGCAAAAGACAGCTCTAGAAAACAGCAAACCTGGCAGCTCTGGGTAGGAAATGAAGGCAGACTGGCAAAGTCTCTGCTGCAGCTGTGGGGAAAGGAGAATGGTGACATCTGATCAGTGGGGCAGACAGGATGGATAGGCAGGATGCTGTCTGGCTGACTCAGCCTTTCTGCCTAACCATGCAGTCCCAGCTGGGTCACTAGATTGCTACAATCACCCAATTCATTGAGAGATTGGGCAAGCAGCCAAACAGGCCCTCCTCTTTCCCCCTGTTGCTCAGCAACTGATAAACTATTTATAAATAGCCCCTTCTCACTTTGTCATGGCTAGAGGACTCTGCTTCACCTCTTACACATGGCTGGTTTGCATGTTATTTTCCATCACATGAAGAGCCACTGAAACTGGCCTCCATGCAATCACTTATTCCATTGCTGCCATAAAATACTGCACCTGCCTCTAGTTCCTTATAAAGTGCATGAAAAGGAGTCATATGATATGCAACCAAGTCAGGGATGTCAAGCAGCAGGTCCCCTGGCCAAATCTGGTTTTCCACAAGGCCCAGATGGCTAGGGTCCCTTTCCACCAAGTGTCAATTGCTTGGTGAATCCCCAGCCTCTGCACAGTTTTTCTTTCACTCTAAAAGATTAAAATACCTCTGCTAAGGATGCCTCTCCAGGCAGCAAGAGAATTGAGCTAAAACATACTGGAATTTTTAGTATTTTGGCTCCACCTGTTTGCCTTTGGTCCCACTCACCACAAGAACCAGGGGGAAAGAGAACAGAATGGATTGTCCTGAAGAAAGTCATGACTGACTGAACACTTCTCAAGAGTGTCTCAGAAACTGAATTCAGTCCTGTCTGAAAGGTTTAGCACCCTTGAATCAGAAGAGTGGGTCATGCAGGAGCCTGTAAATGAGATTCCACATGGCCAGAAGTATCCAGGTGACTTTAGAGCTACTGGTTATTATCAGTATTATGGGGCTCCCTTCTGGCTCTCAGCACTGCTTCCCACTAACCCACCAACATTTTTTAAAGGGCAGATACCCACCTTTTTGCTACTTAAACATTTCCCAAACCCATTTGGGTGTATTTGCTTATATACACTCAAGATCATGTGCCAAAGAAAAAGTACTTTGGGGTTTAAAAAATGATGCTAAAGATTTACCTGTAGGAGCCCTCCTTCCCCAGAACCCACTTGGAGACTGGAAAGTAAGCCCCAGAACTGATCTCAGATGGCTATAAGACTCACAGCTCAGCTAGGATTTGTCCACTTACCATCTTTTCACTCTTCAATGGGATAAAACTCAGAAAAAGTGGGTCACTTTCCTTCAGGATTGCCAGCCTGGTCCCTAATGTGGAAGACCAGTACCTAGAAATAATTTAGCTGTCAAGGCCTTCCCTTAGGACCCGGATACCTCATGGACCACTTGCACCCTTACATGCCCTCCCGCCCCCTAAGATCTGCAACAGCGGCCCTTCTCCGGGAGCCCTCTTTGAGGGAGGTCAAGTGGGTGAGCACCCGGAGGAGGGCTTTTTCGGCGCTGGCGCCCCAACTATGGAATGCGCTCCCTAGAGAGGTTCGCCTGGCGCCATCGTTATTTGTTTTTCAGCGCCAGGAGACCTTTTTATTTAAGTCTTATTTTAATTGTTAATTGTAGAGTTTATTTTAATTTATTGTGTGGCCTGTTGTTTGTTTATTTGGATTATTATGTATGTTTGTTTTAGTTGATGTTGTTTATTTAATTTACTTAGTTGTTATGTTTATTTAACTAGACTTTTAGTTGCCGAGATGCACCGTGGCGGGGAGGGATAAATTAGAACTGTTTTATCACTATTGTATTTTAATTCATGCTGTTAGCCACCCCGAGGCTTTGTTGTGATGGGGCAGCCTATAAATGTTTTAATAAATATATAAATACCCTCCAGGAATTCTTGGAATCACAATGTCTGTGGGAGCTTAGACAAAGGGCCAACAAAGAATAATGTCTAGGATAATAGCATGTTGCACAGCTATGCCTTCCAACATCACTCACCACGCAACAGGGGTCCCTGAGTCCTCCAGGGTGCACGCCCGCTCCTCAGGGTTAAACATGGAGGGGAAGATGCTGAGGGTGGCACTGGCATGAACAATGGGGCGACCCCTGCAAAGACAGACACAAGAGAGGTCATGAGAGAAATACCCTTAGACGCAAGCACCTAGGTTGCACTGGAAAGAGCAGGCCTTGGTTGGCCTACTTCCTGTAGATGAGGTGAGATCAAGGCAGGGCAGACAGCTGGCCCATACAGCCTCCATGCCCTTTCAAGTCCCATTGATACGACAGACTCTGAAGCCACATTTGTTTTCACCTGCAAGGTTCCAGTGGCTCAGTATCTGTAATCCTACGGAGAGAGAATCCTGGAGTAGCATTCAGTGCTGGCAGAAAGCCTCACTCTGAGATTGGGCTTGTGAGGCATTTGGGCTTATGGTGAGCTCTCCAGAGAGCAATACTGGCTGCTCTCGTGGGTTCATTTTTTCCTCAGACAATCCCACCCTATGCCTGATTCTTTATATTGCACCAACATTGGTTTCTGCTAACACAATGTCATTAGCACTAGTAAAAGGTCAGTGCTGGAGAATATCCAGTATCTAGAAACACTGACTTAAATGTTCTCATCCTTCACCAAATTGCCATGTTCTTCAGAGCCAACAATGGTGGGAAAGTCAGTGGCCTGCCCAGACACAATCAGCCCTTGGAAGAAGGCTTCCAAGGTCAGCTAGCCTGGATGGGTCAAAGCAGTCACAGTTCCAGCCTCTTCTGAGAACCTCTGGAAACACAAAATGGCAGATCACATGGATGGCTCTAAGAGTAATAGCCTAGATTCACAATTATTTACATGAGAATGGACAGGGCTTTTCTGTATTTTTTGGCACATGGAAGCTGGTCCGGTGAATGGTCTAAGTCATGAGCCACCACCCTCTTGTCTCATGATATTTCCAAGATAATCCAGAAGGGAGTGAGCTATGCTGCCTTCCATCAAGTAAGCATGATTTCATGATTTTATCAAGTGAGTGTAATATGTCTCAAGTATTGAAATAGTGACTGTGCAACTCTGTGTGTGATTGTGTGTGTGTGTGTGTGAGAGAGGGAGAGGGAGAGGGAGAGGGAGGGAGGGAGAGAGACTGGTGATGAGCTTGCCATTTTATCTGCTATTCTGAATCCAATCTCTCCTCTCCCAAATCTGGGGAAGAGGATTTAGTATCTACCTGTAAACCATGGCTGTGTCCACTCCAAAGGCCCCCACAATCAGATCTGAAGGAGAAAGAAAGGAACAGTCTGTTAGGCCTTTAACAGGCAAATATTGCACTGTGGATTCGGATACAAATTCATGGGGTTAGTTTCCAAAGGGGGGAAAAAAATCAGTTTATGCCTGTCTGGATATTGCATAGATTTAGGCCTGTAGGTGAATTCTAGATGACTATGGTTTTTCAGTAATTATGGAGAAAAATCACTCAACACATACCCAGAGGCAGTCTCCTCTACTAATCATCCTTCTGAAGCTGACTTTTACTGAGCAGGTCATTCAACTCCCTAAGAGCTAATGATGAAACAACAATTATGTGTTTAAGACAGAGACTATCAATACATTTGAGTCTTGTCAGGATTACGTACATTCTCTGTAGCGATGCTACACTCTCTACAGCCTCAGCTATTTTGAGTATTGTTGCCAGTGGGATGACAGTTTCTTTTGAAAAGTTGCTGGGAAACAATAGTTGTATGGATATTTCCAGGTATTATCCCAAAGCAATATTTGTTCCAATTCCAAGAATAACATCTCTTTCTAATGCTGGGGCCTGAGTGCTGTCATTTAGAAGGCCAAAACAATTATTACCCAGGTGCAAATGGGTGATATCAGCAGGCCTGGGGACACTCCAATGTCTGCAGAAGTACAAAGAGTAAAATCCTAAGGATGGATGATCCCAAAAAACAGCCCATGGGGGACAGAGGATGTTCACTGGTCACAGAATGCTGATTTTTTTGGAGATGTGGGGAGTAGAAAACCAGGGTGAAAAAGGAATGGAATGGATTATCCTAAAGGAAGGCATGGCCAAGTGACTGAATAAGAGCATTTCACAATGCAACCTTTTATTGCAGAATTCTCTTATATACAGCAGTTAAGACTCATTTAAGCCATTACATAACTGCATATGGATACCAAGCACTCACATGGAATTGCAGGCAAATGAAGTTGCCATTCCTTTATATTTTAAGAGTCACCAGAATCTCCTTTTGCTTCTGGCTTTAAGTGGAGGCAGTGGGGCTTGAATCTGAAACTGTATGCAAACAAAGCAGGTTCTCTGACAAATAAGCTATGGCAGCCTTGCCCACCCTGTCACCCTTCAGATGTGTGGGACTGCAACTTCCATAATTCTTTGCTGCTATAGCCAATGGGTGCCAATTATGGGCACTCAAAGCAAACATATGTGGATTAATGAGTTATAGGTTAACTTCAGATGTGGAATTACACTGCATGATGGCTGTTCTGTATCAAACATTCCAAAAGCAGCCTTTATTGCCATATATAGTCCTTACCTGGGTAGCCATTCCCATCCAAGTCCTTGGCCCCACGCAAGGCAAATCCAAAGAAGTCAGGGGTCTGGCTAGCTGACCACTGACCCTGCAACACTTGAGAGGGTTTGGGATGCAGCCCATCATGTTGACCATTGTACACGTAGACCACACCTTGCTGGGCCTCACCACCAAATGGCGCCCCAATAGCCACATCTGTAGGAACAAACAGCAAAGTCTGTATCATGATGTGTGATGATGAAATGTATGGTTATTTCAGGGGCATGGATTGGACGGAAGCTGGAATTAGTAAAAGTTTGGTAAAAAGGAAATGGAAGGTCAAGCTAACCATCATATAAGAGAAGTTGATCATGAAATGTTATAGTGGGACTCTCATGTGATTTTAAGGAACACGCAGTACTAGGTTTCCCTATTACAGGAACACGTAGCCATCATTTCTCTCACTGGGAAAAAAAATACAGCACGTGCCACAATATGGTTGTCAGCTATGTTCAGACATAATGAGAAACCATGGCTTGCACACCACGGTTCAAGCTTCCAGGCATAGAACAGACAAACTACAGTTTAGAACTACCAATTTGCTTTCCTCCTTCATGGATCACTGCCTTGCCGTGGCAAAGGGGCTTGTGTAGCTCAATGAAGCTATGGGCTATGCTGTGCAGGGCCACCCAAGACAGACAGGTCAGAGCGGAGAGCTCTGACAAAACATAATCCACTTGAGAAGGAAATGGCAACTCACTTCAGTGTCTTTGCCATGAAAACCCCATGGACAGTACCAAAAGGCAAAAAGATATGACGCTGGAAGATGAGCCCCTCAGGTCGGAAGGTGTCCAATATGCTACTGGGGAAGAGCAGAGGGCTAGCACTAGTGGCGCCAGAAAAAAAGAAGCAACTGGGTCAAAGCTGAAAGGACACTCAGTTGCGGATGTATCTGGTGGTGAAAGGAGAGCCCGATAATGTAAAGATCTATACTCCATAGGAACCTGGAATGTAAGATCCATGAATCAAGGCAAGCTGGATGTGGTCAAACAAGAGATGACAAGACTGAACATCGACATCTTAGGAATCAGTGAACTAACATGGACAGGCATGGGTGAATTTAGTTCAGATGACCATCAGGTATACTACTGCGGGCAAGAATCCCTCAGAAGAAATGGAGTAGCCTTCATAGTCAATAAAAGAGTAGGAAAAGCAGTACTGGGATACAAACTCCAAAATGACAGAATGATCTCAGTTCGAATCCAAGGCAAACCATTCATCACAATAGTCCAAGTCTATGCCACAACCACTGGTGCTGAAGAGGCTGAAGTTGACCAGTTCTTTGAAGGCCTACAGCACCTTCTAGAATTAACACCAAAAAATGATGTCCTTATCATTATGGGGGATTGGAATGCTAAAGTAGGAAGCCAAAAGATAACCGGAATAACAGGCAGGTTCGGCCTTGGAGTACAAAATGAAGCAGGGCACAGGCTGGTAGAATTTTGTCAAGAGAATACGATGGTCATAGCAAACACTTTTTCCCAACAACCCAAGAGATGACTCTACACATGGACATCACCAGACGGTCAACACAGAACTCAGATTGACTATGTGCTCTGCAGCCAAAGATGGAGAAGCTCCATACAGTCAGTAAAAACAAGACCAGGAGCCGACTGTGGCTCAGATCATGAGCTTCTTATTGCAAAATTGAGCCTTAAATTGAAGAAAGTAGGGAAAACCACTAGGCCACTCAGCTATGACCTAAATCATATTCCTGATGAATATACAGTAGAGGTGACAAATAGATTTCAGGAATTAGATCTGATGGACAGAGTGCCTGAAGAACTATGGACGGAGGTTCGCAACATTGTACAAGAGGTAGCAACTAAAACCATCCCAAAGAAAAAGAAATGGAAGAAAGCAAAATGGCTGTCTGAGGAAGCTTTACAAACAGCTGAGGAAAGAAGGGAAGCAAAAGGCAAGGGAGAAAAGGAAAGATACACCCAAATGAATGCAGAATTCCAGAGAATAGCTAGAAGAGATAAGAATGCCTTCGTAAATGAACAGTGCAAAGAAATATGTAGAAGAAAACAATAGAATAGGGAGGACCAGAGATCTCTTCAAGAAAATTGGAGATATGAAGGGAAATTTCATGCAAAGATGGGCATGATAAAGGACCAAAATGGGAGGGACCTAACAGAGGCAGAAGAGATTAAGAAGAGGTGGCAAGATTACACAGAAGAACTATACAAGAAAGAGCTTAACACCCCTGATAACCACAATGGGGTGGCTGCTGACCTCGAGCCAGACATCCTGGAATGTGAAGTCAAATGGGCCTTAGGAAGTCTGAGCAACAACAAAGCTAGTGGAGGTAACAGCATTCCAGCTGAGCTATTCAAAATCCTGAAAGACGATGCAGTAAAAGTGCTACACTCAATATGCCAGCAAATTTGGAAAACTCAACAGTGGCCACAGGATTGGAAAAGGTCAGTTTACATTCCGATCCCAAAGAAGGGCAATGCCAAAGAATGTTCAAACTACCGCACCATTGCACTCATTTCACATGCTAGCAAAGTGATGCTCAAAATCCTACAAGCTAGGGTCCAGCAGTATGTGGACTGAGAATTACCAGAAGTAGATGCTGGATTTCGAAGAGGGAGAGGAACTAGAGATCAAATTGCCAACATACGCTGGATCATGGAGAAAGCTAGGGAGTTCCAGAAAAACATTTACTTCTGCTTCATTGACTATGCTAAAGCCTTTGATTGTGTGAATCACAACAAATTGTGGAACGTTCTTAAAGAGATGGGAATACCTGACCATCTTATTTGTCTCTTGAGAAACCTATATGCAGATCAAGAGGCAACTGTGAGAACTGGACACGGAACCACTGATTGGTTCAAAATTCAGGGAGGACGTCGGCAAGGCTGTATACTGTCACCCTGCCTATTTAACCTATATGAAGAGCACAGCATGAGAAAGGCGGGGCTAGATGAATCACCAATTGGAATTAAGATTGCTGGGAGAAATATCAACAACCTCAGATATGCAGATGATACCACTCTCATGGCAGAAAGTGAAGAGGAACTAAAGAGCCTCTTGATGCAGGTGAAGGAGGAGAGCGCAAAAGTTGGCTTGAAGCGCAACATTAAGAAAACTAAGATCATGGCATCCGGTCCTCTCACTTCCTGGCAAATAGATGGGGAAGAAATGGAGGTAGTCACAGATTTTATTTTCCTGGGCTCCAAGATCACTGCAGACGGGGACTGCAGCCAAGAAATTAAAAGACGCTTGCTCCTGGGGAGGAAAACTATGGCAAATCTAGATAACATACAAAAATGCAGAGACATCACCCTGCCAACAAAAGTGCGTATAGTCAAGGCCATGGTTTTCCCAGTTGCAATGTATGGCTGTGAATGTTGGACCATAATGAAGGCTGAGCGCTGAAGAATTGAGGCCTTTGAATTGTGGTGCTGGAGGAGACTCCTGCGAGTCCCTTGAACAGCAAGGCGATCAACCCGGTCAGTCCTAGAGGAGATCAACCCTGACTGCTCTTTAGAAGGCCAGATCCTGAAGATGAAACTCAAATACTTTGGCCACTTAATGAGAAGGAAGGACTTCCTGGAGAAGAGCCTAATGCTGGGAACAATAGATGGCAAAAGAAGAAGGGAACAGCCGAGAATGAGGTGGCTAGATGGAGTCACTGAAGCAGTTGGTGTGAGCTTGAGTGGACTCCGGGGGATGGTGGAGGACAGGAAGGCCTGAGGAATGTTGTCCATGGGGTCGCAATGGGTCTGACATGACTTCGTGGCTAACAACAACAACAAATCCGCTTTCATTTCCAATTGGCTTAAAACCAAGTTTCATAAGTTTATTTCCACAGTGCAAAATCCTCTAGAGCTGGAACAATGGTCCTGAAGTTATCACATACACTTGCATGCACACACAGACACAAACACAATTCTTGTGCTTAATTTCAAGATTGGACTCCACAGCAGCTTCAAGACACAACTTGGATTATTTGTTTGTTTGTTTTTTTAAATAAGTTTTATTTGAAATTATAATCCTAAAAAACAAAACTAAAAACTAAAAGCAACATCCATCATCAAAAACATCAGGTCCACTGGGTCAGCCCCCACACCCATCTTTTTCTATTTATGATAACTTAAAAACATATTTAAATTTATGTAAAGTCCTGTTTCTCTAGCCAATAATACAAAGAGTCCCAAGTTTGATAGAAGTCAGTATCTTCTTTCTCCTTCAATGAAAAAGTCAATCTATCCATTTCTGCACAGTCCAGGATCTTTTTTAGAATCAGTTCATCTGTGGGTAGGGATTATGTGTTTGTTGTTGTTAGCAGCTGCTTTGGAAATCTCTCAGTTGAAAGACAGGCTTTGTTTTGTGTTGCTTTGCGTTGCTTAAAAGTCATTCTGGACTATGGCAGAGAGACCAGAGTTTTTCAGCAACTGTTCCCAGAGAGGTCAAAAGATAAAGCTAATCTTATGTGAGCACTACTAGGAATATTGGCCAGAAGATGGCAGCAAAATCATGCACAGGATATTTTCCCCACCCCATTCTGCTACATACATATAAAATCATTGTACCCAGTTGCATACCAAGGTAGATAAGAATCCCTAGTTTGCACAAAAATATACACTGAAAGGGAATGAGGAATAAACATGACTTTATGTTTCTGCAATTGCTAGCCATTAAAGGGTACCTAATTCCAGTTATCTTGAACATGCACACAATGCCTAGAGCAGGGACACTCAAGCTTGCCAGCAAAATCAGGAGTACTCTTTCTGCTTATCTGCCTGCCTTCCTTTTAAATTTGGAAGGTATCATGTTAAATTTGTCCTCACTCTGCTTTGCTCTGAATCCAGCCCTGATGCTGGGGTTATGTTGGCTAGCTCAGTTTCCTCAAAGGGATGCCATATATGCAGCTCTACAACTTAGGAAGGCTAGATCTTACCAGGGATTCAGTGCTTTAAATGGCACACTGGTGAAATAGGTAAAAGGGAATTTTAGCAGGTACCAAAACTGTGCAGGGAGTAGGCAGCAGTGTGCTGGTTTGCAAGGCTACACATCCCTAAATTTAGTCATCTGTGCAACTGTTAAAATATTGAAAGGTTAGCTATATCCATGCTAAACTTTTGGTTCCACAGCAGCAACTCATGAGATCAGGCCTAAGTCCCAAGGACTCACTACTGCATTGTAGGAAAATTCACTAATTGAAAGGTTTCTTAGAGGCCATTTCAGCCTAGCAGACAGTCTTCTGTCAGAGACTATCAAGCATTCTCAGGCCCTTTCTGAAATAGGTAGACTTATTGAAACTGAGATTTTCTTTGTGATTTACCACTGAGCTACAACCCTTCCGCAAAGATTCTGGACAGATAAAACTATTGTGTACCTATTCCCAATCTTCATCCGCTAGCCCACTTCATGATGGGTGGCATCTGTTCAAGGTCTCAAGCCCGTGTCCCACTACCTGAAATAGTCACTTTTAAGGTTTAAAAGAAAGTGACATAAATAAAATGTAAGGCCTTCAAGATGCAAGGTATGTACATTTCTAGTGAGCAAGAGCCCTTTCCCCAAAGCATTTGCAGAAGCAGTTGCCTGTGGTTTTACTCTGAGGTTGCCTTTTCCACCATCCTGTCTCCAACAGTGGCCAGGTTGTTCTGCAGTGCCTTTGCAAGGATTGTTCAAACATGCTCTATGCAAAGATGCAACATGTACTGATAGGTTCCCTGCTGCCTCTTTGCATGGTTGCTGCTCTCAGCTTGCCTCCTTCTCATGTGGAGGCACACCCAGAACACACTAAGACAATGCACCCTAGTTGTGGAGGAGGAGGGGGAGGAGGAGTTAACATTGTTTTGAAGAGGAACGGTGATCTGGCACCCACTTCTTTGTTTCACTGTGAAATATAAGAAATCTAGAACTGATGAATTGTTTGGTGAATACTCCTGGGAAAACCAAAAAGTTTGAGGGAAGACAGATATTTCATAACAGCAAGAGGAAATCGTCCAAATGGTCATTCACATTTTATGCTTGGAACTCTCTCTTTCTATCCTTCACTTTGGCAAAACCAGACAACTTCTGAAAATGCCTGCTCACACTCTTAAGTATATAAATACTTCACCACCTTGCTCATTCAGGCATATTCAGTCATGAATATATTCTGCTCTTTCCCTCCCTTCCCCTGCCTTGCCTTAACCTAGCCCTCAGCCCCTCCGTTGAACTTTCATACCATTGTAGCCATCCTGGTTGAGGTCTCCTAGAGGGGCAATTGCACTGCCAAAGCGGCCAAACTCTTGATGACCGGTAAGTGCCGCTGACGCACCAGGCTCCATGCCATACAGCTTTTGCAGATAGATGTACACCCTGCCCACCTCCTGAACACGGCCATCTTCTGTCTTCTCCATAAACAAAGGGGCTCCAATCAGTAAGTCATCTAGGCTGCAAAGCAGAGGAAAGTTGAGATGCTGATAAAAGGACGAAGCCAAGAAACAAAGGTCACCAGCTCTAGAGTCAGAAGACACACAGATCATTGTAGGGATTGCAGCATTGGCCACACATGGGATAGATGACAAGGCCTAAATCAAGGAGAGCCAGTGTGGTGTAGTGGTTAAGAGCATGAGACTGGGACTCAGACAATCTGGGTTCTAGTCTCCGCTCAGTCATGGAGCCAACTGGGTGACTTAGGGCCAGTCACAGACTCTCAGTCCAACCTACCTCACAGGGTTGTTGTTGTGGGGATAAGATGGAGGAGGAGATGTAAGCTGCCTTGAGCCCTTTGTAGGAAAAAGGCAGGATATAAATTGGGAGAAAAAAAAATCAGGGTTGGCAATGCATGGCCTGTGAGCCACATGTATGCTGTGCTCCCAAAATTCATGATGACAAAGTAGTTGCTGCTGAATTTCAGTGGCAAACCAATACTGAATGCAAGCTTGAAAACAAGCTAAATATGTTTGTTTTACCTTTACATAGTGATTTTCTGCTGACTTTTAACTTTTTTGCTCAGGGACAGGTGAAAAGTTGGCCAGGACACCCTGAGGTTGACCACCTCTAGCCCAGATGCACAGTTCGGCCTCCCTAATGGCTCTCTGCTCTGCTTCCCAGCCAACATCTGTTGAATATTTTACAAAGCCTCCTCACACCCAGGCATATTAACTTCCACCCGCCACACACCTTAACTGCTGATTAGGTTGCCCCTTCCTGAAACTCACCCATCACTGTTGATATCAGTGGCAGCCACAGCATACCCAAAATAGGCAGCCATCTGTTGAGAGAAGCAACATGCAAGGTGAGGCTAAGTATGGCAAGGTGGGGCCGGAATCCTGAATGACTGGCCAGGGTGGTGCCCCTGTAAGACCAGTCATACATTCTCCTCATCATGGTATCTGGGAACGTCTGTACTGTTTCTGAATGCAAAGGAAGAGATTCCTCCCAAACAAATCAATCATAAGCTCTAGGACAGCCTTTCCCCATCTAGTGCCCACCCAATGCTTTGGCCTACAATTTCCTGAGCATGGGCAATGCTAGCTGAGGCTGATGAGAGCTGTAGTCCAAAACATCAGGAGGTCATTAGATTGGGGAAGGCTGTTCTAGGGCAGAGTATAGACCCACCAGAGACCCAATCCAGCCCACTGGAGTTCTCTGATCCTGCAGCAACAGTCCCTTTCCCCCAAATGCCAGTGGTCTGGTGGTTTTCCAGTTTTTATACAGTATTCTTTGCCCCAATTCTAAAAAGCTGAAATGCATCTCCTAAAGTTTAGTTACCAGCAGTTAAGAGCTTTAAACTAAAATATACTGAT
Source organism: Varanus salvator macromaculatus (assembly GCA_023646645.1). NCBI lineage: Eukaryota > Metazoa > Chordata > Lepidosauria > Squamata > Varanidae > Varanus > Varanus salvator. The sequence goes on from JAIXND010000795.1 coordinate 18,952,191, forward strand.
ATTTTAGATATTCCTGCTCTAGCAGAAACACTTTCTGCTGGCTTAGCAGCTACTTCTCCCCTACTGCCTTCACATGGCTTGGGCTAAATCTTTCTGAGTAGGAGGTGCCTCCCCCCATTCCCCTATGCATGCATCAGTAGCCGAGTTGAAAGGTAGGGGTGCTGTCTATGCAAAAACCAATTTAAAATGATATACAAAGCAATTCAAATACTGTGCCTGGAAAAAGATTCTGGAACCTGTATAGATTATGCAAAGAGTGGGAGGAAAGGCACAACTCATCCTTTTCTGCATAGTCTATTCTGATTTTACCAGGGAGAGGCAAGAGCAGACTGTGTGGAGAATGGCAGTCCTGCTCCTAAATCAATGAACATTTTACTCATCCACAACTCTTTCTTCTGAGACATTAGCAGGCATTACTTGCACACCTCCTGTGTTGGCCCCACAGCCATAAGGGCTAGAAATTTGTCCAGAATACATCACTCAATACCAAATCCTATCCTGTTGCTATACTATTGCAGAATCATGACCCAGACACAGTATTAGCTAAAGGTCCTAGAGAAGCTGAAATTGACTGCGGGGGTGGGGGGGGGGGAGGAAATGAAAAAGGATCCATATGGGAACACAGGAACCCTTCTGTATTTCCTCTTTCATTCTATCTCCATACACTCGATTGCTGGAATAAACCTCAACCCATAAGCCACCTACAACCTGGTCGTGGCAACTTTATTAGTACACCAGGTAAGGTAAAATTATTCCAGCTCAAGTGAACTGGGCTATTGTCAGTGGTCAAGCCAGTTCTTGCACCAGGTCCTTCTAGTTCAGGCAGGGCAGACATTCACCTGTTCTCCAGAAAAGTTGTACAAATGCCGAATGTCACTTCCATTTAGAATAGTAACCTAGACAGATCAAAAAAAGGAAGAGAAAAAAGATGTGGCTGGTCAGATGCAAATCTCACAGAAAACCACCAGAATTCTAACGAAACACTGACTAAAAAACCCAACATATGTCACTCAGGCAGGAGAGGAATGAGAACCACAGAGTCCTTGCTCCCAAGCCCTCTATGACCCAATCCCTGTGCTAAGCTGGCGATCAAACCCTAGTGTTGCCAGGCTGCAATTCTTTCTTATCTATTTTAAAGGCATTTTATTCCATTCACCATAAATCACCCCTCTTATTACAGGGAGATATGCATTCCTCCATGCACATGACTATCTGGGTGCAAAAGAATGGACTTGAGGTAAAAGGTTTTAACACAGGATTATTTCTGTGTTTCCCAAACCAGGAACACAAAGACACACGCTGGCTGAATATGCCTTTTAGGCCATAGAAAAGGAGTTGGCAGGTGCTGTGTTGCAAAAAACCTGGGGTGCAGTTGCCACATCATACTTTAGCCAAGAAGTGGTGGCCACAGTTCCTCTTAGATCATTCTGCGAACTACCAAACAGGCCACTGCAAGGTCACACAGTGAAAGCATGTCTCAGGCTGGAACAGAGGATGTGTGACGTATTAGGGTGTGGCGGGGAAGAATGATGGGCCAAAGTAGCCTCCATTACATCACGGGTTCGTTCGTAGCCACAGGGAAATCAGATTTGTTTAGTTTCAGGCCTCCATGTTTCTCTCCTCCTCTGAAATGCATTGGTTGCTATAGCAACCACAGGGGGCAACAGTAAGCATGTGGCTCAGTGACGGCAAATTAAGGGTGGCAGAGGAGGAGACGGCACTGTGGGCGCCTGTGTGGGAGGCAACATCTTATTTACAACAGCGTTGACTCATTCATCTGGAGTCAAGAACAGTCACAAGTGCAAGGGATCACAGGAACCAGAGCAGCCAGAAATAGTCAGCACCTCTAGGTGGATTTCCTTCTCCTTTGCCATGCGGGCCAGAAGGTTTTCCAGGCCACGATCCATACAGAAATGGGAACTCTATATGAATGACTCCCACTAAGAGCCCTGTTGATTCCACAGCACCATAAAGCACGACCATGGACAAGGTCCAGACCCTGGATACAGCCACAGTGGGGCTTGCACCTCAGCGTATTGTGCAGGGCAACACGTGTAACAAAAGAGGGGCTGCACATTATAGTCAGCAAAGGATGTCCCGAGGATTCAAATAGTTGGTTTACTTCTTTATTCGGGATGCTATAACAATTCCCACAGAGTAAGGGACCCTTCCCCACTGTGATGCCCTTCAGATGCACTGAAAGCACCCCTCTGCCAAGCTGGTATAAACAATACCCTTTGGATTTAGCATCTCTGCTCCACATCTCCCAACTATGGCAGTCAAGGTGGAATGAGAATGCAGTACTTCTTTGGGCACAGCTTAGTTTTGGCTTTTGGGGTGAACTGCTTTTGGCAAACTTTATATATCAACCACTGAGAAGCCCTTGTTATATTGGGATTGCTTCCTTGTAATCCACTTAGAGATTCCTTTGGACTAATTAATGCAGAATACAAGTTGAATTAAAAATAATGACTATATTACCTGGTTAGTTTAACAAGACAGCAAAGATTAGTTATAGTTGCAAGTATGTGTTCAGTAGCTATGGCTTCATCACATTTTTATTTTAAAGTAAGTGCAGGGCTCCTGATTTAACTCCTCTACAATCACACTTGGGCCCTGATCTTGCTTGGGGCCTGGCACCTACTGTACAATGATATTTTTAAAAGATGTTTATTTATTATTTATTAGCATATTTGTATGCCGCCCCTTGCACACAAGCCTCGGCGTGGCTCACAACAAACATGGCAACTAAAATCAATACACAATATTACATTGTTACAGCTAGGCACAGACTAAAAGAAATGTCTGTTTTGATCTGTTGTTAACAGTGTTCCTGGTTGAAAGTGGCCATGATAACGTAAGAGAAGAAGCCATTTTTAAGGCCTTTGCTGCTGGCATTTTTAAAAAATATATATACTAAATTACACCTAGAAGAAACTGGGGAAGTCCAGTGCACCTGAGAGCTCAACTGCATCAACAACAGGTGAGTTGTCAAATTCTCTACCAGTGCCTCCATCCCAAGAAAGCAAATTATTATGAATTTTACAAGTCTACAGAGGGAGGAGATTGAGAGTCAGCCCATACAAGAGCTGAGTAATATGATATGACAGGCAAAGGTGGGGGTATGGAGAAAGGACACAGGGTATGCCTCTTACATATCCATAGGTCAGGTTTCCTTTAGGAACTCCAGCTACAAAGTCTGAAAGAAAGCAGAGGAACACAAAGTCTAAGAGACAGAATGGAACTGCATTGCTTCCAGCATCCAAAAAAAGTTAGAATATTATGATTATGATTATTATTATTAAAAACTTTTGTATGCCGTCCTTTATATAAATATCTCAGGACGGCTAACAGCAACAGGAATATGAGATATAATATAGAATCTAGCAAGGCAAATCAAGTTTTTAGCCCTCACAGGGGAAGAGGAAACATATATACATGTGCACATACAGTATATACATACAGGATATGCATATAATATGACCATTGCAAACCAGATAATAGCTCTGTTGTCTAGAAACTGTGCACTATTCACCAGCCAGGCTATGAATCTCTGTTTCTTTCTCATTTTCTTCCTTAGTGAACAATACCACCATTTTGAATTCTAGCATTTCCTCCACAATCTCAAAGGAACAAAAAAGCTACAATTCATTTGTCTGCCTAACACACACACTACTTCACAAATCTGATTTGTATAATTTGTTCAGAATGCAATGGATGCTTTAGGTGCAAGGAAAACAGTTTGAACAGTTTACTCTCCAAAAAAATGCCCAGATACCAGCCTTATCTCCGTCTCCATCACCAAAGCTACTTGCCCTAAACACATTAGTACCTTCAGTGGCGTCTCCGCTGAATTCACCTACAGCCACAGAGTAGCCTAGGAACAAAACAGAAGAAACAGCATGACTAAGACAAGTATTTGCTGTGCCACTGGGACTACTAGGGAGTGCTGTTGCCACTTCTCTGCATGCTTTCTTGTCATAGGACTCATAATGTCTACAATAAAGTCACATAAGTACTTCTTAAAAGGCAAAATCCAAAAAAGTTGAGCTAGATCACTGTACTCCTATCTCTCCCTACAGCTGTCTCTAAAGATCTGTGCATGCAAGAATCCTTTATTACAGGGAAAGATCACTATGAGGGAAGGAATTCCTTCAACCAGGTTGAAAGTAAGGAAAAGACACAGGAAACACAGTTAAATTTTAGAGCTGACCATACAGTTTTTACCTTGAACTATTAACTGTCTATGAGAAAAGGGAATGTGACCTTTCTGTGAACCCTACCTATCAACAGTCTGTTTCCATGAGTACTTCCTCCAGAGTAAGCAAAATCAAATGCCCTGTGCTCATGACAAGCTATCTGCCAGCCCTACACAGCTAAGAAGCTGTTGTGAGCTACACAGAGTCAAGAGCATCTTCACAGATGTGTAAGGCCTGGTTGGTAACTCATTTTTAACAGGGCCTGTATTTTAAACTGAGCAAGGACTGGGGTGCATGCAACTCTGGTTCTACCCACTTGCTGGAACCCACATCAGGTGGAACATCAGGCAATAGACTCTTTAACCCCTTTTCTCCAGGGTGACTAAGCAGAAGCTTTTGCAAAGACTGCCTTCAGCCACAGATTGGGTGCTCACTGCCATTTCCCTGAGTCTTGGTTTGGCTTTGGTAAGAGCAGCTGAGATGCAGAAAGATAGAAGAATTGGTGCCCACACTGCAAAAGCAGGGGTTAGAGAGCCCTTTGACTGTGTCTCAGTTTGGGAGAAAGTAGCTGAGCATTCTGTGTTGGGAATCTGTGACCTTGGAATCAAGAACAAGAGAAGAAGCCTTAGGACCAGATTTGGCCTGCAGAAGTCTAAAAGCCTATCACTACTATGTAGACTAGATGCATGAAACCTCTTTCATCCCAAGGTTCAAATTCAGCTGGTAGTGGGGACAAAGGCAGGGATTTGAGCTAAAATAATAACACATTTTAGCTCAAAGATATAACTCTCAGTATCTAAGCTTTAGAAGAAGCATCTCAAGCTTTTAGAAAGGAGGAAATGACGCAAAAACTGGGAAAGCATTGGATGATAGGAATTGAGCAAAAGGGGGTAGGGGCAGGGAAAACAGGGTGAGGCCATCTCAGGAACCCCAGAAGGCTGGACTGGGACCCCAGGTGGGCTATATCTGGGCCTGAGCTTCAAAACAAATCTGTAGATGAAGAAGGCTGAAGAGTCAGAAGCCCAGAAAACTAATCTGGTGAAACAGTCTGTCTCCCACTAGTTGGGACTAGGGCTCCTACAGCCCTCGGAAATAATACCACCCAAGGACGAAGAGTCCTTCTCCCTTCTCTCCAGCACTCACCGAGGTAACTGTCGTCAGCGTTGATGTGAGACTGTCGTGTTTCAAGCTTCCCTTTCACCTCCAGGATTAAATATTCAGGGTCGTAGGACTGCTCAATGGCATCCTGAGATGCTGATAGCACCTGGCCTGAAGAAAAACCATGGCGTATTGGCTAGAGTATTGGACTGGGCCTGGGGAAACACGGAGTGAAATCCTCACTCTGCCTGGGTCAATTACATGCAAATATATGGGTTTGTGTGTGGGGGAAACATGGGACAGGGACTCTGTATGACACTTGAAGCTGCTTAGAATAAGAGCAGGATATAAATGTGAATAAATACATTTAAAAGCTTGTGCTGAATTTGGGGGATGTAGGGCAGGGATGGTGGAAGCTGATAGTCCCATATGCAAAGAAGCAAATAATCAGTGCTGTATGTATGCTGTGAATACAGGAAAGTAGCGTCAGATTCTGCTTCCTGTGATTCTTGGCATTCATCTTATTTTTTAAAAAGGGGGCAAAACTTGTTAGCTCTCAGAGGTATTCTTGAAAGTAGAGTGGGAATTTGCCTGGCCAAAAATAAGAAGCAATTAGACATGTCAATAATGAACATTTTTAAGCACCATTTCTTAAATACCATTCAAAAAGAACAGGAAATTTTGCCAGTTACAAAAACTACCATCATGTGAAAACATCTCCACAATGCAGTCCCTCCCCACAGGGCACTGTGCTGAATGCCATGGAAGTCTCCTCCAGTCCTGACTCAGGGACATTAACAACCTATACCACCACAGGCAGAATGCAACATTACCTTTGCAAATGCATGTTCTCAAGCCTGCATTTGAGGCAGCCCAGATACAAACACAGAGATAAGGCAGGATCTGTGTATGTGCATGATCTGGTGGGAAAGCTTAGCTCTACCACCTGAAACGCACAAGCCAAGTTTTTTCTTTATCGTTTTATGTCATTGCATACATGCTTGCAAGTTGAAATTTAGACATCTCTTTCATCTCTACTGCCAGTGCATGGCCTTCTTTCTCAAGTTAAGACATTTTTATTTAGGTAGAGCCTCGAACTCAGGGACAGAGTGTTTTATTTGAAGTGAATAGGCCTCACATTCCACACCCTGTCATTTCAGGACTTCAAGGTGGCAGGGACAAGAAAAACCACAGGTTGAAATCTTGGGGAATCTCTGTCTGGAGGAAGAGATCACCCTTCCCCAGCTTGGCATCTCCTAATGCGTTGGATTATAACTCCCAGCATTTGCAGGCAGCCATGCCAAAAAGTGGTCTGACTCCAACAAGGCAGCTTCACAATATGCACAAGTTTAAATTCAAGTTGACAAAAGATGAGTGCAATTCACATTATCTGTGTCACTCTGTGGCCAGAACGGGGACATTGTGTGGCAAATTTGGAGATATGTAACAAGTGACCTGAAGATGGTGATTAAAATTGAGATAGAAGATGAACAGTTATCCTCACATAATTTCATGCACACCCTCTCCTGCCATGACAGAGCCTCATAAAAACAGGCAATATCTGATACACACCTGCCATTTAAGGTGCTGCTTGCCTCAAACACTTTATTTTTTAAATGAGGACCTTCTAAGCAAAAATAGAACCCTTCATTAACATTTGCTGGCCACAAGCAAACATGAAGGTGGGGTGAATGGCATTTTGTTGCAGTGGATGCCAAACAAATATTTCTCATTACAGTGCCATTTATCCCTATGCCTGATGAACTGATGAATTATTTGATTACCTACAGTGGCATATAGAGCATGCCTTCATGCTTCTCAGCAGACAGGGAAAAAATAGCACCATATATCATACCCACACATACAATACTGTTACCTACACCTGTAATTATATAGAGAGAACCAGCATACTTCAGCAAAGGACTTCAGCACATACAGAATAATGTAGCATGACAGGGAGAAGATTATGCTAGTCCATATGCTAGCTTTCTAAATCAAAGATGGACTGACTTAAGTCTTATAGGGTTTGCTTTTTTTTAGTTTACATTAAATTACAAGACAAGAAAGCATATATAGGATGTCTGAATTAACTCAGGTTGAAAACTCCCAAGTATGAACTCTTGCCCAAGAATGCAAGAATTGCCCTGCAGGACTATCTGACCCAGGCCCAATTAATCCAGAGTTTTGCCTCTTACAGTAGCCAGCTAGATACTGCTGGGAAACTCACAAGCAAAGTGTCAGCAGACATTATGTGTGCCACAATTTACCTTCTGCTTAACTCTGTGAGGGAGGGTTCTGCTCACTTTGGAAGAGTGTTCAAACAAGCAAATGTGTGCCACATTAGTACAGTACTCAGCAAATGAATCATGGTCAATCTTGATTAAATTGACTTCATAAATTGGCATAGCAAACTCCTGGCACCATGTCTGCTTGCTCTCATCACTTTTTTTCCTGGGCTCAGGTCCTTCTGATCCCTCTTCTTTCTCCTTTCTTTGCATGAAATTAAACCTCCTCCCAGCACCCCTTCCTGCCAATAATTTGGTTAATGAAAGAAGTGAGAGAAATCACGCCTGCTCACCTTATCTTTTCTGCTCAAAGGAAAGGTTGGCCTTAGCATGTGGTGTGGGGAAAGGGCCATGGCTCAGTTGCAGAGAACCTGCTTCATTCACAGAAAACCCCAACTTCAATCCTGGTATCTCCAGGTAGGGGTGGAAAAACCCCTGCTTGCAACCCTGGGGAGCAGCTGCTAGTCTGTGTCAACCATACTGGTGTGGAAGACTCATGACCTGACCTGATATAAGGCAACTTCCTATGCTTCTAGGAAAGCAAGGGGATAGATGAAAAGCAGAAGCTCACCTTGCCAAAAATAGCTTCCAGGGCCACCAAGAAGAACACGTCCGGTCTGCAGAGAGAGGCAAATGTGTTAGTTCCACAGAGGTAATGTGACCACTTTGACAGCTTTTTAGCAAATAAGGCAGTATAAACATGTTAAAAATAGATAACTTTATTTATTTTGTATCTACACCTTCCCAGCCTCACCCCAAAGAAATTCTTTGTCCCTGGCTACAAATGTAAGAGCTCTTGTTCTCAAGAAGGATGGAAACTCACCTTTGTAAATTCAGCACTAAATCCACTTTGACAGTAGCCTTGTCCACGGGCTGAGTTCAGGTCTGGCAGAGAGAGAGCAAGAGTACAAAATAGACAAAGGATGGGAGGGGGACAGCAATTCAGAGGGAATGGTCAACTAACAGCACCAAAACTCTTGATGGAGCCTTGTCACCAAGCTAGAGAACCTCCTGGCCCAGACAATGGGGATGATACCATGAGGAGGAGGGAATTTAGGCTTCCAGACCCTTCCCTGCTGTAACACCCCTCTCTTTGTCCCACTTGGGTATCTGGCATTAAAATGCCTTCAAACAAAACAGCAAGGGTAAGTAGGAAACAGCAGAAATTGGCTGGAACCAGGACAGTAGGGAAATCTAAATTTCAATTAAGTTGGCCCATCCCTTTCTCTATGTTCAATTCTGCAATGTGATTTCACTCAGAGCTCTTATAGAGAACTTTCACTTGCAGGGAGTGGGGGACTGTTAATTCTTCCCAGGTGGCCCTCTAGCTATTCTCTAGAACGCATGGCTCTTTCTGGACTACATGAATCTCAGAGTGGGTCCAGTAGGGGCTGTGCTGATCATAAAGCAGGCTTCTACCTCTCCCTGCACAGGAGAAAAAGAGACTACAGTCTTCTCTGAAGCCTGCATGTCCTTGATGGCACATAGAAAAGAGTTGGCTGGATGAATATTCAATAGCCTGCCTTGTTCTAATGGCAGGAATGAGAAGGGCCAGCATAAGGGTAGGGACAGAAAGGTACCCACTTCACTTCTAGAGGTAGAGAGGCTGCGGCTCAGTGACACAGCACCTGCTTTGCAAGCAGAAAAGCCCAGGCTCAGTCCTCAGCATCTTGAAGGAGGGCTAGGAAACTGTCCTGCCTGAGACCCTCGAAAGCCACTGCTGCCAGTAAGTGTTGACAGTACTGGCCTAGATGGGCCAACACTCTGGCTCAGTATGGAGCAGCTTCCAATGTAGAGCCAATCCATCTGGCCTTCCCTGGTCCAGTTGATGGCCAGTCCATCACAGCTCCCAGGCCATGGTTGTGCATTACATGGTAGTCAGTGCATAATGCACTTTCTATGTAGCAAAGCTTCTATATTCATATAGAAGCTGGGTGTCTGTGTGTGTGTGGAGGCGGGGGCATCTGTGTATCCCAGCTCATTAATGTGCCTCCACAGATGTGCCCCCATTTTCTGTTGTCACTCTCAAAGGTAAAGGATATCTAGCAACATTTATGCCACTACCCTAAGAGCCCTGCCTATTGCCTCTATGAGTTAGTTACCTGAGCGGCAAGGTGCATATTCTACAAACTTGGTAAAGTTGTTGACTGACAGGTAGCAGGTGCCCACCACCTCCTGCTCAGGTTCTTCCTTGTTGGTTCGCCAGCTGTACAAGGGGGCACAGGCCTAGGGGAAGAAGATTGGGCTGGTAAGCAAAGGCCCAGGGCACAGCATCCTTCCATGTAGTGGCCAAAGATCTCACAGCTGGTGTCAAATCAGCAATGTGTAATTTCAGAGTCAAACAGGGTCTTCAGCAAAACTAGCTACTGCCAGAGAGATGTCCTACCTTCAGAAAATCACTACTTGGCAATTCCAGGTCTAACTTCCATAGACCAACTTCTTTTCTGGGGACTCCACCCACAAGCCTTCAGCTTACTACATACTTTCTAAAGCACTGATTCCCAAACTGCATGCCATCAGGGACACGAGAGAGGTCAAAATGCACCTGCAAAAGTCATGCCACCAGGTTAACAAGTGTAGTGGAATCCTAAAAGTATCATGATGGGCCAAAATGCACAGTCATGTCCCTGAGCACTGAATAAGGGGACAAAGAGGAGGGGAAAGATGCCAGGAGCATCACACATTGGCAAGGAGGATGGCTTCCTATTGTCCCAGGACCTGATCAAAACTCTTATACATACACTTACAGATATGCAAATAGCCAAAATAAATAACATGGATGTACATGCATGCAGGCACACACAAGCCTCTGCCCAGCTCTACACACACACACAGTCATAAAAGCTTTTATGTTACTTATTTTGTGTATTTGTATTCTGTACTTCTTTTTCTGTGAATTGCCATGGAATCAACTTTGATGAAAGGATGCTATTAAAAACAAAACCACACCATATTTTGAATAAATAAATGTAAATAGCTTTCCCTAAGCTAGTGCCCTCCAGGAATATTAGGCAACTGACCCTCTGGCTGGAGATGATGGGAGCTGCAGTCCAACACACCTGGAAGGCAACAAGTTGGGGGAGACTGCTACAGAGTGAAATGTGTCTTTAATTTTACTCCCCTAAGTTTCAAAGGACTGGGCACAACCACTGTGAAGGGTGACTGAACTAGAATTTTCCTTCAAGAACTATCTTGTGGCAGGTAGTCCAAATGAGAAACAGGGTGTGCTTATTAATGAGACTAAGGTGGACAGGAACAAACTTCTCCCTAATTCCTACCTTGTGCAATGGCTATAAACTCAAGATGCACACACTTTCCCCCTGCAGATGTCACTTCCATGTCACCCATCCAATCCCTGACTGTGCAAGGGGAGAATACTAAAGAGCCTGCAGGACAGCTACTGAACTGCTGAGAAACCCAACAGCAGCAATTTTGACCAGTTGGGTCCATATAGTCAGTATAAGGCAAAGAGCCGTTTCCTGAACTTGGTGCTCAGCATGGACTTCAGTATGCTGAAAATCTAATTTAAAACACACACACACAAGTCCTCATGGCTGAAAATATGGGCTTGGAGACCCAAGATGGTAGAAGATTAAGATCTGGGGCTGCAGGGAAATCTAAGCTAAGTTCCAAGTGATTAAAAGTGCCAGAGGGTGGCCTTTGTTGCCCTGCATAGCTCTGCTGCTCAACTACATAATGAAAATGAATGAAATAATACCAAATGTATAGAGGGCCAAACATTCTGAACTTTGATTAAAAAAAAAAAGCCTTTCCCAAGCTGACAAACTCTGGACTACAACTTTCATAACCTCCAGCTAGCAGTGTTGGCTGGGGACGGTGGGAGTTGTAGACCAAACACATCCAAAGAGTGCCAAATTGGGGAAGGTTGGAATTTAAACCACCACTACCCTAAAATCATTTTATGATTTGCAATCACTTGGATTTCTCCCCAAACTATTGATATGCAAACTCCTAGAAGAAGAATCTAAAAGTACGACAGAGAAGACTAAATCATTTTTGTGAGGACTTGGCTGTCCATCTGTGGCAATTATGAGAAGCTCTGCAGTAAAGGGTTTAGCCTGAATGCAAAGAAGATAGACACAGTGACTTAATAACCATCCTCAAATACCTGAAGAGGCTGTCCCAGAGAGGATGCAAAATAACTGCTCCTGCAGACAGCTGGACAAAGGCAACTGCTTTACAAAAGAGGAAGGCAGGTTTAGGGATGCCGTCATGAGTGGGGAAAACGCAAATGTTTTCTTAACTTAAAACTTAAATAGCAAAGGGACAAGGCAGAAAAATTATCTTGGACATTTCACACACTTCATTTGGGATTTCAAATCACAAGGCAAGAGGCACGCTAATTGCAAGACTGAATGTAATATATATCCTTTTGACTCTGCAGTCAGGACCTGCAGGGGATGTTCAGGTAGTGCCAGTTCCTCTCTTCCCTCAGTTAAAAAAGAGCTGTCCAGGAATGGCATCCTTGCCAAAGGTTGCCAGAATTCTGCACCAAGATAAGCCAAACTGTACAACTTGCAGGCAAATTAAGAAACCAGGCAAATTAAGAAACCAGGCAAATTCAGTGCAGCTGCATATATGTGCTTGTTTTGCATAATATTTATTCTGCCTAGTCATTGGATTGCAACACCTAGTTGCATATCAATGCAATGTGCAGTTGAACCTCAACTTTCACAGAGGTTAGGGGCACAGGACTCCTGTGAAAGTGGAAAAACCATGAATATCTCTAGATCCCCAAATCTTAACTTTTAATACTGTTGACCATATCTGTAGTGGATTGCTTCTTCCCCTCCCACTCTTTCTGTGTATTAGCCTGTATTGTTGAGCATTCTTTATCAGGTGTATATCCCTGGATTTACTTCTGAGTAAACCTCCCCAGCTCAGAGTGCTGTTGAGCAAGGCAGTAAAGAGGACAGGAAACTGCAGTGACAGGGTGGGATGGGGAGTGGAAATGAGGAACAGAGGCAGCAAGTGAAGTTTTGTGCAGTCAGACAGTTTTTATCCCCACAGAAAAAAGCTTTGGTCACATTCTTGCCACAATAGGCCATAAAACTCCAAAAAAAATTCCCATTTAATTATTGATGGCAAACTTGCAAATAATCAAATCTGTGAAAATCAAGGAACTCATGATGCTTTGCTGTGGTACCTCCAGTGGGAAGTACCTTTCTGATCTCTGGAGTGTCCCATCCACTTTCTTGTGTTCCCTGCTCTCATGTGGCAGAAGGTTCCTGCAACTCAAGGAAGAGGTCAAAAATAAAGCTTGACCCCGCCCAACATGACCATCACTGTAAGCCAACTAATCATTTGCTCATGGCCCTTGCTTAACACCACCCATGCCACCCAACTTACTAGGATGGAGCTGCCGTGTGATCTCACTGTGGCTCCAAACCACTGCATGGATTTGAATTCCATTTGGCCCATTGGTTCATCCACACGGGATCCTGCAGGATAGAGAACACATGTAGATCTAGATCAGTGTTAACTACACTTCAGATATCTGGGACAAAGTCCTTCCCCACCCAGACCTTACTCTTGTGGTCAAAAGGATTGGGTGCGTGTGTCTGTGCATGTACATATATATGGAGCAACGTGCATGTGTTTGTGTGCACATACATACTCATATAACTTATGCATATGTGTGGCTGTTTGTGTGAATGGCTACTAATGTGTGGAGGGGGATATGGGCTAGCATGTAAGCCATGCAGTGTCCCTGCATACTCGGCACCCAGTCAGACAAAACAAAGCTCTGAAGAAGGTCTTCTAAGTGTGTCCAGCTGAATGCATTTGAAGAGTTCTTGCAATCCTGAACCCGATTTCCAGTCATGGAAACTCATGGTATTCAGCTGCATGTACTTACCAAACCCTCTTCAGACTTCCATGTCAACACATGGGTACTGGGGATACAGAGGAAGGGGCTTCCATAAGTGCCCAAGTGCCTATGTGTGAGCTGGCAAAATCCTGTAGAGACATAGACATACGCATGCACACACAAATTCTCTCTCTCTCTCTCTCTCTCTCTCTAACCAAAGAAATATTGATTCCAGGTGTCCTGCCTTCCTCTACCTTCCTTGTAAAAAAACAAGGTTCCTTATCCTCTCTCCCACAAAACCCCAATAGGCAGTGATCCCAGAGCTACTCTAGGTTTTCTATATAGTGCAAAGCCCCTCAAGCTATTTCTGGTCTATTTAGCTTTTCCAATTCTCTTTTTCTAAACGAACTGCCAAAAATGCAATTTGGTTCCACGTGAGTTCTTCTCTCCTCACCCCCATTAATTCACATCAGTACCTGGAAAATCAACAAACTGGAAAATGCCATTTACGATTTCAAAAATCCCACAACGCTGCTGTGAAGAGTACTCCAGAAATTCTTCCTCTGTTTATTCAGAGGAAACAAGATTTCATATTACAGCATGGCTTTTTCATCCCTCTGTCCTGACCTCAAGATTTGCCATTGTTTCCAGAGAAAATAAAGACAAGTTTGAAGGAAAAGAATTCTTGTAAATTAAAAAATGTCTAAGACATTCCTGACTAACTATCCTACCTGTTGGACTAGGACTAGACAGACTTGGCTTCTAATTCCTGCTTGCCCATGAAGCTCACTGAGTGATTTGCTAATAAAATACTCTCAGTCTTACCTACCTCACACAGTTGCTGTGAGTGTAAAACAGAGGGGGAAAAGGAGAAAGAAGGGTGTAAGCTGCCTTGGGCTTCTTGGAGGATAGGCAGGATATAATTTTTTTCAGCAATTTTCATTGTGAATTTCATTAAATCAAGAACGAAAGCAAAATGTTAAAAAAACCAAAACCAAAGGTTACTGTTTCTTTACAAGAAATTTGAATAGCTAAGCCAAATTTGATATACATATAACATGTATACCTCAATATATTTTGGATGAAGCATGAAATTTGAACAGCTCAGTTACATTAGATACAAATGAAATAAACTCGGCCATGTATTTTGTATAAAGCAAAATCTATCACTTTCAGTAAGTGTCACTACACATGGGTTTAACAGGTGGGATATAGCTGTAACAAACAAATATCTCTGCTGCAGTGGTTTTTCAAAATGTAATCCAGAAAACCCATACATGCTTTGGGATCTTCTCAAAGATTCATCAAGAAGATGGTGAGCAATGGTGACAAGTGTCCCCACTGTGACTCATTTTTCCCTGTAATGCACAGTTGGAAAGGTCATGGCTATGAGTACAGGCCTTGAGTTCCACCATGTCATCTGCCTCCTTTTGAGAAAGTGTTTGGATCCACCTGCTTCCATTTTAATATTCCACAGTGCTCCCAAGAGATGCTTCATTGGGAGTAATTATGGGAAATTTAAGTGCTTCTTCTTGGATCTAGCTATGAAGTGCAGCTACGAGGTAAATGACAGAAGGTCCATTAAAGGAGGAGACCAGCTGAAGGGCACTTTGCCAGGCCCCTTCCCCAGAACATGGGATCAATCCATTCTGTGAGACTACAGAGTGGATAACATGGCTAGCTGCTGCTCATGTGACCTAAATGTTCTACAGTGTGTCCCATAATCCTCTGCAGTACACAATCACCTCTGGCAATTATGCATGCTTCTAGAGCAGAATGGTTGGTTCCTTTTATACTAACATTTTTGAAACTTCTGTATGTGTGTGCCCATCAATGTATGTAGCATTTGAAAATTCTAGATACCAGTCCTAGAATTCAACAAACCTACTTATAATACTTTGCATATTTGTTTGCTTTGAGCAATTCAGCCTGAAAAGAAAATTCCCTTTAAAAAGAAGGCTTGCGTACAGAATTTGTAACATTAATTGGTTCTAAAAAGTATTTTTCTGTGCTGCTTTCAACACAGAGATACTTAGATTTTGCCAGTCACATGAAACCATGTTCCCCCAGAATCAGACTACTGAGAAAGAGCAGAAGGAGCTCCCCAGGCAGTGTCCTGTTTTGCTCCCTGACTGGAATGTGATCTCTGTTCTCAGCTGAGGCGAGGAAACTCTCCCTGGCCCAGCTCCACTGAGTACTGTCCAAGCCAAGTCTACAGCACCATGTGCCAAGGCGGGAAAACCCAATGTCTGCCCAGCCAGCCAAAGGTCTAGGCCTTCCGAGTCACCAGTGGGAGGGAGAAGTTGGATCCCTTCCTTCTCCAGCCATACAGATGCCTTCAGGCCTAAGTGAATGATTGTCAACATATTCACATCACACATAGTCCACTGACAGAATTTTCATTATGTTCAGAATTTATGTACTTGTTACATTATTTAAATCCCATCCTTCCTGCTAGCAGCATATATAGTTCTCTTGCTGTTCATTTTTTCCTCACAATCACCCTTTGAGGTGGATTAAGCTGAGAGCTAGCGATTAGCATAAGATCATCCCAACTTCTCCAACTGTGGAGAAGGGCTGTAACTCAGTGGCAGAACATATGGTTCACACCAATAAGGTCTCAGCTTTAATATCCAGCATTGCTGAATTGGGCTGCCTGAAATCCTGGAAAGCCAGTGCTAGTCAGGGACCTAGCCTGCACGACATGAAGCCCACTGTTTAGTCACAGGTGCTGTCATGATCAGCTGGGTGTCTGCAGGTGTCCTTTTCACATGTTTGCCCTGCTTTACCCTCTCATGGGTTGTTGGAGGGGACAGACAACCCTCAAATAATTCTAAAATAAGCTATGAGTTATTTGAGGGTTATCTACAGCCTCAAACAACCCATGATGCTGGCTTTACATGACAGGACAAACTATAGCACACCCCCTCAGCTTCCATATTCAGAATGGCAGTCAAAATTTCCCCCTTCCTTCCACAAACATTATCTCAGAATTAGAATGAGATCCTCAGCCCTTGACAGTTGTGTGCCACTGATCACTACTGATGCCTTTGACCTTGCTCCCTGTCTTGCACGACTGTAAAACCAGTGAACCCAGGAAGAGGGGCCTAATCAAGATCCAAAATACCAGCAGTTCTCCATTTCCTTCTTATGCCAGTACTGCCAATCAGACACTGCCATTCTTCCTATTCATTCTGTAAGATTAGAGCACAGGAAGGAAAGGGAGGTGCTGTGTTGTTAAGCAACCACAGATAAAGGGAGATGAAGGAAAGGGATGTTTCACAGTTGCACAAAGCCTGAATTTCCTATTTGAAACTGACAGCTACTATTGGCAAGGAAATAGCTACAGTGACACACCTCCTGAATTTTGCATTGGAAACTAGCATATTGGTTAAAGCCAATTTGGCATACTAATGCATGTTCGAATATGGACTATGACGGGCTGGTATGCTCTTATCAGAGAGAAAGGGAGAGAAAGTGCCTCACCTACTTCCAGGTCAGCCAGAAAATGCCTCGCATATGATTCCAGTCTCAGTGTATCCATTACTGAGCTGAAAGTGATCAGCACTCAAACTGAGATCATCAGTGCAAGTCAAACTGGGCCAGCACCTCAGAAAGGGAACAGCAGCCTTTCCCAACCTAGTGACAACCAGTTGTTTTGGACTAGAATTTCTGTCATACCTATTGCCTAGCCTTGCTGGATGAGGCTGATGGGAGTTGCAGTCTAAGAAACCAGAGGGCATCATGTTGGGGAAGGTTGTGGGACAGTGATTCTCCCATCATCTCATAGTCTTGGCACACAAATACTGCTTTTTCAATTGGTTAGCTGTAGTTTGGGTTTGTATGTCACTCAATATTTTTAAAGCTCATGCCTGGCAGACTACAGCCATCATTCTTTAACCTTTCCCAGAAAAAGTACCACTAAACAAAATGTCAAGGCATTGTAGGAAAGGTTGATTGGAAGTTATATATTTTCTACACAGGAAGTAGTTCAGTGGGACAGCATCAGACCAATTTATTTTGCCATGATGGTTATACTTCCCCTGCTCTCCATGTAGGAAATGAAAATATCTAAGAAGTTAAGAGGAAGTCTGAGTGATGAAGTTAAGAGGAAAGAAGCTGGAGTGTGGGACATAGATTTGTGGGTAGAAATCAAGAGTACTTGTCACAAGAGTGCTGTGATTAACCCCCCCCCCAATAAATTCGTAGGGAGGGTTTGTGAGTAATGTGAAGGATCCAACTAGAGCTGGTGACAAGGGCAGGTGGCTGGGCACCTTTCAAGGGCCCACACTCCAGTTACATTCACAAACAAGAGCCTCCTGGCCTCGCTCCTCCTTTTCACCACTGTAGCTAGCTTGTTCACATGGCTTTCCCTCTGGGCCAGTGGTGAGGAGGAAAAGCAGATGATGCCATGGCTCACTCACTCCCTGACTCTCTCCTGCCACACAGGCAAGTGGCAGTGATGATGAGGAAGAGAAGGAGTAGCAAAGCAGTGGATTAAAAATAGTGGCAAGAAGATGGACTTAGAGAAGGATGGGGCCTTGTCCAAGGACCCGTAGAAACCTGGAGCTGACAATTACTCCAAGGATAAATGGAAGCCAACACTTTCAACATCAAGAGGGCTTGCTAGTATGACATGGTTCCATTAGCTCATCATAAATTGTGCTAGTGGCCAGACATTGCTGGATCCTTCCCATTTATCAGAGCATACAGTTAAAGCCCAGATGTTCCCAAGGAACCCATCATGCTAGAAAGCGTTGTTGCCATTGCAACTGTGTTGACTTCCCCTAATGCAATATCAACAACATTGGCAGCTGAATACCAGTGAATATTTCCCTATGCATCACTGTATTTTTTCAGTGTTGTTGTGAGTTAAGCTGCCCTGGACACCAATTAGGAGAAAGAGTGGGATAAAACAAAGACAAACAAATAAATACATTGGGGGGGAGGGGGTCAGGCAAATATCCAGCCAGCCCCAACCCTGAGCTTACCTTTGCTGTCAAATTCGATGGGTATACAGCTGCTGGTGTCAAGATGCCAAGGGCAGTAGTAAACGGCACCTCCCTCTGTAACATTTGGCTGATTTGTTTTGGCCTTGGGTGCTCCAATGAGGACACTGAAACTGTGAGGAGGAAAGTGAGAGGGTGAGTCCACACTTGAGAGGTGAAGGAGGCCGCAGAGGAGAAGGCTATCAACAGCTAGCAATCATGATAAACATATATTACCTCCAAGATTGGAAGCAGTGCCTCTGAAAACCAGTTGCTGGGGAACATGAGGGGCATCTGGTGAGAACAGAGAGGTGTTCGGTCTGATCCAGGATGGCTATCCTTGAGTTTTCTTCCTTACCTATCTCTATTTCCTCATAAGCTTGCAGCAAACAGTGCTACTGGCAAGCTTCCTTCCTCTGTGCATGCAAAGGACTCTGGGTCTGGGTCAACATATGCTGCAGATCAAAGTGGTAGAAACTTTGCACTTTAGGATAGTAGGTCAGGGATGCCCCTTTTGAATGGGTACCACATGAATGCATTCCCTGTCTCCTGCAAATAGAAATGCCCTACATTACTTCAGCCCTTTTACTGCCAAGCTCTTTCTTCTGCTTTCAGGGTGTGCTTAGTTTCTTTGAAACCAGAAAAGAATTCAAGCAAGAGAAGTCTCTCATCTGCAGTCTGAGGTGGCACAACCCCTTCTATCACCCCAGAAATGTTGCCTCACATTCACCCTGAATTTTCCTGCCTGTGAAAAGGAGGCTTAGGTAAAGGCATTAAACCAAACCAGACCAGACCAGACCAGACCAAACCACACAGCTTGCCTATTTTACTTTAAGCAAGTGAGCCCTGCAACAAAATGCTGCAGCATGTCCTCACTTCCTAACACTGGAGGGTTCCTAATCAGGGTACCAGCCAGCAGATGCTGAATGTGCAAATTGTCCAAAGAACTCACTTTCCTAGTCCTTGTGGCTGTGAAGTTATACTTGAGAATGTACAGATGAAGCCTGCTGAAATCGGAGAAGCCAAGGAGTTGGATGAATATGACTCCCACTGATTTCAGGCAGAAACTCTGCTTAGCTCTTAAGCCCTTTCCTGGGACTAGTGAAATTACAATCATTTATGGAAAAAGAAGAATAAACTATGCCAACTTATGCCAAGTCTCTTCTGATAGGCATATAATCAAGTGTTTGGGCAGAAGCTTGTACTGGATGACTTCTACTATGTCTTGTCTAGGACAAGGACAGTTTGGCCAAGGGATAAAAATGGAATCTAGTAGCACTGAATTAATCCCCAATCTGATGATTAAGTGATGGGACCTGATGCCAGCATCATAAATTATTGAACCTCCCATGGCTCAGTGTTAGGTGCCCCAGTGTCAAGCTAAATACCAAGTTCAGGAAGAAAATTTTTGCAACAAGCATTGCTCTGTAAGGTATTCCCTGCAACCTAGTTCCCTTCAGATGTGTTTGACTATCACACCCATCATCCCTGCCTAGCACATGCCATGCTGGTTAGGGAAAAATACTCTTGTACACTAAAAGAAGTGACACATTTCAGCTAGTTAAAACAAATCAGCTTTGCAATATAGAAATATCACAACTTGCTGGCAGCAGTGAGAGGGATAAACCGTCCTTTGTGTATTCTTCCTTAATCTAGTGCCCTCCAGGTGTTTTGGACTACAACTTCCATCAGCCCCAGCTAGCATAGCTAATGATCAGGTTTGCTGAGAGGTGCAGTCTGAAACACCTGGGTGGTACCAGGTTGGAGAAGGCTGCCCAATCCATTAGGTCCTCTCAGCGTCTTGATTTGTTCTGGAATACCTGCAGCTTAAATGATTTCCATCGGTTTTATCTGATGAGGGGAGACACTCTGCAGATTGGAAGCACATTCACTCCAGTCTCCTGTTCCCCAACTCTCA
Organism: Varanus salvator macromaculatus; assembly: GCA_023646645.1. Lineage (NCBI taxonomy): Eukaryota > Metazoa > Chordata > Lepidosauria > Squamata > Varanidae > Varanus > Varanus salvator. Next base: position 18,972,509 of record JAIXND010000795.1, read on the forward strand.
ACAGCCTCACAATTTTCCTTTTGCTCTACCCCACCCCCACCCCCTCCACAGAGCTCCCTGGTGCAGGACAAAGGACCCTTGTGCAAGCAGCCAGGTGTACAGTACAGCAGCTGCAAGCAGGCAGTGGATCCACCCCCTGCTGGGGCTCACAGGCCTGGGAAAGAGCTTAAAATACCCAGCAATGGCAGCGAGAGCCCCTCAAATCTCAAAACGAAGGGGGTGGCCAGGACAGCATGGAGAGCTTCTCCACTCACAAGAGGAGCATCTCCTGGTTGCAAACCTGCTAAATACAACCATTGTCACAATGATCTCTGGGAACCAAAGCCCCAACCGACTTCTCATTTCAGTCTTTGCAAGGGGCCAGTGTCAATTGGGAAAAGAAAGATCTACTAGGAATTCCAACCTGACTGTAACCTTTGGTGTATAAACTTATGTCACTAAGAATGGAAGAAACTAGTCATGGCTACCAAGAGAAGTGATGAGAGGAGAAGGGAGGCAGGGGGATATTTTGCCTCCTGCATAGCTGGTTGGCATCCCCAAGTGATGAGCACTAAGCCTAGCAATTCTAGTTGCGACTACAGGCCAAATCAAATCTCCAGATGCTGCCTAGCTCAAGATCTCTGAGGCAGGCAGAGAAAGCCTAAGAAAACTGGGTGGAGAAGCATCCCAGGATTCCCACATGAAGATTTTATTTTGTCCTGCAGTTGTGCCTTGGCTTGCAGGTACTCAATGCTGGCTCCTTTTGGAGAGCCCATGGGCAAAATGCCCTCCACAGACCCCCTCCCTCACAGACTTGGCTTTCCCATCACCATTATCAACAGCTGCTCTTGCTCCTGTTCACCTGTTACTATTTGCTTGTCTGGCAAGTAGTAAGGAAAAGGCATCTGCTGCTCTGCTTCCACATCACCACCTTTGTCTGGGCCAGAGCAAGACACAGGAATACACACAGGTTGCAGTGGTGAAGAGCATGAACTACTCTAGAGAGGATCTTAAGACTGGGCCCTGGAGAGTGCAGATACCTGGAGAAATTAAGCTGTTTGGGAAGGTCTAAAGAGTTCAGCCTCCTTCATGGATCACTGCCATGTTGTGGAGAAGGGATTTGCATAGCTCAATGAAGCTATGAGCTACGCCGTGCAGGGCCACCCAAGAACGGACAGGTCATAGCAGAGAGCTCTGAAAAAACGTGATCCACTGGAGAAGGAAATGGCAACCCACTCCAGTATCTTTGCCATGAAAACCCCATGGACAGTACCAAAAGGCAAAAAGATATGACACCGGAAGATGAGCCCCTCAGGTTGGGGAAAAGCAGAGGGCTAGTACAGCCTGGGAGTGCTCCTTGACCCAGAGCTGACTTTGGAAGCTCAAGTGTCAGCAGTGGCATCACCATATATGCCCTCCCGCCCCTTACGATCGGCAGCAGAGGCCCTTCTCCAGGAACCCTCCATGAGGGAGATAAGGAGGGTGAGTACTCGGAGGAGGACCTTCTCTTTGGTGGCTCCCCACCTATGGAATGTGCTCCCCAGAGAGGTCCGCCTGGCGCCGTCATTATTTGCTTTTCGGCACCAGGCGAAGACCTTTTTATTTAAAAGTTATTTAAATTGTTTAGATTAAATTGTTTAGTATTTATTGTATTTATTGTATTTTAATCTGTATCTTGAGTTGGACCAGTTTTAAATAGTTTAATTGTTTATGTTGTGAGCTGCCCCAAGGCTAGGTTGCAACGGGGGCGGCATACAAATATGCTAAATAAATAAATAATACTAGTAGCGCCAGAAAGAAAGAAGCAACTGGGTCAAACTGAAAGGACACTCAGTTGCGGATGTATCTGGTGGTGAAAGGAGAGTCCGATAATGTAAAGATCTATACTCCACAGGAACCTGAAATGTAAGATCCATGAATCAAGGCAAGCTGGATGTGGTCAAACAAGAGATGACAAGACTGAACATCGACATCTTAGGAATCAGTGAACTAAAATGGACAGGAATGGGTGAATTTAATTCAGATGACCATCAGGTATACTACTGCGAGCAAGGATCCCTCAGAAGAAATGGAGTAGCCTTCATAGTCAATAAAAGAGTAGGAAAAGCAGTACTGGGATACAATCTCCAAAATGACAGAATGATCTCAGTTCGAATCCAAGGCAAACCATTCAACATCACAATAGTCCAAGTCTATGCCCCAACCGCTGGTGCTGAAGAGGCTGAAGTTGACCAGTTCTATGAAGGCCTACAACACCTTCTAGAATTAACACAAAAAAATGATGTCCTTATCATCATGGGGGATTGGAATGCTAAAGTAGGAAGCCAAAAGATAACCAGAATAACAGGCAAGTTTGGCCTTGGAGTACAAAATGAAGCAGGACACAAGCTCGTAGAATTTTGTCAAGAGAATACGATGGTCATAGCAAACACTCTTTCCCAACAACCCAAGAGATGACTCTGCACATGGACATCACCAGACGGTCAACACAGAACTCAGATTGACTATGTGCTCTGCAGCCAAAGATGGAGAAGCTCCATACAGTCAGTAAAAACTAGACCAGGAGTTGACTGTGGCTCAGATCATGAGCTTCTCATTGCAAAACTTAGGGTTAAATTGAAGAAAGTAGGGAAAAGCACTAGGCCACTCAGGTATGACCTAAATCATATTCCTGAAGAATAAACAGTAGAGGTGACAAATAGATTTAAGGAATTAGATCTGATGGACAGAGTGCCTGAAGAACTATGGATGGAGGTTCGCAACATTGTACAAGAGGCAGCAACTATAACCATCCCAAAGAAAAAGAAATGGAAGAAAGCAAAATGGCTGCCTGAGGAAGCTTTACAATTAGCTGGGGAAAGGAGGGAAGCGAAAGCCAAGAGAGAAAAGGAAAGATACACCCAAATGAATGCAGAATTCCAGAGAATAGCTAGAAGAGATAAGAATGCCTTCGTAAATGAACAGTGCAAAGAAATATGTAGAAGAATACAATAGAATAGGGAGGACCAGAGATCTCTTCAAGAAAATTGGAGATATGAAGGGAAAGTTTCATGCAAATATGGGCATGATAAAGGACCAAAATGGTAGGGACCTAACAGAGGCAGAAGAGATTAAGAAGAGGTGGCAAGATTACACAGAAGAACTATAAAAGAAAGAGCTTAACGTCACTGATAACCGCAATGGGGTGGTCGCTGACCTCGAGCCAGACATCCTGGAATGTGAAGTCAAATGGGCCTTAGGAAGTCTGAGCAACAACAAAGCTAGTGGAGGTGACAGTATTCCAGCTGAGCTATTCAAAATCTTAAAAGAGGATGCAGTAAAAGTGCTACACTCAATATGTCAGCAAATTTGGAAAACTCAACAGTGGCCACAGGATTGGAAAAGGTCAGAGATGGGAGTACCAGACCATCTTATTTGTCTCTTGAGAAAGCTATATGAGGGTCAATAAGCAACAGTGAGAACTGGACACGGAACCACTGATTGGTTCAAAATTGAGAAAGGAATTTGGCAAGGCTGTATACTGTCGCCCTGCCTATTTAACTCATATGCAGAGCACATCATGAGGAAGGCGGGGCTAGATGAATCACCAGTTGGAATTAAGATTGCTGGGAGAAATATCAACAACCTCAGATATGCAGATGATGCCCCTCTCATGGCAGAAAGTGAAGAGGAACTAAAGAGCCTCTTGATGCGGGTGAAGGAGGAGAGCGCAAACGTTGGCCTGAAACTCAACATTAAGAAAACTAAGATCATGGCATCCGGTCCTCTCACTTCCTGGCAAATAGATGGGGAAAAAAATGGAGGTAGTGAGAGATTTTATTTTCCTGGGCTCCAAGATCACCGCAGACGGGGACTGCAGCCAAGAAATTAAAAGACACTTGCTCCTGGGGAGGAAAGCTGTGGCAAATCTAGACAGCATACTAAAAAGCAGAGACATCACCCTGCCAACAAAAGTGCATATAGTCAAGGCTATGGTTTTCCCAGTTGCAATGTATGGCTGTGAAAGCTGGACCATAAGGAAGGCTGAGTGCCGAAGAATTGAAGCCTTTGAATTGTGGCGCTGGAGGAGACTCCTGTGAGTCCCTTGGACCGCAAGGTGATCAAACTAGTCAGTCCTAGAGGAGAGCAATCCTGACTGCTCTTTAGAAGGCCAGATCCTGAAGATGAAACTCAAATACTTTGGCCACCTAATGAGAAGGAAGGTCTCCCTGGAGAAGAGTCTAATGCTGGGAACAATAGATGGCAAAAGAAGGAGGGGACGGCAGAGGATGAGGTGGCTAGATGGAGTCACTGAGGCAGTTGGCGTGAGCTTGAGTGGACTCCAGGGGATGGTGGAGGACAGGAAGGCCTGGAGGAATGTTGTCCATGGGGTCATGAAGGGTCGGACACAACTTCACGACTAACAACAACACAGAGTTCAGTGTGATCACTGATGTTCCATGCAATGTTCTTCATTAGTGAAGTTGAACTGAAGCCATTGGAAGAGACCTCTCCAAAGAATGGCAGCAAAACCTTGTGTTCTGAATACCTTGTGTACATTTTTACTGAGAGCAACCCAAGAAGATGAAGAAACAAAGTAAAAATGAAAATCAACCGCAGGGAGCTTCTTTTTCAGAATGTATAATTAAAGGTTATATTACAAAAAATGGATGATCATGACATGAATTTCAACCCATAATAATGATTGTAACTGGGTTTGGACTAAACACTGCAGCTCAATATGGTGCAGGTTATTTAATCCATGGCAAGGCATGGTGAGCATAAGCACTAGCTTCCAAACGCAATTCTCATTCTGGGACTTTTGTGTTATCTGAACCTGGTGAACCTGGATTATATGACACTTGGGCAACTCTGAAATATGCAAACCCAGATTCATATGACAAGTCAGTCCTCTGAATGGGGGCTGCATATTTAAACTGGCAGCCACATGCACTATTAAATAACCCATGGTTGGCTGTTGTGCCATGTGAATAGTGCCTGTGAGTACTGGACCAAAGTTGTAGCCAGTCCACATTCATGAATCTGGGGTAATGATACATGAGCCTGTAGATATTGGATGAGAGTTTCCCAGCTGTCACAATTCTCATAGTTCCTTTGCAACAGGGTCAGTGTTACAGCGGTACAGGTTCGCAAGAAATATGCACACCTTTTGAAATGCCTGTAGCTGCTTAGCCTGCTGACAAACCAATATCCAAGCTCAATAAAGAACAGGGAAGCTCAGTGCTAATGGTACACTGGATTCTTCCCTTCCCCAACCACTTTGTGGATGTTTCCATAGGCCCTGCAAGCTTTCAGGTCAAAAGCCTTTATCTAATCTATTCTGTTTGTGCAGCCAGGTCCCTGCTCTTAATCCTCCTGGCACCAAGATAGGTAAAGGGATGCATTAGAGTCCATCCTCTCCCAGTCATTTACTTGCTGTGGGGGAGGAAGCCATACTGCACACAAACTGCAGAAGGTTAAGAGATGCCACCAGCACAGGGAATCACAGGCAGCCCAGATTCATCCATCCATCCCGTTTAAAATCTGACATTATTTTGGCCATTCTCCTGTCATCTGGTATGGAGGTTGCTTAGGGTGTAACATGTTAGCTCACACCACCACTCTTGCACTCCAAAGAACCAGAGACAGAACTCACACATAGAGAAATCCTGTGTGAGGGTATAAAATAAGCCACCTTGCAGAAAGTTGTCCAGATTCACATGACATGACAGCCCATCATGGCTAGTTGCCCATGATGGGTTGTTGTGCCATGCAAATCAGATTAGCATAAGGCAGCTTCTAAAGTCCCAGGATCAATTCATGCATATGCAGTATAGCGGAATGCAAGAGATCACTGCACAGCAATGCATTCCTGCTTGCTCTCTGGACACAATTCAGGGCACTCTTTTTTAGGTTTACAAAGCCTTTGAAAGGCTCACCTTCAACTTGCCTAAGAGGCAAAATCTCCTTTGCCTCCTGTCACAGTAATGCTGCCTACTTTCATCTGTGCACAGAGTCAGTAGGATGTATGTGCAGATACACCCTCTTAGGGTTACATCAAAGGAGATACAACAACCTTGGGTATAATACTAGAGTAGAAAAACATATTTATAATATAGATTAATTCCTCCCTGAGCATAAAAGCAAAGGAATATTCTCACAAATATGTGTCATGAGGCATTTATTTTATACTTTGGAACCATACCTGGGCACAGAAATATCTCATCATAAGATTCCCATTGCTATGGAATTCCCTTCTACTGCAGACGCACCAAAGTACAAATATGAACATATTCCAGAAGTAACAGAAGGTTATTTTGAACCATGATGGTTTTCAGTGGGCAGGATTAAGTTGGTATGCCAATGAACATCTGTGGAATTTTAACTTTGTCATAGGGAAGATTATCTTGCTTTACATATGCATTTTATTATTTTTGGACACTTATTTACGGTTTTCAGAGGCTGTAATTCTCCTTTCAAAGAAAGAGCAAAATATTTAAACACTTAAATACATTTTTATCCATCCCCTTTCTTATTGTATTAAATCATTTGAACTGTCCTGCAATTTGAGAGGGGGAAGACCTTTGTGAATAATAAAGGCTGTTGCAAGGGGCGGCATATAAATATTTAAATAAATAAATAAATAAATAAAAATGCATGGAGTAAGTGGAGCTTTAAAAACCAACCACCCAATCTCTGGACCAGTTTCCAGAGCTGTGTGTGTTAAAACCAGATCTTTTCACTTTAATTTTTTAAAAGAAGTGAGCAGTGGCAATTTCAGTTAGTGTTCAAACCTGAAAAGCGTAACCGTACACAAGCAATCGGACACCAACATTGATGAAGTCAGCTGTAGTGCTGTCCTCAGAGTGTCAAACTAGGACTAGGGAGACCAAGTGAAAAACCCACTTAACCACAAAGCTTATGGGGTGAGCCTATCTCTCAGTCTAAATGACCTCACAAGGCCATTGTCAGGATAAAAATGGGAGTGACTGAGTGAGTAGAGAGAGAAATAATCACTTCCTTGGGGGAAAGTGGAAGGTAACTATGTGCTTTTGTATGACAAGGAGGAGATGTGGAGTCCACACATGGTTTGCTTTCTCTGTAGCTACTTTTCCAGAAAGTTTGGCCAAGCCAAAGATGACAGACTGCATGGTGGCAGACCAACCTGACTACTTGAAGGCATCAGCAACCCCTCCTACATCACTGTGGCTCCTTCTGGGTGCATGAGATCACAAGCAAGGTCCAGCCTGTACTATCTGGTGGAAGCAGCAGCCGCAGGTGCCAGATAGAAGGCTTTGCTGTTTGTTCTGCCCCTGCTGTAGCTTACTAGATAAGCAAAACTTCTGAAATCAAACAAGGGCAGTCTAATGAGAGGAGCCTGAGCCAATTGGTGTACCCACAAGGAATCAGTTCAGCCACCCTAGCAGCTCTGCTTCTAAATCATTTTTTCAACCTGGCACTCAAGTCAGGTTGACCACACACCCCTGATACTTCGTTCAACCCCCACTTTTCTCAACCTTCTTGTCATTTTCAACTTCAAACTCTGGTTCGGTTTAAAGAAACTCACTTGGGAGTAAACAGGAAATGGTGACATTACAGGTGCACTGTCAAGAGGAAGTACCCAGGAGATGAACTGCAGCAGACAAGGCAGTGGTTCATTTGCCTGTAGGTGGGGGCTTGATTAGCCACAGAGCTCGGTTCAAGTGCCTGTGGCCAGTTCAAGACCTGGGCGAGCAAGACATGATTTCATCACCTAACCTGCCCCACAGAATTACTGAGAAACAAAAAGAAACACATGAAACCTCTGAACATTCGAAAGAGGAACACAAGTTCTTTGCAGAGGATTCGGGGCATTCTCTAGAGTACACATTACATTCAGATGAAGCACTGATCAGGTCTTTTTGGCTTTGCTGTAACCCCACCCTGCTTTTGGACACATCAAACACTCCCCTCAAACAGCACAGTACTTAGGGAAAGATGGGTAGCAGAAGACAAGCTATATTCAGGGAAGTTTGAGCAGAGCGTTTGATGTGCCCTTGATTACATTATACAGCCCATTCTCATGGAAGGTTCTCCACAACACACTTCAAGAAAACCACTAATTTAGGGTACTCTCCTGTGCAGGGAAAGCGTATGCCAACAGCACTGCAGAAGCACATGGGTTTTGTTGGAGGCCTGAATCCAATCTCTATACATCACAAAGACATCTGGACTCACAATCATGAATTTCAACTTCCAGTTCAAACAAGTTTCCAGTCCTCTTGAGCAAAGAGGAAAAAAATGAATCAGCGAGCCATTCCTATTAAGAATACCTAAAAATGGGATTTGGTGGGTTTTCTTGGGCTGGAGGCAGCAAGTGCATGTACTTGAGAGAGACACAAAGAGAAAAGCAGGCAGACCAGAAAAGCATAGTGTGTTTGTCTTCATAATCTTTCCTCTCTCCTGACTTTGTTTCTTTTTTATCTTGCTGCATGCCTCAAAAGACAGCGTCCCACTGAAGTATCACACTATGAATCCCACTATTTACCATTTTCCACCTTGTATATCCATGCACCTCTCATGGCCACCCACTGATAACCATACATCTCTTGGTAGACTCTGTTCCAACAAAAAGCATGGTTACCCCTCTGAAATTCATCCTAGGTGAGGACCAGACATTGAAAGGCTGACATCTAGACAGCGGCCCCCTATCTGAAGAGTCCACTTCCACAGGTGGGCTTCCTTTACATATATCATAACAACTTACAATTCTGAAGGCAATCTTGAGAAGTAACACCCCCACCAGATTTGCACAAGCAGGTTCTAGTGGTGACCTGCAGCACATGAGATTCACTATGGGGGGCAGTATGTGAAAGGAAAAGCTGGTGGAAGGGGAAGTGAGAGTGAAAAGCACCTGACAAGCAGAGCTGCCTTCTCTTTCTTCCTAAACCGGCAAAGGCTTTTCTCCATCCATCCACTCACCCACCCACCCACTGCTTGGGAGCCTCTGGTCACACACTAGGAATTCAAACAGATCTGACAGGAAAGGGCTGCACCAGCATTGAGGCCATGGCCATTCCCTCGACCCCTGAAGGCAGCCTCTGTTCTCAGGTGGGTGAATCAATAGCCCAAATGAAGTAAGACTAGTTAATCTGCAACCTGCTGGAGAGGCAGCTGGCCTTTGAAGATAACACTGGCATGTAACCGGAGCTGGACACCACAATCCACATTCCCTTCCCTGGGAAAGGGAATGAAGAGCATGCCGCTGCCTTGTAGCTCAATGGCAGAGCACAGACTTTGTATGCACAATGTCCTGGGTTCAGTCCCCAGTACCTCAGGAAAATTCTTGTCTGAAACCCTGGAGAGCAGCTGTGTGTCAGTGACAACAGTATTCAATTGGAAGGAATAATTCCAAATACAGCAGTTCTTTGTGGCTACATAATTCCCCAGAATTTCTCTTCCTCATAAACTGGTCCTGCAAAGATGCTGCCTTCTCAATCCATTCTGCAGATCTGCCTACAAATGCCCCTTGAACAGTAAACCCAGTAGGGTGGCTTATCTCAACACAACATCTTCCAGATGTGCTGGGCGACAACTATCATCCCTGGCCATCTCTGGAGTTGGAATCAACTTCATCTGCTGTGAGTTCTCTTGTGGAAGGCTACATTAGGGCCAGTATGTACCAGTACAAGTATACATCACTCAATGCCTCTTTACTCTCAGCCTCATGTGTGACTTGCCTCCACTGAATAGGCAGGGCATGCATTGTTTTCAACATCACCTTTGCCATCATGTGGTTGGAAGGACCACAGACCAACCCTGCCACCCCAACCTTGCACATAGATCTGCTATACCAACAGATAATCCTATCCAGTCCAGATCATGGCCATGTAGATTCTAGTATCTGCTTATGCTATTCTGTGTCTTCTAATTTGCTTTCCCCAACTGGTGAGTGAAAGTCACTCAAAGGTGGGAAGATGGGAGTCCGAGAGGCAAGTGACTTGGCACTTAGGGGACAAACAGTGGCTTGGGGCAGAGCAGATGGCCCTCAGTTCAATCCCTGGGATTTCCAGTTCAAAGGATCAGGTCAGTGGGCTGTTTCCAACTTAGGTGGGGGGTCTCATCCTGCAGGATTGCCCAGCTGGCCAAGCCCCCTTTCCCCTAACTGATGGTTCCCCTGTCCCATTCTGAAAGGTTGAAATGCTTTTCTAAAACCTAGTTTCTAGCATTTAGACCTATAAACTAAAATATGCTGGGAGGTATTATTAGCTTGGCTGCACCCACTGTTGGAAAGTGGTCCTTGAGAACTTCTTTAGAATGGAATTTGGCCCTTAGACTGAAAGAAATTCAGTAGTTATGGCATAAATGGACAAAATACTCAAACATTCAGTGTACCAAGCAGGATCCAGTGCTGATACACAAGTTTTACAAACTGAAGGTGCTTTCAACACACACAATGAATGTCTCATCGAATCCTGTCCTGGAGGCTTGAAACAGTTGCCATAGATGAAGAAAAGACATTGCTCTGTTGTACAGCACTTGCTTTGCATGCCTGGATGATCTTGTATTTCTTTCCCCGGGCCCCTCCAATACCAGGATCTCAGGCAGCATGAATGAGGGAAACCTCGTTCTCAGAGATCCAGAGAAGCACTGATGATCCAACGAGATAATACCTGGACAGGTAGGTAAGCTAATGCTCTGGCTTACTAGGGCAGCTTCCCAAGCCTTGAATGAAACCTTGCTATGAAAGGGTTCAAATCACTTCCACTGCAACCCTGTTTGGCAATCAGACAGCCCTTTGCACACATGACTTGTGTACAGAACACTCGTGTGTAGCAGCAGGGCTGCGCTGCTGGCACTCCCCACCCCAAAGTTGCATTCTGCAGCCTCCCACACTGAAGACTGAAAATGAAATTCTGCTCATGGGCAAGCTGCTGACATGTTCCCTGGGTGAGAGGAGGTGGACAAGCTGGTGGCAGTGGGGAAGGGAGGAAGCAAGTCCAGCAGGCTGCGGGGCCCTTGCCAGGGTGTGGGCTCACAGAGAGCACCTGACCCTACACACCCTTCATGCCAATCCTGCCAATCAGCATGTGTCTCTCCCCACTCCTCCGTGCCAAAAAAACCCCCAACCCTGCTCCAAGTAAAGCCATGCTCAGCTCTAGAAAACGGAAGTGAAAACAAAGACTGTCCTTAAAGCTCAGTGGAGCGGATGCTTCAGGCCAAATGGACAAGAAGGAAGCAAATGCTAAGGACACATGGCACTGCCACTGAAAACACTCACCTCACATCAAGTTTATCCCCCGCTCCTCATTTAGCAGTATTTTACTTATGTCAGACATGATTGTTTGTGTGCATTTTTCAGGCAATAACTGGTTGCAGTTGGCAGTATCAGGGAAATGCACAAGCAGCTGGTTGGCCACTGAGTAGTTTGTTGAACAAAATGACCTTTGGTGTGATCCAGCAGGGCTTTTCCTATGTTCTTACAGCACTGATGCTTCTTGGTTAGAAAATCCTACCTGCCACTCAGAGAACCAGGAGAAATGAATGACTGCTAAACCAATGTAAAACTGCAGAATGTCTGTGTCCTTAGAATGCAAGTCACTTGGGTTGCATCCAGTGTTGTCTGTCCACCTTCTGAATGGGAACTGCTGGCAGAACAGAATTCCTCCTGCACATGTGCACCAGTTCTGCTCTAGAGGATAAGGGGAACCTATAAAACAGGTTTTGGAAGACACACTGGGTGGTGGGGGGAAGACCTGGCTGCAAGAGCAGAAGCCAACTTGTATGATTTTGGGCAGGACTCCTAATGCAGAAGGATTTGTTGCATTGTTTGTGAAACTCAGTGAAGTAGGGGAATCCACCCTGAGACTGTCCAGATGTTTTTGGACTGCAGCTCCCATCATTCTCAGTCAGCATGGCCAAAGGTAAGGAATGGTGGTAGATGTTGTTCAATATATCTGGAGGGATACCCTTGAGGCAAAGCACCAATGGCACATATAAATTGACCCAGGGATGCAGCTTTCAATAACGGCTCATGTTGGGTTAGTGCATCATTCAACACTCAGAAGCCAAGTACTTTGCAGCTAACCCAGCCACTGCAGTGATTTGGGAAGCGACGCAAGCTGGGCTTACCACAAAGACCCTCTGGTCAGGAGGAGGCAGGAAAGACAAAGGGCTACTGAGCTCCTGCTAGGATGCTCAGTGCTCTGAGTGGTGAAAGGGTAACACTTGGGGCCTGGCAACCTCCAAAGGAACCTATTTGAACCGGTGGGAGAACATGCTGCCTACAGCTGAAGCCAAAGCTTTTAGACATTTGACTCAAACATGACCAGAATGCTAGTAGAGGTCAGGGACTGGACAGAGGACAGGGAGAAGTCCTTTTCTGGCATCCTATGTAGCTTGTCTAGCAGAGGGGTGCAGTAGGAGCATGCTGGGCACATAACCCAGAGGTTGATGAATTGAAACCATCCTCTTCTAGGGGGCTGCTGCCTTTGAAGACAAGACTCACCAGAGAAGACAATCATGCTAGGGAAAGTTCAAGGCAGAGGAAGAAAAGGGAGGCTAAATATGAGACGGACTAACTCCATGAAGGAAGCCACAACCCTGAATTAAGAAGAACTGAGCAGGAAGGTCATGACTGGGACATCTTGGAGAGCTTTCATTCATAGGATCATCATAACCTGGAGACAACTTGACAGTACATAACAAGAACATGTAGCATAGCTCTTGCAACACAGAGAGGGACAAGCTCTTCTAGGTCTTTCCAACTCCTAAGCCAGAGGGGGTTACATGTGCGTGTGTGCACACAGGGGGGTGGGGGTACTTGGCCCATCTTGCACACAGGTATGTGCAGGTGTTTGGTCAATCTAGTACAGCCTTCCACAAACTGGTGCCTGCTATATGAAGATTTAGAACCCATCAGGTTGGCAAGGATGATCTCATTGAAAGCAGTGATATAAGAGCTGCAGCACTCTCGATAAATTTGATGCCATATCAGCAGCAATGAATGGGTACAACTTAATCTTTCCCCTTCTCTGATGGCATCACTTCTTCTGAACTATGAGGTTTTATTTTCCTTTCCTTTTTAGCACTCCAAGCCAATAGTTTGAACAGAAAGGGAAACACTCAAAACATCGGCAATGGCTGTTTGTTCCCCCTAAATTGAAAAACAGCAACCCCCCACCACTTTCCGTAACTAACACACATCAAAGAGACTGTGAGAGTGGTACGCACAAGACTTGATAGCTTCACGCTCACTCCACCTCCTGGTCTTGCCCCTGCGGCTAGGAATCTTGTGCTCTTCAGGCCCAATGCCTTTGGAAAACCCACAGAGCAAGCACAAAGCCACCTCTGGCCTGGTGCCGCCTGGGGTCAGCCCAGCTGAGCTAGGAGGGAGGGAGGGGACACATCCCTGGCTGATGAGCAAGGAGGAAAGCTGGCTCTAGACTAAAGCAGGAGCAGACACAGTCCTCAAACACCACCAGCATGCTCTCCACTGCAGAGGCTCCCCCTCCCCCGCCAGAATCAAAGAGAAGGAGCTGCTCTGCCGCATTTGCCAAACTTTCTCTGGTGGGCCTACATGCCACCCTTCCCAACAATGGCCCTTTTCCTTTCAATCACCCCTCAAAAGAGACCTCAGTTTCAGGAGCCACCCTGGCTTGCATCTCTGGTCCTCCTGGAGTGCCTTGTGCCTCAAAAATTCACCCTAGGAAGGGTTGCACACACACCTCACCCTGCACATGCATTTGCTGAAAGAATATACAAAGTGGTTGTGAGGTTGCATGGGGTGGCCCATCCCTGCAGTTCATGTGCCCTGTGGCCATCCTCTGCCACACCTCATGCATCCAGAAGCAGCTGGATGTGAATACTGGCATACACACACATAGCTTCTCCAAGCAAGGGGGAAGCTCTGACTGGGCCAGACCATCCTTGGGGGAAAAACACAAAGGCTGGAGAACTGGGGGCTGCTGCGTGTGCTAGCCATGGCTCCACAGGCCCTCACTCACACTTTCAATGCATGGAGGTGCTCAGGTGACCCCTGCTCTTACTTGGCTCTTCTCAGATAAGAGAACAAGTCCCCAGAACAGGAACCCATCACCTCCACGTTGTGCACACTCCTTGTCCTTCTGGATGCTATACAAATAATCATGAAACTGCAGGACTCAATCTAACCCTCACCTTTGGCCAAGGCTTAGCTCCAGAATCTCTTTCCAGGGCCAAGGATCAGCTTTGGGCAGCATGTGCAGAATAGTTTCTACTCATAATCATCCCCACAGCCATGCTGGTGCCCCTTACATGTTCGCACACAGAGGCCAAACCTGTGAATGAATGTATATGGCTTAATCATCCACGTCCAGATGTGAGAAGCAACTCCATGGCTGGTTGGACAATCATATATTGACTTCCTAAGTCCAAATCATGCCATGGAAAACTCAAGCAAGTGTTTTGCTCATGCTTGCAGCCTTCTCCTTCCTTCACAGTGCAAGCAATTGCATCAAAAAGCTTCTAATTAATCACAGTTTCCTCATTTCATCCAAACCAAGAAAATGTGAAGATCAGCCCCGGAACAAGCCAAGATACCAAGCCACACATTCAAACGTAATTTGTGTTGTGCACCCTTGTTTGAAGTGATGTAAAAGTCCTGCCCATGATGTTGGATTTATGAGGCTCATTCAGCAATGAATGAGCCTCTTTTTCTTTCTTCCCCCACCCTCCTTCATCTTCTCCTCAGTCTCATGGGTTAATTAGCAACAGTTTCCTGAGTGTTGGGGAGCTTGTGGGGCATATAATTTTGTACTACAGCCATGCAAGGAACAACCTGCCCCCTGCCCCCCAAGGAAGCACAATCCCTGCCAGTAGCCCATTCCAGAACCAGCAATTATGTGGGATGCGGGATGGAGATGCACTTCTGCACCCGACAGTTCAAAAGGCAATTCTGAGTGAAGCCAGCAGTAATTTCTTTCAGGAATCAAAGGTGGCTACACTTGGGAAGAGTTACTGTTCCTGAACCAGCCCTAGCCCTGCTTCCCCCACCTCTCTAACACACTCACTCACTCTTTCATTTGTTCCTGGAATGCTTACTCAGAGAAAGAGAAAGGGGAACCAGCCCAGCAGGAAAAGCACAGTAATCCAAGAGTGTTTCCATACACAACATAGGAAGCTACCTTCAGCTGAGCCAGGCCACAGCCCCATCTAACCCAGTCCTGCTGGCAGCCCTGCCTGGAGATGCCACTGCCTGAATCAGGGAAGTTCTGTGTGCAAAGCAGATCCTCTGCCACTGGGCCATGGCCCCTCCATACAGGGTCTTAAGAAGAGCTGCACTGGATCAGGTCAACGGCCCATCCAGGCCATCACTCTGTTTGAATCACTGGCCAGCCAAAGCATGGCCTGAGCGCAATGGTTGGCCTTCCATTCTTGCCTGCCCCTAGCATCAGGGGCATACCGCCACTAAAAACAGTGGCTCCATTTAGCTACAAGTTTTTTCTACATGAGGTCATTAATCTTCTGTATCTTCTGCAGTCTCCTCACCAAAATGAGATCTAAGCACTATGAAAGAAAACTTTCCTTTCTTGCTTTTCTGCCACCTAACCTCTGGGTGGCACTATGGTATAGCAGAACAAACAAGTGAAAAAGGCATTTTCTTTTGATTGCGCAAATAATTGCTGCATTTTCCATCATTAATGTCAGTGTGGGAAAAGTTAAAGATAAAATTGTATAATAAATTACCAAGATGGCTTTCACCTATGGAAGCTTTTGTATCCAAATGCATTGAATTTTGAAGGGATTATAAGATATGACGACATTTTGAATAAGGATGGAGGATTGAAATGGAATCAAGAAACACAAGAACAGAAATCTAATATCTCTTGGTGGCACAAGGTGCAGATACAATCAAGATATGCTAAAGACTATAAAGCATGGGGTTTTTATAAGGATTTAACAGCGTTTGATCAAGTGATGCTTAAATCAGATGAGAACATGATTAAAAGATTATATGATTTTTTTACTTGATAGGAGAATGGAAGATGAACAGGTTAAGGAAACTATGATAACATGGGAACAAAATTTTGGATATAATATTGAATTAGAAAAGTGGCAAAAGCTATGGGAGAGAAATACTAAGGTAACATTAGCAACTTCATATAAAGAAAACTTGTATAAAATGTTTTATAGATGGTATCTGTCGCCAAATAGATTAGCTAAAATGTTTCCAATTATGTAAAATGGATGTTGGAAATGTAAACATAAATTGGGTACTTTTTATCATATATGGTGGACTTGCAAGAATGTGAAAAAGTATTGGATTAAAATACACGAATGGCTTGAGGAAATGTTACAAAAACCCTTAGCTTTTAAACCTGAAGTTTTTTTATTAGGCATTATACTGGTGGACATCAGTAAACAAGAAATATATTTGATTTTACATGTAATCACTGTGACGAGGATTGCGCTTGCTGAACACTGGAAAAGTGAGGAATTACCCACCAACGAACTGATTCTAAAAAAGATCCTGGACTGTGCAGAAATGGATAGATTGACTTTATCATTGAAGGACAAGGAAGTTACTGACTTCTATCAAACTTGGGACTCTTTTTATTATTGGCTAGAGAAACGGGACTTTGCATAGATTTAAATATGTTTTTAAGCTATCATAAAGGGAAAAGGAAGGGTGTGGGGGCTGACCCAGCAGGCCCGATGTTTTTGTTGATAGATGTTGTTTTTAGTTGTTCTTTGTTCTTTAGGATTATAATTTCAAATAAAACTTATTTAAAAAATAATAATAATTGCTGCATTTTTTCTGCTCTTGAAACAAAACTAAACTATTTTTTTTCCCCAGAAATGACTTTTAGACACAGAAGTGAAACTGAAGGATCATAACTTCTCTAAAGAATCTGTAAAGAACTGATCCAAGGTTCTACCAGAAAATCTAAGATGACTATATTTGAGAACAGTTGCAGTTCCTGAGACATCCCTAGTGCTACCTTCCCCACTACTCATTCACCCCACCCACAGTGCTCATTTGTTCCTGGGATGCTTACTCAGAGGAAGGAGAAAGAGGAATCAGCCTTTTAAAAGTTCCTTTATTTTTTAAAATAAATGCAAGGTCCCCCTGTCTTTAGAAGATCCTCAGTTCTCTTTCAAGAAACTCACCCTGCAATCCTAGGCATACCTACTCAATGTAAGCCCCTACTTTCAGTAGCACTTTCTCCCAGGTAAGCATGAACACATTTTCCTGGGGTCTGGCCCACCAGTCAAATTTTATTTCTGAGTAATGATACAAGGGATTCTGCTCTAAATGCTGCTTCTCTGCCCTGGTCATCTATTGGAGAAAGTCACTTTTCCTGGACAGGCACCATGTTGCCCCCATAACGGCTAGCAAAAAAGCATTGGCATTAAACAGGCATAAAGCAGTAGCAGTACTGACTTACTGCAGAATTCAACTACTTCTAGAATGATTAATAGCTTATTACCGTGGGTCAAGAAGCAACAGTGAGAACTGGACATGGAACCACCGATTGGTTCAAAATTGAGAAAGGAGTTCGGCAAGGCTGTATACTGTTGCCCTGCATATTTAACTTATATGCAGAGCACATCATGAGAAAGGCAGGGCTAGATGAATCTCCAGTTGGAATTAAGAGCTCGAGAGTGGCTTCTCCCTCTGTAAGGGTGCAGACCAGATTGTAATGGTCCGCCCCCGGAGTCGGATGGATCCTGATGGATTCCTGAAGGCCCTGGGGGATTTTCCAGCTGACAAGGCTGGTGCTCCTGTTGAGGCCCTGGTTGACATATGGAATGGGGAGATGACCAGGGCCATTGACACGATCGCTCCTAAGCGCCCTCTCCAACCAGGCAGAGCCCGATCGTCTCCCTGGTACACTCCAGAGTTACGGGTGATGAAGCGGGTCGGGAGACGGCTAGAGCGTAAGTGGAGGAAATCTCGTGATGAGTCTGACCGAACACATCTTAGAGCACACTATCGAGCCTATGCTGTGGCAGTGAGGGCGGTGAAGAAGCGATTCTTCTCCGCGTCCATTGCCTCCTCGCAATGCCGTCCGGCGGAGATCTTTCGGGTGGTTCAGGGGCTGACAAAATCTGGCCCTGATAAAGATCTTGTGCCACCCTCGAAAGCCCGCTGTGACGATTTCGCCACGCATTTTAGGGAGAAAGTTGCTCTGATTCGTCACGAGCTGGACTCCACCCTTGACACAGTTTCTCTCGGGGAGGGACCAACCGCGCGTACTTGTCCCTCATTAATGGATGATTTTCAGTTTGTGCGGCCTGATGATGTGGACAAGGTGCTTGGATCGGTACGCTCAACCACCTGTTTACTGGACCCGTGCCCATCCTGGCTATTAAAGAGCGCCAAGGTCGGGATTGTGCCCTGGATCATGGAGGTGGTAAACGCCTCCTTGAGAGACGGCCGGGTGCCTGCCCCTTTAAAGGAAGCGGTAGTCCGGCCAGTCCTCAAGAAGGCTTCCCTGGATCCAGAGGTGGTCGCCAATTATAGACCGGTGGCCAACATCCCATTTTTGGGTAAGGTGCTGGAGCGGGTGGTGGCGGGACAACTCCAGGCACTCTTGGATGAAACTGATTATCTGGACCCATTTCAGTCCGGTTTCAGACCCGGTTTTGGCACTGAATCTGCCTTGGTCGCCCTGTATGATGACCTGTGCAGGGAGAGGGACAGGGGGAGTGCGTCCCTGTTGGTTCTCCTGGACCTCTCAACGGCTTTCGATACCATCGACCATGGTATCCTTCTGGAGAGACTGGCGGGGTTGGGGGTTGGAGGCACTGCGTTGCAGTGGTTCCGCTCCTACCTCAACGGCCGATTCCAGAAGGTGGTGCTGGGGGACTATGGCTCTGCGCCATGGCAGCTATGCCATGGAGTTCCGCAGGGTTCCATCTTGTCCCCTTTGCTGTTCAACATCTACATGAAACCTCTGGGAGAGGTCATCAGGAGGTGTGGGCTGCAGAATCATCAGTACGCTGATGATACCCAGCTCTACCTCTCGTTTTCCACCGATCCAGGTGAGGCGGTGGCTGTGCTGAACCGGTGCCTGGCCGAGGTAATGGGCTGGATGGGGGCCAATAAACTGAGGCTCAATCCTGACAAGACGGAGGTCCTGTTGGTAGGTGGTTCGGGCTTCGGAATGGGGGACCTGACCCTAGTCTTGAATGGGGTTGCACTCCCTCTGAAGGACAGGGTCCGCAGCTTGGGGGTTCTCCTCAACCCGGAGCTGACCTTGACTGCTCAAGTGTCAGCAGTGGCGAGGAGTGCCTTCCATCAGCTTCGGCTGATCCATCAGCTGCGTCCCTTCCTGGAGTTCGACTGCTTGGCGACGGTGACTCATGCGTTGGTGACTTCCCGGCTAGACTACTGTAATGCGCTCTACGTGGGGCTACCCTTGAAGACGGTCCAGATACTTCAATTGGTGCAGAATAGAGCTGCCAGGGTGCTGACGGGGACTGGGCGTGGTTCTCATATCACCCCAGTTCTCCGTCAGCTTCACTGGCTCCCCATTGAAGTCCGGGTCCAATTCAAGGTGTTGGTTCTTACCTATAAAGCCCTTAACGGCTTGGGTCCCGGTTACCTAAAGGAGCGCCTGCGACCATATACACCCTCCCGCCCCTTACGATCTGCTGCTGATGCTCTCCTCCGGGAACCCTCCGTGAAAGAGATTAGGAGGGTGAGTACCCGGAGGAGGGCTTTCTCTGCGGTGGCGCCCCATTTATGGAATGCGCTCCCCAGAGAGGCTCGCCTGGCGCCGTCTTTATTTGCTTTTCGGCGCCAGGCAAAGACCTTTTTATTTAAGCAATATTTTAAATGTTAATTTATTTATTGTTTTATATTGTGGTTGTTTTAATTCGGACCTGGAGATGGGCCAGTTTTAAATGTTTTAGAATGTGATGTTTTTGTTTATTGTGAGCCACCCCGAGGCTTGTGGCAAGGGGCGGCCTATAAATTTCTAAATATATAAATAAATAAATAAATAAAGATTGCTGGGAGAAATATCAACAACCTCAGATATGCAGATGATACCACTCTCATGGCAGAAAGTGAAGAGGAACTTGACAGAAGAGAGTGAAAAAGTTGGCTTGAAACTCAGCATTAAGAAAACTAAGATCATGGTATCCGGTCCTCTCACTTTCTGGCAAATAGATGGGGAAGAAATGGAGGTAGTGACAGATTTTATTTTCCTGGGCTCCAAGATCACCGCAGACGGGGACTGCAGCCAAGAAATTAAAAGACACTTGCTCCTGGGAAGGAAAGCTATGGCAAATCTAGACAGCATACTAAAAAGCAGAGACATCACCCTGACAACAAAAGTGCGTATAGTCAAGGCTATGGTTTTCCCAGTTGCAATGTATGGCTGTGAAAGCTGGACCATAAGGAAGGCTAAGTGCCGAAGGATTGAGGCCTTTGAATTGTGGTGCTGGAGGAGACTCCTGCGAGTCCCTTGGACCACAAGGTGGTCAAACCGGTCAGTCCTAGAGGAGATCAACCCTGACTGCTCTTTAGAAGGCCAGATCCTGAAGATGAAACTCAAATAGTTTGGCCACCTAATGAGAAGGAAGGACTCCCTGGAGAAGAGCCTAATGCTGGGAACAATAGATGGCAAAAGGAGAAGGGGATGGCTGAGAATGAGGTGGCTAGATTGAGTCACTGAAGCAGTTGGCATGAGCTTGAGTGGACTTCGGGGGATGGTGGAGGACAGGAAGGCCTGGAGGAATGTGGTCCATGGGGTCCCGAAGGGTTAGACATGACTTCGCGACTAACAACAACAACAAGCATGCAGGTAAAACAAAGGGAAATGTGGAGCAAGTAAAGAGGATGGACAAACAAATGAACATCAGCAGTGTCCCCTGTAACACCTTGAGGGTGAAAATCAGGCCACACCTGTATACTGCAGCATCCCTGTCTTCTATACCAGGCAACAGTTCGTGCCTTGTTGAAGGTGATGCTCTGATCAGGATAAGAAGCTGTCTTATGCAGAGTCAGGCCATCAAGCTTGGCATGATCTACACAGATTGGCAGCAGCTTCCTAGGATTTCAGATAAGAGCCCTTCTCAAGCCTTGATGAAGATGTTGAAGTTGGGACTGTCCATATGCAAAGCATGTGTTCTGCAACTAATCTATGCCCCCTCCTGACCCTATCCTACAGGCTTTGAACCCACAGCTTTGTGTTGAAGAAAAATGCTTCCCACCTGCTCAGGCGCCAAGCAGGCAGGAAAGAATACCCCTTACTCTGGCCCCACTTGGGGAGGACCTCTGGTTTCCATACTCTCCCATCTTCCCTTTCTTTATGGGCCTTGAACCTACAGCCTTGGGGTTAATCGGATGATGCTAGATATCTACCTCGGTCATGTTGCTATAGCAATCAGCAGACCTGGCCTGCTCAGCTTCTACATAAAATTGCCATAACAATACCCCATTTAAAGAAAACTAAACTAAAGGGAAGTTGAATAGAATGTGGGATAGCTGCCATATTCAGCCACATTTACATACTGTAGAGGAGGACAGGAAAGGAAGCTGTAAACTGAAATTGTGAATCCATGTACACATACATAAATGCATACAGATTGGCTTCAAGATGTGCATTATTTCCCCCTCCCTCGAAAGATCTTACTCCTAGAGACCCAGACAAAGAAGCCAAAATCTGGGACAGAGGGGAAAATCAATTGTAACAGAAGCATGATAAATATTGATCGTACAGCAGCTTTCCTCAAGTGAGTTATTTCTAGAAATACTAGAGTACAACTCCTATCATCCCCTGGTCAGCATGGTTAAAGGGAGTTAGCATCTGAGACATCTGGATGGCACCAGCCCTATCTGAGGAGGACTATCTAAAAATTGTACATAATTATCTTTCCCAAAAGGCAAGACAAGGACAGCAATTACCAGGGACAGGAACCATAAAACAGGGACTGTCCCAAATAAACAGCAACAAGTTGAGTCCCAAGCCAGGAAGCAAATGCTCCATACACTACTCGGCCCTTGCTCCAACCAACACTTCCTGCAGTAATAGTAATAAAAAAAAGCAAACGTTGTCACTTTCCACCCTGAAACATCAGTCTCAGCAAGCCATAAAAGGCTTAGATTTCAAAGAGCTGCAGCTCTGCACATTTAAATGGATGACACCTTTGAGAGAAGGACCACAGCACAGCAGAAAAATACAAGCCTCCCATGAAAAAGTCCTGGGGTTCAATCCTCAGCAACTCCCATATAAAGAATCCCTGGTAGTATACAATGGGAAAAGACCTCTGGTTGGAATTGGGGCAGCTGTGGCCCATCAGAGTAGGTAACACTGACTTGTGCAGTGGTTTGACATGGTATAAAGCAACTTCATACATTACCATCCGCAAGTGACGAGACCCTCTTGACAGTTTGCCTCTAACATTTAGAAGGACCTGCACATTGCCCTTGGTTTCAATTACTTCACTCCCGCATGTCCTATCCTATGACTCCTGTGGCTAAGGCTACAAACACCTGCCTGGGACCACTAGCCACAGCACCTGGGCTACATTCAGAAAATCTCAGGTCTGACTCTGCATTTCTAGGTAGGGTTAGCAAATCCCTGATCAGAAATGCTGGAGAGTCATCACTGCCCTGATGATGCTGGAATGGATGGGGCAGTGGTCTGATGCTGCTTAACGCAACTTCCTGTGTTCCTAGGTGCACAAGGCAGCAGCAGAGGACACAAAAGATGGGGCTGTGGCATGCCAAGAAGGCAGAGCACCTGCTTTGCCTGCAAGTGTCCCCAGCAACTATACATGGACCTGTGGACTGACTCACTGTACAGCAGCTGCCTATGTTCCTAGATGAAGCTGCTTCATCTTATTTTGACATCTTGAAAGAAAAAACGAACATACTATAAAATGTGGGCTTTCAAATGTGAAACATTTTTCACCTGTAACAGTTCCTAATTTTACCCCCACCCAAAAAAACCCCACACCCATGTTGCAATCCAACTTCCATTTCCATGTGCAGTTAAAGTAAAGAGCATCTCATAACCAGCACCATGCAGCATCATGCCAGCACCATGCAGAATCAGCACCAAGCCAGCACCATGCAGAAAGCAGGCAGAACTTGCAGAGCAATGCTTTGCCAGTCACTGCCTTTCAGTCTAACCTCCCTTGTGGGGTTTGTGTGAGGAAAGGACTGTGTAAATGCTTTGGTGTTTTGCAAGAGGGAAAAGGGTGGGAAAGAATTAAGTGAAGAAAATGCTTTGAATGGGGCATGGTTTTTATGGGAAAAGCAACCAAATAACATTCTAAAATATGGCAGGTGTTTTGCTTGGCCTTAGCTAACCTGCTCAGCAGCAGCAGTCCATCCACTGATATCCAAGCCATCAAGAAAGGACTTAAATCTGAAGAGAGAAGTGCTTTTCCACAATGGCCTTCCCCAAACTTGTCCTTTCCAGATCTTCTTGATTTCAGCTCCCATCAGCCCTAGCAAGCATGGCCAATGGTTGGGAGTGCTGGGACTTGTAGTACAAAGCATCTTAAGGGCACCAGACTGGGAAAGCCCCACACATACTCTGGAAGAAGTATGCTTGAGAAGTCTGTTAACTTGTTGCTTTTGACATAGCCATATCTTTAGTGTCATCTTGAACAAAGGATGTTATATTTCCAGATGATTCCGTGTCAAACAGGCAAGACTTCAGGGTTGAATATACACCCCTTTCAGGCCTAGATGACTCAGTGCAGTGTTGGCAATTTGAGGCCACCAGACCGCATGCAGCCCTTGGCCGAACCTCAAAACCCAGCAGTTCAGATGTCTGGCAAGAGATACCTGTTCTTCCTCTGGCAGTCCACTGGGTGTGGACCAAGAGGGATGGTAAGAAGGGGAAAAGTGGGGAGAAAAGACCAAGGGGCAGACCACTGCTGGCCTCCAATCCACCCAGCACCAGCATGTAGCTCCAAAACAAGAAATGCTCTGACCCCTAAACAAGAGTATTTCCAAGACCAGCCTTCCCAAACCTGGTGTTCTCAAGGTCCTTTGAACTACAGCTCTCATCAGCCTCAGCCAGCCTCACCAATCATCAGGAATGCTGGGAATCACAGCTGAAGGCTTCTGGAGGGCATCAGGTTGGAGAAGGATGGACACAGGATCCCAGATAAACATCGCTTTCCAAGGATCTCCAATATAGGGTACCAGTATCAGCATGATAAAGGCCTTAAGGAAGAACTGCACAGTGTTTCCCCCACCGGGACTCCTTCCTTCTTTCCTTTTATTTTGTGAAATGAAGTAGTTTCTACTCAGGGCATTGTGGTAGTCTTTCCAAACTTTCTGCAGCACCTGGGAAGGTTAACAGTCTCTTAAAGCAGTCAGAGAAAGCCAGCTTCTTTAACCAGTATTACAACTCATGAACCTTAGCTGTGCTGGTGAAGGCTGATGGGACTTATAGGCCAAAAACAGCTGGAGGGCCACACCTCTGTTCTAAGGTACTCACAGAAGCATATGTGGCTCTCCTGTGCCTTCATTTACACTCACAGTCCCCAGTCCTAAGTCACAGTCAAATCATCTCCCTCCACAGTTCAGAGAGATATTATTAACACCTATCCCGTTTCGTACCCCTACCTCAGCCTCTCTTTTGGGGTGGGGAACCTGCAGCCCTTCAGACATGAACTACTGCTCCCATCATCCCTTGCATCTGGGCACTCTGCCTGGGGCTGATGGGAACTGGAGTCCAATGACTTCTGGAAGGCTCAATGTTCTTTGATCCTGCTCTATTGCTTTCCAGAGGAACCACTGTGTTCTCCCCAAAAGGCAAATATACTAAGAAGCAGAAGTATGCATAAAGCAGGGTGCGAAAAGTCAAGTTACTGCCCTCTTCATTATGGCACAAAACATGCAGTCTTGCGATGGCCATCAGTTCTACCTGTGATCAGAAACTACATCAAATGTGACAAGACCCCTAGTCAGAAAGCCCTTCTGTGAAGCAAACCACCAGCAACCTGCAAACAGGTGGCAACCAAAGACAAAAAGACCAAACTTTATTGCCTATGTGTTATGAGAGTGCTATCACACCTCCCCGGGCCTTTCCAGTGTGCATGTTGCAATATACTTGCAGGTGCAAAATCACCTACGATATTCCTTGTCAGGCCTGCATCTTACTTGTTGTTGTTAGACGCAAAGTCATGTCCGACCCATCGCGACCCCATGGACAATACTCGTCCAGGTCTTCCTGTCCTCTACCATCCCCTGGAGTCCACTCAAGCTCACACCAACTGCCTCAGTGACTCCATCCAGCCACCTCATCCTCTGCCGTCCCCTTCTTCCATCTCTTTGCCATCTATTGTTCCCAGCATTAGGCTCTTCTCCAGGGAGTCCTTCCTTCTCATTAGGTGGCCAAACTATTTGAGTTTCATCTTCAGGATCTGGCCTTCTAAAGAGCAGTCAGGGTTGATCTCCTCTAGGACTGACCGGTTTGATCACCTTGCGGTCCAAGGGACTTGCAGGAGTCTCCTCCAGCACCACAATTCAAAGGCCTCAATCCTTCGGCACTCAGTCTTCCTTATGGTCCAGCTTTCACAGCCATACATTGCAACTGGGAAAACCATGGCCTTAACTATATGCACTTTTGTTGGCAGGGTGATGTCTCTGTTTTTTAGTATGCTGTCTAGATTTGCCATAGCTTTCCTCCCCAGGAGCAAGTGTCTTTTAATTTCTTGGCTGCAGTCCCCATCTGCGATGATCTTGGAGCCCAGGAAAATAAAATCTCTCACTACCTCCATTTCTTCCCCATCTATTTGCCAGGAAGTGAGAGGACTGGATGCCATGATCTTAGTTTTCTTAATGTTGAGTTTCAAGCCAACTTTTGTGCTCTCCTCCTTCACCCGCATCAAGAGGCTCTTTAGTTCCTCTTCACTTTCTGCCATGAGAGGGGTATCATCTGCATATCTGAGGTTGTTGATATTTCTCCCAGCAATCTTAATTCCAACTGGAGATTCATCTAGCCCCGCCTTTCTCATGATGTGCTCTGCATATAAGTTAAATAGGCAGGGCGACAGTATACAGCCTTGCCGACGTCCTCCCTGAATTTTGAACCAATCAGTGGTTCCGTGTCCAGTTCTCACTGTTGCTTCTTGACTCACATATAGGTGTCTCAAGAGACAAATAAGATGGTCAGGTATTCCCATCTCTTTAAGAACTTGCCACAATTTGTTGTGATCCACACAATCAAAGGCTTTAGCATAGTCAATGAAGCAGATGTAGACGTTTTTCTGGAACTCCCTAGCTTTCTCCATGATTTATTTATTTATTTATTCATTCATTTGGAAATTTATAGGCCGCCCCTTGCCACAAGCCTTGATCCAGCATATGTTGGCAATTTGATCTCTAGTTCCTCTCCCTCTTCAAAATCCTGCCTGTACTTCTGGTAGTTCTCGGTCCACATACTGTTGGAGCCTAGCTTGTAGGATTTTGAGCATCACTTTGCTAGCATGTGAAATGAGTGCAATGGTGCAATACTTTGAACATTCTTTGGCATTGCCCTTCTTTGGGATCGGAATGTAAACTGACCTTTTCCAATCCTGTGACCACTGCTGAGTTTTCCAAATTTGCTGGCATATTGAGTGTAGCACTTTTACTGCATTGTCTTTTAAGATTTTGAATAGCTCAGCTGGAATACTGTCACCTCCACTAGCTTTGTTGTTGCTCTGACTTCCTAAGGCCCATTTGACTTCACATTCCAGGATGTCTGGCTCGAGGTCAGTGACCACCCTACTCAAGAGGTCAGTGAGCATCTTACTACTTCCATGAAAAAGCCGCCCATGCAGGATTTCATTGAGCTGGCCACTGTGTGCTGAGCACTGCTGGAAGATCCCCCCGTAATAATGTAATGTAATGTCCTATTAACGCTCGGTAGACAATCTCATTTCCTGAGATGACTGCACCAGGACCCAGTGTCAGGTGGCGAAGAGGAAAGCATCACATACCACACCATCCTGCCTTCAGCCAGGCTTTCCAGAAAACCACAGCTGCAAGAGCTGAGTTGCCACACAATCCCAACCCTTCTCTTCTGAGGCTTGAGGAGCGTCAGGACTTCTGGGCTCATGGGGGGAAAGGTTAAGATAGTCTGTGTGACACAGTGGTTAAGGTGCTGGACTGGGACTGAGGAAGTCCCAGCTCAGCTGTGAAGCACTGACTATCAGCTTACCTAACCCCCAGAGTTGTTTGCAGGGGAAATGGAGAGGACAAATGTTCTGAAAGCTACCTTGGGTTCTTTTCAAAACCAAAAAGGTTGAATATAAAATGGAATACTTATAGAGTAGGAAAAAAGAGGGGTATGGCAGTTTGCTGGCTTAAAGGGGTTAATATCAGGTAAGGGCAGCCTGCCAGGAGGCCCAAATTCTTTCTGAGCAGGTAATGATGGGAATTGCAGCCAAGGGCTGCTTTTGCTTCTTTCAGGGCAGAGGTGGGTGGACAACCTTCAGGCCTCCACATGTTGCAGGGCTCCACCTTCCATCATCCCTCTCACCAGCAGCTCAGCTAGCCAGGGCTGCTGGGAACTGCACCTGGGGCGCCACAAGTTGCCTACCCATTTCTAAGCCCACAAAGGATGCAATCCAATGAGAACTTCTGCTGCATAAACACCACTGGGGCCTGCACAAGAGGGACCATTCACTCAGTTATTGATTTTGCCTTTAATCCTCCTGTACAGAGCCCAAGGTAGCTTACATGGTCCTCCCCTAGTCCATTTAATCCTCCTAACAACCCTGTGAAGTAGGTTTAGGCTGAGAGTCAGTGATGGGCCTAACATCACCAAGTGGGGACTAGATCCCACATCTCCAGAGTCCCAGTCTGAAACCCTAACTGGTGCACAACATTAACTCTCAAGTTCTTTTGGAAATCTGGTCACTTTGAAGGGAAATTCTTCTATCTTTCAACTGTGTGTGCAGCTGGGAGGGAGGGAGGGAGGGAGGCAGGCAGGCAGGGGTGGGGTGGGGTAGGGTAAACTGATCATCCCTGTTTGGGAGAATGCAGGTCCTGCAGGGAAAGGATGGGTGGCAGTAGACTGTAAGGATAAGGGGGAACAAAAGGCACGGAGCCCTGAGTTTCCTGGAGGAAGAGTAGGATGAGCATCTAGTAAAAATCATCATTATCAATCCTTATGCTGGAATCAGCATCACCCAGCAAAAGAGCCACTGTGGTTGGCCAAGGAAGTGGAAGTCCAGAAGAAATGATGCTGTACCTTGCCACAGCCTTCACCAACCTGTCAGGCTACATCTCTCATCCTTCTCAGTCACTGGTGCTTTTCAAAACCAAAAAGGTGCACAACTCCCATCATATGGCCCTGTTTCTTAGGGATGCTGGGAGTTGTAGTCCAACACAACCAGAGGGTATCAGGTCAGGCAGCGCAGGCTGCAGGAGAGATGATCCCCTCAACAACTCCAGTGCTAATGGTGCAGTGTGTCCCATACAGCCCACCCACCTTTATTCTATGGAGCTTTGTCCTCACAACCTCCCAGTGAGCTGGTTGAACTGAGAGAGGCTGGGTTCAGACAACACAATAATCCACGGTCAAGAGTTACATATGGGCTGAGCATGGGCTGTTGTTAAACCAAGATAGTGAGGTTTTGCCTGAACCCAGCTAACAAACCATGGTAAGCAATCCATAGTTCATAATGCAACAGCAAGCCATTTGTTCTCTTGGCCATGGCTTGTTATCCTGGCCATGGCTTGTTAGTGCAGCTGGATTCAGGCAGCACAATAACCCAAGGTTCAACAACAAAACCTACGCAGAACCCTCCAGTGCAAGTTACTGTATTGTTTGAACCCAGCAAGTAACTTCTCCCTCCTGCCCAAGTACTACTCACTCCACTCTGCCCTCTAATCTTAACTGGGTAGGGATTTGAGACTTATGTCTTCTAAATCCAATGCCTTCATTGCCAATCTCATTTGCCTCTTTTAAGCATGATTGCCATACTAGAATGGCATGTACTGAAGATCACTTACCACTTAAATTTTTTTTAAAATGCAGCTCAAACCCTGTCCTTTTGCTCAGACAATCACGGGATGTTTCAAGAGACATGAAAGGGTGGGGTGTTCCTCTCCCGTCCAGCTTCTCAACACTGCTTCAGCACACCATCTCAACAACAGTGGCCGCAAGCACAGCATGAGGGTACAACTGATGATTCAGGAGCATTTCAGCTCATCTGATGTGCCAGCATCTCAGCATTATGTCCTCAAAAAAGCAATGCCCATTTGCTTACTTGGAAGCAAATCCCAGTGAAGTAGGTGTGAGTTGCTCCCAAGTAACTGCAGACTTAAGCAAACAGTTCTCCAAAATTTTTGTGAAAATTAGTTCTCCAAAATTAGTTTTGGAGAACTAATCCACAAACAGGCATTTGGTGCTAACTCCACTAGTGATTTCTATTTTGGAGTGTGTGTGCATGGTCAGTGGTGCTCACGGAAAAACCAGCCCCCTTGCCCAGCATACAAATATCTAAGTTTGGAGGTGGGAGAGGTCCAGTCTCACATGGACATCCACATCACCCCATCGCTGTTCTCCCAAACTCCCCTTTCTGCCTTCCAGATGCCAGCCCTCCTGGCTCGAGTTGTACGAGCCTCCCAAATACTGGGGAACATAAGCAGGGCTAGCCAGTGCCCTCTATTTCCCCCCAGCCCTCCCGTGTCAAGATGGGAAGCAGCTGGGACCACCACTCACATCAGCACTGTGTGTTTCCAACGGTCAGCACAGGGCAGGGAACATGTGCTCTCAACACCTAACCCTCTGCACACTGCACACATCCCAAAGGAAGGTGTTCATCTTGCTTTCCGGGCATTTTGCTCTTTGTCCAGCACATCCCAGCCCGGGGAGAGGGGACCCCAGGCTAAGATCTTGTCCCAGGGATCCTCCCCTATAACAGACAGGGGTGGGGGGATCCCAGACTAGGATGCCTCACCCCATTTCAAGGCTCTCTTACCAGATGCCTTCCTCTCCATCCCCCCCCCCGCCCAGTACCTGGATGGGGGCGGCAGGGCTAGCGTTGCCTTTGCCTAGCACACCTGGGGGTGGGGTTGGAAGGGAGGTCAGGAGAGCCACTCAGCCCCCGGCCTCCTCCGCTCTGCCCCAGGCGGGACAGCCACTGTCCCAGCCTGCTCCCACAGAGGGTTTGATGCGGATTCTCCAGAACACCAGCAGCTGTCTCAGGCCGGCCCGACCCCTTCGTCTTCTTTCCTCTCTCCCCAATTTCTCATCCCATCCCATCCCATCCCATCCCTGGAACAAGAGCGGCAGGGCTGAGCTCCGATTACAGGAAATGCTTGGTTCCGAGCCTGTTGGGGGCGAGAGTGAGTGCAGAGGCGGGGGAGGAGGGAGGGAGGAAGGGGGGGGGGCGCACGGAAAATCCTCCAGTCTCGCCTGCGGCGGGGCTGGGCGGCCGCCTTTCCTCCCGTGCTGCAGCAGCGCGGCAGGCGTCGCCAAGGACGGGGCGTGCAGGGTGGAGATCCTGAGTAACGGGCGCGGGGCAGGGCAGGGCAGAAACGCGCAAGGGGCAGGGGACGGTGCGGGTCTGCAAGCACTTAGCGGGCTTCAAGGAGGGAGCGGGCAGCAGGCCAGCCAAGGGAAGAGGGGCGTGATTAGGATTGAGCCAGGCGGAGTAGTGGGGGGGGGGGTTGTAAATTACAAGAATCGCAGCCAATTCAGTCTCGTCCAGTCCGAGTTCATTTGCCTTTCTCGGCGAAGTTATCCAAGAGTTGCCAAAGTGTCCCACACGTTCCACTTTGTGTGCGCCCCCTCAGCACAATGTCCCCTCTCCACCTCCACAGAGGACCCCCCATTAATGGAGTTAGAGGAGTAGAGTCGAAGTGCCCCCCCCCCCAGTAAAAGAAGTGCCACATTGGCCAGCGCGCCGCCTCTCGCCTCGCCTTACCTCTGCTCTCCTGGTAAGTAAAACTCCACCGAGAAACCGAAGAAGCTGCCCGGGGGACCGCGGAGCACCGTCGGCGCCTCGGCGTCCAGGTTGAAGCCGCAAGCGCAAAGCAGGCTGGAGAGGAGCAGGAGGGCCCGGGCAAGCATGGCTGGGCTCGAGGGTGGGGCGGGAAGACTCCCCGGCTGGACGGAGCGACGGACCGCGAGGAAAACCCCTGCCGGGCGAAAGAGGCTCCCTGCTCGCTCGCTCGCTCGCTTTTAGCCGTCTTCTTTCTCCAAGCAGCCCGGAACGTGAGGGCTGCGCGCCTCCCCTCTCAACTTGCCCGGGAATGACTCACAAAAGGAGGAGTCTCTCTTCCTCCCCCTCGACGGGACGGGGGTGGGCAGGATGGATCTCATTAAACTGCCAGCGCTGGGAACTCTGGAAGGGAGCCAGGAAGCGCTCGGATGGGGAATATTCGTACGAAAGTTTGGCGATCCAGAGACAGAGAGATACGGGGATTAACGACAGGAAGGGCAGGGATAACACTGGCGGTCTTCTCTCAAAAGAAAGACCAGCATGCGAGAGCTGCAATCGACTTGTTTTTCTCCCTTTGCAAAATTGATGATGGTGATGTCACGCTGAGGGTTTCCTTCCTTCAAGAAAGTCGAGCAATTTCGTACCAGTTTGGGGTCGAAAAGGTTCGTTATGACTGGTTGCCCCGCCTTGAACATGCACACCAAGGGAAGTGAAACAAAATGTACACCCAACCAACTCAAGGCTTCAAAGTATAAAATGAAAATCGGGCGCGCCGTGTTTGAATGAGACGCTTACTTCGTCTCTTCCAGGGACACCTGAAATCCAAGCCGGCCGAATGCTGCCTCGGTCCCGTAGAAAGATGGCTCTGGCGCCTCGAACGACTCTGCTGAAGCCGATCCGTTGACGGCGGCATCCTGTTTCATTTCCATATTGCCCCATAACCAAAACTCTCCAGGTAGTGCCCAATGGGGCTTAGGCATTGTCTGCAAAGACGTAAGCCCCACTGATTTCCATGGGGCTTGCTCCCCGGGAAGTGGGCACAGGATCACAGCCTTTTGGCTCCTCCCCCTGCCTTTTCCCGAAGGGGCATTCTCTGAGTTAAATTCTCCAGCAGCGCTGAGCAATGCTTCCCTTACACCGAGTCAGGCCATGGGGCCACCCTTTGGTGGGCAGCAGCAATTCTCCGCACCCAGTTATCAGAGCCCTTCTGGAGGTACATCTGGGATCATCCATTCTTTTCCACCCTCTGTTGAATTAAGGGTATCCAGACCAATATAAGGGAGTAAGAACCCTTGAAAACAATGGGGCTTTCTTCAGAGTAGACATGAATTCCATGAACTGTGTCAGACTGAGAGCTGGCAAGATTTGGACCTAATCAATCAATCAATCTGTCTTTCTATTTATTAGCTGTATATTCAACTTTCTCTTTACAATGAACTTAAAGCAGCTTCCATCATTCTCCTCCTGCTTGCCATCTTTTCCCCAGAAGAACCCTGTGAAGTAAGTTGGGCTGAGAGTCTGGCTGGCCCAAAGTCACCCAGTGAGCTATATGGCTGAGCAGGGGTTAGAACTCAGATCACCTGAGTCCCAGTCTTGTGCTCTTAAACACTACACACCCTATATTATTAGGGTGGCATACAATTACACACACACACACACACACACACACACACATATATTCAAAAACAGATGAACTTCCTTAGGGATTTCTTTGGTTCAGAAACTATTAAAAAGAAAACCCACAGAGGCTTTCTTGTGCTTGATGGAAGTTCACATCAGAATCCTCAGCAAGCAGGCTGGCAACATCTGGTGGAAAGCAGGAAGGAAAGACGCACTCTGCACATGCTTTCAGGCACTCTGTTTTGCACATTCCAGGACTGAACCCCTCACTCAAATGAAGTCTTGTTTCAGCTAAAGGAAGAAGTTTGGGAAGGGAAAGGTGGGCTGCTAGTTTCAACCTGGAATCCTTGTTCATCCATTATCAAAAATTTATCTCAAAGCAGAGCTGAAGTTGGTAGCTAATGTGGAGCCTCCACTCCTGTCACTAAACTCTACCTATGTTAAAAAAGATCCTCTGTATGGGTAGCTGGACTGTCGGGGTTCAGGTTCTGTCTCTGCTTCCCCCAGCCTGCTGCCCTCCCTTTGCATTCAGTTTCATACCCCATCATCCCAACAGTTATGGAGACTTCCCCAGCTTGGTGCACTTGAGATATGTTGGCCTGCAACTCCTGCTGATTGCTGGGAGAGATGAAGGATGCTGCAATCCAATGCAGCTGAAGGGCAGAAGGGATGGGGAGGGTTGCATGGCCCTTGGCCATCCTGGCTGGGGATGATAGCAACTGCAGTTGGAAGAAGAGCAAGTAGCCCCATTTTCATGGAAGGTGCAGCAAGGTATAAAAGAAGGCTCAAATTACAGGGGGAGGAGAGAAGGCCTAGTCTCTCTACTTTTTGTAAAGGACTGCCTTTGCCATTGATATTTTTTAGAAGGTTCCGTGAATCAGGGATGAGGATTGGGATTTCCACTGAGCCCTCTCATTTCTTCTTCCACAATTCAAACCCCACTGAGACAGACACCTGAACTTGTTACAGATGAGTCAGCTCACATCTGTGCTCCCAGTTTGTCTTCCTTGCTTCTCAATTTGGCCCCAGAGCACTGGTGTTCCTCATCCCTCAGCTACTGTCTTTAAAAGGCGCTGTGGAAAGGTAATTTGGTTAAAGTCGGAAGGAGGCAAAGGATGGGGTTTGTAAATTTCAGTGCACCCCACCATGTTTCCCTATCATGTAACAACAGAGACAGACACCTGATCACCACCATGGCTTCTGGAGATCATCTGTGTAATTCCTACACCCCTAGTTTCTTCCCCACCCACACCCACTGGCCATTGTTCATCCTGAGATTGGCATGAAAAGTCAACATGCACCACCAGACAAAACTATTTTCCAGTTTTCCAGCTCATTCTCAAACTACCATCAGCTATTGAGTAATAGGGTTTCTTTGGTTCTGCACAATTGTCAGATGCGTTTAAGGGGTTTTTTTGTTTTTGTTTTTTGTCCAACCCATGTTCTGTGCAACAGTGCAAAATTACCATGTGGGTTGTTGTTCTTTTGTTTCTGTATTAAAAAGATGCAAAGATTTATATGGAGAGAAGCATTGTTGAGAAATGCTGGGAAGACCCACTTCTTCACTGTATGAACGAAGAACTTGGTACTGATTCAGTAGCTATTAAATGGAGCAGATCAGATGTGCTAGGTGCCGTAGAACAGGACCTCACTGCTAACACTCTTTTCCTCCTTACACTCATATCTGACGGCCTGGCCTGACAGCCTATTTATCTGATGCCCTGTTCCATGAAACCCTGTGCCACGATATGCTCATCAGTTTCAAGGTGCCACAAGCACTCTTGGCTGCTATGGCCACAAGAGACAAATTGTTATTCCTCCACCCCCAACTCGAGGAGGAGGAGGAGAGGAGGAGGAGGAGGAGATGGTAGTGACCAGAGTCCATATCCAGAAATCTTAAATGCTTCAATTCAAAAATGGATTACAGAGGAGCCAGAAAATGAGGCATGAGTTTTGTCAAAGGGGGAAAAGTCAGGTAAAGTCAGTGACAGGGAATGCTGGATACTTGGGAAAGGTGGATACTCCTGGTTGTTTGTTCCATTTTGTGTGCACTTGGCAGGCTAGTCAAATAAAGAGCATTAACACCTGGGTATCTTGGGACCAAGTCCCACCACTTCCATAGTCATCTTATACACCCTTCTCTTTCTCAGCCGAAGTTCCCCAGGCAGTAGAACGAAATAAGGGCAAGCTAAATCACAAAAGCTTATTATGGAGATGAGCAAATTCAACAACAGCACAGCTGTAAAGTTTGTAAACTGTAAAGCTTGCCAACCTTTTAGTTTGAAAGCAACGTGGAAATGAATGGTTGCTCAGCCTTTCCCAAATCATTGCTTTGTTACTCAGCAGAGTGAAGTAGAGAAAGCAGGGAAGTCCCAGTCCTGAGTCAACAGCAGGCATGGGCAACATTGGTCTCAGCCTCCCTACAGCCAGCCAGGGCTTTGTCTGCTTGTCTGTCCTTTCCAGGCAGGCCCCAGGGTAGGGTGGAGGCAAGAGGCAGGCAGGCAGGGCCTCTGCCTCGACTCTGGCTGAGCTCATGGAAAAGAATGGCCCCCTGCAAAGTCACAAAACATTTGCTTAGGCAAAAGCCTTGGAAAGCATGGCGTGATCATAATAAATAACTCCATGCCCGGTGAAGGTGAGAATAATAACACTTGTCTACCCTAGAGGACTGCTCTGAGGTTTGCTGAGAGAGATTCTGCAAATCCTTCAGGAAAAGTGAAATGCATGCTATCAGTGCAAAATATCAGGACCGAGAAACCAGTGAACCTCAGCTTTGAGAAAGGCGCTCTGTGCACACAGGGGGTCATGTTCTCCTTTCTCTTCCTCCTCCTCCTACCAAGGCCAAACTCACTAAAAACCATTTGTGAGATCATATCCCAGCTAGGATTAATCCCTGTGTGGGAGCATCAGAAGACCATGTTTTCCCATGCTGCTTTGCGCCAGGGTCAGAAGGTGGGTCATGGCAGGTGTGCTTTGACTGGGCACCTTGCAAAGGCTAGAAACTCTCTCTCAGTGCTCCGATTTCTCCCAGCTTGATTCTCCCTCATCTCACGTTTCAGGCTGAGGGAAGAGCGGTCTGTTGCTTCTGTCCTCCTCAGGAGCTGCTTACTGAGGGGAGATTTGAACCAGAATCTCCCTGCCTTGTGGGGCATCCTGTGAGCTGCTGACTCTCTTCAAGGTAATCTTGAAAGTGAAAAGGTAATGCAGGGAGAAGCAGGAGTGGGTTACACATGGAAATGGGCAGGTTGGGGCTCTCGGACAACTCTCCCTCCCTCAGCCGGTCTCCTTTCTCCCCTTGTCAGCAGCTGCTCTTGCTGCTGCTCCTCCTCCTCACCATCACCACCTCTGGTGTGCTCGACAGGCAGGGAGTCATGGGGCAAGCAGGCAGCGGCCACTCCTTTTCACCCCACTGCTGTCTGGGCCACAGTGAGAGGCAGGTCAAGAGCAGGTTGCTGCAAGAGTGAAGAGGAGCAGGGCACATCTGGTGGGGATGTGGGCCCTGGGCAGGTACTCAGCTATGCGTTGTGTATCCTCAATGCTAGTCCTGGCTTTCCCAGAGCCCGAAAGAGTGATAACTTCAGAGGACACAGTTCTGGGCACCAACACAATAACATCCTGGCTGCTCTGCACCCCTAGCTGGTTCTGGGGACTCACTGGGGAGGGGCCGGCATTCTGCACATGTCTTCAGATGTGAACTTCCTCACCCTGGCTTAAGAAGGAAGTGCCTTGGAACCAGGGCAACACTCCTTCCCCTCAATTCCAAGTAATCCCCAGCAGAAAACCACCTTTGTACTCAGAGCCAAGGTTTCTAGGTCATAACATACTGTTTCAGTGCAAGCGATTTAGAAACTGTCCTGGATGTGCTTCTCTCTGCTACGAGCCTGAGTGGGCTTGTAGCTGCTTTTGCCATGCCTTTTGTGCAGGAGTGCAGAACCATAGGCCTGGGGGCCCAAATCCAGCCCTAGAGACCTGCAGATGGCCACCTTTCCCAAGATGACCCTCTCTCTTGCAACCACAAATCATTTGGGCTTTCCCAACTTTTGTGCATTTCCTTGCCATCACCACCGCTGGCCTTTTCCAAGAAACACTCCTGAGGCCGAAAGTGGTGTTTTTGTTTGAGCTTCTTCCAAAACTGTATTCAGCCCTTGGGCAGAAGGAAGTCTGACACTCCTGTTTTGACAGTCGTGTGGCAGGCAGTAATTCAACTGGAACAGCTTTTCTAGCTGTGGAGACAAATATTTCTTTGGCTGAATTTCTGCCTAATGAGTAGCTGTTAAAGGTGTCCAATGATATTAAAGTAACAACCAAAGTTGGAGGGGTACAAATGAGCCCCCACATCTCTTTATGAATCAGTTCATAGCCCCACCCTCTCCATTCCTTTTCCAAATGCTAATACCAAAGCCAGGAGTTCTGGCTCCGAGCCCCACCTCTGATTATTACTGGAATGGCCCCCACATCTCCAAAAAATATGCTGGCAGCTCCTTTGGGGCGTGATTGTGTGCTGCTCACATTTAGAAGAAGTGATTTCATTCATTGTTATTATTTATTGATAATGGGCCATCAAGAGCCCTGGCGCTTTGCAAGAAGGGTGAATGTTTTATTGATACAAACAAGTTCCTGACTGTCATGCTGTAGCATTGGCTAAAGGCATCTGCCCCAAAGAAGTTACAATCAGATATCCAGGTCTGCACATGCTGGCAGAACCAAGGCAGGTATAACACCCTAGAACAAGTCAGCATAATTTGGGAACTGCAATGTATCCAGGGGCAGCCCAAGACACTGGTTTGTGATAAAGAATAAGATGTTGTCCCCTCCCCAATCTATACAGAAAACAGGACTGGCCATTTTGCCATACTCCACCACACCTGAAGCTTTCATGTGAACTTGGGGAGTGGAGACAGGTGCATGGCCTGGAGCTCCCTCCCTTTCCCCACCACCTCCTGGCATCTGCTTTAGATGGCTGCCTCACTCTGCCTAAAGAAAGGGCCATGCAAGAATGCAGTGGCTCCTAGTGGCTCAGTAACTCTCCTGCCATTGTGCCATCCTGCTATGCCTATCTGGGCTGCAAAAAAGGAGGTTTCCCAATCTGTAATCCCACCACTGGATGATCTCTTTACATCTCCAGAAACAACAGGAAAGAAGGGAAGGTGCAGCTGCTCCTGCATGTGCCTTCCTTAGCCTTGCCTTCCCCATCACCGCAGCAGCTGTTGGAGCAAAGGACGGTGGCAGGACTGGGAGGAACACAGGTCAGAGCAGCTGGGCCTTCCCTCTTTTCAGGAGCTGGAAAAGGATGTACCTGCTCTACAATGCATGCAGGGTTCATTTTAGTAGCTCCCAGCTTAAGCAATTCTGCATTGCTTCAGTCAGTGCAGCCTCACCCAACCAGACAGCCTTCAGATTCCTATCAGTGCTCATTGGCCATGCTGCCTGGGGCTGATGGGAGTTGAAATTCAAAATATCTAGAGAGCCCCAGGTTGGAGGAATCTTAGTAGATGGAGTGGAAGGCATGTTTCCACCCAGAGGGTAAATTTTACATGTCCTGACCACATGGCACAAAATACCATTCTTTCCATTGTTGTCATTAACCACATTAACCTCCCACCTCCTCTCCAGTGAAGTCAGCATGCTGTACCTACTTGGGTTTCTCCCATTTTAGCCTTACAGTACTGCTGTGACGTGGGTTGGATGACTTGACTGTCCAAGGCCACGCACTGGCTCTGCCCTGCCCACAAAATGTAACCACTACCCTACGCTGGTGTTCTCTATTCCCCATTTGTGTATATTTCTGCAACTGAGTGAATAAGAACAACTTAATATCAGCATTAAAAATTAAGCTCTCAAAAGGAAAAGGAAGTTTCCAGGCTGTATAGTTCTGTTGGGTGGTTCTTATATCTGTTTAGGTTTTATGGATCATGCCTGGCTAATGTAATGGGTTATTGACCACAAATAACCCTGAGTTCATTTCCACCCCCCCACCCCACAACAAATCATAGTTTTTTTCCTGACTTGTTCATGGTTCACAACCCATAGTTAAACCATTGAGCAGGGTTTGCACACAATGGCTATCCACAATTCAGTGACAATCCAAACTCAGTACATACTCTGGATTGTTGTTTCATGTGAACCAAGTCACTGTCATGCTTATTCTCATTTGGATGCAAGACAGGACAACTGTGGTTACAGTTTAAACATCCTGGCCCAGATCTAGAGGAAGCCAGTGGTGCTTAATACCCATTGAAATCAATCAGACAAGTTAGCTCAGTCTGTAACCACTGGCCATGTTGGCCAGTTGAGGGAGTAATCTCAGTCACAGAGACCTAAGAGTGACTTCTTTTATCTGCATTGGTGCCTTTTATTCCTGGGGCCAGCAGCTGTTTAGCTACAACCAAATGCATCAACAGACATGTGCTTGACATGAAACAAGCAACTGTGATGTGGCTGTTATTTCTGTAACCAACACTGCATGCAGTGTCTGGTGTTCTCTGCTGCCTTCCCATATGTCCTGATAAAAGAATTAGCTGTAATGCAAAAGTCTGTACATTCCTACATAGTGGTGTAGTGGAACAGGACTCACAGGGTTGGAGCACTTAACCTGCACTACCCCTCACACTATTTTGTGTTGCTTCTCAGCTTAGCTGAGCATGGGGGAAAGGAATTTTCCCAGCACCAACAGATTGTTCCTTTTCCTACTGAGATGTATTCCAAAATGATTCAGTCCTGATTGGGCAATTATGCCCCATTTGCTTCAGAAAAGACCTATTTCTGATGGTGATGAAATCTGCAGGAGATGCCGCGAAATAACAAATATCTGCCTGCGTTCTTGGCCTCTCTCTGGGGACTGCCATGACAAATGCTGACACTTCAGTATCTACCCACTGTTCTCTATACCAAATGAAACAAGCCCTCCCTACCTCACCCCAGTAGTAGTAATGAGGAGGGGGAGGGAGGGAGGAAGAGATTTCCTGCATATGTTTGGCAGAGTACTCCTCAAGAGCAATCTCTTTTCATCAGATTTTGCACACACCGTGCTTACATTGGTGCAAACAACTGTGATTAACTTGCTTCACAGTTGCATGTGCACAAGAATGTCCTTCGGAGGCACACAGTGGCAGGGACATGATGTTTGTCCATCTCCATAGTGTTGCACAGAGCTTAACTTTCCACCTTTTTCTTTGGTGTGCTCTCTTGTAAATATCTGGCCTGGTATGAATGGCTTTATTTTCCAAGTCCCTTTCATTCATTCCAAAAGTTCTGTTTTCTTTTATTTCAACTGTCTCCTCTTCCACCAAATCCTGGACTCTCTTTCTCTCCCCCACACCTATTTCACTCTTCTTGAGAACTATGGCTATCAACATATGCTGTTCCATGCTTCACCACTAGGGGTCAGCTTGAGTTGGCAACGTGCTATAGGGTCCCTATTTAAGCAGCGCCCTGGTTTCCATTTGGGGTTCAGGGTGTGGTAGATGGCACTGAACTCTAGAGGTATTCAGAGAGCGGCTCAACAAGAACCAGTGATGCTCAGACATCCCAGGGAAACCATGAAAGAAGAAGTGATACATTGCAGAAATTTCAAACAAATGTTTGTCTCTATGTGCAAACCAGAATCAGAGTTGAAATTCATTTATTTTAGGAATAATAAAACTATAATTACTTTAAGACAAAGTTTTCAAATATTGTCCAGCAAAGCTTCCTAGGTTGATAAAAAATGTACAACCCCTCACTTCCTTGAGGACCAGTCACACATATCACTGATTTGCTCCATAACTGGATAAGTGGCTCTATTGAAATGCCTTCTGCTTGAAGTGCTAGGAAGCTCTGCAAGGGGCTCATTCACATATGCAAATCACCATCTTAGAGGCCTTGAGGCTAAATAAGATAGAAACATGCCCATGGGATTCTGCATTGCAGAGTGCCTAGTGTCCAATTATCTGCTTGCTGAAGAAAAGCTGTGAGTGACGGTGTTCTTGCTACAATAAGTTTCTGGCCCTCAGGAAAAAACTGGTGCCTTGAGGCCAACATAGCAGGCTTGGAGAGGCCATTGTAGCGGCGGGGGTGAGGGGGGGGGGAAGGTGCTTTGGAGATGGGATTGTGGCACTTGGCTAAGCAGTTGTCAGTTCCCCTGCTGCCTCAGAGAAAAATGGTCTCAGGGGAGAACAGAGAAGTCATTCCTTAGAAGGAATCTGCTTGCAGGGAGAAGAAATGATGGGTGATTAGAGAGATACAAAGTGCAGGGGAAAGAATTTTCCCAGCAAAGATATACTGTTCCCTAGAATAACGTGAAGAATTCTGGGTTGGGTTGGTTTTGAATGGTCGATAAGTCCCACAAGCTTTACCAAAGGCCTGCTTCTGGTAGAGATGAAAACTGTTAGACCTGATTTATTGATATGAATCAGCTCACCTGCTTGAATTTTAGGTCATTCCTTGGGGGCCTGGCTGTGGGGCCTGTCATGGTAAGAGCCTGCACTTCAAAATTTACCATAAATTTATCAAAATTTTTATACAGCACTGAGTATATAGATCACTTGCTACCTAATGCAGGATGTCCCTAAGGGTGGCCTCTGTATTGTAAGACTGCAGAGTAGACGAGGCAAGACCCTTTCATAAAGAGAGTAGGAGAGAGATCTGTGGAAGATCCGAGGAATCACAAGCCAGTTAACTTTGTCTGTTCTCAGTAAATTGACAGAAACTATTATTAAGCATAAAGAGTCTTGCTAAAGAAGATTCAGCATGGCTTCCACAAAACTAAGGCACTTTTCACTAAGCATTTACAGTTCTTTGAAAGTGTCAGGGTGATCCAGTAGATGTTCTTTTCATGCATTTTTAAAAGGCTTTGGAAAAAGTCCCTCACTAAATACACCTGAGCAAGATGGGATGAGTTGAGAGAGACCAGCTATGGATTTGCAACTGCTTAAAGACCCGTTCGAAAGCATGCAAATGCAAGTAGATAAAAAGGCACCACTTCAGTGGGCAGGTAACAGCGGTCCCGTGTACTTCGGTGTTTAGTCATGCTGGCCCCATGACCACAGAGGCTGTCTACAGACAAACGCTGGCTCCCTTGGCTAGGAAATGGAGATGAGCACCGCCCCCTAGAGTCAGGCATGACTGGACTTAATGTCAAGGGGAAATCTTTACCTTCAAAGAACAGGAAACAGAAATTAGCAATAAATGGACAGTTCTCACAATTCAGAGATGTAACTGTAGGGTCCCCCAACTATATGTACCAAGGCTGCTACTTTCTAACTTATAAATGAACTGGAGTTATGGAGCATGTCATGAGCTGACCAGGTTTGTGGATGATACCAAAATATTGTGTTATGCAAAAATAAAAAATCAGGAAGACCGCAGAAGGATTTTTCCAAACCTTTTCATAAGTAAATTCGATCTAAGTAAGTATTGAACAGTGCATGCCAGATTCAAAATATTCTAACTTCCCCTATACACTGATGGGATTTGGTTTGTTGCTGGTAACCAACCAGGAAAGCTTTTTTGGTTTTGTGGAGGATAGTTGAATGAAAACATGGACCAGCTGTGAAAAGGCAAATTCCTTATTAGGGATTGTTAGGAAATGGATCAACTATAAAACTGTCAATATTGTAATGCTTCTGCAAATCTACAGGGTTACCACACTTGTTATAGAGCTGGAAAAGGTGCAGAAAAAGGCATGAAAAATGGTCAGGGGGCTGAAGCAACTCCCTCAAGAGGAAATGTTACAATGTTGAGTCCTTTTCTGAGCTTAAAACAAAGGTGAGCAACTGACATGTATGAAGGTAGGTATGGTGGAAAGACATGGACACATTTTCTCGCTCTCTAGGAGCAATATTAGAAACCAAAGTCATCCAGTGAGGAGGAATGTTTATAATTCCAGTTTCTGGAGAACACCAAGAAGACAAGAGGGTCATTGCACAGCTGTCCATTTTTAGGAATCCCCGTGGACACAAGATGCTTGACTAAATGAAAAGCCTTTGGTCTGATCCAACCAAAATCTTGTTTTGTTCTAACTCAGCCTTCCCCAGCCCAGTACCTTTCAGCTATTTGGGATTTCAGCTCCCATCTGTCCCAATAATCATGGCCAATGGTCAGGAATGCTGGAAAGAATAGTTCTACACATCTGGAGGGTTCCAGGTTGGGGAAGGCTGATACAAAGTCCTACTTCCCATTGATGTGGTAGGCCTGGCTGTACCACTTCCAAATGCAGCTAAAGATAAGCATAATAGCAACCCTCTCCAAAAACAAAGTAAAACAAAACACCACCCCCGCCATGTGAATGAAAAAGGCTCTAGCCTATGCCTCTCTCCCTGACATCAGTGCTTTCTATGATTAAGGGTACCTCCCCTCTCTTTCTCTGTGAATATCAGTCAACTGAGTCCAGACCTGCAGTCAGCAGTGATACAGTCCAGGCATGGGTTTACCATCCCTCTAAGAACCAGGCCAAATATAAGCAGCTTAACTTACAGGGTCTGACTTCTGTCTCATGTATGGAGGCCAAAGGCAAAAGGGCACATCCAGATGCCAGCTGAGCACCCGTTCTTGGTGTTTGTGACCCCCAAGACAACTCACAACACCTGGCAACAGATTAGGGTGACCATAAGTTCTTCTGTAGAGATATAAGTTGCGTGTTTCAAGAGCTGCCCAGTCCAAGCTTGGCTTAAAGAGGAGGAAGGCTAAGAAACTGGGTGAGCAGGGTCTCGATGTTGTCTATGCACAGTTAGACCCTGGACAGCAGACTGAGTGGGCGAGCACACTGGTCTTTCCCATGATGGTGAGAAACACTCTATTTCTATTGAAGCTATTGTAAATTCCTTCTCCTAAATGTGCATCTATCTCATCCGTTCAATCAGATGGAATGTAACTTCTTGTTGTATGCCATCAAGTCATCTCTGACTTATGTGATCCTAGGAATGAAAGCCCTCCAAAATGTCTTGTCCATGACAGCTCCATTCAGCTTTTCCATTTAAGGCTGTGGCTTCCTTCGTGTAGTCAATCCATCTCATATCCTCTCTTTTTTCTCTTCTGCCTTTGACTTTCCCTACCATGATTGTCTTCTCCAGGGAGTCTCACCTTCCTGAGATGTGCCTGAAGTATGGCAGCCTTAGTTTTGTCATTTTTCCTTCTAGGGAAACTTCTGATTTGATTTGATCCAGCAACCACCTGTTCCTCTTTCTGTCAGCCCAGGCAATTTGCAAAGCAAATGTAACCTGATGTCCTCTTCTATCTTCTGCTTTGGATGATGCAACACCTCTCTTTGGGTGGTATGTGGCTGTTTACCCTACACAAGAGGGTTCAAAGACCTGCAGTGCCAGACACATGCAGGCACTAACACTGGAAGAACACAAAAGAGGCGTCAGGGCTGGAGTCTGCTGGAAAGTTATGATTTATTTATTTGTCCCATGAATATCCCCTCTTCCTCCAGGAAGTCCAGACTCAGCAGCTTATATGGCAATAATGGCCAACTTTTTTTGGCAAGGCAGCCCAAGCTGAGGCCAGCATATGAGATAATGTGACTCCAACATGCGAAGTGGTGCATGGGCAATCGTCCCTCTGAGGGCCTTTTGAAACATTTGTCTCGGGTGGGTTGAGTCGAGGATGAGGCAGAAGCGCAGCTCTGCTCTGATGTCACAACACACGCCATTCTGCATGTTGTCCCCGCACAATCCTCAAACAATCTAGTTGGGCTGAAATTTCTTGATATTCAAAAGTCTAAGAGCACAAAGAACTTCCCAGGCCAGCCTTCCCTAAGCTTTCCTGGAGCTGTGATCAACTATGACTCCCAACATCCCCCAGCTGGCACGGGCTGGTACACATTGTTTTCCAGCACAGCCAGAGCACCAGGCTGGGGAATGCTGTTCTGGATGATGGTCTGAATCTTAAGACTGTGTTTATATCCCGCATTTCAGGTGAGTTTGGCTCCTAAAACAGCTGACAATAATAATTATGGGTATGTAGCTTTATTTGTCACCTGCAGTTTCATCTGGTCACACTGGAAATTAGGGATGGCCTTGGGCTCACACTGCAAAGGCACTGCAAACTTAATACTCAGAAATCTTCAGGTTGCTTTGAGCACAGGGCTCAGTGTTCAGCCACCCTCTGTCTGCCATTCTTCTCCCCCAAATTAGCTTCATCTTGGGCCAAGGGGAGTAGTTGTAAGGGAAGCGTTGGCAAGAACAGCAGGTAGCCACCAAAGCTCTCTTTTAGTGCTCAGTGACATTCCTGAGGCATGTGTATCTTTTTCACAGAGGCTGA
Source organism: Varanus salvator macromaculatus (assembly GCA_023646645.1). Taxonomy (NCBI): domain Eukaryota; kingdom Metazoa; phylum Chordata; class Lepidosauria; order Squamata; family Varanidae; genus Varanus; species Varanus salvator. Next base: position 19,017,206 of record JAIXND010000795.1, read on the forward strand.
TGAAAATGGACAAAAAGCTGTGCCACTAATTGCTGAGATGCTGCTCAGAACTTCATTTCCACCAATTAAGAAGGGCCCCTCTTAATGGTCTTACAGTGGGAGACTGGACCGAGTCATGGGGGCCACTTTTTTGAGGGTAGGGCACACGTGGACCAAGCCATGCTTTGCTGATCTGCTGAGAGGGCCCTGGACTTCTGCCCAAATTGCTGATGTGAATGCACCAGTACTTGATGGAGGAAGATTGAGTTGTAGGCAGAGGAGGGCTGCATGGGTGTGAGCAGGGCAGCCCTTGCTGGTGGGAAGGTAGCGTGGAGGGGCGGCAGTGGTAGCCATCAGTTGGAGCTGGGTATTCTTTCAGGTCAGGAGGGTAGAACAATCATCTTGCAAGGTGCTGCTTCCCAGTAACCTTTGATTCCCTTGCTGAGGGCAGGTCTGGGATTTTCCTGCAGGCCTTCAGCTCTACTCCTCTGTTCCCTCTCTCATACTTGCTGAACGAAAGCATTGCTTCACTTGTCTAACAGTAGGAACGGCACTGCCGGGCACCCTGATTGTGGCCTTTGTGAAGGCAAGCGCCCTAATTGCATGACTCAGAAAAACTCTGTCTCAGTATATGCTGCGTCTCTCACACTAGGGGTGCTGAACTGTTTCCAGCCCAGCTTCCACATCCCATCTTGTGGAAGTTCTCAGAGGCTGCATCCCAGTGCTGACTGGGGCAAAATACCAGAGTAGTTTAGCTTAAACCTTTTCCTGCTGATCAGAGCCTTAGGAGAGGCCTTCTAGATTAGGGAAAAATCTGGCCCAAATCTGGGAGAGCACCACATGCTCAGTGGTTGGGGAAAAGGGGTCAAGACCTTTGGGGGAATGCTGCAAGACCAAGCAGGGTCACCCAAAGATCTGGATTTGCTTTCCAGGCCTGAGGTTATGCAGCCCTCTGGTTAATGGTGTTTGATCAGCTTGTCCACTGCAATTCTCCTTTAGAGACATCTGAAGCCAGTGGCCATGCCCTCCATGCTAGTGTGGCAGTGAACACTCCATGGCACTTTTACTGGACAGGTGTGGGGCTGACGAGGATGGAAACAGTGGACAGTTTGATCAGGCATGCTGCCTTGATAGGTCGATTTGCTTGATCCTGTCCACCGAAAGGTGATGAGTGGAGAGGGAACAGAGCTTTCCTTTGAGGATTTTCTCGACTAAGTTGGTGTCCCTGAAAACTGGCCAACTCAGGCAGGCTGCCTGTAAGCCAGCCCTGACTGCTGTCCACGTTCACTTGAGTCTTCCGTTACATTATGGGTGCTGCTCTTTGTGTATCAAAGTGACAACACTTCTCGTCAAATAACAACATTGTCTCTTGATTAAATATAAGCTAAAGCATAACAGAGCCATTCAGTCAAAGAATCTATCATAAACACAAGTGGCCACACACCCAAGAGTCGAAGCCTCTCAAAGCCGAGGTTATAAAGAGCTGCTTAACTTTGTCTGTTGGGTTCCCCTGATCTTGCCTATCTGTTTAAATCTTTGCCTGCCCTCTCTCAGGCATTTGGCTGCCCATCCGGAGATGCTCCAGCAAGCCATGTGGACTTTTGCAATCCTACTGCAGAAAAAAAGTCACCGTGTGCTTTGATTTCCCTTTCCATCCGTTGTGGAACCTTGATCAGGGAATTCTGGCCCTGCACAGCTGCTGGTCAATTCACTGGTTGATTATGAGGGTTACATACAGCTCTGGATTACCCGGGTTCTATACAGCCCAGACAGACTCTTAAGACATGCCTGCAGCAGGATATTCTCCTAGATCGTGGACTGGCCCAAGATGTTTTGCTGCCTGAAGCAGAGCAGCAAATTCCCCACCCCCATGCCACTTGGCTCACAATGCACAAGGCCCATGGTCATTCAGTTATTTTGGTAGCAGAGGCCAAACTCACACACTCCTCTCCCATTCAGGGTGGTAAAAAGCAACATTTTGACATTAAACATCAAACAGTTAGCTGCCCTTTCAAAGCACTCAGAAGGTGCTACTGGAAGTGGCTGCCTCACTCTGCCTAATGGAGCAAGAGTGTAGGATCCCTTTCACCCCAAGAGCCCAAGATCACTCAGTCCAAGAGCGCAGCCCAAAGGTCAAGTTCTGGAAAGACAGTCATGCTCTAGAGCAAGGTCAGGTTCGGCGGGATGGGTGCGGGTGCCTGGGAAGGCTGGGTCAGGCTGGAGACAAGAATGGAGGCAGGAACAGGTAGGAGCGGTCTGGAGCTGGGCAGGTGAGGTAATGCGGAAAGCCTTCAGGCTGCTCTCCAGGGCTTCCACTGCACCCAGTCACAGCCTCACAGAGGCTTCCTGCAAGCCTCTGCAGGGGTGTTCTTGGTCTGCAAGCGGTTGCAGGGTGACTCTGCTTCTGATCATGGCAGCCTGGCTCTGCTCACTGAATTACCAGGGTTTTGCCACAGCATGTCTCTCCGCTGCTTTGCCATTCCCCTCTAACCCTCACCCCATCCTTTTAACCTTGCTGCTATCAGCACAGTAATGCTCTGTACCAGAGAAAATGTTAGGGCCAGTTGTGGTAGGAGCTGCAGGGCCTGGCAGGAAATAGCAGATGGATTTTCTGTTTGTATACAAATCCCTCAGCAATCAACAATCCTGGGAAAGAGGATGTGCAAGTGAGGGCCATTTGGGTACATGTGTGTATCGAATGCTATAGTTACTGGCTGAGAGATGCGGCTCCTAGTATCTCTATGAAGTACAGATTAGGGGAGCTCTGGAAGTGAGTGATCACTCCATCCTTTGCTTTGAGATCAGGGGACTGGGGCCGTGCAGCAGGGCGAGCACTAGAAGCTGGGACTTCAAGAGGGCCAACTTTGGCCAACTGAAGGCCAGACTGGGGAAAGTCTCCTGGGATAGGTTACTGGAAGGTAAGCGAGTTGAGGAGGGGTGGATGGCACTCAAAAGGGAGGTTTTGGAGGCACAAGCCTTGACAATACCTCTAGTCAGTAAGGTGGGGAGGCAGAGGAGAGTGCCACCATGGATACGAAAGGAGGTGGTTAGAGGGATTAGACAAAAGAGGAACCTCCATAGGAAATGGGTACTGGGGAAAATAGACAAAAGGGTATACCGGGAGGAGGAGGCCCGTTGCAGAAGGATTTTTCACAAGGCTAAGGTTGATTACGAGCTGAGACTTGCCAAGAATATCAAGAGCAACAAAAAGGCTTCTTTCAGCATGTAAATAGGAAAAGGAAGGGGAGACAAGAGGTGGGACCACTAAATAAGGAGGAAGGAGATCCAGTGACTGATATGAGGGAACAGGCACAGATGCTAAATGACTATTTTGCCTCTGTGTTCTCCCCAAAGCAGGACGGGGGATATCCGCATAGGAGATTGGATGAGGCTGGGGATTTAGGGGCAGAGATTAGAGTCACCCCCCCTTGAAGTCGAGGGGCTCCTCAGGGCATTGGGCATTACAAAGGCGGCAGGCCCTGCCGGTTACACCTGAGAGTACTTAGAGAGTTGGCAGGGGTTCTTTCATGCCTGCTGGCCTCCATTTTTGAGACCTCGTGGAGAACGGGTGAAATTCCAGAGGACTGGAGGGTGGCATCAGTGGTCCCAATTTTCAAAAAGTATAGCAGAAAGGACATGGGGAATTATAGACCAGTTAGCCTTACATCCATTGTAGGAAAAACAATGGAAAGGCTTATAATAGAGAGAGATCTAGTGACGCTAGATAGGGAAGGGAGGCTGACAGCCACACAACATGGTTTCCGCAAAAACAGGTCCTGCCAGACAAACCTTGTGGAATTCTATGACAAGGTTTCGAGATGGCTAGATGGAGGGCATGCAGTGGATGTGGTATACCTGGATTTCAGCAAGGCCTTTGACAAAGTGCCCCATGATATCCTGGTGGAGAAACTGAGAGGTTTTGGGATACACCAAAGCACTGTCCAGTGGATTAGGGCATGGTTGACTGACCGAAAGCAGAAGGTAACCATTAGTGGGGAATCATTGGGATGGCAGCCAGTAACAAGCGGGGTCCCCTAGGACTCTGTCCTGGGGCCGATCCTGTTTAATCTTTTCATTAATGACATGGAAGAAGGGGTGAACAGTCTGCTGATCAAATTCGCGGATGATACTAAAACTGGAGCAGTGGCCACAACTGAGGAGCAGGTACTCCAGATCCAAAAGGATCTGGACAGACTATGGAAGTGGGCAGGAGACAACAGGATGGCGTTCAATGTGGATAAGTGCAAGGTCTTGCACTTGGGGCATAGGAATAGCTGTCATAAGTACAGGTTAGGTGACAAGTGGCTGGAGAGCAGCACTTGTGAAGGGGACCTCGGGGTACTGGTTGACTGCAGGCTAAACATGAGTCAGCAGTGTGATGCGGTGGTCAAGAGGGCGAATGCCACCCTTGGTTGCATAGCCAGAAGTGTGGCTTCTAGATCAAGAGAGGTATTACTACCACTCTACACGACTCTGGTGTGCCCACAACTGGAGTATTGTGTTCAGTTTTGGGCCCCTCATTACAGAAAGGATATAGCCAGGTTGGAGTCAGTGCAGCGTAGGGCCACAAGGTTGGTGACCGGTTTGCAGGGGATTGGGTATGAGGCAAGACTGAGGGAACTAAGTCTCTTCAGCCTGGAGAAGAGGAGACTCAGAGGGGATATGTTGGCGACATACAGGTATGTGAGGGGGTGTCACATGGAGATGGGGAGAGGCCTGTTCTCCCCTGCAGAGGAAGGTAGGACGCACTCCAACGGAGCAAAGCTCAGGGAACCCAGGTTCCATTTGAATGCCAGGAAGCACTTCCTGACAGTCAGGACCCTGAGGGTGTGGAATGGGCTTCCATGAGAGGTCATTGAGGCCCCATCGGTGCGGGTGTTCAAGGATAGGCTGGACGCCCACATGGTGGGCATGTCGTGAGCGGAGCCAGCTGGTGCCGGAGGTCAGACTAGATGGCCCGGGTGGCCCCTTCTGACTTGCTCTGTTTCTATGTTTCTATGGATGCCATCTGTTCCTTGTCCTCCTGGTTAATGAACTCTGGGTTGCCAACACTTTTATCAGCCCCTACCCTTGTGCCTTTAACAGCAGCACGATCTGTGAACATTAGCAAAGGGGAGCCAGATGTGGCTCTCCTGGTGTTTTGGCCCACAACTCCCACCAGCCCTAGCCAGAATAGCTCATGGTGATGGATGATAGAAACTGTCATCCAAAATGGTAGAGCACCTGAAGCTGCATTAGCAGATGATCAGCCTTATCTCTGTGCCATGAAAAGCTCCAGACTATTAAATCCACAGGACCAGGCCTAGATGGCTATTTTCCTACTCAGTTGGTAACCCTGTTGGTAGGCTTGCTCTCTGCTGCAAATTTGCAAAAATTGTCTGAAAAAATTGCCACCCCAAAGTGTGCTCAATGCATTAAGTTGATGTTTTAACACTATTGCCTTAAAACTATTTGGGCATCTGATAACATGTTACAAGTTCCCTTCAGATGAACATCAACGTATCTGGAAACTCAGAATCTGAATTCTGAAATTGTGCCAAGTTTCACATGTGTGATTCCATTTCCATTCTCCAGCTGCAAGAAACATCCTGTTCCTGTCAATGTCCATATTTCTCTACTAACCCTAGAACCATCTTCCCATTTTCTGTGCTGGTATTTTCTCCCATGTTCATGCACCCCTTTTTCCTGTCATTTATTTATTAGGTTTATCGCCCATCTTTTTTCCTTACAAAGAACACAGAGCAGCTTACATCCTTCTCCTCCTGCTGCTCCCAGTCTTATTCTGACAACAACAACCCTGTGAGGTAGGTTGGGCTGAGAGTTTGTGACTGGCCCAAAGTCACCTAGTTGGCTCCATGGATGAGCAGGGACTGGAACTCAGATCACCTGGGTCCCTGTCCTCCACTTTTAACCACTATGCCACACTGGCTCTCAAGCAAAAGCCAGTTACCTTTTGAAGAATGTTCTTGGTCTGAGCTTCCTGAGTGGAGAACAGTTTTGAACAAGGTGGCCTATAATGCCCCTTCAGTTCTATGATCTGGATTGCCATTGGCAAAACCATATTCTTCCTATCCAGACACTGCTTGAACTACTGAAGTGCACTAGTGCTAATTGAACATCCCCAAAGTGCACTCAAGTGCACAGCATTTCTTTAAAGCGAATAGTTATCTGTAGGCACTCTTGCATAACTCTGTTGTAAGGAACATTGTGTTGAAAAAATTCAAGCAAGACCATGGCAGTTCAGATTGAAGGGCTCTAAAATGTCAAGGAAAAGAAGGAGCAAGGTGGAATGTGGCAGATAGCAAGGGAATTAATAGTGTGAATTTTCTCATGTTTCTCATCTGTGCAGCCCTGAGAACTTTTCTACACAAACCTGTTAATCTGCTGTTATTCCCCTATATCTCCTTTGTATTTCACTGTAGAGCTGAGATCTGAGTGTGTTACTGTTGAGTATTGCCTTTCCTGTTTTCCACTACCTTACCTCTAGGTGGCCCTGTGATATGGTGGACAAGTGCAAACACACAAGAGGGAATTGTGATTTTTTCCTGTTTCACAATTAGATGATACATTTTCCTAGCTCAAAAGAAGCATCTTACCCGTTATCCTTAAGTTGTTCTTCCAGGCAGCCATCCTAAGAATAGGGTCTATGGGGCAGCCAAAACTTCTGTGGCAGGCTTCCTCAACCTGTTGTACTACAGTTCCCATCACCAAGCAACAAGAACCTTGGCTAGGAATGATGAGTTTTCTGTCCAACACATCTGGAGAGTGACAAGTTTGAAAACACTATTCTGGAGCTTGTTATCTGCCATAAGAACATAAAAACCTAAGACCATAAGAAATGCCATGTGGGATCAGACCAAGGTCCATCTTGTCCAGGACTCCATACCCACAGGTCCACACCAGCTGCGTACAGCATCCCTCAAGCAGGATGGGTACAAGACCTCCACCAGCCCAGGCTTCTCAGCAACTGGTGTATGCAGGGAGGCCACTCTGCTAAAGGAGGCAGCACACAGCCAGCAAGGCTAGTAGCCACTCAGAGCCTCCTCCCTCGTGAATCTACCCAATCCCCTTTTAAAGCCATCCAGATTGGTGGCCTGTGGCAGTGAATTCCATAGTTGGTATACTGTGTGGAGAAGCCCTTCCTTTTGTCTGTCCTTAACTTCCCACCAATCAGCTTCATGGGATGACCCCATGAAGTGTTCAAGTGTTATGGGGGAGGGAGAAAAATGTCTCCTTCTCTATTTTCTCCGCCCCATACATTATTTTAAACACCTCTATCATGTCTCCCTTTGCTCACCCTTTCTCTAAGCTTATGAGTTTTGGTTGTTGTCGTAACTCCTCATGGGGGAACTGCACCAGACCCCTGATCATTTTTGTTGCTCTTCTCTGCACACAGTAATCTCCTTTTTGAGGTAAGGGAACCAGAACTGAGCACAATATTCTAAGGGCAGTCACACCAAAGATTGCTATAAGGGAAACAAGATTTTGGCAGTTGTATTTTCTATTCTGTTCCTAATTATGCCTATCATGGAGTTCGCCTTCTTCACAGCAGCTGAGCACAGAGCTGACATTTTCATTGAGCTGTCACCACTACACCAAGCTCCCTTTCTTGCTCAGTCACTGCTACTTCAGATCCCATCAGTGTATACTTGGAGTTGGAATGTTTTGCCCTAACATGTATTACTCTACACTTGCTTCTATTGAACTGCATCTGATGCAAATTCTCCCCGCTTGGAGAGATCCCTTTGGAGCTCCTCACAATCCCTTTTGGTTTTAACCACCCTAACAAGTTTAGTAACATCAGTAATCTTGGCTACTTGACTACCTACTCCTAATTCCAGATCATTTATGGATACGTTGAAAAGCACTGCTCCTAATGCAGAATGCTGTGAGATTCCATGGGTGACATCTTTCCATCGGGAGAAACTGCCGTGCATTCTCACCCTCTGTTTTCTGCTCTTTAACCAGTTTGTGATCCATAAGACGACACCCTGCCCCTTTTATTCCATGACTGCTTAGTTTGCTCAGGAGCCTTTGGTGAGGGATTTGTCAAAAGCCTTTTGGAAGTCCAAATAAACAGTGCCTGCTGAATTGCCCCTGTCTCAAAGAACTGCAGTGGGCTAGCAAGATGGCACTTCCCCTTGCAGAAGCCATGCAGATTTTCTTCTCAGGAGGGCTTGTCCCTCTATGTGCTTACTGAGTCTATCCTTAATTATGCTTTCAAGCTATCTACCCAAAACAGATGTTATGCTAACTGGCCTGTAATTTCCCAGATTCACCCAGGAGCCCTTTTTAAAATCAGCAGGACTACAGAAGGGGGAGGACATGGGAAAGGGGTTAATAAAGGCAGTTGTAGATGCAAGAAATGGCTGCCCAGCATTTACAGTGTTTATGAGGATCCAAAGTTTAAGAAATGGAGGCAGGAACCAAAGATGTCCCTTGCCTTGGGCTAAGGTGGTACGTCATAATTTACAGAGGACACTCCTCTGTTCAAAAGGCTGTCGATGGGTACTCCTCTCTGTGAAATGCCATCTAAACTGAGTTCATGTTAAAGGTAGGGATCCATCAGGAAGGAAGGGGGCACTGCAGGTGCCTGCCAAGGCTTACCACCTGTACCCACATGACCTCTGTGCCTGTCTGCTCCATCAGATGCCCAGGTGTGGCCAGGTGGCAAAGTGTGACAGCTGCCTCAGATGGTGGATGTTGGGACCCCAATGGCCTGCCCTCCACCTGCTAAACTAGCTGTCAGCTGCTGCCCTCACACACAGTGGTAGACGCATTGCAGCCCAAAGGGACAAAAACCAGGGGCACTGAGTAAGCCATGCATAAGAAGAATGCCCAAATCCATGGTCAGGCTCTGCCTTTGTGAGGGCCCTTTCAAAGATGCACATTGTGCAGGTGAGTTTGTGGGATCCTCTTCTCTGTTCACAAGGCAAGATGTTACAGGAAGCAGGTTCGGGGAGAGGGAGTAGAAGGAGGGGGAAAGCCCTCCTTCAAGATGGGACTGCTGTCAGGGGTAGGCATGGCCAGTCAGTCACCTACTGAGGGCCCCACTGCTGCAGGGGGTGCAGACACGATCCTGCTGGAGTTGCTCTCCGCTTCACGCTTGCAGCCTGTGCAGACAGGGGTGGGGTAAAAGGCAGGAGCAGCCACTGCCCTGGCCTGCTGTCCTTCTCCGACTGTCGAGCAAGCAGGTGATAGCAATGACAACGAAGATGAGGAGTGAGTGGATGGTGGCATTAGTAATGAAAGGCAGATGATTCACAAATTGCTGAAGGCACTTATTTCTCTGCATGCCTGTTACACACTGCCTTCTTTTGCTCAGCACACGTCCTGGCTTTGCACCGGCTTCCAAAGCAGGAGCTGCTAAGTTAATGCCCATAAAGTTAATGCACTCCCAGTCGTGTGTGCACAGATCCATGCACAGCTGAAGAGCATAAGAAAAAGAAGGGTGCCCATCACATCCACAGGCATGATGACTCTGGACAAAGTGAGCACATGCAGCCTGGCAGCCCTGCTTTCAAAGTCAGCCAGGCATGTCCCTCTCCCCAGCTGCCAAGTGGTGGCAGAGGCCTTATTAGTAGACATGGAGCCGAGTCTGTGGCACGGCTCATCTAGCGATAATCTGCTAATGGAGAGCAGGAGGCCCAGCTGCAACTGTGAGTGACATGGGGCCAGCGGGTAGGTGGCTGGGTAAACTGAAGCCAGAGGAAATGGGGCCATGGACAAGGCCGCCTTCTGCAGCGTCTGTGTGTGTGTGTGTATGCGTGTGTGTGTCTCCACCTGGCTAATTATGGCAATCTCCATCCCCGGCTTGTGTTTACAAGGAGTTTCCTTTGAGTCATTGCTGGCTGTCAAGAGCACCTCTGCAACTGGGAGCCAGGCCTGCGTCAGCCCCAGGCAGCCAGCAAGCTCCATGCAGACCCCGTACAGCTGTGGCAACAGGCCAAGCCAAACAGGGCCCGTCCTGCATGTGGAACGTGTTTCTTCGCACCTTTCCCATCGCCACACTATGTCCAGACAGTGACAGGATGTTCTTGCACAGGGTGGGAGGCAAAACATGCATGTGTGTGTGTGGAGGGGGGGAGGCGGTTGGAGTTAGAGAACAGGCCGCCTACTGATATCAGCCAGACGCACAAAGCAGAGTCAGATCTGATACCTGCTCAGTGTTGCCAGGCACGGGCTGCCTCATATGCACACTAACTTGGAAGTAAACTTGCACTCCTCTGGGGAAATGGAGAGAGACCCCACTTTGTGAAGAACGTGGAAGGTACCCCTGCTGCTCTGTCAGACTCAGCCCTCCCCAACATGGTGCCCTCCAGGTATTTTGGACTGCAATACCCAGCATTCCTGACGCTTCATCATGGCTGAGATTGATGGGAATGGAAATCCAAAACATCCAAGGGCAGCAGGTGGGGGAAGGCTGGTGCAACTCGATGGCAGCAGAGAGCAGGACTGGCCCAAGGCATGTTCTGTGTGAGGCTGAGTCCCAAATGACGCCTCTGCTACCTGTCAGGATGCATTGTGCTGAAGGCTGGCCAAGTTACCTTGGCACTGGAGGTGGGAGACCTTGGCAGCCTTTCTCCCAATGATACAGCAACGCAGCATTGCCCTTTCAAGACATTCAGAATCACCTGCCTGGGTCAGCCCCCCTCGCTCTGCCTAGTGGTTGGGCTGGCCTTGCAAGAGCAGAAATCTCACAGTACAGTCCTTCCCAGGATGGGCACACTGTGCCAGCCACCCTGCAAAGAAGCGCTGCTCCCAGTATGCAAAAGAAAAGGAAGTGTGGTCCCCCTGGAATGCCCCTGCACCCGTCCCTTACAGAGCAAGCACAAAAGAGACTATGCAGGGGTGAAGTAAGGAGCACCCTCTCAAACAGCAACTAAGACCAGTTGCTGTCTTTCAAGTAAACGCCATGGGGTTAAGATGGCCAGGGTTTCTTGACCTGACAAGGATTGCATCCTCTGGACCAATCACCAGCACTAAATGCAACACACTCAAATGAGGTTGTGGATTAACATACATGGGCATGATGTTACAGCTCGGGCATCCACATACATGCAGGCCATACTGGCACATGGCCTCCATTGAGCTCCTTAGAAGATTCTGGAGGTGACTGGACTGTTTTGAAGGGTGAATTGGAAGCACCGCTGTGCACATGGTGTTGGCCCAAATTCAAGGTGCAGGTGACGAGGCAGCCAAAACAGCTCCCCTCCAGTCCAGGGGCGCACTGCTATCTCAGTCTGGCTACCATTCATTTTGGAGGCCAGCGCTACCTACCAAGAGTACCCTGGGCAGGAGTGGATCTTGGCCTGATCCAGAAGGGTTCTTATGCTCCTTCATGGCCACCCCAGACAAGCTAAATGGGCAAGGTCTGAGGCCAGAGGTGGCAAGGTGCTCACATCCACAGGCCCCACATAAAATTTTTCAGCCTGTGTTTATCAGCAGGAGCAGAACCCACTTTTCACATGAAACAAACCCATGCAAGTTCCGAGCTGAAAGCAAGAGAGACAGACTTTGTGGTGATGGTCCTGCCTCTGCTTCAGCATGGTATACACAGAACTACTGCAGCCATCTATTTTGAGCACAAAATAAGGAAAGTACCATGCTGTGAAAATAAGAAAGCACTTTGGTTATAGAGGGCTCAGTCTGTGATTGCTTCCAGACTGGGGGTTCCTCCTACTACTAAAGGTGGAAAAGACCACCCTGGTGGATACTGTTCCTGAGGAAGCTCTTGGAAGGCTGCCTACCTCCGCTCTAAAACAAGGGCGGGTAACTTGTAGTCCAGCAGATGGTTTGGCTTACAACTCTCATCAGCCTTCACCATTGGCTGGCAACAACTGGAGTTGTGGGCCAGCAAATCAAGTTGCCCACCCTTGCTGTAAAACAGCCTCTTCTTTTGGTGGCACCTGATCATTGCTCTGAGGGGGAACATTTCCTAAGTTGACTGTGCATCCCGCTCTGTGTGTGCGGACCAAGGAAGGGATGATGTCCTCAAATGGATCCTTTTACTCATATGTTTTATCCTTAGAAGCAAGTTTTAAAACGTGCAGCAAACATCTTTTCATCTACTGTGTGTGAAGGGAACAGGCCAAACTATTCTCAACAGAAGACAAGTGTCCCCAGTGAAAGGAAAAATAAAATTCCAAAATGTGTTGGCAAGAAACAATGCTTTTCTATAGGCACTTGAGACTTTCTCTCACTGCTTCACAGCACATGTCCAAACCAGGCCTCTGGGAAGAGGTAGAATGCAAGATAATTACACCTCTGGATACTGAATTGCTGTCCCTCCACAAAGTCAGGGGTGCTTCCAGAGAGTCTCTGTCACTACCTTCCTTTTTTCCATTGATGGATTTCTTTTTTTCCAGAAAGAGGAAAAAAAGATAGAAAAACAGTGGGAAAAGACAGGCGGGTTACAAATTGAAAATGACACCTTTACAATTTTGTGAAGGAAGCAGTGTAATTGCAGAAAAAAAAGACTCATCTGGAAGCACCCAGAGGTTGTGTGTTCCTAAAAGAAAAGGGAAAGTGCAGGACAGCAATGAATTGACAAAGAAGTCAGGAAATGAGGAGGATAAAACAAGTGAACAAAGAGTGGCAATTGCAGAGCAAGGGCCTAGTCAGCTGAGTCATGTATCCAAAACCACACCCTGGTAGGAGATTTAGATCCAACCCAAGCTGTGTGTCAGCACCTCAGAATTCTGTAGGTGCAGAGGTGGTCTGCATCTGGGGAGTGTGAGTCCAGCACAGCTGATCCTTCTGAATCAGTGTTGGCTTAAAGTACTGTGAGCCATGACACAACATCAAGTCTCACTGCAGTGCTTAAAAAAGAATTGGCTCTGATCACCAGGGTTGTTTAAAGCTCCTGGGAGAAAGATGAGTTCCCTGGTTGTTTGGAGAACATGTAGGTGCCTGTTGCCGTCTGCCTCACAATTCCTGGCACGCGCCTTCCACAACATGTCAGTTAAGCCTGTGCGGAGCATCCCGGGGGTTTCCACTGGCACGTGGGCTGTTGAGCCCTTTGGCACAACACATCAGTTGTTGCTCAGCATCCTAGAAGTTGTCCCCACCCCTCCTCACCCCTCCTAGCCTTCTGCGTTCAGGGGCTGCGTTTACCATACAAGTAAAGGAATGTGAAGATCCCCATCACTCCTTAGTCAGAGAATAGCAAAACCCAGGAATCCTCAACCGTCCGGTTTCCAAGAAGGGAATGGATTATTCAAAGTCTCCATTCTGCAATTTTTGGTACTTCTCTGAGAGGGCAACTGTAGATGTCTGGGGGAAGGCAGACATGCCCCATATTGTTAGCAGGAATGCAGGAAAGAAATCGATAGGGCTTCCCTTGCTAAACCAGGCAAGAGCAAACATCCACACAAATGCCAAGTTTCTCATTAGGATCTTATTGTTCTATCCCCTTGGGCAGTTCAGAAGTGATCTTGAGGCAAGGTCAATCTTCAAGCATTCCTCACATCATGCATTTAACTGCTTAACAAAGTGAGATCCAGGGACAGGAGACTTTTAGGAAATTAATTCTAATTAACTGTTATTATTTCAGATGATTTCAGAGCAGCAGTTCTTTTGCCTCCCTAATTTTATCTTCACAACAGCCTAGCAAGCTAGGTTAGGCTGATCATTCAGTGAGCTTTATAACAGAGGTATGGGATGGCATTTCATCCTGGATCTCTCCAGCTGGAGCTGCCTAAGTACCTACCGGCTAATCACATTCCTGACTTTGCACGTCATTACCCACAATCCATAGTGAAGGGCAGGTATCATTCATTACTAGATGGTGATTAATTATTAAACTGTTCCAGGGCTAATCAATGCAGTTGAAATTCCATGTGATTTGCTCTGGAACAGGCACAAAGGCCTCATTAAGAATCCACTTGGGGAAATGTGGGGGTAATGAAAGATGGACACTGGAAGGCAGCCATTTTTGAGCTTGGATGAACATTGTAGCCAATTTAAGTTTTATGTTTGACTTGCAGATGTGAGGAATGCAGAAAACGGATTTGAACTCCACTTATGAAAACAAAACCTTATGCTTTATTGCAATATGTAACTTTTTTACAGGCCTCTGAGCGCAAACCTGCCTGAAATTCATACCCTCTGGCACGTAAAGAGTCACTTTGGTTCCCAAATAATATGTGGGAGTCAGTTGAGGCTGCTCTCATTGGTGAGAAGAAAAACACTTTGCATATGCTCAGAGGAACTCATTATCATTATTTTAATTAGTAATAATTTAAATTATTATTCTACCTTCCATGGTTGAAACACCTCTCAACTGTACTTGCATCATCACTCCATATTTATAACAGCTAAGGATTGCCAGTTCAGGAGAGATACTGAGGCTGTGTCTTGGTGCTTCACATTCTGTTTCTGTGTATCTTTACCTCCTAAAGAGGTTGCTTCTGTGCCTGCCAGCCAGCCAGGCAGCCACCATGCCCTTCTCCAGGACACTCCATTCCATTCCTTCCACTTCTTGTGTTTTGTTTCTCTTTTCAATTGGTATTCAATTTTCCATGGCTATTGGCCATCCACACTAGGCTATATTTTAGATTGCCCCATTAGGTTTTATTTTGTAAAGCTATTTTGAGCTTCATTAGATCCCTTGAACAAGATACTTCACTCATTACTGCCTCATTTTGTCTACAAAGCCATGGGCACCCACCACTTTTGTTTGCTTTTATGTGAAACAAGCTACTGCTGCAGGGTGCAACTAAGAAGGAAAATGGCCATCAATTATTTGTGCATATTAATTTATGTAGATACATGCACATTTATGACTGCACCATTATTCCTAAACCAAGGGAGAACTAATGGAAATGCACACACATGTGCACACCCACACACCTCTGCACAAATGATTTAGACAGTTCAAAACTGATCAAGTGGCAAATTTCAACATCAAACAGGGCAAGCCCAGTTTTCCAAGGATTTGGCCTCAAGAACCTTTATGGTTTTAGAATGTCTTAAGTAATAATAAAGTTAGTTTCTTTGAGCATGTGCAGAATATCTTTCTCATGACTAGTCCTACACATTTGGAGTTAAGGTTAAGGCAGACAACTGTTTAAGAATAAGGTCCAGTATTTCTAATTTTAGAAGTGAAAGCTCTGAAGTGTGGGGAGAGTGAGGCACGTAATTTTCTTAACGGAACGCACAGAAGCAAGGGAAGCCTTCCCGCTCTTCTTCCCCTACAGAGATGAAAATCATGCCTATATATGGGATAAACTTCATTTTGAGCACTTGATCCCAAACCATTTTTTCCCCTTTGATTTATATCCTGCCTTTTTCCTACAAAGGGCTCAAGGCAGCTTACATCATTCTCCTCCTCCATCTTATCCCCACAACAACAACCCTGTGAGGTAGGTTGGGCTGAGAGTCTGTGACTGGCCTAAATCACCCAGTTGGCTCCATGGCCGAGCGGGGACTAGAACGCAGATCGCCTGAGTCCCAGTCCCATGCTCTTCACCACTACACCACACTGGCTCTTACCTTGTGAGGAAGTTGCAACTAGTAGTCTGAGCAGAGGGCTAAATGTCAATATTTCAGAGAAATCCCTTTCTCCTAGTGGTACAAGGCGGGGCCAGGGGTTCAGTTCTTGGCTCTGAAATTAGAATGGGATTCAGTGAGTTAAAGACAAGAGCCAAGAGAGCTGGTTTCTGTTATCAGCTCTGAAATGGGAAATGCAGAATTCAAAAATCTGCAAACTTTTCTCAGAGCAGGGCTCCCTAGATCAATATGCCAGCCATTTCATCCTCCAGAAATACAAGCGAGGTACAACTTCTGGTCAGGTCAAGGTATCCAGGAACTGATGGATTATACTGCTATCCACTCACCCCTGCTGTCCCACAGGGATGAGATATTCCAGGGCCAGCAGGACCCACCCAGGGTTGGCTTCCTTCAGAGGAATGAATACAGGAGGCACATGGCGTTTCTGTAATACCTGTATAACTACCCCAGGGCAGCACAATTGGAAGCAGGGAGTGTTTGTGTTGCTCCTGCCAGGTGGTAAAGCTGCTGCCTCATACATCAAATACCCAGGCCAAGGCATGCTGAGTATCAAGATGTGGCATGTCTCACAAACCAGTGGCTGGGAGATATGAGCAGGAGGAGGCTGCTGTGCTCCTATCCTGCCTGCGGGCTTCCCACTGGGGCATCTGGCTGCCCTCTGTTGAAACTGGATGCTGGACTACAGAGGGCTTTGAGCTGGCTGCACAGGGCACTTCCAGATTTTGACTGATTTTCCTCGGTCCGTTTTTGCCTCTGTTCCAGAAACTGTCAGCAGCATACCTGCTGTGCTTGCCATCATGAGTGGGTAACACATGGGCTTTGTAGACAGGTGTCCTCTTTTACAGAGGACTGTCCAGTCCAAGTCCAATCAAAAGCTAAAGGACCATCAGGAGCAAGATCCAACAAGGGGTTTTAAGTTGCCAATGGATATGGGAAGAGCTCATCTGAGGATGAGCTCAAAAGGATGCACCCTAGAAGTATGTATATCTCTTTCAGCTATAAGGGTGAAATATGGCTCTAATTTAATTTGTCGGTTACATTTCCACAGTTTCCTCCTGAGTGGTTCAGAACATTTTTACTGCCACCTAAAAAAAGGAAGTGTACTTCAACTATCTGATATTTGGAAAATACAACAACCCTGTCCGTTAGGCCTGTATATAAGAATGCTGCCTAAGCCAAGGACTTTCCATTTCAACATCTCCAAATATACACTACATTCTCTATCCTACACTCTGCTACTATCCCCTTCCGTATTTTATAGCGGAAAATAAGAACACTTGTTTTGCATTAAGTGAACAGAGGATTCATGGATGTAACGGGTAGTGAGCCAAAGCAGTGCACCACTTCCGTGCAGGCTGCTGATGTGCCCTGCCAAAGAAGGGCTTGGTGGTGGGTGTGTGCATTTTTTTACATAAACATTTTGGGAAACCTTATTCACTTGAAAATGTGCATGCTCCAGCTACCCTAAAGGCATCCATTCTCCCTTTCAACATAAAAACATTTGTTTATGTTTATGGTCATATTAATGGCACATCTCCATAACTCAAAATATTAGAGCATTCCAAATTTCAATTTTACCAAGCTTTTACAAGACAGCTCCTAGTCAAGGAATGTTGTGCCTGCCAAAATAAGTTCAGTTGCTGAGTGAGCCCCAGTATTAGGTACACACTGTAAGTAGCCATTCCCAACCTGATGTCCTCCAGATGTGTTGAACTACAAGTCGTATCATCACCTGGTTGAAGGTGATAGGATTTGTAATCCAACACATTTGAAGGGCACATGTTTTGGGGGCTGAATGTACAAAATGAAAAGCTAAATACCGGGTCACAGATATATCTTTTGTTAAGCAGTGGAGATGGTTCAGAACAGAACCTTTGTTTTTGCCTCTTCTGTGATGAGGAGTCTGTGCGAGAGAGAACATTGCTTTTCCTAGAGTTTCACTTTCAATGGAAAGCCAGCTTTGACAGCATTGATTAATTAAGATATTTATTTGCCTTTCTTTGGGCAAACCTTACCATGTCATTTATAGAATAAATATCAATACAATAAACTAAAGGGGAGAAACTACATCTCTTCTTTCCCTCCCAGCTCAGCCCATCTACCTCTGCCCATAAAGAACCATCTGGAGAGTGATTGGGGTCAAAGAGGCCAAAGTCCATTCTCTGCACAATGATGGTACTAGGAGCCAAGTACATGTAAAATGCAAAACTGCACGTGCTCAAAGGATGTATATATGTGTGCATACACACACATACCCCACGTAACTGCACATGCACACACAGGGCTGGTGATCAGTTTGCTGTCCTAGTGTAGCAGGAGAGCAGAAGGAGTTTGAAGCATGGAATGGCATTTTGAGGGGGAAAAGACATTTTAGTTCCATCCTTCACCAGTGAAATAATACACATACCATCTAAAACTGCCACCAAGGCCATCCAGTCCAGATGCACCTCTGCTCCTTGAGTAGCCTTGTGGTGACACTCGGCTAGCTTCTGTGACCGAGGTCAGTCCAAAACATTTTCCACCAAGCAAGGCGCACAGTATCCAGGACAGATCAAGAAAAGGTCATTTTGACACCTGGGTCAGAGCATCTTATGAATGACTTTCCCCCTCCCAAATGTTCCAACTACAACAGGAACAAATTAAATCATTAGCCCTTTGCTTCTCTTTCAGGGTACCCAAAAACAGCTGCCTGGGGCACATGCCTTTGTTCTGCCTAATGGCAGGGCTGGCTTGCCCTGTGACATCACCAAGAGGACACCCCTGGTCTTCTAACTCTGGAAGGTTTTATAGTTTCTGAAACACAGAAACATAGGTGGGAAGAGTGGTTGATAATTTATATTTATAATGCACACTTTCAGAAACAGATCCGAAGGGTATGGAACAGGATTAAACAGGCTAGTAGAAAGCAGACTGTGCTTCCACTGTAGGTTCACAATCATTCTTGTCCTGTATTTTACCCCCCTTTGCAGAGCAAAACCTGCTTCCAGAGAATGGAGAGGGCTTGCATTGCCGGGATGGCCACCTGCCCCATCTATTGGTCCAAGGAACAAAGTCATGCTCTTACACATAGCTAGCACTGGGGTATGAAAGTATTTAAGGGTGCCATCCTGTCCTGTTTACACAGAAAAAAGGTCCTACAACTCCCAGCATTCCAGCATGGGACTGGCAACAGAGTTGGTAACCCTACATGGAGTCCAAGAAGCTTCAGTCCTGTGAGTCCAAGAACTGCTGGGCTGGAATGTTGATTTTATAGATCCTCATTCCATGAATGGCCAAAACCAAAAGCAGATCCCAAAGTCTCTGTGCAGTCTGTGTTGCTATGTTATTTTTATTGATTTGTTAGTTTTATGAGGTTTTTAGTACATGCATTCTTGACTGATTTTTATTGCTGTTGTGGATCCTCTCAAGAGGCAGAATGGTGGTTATGTCCACTTTAAAATTGGTTTTTATTGTGGCTATTTCTTAAGATTAGAGTTCTTTTATTTAAAAATAATCTTTGACCAGAGCCAGACCAAATCAAACCAAAAACAAAAAAATAAAAACTGCACCATGCCTCAGTATAAAAAACACAATACAGTAAATTAAACTTTCCTTATACTGTCTAGTTATAAACACAAGTACCTTTTTTCATTACAATTGTGTACAACAGCAAAGCACAACCTTTTTTGTTTGCGCATGTTTTCACTTGTCCTGTTCTGTCTCTGTCTCTCTCTCTCTGTCTCTCTCTCTCTTTCTTTTTGGAGTGAGGGACTCACCACAGAACAGGTTGCCTCATGGAATCATTTTTCTGGGAATTATTCAAGGTTAATCCCTGTTGCAATCCAGCCTCCTATTCTCCTGCTTTAATGCTTTGAACCTCATTCAACAGGTTGGGCTGATGTCCATTCTAGAAAACTGGACCAAAGGAGACTGCCTAATTTGTGGCTGAAGATGGATATTTATTTTTGAGAAACTTGAATGTGGCCTGAGAGAGGCTTCCCAATGTGTTGTTGGTGGTGGTGGTGGTGTTACTTGCGAAGTCACATCCGACCCATCACGACCCCATGGACAACACTCCTCCAGGCCTTCCTGTCCTCCATCATCCCCCAGAGTCCACTCAAGCTCATGCCGACTGCTTCAGTGACTCCATCCAGCCACCTCATCCTCTGCCATCCCCTCCTTTTGCCATCAATTGTTCCCAGCATTAGGGTCTTCTCCAGTGAGTCCTTCCTTCTCATTAGGTGGCCAAAGTATAGAATCACAGAATACTAGAATTGGAAGGGGCCATGAAGGCCATCGGCTCCAACCCCCTGCTGTTGCAGGACACCATGTTACACCATCCCACTCAGATGGCTGTCCAGTTTCTTTTTGAATGTCTCTACTGTGGGAGAGCCCACCACCTCTCTAGGCAGCTGGTTCCACTGTTGCATTTCTCTGACAGTGAGGAAGCTTTTCCTGATGTCCAGCCTGAATTGGGGTTGTTGCAACTTGAATTGATTATTCTGTGTCCTACACTCTGGCAACAGCAAGAAGAGATCTTGACCTTCCTCTTTGTGACAGCCTTTGAGGTACTTATAGAAGGATATCATGTCAGTCCTCTCTCTTCAAGGCTGAACATGCCCAGTTCTCTCAGTTCCTTCTCATAGGGCAGTGTTTCCAAACCCAGATTGTGTTTGTTGCCCTCCTCTTTTGCCCCATTGTTCCCTCTGATCAAACAAACTTTGTATAGTTTTAAAGGAACAAAGGGACCTGCAAAACTGGTTTGCTGGAAGCAAAAGTACAATGAATATACACACCATGAGTGGCTATTTTATTGGAAGAACCGCCACTGAAAGGTGATAGCTCTGGGCCAAGGCACATGCTTAGATTGGTTTAATCCTTGGACTCTGGAGGTTCTTACGCAGAAAACTGAGAGCTGAGCAGAAATCCCCTTGCCCATTTGCCACCATAGTCACAGAGGATGGTTTGGAAAGGGGACATTTGGACTATATGTTGAAATCATGGGGTGTTGGGAGAACTCAACTGGTGCTTCTAGCGGCTGCCATTTCTTTTCCTACAAGCTCCCAGGAATGATGCTATCTCATCATTGCTCCTGGAAGCTTGCTCCTGAAAACTTTCAGGTGAGAATAATGGAGTCTCCCAACTGCTGAGAGGAATTCTCGACAATCCTTGGTAAGCATCAGCCTCCTCACCACCACCACTTTGCCACCTTCTCCTGCCGAAAGAGCAATGGATTTCAGTCTCCATTATCCTCCAATGCTGGACCTCTAAAATTAGAGCTGAAAGTTCCCACCTCATTTACTCAGGACAAGCAATGTCTCTATTTGGTTTTATTTTGCTGTACAGGAAGATTTTGGGTGTGGCTTTTAAAAATATTGAGTTCATATTCATATATGTGTTCATGTGCACTAGCACCAACAGCCTTCCCTTTGATCTCTGCCCACACCAAGATTTGAAAATGTTGCTGCATGCAATCCAATTGCAGCTATTTTTATAATAAGCACCTGTGGAATGATGCACAGTGAGATTTGATGTTCTTTGACACATTCCAGGGTTCCAAAGAAAGAAAATGTTATGATCAGTTTAGAAATGCAGCTGCTTCAAATGACAGTGGCTATTTCAGGTTGAGGAATACAGGGGAAGCAGGAGGAGGAAGGAAAAAGTGTTCAGCAAGGTGTAATGTTGGAAGGGGCTGGTACTGAAACAGTGGACTTTAGGTGGACATCCTATGTTTGTTCATGCATGCACAGAGCATGGCAGGTTCTTGATCCTGATTTGGGATGTGGGGAGCTATGACTCAGTGGCAGAAGAGACTCTGCTTTGCATGCCAAAGGTCCCAGGTTCAATTCAGGTAGGGCTAAGAAAGATTCCTGCCTGGAAGCCTGGACAACCATTGCCCATCATTGTTGACCATAATGGGAAAGATGAACCAAGGCTCTGACTCACTGTAATGCTGCTCATTGTCTTCCTGCTCTGTATTCTGTTCTGGTGGAATTTGTTACTTGAATTGGAGGAGATCCACGTTGTGGACTGATCATGTCCTCATCAGTTTTGGACTAACTGCCAGTATGAACCTCCACTGGATGGTAAACCCCTTAAAATGGTCCACCTCAAAGACCCGATGGACCCAGATAAGTTTCCTGAATGTACTTGAGGAGTTCCTGCCTCATGCATTAGTGATACTTTCAAAGCATGGTACCACATACAGAAAAGACCTGAGGCTCAGGACTGAAAGAATGCACAAATGTACAAATGCTAAGTTGCATGTGATCTTGCGTGGGTGTGTGTCTGTAAAGGATGCTTGTCTTCTAAGGACACTCCTATTTGTTTGAACAGGGCAGAGGTGGACATCTAATGCCCTATTCAAACATGCAGAAAGATGGAAGGACAGTAGGAAGAGAAGCACCTGTGGTTGAAATGTTGGCTAATCCAGGGAGATCAGAGGCAAAAGAGGACATGGGTGCCCTTTCACTTTTATTTCAGTAAGTGCCCACGGACAGCAGGGTGTTGGAGTAGCTGGTCTCCCAGAGATTTAGGGCTCTGAAAGATTTGGGGGCCCAGCCATGGCAGGACAACTATTCACAGCACCTCTGGTACGGTGGAGCCCCGCGCTGATCTGTGGAATAAGGAAGAGGACTGTGTGGTTGACATGACTGCTCCCTCTGGACAAATCCGGGTCAACTCCCTTGTTCAACAGGGAGTTGAAGAGCACTGGAACAGGAGGGCCTGTGCCCAGAATGCTGATGGGGGAAACTCAGAATGAACACAGACCAGAATCCAATTGCAGGCCATGGAGGTGATGGCAGTGAAGAAGGCTTATTCCTCGGCCACCATTGTCTACAAAAGATAGACCAAAAATGCTTATCTATACCACGCAAGATCTCCTTCACCAGGATATTTCAGGTTCGCGCTGAACAATGTGCTTTGTTCTTTGCAGATGAAGTAGCTCCACTTTAGAAACATAGAAACATAGAAACAGAGCGAGTCAGAAGGGGCCTCCTGGGCCATCTAGTCTGACCACTTTGATTGGGACTCCAATATTGGGGCAGGGCAGAAGATGTAATCTGGGCCAGTTGTGCGCCCAGTGGTTTGGATTCCTCCCAGCTTGCAGATCTTGGGGAAGTGGACCA
Source organism: Varanus salvator macromaculatus (assembly GCA_023646645.1). NCBI lineage: Eukaryota > Metazoa > Chordata > Lepidosauria > Squamata > Varanidae > Varanus > Varanus salvator. The sequence goes on from JAIXND010000795.1 coordinate 19,039,807, forward strand.
GAGACCTGAGGGCTGCCACATTGAGCACAAGTAGTTGCTCCTGTCCTTCCTGGCTGATTCAAGACACAATCCAATGTTTTGCCAATAAATAAATAAATAAAACCCTGTAACTCCCATGCATGGCTGCCTAATGCATGCTGAGAACAGGGGGCCTTGTTCTTTGCCTTAAAGTACATAGTTTGCACCTTAAAGGAGTCAAAGGGGGGACAGTCTTTACGGTTAAGGAAAGTGATTGGTGCCTCATTGCAGGAGGGCTGTCTTCCTTCTTGATTAAGGAGGCAGTAATAAGACCTTTCCTGAAGAAACCCTCCCTTGACCCAGCAGACATGGGAAATTACAGGCCAAGATCAAATGCACCATCCTTGGCCAGAGTGATGGAGATTATAGCAGCACTGGAAATCCAAACATAACTCAAGGATACTGATTATCTGGACCCATAAACAGTTGGGCCAGCTAGGATGAAAGACTGAGACTACTTCGATCACCTTAGTGCAGCCTTCCCCAAACTTGTGCCCTCCAGACACATTTGGACTGCAACACCCAGAACTTCTTGTCAATGGCCCTGCTGGATGAGAATTCTGGGAGTTGCAGTCCACATGTCTCTGAAGGCTGCCAAGTTGGGGAAGGCTATACCAAGACTGAGGCCAAAAACTGAAGAGGGGGAGCATGACCCTTTTAGTTCTTCTGAACTTCTTGGTAGTGTTCACTACTACATTCATGGTATCCCTCTTGACCATGTGATGAAGCTGGGCCTCAGACCCTGAAGGCAGTATTGCTGGATTCCTGTTTAGCACTATGGCCACTGGCCTCTGGAGTCCTATATCATTCTCTCTTGACCCCTTTGTTATTCAATATACCCATGAAACTGCTGGGGGAGGTCTTGTGGAGCTCTGGAATGAGGTACCATCGATATGCTGTTTGAGAGTACCCCCACTTCCAGAGGCTAGTTTCCCAATCATGTGTGAAAGGGCTTTCTCCTACATGCCTCCCAAATTAGCTGTCCTAGCTTTTCAGGGAAAAGTGAAGTCACATCACTTTCATTCAGTTTTTTCAATTGTGTGGAGTGGTCTTAGTGTTATATCAGTGCTTTTAACATGGTTGCATTCTTTTTATGTGTTTTTATATATGGGAATAGTTGTCCACCACCTTGGTCACACTTTTGGAAAGATGGTATATAAACTTTGCTGCCAAATAAAATCAATATACCATATTTTTTGCTCTATAAGACTCACTTTTTTCCCCCTCAAAAGTAAGGGGAAATGTCTGTGCGTCTTATAGAGTGAATATGTGTGTGCAGTAAGTCTGTCAGATGTGCAGCCCATGGGGAAGTGATGGGGAATGTGCCTGTGATTATGTGCCCATTTGGTTCAGAATATTTTTTTCTTGTTTTCCTCCTCTAAAAACTAGGTGCGTCTTATGGTCAGGTGCGTCTTATAGAGCGAAAAATACAGTAAGTCTGTCCCGTCATTTCTCCATTAGTAAAGTTTGCATTTTTAGGGAGAGAAATGGGGCATTATTATATGCATGCAAGACTGTTTCTTTTTTGCTGGTGAAATGATGAAAGGGTATGGGTAGTGCCACAAAAGACCCAAGCCCTTGGCTGGAGAGCTCTCAAAAAGCAGAGGAACCAAGGTTCAGCTAGATCATCCTTCCCCAGCCTGGTCTCCTGGTTTGAACTTCAACTCCCATCAGCTCCTGCCAGAAAACCAGTGGGAATTAGAATCAAAAACATCTGCAGGGTAGCAGGATGATCTCCCTTTCCATTGCCCACCACATACTGTCTGCCGTCAGCCACTATTTCTGGGTAGCTGAGTGCTATGACACACACTTTGCACATGGACCCAGGTCTTTGAGACCTCCAGAAATGGTTTGGGAAAGACCCAGTCGGAGCCTCTGAAGGGCTGCTTCTGCTCCATAGAGTTAGGCTGGCCAAGGGCCTGACTTGGCAGGAGACAACATCCTCTGTTTACTCCAACACATGTACCATTAGCCAGCATGCAGACTATGCACTTAACACACTCTCTGGGGGCAACAGCAGCAGCAGCAACAACATCCTTAGCCAGGTGGCAAATCCAACAGGCAATATTTGTGGGGGGCTCTTCTGTCATAGACAGCAAGTTCCTGTGTCTCATTTCCTCCTATGAAGGCTATTTCCTTGCAGACGTTGGATTTCCCAGAAGGATAAGCTGCATTCCCCATTGCATTGGGAGCAATGGGTCTGTGCACGGAGGAGGGGAGAGGAAGGAAGGTGGGCCTTCTGTTGCAAAATCAAAGCTGGCTTCTTTTAGGAAGCTGCAGAGACAGTGCTTATTATTGTTGATTCCAAAGTATGAGGGATGGCTGGGTGCTCCGCATGCAAGCATGTGAGCTTCAGAGAGCTCCTTCTCAGTCCAAGGCTGGGCTGCATTTAGACTGCGAGGGAGACATTGCAAATCAAATGAGACATCCATTTGACTTCAGATGTTTCATCAGCCTGCTGGGCTTGTCACGCTGTTGTGAACTGAGTGTAGCCCATGGCCTTGTGCTCTTCCTTCCCACTCCTCCCTTCCCACTTCAGCATTTTTCTCCTCTCTGTCTTAATGCAAAGCATAGTTCATAGAATCATAGAATCACAGAATAGTAGAGTTGGAAGGGGCCATGAAGGCCATGGGGTCCAACCCCCTGCTGTTGCAGGGCACCACATTACACCATCACACTCAGATGGCTGTCCAGTTTCTTTCTGAATGTCTCTAGTTAGCCAAGTTTGTAAATCCACAAACAGCCATGGTAGGAAACCATGGTTAGAATTCCATTCAGTACACAAGTAATGCTAACCAGAGTAAAATTAATTGAGAGGGATGGTGAATATCTGTGTGAGAAAGGGGACAGGGGGAAGGAGCATAGAGATCCATGGGGTATTCTTGATCAGTGCTTAGGTACTTGGGCAGCATTCTTCTAGTCACACTGTTTCTACAACCCATTTTAGATGAGCTATAATGTTATGTTCCAACACTTTTTTGGAGCTGTGGGCACATTTGAGAAACTGCTGTGGGCACCTTCACAAAATGGTTCCCAAGGACTAAGTGTCTTAGTCACAAAATGGCTGCCATGGAAGCCTGATTGGTCAAAGGTGAGCTGAAGAGGCAGAGAGAGCAAAAGCCCAGGAGTGTGTACAGAAAGAGCAAAACTAGGTGGGGAGCAACAGTAAACCAAAGTGGTGAAGAGGAGAGAAAAAGCAAGGCTAGAAACTAGGAAGGAGGGGAGACTAGAGGAGGGAAAGTGTAAGACCAGCTCATGGAAAGAGAGAGAAATAAGACTGGCCTAACATTTTCCAAGGTTTTTAGTTATTTTTTTTCTGAAGGGTGCCAAGAATTGAGAGGGCCATGTTGGCATCTCTGAACTAACAGATCTGGTGGAGACAAAGACTCCTACAGTAATTTGTTGACCTATCATAAGCTAATTGGACCTTCTGAAAGATCCTTGGCTTCCATTAGCTGGCATTTTGAGTTTAGGGCTGAGACCACTGGCTGAACTATCCTTATTTATAAGTGCCTCTGGCTGCCATTGGCTGAACTGCTCTGATCCAGGGCAGGCAGGAGCCCTTAGATAAGGAGGGAGAGAAGAAGCATTAAAGGAAGCTGCAAGACCAGTGGAATGCAGAAAGTAGAATCTGATAAAGGAAGGAAAATTAGAAAAGAGGGAAGCACATTGGCCTGGAGCTGTGGAGGAGAGGGAGGCTGAAGTTCACATATTGATTCCTATAATGTGATTCCTTTGCAAAGCCAAATATAACCATGATGAGAAGTCTGTCACTCCTGCCTTCCTGTCACTTGAAGAGATCATTCATACCTGGACAGACACATGGAATTCTCTGAGTGTTCCCATCTCTCTCCTGCCCTAGACCTTCTGCTGTGTCCCCTGATCCTCTGGAAAAACATAAGGAGGAAAAAAAAAGACCACTCCCCTCTCCTTTCTTGCTGTATGAGATTTCCTTATCAGGAAGAGAGACTGGGTTGCCTGTAAAACAGAGCAGCCCTGCTTGCCTGTGTTTAACTTCTAGGGACTTCAAAGGAGAGAATCAGCCACAAAAGCAAACAGTGGATCTTCTCTTGTGTTTAGAACCCAGTTTCCGTCAGGCTCGGCCCAGATCCAAGGAAGGGGTGGCGGCAGAGCATGGATCACTGCCACTGTCTGGCCTGAGTCAAATAATGCAAGAGCCATTTCTGACACCAGTAAACAAGCTCGTGCAGAGTAAGCGGGTTATATGGTCCCTCCCTCCCATGAACAGGTAGATGTGGCCCCAGGGAGGGGTGTAACATTCCAGGTCTGGGGTCCCAGCCTGGCCCTCTGGTATTCAGCAAATGGCCATGGCTATTCCTCTGGCCCACCCCTTTCTCCCAACTATCAATAACCATCTTTCCCCCCATCCAAAGAGGTTGAAACACCTCTTCCAAGATTTAGTTACTGTTAAGTGCTTTAAGCAAGAAACATACGGGTCTTGTTGGCCCCATCCCTTCTACCTCAGCCCCTGTTCCTTGTGCATTTGGCCCCACACTTGGCTGAAATTCAGCCCCAGAGAGCTTTTCCCAGGATGGTAGCCTGGGTGCCCCCTCCGCTGCACCATTTTGTGAGAGCAGCCACAGTTCTCTCAGCACTCCACACATGACCACTGACTCCAAATGCTGGAGACCCCCGCTGCGAGCCGTCCCACCTGTGTGAAGCAGCTCCTTCTGAATTCCTGGCACTTTTCGCCACTCCACTACAATGCTCACATGAGCATGGCTACAATCTGCTGAAGCTCCATATGTCATCTGTCTAGCAGCAGCTCATTCACACAGCAGGCACTTTTACCCCTGATGGAGGTAAGTCAGTGCTAGTGCTAGTTATAGACCAGCCCCCATCCCATGCTCCGCCCATGTACTCTTCAATCAACCTGGAAAAGCCACCGCTTGGTGGCGGGACCTGAGCACTGCCTGCAACAGGTCCTGGACTCAGTCCCAGCACTCTGCAAGAAGGGCTGCAAAAGACCCTGCCTGGAATCTCAACTAGCTATTGTGCCCAGTCGTCCCCAGCCCAGCGCCCTTCAGGTGTGCTGGACCAGAACCCTCCTCGTCCCCAGCCATGCAGCCCTGGGAATTCCAGGTGGGGAAGGCTGGCGTGGAGCTGGCTGGTAAAAGGCCATTTCCTGTGGCCCTCATTCAAAGGCAGGGATTGTTATCTTGAGACATTTGCTGTCTCCTGCTGAAGGCATTCCAAGACATGAAGGTGGCTCATTCACAGGAAGTTGTGGGTCTTTATGGACCCTCTGAACTCTGCCTACTGCTGCACAGTTAAGATAACAGGCTGCTCTTGTTTACATGATCACTTTATCCAGGGATATGAGTCAAGATAGAGCTCCCCTATCTTGCCAGCTCTCCTCTCAAGCCCAGCCTCTGATTCATCCCTCATGTGTAAACAAATGAGAAAGCTGATGTGAAGCAAAGGCCTGTTGTCTCAGAATAGCCGTTACAGGCCTCTGCAAAAACATCATCGATATTAATAGTTCCCTTGCCTTATCAGGATTGGGTGATCTGGTTCTTTGGCATGTCGGAGGCTTGTCTAATGAACATCATTCACTTTGTACATAAGTCTGTATGGGAATCACTTTATACCCATTTGACTATCCAGCCAAATATTACCAGCACAGACTGGTAGTGGCTCCCTGGGGTTCAGGTGGGAAATGTGTAGTTCTACCAGAAGATGCATACGAAGCTCTGGTCCTTTGTGCATACTCTGACAGACACCATCCTGCATTTCAAACTATTCCATGTTTTTCTATTCTTACAGCATCCTCTTTGGTTTGTCCACAGTAGAGGCCTTGTGCAGCTGCTTACACATTTAGGGCATTTTGGGAGCACATACCTGGATGAACACTCCATAGGTTAGTGTGGTTTTACTTTACAGAGAATAGTGCTCTGACTGAAGGCATCGCCTGCTTCAGCTTTCCTTAGCCTGATGCCCTCCAGATATTTTGGACTACATCTCCCAGCATTCCTCACTACTGCAGAGGAATGCTGGGAGGTGAAGCTCAAAGCATCTGGAGGGCGCAAGTTGGGGTGGGTTGCCTGATACACATCTGGTTTAAGGACAGAACCTTAAGAAGGAAAATCAGGACCAAGAAGTTGCTCATCAACACCTAATTCCCAGACAGCAAACATTACAGATCTGTGGTCACCTTCTGCCCCACTGTGAGGGAAAATACTGTATTTTTATTTAATTTGTAATAATGTCTACATTTGCATCTATTCATATACACTGGGACAAAGCATACTGCATACTGGAGCGAAAAAGCAACAACTCTAAGTATAGACTGATGAAACTAAGCTAGCAGTGACTGAGCAAGAAAGAGATCTTGGGGTGGCAGAGGCCAGCTTGGTGCAAATGTTGGCCCCATGTGCAGCAGCTGTGAAAAGGCGAACTCCATGTTAGGCCTAATTAGTAATGCAATTGAAAAAAGACTTGCCAAGATTGTACTCCCCTCATACAAATCCTTGATACACTGTGTACAGTTCTAGTCACCTTACTTGAAAATGGACATTATAGAATTGAAAAAGTGCAGAGAGGGGCAACTAAAATGATCTGGGGGCTGGAGCAACTCTGCCCCAGAAGTGGCCAGGACAAGAGGGACTGTAAGGGGGTCATGATAAAGGTGTTTAAAATTATGCATGGAGCAGGAAAAGTGGAGAGGAAGACATAATATTTGATCCTGGGGTCATCCCATGAAGCTGATTGCTGGGAGATTAAGGACAGCCAAAGGAAGTACTTCTTCACTGAGTGCATTGTTAAGCTATGGAATTCACTGTTACCAGAAATAGTGATGACCACCAGTTGAGATGGCTGTAAAAGGGAATTGGAGAGATACATGAGGGAGGAGGCTATGAGTGGCTACTAGCCTTGCTGGCTTTCTGCTACGCCCTTTATCAGAGCTGGCATGTCTGCATATACCAGTTGCTAAAGAGCTTGGTCTTGCACCCATCCTGCTTGAGGGATTCTGTGGGCAGACAGTTTGCCATCATGTAAACAGAGTGTTGGACTGGATGGACCATCGGTCTGATCCAGCATGGCTTTTCTTATGTTCCTATTAGTGTATGCAAGCATTATTCAAATGTGTGCCCTTGTTTGCCAGACTGTTCATCCACCCAGCCCAGTAAAGAGGAGTGGGTCCAGCCCATTGTACGTAATGTCCATTGCTCCTTAAGCTCTAGGATAGAATTTAGGAACTGCTCAGGCAAGAGCAATCCTTACAGGAGCCACTGAGAACTTGCTAGGCTGCCCTGCCTCAAAAGAACCTTATAGAATCATAGATAGGGGTACTTTAATGTACATCCAATGCTACCTGTCTCAAACCACAGGTGAGCATTTCCCCGCTCACACACAGATGAATATTATTTTCATATTCCTGATGTCTGCCACCGACTGCTCCCCAACCTGTTTGCTATATGCTATAATCTACAATAGCTCTGTGTCTAAAGCAGGATGTGTGAGTACACGAGCTGAGCCATTTCCTTCTGGAAAATGCGGGTGTGCTTAACAGAGTGCTGAATCTAGCAAGCGATTTGATAGTACTTTTTCTAGAATAGCTGTGTCCTGAACACGGTTAGGATCACTGATCAAGCTAGACTGGCAGGCACTGTGGAGCGGCGAGGGAGAGGAGAGAAAGCACATGCATTCTGTGGATATCACATTCAACAACACACTGGTGATGATGATCATGGTGATAATGAGTGGGAAACATGGCCCAAAAACCTCTCCAAAAAGCAAAATGGGGAGGATGATTTTACCAGGGACAAATACCAGAAAATAGAGCATTATCTCTTGTAAATAAAGGTGAAGGAAAAGTTTCCCCTTGACATTAAGTCCAGTCATGCCTGACTCTAGGGGGCGGTGCTCATCTCCATTTCCTGGCCGAGGGAGCCAGCGTTTGTCCGCAGACAGTCTCCGTGGTCATGTGGCCGGCATGACTAAACACCAAAGTGCACGGGACGCTGTTACCTGCAATGGGAACTCACCCAGTTGTGCAGATTCGGACCGGCGACCTTTTGATCAACCAGCCCAGCAGCACAGCAGTTTAAACCACTGCGCCACCTGCAGTCCCTCTCTTGTAAATAGGGATAGACAAAATAGATGAGGGAAGAACGCATGGGGCTTGCCCAGCTGGGCAGGCACCCACCAAGCTGTGCAGAGCTGCAATTCCCATCAGTCCCAGCCAGCACAGCCAGTGGCCAGGAATGTTGGGAATTCTGGTCCAGGTTCCTGTCATGTAGCAACACAATGAGTTGAAACTCCGTTCAGCAACCTGTCTGCCTCATGTTCACGCAGCAATGCTCTGTTCAAGGATGAGCACAACATGAAAACACTGCTTCAAAATCATAACTCTACAGAGTATATTCTGGCAACTGGTCCAGTCGTCGATGTGTTAGGCCAGGATGGTTTTCATTTACTCTTTCCTGTTTGGCTGGCAACTCTCGTATAACCCACGCAGTACCCCTTGGAGCACATTCAAATGGGTCCACTACTTTTTTGTTAACTGGCCCTGCTTTTGTGCCTTTACAAGTAGCCTGAACTGCAGACATTGAGAAGATGAACCCTTCTTATCAGGCAGGTGAGGAGTGGGAAATGCTTTCACAGCTTAATAGCCAACTGGCATGTTACAGTTCAAAGGGAATGAGCCGATTTTAAAAAGTGGAAAGTCTCAACTTTCTGGAGGCTGGATCCCAGGGAATCAGAGAAGTTGCACCAACCGAATTTCCCCAGGAAGTTTGTCTGCCAGGATTAATCTTCTTATCAGGGACCTCCTGCTAAGCTTTCAAGGAAACCCAGGATCCCTTGCAAAATAGACTGCAGATCCCTGGGATCTAATACAAACAGTCACCTTCAGCATTCACCCATTGTGGAAGTCAGCAGCACTCAGCTCACAGAACACTCCCATATGTGACCTCCAGGCATCTGCTGAGACCCACATATCAATCAGCATAGGACCCATGGGCAATCCCCAGAGCCCTCCAGCCTTCATCTCCCTCTGTGAAGTTGCTTCCCTGTCACTTGGGCTCTCTCAGCCAGTTGTGACAGGGGCAAGGAGAAGCACTGGCATCTTGCACTTGCCATACCCCATCCCACTGAGGGTAGCACAGATTAGGTCCAAATGGACAGGGCAAGAAAAGGGGCTGCAGAAACAGTGATGAGCATTGGGCAATTTCTGTCCCCTGTACACGCTCGAGAGGATTTGGGGAACAGGCATCCACACCCTTTTTGATTTAATGTGTTTACTGCAGCCAAGAATGTTGAAAATGTTACCCAGACTACCATGCAAAGCTGCTATCAAAGAGGGCCTGTTAGGGATCCAAACTATGCATTCTAAAGCAGCAGAGAATCTGTCATGCTATTTTGCAGAGATAATCATGATAAAAAATCTTGCATAACGCTGTATATAATATCCTTTTTATGATTTTAAAAATCTAAGTTTTATTTGTTTTGTGTGTTGCTCTGGATATCTCAGGAAACACAAACGGGGCAGTATGTTCTTATGCATGTCTAATTGAGAGTGAACACTGCTGAGCTCAACCAGACTGACTCCCAGGCAGGTGTGTATTGTAAATGCATGTATTGTAATGCATTTATCAATAGATAAAAAAGTCTCTAACAGATAAATGAGGGGAAAACATGAATAAATCTTGCATTATGTCTGCCTGTCACAAAAAGTTTTGGTGAGGCAACCCTGCACTGAATGACCCCAGGAAAAAATACATGTTGATTGTGGTTTGAATGACAGGAAACTCTCCACCCTACCCTGACTCATTAAAAATCCAGGCTGGCAGGGCATTCATTGGCTGAGTACCTGCCTAACACAACCCACCCTCAGGAATGATTCATGGACTTCCGCCAGCAACAATACATCCTGCCTTGTGCTGCCCAGATGGATGGATGTTGTCCGTACTTGACCACAACACTTTGCCTAGGGCAGCACTTTTGCAGCCGCAGGAGATGCTGAGGGAGCCACCAATCCTCAGCCATGGTGTTGTGCTCCTGAAACACAGAGGAAAAAGCCCTGCCACGGAAATGGGGGTAGGCAACCTGGCACCCGCAAGTTGCCTTGGAGAGCACTCCCATAATCCTTGACTTTGGGCCGCACTGGCTGGGGCTTATGCGGCTTGTATTCCAAGACATCCAGACAGCTCCAGGTTGCCTACCCCTTAAATAGGCCAATACCGCAATCCAACAGATGTTTATTCTGAAAATAAGTTCTATTGTGTCCAGTGGGGCTTCCTCCCAGGCAGGGCTGGCCCAAAACACCTTTGCTGCCTGAGATGAAGGACAAGATAGTGTCTCACTTCATCCCCCATAAGATGTCTGAACAATAGGGGCATTCAGACAGTGTCTTCACCAGAGAGCAACTGGCTAGCTTAGAGGACAGCAGGCAGGTTGCTTGGCACATGTGGCACTGTCTCAACTTGCTCACTGTTCTACTTGGCTGATACTCCTTGTTCCTCAGCATCTGCTGCCTGAGGCAACTGCTTCACTCTGCTTAATGGTAGGGCCGGCCCTGTACCTGAAACATAGGATTGTAGAGAAGGCTAGGCTAGGGAGTCATTTCGGATTACAGTAAGAGAAGCAAACTCAGTTCATAACCGGATTCAATGGCTCACTTGTGGATATATTCAAGTTGCGAAGATATGAGGAAACGTAGTGCATTTGAAGAACATTTGTTGTGCTTCTTTAAAAAAAAATACACTGCTGAATAATGGTGGCAATATAATGGTAGAAAACATCACCGCCCCACTTTTTAAATGGATGTTTATTTAATTACAATATGTTTGCCCTACTTTTCAATAACATATTTCCAAGGTAGCTTAGAATGAATCTTTTTGAAGTGTATGCACTGCACTGGGTAGCTTACATCTCAAGAGCTGATTAAACCATTTTGGACAAGTGGTGCTATAAACAAGCCATGCCAGAGAGAGAGATGGACTGATGCTAAGCCGGCACAATGTACACCATATCCTATGTTCCCCTAGTCCAAAGGAAAAAGACATTCAGGGATTGAATATGGGCTGAGAGTGGGTATTGTTGAGATGTGGAACATCCTGCTCTCTGAACCCAGCCAAGATAACAAGCCATGGCTTATTAACCGCAACAACCCATGTAAAGAACCCCTGGTCTGCTGTTGAGTTGGGAAGGATGGGTTGCTCACCATGGTTTGTTAAGCATGGCTGGGTTCTGACAACCCAATAGTCCACACTTTAACAACAACCCACAGTTCAGTGACATGCCACCCTCAGCCCTGGAGTGTAGGTTATCGTGCTACTTCAAAGGACACAGAGGAGACCAGCAATGATGGCCACAGGACAACACTGGACAACACTGCCAGTGCCTGCCCATCATGGACTGTTCCCACATCACTCAGACAGAGGCAGCCAATGCACCCATGCTGATGGGGCATGGTTCAGGATCAGAAGGATAAATGGAGAACCAACCACCTTCTGAGCTGGCAAATCTCAACTACAGGATCATGAGTTAAAAGCGCAACATTTAAATAATCCAGCCTTTCCCCTCGCCATATATGCTCATCCCTGCCACTCACTCCTACAGCCTGAAGTGGCACGATGCAGAATTGGAGTTACCATTTGATTCTGCTGAGTATATAAGCTGGCCCTTCAAAGCTATCAACACCTTATTTCCTTTTTCTCAGAGCAACAAGTTTACGAGGCAGACCCAGGTTGCATGCAGGGGGCGGGGGGGCTGAGCTTGGCTGAGTGCGAGGACCACTCCCCCAATCAGCTCCAGAGGACTGTGGTCAGCAGAAACAGTGAGGGCATCCAGCACATAAAGGTCCCCCATTTGTTTGCCTGGTGCTGTATGCTGTTTGTGCTACTTCAGCTGGGCAGGGCCTCTCCTTCTCTCATTTCCTCTGCACATTGTTCTGAGTTTTTCAATATGGGGAAACACAGACCAATTATCCCTGCACCTTTGCCAAAAAGCTTATCAATAGGAGGATGGGACAGACGCCATACTGTAATAATGCCAAGGAAGATGGGATTCCAGAGGCAAAAAAGACATTGTATGGGTATGGACTCTCTGGGCCATTTAGGGGTTCAACCCAGTACTGGAAACAAAGAAAAGAAAAAGCTATGAGCAACTGTAGAGAGGTGGTGGAGAGACCTAGTGGTGAGTTGGGAAGTGCTGGCTTTTGATTTCACCCTAGATGTGAACTCATCATTGGTTGTTGACAAATTGCATCATTCAGAGTTTTTCTACACAAGGCTCTTCATAGCAGTATATGCATTCAGTTTTGTTACAAAACAGGGGAACTCCGCAGATAGCTTTTCCTTTCCTGCTTTTCTATAGTATAACCTCTAGATGGCACTACAGAGGAATAGTGCAAATACATGTGTAGGAAATTACTTTTTCTTTCATTTTAAGAAACAATACTCTTATTTTCTCCACTGTAACCCTACTGCCAGGGAAAGTGCTCTTAAATAACAGAAGAGAAACTGGAAGATCACAATGTCATCTAAAACATCCTGACTAAGGAATCATGGGTGCATAATAAATGACTCATATGGAGGATATTGACAGTGGTCTGCCTTAAACAGCAGGAGTGCGTGTTGCTGAGGCAATGTATATAAAGTACTGGGAATATTTAATAAAAAGCTGTAATTTTGTGTTATATTGCAGTATTTTCTTTTTTAAACCGCCCCCACCCCCCCAGAAGCTAGGATTCCAGCTTGCTGGGAAGCATATCCCTCCCAGATTAGGTGCAGGGACCCTGCAGCCCAGCAAATGTTATTGGAAGTCAGCTCCCATCAGGCCCACTCAATGTGGCCTATGTTCAAGGATGATTAGAAATGAGAGTCTAAAACAACTGGACAATTTCCTCAGCCCAGGCTGTGTTTACTCAGTGATCAGCAAAAGGCACCTAGAATGGATTTAAAGATGGGGACACTTGGAAGCACTGGGCCCATGAGGACTAAAATAGTTATCTGCCCCTCAGTTATTTACTGAACAGTCGGAAAAATACCACAAAATGTTGATCTTCTAAAGCTTCTAAAGTTGGTACCTGGGTCCATTGCTGTATTAATAGATATTCATTATTTTTCATTTTTCACCAGAAAATGCACTGCATATTATAGATCAAAGTTGTGGACTAGTCTAGATGTAAAGGTGAGGCATTCAGAGGATGAACAAATGGAACTGATTGTATGCAGGGATTAATATACTTTTTACCTGGGCCACTATTTGCTTTAAAGCTTTCCTTGGCAGGCATTTGCACTTGCTCAGATGTCTCATTTCTTATTTCGTGTGTCCCAGGGATGAGCTCTGGTACCACAAACAGCCCTGCAACATCTGTACAGTGCCCCTAATAGGGCTTGCAGGACTTCTCTTGATTGCCTTATCCTCCAAAAGCCCAAGGTGAGTCACATGGTCCTTCCTGTCTTCATTTTATCTTCATAACAACCTTGCAAGGTAGGTTAGGCTGAGAGTGCCTGACTGACCCAAAAGCCAGTTAAGTCTCCAACAATTCCCTTCTGCTGTCGAATATAGAGCTTCTTCAGTCCGTATCACACACACTGCCTGGATCTACTTGGTGCCTGCTCTCAGCCACTGTTGCTTTCTGCCAAGGGAGGCCAGCAACCTCCAGCTGCCTTGTCCTTCCCCTGCTTCTATGCAGGCATACTTAGGTTTTTAATCAGATTTGTTTGTTGAATGGTGGATAATGTTTATTTCTTTATTTCTATTGAAGTGGCTGTTTTAATCAGTGTTTATATCTGATGACTTTTAATTGGAACTCATTTATTTATTTGATGAGTGTTTGAGTTTTATTGACATTTTCATTATTTTATCTGTATTCGTTAGCTGCCTTGAAGAGTCATTTTAGTGCAAAGGCAGAATATAAGTTTAATTTTAAAATAGATGGATGTTATTGGAACCAACAGCTTCAGCTCTCCCAGGTGTTGATTCCTTCCAAGTACAGTTCGTTGCAACGTGCAGGGACATCTAGTGGTCATGTAATGCATTGCAGATATAGATATTGCTATCTAGGTAAAGATCAGTTCAGCCTTTCCCAACCTAGCTCCCTCCAGATGTTTTGGATTTCAACTTCTATTAGCCTTAGCATGGCCAATGCTATGTTCAGGAGGTCTGGGTGTTGCAGGCCAAACTTGTAGAGGGCATGAGGTGGGGAAGAATTGTTTTAGATAGATATAGGTGAGAGCCAGTGTGGTGCAGTGTTAAAAGTGTTGGACTGGGACTCAGGTGATTTGGGTTCTAGTTCCCACTTGGCCATGGAGCTCAATGGGTGGTTTTGGGCCAGTCACAGACTTCTGGTTGAATCTACTTCACAGAGTTGTTGTTTTGAGTATAAAATGGAGGGGAGAACCCTATAAGTCACCTTGTGTTCCTTGCAAGAGGAAGAAAAGCGGAGTATTAAGGTATAATAATAATAATAGGAATAGGGCTAGGTGGGGGTGACTGGCCAAGAAATCTTATTTGCAAACACTTCAAAACGGGCTGGAGATTCAGCTAATTGAGAAGCAACTGCCCATTAGAACCACTTGCTGGTGATATTTGTAATTATCTGGTTGGAATATAAATTTGGCTCAGCTTGTAAATCTTGGATGGACAGAAAATGGAATGAAGGGCAGAATGGGGAATGCTTCTCTGTTCTCTTCTACAACCAATGGGCCTCACCAATTCTGTTGCAAAGCAGGACCTGGTGCTTATGCCAGGGAGGTTTAGCACTTCTTTGGAGAAGCCCTGAAATGAAGTAGGTGCTCTCTTATGTCAGAACTGCTGACCTGCCTCCTTTGAGAAATGGGTATTTTTGGTTTTCCCCAAAGAAGCACTAAGTCCTTTTGAGCAAGCTGCTGTGGGCAGCTTGGGCAACAAAACTGACAGGGTTTAAGGGAACTAATGGAAGTGGAAGCATCCAGTTACATGCTGCCTGTAGTTCTTCTCCTTTTGTTTCTCTCAAGCTCAAAATGAACCTACACATGTGCAGCTTTTACTCAGTAGATGAAGGCTCTCAAGCACCCTGCTTTGCTGCTATTTGTACAGCCCTTCTTTAACATTAGCTAGCAAATCGCCAATCTTTATCATTTGTATAAATGCTTTTTAACTGATTTAAAAACATCATTTTTATAAATGCTTTTTAACTGATGGCAACTATCAGCCCTGGCTACCTAACCTTTTGCAAGGGAGTTTGCAAGTGGCTCTCAGTCACAGCTTGATTTCTCCATTCATTCATAAGCTTTTGTTCAGGTCAAAATGCCCATCCTAAGGCTTTGTTACTGGTAGTAAAAGCTTTAAGCTAAAATGGGCTGGTATTTGGGCCCTGCCCTTTTTTGCCTTTGATCCCTCTCACCACTGGAATATGGCCCCTGAGAGATTTTCTGAAATGGAATTTGGCCCTCGGGTTGAAAGAGGTTGCTCATCCCTGCTGTGGCATAATTGCTTGAATTTGGCTAGTCACCTGGGTGTCTCCAGCTCTGACATCCTTGAATCAAGCCCACTTTCTCCCTGTGCATTTCTGTGTATCTGATTTATACATGACTTTTTCAAGCACTGCTTTCCTGAAGAAGTAGAAGGGATGAAGAGACAAAAACTGGTTCTAGACAACATAATAGTTCACACTCAAGGGCCGAGTTCTGCTAACATGTCATGATGAGCAATCCACAGGTCACAACTCAATAACACAACTCAATGACACAAGGGATTTTCTTCATGTGGTGTTCATCATTAACAAGCCATGGCTTATTAGTCCAGCTGGGTTCAGACATAAGAAAATAAGAAAAAGCAAGGTTAATCAGACTTAATTTGATCCAGCACTCTGTACACATGGTGACAAACCAGCTGTGCACAGGATCCCTCTTGCAGGATGGTGCAAGGCCTCCTCCTGTCCAAGCTCCTCAGCAACTGGTGCATGCAGGCATGCTGCCTCTGGTAAAGGAGGTAGCACATAGCCAGCATGGCTAGTAGCCACTCATTGCCTCCCTCATCATGAATCTGTCCAATCCCCTTTTAAAGCCATCCAGATCAGCAGCAAGTTCCATAAAATGAATATGCTGTGTGAGAAGAACTTCCTTTTATCTGTCTTAAACCTCCCACCAATCAGCTTCATGGGATGACCCCGGGTTCAAGTGTTATCAGAGAGGGAGAAAAATGTCTGTGCATAATTTTAAACATGTCTATCATGTCTCTCCTTAAACACCATTTTTCTAAGTAGCCCAGTCCCAGTTGTTGTAGCCATCCCTCATAGGGGAGTGGCTCCAGGCCCCTGATCATTTTTGTTGCCCTTCTCTATACTTTCCCCACTCAATAATGTCCTTTCTCAGTTAAAACAACTGAAACTGAACACAACATTCCAGTTGCAGTCACACCAAAGATAAAGGAAGTAAGATTTTGGCAGTTGTATTTTCTATTCTGTTCCTAATTGTGCCTATCATGGAGTTTGCCTTCTTCACAGCAGCTGAGCACTGAGCTGACATTTTCATTGAGCTGTCACCACTACACCAAGCTCCCTTTCTTGCTCAGTCACTGCTACTTCAGATCCCATCAGTATATACTTGGAGTCGGGATGTTTTGCTCTACACTTAGACAATGTACTAACCCACAATTCAACATCAACCTATAGTTTGGTAACAACCCCTACTCAACCCTTGAGTGTGGATTATTATATGGTCTGAACCCTGCCTGTCCCAGGATGCTAAAAATATATAAGATCTTATTCTTTCAAGCAGCCAAATGCATTTTAGCCCTTGATCATATAATACCGTCTGATTGGGGCTTCATTCATTTCAGAGGCAATTCTTTCAAAGATCCCTACAGGCATTTTTTTTTTCTTTTAGCACAGCTGACCCTTGAAGAAGGCCCAGTTATATGACTTGGGGCTGAAACACCTTGGGCTAATTCATGGATTGCATGAATCTACCCTTTGCCTCTTCATTCCCTTGGGTTATATTTTGGATGTTCCCCAGTTGTGTCCAACCCTCACCTTTCCCATATTCCTCTATCTCCGGAAAAACAGAGAAGAAAGCATGTCTACATTTCAATCTTTCTTACACTAAGCAGGCTACAGTGCAGTTGCTTCTCTTTTGAGTTTTAAGACACACAAGCTTGCACACCCATTTTGTGCCTCCCAGTTGGAATTTCTGCATGCTCGGTGCTTGTGTGAAGTCAAGCCTGCCCTCAGTTTGCACATTGCACTCTTAGCAGATAGTCTGCTAATATGCTGTCCCAAGGCAGGGTTCTGTAGCACCCAGGCGACTGCTTGGTTTTTTCTCCTCTTGCTAATGGATTGTGCATTGCTTTTGCCATTGCTCTTGTACCAGGCCAGCTGTTTGAATAGCCATCTGAATGACTTTCTGGCTCTTCCCCTCTACAGATCTAACAGCAGGAACTTATCCCTTGATGAACTCAGCCCTGTAATTAGATTAAGTCACAAAACAGGACAGCTTCTTCCTTCTCAGCCAAGCCACCCATCAAACTAAGCTTCATCTGAAGCCAGGGCTGAGCAGCAGGGAAGGGGGTGTTGGCAGAGGCAGGTGACCCTAGTCCACAGCAGTCATCCATGGCTCCCCATCTGCACTCCGTCCCTACCAAAAGCAAGTTGCATGAGCAGTATATTTTGATGCCTTGATTTACTGTATCCATGCAATTTTAGGTACAATTATTTATACATGTCTTTTACATCTTAATTAAAGAGGGGGGTAAAATAAACTTCTCTGAGACCAAGGAACAGATGTGCTGCTGGCTCAAGGGAAAATAGAGACAGTTTCTTAGCTTACACCCTCCATACCAAAGATGCCCTATCAAAGGGATGCACGGCTTCAAGTTCTGGGTCCAAATTTGGCTTCTGGAGTTCCTCAGATTGCTATGCCTTACCCTAGCACCAGTCCCTTCTTCAAACCACTCATCTTTCCGTGGCTTCCCAAATTTATTGCATTCCACCCTTCCTTCTAAAACACTGAAATACCTTGAGCTGGTGGCAGGAAGAGTTTAAGCCTAAAATGGGCTGCTTTTTCAGGTCCCGCCCCTATTGCCCTCAGCCCTGCCCACCACTGGACTGTGCCCACCAGGCTGAAAAAGATCCTGCACCCTCCCCTCTCACAACTGTAGACGAATCTGCATATTCTCTTTTAAACAGTCTGGATTAATTTTGCATATGCCATCCTGGAAAAAGCGACACTGGCGGTTTGGTCTGCATCGGCCACAATTTTGCCTAGCAACCACAAGCAGAAAACATTCATTCCCAGTTGCTTAGCAACCAGAAGCAGACAGCTTTTCCTTTTCCTAGCCCAGGGAGAGGAAACTTGTGGCCTTCCAGATTTTGTTGGACTGCAACTTTCATCAGCCCCAGCCAGCCAAGCTAATGGTGAGGGAAGATGTGAACTGCAGTCCAATGACTTCTGGGGGGGCCACATGTTCCTCATCCCTGTTCCAGACCTAGCAAAGTGCAGATGACTGCTCCTAACAAAAGAACTCTGCCTGGAAACTTTGGAATGAGCCAGGGACCAGACTTAAAAGCATCACAATAATATTTTGGTATGTGGCAAACGTAAAAATGGTAGCTTCAGTAGTGTCCAAAGGGGACTTGGTACATGCTTAGAGTTCCTCCATTTTATCATTACTGCATGTACTCCAGCAGTGCCTGCCCGAAACTTTTTGGAGACATCCCCTCCCCCTGCACTGGCCAAAAAATTGCTGCACTCCGCCTTCTTCCAAGATGCCCTGAGACACAGTAAAGGGCGGGATGCCAAGATTTTAAATAAATAAAGATGGGACCCTCCCCATGTTAACAACCAAAGGACACCATACAGCCATTCCAATTTTTTTCCTTAAGGGGGGGACTAGAAATGGGGAACTCTTACAAAATTCCATGAGTGGGGCACAGCAGTGGCATGATAAAAGGCCCATCTGGAAGCACCCTCGTTCTTGCTTTCGTCATTCATCCCACCTGTCCATGGTGGTACCTGAAGGAAAAGCCAGCATGCCAATGCTGAATCCTGGCTCTGGGGCAAAGACATGAGGATGCTTGTTAGCACAAACAACAGGCAGCTCCATGCCTGAGGGTTCACCCAGCAGGATTCAGTGTCTCCTGCCCAAGGTGATACCCAGGAGAATGTCAGCCCACCTCACCAAGACCAACCTGCCTTGGTACCACACTCCCTCGACCTAATCCATGCCTATTCACTTCACCATGTAGAGATAAGAACATAAGGAAAGCCATGCTGGATCAGACCAAAGGTCTATTTAATCCAGCACTCCATGCAGACGGTGGCAAACCAACTGTGCACAGGAACCCTCTTGCAGGATGGTGCAAGACCTCCTCCTGCCCAAGCTCCTCTGCAACTCGTGTACACAGGATGCCGTGCCTGGTGAAGGATCAAGCAAGGCTAGTAGCCAACGGAGAGCCCACTCCCTTGTGAATCTGTCCAGTCCCCTTTTAGAGCCATTCAAGTGGGTGGCCATCACTGCTTCCTGTGGGAATGAAGTGATGTGTGAAGAAGTACTTCCTTTATTTAGATGACATTGACTTGAAGTGTGCCAAGGGCTATTCAGAATATTCCAGAGGCACCAGGCCATTCATGTGACTTCTTGGGCTACCTGAAGCTGAGCAGTCACAGGCTGTTTTGGGGTTCTGGGTGATTCATCAACACACCAACAACTCCTCCTCCTCCTCCGGTTCAGGCAACTTGTTTGGCCACATCAACTGTCTGTGCCAGCATGATTAATCAAAATAGTTGCTGGCGTGCACTGCAACCCGATGTGACTTAATGGCCTAGCCTTTAATTGCACGCATATACATTGCATAGGGCCTTCTAACTGGTTGAGGCACGAGCCTTGCCTGCCTCTGTTTAGTAGTGTGGGGAAGTTAATCTCCTACTTTCATCACACTTAAGCAAGGTGGTGCGAATGTAAAGCATTATTTGCATCCAGCAGCTTTGATTAAGCCATTGGGCTCCCCCTCCTTCTAATTCCTTGGGGGTTGGGAAAGGGGGGTGTATGGTGATGCTCTGGTCCCTTGCAAAGGCCTGGGAAGGGTGCCCAGTGACACGTGCAGCTCGTTAGCTTTGGCAAAGCAGCAGCAGCTGCAGCTGGAATAATCCCTCGGACCCTGTAGGGGTGGAAATGGCGCTCGGGCAGCTGATTGGAAGAAGCTAGTGTTCTCCGGCCCCAAGTTCTCCCTCCCTTCTTTCCCCTGAGGTGACTCATCAGGAATCCTAGCCCTAGCTCCTGCGCAGGGTCCAGGAGAGGCCCTGCATGGGGAGGGAAGGAGTGGCGGGGAGAGGGAGGGATGTGTCCTAGGAGATGATGAGGGGGAAGTGCAAACAAACACACCAGTAACTATGATGACTTCAGGCTGGGAAAGTGAGAATTGAGATGGGGTCTGCACTAGGCTGTTTTCGCTTTCTCTCCCTCCTTCATTTTCTGGGACAAAACAGACTTTACTTTGAAACCTTGTCTAGCAGTGATGTTCCCCGCTTTTTACTCTCAAGTAGACACAGGACTCCCCCCTTGGATCAGGACCTTAATGAGGAGAGTTGGGGCGTGGGGGCATTAAAGATCTGGATCTAGGGTCCTGAACCTGCCAAAGTAGAGAATGGGGGTATGCAGAGAGAGTAATAATGGCAGAGCTCTGAGAAACATTTTCCTTTTTTTTGGATTTGAGTTCAAAGTATTGATTTGCCTCTTGAATTCAAGATCATACTTAGGTCAACCATACCATCACCCAAAGGGTGCAAGAAAGACAAAATGGGTGGGAGGCACAGCGTGGCCATGCCAACTGGCTTCCATTCAAGCTCCAGTTTTGCTCTGTTTGTTCCCACCCAAGTTCAGATCTCCCACCCAAGAGTTTTGTGCCTAGAGATGTGAGGGGCTCAGCTGGGGCTAAGCAACCTCTTCCAACCTGTTGTGCTGGAGTACAATCCCATTCCTCTCTAGAGAGCTGGTCATCCAACATATGAGGTGGGCTTCAGCTTATGAAGACTCCTCTAGACTAGCAGGGCAAAACCATAGTGTGTGTGGGGGGGGAGGAAGGGGGGATCACCCACTGACCAGGTGGTCTGCAAAGCCAAACCATCTCAGCCAAACAGGAAGGCAGCTCCCCAGGAACCTGCTGAGTTCCTGGCTTTGCATGGAATGTTTCATCTCCATGGGAGCATCATACCTCATGTGAAGCCCCTTGGAAGCCATTCTTCTTAGCAGCAACCTCTTTCTCCACTGTCCACACTGCTGCTGTTCTCTCCAATCTAAGATGAGAGATTCCAGGAGGAATGAAGCCTCAGCCCCCAGAGGAGCTTCCACAGACCAGAGTAGGTTTGTGGGCCAGAGGTTCCACATCCCTCCTCCTGACCATTCAATTTTCCATTCTCTCAAGGTTGCTTTTTAGTCTTTGTGGGCTGCTATCACACATATGAGCTCGTTACCCACTTTATTAATGACACTGTTGTTACCTTCCCCTTCTCCCTTGTGCAGGCATTCTAGGAGAAGGAAAACAGATACTCAGTCCAAGTCATGGTAGCCAACACAAGGAACCCAAATGTAAAGCAAAGGAATGCTAACTTTTGGATCAGGTCTGTTTAAAATACAGGAGGCAACTTTTGAGGGACAGAGCTCTTCACCAAGCTTAGATGTAATCAGGTGCTTTAATCACAGCCTCCTCCACAGCAAACACTGCTGCAGGGGCATACCTGAGATCACTTCATGCAGAGTGGCAATCTCAGAGCAGCAACTCTTTAGGATGAGGAATCAAGGCCATGAATCAAGTAAGTGAATGGGTGGATTTTTCCCGTGTTTTGTAAATAAAGTGTGGATAAGGAGTCTCATCTGTGCTTACCCGTTACAGGATTCAAACTTGGTGGTTATGCCATTTAATGCCAAGCATAAAGGTGCCAGTTCTCAAACGGCAGCCCACAGCCATGATCTTGCCACGTGCCTCCTGGCAAGTGCTGTGCTGACACACCTCTGCTGCGGGAACAACACTCTTCCTTTGCCTTGCAGTTTTGCATCCCACATGCTTCCAGTCAGGTCAGGACTTGGGCAGGCAGTTCAATACGACCACTGGCTAGAGCCCTCTAAGAGTAGCAGTCTCCTTTGCAGGAGAAGCCCCTGCAACTGCAATGTTCCCCACATGTAGAACGCTAGCTTCCCAGGGAGAGGCTCTCTCCCTGGTGTGCCAGCTTGTGACATAAAAGGAATTCTCTCTCTTTCACATGGCAGAGCACAGAAAAAATTATTCCTGCCCCACCATCATTCTAATGCAGTAAAATCAAAGGACAAAGCAAATCGATGGACAAAGCAGTTTCATTAGCTGCTAAGTTCCACTCCTGAGGCTGAATCTCAGTCACTCAATGCCTTTCTTTCTTCATTATGGGAGTGAGCTGTTTTAGCTACACATTCCCCTTTGGCACACACTGTTAGCCACACCCTCCCATTTGGAACACATTATCCTAGCCATTCCCTTACCATTGGAACATGCTGTCTTCACCATACCTTTTCCATTGGACCTCACTGCGTATACTTCAGGGCTGATTCATATGCGCCTATACATCATTCAGCCACACATTGCTGAAATCTGTCCTTTCCAAGGTGATAAGAGAGCCCTTGTGATAGCTGTTTCACACATGCAGGCCATGACTCAAGTGCTGCGTGAAATATACAAATGCGGGAGCCACATTCCATCCTGTGCAAAAGGCAGCTGGCCCTTGATGGAAGGCCTGCAGCTGTTGGAGAGCCAAGCGTGATTTTTACGGCAAGGCCTGCTGGGGATGGACATGCTGCATCCAACTGGCAGCGCTCAGGGAACTTTTCGGTGATGGAACATAAGTGAGGGAACAAAGTGGCCAAGATGGCAAGTTCACACCCTGTTGTCTGATGTCATTCATTATTATTTTTTTCCAAACCTTCCAGGGCTGAAATAGCATCCTCTGAAGTCCTGTGGTGGCTGAAACATAATTTCTAGCACATGAAAAAGGCATTCTTTAAGATGTAACAAATATATTCCTGCTTCCGTTCTTTGCCTGGCCAGTGTCCAAAGCCCAGCAGGGGCTTCCTTGCATTTTGCAGTGCTGGAGACAGCAGCTTGGATTTCTCCAAGTTATCACTCTCCCAGTAAAAGCTTTGTTTTGTTTCCTGTCTTGTTTATCTTGATTTGCAAGTGCCGGCTGCTCCTTCCTTACCACTGGGGTTAGGAACAATGCATCTAAAAACCCATGGATTGACTGGTTGCTAAATGAAATGTGGCATTTATATATGAGTGCGCTTTACTCTCCCTCCCCATATTTTATCTTCACAAGGGCCCTGTAAAGTAGGTTAGGCTGGGAAATAATGACAGCCCAAGGTCAGATACATTTTTTGGTTGCTGTGCTGCTTGATTTGAGGCTGCCTCCTTTGTTCTCAGCACCAGACTTTTCAGAAGGCAGCTTCCCCATCTGCAACACTTGGGTACCAGCATGTTCTAGTGCTTAGAGCAGGGTTTTGAATCTCAGGCCCACAGGTCCCAATGTGACCCCCTCGGTTTTCCAAGGGCTGTGTCCCCTTCCTCTGCCCTACGAACTGCACCCTGTGGCTTCTCAGTCTTACTTTATCCTACCGTGAAAAGGATAAAACCACACTCTCCACACTGATCATCCTGCAGGAAAAGACAGATAGAAGTATAATCATGGACTAGTAGAGTTGGAAGAGGCCATGAAGGCCATTGAGTCCAACCCCCTGCTGTTGCTGGACACCACGTTACACCATCTAATAAATAAGAGCACAGTGAATATGATCCAGTGTTATCTTTCCCCACTTTTAAAGGGAGAAACTGTGCTGGATGCCATTTTCCATTCTCAACTGCAGTCCAGAGACACTGTGTTAGGATAAGGAAAGGCCTGGAGATGACTTGTCTGTTCTATGTCCTTATAAATGGCTTTCGGCCACCACCAAGCTATTCCCTATTCCGGTTGCAATTCCCAAGAGTCAGAATGACCAGAAGCAGCCCAGAGCAAGAACTGATGAAAAGAATAACATGGGAGAGGAAACGGATTGTGTAAACTGCCTTGGATTTGCAGCAAGAGGAAAAAAGGCAGGATATAAATGTAACACATAAGCTGATGTCCTGTTGGGCTGAAGACAGACAGAACATCTTCAGAGTAGTGGGGCAATTCTGCAGGCATCTTCATCACGTTCAGCATGGTCTTGACAATGATTTCCTTTCCAAGGTTAACCTTGCCTGAGGGGTGCGGGGGTGGATGATACATGACCTAGTGCAAAGTCAGATCAAATCCTCATTTCCTCCCGACACATTTTTGACTACTCTGACTGGCTGTGGCTCTCCTGCAAAGGTCTTTCCCATTGTCCACTACTTCCTAACCATTAAACCAGAGTGCCAGGATAGAACATAGCTCTTTAGAGCCACTGCCTATGGCTAGTGATGCATGAAAGCTGTGGTTCTTTCTACATAGAAAGCTATGGCTCTTCTACAACTTTAATTTGCAAGTCAGCTGTGCCGATGGCTGATTTGCCAGCCTCCTGTCATATCCCCAGGCAGCCTGGATTCTGTCTCCATGAAGCTTTTGCACAGTATGAAAAGTTTCCTTAAAAATTAAGGTGATTAATAGGTAAATGTATATACTTCTTGCATGTGTCTCTGTACCTATAATCCTTATGCTGTGTGCATGCATACAGATTTGTCTTCTCCAGCTTGGTACTCTCCAAGCATTTTGGACTTCATTCTCCACTGACATGGAGAATGAACTGACATGGCCAATAGGGAGGAATTCTGGGAGTTGTAGTACAAAAAGTCTGGCATCAGGTTTGGGAAGAAGGCTGTAGTTAGATTAGATCAATAGATCTACACAAGCACAGAGAGTGAAACAGCACCAATGGCTGGGACAACATTTGATCCTCTTGCATGGGATAACGGCTAACACCCGTTATCCCAGTTGTCCAGCCTGGAGGATGCTACGTTCTGCCCATGGTAAGGAGCCACTTTCATTTTTTAATTGTATCTGTCTATTCCCAGAGTAGGTAAGAACAGTTTCTAGCTGGTTTAACTGGAACATACATGCATGGGGAAAAGGAAAGTTTGACATACATCAGAAATAAAAACACAGCATTGTATTTGATTTTGTTTTTCAAGCAGGACACTTTTTACTGCTGTTTGAGTCCCACTTGTTGCAGCATGGGGTATATGCTGTGGAGTCGTCCTCAGAGACTGTATGGTCCAAAAAGCCAGCCTTCATCAACTGCGTGTACGAACACTAGTTTGAGGCAGGACTGTTCCTGAGCCAGCAAATCAAGTCAACACTCCCCCCACACTCAAAGCATACATTTAGAAGGTGCAGAATATTTTGTGAGGGTTTCAGAGGGTCCCAGGCCTTCTGGAGGCCACCTCATTTGTCACTGGTCCCTGTTGGGCTTACTGGCTGTGGCGGCAGCATTGCTGGGCCAAAACCTCCCAGGATGCCCCAGAACAATGCTAGGGATGGGGGCATTCAGGGTGGCTACTTCCAGATGCCTGGCACTGATAAGAGGACCACTCACCTGAAATCAAAGGGAGGCATCAGCCAAGGCTCTGCTAGGACTGAGCCTGCCAGCTGCCCAAGGATGCCAGGTGATGGCATCAGCCCTTCATCCCCAAGGAAGTTCTCCTGCTCGCAGATCCCATTTGTTCCAGTGAGACTTGTGCAGGAGAATGGCCCGCCAGAGTGTGCCCAAAGGCCCATCGGCCACCTCTCTCCCCTTCCCCACCACATTGAACAGCAGCCAAAACCCACTACTTCAGGCAGTAGCCTCATGGGAAGGCTACTACTGAAGAGCATCAGCAGGGGATTCTGAAACAGAAACATCATTAGTGAGAAATGCTACTCATAATATCGAATCAGTGAGTGGATGTTCTTCATGTAAAATATCCTGAGGCAGGTGGGATCTGCAACAAAATGTTGTGGTGCCAAGTGCTTATGTTCAGTGTTTCAGCCAACTAGGCTCTTCTGAACAGTTCCTTCCATTTCTTGGGTTTTCCCCCTTTCTAAAGAGAGTCAGAATTCCATGCCCCTTGAGCATACTCAATCCTCACTGGGCTATTTTTTTTTTTTTACTTCCTTAGGGGCTTTCTCAAGATATTTTTGTACTTCCACAAATCTTGGGTTCAAGCCCGTTGTACTCTCCCTTCTGCACTTGGATGCCGCTGCTCTAGCTACAGAAGGACCAGCATTTGGAGAACGGAATTTGCTGTTAATCCATCAATGACCAGGTGCTTTTTAAAAGGCAATTGATAGACCTAGACTTCTGCAATGGGACTTGCCCTATGAAGTGGGCTATATTAGCCACTTCCACCATTTTGGCAAATGCCAAGCTTTGGATCAGTCCATACTTGTGGGTGGTTATGCCCCTTGTAATAATGATCTCAGCCTTGATAAGGGTGTATGTGCACTGCAGACCTGACCTGGTTTCTATGCCACTTTGAACCACCACAGCCATTCTGTTCAGCAAGAATCCTAGGAACCATAATTGTGATTATAAAAAAGGAGCTAAGAATTCTCTGTTAGGAATCCCATAACCCCAAGTACACTTCCTAGGAATTTCTGGGGAAAGGAAATGATTATTAAAGCAGTCTTGAGTCTGGGATCTCTTTCCTTAAGGCTTTTGGTAAAGACACCTATCCCCCACATCCTTATGGAGCTTTTCAAATACTCCAGTGGAAGAACAGTAAGATTGTACACCAATCAGCATCTCATGAAGAATTTCAAAACAGCTGCTCAGTAAAAAAAAAAAGAATATGAAATGACACAAAACAGAATTATGCCATAAAATATAATTCTCCTTGAAATGAAAGCCATCTGGACAGGCCCTCAGTGAGACACAACCCAGGGTCTCCTTGACAGCGACAGTCTTGCAGAGCCCTGATGTCACTGTTTGTAACATTCCTAGCACATCACTGACTCGAGCAGTTGCACAACAAGGCAGGGGCAAAGTGAGGGGGAAGGAACAACTATGCAGAAAGGAGCTAAAGCCACTTCATGCCCCTCCCAGGCATGGCTTCCATGTGACATTCCAAACACAGGCACTGCTGACTCAGTCCGGGTGGGGGACGTGGCTGGAAAAGTGGCTCAGAAAAAGGTAGGACCTGGAATGGGAATGTGGCCACCTCAGGATCCTTCCTAAGCAGCTAGTGCCGCTTCCCCCATATTCTCTCCAGATGTTTTAGACTACCGTTCTCCTCAATCCTGGCTAGCTGCATCAATGGTCAGAATTACTGGAATGCTGAAGCCTAAAACATCTACAAGGGACCAGAGTGTGGAAGCCTGAGCTAAAACAGGGCACAGAGGGCAACAGAGTATTTGTTAACTGTTGAAGTTCAGTCTTGTAAAGTAGACCAGTATTGATGAGTTGTTGATGGTTAACAACCCAGAGTTAAACTGTAGTGTAGGGTTGGATTACAATGACAATCCACAATTCAACTGCAACCCATGAGTCAACAGCAATCCATACTCTATCAGCACTCTGGGGTATCATTACATTTGACCCAGCTCATTATTTCTAAATTTGCACCTATACAAATATAATTGCATGTGCAAATATTATGTAATTTAGTGTCTTCTTTTTGGCAGTTCATAAGTGACCACCCTATTGGTGAGCTGCATTTGCATCAGTGGGTATACATCAATACCCTCTGTATCCTGAAAGGAAGAAAAAACAACATTCTTTCCCTTCGTTTTGCATAGCAGAAAGCCTCCCAAAACAGCAGGCTTGGGATGCATCTCATTCTATGTGTAACAAAAAGGACAGAAGAAGAAAAGCAAATAACCTGGGGCAATTGCTCAAATGATGGGAGATTTCAAAATTATCCTTTCTCTGGGTTGCAGCTAGGGTAACCCTGGGAACCTGGAGGCTGACATGATCCAAGTGTCTGTGCAATGCTGGCCTATAATCTCCATGTTTTCCAAGGCCAAAGGATGTCATTGCAAAATCTCTTGGCTGGATAGAGCTGCTGGATTCTCCCCCAGCTCTTCATCCCCCAGGAAGTTCGTTAGCTCTTTCTCTCAGTTAAGGATGCCTTTTCATTTTGGGAACTTGCTGTCTCACCTCCCAACAAGCAATGTTTATTTCTAAACAATGCAGTCACTGGGTGGGATAATTAAAGGAGACCAACTGTTTCAAGATCTCGGCTCCTAGACCAAAGTAGACAGTTCACATACTGCTGATATGAACTTGTGTTTGCATGGCTCCCTCCCACTATTGGCACTGCCTTTTCTCTTCGCTTTCTCCCAAGGAGAAAGGTGAGTGCCAAATATTGGGTGGGATGTGATATGGTGAGTGGAGGAGAGATGCTGCCTTTACTCCTTACCTCCACCCAGCACTTAATTTGATTTTGTTTTTCAGCATTCCTAATGTTACTGTTTTGGGCACAGTGGAGGAACCAAGGTGTTAAAAAAAGGGTGCTTAATTTCTTCCATTTTCCCCTGCTTTTCTACCCCCTCCCCCACAAAAAAAAGCACTCAGAGAAGCTACACTAATCCTGGTACAATAATAGTGTCATCAAAAAGACTTAAGATTGAGGGTTTTTCTATTGCCCTAGTGCCTATCAACATTAAATCACAAAAGTAAGATTTTCCACTGGTTTTCAATTTGGACCATTCTGCTCAGATTCTGAAATATTGCTGATTTTCCTAATCTACTGGTTGCTAACAGAGTGGTTTCAATACAGAGCACCTAATGTAGCCCAATAGGTAGTAGACGGGTCTTGGATCACAGAAACTGGGGTTTAGGTGTTTCTTTTGACCATCATGTGACCTTGGGCACATCACTGGGTGCTTCCAAACCAGACAGTCACTTGACCTCATTCATGGAATTTAACAGGGGATCCAAATGATGGAAACCTCCACATGTAACTCTCCCTTGTTTTTCTACCTATTTTTGGTTTCTAATGCAGAAAATCAGTTAAGGAGAAAAATTAAAAACAGCTGCACAACACCTTCTGTAACATCCAACATTACAAGGAAGCACCTCCAGGAAGCACATGCTGGCTGCATGCACACAACACACAAAGCCAGAGTATGGGTTGAGTGTGGGATGTTGTAGTGTATGAATCCAGCCATGCTACCAAACGATGGTTTATTAACCACAAACAGCTCATGAAGAGAACCCACGACTTGTTCTTGGATTGTAAACTGTGGGTTGTTTGTGGTGAACAAACCATGGTTAGTTAACTCCACTTGGTTCACACATATTAACTCATGATTCAATGGCAAGCCATCTTCAGCCCATATTCTGGCTTGTTGTGGAGTTAATCCCTGTGAACCCAGCCTCTGAAGCTCTGTTTCTTGTTTGCAGGAATAAAAGAAACTTTGGCCACAGGGATTAGCAGCCCTGTTTTGGGTTCTCCCCAGTGAGTAGTATTATGAAGCTGAACCTGCCATACAAGTCAGGGCCTTTTGGCATCCACCTCTGCTTTGCATAACAACTGCAGCTGGGAGCAAGGTTTGCAAAAGGTCTAATGGTGCTGCAGGCAAAAACACCTTCTGCACTCCCCTTCCCCTGGCTCAGATTTTAAACCCCTAATAATATTTTTAATTACTTTCGAATGCTATACGTGGCTTTTGTGCACTATTTACATGCATGGTTGTCCCTGTCATAGAAGAGGATAAATTTGCACCAGGGAGTTTTATAACCACAGCAGCCTCCCCTCCCTCAAAACAGCGGCAAACCCAGACATTACATTAGTTAGGATGGATTGCTTGCCACTGTGCCATGTATTTTTGCTTTGGCTGATGAATAGAGAGTTGACTAAATATCTTATGACAGGCAGCTGACGAAATAGCATCAGATTAGCGTCCCCTCGGCACGATGCCCTGAAAGGCCGCCTGGATTGTCTTCTGTTAGAACCAGCCCTGGTGGGCAAAGAGTGACACTGTCAACACACAGGATGAGATTGTGAATGCATTTGAAAATGTGGTGGCTCAATTCATGGCCAGCTTCTCAGGGCTGTTGTGAAGATGAACACAAATTACCACAATGCACTATATGTGGGGCTTCCCTTGAAGAGGTTCTGGACTCTTCAAATGATCCAGAGCAGGGCAGCATGGCTGTTGATGAGGATCAGTTCGTATGCATACACTGCACCTGCTCCTGTTTGGGTTGAATTCAAGTTTTAACTATGACATATGAAGCCCTAAATGGCTCGACACCACAGTATTTGAAGGAGTGCCTTACTCCATCCATTCCTGCCCATTGTCTAAGATCTTCAACTGGGGATCTCCTATGAGTTCCTTTTCCCAAGGAGGTTAAAGGGGAGGCTGCAAGGAGGAGGGCCTTGTTGGTGGTGGCACCCCAATTTTGGAACACTCTATCCTCAGGGATTTGCCAGGAGCCTACCTTATTGAGCTTTAGGCACCTGGCAAAAATTTTCCTTTTTCCACACACCTTTGGCACCATTATTTATTATTATTTATATCAGTGCATGGTTTTTTAATTATATGAATGTATGTTTTATTTTTATTTAATTATTTTATTGTGATTTTATTTTGCTTATTCTGATATTTTAATTGTATTATTTTCTTAATGTTATTTGTTGATTCTATATTGAAATGGCCACCAGAGAGCATGTTGCTAACAGGCATCTTTTAAACACATGCAATAAATAAATAATAATTAATAAATTATGATGCAAAAAATAAATTGATTTCTGGGTACATATTCTTACATTGTATACATGAAGGAAATTTTCTAGTTGTTCTTTCATTTGCATGCTTTGTTATGCAACTTTTGGTGTTTTGCTCATTGATCCTTCTGCAAAACACGTACATTCTAAACTGCAACTCTCCTGAGAAGTCACCATATTGTTCCCTCACACACCATATATCTGGCCACACAACAAATAGCTGTTCAGAAATGCAAGAAGTAGAACCCTTTTTTCTAAAAAATAAAAGCTAATCATTTTAAGAAGCTTAAATTCAAAGTTCATTACTTTTTCTGTGCTTGTGCAGAATTGAGGGAGCCAATGTGACGTAGTGGTTAAGAGTGCGGGACCGGTCCAAATATGTCAAATGGATGTTGGAAACGTAAACATAAATTGGGTACTTTCTATCATATGTGGTGGACTTGCGATAATGCAAAAAAGTATTGGATTAAAATACATAATGGCTTGAGGAAAAGTTACAAAAATCCTTACCTTTAAACCTGAAGTTTTCTTATTAGGCATTATACCTGTTGATATTAGTAAACAAGAAACGTACTTGATTTTACATGTAATTACTGTGGCGAGGATTGCATTTGCTCAACACTGGAAAAGTGAAGAACCACCCACCGATGAACTGATCCTAAAAAAGATCTTGGACTGTGCAGAAATGGATAGACTGACTTTGTCATTGAAGGAGAAAGAAGATACTGACTTCTATCAAACTTGGGACTCTTTTTATTATTGGCTAGAGAAACGGGACTTCGTATAGATTTAAATATGTTTTTAAGTTATCATAAATAGAAAAAAATGTGGGGGCTGAACCAGCAGGTCCGATGTTTCTGATGATTGATGTTGTTTTTAGTTTTCCTTTGTTTTAGGGTCATTTTGAATAAATGAGTGTGGGACTGGGACTCAGGTAATTTGGGTTCCAGTCCCTGCTCAGCCATGGAGCCCACTGGGTGACTTTAAGCTTTATAGTTACAAACTCTCAGCCCAGCCTACCTCACAAGGTTGTTGTTGTGAGGACATACATACAAGGAGGAAGAGGGAAATTATTTAAGCCAC
The DNA here is from genome assembly GCA_023646645.1 of Varanus salvator macromaculatus. Taxonomy (NCBI): domain Eukaryota; kingdom Metazoa; phylum Chordata; class Lepidosauria; order Squamata; family Varanidae; genus Varanus; species Varanus salvator. The sequence continues at coordinate 19,071,545 of JAIXND010000795.1, forward strand.
CTAGAGTTTCTCAGAAGGGAAAAAAGCAGGATATAAATATACCAATAAATAAAATAATAAAATAAAATTGCAACCCACAGAGTCCCATGCATGTCAGAGAGCATCAGAACATGCTCTGAACGTGCCTAAGTAACAACTGATGTAGTTGTTGCTACTCAACTGAGGCTGAGTAGGTCTGATCAGTGCCCGGATGGGAGGCCACCAGCACACTGCCTACTTGAATCCACAAATGAATAGAGCCATCCAAGAGGAATTAGTACCATGATAAGAAAGTATAGAACATGTGACTAAAGACTGGAGGTCTGGCCCAGGTAATGGTGGGCCCCTTCTTGCTTGATCGCCGGCTCACAATCTGTCTGCCAAGCAAGTGGCAGCCATGAGGAGGAGGAGGAGCTGGTGACAAGGGTGGAGAGAAGATAGGCTCCCAGAGGGAAGAGGGGACTGAGGCTGTCTTAATCAAGTACCTTCCAAGAGCTACAGCCAGTATGGCAGGGCAGGGCAGGGCAGGGCAGAATGCTTATTTGAAAAAGAGATGTGAGACCCTGAAGTCAGTTTTAAAGGCCTATCCTGAATCCCAAATATGCAAGTGCATGCAATTCTCAATGGTTTGAGAAAGTGGTTCTGGTTACATGCGGAGGTGCCATGTTGTCACTGCATATGACCCTGGCTTTAACCAGAACACTGGAAAAAAGTTCTAGGGCTCAGACCTGTTCCCTGCTAAAACCTGGTTCAGTCATTATGAGCTGATGACTGTCCCAGCACCTGTCTCTACATAAGCCGAAGCCCCTGCTTTCCCTGGGCTACAGAGCCACCCCTTCCCAGAAGGGAGGGAGGGAGGGAGGGAAAATTCCATCCCTCAAATGGAAGCAAGAGATGTGTGAACGACCAGGCAGCCGGCGCATGCTCCCCGGCTCGCAGTTATAAATCCCACGTCCTGGGGACCTTAAGGGAGTGGAAGCTAAATGCTGGCCTACCAGAACTGCTGGGAGACAGGATGTCTCGCCTGTCGTAGGGCTGACAAAACATGCTCTGCCGAGTGAAGTGTGCCTCATGTGACTTCACATTCACCTCCTCCTGCACTTGTATTATGTGGTATTAAAGACTCCAGAGGCTGAAGCAAGGAAAGGAGCAGAAATGCTTGTGGCCTGTTGAACTGGTTCCCGCCTGTTGAACTGGGCTGCTTGGGAAGCTGAGCACATGCAGAACCCAGGATGGGTCTCCTTTGTTCTCACACATGTAGCTGCAGCGCTGGCTCCGCATGACTGGTTTGCAAAGCCCCAGTGGAAAAATGACTGGTTTAAAATCCCACTGGAAACATAGCTGGGGTTGCTCTCTCAGGTGTAGCCACATCACCCCCGAGGAAGAAGCTGTGGCTTCTACTGCTACTCGGGTTGGCTGTTATCCATGGAAGGGAGGAGGCTGCCATTACGTCCTTTGCCAGCCCTGCCCAGGTGCTTTTCACACCTGGGCCAGGAAAGCACAGGAAGGGTGATCGAGGTAGGAGGAAGACAGTCTGGGGGTGTTTTGGTGTCATTAACACATCAGATTTAAAAGGGTCCTTCTGGGTTCAAACTCTTGACGGTTGTTTGATTAATCACATACGAATGAATGGCCAGGCTGCATGTGCTGAAGGAGGGTCCCAATGCTTTCCCAGTCTGCCCTTAGGAGGGCCGTGGCTGGGTGGAGCCACCGACTGGTTAATATGTCAAGTCAATTAAGGGGGCTGTAGTGAGAAACCTTTGAACTCAGAGACCCTAGAATAGGGTAAGCACTTGGACATAGCTGCTACAAGAAAAGAATGGCATCGCCAAAACAGGGAATAAAATTGGACAGCAGTATATACATATGCTAACGTATATGCATAGATGCAAAATTAGAAATAATGCTTACGATGTAAGTAGAAATACATTGTATCTCAGCAAAGTGGGGCAAACGGGGCAAAGGAGACCTGTGTCCCTTGCTCAGTCTGCTGTCCGGGGTGTTGTCAAGGCCCAGCTCTTTCTTTGGATGGCGCTTTATGATGGCTTTGGGACTGGATGGCCTTCAAAACAGAGGGCCTCCCTTCAGCAGCCTTCTAATAGAGGGCTGCCCTCTGCCAAAGAGGGCACACAGCCACCCCGGGGAGAACCATTTTTTCATGGCAATATGAAATAGGAAACAATCAAATAAACAAATTGAGAAATAAATAAAACAATCACAATTTAAGTCCCACTGATTTCCATGGAGTCCTTCTAATTATGACTAAGAATGGATCCGAGCCATTTTGCATTTGATTATTTAAATTTAAATCAAATTTTAAAATCAAATGCTCCTTCATGGATCACTGCCTTGTCGTGGCGAAGGGGCTTGCGTAGCTCAATGAAGCTATGAGCTATGCCATGCAGGGTCACCCAAGACGGACAGGTCATAGCAGAGAGCTCTGACAAAACGTGATCCACTGGAGAAGGAAATGGCAACCCACTCCAGTATCCTTGCCATGAAAACCCCATGGATAGTACCAAAAGGCAAAACGATATGACACCGGAAGATGAGCCCCTCAGGTCGGAAGAAGTCCAGTATGCTACTGGGGAAGAGCGGAGGGCTAGTACTAGTAGCGCCAGAAAGAATGAAGCAACTGGGTCAAAGCCGAAAGGACACTCAGTTGCCGATGTATCTGGAGGTGAAAGGAAAGTCTGATGCTGCAAAGATCTTTACTCCATAGAAACCTGGAATGTCAGATCCATGAATCAAGGCAAGCTGGATGTGGTCAAACAAGAGATGACAAGACTGAACATTGACATCTTAGGAATCAGTGAACTAAAATGGACAGGAATGGGTGAATTTAATTCAGATAACCATCAGGTATACTACTGCGGGCAAGAATCCCTCAGAAGAAATGGAGTAGCCTTCATAGTCAATAAAAGAGTAGGAAAAGCAGTACTGGGATACAATCTCCAAAATGACAGAATTATCTCAGTTCGAATCCAAGGCAAACCATTCAACATCACAACAGTCCAAGTCTATGCCACAACCACTGGTGCTGAAGAGGCTGAAGTTGACCAGTTCTATGAAGACCTACAACACCTTCTAGAATTAACTCCAAAAAATGATGTCCTTATCATCATAGGGGATTGGAATGCTAAAGTAGGAAGCCAAAAGATAACTGGAATAACAGGCAAGTTTGGCCTTGGAGTACAAAATGAAGCAGGGCACAAACTGGTGGAATTTTGTCAAGAGAATACAATGGTCATAGCAAACACTCTTTTTCAACAACCCAAGAGACGACTCTACACATGGACATCACCAGACGGTCAACACAGAAATCAGATTGATTATGTGCTCTGCAGCCAAAGATGGAGAATTCTATACAGTCAGTAAAAACTAGACCAGGAGCTGACTGTGGCTCAGATCATGAGCTTCTGGTGCCAAAATTTAGGCTTAAGTTGAAGAAAGTAGGGAAAAGCACTAGGCCACTCAGGTATGACATAAACCATATCCATGATTAATATACAGTAGAGGTGACAAATAGATTTAAGGAATTAGATCTGATAGACAGAGTGCCTGAAGAACTATGGACGGAGGTTCGCAACATTGTACAAGAGGCAGCAACTAAAACCATCTCAAAGAAAAAGAAATGCAAGAAAGCAAAATGGCTGTCTGACGAAGCTTTACAAATAGCTGAGGAAAGAAGGGAAGCAAAAGGCAAGGGAGAAAGAGAAAGATACAAACAATTGAATGCAGAATTCCAGAGAACAGCTAGAAGAGATAAGAATGCCTTCCTAAATGAACAGTGCAAAGAAATAGAAGAACACAATAGAATAGGGAGGACCAGAGATCTCTTCAAGAAAATTGGAGATATGAAGGGAACATTTCATGCAAAGATGGGCATGATAAAGGGCCAAAATGGCAGGGACCTAACAGAGGCAGAAGAGATTAAGAAGAGGTGGCAAGATTACACAGAAGAACTATACAAGAAAGAGCTTAACATCCCTGATAACCACCATGGGGTGGTCACTGACCCCGAGCCAGACATCCTGGAATGTGAAGTCAAATGGGCCTTAGGAAGTCTGAGCAACAGCAAAGCTAGTGGAGGTGACAGCATTCCAGCTGAGCTATTCAAAATCCTGAAAGACGATGCAGTTAAAGTGCTACACTCAATATGCCAGCAAATTTGGAAAACTCAACAGTGGCCACAGGATTGGAAAAGGTCAGTTTACATTCCGATCCCCAAGAAGGGCAATGCCAAAGAATGTTCAAACTACCGCACCATTGCACTCATTTCACATGCTAGCAAAGTGATGCTCAAAATCCTACAAGCTAGGCTCCAGCAGTATGTGGACCGAGAACTACTGGAAGTACAGGCAGGATTTCAAAGAGGGAGAGGAACTAGAGATCAAATTGCCAACATACGCTGGATCATGGAGAAAGCTAGGGAGTTCCAGAAAAACATCTACTTCTGCTTCATTGACTACGCTAAAGCCTTTGATTGTGTGGATCACAACAAATTGTGGCAAGTTCTTAAAGAGATGGGAGTACCAGACCATCTTATTTGTCTCTTGAGAAACCTATGTGCAGGTCAAGAAGCAACAGTGAGAACTGGACACGGAACCACTGATTGGTTCAAAATTGAGAAAGGAGTTCGGCAAGGCTGTATACTGTCGCCCTGCCTATTTAACTTATATGCAGAGCACATCATGAGAAAGGCAGGGCTAGATGAATCACCAGTTGGAATCAAGATTGCTGGGAGAAATATCAACAACCTCAGATATGCAGATGATACCACTCTACTGGCAGAAAGTGAAGAGGAACTAAAGAGCCTCTTGATGCGGGTGAAGGAGGAGAGCGCAAACGTTGGCTTGAAAATCAATATTAAGAAAACTAAGATCATGGCATCCGGTCCTCTCACTTCCTGGCAAATAGATGGGGAAGAAATGGAGGTAGTGACAGATTTTATTTTCTTGGGCTCCAAGATCACCGCAGACGGGGACTGCAGCCAAGAAATTAAAAGACGCTTGCTCTTGGGGAGGAAAGCTGTGGCAAATCTAGACAGCATACTAAAAAGCAGAGACATCGCCCTGCCAACAAAAGTGCGTATAGTCAAGGCTATGGTTTTCCCAGTTGCAATGTATGGCTGTGAAAGCTGGACCATAAGGAAGGCCGAGCGCAAAAGAATTGAGGCCTTTGAGTTGTCGTGCTGGAGAAGACTCCTGCAAGTCCCTTGGACCGCAAGGCGATCAAACCGGTCAGTCCTAGAGGAGATCAACCCTGACTGCTCTTTAGAAGGCCAGATACTGAAGATGAAACTCAAATACTTTGGCCACCTAATGAGAAGGAAGGACTCCCTGGAGAAGAGCCTAATGCTGGGAACAACAGATGGCAAAAGAAGAAGGGGACGGCAGAGGATGAGGTGGCTGGATGGAGTCACAGAGGCAGTTGGTGTGAGCTTGAGTGGACTCCGGGGGATGGTGGAGGACAGGAGGGCCTGGAGGAATGTAGTCCATGGGGTCGCAATGGGTCGGACACAACTTTGCGACTAACAACAACAACAACGTTTTAAAAAATAAAAATAGCCTTCATTGCTTGAGAAAGGCGGGAATGGAGGAGCCTGCATTCAAGGGCATGTGGGGTGGGGGTGGGGAGCCCCTCCACATGTAAACAAGAACAAAGAGAAGGAGAAAGTTTATTTATTTTATTTATTTATTTGACAAATTTCTATGCCGCCCCCTTGCAAACTAGCCTCGGAGCGGCTCACAACACATAGAAAAAACAATGTCAAACAATTCACAATCTAAAACTAAAAACTAAAACTGGCCCATCTCATAGTCACAAAGCTAAAAACAATGTAACAATTTAAAATGCACAATAATAAATTAACAGTTAAAATATTTCTTTGGTGGGATTGCAGACAGCTGCAAGGGAAGGGCTACTCTTTCCTGTTTACCACAGTCCTGATCACTTCCTCCTCAGAACAGCTTTTTCTATATTAATCTGTTGCAGAGTCATATGACAAATCTAAGCTATGGTGCAGAGATGCAATGCCAGCACTTCTCTATTATCAGGGACACTGACATCATCTGTCACCCCACCCCTCAGGCTGGCCTGTTCCCCTGAGCTTGCCTGCAATGGCCAGCATAGTTGCAAGGGAGAGGGGAACAAATGGTCCCAGCAACCATCTAGCATTTAATTACGCCCTGTATTTCCAAAGTTCAGAGGCATGTTCCAGTCCTTACGCAGGTAAAATGGAACCATTCCTGTACAAGACAGAGATATCAGGCACCTCATCCCAGCCTGCTGCAAACCAGGTCGTTATCAACCTCCTCACCTCTTTTACCTGACATCAGAGGCTGCTACTTGCATTAAAAAATTGAAGTCTATACATTAAATGCCAAGGTGCTTTTGACCTCCTCGCACCTAGTTTGATCCTCAAGGTTGTTGAATGGTTCTAGTTCAGGCCCTGGTAGCTGTGTGTTGGGTCATAGAAGAAAGACCAATTCTGAAGACCTGGGACAGTGACTGCTGCTCTGATCTGCTTCCCCAACCTCCAGAGATCTGCTTGGAGAAGAGCACCCGGTTGGGGAAGGATAGAATAGACAATATCGGCCTAGATGAACCCGTGGCCTGATGGGAGGCAATCTGCTCCCCAGCAGCTTAATCGGATACACAAAATGGTATGCATTAATAAATGTATTAATGGAAGAGAGAGAGAGAGAGAGTGTCTCAGGATGCTGAAAAAGTAGATGGGGTTACTTTTACTCTTCAGAGACTTAGCCTCTTTATTCCACTGGGCATTTTGGAGCTTCTCCAGTTTTTGCTTGATCCTATAATAATCAGCTTTTAAGATGCAACAGGGCTCTGGGTTCTTTCCCAGAGGTTCAGTGACTGAGCTATATCAACACTGCAAGAGAACATCCTCAAATGCTTCAGGGCTTCCCCTTACTCTCTGTGCTGCTGGGTCTCTCCCAGATCTGCTCTGGGTGGGTGCTCCCCCCACCCACCCTCTGGGGCTGCTCTGGGGAGGCCAGGAGGCCAATCTGCTCTGCTGGGGTGGATCTGGCTCTTGCCCTTTGTGGATGAATAGCTGAAGATCTCCAGATCTGCATTCAAATATGGTAGTGTGGATTTTAAATTCAGAAGGCATGTGGCAGTACAGAGTAAACTTGCCAATTATGCACGAGAGCCAGGAAAAGGGATCAAGAGGCCCAAAGAGTATTTCATGTTATTGTTTTTTAGTAGGATGGTGAGAATGGCACCCACCCCATAATGCTTTGCTCTCCAGAAGGGATTCCATTCCACTTTAGGCATACAAAAAAGGGATGTTTTAAAGAGGTTAACTAAAAAAGGTAGTTAGCGGTATTAGCTTCAATACAGCCTGGGGTACCGCTTTTTTTGAAAAGCTGTGCAATTAGATGGGATACAAAGCACTCTGTTGCCCATTTATAAAGGATTATCCATGGCATTATTTACTGCTGCCAGTCCTCGCCACTAGTACCAGATTTTTCAAGTACAGGGGAAGGCATGACGAAAGAGTCTGCTATTTCTTTTTGTCAAGGAAGTGTTTCCTTGCACATTCTTCAAAGCATTCTTCCTTACAAAGAGTCAAGCATTCAAGTGAAGCGGCTAGGGATCAGACCTTGGCCCTAAAGTCCAGGGCTCCTCAACCCAGAGGGTTCCTTGAACAACCACTCAGACAATTATAGCAACAGAAGCAAACTCCAATTTTTGCCTATAGTAGTGACGGAGCACTGATTTAGAGCTCAGAGTGAAAAGCTGTGCATGCTTAGAATATTTCCTTTAAATCAAGGTTGATAGACAGGGTTGCTGTTTTTCTAGCATACTAGGAATGGAGAAGCAATTGCAAAACATGGAATGGCGATTGTGGGGGTGGAAGAAGAGGGATGTTAGTTGAGTAGTTCAGAACCAAAGGACAACACATCATTTAAAGCATTCCCATCTCATAAGACAGTTACATCCAAGACCACTAAAATGGCTAAGCTGTACCGCTACAGGCTTTAATTTACCATCGCCTCCTTTTTCATCATCTAGCTGCTTTTCCCAACCCATCCTCATCTGTTACCTTTCCCCCATCACTTGGCGTTCTCCTCTTGCTAGGAACGACCATTTCTACAACCTAACCAGCACCTCCGTTCTACAGACTAGGGGTCAGAAGTTTCTAGCATTCTATTCTAATAGTTACGGAATATTTTGTAGCTGGATTGTGTACTTTTGAACAATTTCAGTACATTTGTATATTACAAACACTTCAACCCAGCCATTTTTTCAAATTTAATAAGCAAAATCAGCCAATCTTTTTCTTTTTTAAAGAAAGATAATATTACCCATTTCTCTTTTGCTTGCTGCTGCTGTAAAAGCAAAACAACAACACTGTTCATCATTTATTGCATTTCTGTGGCACCCCATAGCTGAAGCTCTCCTGGCTGTTTACCACAGTTTACAAGATAACTTCAAAGCAAATGCAGTTGTTTCCACAGAATGGTTAATCAGCTTGAAAACTGAATGGCTGGTGCATCTACCACCGCAAACTGCTGCCCCATTTCCCACCTCCACCTCATGGAGCTCAGACTATATAATAAAGCTTCAAAGTTGGGACATTGCATGACATGCAATATCACATCAAAGTACAGTTTACCTCCACATCCTGTTATTAAAAAGAACTATTTTCTTTTTCCTGGGGGCTGGAATTTCACATTTTGTTTTTCTTTTCTTTCCTGTTTTAGTGTAGCTGGAATATAATTTGGTGGGGCAAATAAACATTGTATCATATTCATATGCTTCTTCCAGGCTTTCTTTTGCTATTCAAACATGCTTGATACAGGGACCATTTGGCAGAACTGCATCCTTTCCCTGTTCTTTTATCTTTCCTGCATGGCACAAGGCAATCAGCTCCAAGAGAGGTCATTATCTATTTCTTGATTACAGCTGTGAGCCATCCAGAGACTCAGTGTGATTGGGCAGCCTAAAAATACCCCAAATCAATCAATCAATCGAATTACATGTATACCCCTTCTTTTTCTCCTGCAAGGAGCTCAAAGTGCCTTACCCATCCCTCCTCTTACAATCAGCCTGGGAGGGAGTTAGGCTGAGAAGCAGTAACTGGCCCAAAGTCATCCAGGACCAGAACCCAGTCCAGTTGTACCATACTGGTTCTTGGAAATATGTACCTACCAATACATGGCTGTTTTGTGCATATTGAAGGAACATCCAGTTAAAACAACTGCCCACTTTAACTTTGAAGATCAGTACAATATTTCCCAACCCTGAGAGCTTTCAGGAATCCGAATTCCATCCCAAATAAATTTGCACAGTTGCAAGCGATAATAAATAAACTGCCTGTTCGTAAAAACTTAGTTTCTGTCCCCGAGGGACAGAAAATGGGACAGAAGCAGCCTAGTTGTGCTGAAGGCATTTGCAGACCAGGGAATGGTGCCCAATCTAGAGAGGGAACCACCCTTCCTCTCAGTCCTCCTTACATCTGCTTGACATCAAAGCCCTGCCTATTACAAATGTCACCAATTCACATGGAAACCAGGCCAAATGTTTCCCAGCTAGGGGCTGATTAACAAGCTTCCCCTTCATAAGAAGGGCATGTGAGGTTCATCTGTTCAGTTGGTGTCCATATGTCAAGAACAAATGTCCAGGGGAACACAGATTCAATAAAGAAAGGATGAAAATATCAAATCCTCACTTGCTTTTTCTTTTCCGTCTTCTCTCCCACTCTGATTTCCAAGAAAGCACTGACAAAGTACATTCAAGAAAGCAACCACAAGCATGAAAAAGAGAGGAAGAACACTGTGGTTTATGTCTAAAAGAAAAAGGTGGTAGATCTGGATCTATAGGTACATTTTAATGGGATTGAACATCCATCTGAAGGATTTCCAAGTTTCAACAGCTATTAATAATGACAGCAAGAAAAAGGCTCACCAGCGGCTCTAAATTAAGCTGCTGAAATGAAGGAAACGTGTGGTGATTAGAAGTAGATTTCTGTGGGGAAGGCCTGTGAGCACTGTTCAGTGCTGGTGTGCAAAACCAATTCCTAGCCCCAGGATTCTTTAATTCTAAGTGTGCATGACTTTTGTACCAGGTTCTAGTTAGTGCAGCTCAGGGTGCCAGTAAAAAATAAATCAGTGAAATAAAGGAGATCCTGCAAGCCTAAAGCCTGCCCAGTCCTAATTTATATGATGCTAAAGTGGGCAACCAACTCAAAGGAAAACTGAAGGCAAATGCATGCTTTGGGATGCTTTTGTCTCTGGAGACAACAAACCTTGTTGCAACAAATGATAACTGATATCAGCCCCACAGATAACTCCAGCTGTGCTTAGCTGCCTAAAGTGTGTGTGAGGGCTAATTCTGGGGGTAGGGGCTGCATTGCCCCTTTGGGAGTCACTAGGGCCCCCTCATCACTCCACTGCCAAATTTGCTGTGGGAATGGTGAGAGCAGCAGCCCATATCAGAGTGATGATGCAGGGAAAGAAGGCACTGGGAAGTTTCCAAGCAGCACCATGCTTCTTGCTTCACTGCGAAAGCAATGTGATGATTGCTGTGGGCACCCCAAAACTGTGGGGAAAGGGTAGGTAATGCAACCACTTTTCTTTGAGCATCATTTTTGGTGATGGCAGGAGAACCTAGTGGGAGTCACAGAAATAGCCATGGAGAACTGAGCCTCCTTCCCCCTTCTTAAGGATGAATACCCCCAAAACACAGGTGTATGCATCTCCTTTGGTTTACCATACTTCCCCTGTTAAGCCTGGATGGGTAGAAAACTGGCTAGCATCTACTGGTCAAGGTGACCATGTGCCTGACTTTACAGAAGACAATCCTCTCTTCGAAGGCATCCTCCGTTGGAAGGGCTGCCCAATCCAAGTCAGGTTTGAAAAGCTCAGGAAGCATAAAAGGCAAGGGAGAGAGGAGCCCTGAGGTTGCCCATCAAAGTTGGCTTCAACCTCAGGGAAGGCATTTCAGCCTTTTAGAATGGGGGGAAACAGCCCAAACACCCTGGAACCTTAACACAATTGGTAGCAAGGAAATGGGCTGGTGGAGCCCAGCCATGGCTAGCCCTGGGTCTCAATATCCCTGTTGGAGATGCTTGGTGGAGATTTCCTCTGATTCCTTTCATCCTGCTCCCTTCTCTGTTACATCTCCATCTTCTTTGATCAGCTGTTGATAGGAAACCTGTCAATGGGTTACCACTTTAGTTCTGCTCCCCCTCATGACATAGCTGTGAATTCATGGGCTTCCTTCCCTACAACAAGGAAATAGGGTGGGGGATCAGATCAGCTGCTAAGTCACCATTTCTATGAACACAGGCTGCCTGCAATTCTGCCCAGCCAGGAGAAATCTTCACTTTCTAATTGTCATTATATCACTCTAGGTTTGCTTCGTATCAATCCTATGCTGGTCTACTCAAAAGCAGGACCCATCAAGTTCACTGAGACTTACTCCTAAATAAACTTATATAATTATATCCTCACCTGGGAATAATCCCACTGAACACTGGAACGTTTGCCTAAGTACACACAAGTGTGTGTTGTAAATATTTTAGCCCCTTCCTTAAGGCATCTAGAATCTTAAATGGTCAGTATATTTCACAGAATGGTATTTTATACTTCTTTTATGGAAGAACATCAACTTTTATCCTAACAGCTTACAGAAACCTGAGTGCACATCATTTTAATGGTTCTCCAAATAGGGACACCATAATGGATTGGTCAGTGAGTCTCCCTGGAAGGAAATTCCACAAATGGCTCAGTAGAAAAAGCCTGCTATTTGGTGAAGACCAATTTTACATGGTGGCAGTACTTGTAACAGAAAATGTTGGAGCTAGGAGATATTCACATAAGGAAAGGCACTACTTTAAAGTATTTACTACTTGAAATTCCTTTAAACTTTAAAAGAAAACTTTAAATCAAGGGAGGCCACATTTCAGTCTTGTGGGATCTACATTGTTTTTTACTGGAACCATGAAATCCATCAGTGTGAAGCTCTTGCAAAAGAAATACACAAAATAAAAGCATTCTGAGACTAGTAATGTGTTCTGAGAACCTGAATGGAACTTAGCTTACAATGCTTCCATGCATTTCTTTGTGGAGTAATTTTGTTCTGCTATTGTTAATCACTGACAGTGCAATCCTACATATATTGACTTAAAACTTAAGTTCCATAGTGTTTGACAGGGTGTATGCCCAGGAAACTCAACATAGGATTGCAGCCTGAGAAATCTTTGGTGATCTTCCTTGATAGGAAAAGGGTGGGGGAGATGATTTGGAACAAGGTGAATGAAAAGAGAAAGAAAGGAGGAGCGAGAAAACTCCCTTTTCAGCAAGAAAAGAAGGGGGGTGCATGCAGAGTGCAAGAGCCGGCACTTAGGCAGGAGGGCCAAATACTTCCTGGTTGTTTATTGACAAGTTGGGCAGAACAAAATGAGCCTATTGTAGCCCACCAGGGCCAGGGCTGGACTGGGAAGAAGGGCTGATGTTGGGGCACCTTGGAGTAGGTGGGTGGAAAGAATGTAACTCTCAGTACCCTATTAGCCAATTAGGGGAAAGGAGGAGGGAACAAGCGGCTGGGAGCAGGGTTCAAAAGGGGTGTGTGAACATGTGCTCAGGTGAACAGAAGAATGGGAAGGAAGCCATTCCTTTCTGTTCCCTTCATTGCAATAAAGTTTTAAAAAGAACTCTCTGCATGCCTGGAATATTTTTCTCTTCTGATGGAAAGGAATGTTTTTTAACATTCCTCAAATTATCCAATAATGCTTTGTCAAAGATGAAGAAATGCATCAGCAGAAAACAGGCCAAAAGATGGTACTGATTTCCTTAAAATTTGTTTGTGCTCATTAAAAGAAAATATTGTGTTGTTGAGTTGTCAAGTTGTCTCTGACTTACGGTCACCCTGTGAGTGAAAACCCCCCAAGATGTCCCACCTATGACAGCCTTGCTCAGCTCTTGTAAATTCAAGCTGTGGCTTCCTTGATGGAGTCACTCCATTTAATGTTTGGTCTTCCTTTTCTTGTTCTGCCTTTGATTTTCCCTTGTGTGATTGTCTTCTCGAGGGGGTTCTGCCTTCTCATGCTGTGCCCAAGTATGACTGCTTTGATTTTGTCATTTTTGCTTCTAGGGAAAACCCTGACTTGATTTGCTCTAGGACCCACTTGTTCATCTTTCTTCCAGTCCAAAGTATTCACACAGGTCTCCTCCAGGACCACTACTGAACACATTCATTTTCTTCTTGCAGCCTTTTTCACTGTCCAGCTTTCACACCCATACAAAGTGACAGGGAATTAATCTCCAGTGAAACTTGATTATCATTTCTAATTTCTTCATTGCTGGCCTTCCCTGTTTAAGCTGCCTTTGAATTTCTTTGAAAAATAAAGATGCAAAAGTAGGAGTGTCTATTAAGGAAATGCCATGTGACAGACTCTCAGTTTTCAATTTGCAAGGCATGAACACCCCGACTCCTGGGTAAGGCCTACACATCAAGGCTTCTGCGGCTTCATTGGATCAGTGCCCCAGTTCCTGCAATAAGTAATGACAGCATGCCCCTAGGTAGCAACAAAGGCAACCACAAGCTCTTAGAACATATACAGAGTATTTTATAGATTCTGAATCACATGGGCCCAGCAGCAGTTGATGACGAAATAAGGTGAACCCAGTCAGAAGGTGAGAGGTCTGCAGAGGGGGCTCAATACAATGGGATTTGATTGCAGGATATTAACATTGAAGCACAGAGATTATTGCAGGCCTTGGCATTCAAATAAAGGTGTTTGCAGTTCTGTTAACCAAGAGCCTTATCAGCTCTTGCTGTTCAGCAAAAACAATGGTCCTTGCAGCTTCTGGGGAAGCAATCCTTCCCACTTCTTAAAGTAACAGCAAATGCTAAGCAGTAACCTGGCTTGTAATTTGGGTGCTTTCTGAGAAAAGGATACAGGCATTTTTCGTAACACAAAGGCACATGGAAGCAACTGCCAGGATCCTTTTCTGCCAGGATTTATCTGAATTTTTCCAACACATACATCTCAGCATAGTGAGGATGACTTTGGCTAGCCGACCTGTGTGTCTGGTGCAGGAGCTAAAGTTTAATGGGCAATTTCAAGGCCCTTCCATGCTCGTCCTTCTCAAGAAACCTTATCTTTAACCTGGACTTGAGGTGGACAGCCATCAAATCAGAGAAAGCCTTTGAATGGAAGACTGTTCTCTGTAAAGTCCGCTACATGGCCATCCTAATCAGTAGATCATGATCTGCTTTCTACCCATCCTTCCTTTAAAAGTTAACAAGGAAAATGTAGTAAACAATAGGAGAAACACATACTCAGTTGGAGGACACACATTCCTAATTATAAGGGGCTGCACAGCAGGAAAGACAAAGAAATAATGTTTCTAGGCACACATTCTGTGCAATTTAAATAGAATGAATCCAGCCTAAGAGGAGCCTGGACTCCCAGGGACATTTCCTGTTGCCCTCTGGAGGCCAAGACAGGCATAAATCACAGGGGAAAAGGGGATGAGGGCAGTTGCTAAAGCTTCTTTGGGGCCCTTCTTCATTTCCAGTTAGACATGCTGGCTGAACTTGGGGCCCATGACCAAATGCAGGCGCCTGGGCTCTGTGTCACTGCTTAGCGGAGGCATAAATCTGCCTGCCAAGGGAAGAGCCTGGCCAAGGAGAGCAAGAAAGGAGGAGGCCAAAGTGTAGCCGTTCATGCAGCATACACTGAACTGGATGGCCCTGATCTGTCCTGAGATGACAGGAAGAGAGGAGGCAGTGGTGAAAGGAGAAGGCTGGAAGCTGCCCAGTGGGTTGGTGCAAAAGCCTGGCCTGCAACTCCTTCTTCAACAGAGACTAGATACAGGGAAGTCTACAGGTGAAGTTTTGAGAGTTTGTCTGCTTTCAGCATGGAGATGATCAAGGCACTGTTAAGTTAAAGTGGGGGTGGGAAACGTGTGACCCTGCAGATGTGTTGGCATGCAACTCCCATCAGCATTCACCATTAGCTGTCCTGCCTGTGGCTGATGGGAGACTGGGCAGACAAAGCATGTAGTTAAAAGATGTGATCAGTGAGGGTGTCCTCATGGACAGCTGGCTTTTCACCATCTAGACTAGTTCCAGGTCCTATGGTATACATGTAGACCTAGGTTTTCTTAACCTGAACCTTAACCCCAACCTGAACCTTGAATAGGTTCTATGAACCTTGAATAGGTTCAATAGGTACTATGATCCCTGTGCATTTTGGGGACATGTCCAAGGCATCACTGAGAGTTTTCTTCCTGACAGCTCGCTTTCTCTGCCCAGTACAGACAGCTGACAGGCCCCTGGACATACTGAGGGTTTTCTTCTTGACTGATCACCTTCCCTGCACAATCCTGCCTCATTCCAGACTCTTGGACATACATGTGGACCCAGATTAAGCTAATCCTAACCCTAACTTGAACTTTATTTATTATTTATTTTATTTATTAAAACATGTATATGCCGCCCCATCGCAACAAAGCCTCGGGGCGGCTCACAACAATTTTAAAATACAATAAAATCATAACATATATTAAATTAATGTATCCCTTAACTTTAAGCCTAACGTCAATATACAGGCTTACTGCACATTCCTATAGCATGCCCAAAGGTATCACTGAGGGTGGTTTTTCTGACCACTCCAGTTATCTGCCCAACCAAGTGTATTACTAGGAATCTGGTTACATCCCTCCTTCCCTCTCCAGCAGACTCAAACAAAACCTTAGAAGCACAGTTCTTGTACTAAAATGTAACAGACTGCAAAATGGTAGTAGCATTCTCCTTGAGAGGTGGGAAAAGCATCTGCCCAGATGAAGAGGAGAATCCAAACCAAAACATTCCCTCCTTCCCTCCCTTTCTGGAGAGCTTCTGTCCCCGGTTCTCAAGGTAAGGGACCACTTGAGGGCTAGATGATGGGAGCATCAGACGCTTCATAACTGGTCTGCTCTCTTTGCCTGTATCTCCCAACAGGGTCAAGAAACTCCCATCTCCACTCCCTGCTCTGAAAAGCCTTCCTCCTTTTCTGATGTGAACTCGTTCTCCTGCTTTGCCTGAGAATGTCCAGTAGGCAACCTAGAAATTGCAAGGGCACCTGCTCGCCTCTGCCTTCTCCTCAGAATCAGTTGAGCTTATCTGAGCAGACTGCAGTGGGCAAGAAATGGGCCCCCTCTGGGCAACACCCACACAGACCCAGGTTTTCCTCACACAAAGCCTTAACACTGCCTGAAGTGTAGTCCTAATGGGGCCTCAACCACCTCTCATGGAAGCCCATTCAATCTAATCCATTTAGATTAGTTGTTTGGAAAATGTGGGTGTACATGCATGTTTCCAATAACAGAACTATCCTAGTTTAAGCAGACAGAATGAGCTGTCCACAAGAAAGCTCTCACTGATGACTTCGTTCATGAACTCTGAATCAACAGAGGTTATAACTGGGCTCTCGGGGTCAGAAACTACCCTGTGATTCCTTAGGGCATGTTGCCTGAATGTTCAGGGATTAAGCATTTGCTTTTCTGGTTAGGACAGAAGCAAAAACATGATCGGTGTGCATATCTAATGGCCTCGAACCACCTGAGGTTGGGTAGAGAAAGCAAGCAAGATGCAAGTTAGGGTTAGGAATATCTGGACCCATGTGCATGCCCATGGTCCTGGATCTTGCAGAGAAGGAAAGCAGTCAAGAAGAACATCCTCAGTGATGCCTTTGGGGATGTCATCTCAATATATGGGGCCTTGGACATGTCTCCAAAATGCACAGGGATCATAGTACCTATTGAACCTATTCAAGGTTCATAGAACCTATTCAAGGTTCAGGTTGGGGTTAAGGTTCAGGTTAAGAAAACCTAGGTCTACATGCATACCATAGGACCTGGAACTAGTCTAGATGGTGAAAAGCCAGCTGTCCATGAGGACACCCTCACTGATCTCTTGGGAATGCTTTCATATTGGAGTTATACCTGAGTGCTAGAGTGACGGTTAGGAAAACATATCTGTATAAGACTAGAACCATATTAGCCTGGTCTGACAAAGCACATGACAATTTGAGAAGCAGGTGCAGGAAGACCCAGGTCTATGTCCAAGAGTCTGGAACTAACCTAGGTTGAGTGGTCAAGATGAGTTCACTGTTTTTGTTTTGTTCTGTTTTGTACACTCTGTCTGAATCTGCAGGGATCATGCTGGTGTACTAGCGTTTGTGCAAAAGTTTAGGCTGATGTTAGGAAACCCTGAGTCTTTGTTGATGTCCCAGGACCTAGAACTAGCCTACGTGGGAGAGAATAAGTGAATATTTAGCAAGAACACACTCAGTGATACCTTTGGACATGCTGCCTGATTGGGTAGGGTTTACCTGTGAATTACAGTTAGGACTAATATTCAGGTTCTGCTTGGGTAAAAGCTTGGTCCTCTGCATGTTCAGGACCCTGCAAACTAGCTCAATTATGGAGGTGTGAGTGGCCCCCACAGTTACTATCAAAACAACTCCCCAACTCCTAACTTCCACTTCACCACATAGCTTCAGTTCTTTAAAAACTGAGTCATAGCAGCAGAATGAATTAGCCAGCTCTAAGCAAATGTGTATAAGTAATTCCATCTTCTGCACTCAGACACATAGTCACAGGATGTTGGTTTCCTGGACACAGAGTGCGTTTGCAAGTGTGTACATGTGCGCATGTGTGTGCACACTTTTAAATGCAGCCCTGCCGCAGGGCCCTGTGTATACCACTAGACAGGAAAGGGGTGAAAAGCTGGAGGGTGCAAGTTTACAGACCTCCTGGGGTTTATTCCCAGCTGCCTATTCTTGTGCTAATGTACGAAGGGTTGGAAGAGAAGCAGCCTATAAATCAATTCCAGCCTCAGCAGTAGTTTGACACAGAGTTGGACAGAATACACTGAAGACACTACAGTCCACACTTGGCCAGGAGGGAGAACTGCTTGAGCCATTGGAGATTTTTTGTTTTTTTGGGTTCTCTGAGACTGTGGCTGGGAGCCATTGAATGAGCAAGGGGGGCAAGAAGAGGCACAGATCAGCTGGAGGATGCTCCATAGGAGTTGGATTCTATTACTTGTTAGTCCCGTTTGCAGTTAACTAGCAAAAAATGCCCATTTTGATGCAGCGCATGCTTGCAGAGGGAGGTCTTGTTTACAGTGGCCTGGGGTGTGTGTCTATGCACACGCACAGACAGTATATTCAGTGCAGAAAGATAAATTGCTCTGATGGGTTTCTTAACAGGGCCAAGGAGCTAAGTTTATTTATTTTATGTATTTGATTTGAAGCCTGCCTTTTTCCCAAGAAAAAAATAGCACTCGAAGCAATGCCAATACCACAGTGGGCACAGTAGGATTCCCTTTTCTGTGCTCACTCTCCTTTCCCTCAGGCCCCAACTGCCACCTCCAGGAGAAAAGGGGCAGTGGAGGGAGACCTACCAGCTGCCTCTGCTTGCAGTCCCCCTCCAGACCTCAAGGAGAGAGCAGATCATCCTGGCAAGGAGTAGCAACAGCAGAATCAGGGAGTTCTGGTGCTCAGCTTGGTAAGGCATGGCCTTTGCTATGTGCCCAGGCCTGTAACCAGCCTCAATGTTTGGAGGGGAACAAAAAAGTGGGGGGAGGGGCAGGTCATTTGGTTTATAGGCCTTTTGAAGACAACAGTGAAAATGGTTTCTGGTGTATTGGTTGTCAAACAGAAATTAGGGGAGCAAAGAAAATGTGGGGAGGCAGCCCCTCCTGCTCCCTTCTGGCTAGAGGCCTGTACCTATCGGATGATGCCAACTCTCGAGGTCAGCCCCCTTCATCACAGGGATGCCCCCAAATGCAGCATTTCATGTCCCCGTATGAATGCTCCATGATCTCTTTCCACCCTTAAGAATCAAAGCCCACTGCACCCTGCAATGTCCCAACCTGGCTCTTATCTTCTTAGTCATTCCACAGTATGACAAAATACTGCAAGAGTGGGAGGAAATTCTGGGAGGGAGCTGATGGTAGCAAAACACTTGACAGTCATTCAGGGATCTGTAATTATTATCAGCACTTTGCAGATGTGGTTGGGGGCTGAGTCTGCAAAGTAGATGCAAAGCATCCTCCACATGAGGATCACCTGTAAGGAGTGTGCAGATGTCTGCTCTTGAGTCAATGAGGTGATATGGAAAGGGTTTCCTTTGGCTTCCACAACTGCCTCCGCATTTCAAACATGTATTATCTGTCTTTACCCTCAGGTGTGTGCATGTCGGGAGGGCAGATTGCGGATATGTGACATAAATTATTATTATATTGCTTTTCTATACCACCCATAGTTGAAGCTCTCTGGGCAGTGCACCACATTTAAGTCATTCATCCAGAATTCAGCCAAGCTTGACCCTGCATAGCTTCCAAGTTTAGGCGGGATCAGGCACTTCAGGCTACACAGAAGCTGTACTGAGCAGCATCCCAAATGCCTCAACAGGGCCAGGTACCCTCATTGCATGAACACTTGCAGCCCAAAGTCTGAGTATGAGGAAAGCAATTTGCCATACCTTAGAGAGGTCAACCCTCCATCTGGAGGAAGTATGGGACTGCTACCCTTTCTCTACCACCTCATTGCTGCCGTCATGGCGCCTGCGAAGAAGCCACTGACAAAGGGTGGCAAAAAAAAGAAGCAAGTCTTGAAATTCACTCTGGACTGCACCCACCCAGTAGAAGATGGAATTATGGATGCTGCCAACTTTGAGCAGTTCCTGCATGTTTTTATATTTAACCTGAGATGGGCCAGTTTTTAAATATTTTTAAAGATTGTATATGTTTTTAGTATTATTTTTGTTTCGGTATTGTGAGCCGCCCCGAGGCTGCTGCAAGGGGCGGCATATACATATTTAAATAAAAATAAATAGCCTAACAGATCTGGAGGGTGGATCGTGGGGAAGGTGGTCCTAGCTGTCCTTCAAAGTCAGCCAAAGAACATGCAACCAAAGAAGCAGCCACACACTGACCCACCATACTCTAGCGAGAAGGAGGGCTGCCATGAACTCCGCATCTCCAACAACAGACTTAGGCCACATGTGAGAAGGCTAGAAACAAGAGGGCCCTCAAGCTTCTTTTTCTATGCTTTTTTTTAGGGGGGGGGGTCTTATCCAAAGTAGGAGGTCATGCATCCCATGTTGCTGGTCAAACACAAACCAACCCCAGTATCCATAAGAAGCAGCCTTCTGCAGAGCGATGCTTAGACTGCTCACAAGTATTGCTAAATTATGCCAAGCCCATTCATCCTCCTTCATCCAAAGGGCTAAATTCAATTTCAAATAAGTTATTGGGAGATGCATTACAGAGGTGTCTGTAGTGGGCAGGGTCAGAAAGACCAAAGATATTCACATCTTTTACCTTAAAGCTGGTAACTGAGGTATTTCCATTCATTGTTGTTTATTGTTTATTTAATTACAAATTTTATTCTGGCTTAGGACTGGTGTGTTATGGTTTATATCAGTGGTTTTCAACCTTTCCACAGCTGGGGACTAGCGAAAGCAGGAAAACCACCTTGGGGATGGCTGACAAAAAGCACCATACAGATAATACAGTATTTTGTGAATTAGATTCCAAACACAATACCAAAAAAAAAAAAATCTCCAAAACAGCCAGAAACTGAGCAATAAAAAATGCCAACAAACAAACCAAATATCCAAATCAGCACAGCATGGCTCCCAGCTGGCTACCACCGAGCCATCTCTCTCCTTCCAGCACCACCAGTGTACCCCTGTGAACGTGGTGCCAATCGAGGAAGAGGTGGTGGGGCATAGCCAACCCCCACGCTGGTCTGTGGCTGGTGGACTGTGACCCCCTCCATGGACCAGCAGGAAATCTCCCATGGACTGGAGCCAGTCCACAGACCTGTGGTTGGAAACCACTTGTTCATATCATATCATATATGTTCTGTTGTACTGTTTTATTGCATTGTTTTTGTTCATTTTTATTGAAACCCATTTGGAAAGCCATTTGGCTAGTGTGAATGTTATACAAAAGCTCTAATGAATTTCAAATTTTCAGAAAGGAGAAAAAACACACACTAGGAAACCCCCAAGGTTAGCCATTTGGAGGAAAGGAGCCATCTGGGAAAGCCTGGAGGGCTGGATGGGGACCCCGGAGAAACTGGATTTAGAACTGGAACTGGAAACTATACCCATGACTTAGGCTAACAGGTGTTAGCATCTCTCCAAGGCCTTACTTGTGATCCTTTTTGCTAGAGGTGTTGAGGCTCACTTTTGTGACTTTCAGCATGCAAAGTGTGGATTCTATTCTGGAACTAGACTCCTCTCCTATGTACGTATCCCCAAAAAGAGGAGGCAGGAAAGGGATGGTACACGGGGGTGGCGGGGAGTAAGTAGCTGGCACAACAGCACCCCAAGCAGCCAGGCTTTTGCTCTGGTTTGCTCCAAGATCAAAAGGGACTCTTGGCTCCAGCTATTGGAGTTGGCAAGAAGGAGGAATGATGCAGATGTCTCCACCTGGTGGGATGTCATCATCCACATGCCTGGCTTTGCTCAGCAAGAAAGAGACCATCCCAGAGGCACAGTGTGGAGCTTGTGGATGCCCAAATTAGGAGACTCCAAAGGAACACAACGGCAGGGCTGGGCATTAGTCCAGGCCTCCCAGCCTCTGGCCAGGAGAAGCAGAGTGCAGCTATATATGGGCAGGCAACATGGGCGCATCTCCCAAGATCATAGAAAACTGCTTTCGGGGGGTTACGTGGGTGACATTTACGAGAAATGCCCAGTACAGTAGCACAACCCAGCCTGCTGGATGGGAGAGGAGGGAGATGGTGGAGGGAGCTGCCTCACACAGGACTGGTAGCCACATTGCCTTATTGGTTAGGCAAGGAGGGGCAGACGAGGAGGACGAAGGAAGGACCAACTGCAGGGTCTGTGTTCTCTTTGGTAGGGTGAGAGCTGCAAAGAGCAAATGCATTTCAGAATTGTGGAAATGCACTGCAGTTCCTGGGGTACACTCCGTTTATGCAAGGATTAAGCAGCTGCTATGACAAGTTGCTTTTTTATTCGTGTTATCTACTCTGCCTTCAGCCAAAATCCTGGCTGCAGTTCCTCATGCTTGTTTTGAAACTCAAATCTTCCAGACCACAGTTAAGAAGATGAACGTGCAGGGGTGTGCGCAACCTGTCCAGACATTGTGGGTGCGGGGCGGGGGGGAGGGTGGCTGAAGAGAGCTTCTCATTCTCAGGAGATGGAATGTTCCAGTTCTCCGCACTGCTTTTGGTCCTTCTTCCATGATGAAAGCTATAATAATCCTCACCCCCCACCCATGCCGTCCCAGCCCCTGCTGGCTCCAGTCTTCTTATCCAATCCCTTTCCCTTCTCCCAGCATTATTCCCAGCAAATCTCAGAAACAGAATCAGTCATGCAGATTTGCAAATATGGAAGAAAACATCAATCATTCTCTCTATGAAAGGTGGGTTTGGATCCTTATATAGTCAAAACAGCAGCAGCAACACACACACACACACACACACACAGAGAGAGAGAGAGAGAGAGAGAGAGAGAGCAGGTTTGGGGAGACCCCAAGCATTGCAGGCATACCAAAAAACTAACAAACAAACCCATTCTTAAAACAAAAATAGCTGTGGAGAAACAACAGCCTTAAAAACAGAGCCCAATCATAGCTGAGAGTGTCCACTAAAGGCTCAGTGATTATTAGGCACAGAAAAATGCAGAAAACCAGTGGGAAGGTGGAATGGAATAAAGCATCCCAGTACAGGGTGTGGCCAGCTGGGTGGAACCCCGGACAGGAATACTTCATACTGCAACACTTTTTGCAGGTTGCACGTGTATACCAATTGCAGAAATTAGTTTTCTTCTGGTGCATAGTTCTTGCTTAGATTAGACAAGGCCACGAGCACAGGCTGGCTGGATAGACTGCCCTATATTTGTTGCCCAATCAAGACTGTTACACAAGAAACTCCAAGTGAAATTTTCTGAGCACCCCAGATACTGGATGGGCTTTAGACACTTGTCGGCTGCAGAGCCAGAACAGGAAACGTGGCCACTGCAAGCCTTCCAAGCATCTCTCATTTCGGGCTGGACAGCGAGAGAGCCAGTGGTGACAAAGCAGTTGAGGGAACACAGTTTCATTCATTTCTTCACAGAACAGGAAATAAGGGTGAAGGAACTGCTAGAATTTTTTATTTTAGGTGTGGGAGATAGATAATAGTAAACTGTTGTCTTATTTATCACTCAAATATGATTTTGAAAATCACCTGTTCCCCTTAGATCATTCCGGCGTCATTTGTTTGGCACAGCTAGTGATGACAAGTCACTCTGGCAATGCTCAGGTGCTTCACACTTGGAGAATAATGTTCATATTTGATACCAGGGCAGTGTTTTTCATCCTGTCAATTTAACTGATAATTCTGGGGCAATTTTATTGTATAATTTTTTATTATACCCCATTTTTCTGCAAACTCCACCAGCTAACAGCATTAAATAGGACTAAATGTTATTTTAAAAAAATAAGAAGAGCAAACAACAAAAGCACAGATTAAACAAAGAACCAATCGTGGTATAGGGGTCTGGGTGTTGGACTGGGATGCAGGAGATGTTCAAGACCCCACTAGGCCATATCAATGACTCTAAGTCTAACCTACCTCACAGGGTTGTTGTAAGGATAAAACGGAGATGGAGAGGAAAAGTAAGCTGCCTTGGGTTCCTTGCAAGAGGAAATGAAGCCGCTAAACACAATAGAGGCCCTAAACACAATAATATATTATAACAATAAAAACAGCTAAAACAAATGAACAAAGAAGCACTCAAACATACTGGGCTGCCTTATACCATATCAAAGTATAACTTCCTACTCTGACTGGCAGAGCTTCTTCAGGGTCTTGGCAGGAAAGAGACTTTCTCATCACTGACTATCGGAAACTTGATATAAGTGGAGAGAACTGGGACTTTGCCTGAAGCCTCCTGAGATAAGGGCATCAAAAGCCATCAAATGCCGGAAGAAAGCAGGACACCCTTACCTGACACCAGAAATCAGCAACTGAACTTCTGGGCAGGCAGTTTTATACAGTTTGGCTGAGAAAGATGGAGATCTCCCAGACAGCTACTTGCTGAACCTCAGGAGGTTAAACTACCTGTGGAAGGGCATCTGATTGTGTGGGAGAATTGGGCCTTTCCTATTTCTTGCCTTGTCCTGAAGAGTCTGGCTTGGCTTATTTGTGTGAACCATCAAGACTTTTAATATGAGTATTTTAACATTACTCAGCACTGTCATTGTATATGGCACTTTGCATGTGCTTGTAGGTTCATGGTGGAAGGAAATCACAAGAGGAGGAGAGCACTTTATGATGGATGCCGCCCAAGTTGCGTGCTCCTAATCTCTGGCTGCAGTGCATCATAAGTGGGATTAAGTGAGCGTCTGTAGAGGATCCAATTGTAGGATGGAACTGGCTTAAGCAGTTTAGCTCTGTTGCAGGCTTAATTGTTCAATGACTCCCAGCTGCCTGATGTTCTGGGATGCTACTTGTTCCTGGATCATGCAAAAGGTATGTTGAGAATGGATGTCCCATGGGAGGCTGCACTGCAGAGCATGTTTTTGCTTCCAGAAAATGTGAATGATCTTGGGTAGGGCTGTGCAACTTGGAGGTCAACACCTCTTGAGGCCACAACCCCTATCAACCCCAGCCAGTGGTGAGGGCAGATGGAAGTAACAGGCCAAAACAGCAGGAGGAGCAGATGTTGTGGGGCAATTGACAATGCCTGCAGAAAGGGAGGTGAACACAGCTCAACAAGACACAACGAGTACAATATGTGGCTCAAAGGCAAGACTTTTCACCTCTACATTATGAGTGTTGCTATTGTTTGGAGGGCGAATCACCTCTGCCTGGAACTCCATTTGCCTGCCATTTTATCTGGTGATGTGATCTATAATCATAGGGTGACCACATTTAAATCACAAAAGAGGCTGAACGGGCTTTATAAAGCACGCAGGTGTTACTTTATACATACATACATACATACATACATACATAAATATTTATTTAAAGTTTTTCTATGCCGTCCCCTTGCTACATAGCCTCGGGATGGCTCACAGCATATAGATGCACATGTGGAAATAACCATAATTTCAGTGGAAATAGCAGGGCAGAATGTGACCAGGTGATCTGTGTGGCTTGATGGGTCCCCTCTCCAGTTGTTCTTCTGGCCTCTTCTGGTTCTTTACCTTGAACTGAACAGCCCTTCAAATAGTAGACAGTCCATTGGCAGCCCTTCCAATAAAGGACTGTCCCGGTAAGAAAAGGATGCCTGACCACCCTTGTCTTGTTGCCGTAATAGTTGAATCAGGCAATTATTGAAAGGCAAACTAGACAAGAAGTCTAGCTGTCATATACTTTATTTTACTACTACCTCTTCCCTTACTCTCTTGTGGCCATGAAGGGCACCACATTTGAGTGGAGCAGTAGCAGGTGAGAGAGGACACTTATCTCATTGGCCTCTTTCCTACCTCAAGCTGCTTTTCTTTCCCTGGAGGAAAGAGCGGTGCAACTGGTATCTATATGCACAGATTCATAAATTGTCCAATGAATTCATTGCATGCATTTCCACAAACTACATCACCTTGGAGGCCTATTTCGTGCTGGTGTTATGATCACTCTTTCCTTTTCATCAGAAGAGAAAAATATTCCAGGCATGCAGAGAGTTCTTTTTAAAACTTTATTGCAATGAAGGGAACAGAAGAATGATAGTTTTCTTCCCATTCTTCTGTTCACCTGAGCACATGTTCACACACCCCTTTTGAACCCTGCTCCCGGCCGCTTGTTCCCTCCTCCTTTCCCCTTATTGGCTAGGGTACTGAGAGTTACATTCTTTCCGCGCTGCCCCAACACCGGCCCTTCTTCCCAATCTAGCCCTGGCAGGCTACAATAGGCTCATTTTGTTCTGCCCAGCTTGTCAATAAACAATCAGGAAGTATTTGGCCCTCCTGCCTACCTGCCTGTTTCCCCATACCTTGTGCCATCTGATTTTGGCCCCTCCCCTCCTTTGGGCTAAGTAATTTTCTTTGTAACCTTTTTAAATCTCTGTACTCCCTTGTTTCAAATCATCCTTTCGCACCTATCACTGGTTTCCATGCTGTGCTTATAGGAGTTAAGCCAAGTGCTCTTCCTTGGCTCTGCTACTGCACCTGGGCTCTGCCATTGATGTTCGCCACAGATTCTGGCCTCTTTGCCTCATTGCCAGTGGACTCACTTATTGCCAGAACTCTTGTAGAGAGGGGGGCAAACAGTGCAGAAGAGAGAGAGGGTAATGCATTTAAAGTTACTTCATTGTATTTATTCATGAGCTATTTGGAAAACAGATCACTGCCCTTTTGGCTCTGGCCTCTTGGCAGAGCGGCAGAGCAGCAGAGGCACAGGCTGGGAGAGAGCGCTGAGTGGCCAGGGGACTGGTGAAGGCAAGGTAGGAGCTGGGCAGGTGGGAGCAGAGGTCCAGGAGCAGCAGAGGGAGGGGGTGGGCCAGAGAGCGAGAGCAGCCAGGGGGAAGCAGGGGGCAGGGCCACTGGCCGGAGGGACTGAGAGGGCCAAGCTCGGGCGTCGTCCCTCGTCTGCGTCCCTGAGCTGCGGTCCGGACGGTCCAGGGACTCCCTGCCCTGAGACACAGAGGGTTGTTTGTTTGTTTGATTGATTGTTTGTGTGTTTTTTGTTTTGTTTGTGTGTTTTGTTTTGTTTTGTTTTGTTTGCACTTTGCTTTGCTTTGTTGTGCTTTGTTGTTGTTTTTTTCTTCCAATTTAAATTTAAGTTTATTTTCTCCTTGTGTGTGTGTGTGCAAGTGGGGTTTTTGCCTGGGAGAACTGGGCGAGTGAGAGGAACTGCAGGACTAACAAGGCAGGGGACCAAGGTAAGGTCTCGGAAGGGTTACAGATGGCAGACCAGGAGATGGCCTTGGCAGGAGTCACGGGTGTTGCTGTCCGCTGCGAGAGCTGCGACATGTTCGCCCTTCTCCCCCAGGAGAGGCAGGGATACACTTGCCCTCGGTGCAAGATGGTGACCCTGCTAGAGGAGGAGGTGAGGTGCCTGAGAGCCGAGAGAGCTCTCCGGGCCCCCCCGCAGCAGTCCCCCTCTCGACAGAGGGCTGAGGGAGAGACCACGGGAGGAGCAGCTGCGGAGACATGGAGGTATGTCACCCACAGGAGGAGGAAGCCAGCACAGCCTCCTCCTCCTCCTGGCACCGATCTGGAGCTGGGAAACAGGTTCTCTCCACTTGGGGAGGCTGGGGCTGACGAGGCCTCGGGGGACCAGCAGGACCCCCAGCCTGGGACATCAGGAGGCAAGGGAGCCACTGCAGGAGAGGCGAGGACCAGAGCACGGCTGCCCACCAGCACCGAGAAGGTACGGCGGCGGGTGATTGTTGTTGGGGACTCCCTGCTGAGGGGCACTGAGGTGGCGGTGTGCCGCCCCAGCCTTGAGACAAGGGAGGTTTGCTGCTTGCCGGGCGCACGCATCCGGCATGTGAAGGACAGAGTGGAGCGTCTTGTTCGCTCCGGGGGTCACCAGCCACTCCTGGTGATCCATGTGGGCACAAACGACGTGGCCAGGCAGGGGGTGGTCGGGATCACCAGGGACTTTTCGGCCTTGGGGAAGAAACTCAGGGAGCTGAAGGCCCAAGTGGCCTTCTCGTCAATCTTACCCATCCGGGGATTTGGGACAGGAAGGGACAGGAGGGCCTCTGAGGTGAACGACTGGCTTAGGGTGTGGTGCCAGAAGGAACGCTTCGGATTCCTCGACCACGGCACTCGTTTTCTTGCCAATGGACTTCTGGCAAGGGATGGGTTACACCTCACGAGGATGGGGAAAAGGTCCTTTGGAGATGCTCTAGCGAGCTTCATCCGGAAGACTTTAAACTGAGCCAGTGGGGGTGGGTTCAGGCCCCCCAGTAATGTGTCTGCACTGGACAAGTGTGCGGGGAGGATCGGGGCCCTGGGAACAGGGCTTTAGAGATACTGCAGGGACTGACAGGACTTCTACAGAGAGGGGCCAGGTACCAGGGAGGATGGGAGGAAGGAGGATGCTGGGCACTCCAAGGAAAGGAAGCAGTGGGAAGGAGTTGAGGTGCATGTACACCAATGCTAGGAGCATGGGTAATAAGCAGGAAGAGCTTGAAGCTCTCCTGGGAATAGGAGGATACGATCTGGTGGGAATCACAGAAACTTGGTGGGATGAAAGGCAAGTCTGGAATGTGAACATAGAAGGGTATCACCTTTTTAGAAAGGACAGGAAGGGAAAGAGAGGTGGGGGTGTGGCTTTATATGTCAGGGAAGGGATAGGAGGCAGTGAGATAGAATGCAGCACAGATGGGGATTCAGTAGAGGCACTCTGGGTGAAAGTTAGGAGTTTTGACAGGGAAAGAGACCTGACAGTGGGGGTATGTTATCGCCCTCCAGGTCAGCTTGAGACCCTGGATGATTCCTGACAGGCCAGATTCTAAGGATATCTCGAGGGAGAGACATAGTAATTATAGGAGATTTCAATCTCCCGGATATTACTTGGGAGACTCACTCGGTGGTGACAGCCAGGTCACGTCGCTTCCTAGAAGCTATAAAGGGAGGGTTTTTCACACAGAGGGTCCGAGAGGCGACAAGAGGGGGAAACATCCTGGACTTGGTCTTGACCAATAGGGAGGAGCTGATAGATGAAGTACAGATTAGGGGAGCTCTGGATGCAAGTGATCACTCCATCCTTTGCTTTGAGATCAGGGGACTGGGGCCATGCAGCAGGGCGAGCACTAGAAGCTGGGACTTCAAGAGGGCCAACTTTGGCCAACTGAAGGCCAGGCTGGGGAAAGTCTCCTGGGATAGGTTACTGGAAGGTAAGCGAGTTGAGGAGGGGTGGATGGCACTCAAAAGGGAGGTTTTGCAGGCTCAAGCCCTGACGATACCTCTAGTCAGTAAGGTGGGGAGGCAGAGGAGAGTGCCGCCATGGATGCGAAAGGAGGTGGTTAGGGGGATTAGACGAAAGAGGAGCCTCCATAGGAAATGGGTACTGCGGGAAATAGACAAAAGGGTATACCGGGAGGAGGAGGCCCGTTGCAGAAGGATTCTTCGCAAGGCTAAGGCTGATTACGAGCTGAGACTTGCCAAGAATATCAAGAGCAACAAAAAGGGCTTCTTTCAGCATGTAAATAGGAAAAGGAAGGGGAGACAAGTGGTGGGACCACTAAATAAGGAGGAAGGAGATCCAGTGACTGACATGAGGGAACAGGCACAGATGCTAAATGACTATTTTGCCTCTGTGTTCTCCCCAAAGCAGGATGGGGGATATCCGTATAGGAGATTAGATGAGGCTGGGGACTTAGGGGCAGAGATTAGAGTCACCCCTCTTGAAGTCAAGGGGCTCCTCAGGGCATTGGACATTACAAAGGCGCCAGGCCCTGACGGGTTACACCCGAGAGTACTTAGAGAGTTGGCAGGGGTTCTCTCATGCCCGCTGGCCTCCATTTTTGAGGCCTCATGGAGAACGGGTGAAGTTCCAGAGGACTGGAGGGTGGCATCGGTGGTCCCAATTTACAAAAAGGGTAGTAGGAAGGACATGGGGAATTATAGACCGGTTAGCCTTACGTCCATTGTAGGAAAAACAATGGAAAGGCTCATAATAGAGAGAGATCTAGTGATGCTAGATAGGGAAGGGAGGCTGACAGCCACACAACACGGCTTCCGCAAAATCAGGTCCTGCCAGACAAACCTTGTGGAATTCTATGACAAGGTTTCGAGATGGCTAGATGGAGGGGATGCAGTGGATGTGGTATACCTGGATTTCAGCAAGGCCTTTGACAAAGTGCCCCATGATATCCTGGTGGAGAAACTGAGGAGTTTTGGGATAGACCAAAGCACAGTCCGGTGGATTAGGGCATGGTTGACTGACCGAAAGCAGAAGGTAACCATTAGCGGGGAATTGTCGGGATGGCAGCCAGTGACAAGCGGGGTCCCCCAGGGCTCTGTCCTGGGGCCGATCCTGTTTAATCTTTTCATTAATGACATGGAAGAAGGGGTGAACAGTCTGCTGATCAAATTCGCAGACGACACTAAAACTGGAGCAGTGGCCACAACTGAGGAGCAGGTACACCAGATCCAAAAGGATCTGGACAGACTATGGAAGTGGGCAGGAGACAACAGGATGGCATTCAATGTGGATAAGTGCAAGGTCTTGCACTTGGGGCATAAGAATAGCTGTCATAAGTACAGGTTAGGTGACAAGTGGCTGGAGAGCAGCACTTGTGAAAGGGACCTTGGGGTACTGGTTGACCGCAGGCTAAACATGAGTCAGCAGTGTGATGCAGTGGTCAAGAGGGCGAACGCCACCCTTGGTTGCATAGCCAGAAGTGTGGCTTCTAGATCAAGAGAGGTATTATTACCACTTTACACGACTCTGGTGCGCCCGCAACTGGAGTATTGTGTTCAGTTTTGGGCCCCTCATTACAGAAAGGATATAGCCAGGTTGGAGTCAGTGCAGCGTAGGGCCACAAGGATGGTGGCTGGTTTGCAGGGGATGCCGTATGAGGCAAGACTGAGGGAACTGGGTCTCTTCAGCTTGGAGAAGAGGAGACTCAGAGGGGATATGTTGGCAACATACAGGTATGTGAGGGGGTGTCACATGGAGATGGGGAGAGGCCTGTTCTCCCCTGCAGAGGAAGGCAGGACGCGCTCCAATGGAGCAAAGCTCAGGGAGCCAAGGTTCAATTTGGATGCCAGGAAGCACTTCCTGACAGTTAGGACCCCGAGGGCGTGGAATGGGCTTCCACGGGAGGTCGTTGAGGCCCCATCGGTGAGGGTGTTCAAAGACAGGCTGGACATGCACATGGTGGGCATGTCATGAGCGGAGCCGGCTGGTGCCGGAGGTCAGACTAGATGGCCCAGGAGGCCCCTTCTGACTCGCTCTTTTTCTATGTTTTCTATGTTTCTAAGTAAGACTAGAAGCACAGGTTTTTATTTCTTTTTCTTTTTTTAAGCAAAAACAAAATCTGAACATTCAAAATCCAAAATATTCCTGTACGATTTAGACTCACACGGCTCCCACCTGCTTGGCTATAGCTTGACCAAAAGGCAGAAACAGCTGTAACACTTTTGTATACATTAATCACTTGCCACTGTATCTATTCTGGGTTTCATCACAGAACTGAAATCTGAGCATTACATAAGAGCATTTAGTTCCCTACATTTCTGCTACAGAACCTCTAGGTGGCACTGTGGGATACAGAAATAGCACAAATACACAAGAGGAAAAAGCAGTTTCTTGTGCTTTCAAAATTAAATGCCATAGTTTCCTACTCTTAAAAAAAACTTCTTGAAAGTGCTGCTTTGCTGCAAAAGTGAATCCAGACTGGCAGTACAGCAGAGGGGATGCAGGGCAGGAAATAGCCCTCTCTTTCAAGACCTCACTGCTGTTCCCTGCCACACGGTTTCTGTTGGCAGTCTGCTAAACGCTATGGCTAGTCCTTTGGGAGTTTGCATATGCTTACTCTGTTATGAAGATAGTACATATTCCAGGTAGAAACTTTTTCTTTGGAATCAGTTCATCAGGTAGTAAACATAACTTGACTGTACCACTTCAGACAGTAGGTGGGGGGGGGGGATCTTACTGAATGCCTCTTCCAAGCCCCCTCCCCCACAAGAAAACTAGCTAGTCAGGAGGAAGGCTGAGCTTGAATTCTCCTCTATGACATGGAATGTTCTCAGAGTCAGGAGTTTGCTGTGTGGTAGAAACCAACAATCATGACATTGCACTGCCACTTACAGTCTGAAGTAGTACAGTCCAGGAATAGTTTCACTACTTGCTGAGCTGGTGTTTGTCTGGTCCATTTCCAGATTCTTGCATGGAAGAAGTTAGTGTATGAATAAACTGAATATAATCAAGTGTAGTGATTTTACATCAGGATTTTGGGGGCATGCAATGCTCCAGGTGGCAGTGTGGGATAGCTAGAAAATTTTAGACCCTGAACTTAATGTTCTGAGCAGGGGGATGACCATTTGCATCTTTTCAGTTGCAAAGCACACAGCTAAGATTTCAGTCTCCTCCTCCACCACCATGCCATGCTTTACAACGGCTTCTGTATTCTTGGCATGTTAAAACCTAAAGCAATGCTCATACACATTTTAAAACAACAGAAATACTTTGTGCAGGTGCATTTTGGCCTTTTAAACTCACATACCTCAAAGCACCAATGGGACTATGGGAATAAAATGGTGTTTGCTTCTGTTGCCCTGATCATCCACTGCTGTTTGGGTGGTCACGTGAAGGCCCCCTGGGCTGCAGGACCCTGGGTACTTGGCATGTAGTTGCACCACTAGTCATGTATGGCCAGTGTGGACCCAATCATCTTGTGCCTTCTGTGCAGGAATCTGGTATTTGTGAAGCATCCCATCCATCCAACCCTACATTCTGGCAGTTTCTACTGAAATTGTGCAGGGTTAATATTGGATCCTGAGCTTGCTCAGTCTCTCCAGACAAGGCTAAGCAATTGCCAAGAAGCCAGAGAAGCGGGGGGGAGGTAAAAGGAGAGGGGGATTTGCGCAGCTCCTCTAGCACAGCCCATCTCGCTTGGCTCGAGCTTTGCTCCCATGTGGCTGCTTCTGCAGAAAAGTTGGCCCAGGACCAAGCAGCTGGCTCCTTCTGCCGTCACCCTGGCTCTTTCAGCACTCTGGCAGTGTCTGCTGCTGGGCAGCCATCCATCTCCCCGCAGATCAGCCAAACACAGGCTGTCCCCTTGGCTTTTTCCCCCAAACTACTGCTGCTAAATCAACATCGCTTCTGCCCCAGAGACCGAGGAGCTGTGGCAGAGAGACATGATCCTTGACATTTGTCTTTGATGTGTGCAGGCAGGGGAGGGATGGGCCTGGGAGCCTGATGTGGGCATCAAGGTCAGGGAGGTCTCGCTGATGAGCAGCATGCAGGAAGGAGGGATCTCCCAAGAGCTGCCAGAGCTCCCATTATTGCCATTGTTGATGGTGCTTTTAAAAAAGCATCCCTTGTTTTGGAGCATTCCGGTTGCACAAATGAGCACAAAAGAGACATCAGATAATTGTACGTGTCTTTGGGTTTTGGTACTGATCTGGGCACAGATAGGGGACAACAGACACACTTCTGTGAAACAGGAAACCACAAGAATATCCCTTGTTCCACAAGGGTTTGGATTTTTTTTAAAAGCAAAGATAAATCACACGCTGGTCAGGTTAAAATGTCCAAAATGCAGAAAGGGGAAAGATGCAACACCCACAGTTTGGCAGTGCCTTTATGAGGACCAATCAAAGCTTTGGGAATGATGGTGTAAGCATCTGAGCACTCTAGATTCCTTCCTCGGGTGGATCGTATAAAAAGAAAAGGGAAGGAGAACAATGTGCACTCTCCTCCTCAGGAAACATAGAAACAGAGCGAGTCAGAAGGGGCCTCCCAGGCCATCTAGTCTGACCTCCGGCACCAGCCGGCTCCGCTCACAACATGCCCACCATGTGTACATCCAGCCTATCCTTGAACACCCGCACCGATGGGGCCTCAACGACCTCTCATGGAAGCCCATTCCACGCCCTCGGGGTCCTGACTGTCAGGAAGTGCTTCCTGGCATCCAAATGGAACCTTGGCTCCCTGAGCTTCACTCCATTGGCCATATTCTACAAGTGGCACCTGAACTTCCCATTGAAGTATGTAATAGAGGATTCTGAACTGGAAGGAGTGGGTGTGTTTGTTCAGTCTTTTGGACACAAGAAAAGGGAGGAGGAAGCGGCAGTGCACCTGCTTGGCACGTAGAAGATCCCAAGCACCTCCAGCAAGGTCTGAAAATGTTCCTGCCTGAAACCCTGGACAGCTGCTGCAAGTCAGTGCTGGCAGTATTGGGCCTGATGGACCAAACACAGCTAGGTATGAGAGCTTCCTATGAAAACAAAAAGCTGAACAGCACTGTAGGAGCCAACCAGTTTAACTGTGTTCATGGGCATAAACATAGAAACATAGAAACAGAGCGAGTCAGAAGGGGCCTCCTGGGCCATCTAGTCTGACCTCCGGCACCAGCCGGCTCCGCTCATGACATGCCCACCATGTGCATGTCCAGCCTATCTTTGAACACCCTCACCGATGGGGCCTCAACGACCTCCCGTGGAAGCCCATTCCACGCCCTCGGGGTCCTAACTGTCAGGAAGTGCTTCCTGGCATCCAAATTGAACCTTGGCTCCCTGAGCTTTGCTCCATTGGAGCGCGTCCTGCCTTCCTCTGCAGGGGAGAACAGGCCTCTCCCCATCTCCATGTGACACCCCCTCACATACCTGTATGTCGCCAACATATCCCCTCTGAGTCTCCTCTTCTCCAGGCTGAAGAGACCCAGTTCCCTCAGTCTCGCCTCATACCCCATCCCTTGCAAACCAGCCACCATCCTTGTGGCCCTACGCTGCACTGACCCAACCTGGCTATATCCTTTCTGTAATGAGGGGCCCAAAACTGAACACAATACTCCAGTTGCGGGCGCGCCAGAGTCATGTAGAGTGGAAGTAATACCTCTCTTGATCTAGAAGCCACACTTCTGGCTATGCAACCAAGGGTGGCATTCGCCCTCTTGACCACCGCATCACACTGCTGACTCATGTTTAGCCTGCGGTCAACCAGTACCCCGAGGTCCCTTTCACAAGTGCTGCTCTCCAGCCACTTGTCCCCTAACCTGTACTTATGACAGCTATTCCTATGCCCCAAGTGCAAGACCTTGCACTTCTCCACATTGAACGCCATCCTGTTGTCTCCTGCCCACTTCCATAGTCTGTCCAGATCCTTTTGGATCTGGAGTACCTGCTTCTCAGTTGTGGCCACTGCTCCAGTTTTAGTGTCGTCTGCGAATTTGATCAGCAGACTGTTCACCCCTTCTTCCATGTCGTTAATGAAAAGATTAAACAGGATCGGCCCCAGGACAGAGCCCTGGGGAACCCCGCTTGTCACTGGCTGCCATCCCGACGATTCCCCGCTAATGGTTACCTTCTGCTTTCGGTCAGTCAGCCATGCCCTAATCCACCGGACAGGGCTTTGGTGTATCCCAAAACTCCTCAGTTTCTCCACCAGGATATCATGGGGCACTTTGTCAAAGGCCTTGCTGAAATCCAGGTATACCACATCCACTGCATCCCCTCCATCTAGCCATCTTGAAACCTTGTCATAGAATTCCACAAGGTTTGTCTGGCAGGACCTGTTTCTGCGGAAGCTGTGTTGTGTGGCTGTCAGCCTCCCTTCCCTATCTAGCATCACTAGATCTCTCTCTATTATGAGCCTTTCCATTCAGCATGCTTGGCACTTGCAGGAGTCGGCACTGCAGTAGCCCAGCTTGGGCACGTCTGAAGTGGCAGATTCCTACAGTGCCAGAAGGGTGTTTATGATCTTGAACAGAGAATGTATCCAAGGAAAATGCCCCCCTCACACACACACACACACTTTCCTGTGTGTAAGTAGCTGCCAGGGCTTGAACTAGGAGCTTCTGGGTTCCCTGCCTGCCTGCCGGTGCTCTTTGCAATGGGTTGCTCAAAGCTGCAAAGTGGAGGTCCAACAAAATCTTCTTCTTCAACACAGGTCCACCCAAGGCTGGCTCTGCCATTACACAGCCTGATGCTCCCACATAAAGCCACTTGTCCAGACTAAAATATAAGGATGAGCCACATTAGTTAAAACAGAAGCAAGAGTTTTCAGCCTCATTGCAACACAGCTGCACGAGAATTACATCAAAGCACTATTTAATTACATCTTGGACAAGGCATCCCTAAATATTTATACAACTGGCCCCCCATTTTTCTGGGTGTAGACTTCAGGTAAAGAGAAAGGGTGACTCCTTAAAATGCTGTAACTGTCCTCATAAATCATAATTCCTAATCAGGGCAAAAAAATAGGAAAAGGCTGGATGTTTCCCATACTTTCAAGTATTAGCTTTTTCTTCATGGAGTAGTGTTCTATTTAGATATTAGGTACTGTGAACAAGGGACCAAGAGGTAGCTGTTATCCCTATGTAACTGATCTGGAATTAAATGAGTGCTCTAGGATTCTAAAAATTGCTTTGTTTTGTAATATCCCCCACCCCTGGCCGCTGCCACAAGCCACAGTATGGCACAACCAATCAATAGGTCACCAAGGTCACCAAACTTCTGCTTTTCTAGAACTCTCCATATGACTAGATTTTCAGAATTCAGTGATTCCAAGGAGCTCTGCTTGACACACTTTGTCTATGGCTCCGAGCATGTCCACATTCCCTTGGGTCATAGAAACAGGAAGGAACTGCCAGCTCATTTGGGGTCATCAAAGCATAACCACTTATGCTACACAGGCTTGCAACCACCTGCTTGTTGAATTATTCAAAAGTCAGCCATGCAGGTACTTACTGCCATAGGCTGCACTCTTTATGAATGTTTATTTCCAAGTAAATCTCAATGAATAGGAGATGTAAGAACCAACATGCACGTGTGAATACATTTATGTATCACATTCTTAACTCATCCAGTAAGAAAAGTTCTCTGCAGGGACTGCATGCTAAAATAATAAACATACATCCTGCTTCCTTCTCCAAGGTGTGCAAATGATGGCTTGCAACTGAAATAAACAGACCTCACAGTAAGAAATATGGAGCATAACAAAAGGGCAGATTTTTAAACCAGAGGGTGACCAGATCACAAAAAAGGAGACAGATATGCATAATGTGTTAAGATGGAAACTTAGAAACCATTACAGTAAGTTCTAGTGCAATCCTGTACCTCTCACCATCAAGAGGAAGAGGGGCATGTGTACCC
This sequence comes from Varanus salvator macromaculatus, assembly GCA_023646645.1. NCBI lineage: Eukaryota > Metazoa > Chordata > Lepidosauria > Squamata > Varanidae > Varanus > Varanus salvator. The sequence goes on from JAIXND010000795.1 coordinate 19,108,292, forward strand.
AATGTGCAGTAGGATGTCTAGACAGTAAATGTTGAGGGACAACTCCAAGACCATTCCCTGCACCCCCTTCCTAGGGGTCTTTAAACTGGATGTAGGCTGGACAGGTCTTTCAATACATCATGGCTTCAATCAGAGGACTGTTCTATGCAAAGGAAGGCACATGGCCACCTTTTTAAAGCAATATAGACAGAAGCAATAAATACAGCAACACATCCTAAAAGATCTTCACACAGAAGCCAACAACATTGTGTTAAGTGCTTGCTTAAAAGCAGGCAGTAATGGGGTCAAAGACATTTCTCCAGTCACAACTTTTTGCTTGTTCCTTCTAACAGAACATGTGTCAGTGAAAAATCTGAAGAGGTTCTCAAAGTCTGAGCATTTTCCAAAGAGATAGGAAGAGATGCACTGGACAGGAACACAAGAAAGGTGCTTTGTACTTTGCTAGATTCTGATCCATCTAGCCCAGGCTCATGGCCACTGACTGACAGCCATGTTTTCCAAGGTCTTCGACAGGTCTTTCTACTTTCTGCTTAGAGTTGCTGGGAATCGAACCTAGGCCCCTGCATGTAAAATATGTACTCTGTCATGATCCTAAAAGACTCTCATTTATTTTACTGGGCTAATTTAAGATTCAATCCTTACTACTTCATGGGAATTCTAAAAAAAAAAAAAAAGCGTGTTTACTGAAATAAGCAATGCCATTTCCCACTCCTTTGGGAAAGATGTATCTAGTGTGAAGATCCTGGTGCAAGCTTAAACCTGAATCTGAGTTGATCAGGACTTAGGCAGGAAAATGTTCAAGGCTTGGGCTCAAAATGCCAAGTAACAGCAGCTCCTCTGAACATAGTCCGAGTAACTTTTCCATGACACTGAGAAAACTTACTAACACTTTTCATAGGAGAAATCCTGTTCCACAGTTGCAGCAAAAACAGCAAAGAACAGTGCCCCCTCTCCCCTGTCAAAAGTAAGATTCTAGCAGTGTGGCTTCCAGATATGCTTAAGCCCCAGCACCTGTTAGTGTGGAAATGAATTCTTGGTCTTAGTTCATTTGATCCAATAACCAGCCCATTTGGCACCCTGGGTTCTTTTTATTGTTTATGCTAATTAGGTATCCTTTCTTGCAAATATATCTTCATTGCAAAGAAAAGCTGTAAAGTGTTCTAAAAACACCCCTCCACTTCTGGAGACAGTCACAGTATGATAAAAGCAAGGAGGGGAAGCTTTGGTGAGTGGGAAGATTCCTGTGAAGCGAATTTATTAGCATTTCAAAGTCTCAGACAAACAACCAAGGCCCAGCTGGATGAGCTAGTTAGGTGGTGATGAAAAATTCACAGCTAGCCTCCAATTGCATTTGTGTCAACAAATTGTTCAAACAAAAGCTTATTGCTTCTGCAGTCCCACTCATAAGGGGTGGCTCTTGACATTTGGTGCTAGGGTGTGTGCATGTGATCCCCCCTCCCCCGCCCCAAATAGTTCTGATCTGAGCTGTACACAGATGGAAACCTTGGTTCACTATACCACACTTATTGTCATGGATTATCCAGTGGATTCTTTCCACTGCTCTTTCTCATTATTTTCACTGATTATCCAACGAACTGCAAGGATCCTTCAGCACTACCCCGAGTTACTTGCACTTTAAGAATACAAACCAACCATAGCTAAAGCACTGTTTAATCTTCTTAGTTTAATAGCAGCATGAAGCATGTGTTTCCATCCCTCCCATTGACACCAATGGTCCTTAAAAAGCTTCTGTTGGGCAAATTCCCATGCCTTTCATTAAAAACCACACCCACTTGTGTTAGTTCTCAGAGCAACTGAGTGAAGTTATCCATTCCCACTTCACAGATGATAATACTCACTTTATAAAAGGTAAACAGAGGCAATGAAACACTACATGAGTGACTTTTCTAGAGCTTCACAGAAAGAGCACAAGGAAAAGTACATTCTGTAGATACGGCATGCCTAGCATCCAGCTACAAGCATTCCTAATTGGATATAAAGGCTTTACTCTATTGCTGGATGTAGCTTCCAATTCTCCGTACAGCAATGGGGCGGGGTGGGGGCAGCTGATAGAATGTGGAACTCCCAAGCCTTCCTCTCAGTCACATATGCTAATCTAAACTTTCAGAAAAACTCTATGCCTATTTTCTCCTGCATATGTTTTCTCAGAAATAAATCCAACTTGGGCTGCAATTTTTCCTAGAAGCAAATCCCATTGAATGCAGAGGGATTTTCTTATGTGTGAACATGCACACGATTAAAACAGCAACTGACAAATTTCTTAGCTTTGCTGTACATTAAAGACTGGACACAGCCCATTTCAGCTGCAAAAGCTTAGGCCAGAATAGATTTGTTAGTTTTTTAGAGACTTTTTTACCCATGGCTTTTAATCTACTGTATCTACTGTTGGTTCTATTTTGGCAAAATACAGATTGAAGTACTACACGAGGAATCTACTTTTCTGTTTTTCAGCTATGAAGCTCTAGCTGGCAATGTGGCATAGCACACTAGCACAAATATGTAAGAGAAAATTGCTCTTTCATTTGCCATTTGAAATAATACCCCATTTCCTTTCCTCTACAAACCTTGCAGAAACTACTGTTGACAAACAGAAGTACACCTGGGAGGTCAAGATGTCACCAAAAGCAGCCGTAAGCCAGTATAAGTAGGGAAGTGGGAGTTCTCAGGAAATGCCTCATATCAAAAAACTCGTAGGTGCCACAACTTTCTATTGTTTGTGCTTCAACAGACTCACTCTGGAATTAATCCAATTTTATGTTCCACCAAAGCTAACAAAACAAGCCTTACAGTTTTCCTATGGAACATGCAGTCCCGTCTTGTATTTAGCTGCAGGTAGGTCTCCTCTGACCTGACCCCCCCCCCCCATTTTCAGTGGGGCTTCGTCCCAGGTAATTGTGCCTAGGATTGCTGCCTTAATTCTTTAAAGCCCCTCCACATATGGGGTTCTCTCACCCAGCCCTGCTTGCATAACATGGGACACAGATCTAAGGCGGAAAAGGAAACCCAAGTCGCTCTATTGTAAACAACGCAATAGAAGGAAAAGGCCCTGTCCCAGCACTGCACCGGCTGCTTTCCAGGGAACAAGGTGTTTCCTGCCATTCTGCCAAGGGCAAGACTTTCCGTCTCCAGGAATTGGTCTGGACCATGGAGCTAAGGAATGCACATGCTGTATGGGTGCCGGCATAACAGGGATGTTTGTTTCCAGGATTGTGTTTACCCACTTACGGTCAGGCAATCATAAACCTTCATTTGGACTGGAGCAAGTGGACAAGGGGGATTTTTCTTTTTCTTCCTCTCACAGTGTTAGAACTGGGGTCACCCAATTAAACTGACTGCTGGGAGATTCCAGACCAAAAAATGGGAGAACTTCTAGACACAGCACACAAGTTAAACAACCAATTTCCCTAGCAGTATGAAATGAAGCTCACCCAGACTTTAAAAGGGGTCTGGGCTGATTCACGGAGGATTGGACTCCAGAACTTTTCAGATGGATAGCACAGTTGGAGTTTTGAGTGTCCTGGCTGTTCTCATAAAATGGACACTATGAAGAGTTACCCATTCATAAAATGGCTGGTAGGGTAAACATGGCCAGTTGTATGACACCCCTTTCCAAGAAGACCAACAGGTAAGATTAAAGGAAAAGGAAGCTGCTTGAACTTAAGCATAAGGCAAAGTCTGAGTGTAAAGCCACGGTTTAAGAATCCAAATCAAGGAGGTTCTGGAAAGCAGCAGATCATTTTGGAGCATACCTGGCTTCCCATTAGTATTATGCTTGACTAAAAAGTCTTAAGAAATAAAATAGAATGACATTCAGGAAGGGCAGGCCCCAAAAGAAGTATCTGTAGGCAAATTAGTACCACAAGTGCCATGTTGGAGCCTCCAAGTCCATATCATTGGCTACTAGTGATATATACTGTATTTTTTGCTCTATAAGACTCACTTTTCCCCCCCTCAAAAGTAAGGGGAAATGTCTGTGCGTCTTATAGAGCGAATATGTGTGTGCAGTAAGTCTGTCAGATGTGCAGCCCATGGGGAAGTGATGGGGAATGTGCCTGTGATTATGTGCCCATTTGAGTCAGAATATTTATTTTCTTGTTTTCCTCCTCTAAAAACTAGGTGCCTCTTATGATCAGGCGCGTCTTATAGAGTGAAAAATATGGTAATTGGCCTGTATCATTGGCTACTAGGCATGATGGCTATATGCTACCTCCATATGTTAGAGCATATACACCTTGAAATATCCATGGAAACAAAGAGAGAAAGCTATTGTGCTCATATCTGGCTTGTGGGTTTCCCAGTGACACTGGTTAGCCATGAGGAAAACAAGACGTGGGATTAGAAAGGCCTTTGATCTGATCTAGCAAGATTACTCTATGTGAACTTCTAGATCGGCCTATTTTTTGCATTTTATTGTATATTATTTTATTTATTTATTTATTTAAAACATTTTTATGCTACCCCCATCGCAACAAAGCCTCGGGGCGGCTCACAACAAAAATAAAATATACAAATATAACCATTATACAACAAAAATATTAAAACCCGGTGCATCTCGGTTTAAAAGATTTAAAATCCTATAAATACCAATAAATTAACAATTAAAATAAGTTTTAAATAAAAGGGTCTTAGCCTGGCGCCGAAAAACAAATAATGACGGCGCCAGGCGGACCTCTCTGGGGAGCGCATTCCATAGATGGGGCGCCACCGCAGAGAAAGCCCTCCTCCTAATATCACCCTCCTAATATCATTCACAGAGGGTTCCCAGAGAAGGGCATCTGTTGCTGATCTCAAGGGGCGGGAGGGCATATATGGACGCAAGCGTTCCTTTAGATATCCAGGTCCCAAGCCGTTGAGGGCTTTGTAGGTCATATTAGAACTGAAGAGAATCTGCAAAGCAGGAAGTGCAAGGGCAAGGAATTTCCCACTTCTGAATTTTCCCAGTTAGAGTGTCCATTTTCAAACCCTCAAGGAAGAGATTCCCTACTCCTCAACTCAGAAAAATGTCCCTCTGTGTTCATCAAGACTAGCCCCCAGATGAGTGTGCAGTCGAAAGTCAGAGATATCACTAAGGCCTGAGTGGGTGTCTCATTCTGAAGATGGATCTCTGGGAAGATCTGAGAGGGTTTTTAATGTTCTAATATCAAGGCTCCTTGGCAGACAGCTCCTGCTTTAGATGTGATGCTACCAGTTAAAGGAAACTTGCCCCCCACTGGCAGACCCTCTTTGAGTCTGTTGTCCTCACTGCAAAGAAGGACGCCTGCATTCCGCAATTGGAAAAACAGAGGAGGCCATCCTGCACCACCCTACACATCCCTATCAGCACTGCAGAAAGTGCTGGACTTGGACCCAAGAGCTCTGGGTTCAAAGGTCTTCCCTCAAGAGCTCTCAGGAAAGTCCAAGCTCCACAACTGCACTTTGCACAGGGACATCCTCCCATTCCATACCTGCCAAGTGCTGTCAACCTTCCTCCTTAAAAGCCCTAAAGCACGATAACTATTCTAGAATTGCCCAAACCAATTATTACAGAGGTGTGTGTGGAAGAAACATTTCATTTGAGTAATATTAGCTAAAGGGCAAACCAGCCATACAAATGTAAAGCTGCAGTACAAAGGCACCTTGGCCTAAATGCACATCCCAGTTACAAATGCTCCTTCCCTTTCTTAAAACCCCATGTTAATGACAAGCAAACCTTGTGTAGTAGTCAGAAGGTTAGCCTGAGACCCAGGTCCAAATTTGCACTAAGCCATAAGGATGCCCATGGAACCTGCTCTATCTGTCTCCAAGACCAGCCTCAAGAGTAGGCATGCTCGGGCACTTGCCAAGGGGCCACTCTGCAGCAAGGACCACTGACACCATCTCCCTGGAGTCATTCCTCCTTCCCATGACAACAGTGGTGATGAGCAGGCTCAGCAAGAGACCCTTGCCTGCTTGTTTGCTGGCACTCTGCCTGTCCAGCAGGCAGGCAATAAGAAGAAGCATAAGGGACAGTAGTAATAGGTTACAGGGTGCTGAGAAGGTAAGCTCTTTGAGAGAGGAAGGCCATTGTGGCTTTCTTGCACAAAGGCACTCAAATTTGGGAGCCAAGATGGATCCACAGGTGCTTCACCTCCTACTGCCCTCCTTTCCCCTGCACATACATTTTTTGAAAACAAATGAGGGGTCCTTAGTAGGCAGCCTCCTTTACAGAGTGTATGCCAATTAGCGAGTGCAAATCTTTGTTTTGTTTTGCTTTTCTTCTCTGAGCCTGAGCCCTGGATCCTTACCTAGAATCATTCCTGCAGGAAATGTCCATACACCACTTAAACCCCGCCATTCATAGAAAAAAAAAAAATTGAAGAACCAGTAATCCTGAAAAGAAAGGGTCCAAGGTAGTATTATCAATCAAGGTGGGATTTTCAAAACATGCATAGGTTGACTTGGCTTGTTTTTCCTATTTTACAGAATGGTGAGTTGAAACAGTGATTTCTTCAAGGCGACCCAGGGAGGCCATAAACTGTTTTATCAAGGACATCTTGAAAGCACCCAAATGTGAAATTTGAGCATCTCAGCTGACAAAATGTTACTTGGAATTCTTCAAACTTCCTGGTTTTGCATTTCAAAACTGGCTGCACCTCCACCAGCCCTCCATTGTCTTGAGATGCCCAGGGGCTTCCTTGTTGTTTACAAAAGATGTTTTATCAGAAGCAGTTACTTTCCTAATGATGTTTTGCTCTTGTGTATGATTTCCGCCTTGGATTCCTTTGTGTAAACCTTGTAAGGGTCCCAGTCCCACCCCCTGTCAGCCACCATCCTGGATTGCCTGGCTTTGTTTCTGTTTACTTGGCTTCAGTTTTCTCCATCCTTGCCAGTAGAATCTGGTGTCTTCAGTCTGGGCTAACTTTTCCCTCATGTGTGCTGACGTTTGCAGCTGGAATGCTGGGACTTAAGACTCCTTGGGTGTGTTGTGTCATGTAGTTTCTGTGCTTTCAGCTGAAACACCCTCTCTCTCCTGGACTGCCACCTTCTGAGTGAACATGCACAGAATTGTGGTGCATGTTTGCAGCATAGATTAACCAATGTGCGGGCCCTGAGCAGGTCAGTTTTGCTGGTGAAAGAGCATGGAAGCTTTTAAGTCACACAGGACTTCTGAAGCCTGAATTCTTAGCTTCTCCTCCCACTGCAGCCCCATTCTGCCTTAGGAGCTTGTAAATGGCTGGCGCTTTACAATAAGTGCACTTTACAACACTTTACCCCCTTGGATTATGTGCCAAGATGGACTCACCGATTTTTAGGGCAGAGTGTGCCTGTGCTATGCACAAGAAATATAGACTGAGGATATTTGTAAATAATCAAATCAACATGCTATTGTGGTTGTATCAGCCAATGAAGTTGAGCAGTGGAGGGTAAAAATATCTCGGAAAAACACAAATGGAAAGCAGGATTCAAACCAAAGCTTCTGACTTGCTTATGTAAAAACTTGTATCACTTCAGCCAATTCATTCTGTTTGGTTCTGGTTTCAATTTTTTAACAGTACACTGTGTTCATAATTATAAAAGAAACTGTGTGCCACAGTGTAATAAAGCAAAAAAGATTTAAGTTCAGCAAGAGAACTGCACAAGAAAAAGTGACTTGCAGTGGAATGCAATGGAAGTTTTGACAGGGAAAAAAAAACTTTACTTCCCAGCATGCCTCAGGCAGTCTGGCTGGTTGAAGGGATGCTGGGAGGTGCAGGACTTATTAAAATGTTTGTTTAAGCATGTTTAAGACTGTACTCATAAGGTACTTCCAGACAAGGTCCTGGCAAGCCATCACTCTGCCACATCTACAAAACTTGAGAAGGTCCTCCAGATGGCAATGTCTATCATTCCAATGCCTTCCCACCATCACTACCATCTTTTCTATCATGGAGAGGGAGAAGAAAAGTTATGCAACTATTTTAAGTATCAGTGGCACTGTTTCCAAACAGAGGCTGTCAACTATGCTAGGTTCTAGGTTGTTCTTAGTAATAAAGTTCTTGTCCTGTTAGGCAGTCTTTTTGGCTTGCCTTCCCTGAAATAGTCCACCATAGCATCTTTTTATGAAGCCTCTTCTACCTGTATTTTGCAAGTTGTCAGGAATCTTCCATTCTGTCATCTGCACATAGATGGCATCAGATTTTTTCAATGCAAATTTTGTTCATTTGCAGATGCTAATACATATTAGCAAATCCCAGCCCAACATTAAAAACAAACAAAAAAACAGGTCACATTTCAGCTATTTCACACATACAGGCCATTGCCTGATGTTGCAGTTACAGGTTCAGCCACAGCAGTTGACAACTAGAGGCTTCCACATATTTTGAGCTCCAGCGCCCCAGTGAGCACAGGAAGTAGTCAAGGCCTGTAGGAGATGTAGCCCAAACATTGGGGGGAGGGGGTCAAGTAACCTATCTAACCTAGTTTGCTTGCTTAAAATCTAATTCAAGATTTTCTATGACCAGATTATTTTAAGGAGGTTAAAGGGCCTTAATGAAAAGAATTGTTGCCTCCATGTGTGCAAGAAGGATTCCTATTCTCCTGCAGTTATGCATGCTGAGTGGTATATTAGGAACTAAGAAGGAATACAGAGATGTATGTTTTGTGGATCGTGAGATTGTCCTTTCATTGGCAGTACCGGTTTGTTCTTAAATGATGTACAAGAATCTTGTTCACCATAATGCTAATGCTCATGTGCTCTAATGCACATTATCATGGATGTGGACATGTGATAATACATATCAGCATGGGTGCAAATTTGTTTAAATCCTCCCCCCTGACCCAACAGCCTCCCACGGGCCACAAGTAGCCAGCCTTGATGGTCATGGCATCATCTCACGGTGATGTAGTTTCTACAGGGTGAGTTATTTTTCATCCACAAAGCAACCCAAAAAATCTTGTGCTTGTTTTAAGATTCTTCTTGCTCACAGTAGACTGTTGGGTCCCCTGAACCTGGCAGAATGATTTTCTTGTGGATTGTTGAAAAGGAGTACAGAGCAAGTGCAGCAAGAAAGCTTGGCCACTTGATTTTTGCAATCTTGTTAGCAATCAACATTCTACTGATACAAAATTCTCTTTGGAAAGACCTTTACTTGTTTCCTAGTAAAGGGTGCCTCAAAAGGGTGCCTCAAATTAGGGTGCCTCAAAAATGTGTGCTTGGGTATGTATTTTATATATATATTATTTGAGCAATTTTTTGCAAGTACATTTTAATATTATCTTGCCAGGTCACTCTTCATATCTGCTTCAGCTGTCAATGTGGAATATGGGGGAGGGACAAGCTGGGGGATGGATAATACCTCCCCTCCAGGCAATGTGATCCCCTGGCTTTTAAGCACTGAACTGACACTTCTCAGAGTCTTCTGCCTTTTCAACATTTCTCAGACTCTCCAGCTACTCCAGAAAGAGGAGATATTAATTTCCCCCACTTTTTACAACTCCTTCTTGAAAAACTTACTGCTGCAATTATTGTGGTTCCCTGACAATTAACCACCTCCCCCACATGCACACCCAGAAAATTTGCCCTAATTTAAGGGCTGGAAAGTAAATTGAAAACTTTGCACACCTGCAATCACTGTTCTGTTGCTATAGGTACACTTATTTCCTTTCCATTTACTTCCCAGCCTTTACAGTTGCATACATTTCTACAGTTTTTAGCTGCAGGCTTCTGTTGGGCCCAACTTCTGATTGCAGAGAGCTTAGAACAGGCATTCCTGTCTTGGAAGGAAACTTAACCCAGAAAAAGTATGATATGAGGAAAGATTAGATTCTTACAATGGTCTCTGGAAAGATGGGGAAGCTGTAGAATGCTTTCAGACTTTCAGCACAGGGAGCCCTTAGTATCTGGAAGCATCCCAAGCACTTACAGTAGCTTTAAAAAAAAGGTGGCTGGATGCCTTCCTTTACAGAGGATAGTCCTCTATTTGAAAAGCTGCCAGAGTATAAGGAGTGAATCCCAGTAGTGACGATACAGAGGCAAACTACCAAGCAGTACAATTTAATTCGTTCTTGCAAGAGCGAGCGCCCACCACACAGGCAGCGCGCTGTTTACACACAAGACATTGCTTTTTATTCCTTTTTCCGGCTCGCAGACCCTGCCTCTTTTCCCCCATTGGCTGGGTTACTAAGAAGTTACAATGTTCTCCGTCCACCTACATCATGCTGCCCCTCAATATGTTTCCCCTCTTGCTCATACATCCCATGTTCATGCCAACCTTGAAGCTAATGATGATAATGATGGTGATAATGATGATGATTGTTGTAATTATTGTTGTTATTGATGGTGCTAAAAGAAAATTTCCCTTACAGTAGCCTAATGTTTGTTGGGGACTGAGCCCATTTGCCAGTCCAAGGATATGGGCAGCAAAAATGACAAGTTCTCTTCCAAAAAAATTTTTTTTCCCATGAACATAAGCACTCATATGTTCATCTAAGTGTTCAAGCATTGATTGTTAGTTGAAATGTGTGCTAGTTCAGGTTTGTTTGTACTCACAATGGGTTGGTGAATTTTGTATCTATGTGGGCGAGTACTATCTCTGTAATAAAAAATTGTGTGAAACTGTTCTCATTGTCCAAAGTCCAGCAGAAAGTACATTTCTCTTTAGCCTAGGCAAGCAACAGGTTTGTGCAACACAAGTTCAACAAAGGGTTTCTTTTGTGTGCATTCTGGCATTGGCTGGATTGATTTCAGCAACCCAAAATTTTTCTTCTTGAGACTGTGCTAAAGAGACTTAAAAAGGACATAGACTTTATATCTTGAGGTTTCTCTCCAAACTCATGTGGATCTCTCTGCCACTGCCTACAACTAGCTTCTGTGAAGAAATGTAAAAGCCTTTTTTACCTCTTAATTAATCTTTTTTTTTTTTTTTTTGAGCTGCACCTTTCCAGGAACGAGATCAACTCTGCAACCTATCTCACCTGAGTGATCCAAACAGCCACACTGGCACCTCAGAAAAGAAAAAGACTCCTTTTTTCTACAGCCCTGGAAGGAAAAGCTAGCTGTGTCTAACCACCCTTGCTCAGGGGAGGAGAGAATTCACCCATCTTTCTCTCAAACACTGGCTAGGGACTTGTCTAGATGGACCAGAGACTTTAATGCTGTTCTTACTACAGTATATGAACAACCTTTTAATTGTCACTGAAGTCACAGACCAGTACACATCTGCTGGATTTCATTGGGTCACCAAAAATAAGATGCAAATCACACAAGAACGGCTAGCTGGCCAGCACCACTCCTTCTCCAAGCCCAGAGTGGCCATGCTGGCTGTCTGGCAAAGCCAAAGCGGTCATGCCTATTTGACTGACTGACTGTAGTGTGTGAAGCTGTGGCCACTGGCTGGTTACTGCCTACGGCTTGCCATGACACAAAGGAAGGGGGACTGCTTGCTTACATCAGCTGACTCGCCCGAGACTGGACTGCCTGAAGACCATTGATGCAGTGGGAGTACTGCACCCAGATGCCCCTCGCTACACAGCAGTGAGATCTGAGGGAGTGCCTACGTGGGCACTCCAGGCTGAGGAAAGTTCCAAAACCACAAGGAGACCGAAGGACCATGGAACCTATGGAGGACCTGAAGTTCTTGTTCAAACACCAACCCTGCAAGAGAGGACCAGTGGCGTAACAGACCAGGACGAGAAGAAGGTGACATCAGGGTCAGCCAAGGGCTGACAACTGGAGGGGGCAAGGAAGAAGAGCCCTGAAGAAATGCAGCCTATTGGAGACTAGGATCGGGTTCCGGCTTGAAGACTTAGACCAAAGAGACTAGCATTTGCCTAATGCTAAGTAGCCTAGATGATAATACTGAAGGAAAAAGGGGGAGTCTTTTGAAGTTATTACTCTGGCTGTCTCTGTGTACTTCTGTTAATTTTGTTACTCCCTTCTATACCATCTGTCCTTGTAGGAAGAAAACAGTGGATTTCCTAATTTCTCTGATTTCAGTCTTAGAATACTGGCTCAGTGTGTAATAGAATGTTTATGCTTTAGTAGTGCTGGAGAAAACTCAACATGGATTTCTTACACCTGGAACATATTATATGTCTGGATTCCCACCAAGAACCAGGTAAAACAGACATGCCGATTACAGAAGGGCAGACACATGCTGTCCCAGATCAGTTAAAGGAGAGTAAAAGGAAAGAAACAATATTTGTTAAAAAAAATGATTCCACAGGTCCCTATTTCCACAATTTCCATGGGAAGCCACTACAGGTAAGGACCACTGGAAGTACTTTACCAGTTGGGGTAGTGATGGTGGACTAGCAACATCCTTACAGCCAATTGGCACGTGCTGGAATAGGTTCCGTGTGTGTGTGTGTGTGTGTGTGTGTGTGAGAGAGAGAGAGAGAGAGAGAGAGAGAGAGAGAGAGAGAGAGAGAGAGAGAGAGAGAGAGAGTTTGGTGCAGTGGCTAGCATGTGGCTTTATTTCTGCTAAGCTAAAAGGCCCTAGTCTGCAGCTGGATGGACAAACCACATGTGGATGCTGAGTGCTATGCATTATTCACACAAATGGGGCTAATAAGTGCCACTTGGTACAGCCTGGAATACTCACTACGGGTACAAGAAAACTTGGTACTGGCCAAAAGATGGAAGTCAGCAAATATGCCTAGCTCAATGGCTCACATTGGCAAATACAAAACCCCACAGGAGAAAACCCTCTACAGGGGATTTCTGGACTCAGTTTCAAGGCTACCAGACCCATATTTACATGCTGAATCGGATTATTTGCCTCCAGGCGATACTCAAAATTATCACGAATGAAACCTCTCTAGCCTTGCTATTACTGGCAAAGACGAATACCCAACTCAGGACAGCGGTATACCAGAACTGCCTCGCCCTGGACTATCCTTTAGCTCAGGAAGGAGGAGTATGTGGGAAATTCAATTTCAGCAATTGCTGTCTCCAGATAGATGATAATGGCGAGGCCATTGAGGAAATAACTGACCAGATGAGGAAACTCACTCACGTTCCAGTTCAAACCTGAGAAAGTATAATGGACTCTAATGGTTTCTTTGGTGGGCTGTTCGGAGATTGGAAACAAGTTCTATTTATGCTATTTAAAGAACGCCTCTTTAAGAGATGGCCAGGTGCCTGCACCCCTAAAGGAGGCGGTAGTCCGGCCAGTCCTAAAGAAGGCTTCTCTGGATCCAGAGGTGGTCACCAATTATAGACCCGTGGCCAACATCCCATTTCTGGGCAAGGTGCTGGAGCGGGTGGTGGCGGGACAACTCCAAGCACTCTTGGATGAAACTGATTATCTGGACCCATTTCAGTCCAGCTTCAGACCTGGGTACGGTACTGAATCTGCCTTGGTTGCCCTGTACGATGACCTGTGCAGGGAGGACAGGGGGAGTGTGTCCCTGTTGGTTCTCCTGGACCTCTCAGTGGCTTTCAATACCATCGACCATGGTATCCTCCTGGATAGGCTTGCGGGATTGGGAGTTGGAGGCACTGCTTTGCAGTGGTTCCACTCCTACCTCAACGGCCGATTCCAGAAGGTGGTGCTGGGGGACTATGGCTCTGCGCCATGGCAGCTATGCCATGGAGTTCCGCAGGGTTCCATTTTGTCCCCTCTGCTCTTTAACATCTACATGAAACCGCTGGGAGAGGTCATCAGGAGGTGTGGGCTGCGGAATCATCAGTACACTGATGATACCCAGCTCTACCTCTCATTCTCCACCGATCCAGGTGAGGCAGTGGCTGTGCTGAACCGGTGCCAGGCCGAGGTAATGGGCTGGATGAGGGCCAATAAACTGAGGCTCAATCCTAACAAGACAGAGGTCCTGTTGGTGGGTGGGTCGGGCCTCGGAGTGGGGGACCTGACCCTTGTCTTAAATGGGGTTGCACTCCCTCTGAGAGACAGGGTCCGCAGCCTGGGAGTGCTCCTCGATCCGGAGCTGACTTTGGAAGCTCAAGTGTCAGCAGTGGCGAGGAGCGGTTTCCATCAGCTTTGGCTGATCCGTCAGCTGCGTCCCTTCCTGGAGTACGACTGCCTGGCGACAGTGACCCACGAGCTGGTGACTTCCCGATTGGATTTCTGTAACGCGCACTACATGGGGCTACCCTTGAAGACGGTCCGGATACTTCAATTGGTACAAAATAGAGCTGCCAGAGTGCTGACGGGGACTGGAAGTGGTTCTCATATCACCCCAGTTCTCCGTCAGCTTCACTGGCTTCCGATTGAAGTCCGGGCCCAATTCAAGGTGTTGGTTATTACCTATAAAGCCCTCAACGGCTTGGGCCCTGGCAACCTAAAGGAGCATCTGCAACCATATCTGCCCTCCCGCCCCCTACAATCAGCAGCAGATGCCCTTCTCCGGGAGCCCTCCGTTAGGGAAATAAGGAGGGTAAGCACCCGGAGGAGGGCCTTCTTTGTGGTGGCACCCCACTTATGGAACGTGCTCCCCAGAGAGGTTCGCCTGGCGCAGTTGTTATTTGTTTTTCAGTGCCAGGCGAAGACCTTTTTATTTAAAAGTTATTTGAATTGTTAATTTATATTTGTTTATTTATCTTATTTATTGTATTTTTATCTTTACCTCGAGATGGACCAGTTTTTAATGTTAATGTTAGTTTTAATGTTTTGAACATTGTTATTATGATGTTTTATTTGTGTTGTGAGCTGCCCCGAGGCTTGTTGCTAGGGGCGGCATACAAATTTTTAAATAAATACATACATACATACATACATACAAAAAAATAAAAATGCTGATTTGTGCCTTTGGTGGACTTATGCTCCTTCCTTGCCTAATTGCCATAATTCGGTCTATAGTAACTCGCACAACTGAAGGTATGATGGTGGTCACAACCAACCCGAAGAAACTCGATGCTCTGGAAAAAACCCTGGTACTCAGACCTGTCCTGAAGGAATGTTCTTCCTTGTTTCAAGTACAACCCATGGAGGCCACCTCCAGGGTTGCATATATGAAAAGGGAGGACATGAAGGAGCCTGATTAGCTTAACTGATGCTATTTGCTTTTGTAAAAGGCCGCTTGCATAGGAGCTTGGTTAGCCTAACAAACGCCATTTGCTTTCTGTAAAACTGCTTGCTTTGGAGAGGAAAAAGGGAAGGCAAAATAATGTTGATAAAGTAAGGCAGAGGTAGTGTGAAGAAGATGCAAGGTCTGTGAGGGTATCACCTGTGAGGGGATTAGACATAGATAAACATGAATGAGGTCAGACATGCTAGGGTCAAGCAGACCCTGAGAGGGGATTGGGTGAGGGAACAATGGGGGCAAGATTAAGGAAAAAGGTATAAGAAGGATGAGTTGGTGAAATGTGGGGTGTGTCGCTTCCTGCCTGCATGTAGGGAGCGGACACCCAGTGGTGCTCAGCTGAATAAAGAAAACTGAACGAATTTCTGCCTGACTGAACCTCATTGGCACTTGGTTTAGTGGGACTGTAAGTCACCTGGCTAGCAGGGACCTCAACAGTACTGTGTTATGCAAAGCCTGTCTGGAACTGGTCTCTTTTGGTTGCAAGGAGGTAGTCTGTAGCCTGAAGCAATGCTTACTTGGTTATACTTTGCATAATAAAGGCAATAGATTATGAATATAACTTGACTGCTTGGCTACAAAGAGACTCAGAAGCCAAGAGACATGGATCACACAGCTGTGGGACAATGCAGGTAGGGACACTGTGAGGCCCAATAGAGTCGTCACTAGGTCCCAGAATCCTTGGCAATGCACAGGTGCTCCAGGACAATCCAGCAGGGATTTCTCAGCAGACCAGCTGATGTGGAAAGGCTTCCCAGAAGATGGAAAGTTTGAAACCCATTGGTGTAAGGTAGCCTTTCCTGATTTGGATTTGGTTTGGATTACAACTCCCAGCATTCCTAACTATTGGTCATGTGGGTGGGGGCTGATGAGCACCAGACTGGGGAATGCTAGTCTAGACTGTATTGATATTTCCCACAACTTACTAACTTTGTACCTGTATCTTCTTTCCTGAACTCTGTTGTATCATTTCGAAGATTTTCAAACATTTGTAATCATTTCGTGATGGCCAGAGCTGCTGAGACATGCCATTGCAAAACAATCAACATGTTTAAAGCTGTGAGAAGATTTCCAATTGCATTATGATGTCTCTCTCTTAGTAATCTGGCAAAACAATCAACGGATGGAAGGGATATCATATCCAGTCATTAAGTGGATTGCCTACATCAGGAGTTGTCACTGGGTTAAGGGTTGCTCCCCCCCCCCCTTACAACCCTCTGCATTCCTTCTTCCCTTGCATAATTGTACTCACCACCACCAAACAGCTGTAAGGGCTTTAAGCTAAATATTCTGATTTTTTGCCCTTTGATCCCACCCTTATTGCCTTTTGTCCTGCCCAGCTTGAAATGTAGCCAGAGAGCTTCTCTGAAACCAGTTTGGCCCTTGGACTGAAAGTGGTTTGACAGGGATCCTGTTGCATTCTGGCTTCCTGCAAGCTGCAGGCAGACAACAAAGCTTCACCCATTATCAAGATTTCTGGGAAACCATTTGTGGAGGAGGAAGCACCGAATTGGTTTCTCTGGTCCCGCTGCAAGAGCTGCAGCAGTCTTGTGCACAGCTCACTCATCACCATTAACAGCCTGCCAACCCAGGGGTAGAACTGGCAGGCAGAGAACTGGGGTCATGAATGGTGGGAGGGGGTGGCGGAAGAGGACTGCATTTTGGAGGGAAAGAAAGTGCAATTTTCCATTCCCCAGAGGAGGAGATTTATTTGCTGCTTCCCTGTTGGCCAAAGCTGTTTCCTGCAACACCTGGATTAGCTATGGTTGTTCAGCAGGGAGCGGGGGGGGGGGGGGCGTCCAAAGAAAAATTCACTCTTCTGCCCTCCCTCTTCCTGACAGCCCCATGCTATCGCAACTTAGGGAGACCCTCCACTTTTCTGCATGGGAGTCAAACATTTTCTTCTTCTCCACCCTGACTCCCATCCTGGGCACTTGTTCGCCCAAGGGAGGAGGATGAGGATGGCAGAAACTGCTTGCTTAAACAGGCAGAGAGAACGGGATGCAGCAAAAGTTAAGCTGGCTTCCAGCTCCCCATCTGGTTTGTGCTTCCCCCAGCCGAACAAGGCGCATAAATCCAGCCTGTCACAAGCCTGGCTGACAGCAACGGCTTTCCTGAGTCTCCTAAAGCGCCAACAGATGCAGTGAGTGCAGTGTGAGGGGGAGCACTTGCCTGCTGGAGGGCTACAAAACACGGCAGCGGACAATGTTTGCAGAGGTGCCAGCTAGCGCCTGGTAGGACTTCACAGAAATATATACAAAGGGGACTGGGAGATCCTTTCTCTTGCTGAATGAGTGGGGCTTTTTTGGGACAAAAGCATGTGAGCCGCCCTGAGGCTTGTGAGCCGCCCCGAGGCTAGTTGGCAAGGGGCGGCATAGAAATTTTTCAAATAAATAAATAAATAGCTAGCTAGCATAGCAAGGCTCAGTCTCTGATTACAGTTTGCAGTAATATGTGCAGAATGTGATGTGGCAATAAAGGGAAGGATTTCTAAGCAAGTACAGAGTGTATTTCCCTCACTACAGAGCAGCCACATGCACTAAGCCACATGGACTAAGATTCAGAGAAGGACTGAAGAGAAGAGAAGAAACAAAGAGTCCTGTGGCACCTTCAAGTCTGACACATTGATTCCTTTGTACCTCCTTAAGTTGGTACCAGGCTCTTGATAGTTTTTGCTGCAGCAGACTAGCATTGCTTCCCTTCTGAATCAGAAGGCAGTGCCAGCTCCAGGCTTTTGAAAGACCCTTGCAAGATATTCTTGTGCCCCCCATCACCTCCATAGTCACCAGGGGTTCTTGCCCCTCAGCCTCTTCCTCACAGATGCTTCCACCTGCTTCCTAGATGGACAGTGCGCAAGGTGGTTGGAGGCATCTCCTGCTCCTCTTTCCCGCCACCACTTCGTTGGGTCCAGAGGGAGAGGCAGCTAAAGAAGCAGGATTGATGACAATGAGCAGGCACCAGTCCAGGAGACTCTTGCCAGTAGACCCTTCCTGTGACATGTGTTGGGAAAATTTGGATGAATCCTGCCTGAAAAGCATGACTTCTGTGTGCTTTTGCATTGTGGGATCAAATCCTGTACTCCTTCTCAAAACCAAGCTAAGTCACTGTTTAAAATGGCATTGGAATTCAGTTTACCAGGAAGTATCTTCCTAGCCCAGAGGGCTTCATGTGCCCTGGTCATTCAGAATGTCTAGAGTCTAGATAAGGGTCTGAGCTTATCATGAATAGTTTCTCAGTAGCTTGAATTTACATGTCTAAGCAGACCTGGAGATGGGTTCTAGTTACTCAACTAAAGTGTCAATACACTGCAATTAGAAATATTGTAATCTCATTGTCTCTGTATGATTGACTGAGGTTCCTTTATCTGTTCTGTATGTGATGACCTCAGAACCTTATTGTAATGTCTGCATTCTATCATCAATTGCTCTGTACCTGGGAGGGTATAAATGCCCTGTAATGGTATTGAGAGTTTACCTCTGCCTGCCCGGTAATGCATCATGAGTGTACAGTGGGAACCTGGTAATGCAATAAAGCCAAGATGATCTGGATGCTTGATCTTTCCCACGAACCCAAATTTTATTTCCTCTTCTCAAATTGAGATTCTGGGATTCTGACACATGGGCCCTTGCATATGCCCAACCACAACTACCCCTGATGCCAGCTGCATCAGAGACCTTCAAGCCCTGGCATGTCTCTTTCTAGAACTTAGCAAACCTCTGTAGAAGTGACCTCAGACCTGAACAGGCAAGGGGTGCTTTTGCTCATGGAACCACGGCTGCTCCATTTTGCAGAGAAGGAAAACTGAGGGTGCATGCAAGGAGAGAGCCTGAAAGGAGGGAAGGAGATGCCAAGAAGAATGTTGATCTCTTCTGCTACATTTGAATAATTTGGAATACCTACAAACTACAGTTTTTCAGCCTATGTTTGTAGGGTTTTTCCCACTTTTTGCTCTCCCTCCTTCCTTTTGGCTTGCTTGTTCCAGGACTTTATGAACAGCTTGAGGAGTGATGAAACAAAGAGCCCCAACTAGCTGGGGAGGTGACAGCCCAAAAGGAAACAGATCACACCTCTCTGCTCTTTTTTCCATCATGCTCCTGATCCTAGAAAAGCAGGGTTAGCACAATGCAGCCTCATGTGGCAATGCAAAGACGCACACTCCCACACCCATTCATGTGTGCCAGAAGAGTCACATGCATAAACACACACTTGCATATTTGCATGTGCTCATCTCAGATTTCAGCACAATGTTAAATGCTGAACAGATGAGAAGTGCATACTGGTGCACACCAACAACACAGATTTTCACACCTGACACTAGTGTGTGAAACTGAGGGTCCCATCCTGCCTCACAAGCACTGCTTTCTCTTCCTTAGGTCACACTCTTCCAGCTGCCAAATTTCCCTTG
Source organism: Varanus salvator macromaculatus (assembly GCA_023646645.1). Taxonomy (NCBI): domain Eukaryota; kingdom Metazoa; phylum Chordata; class Lepidosauria; order Squamata; family Varanidae; genus Varanus; species Varanus salvator. The sequence goes on from JAIXND010000795.1 coordinate 19,127,697, forward strand.
GTTCCTGCCACAGCATAGCTCTTCCTGTGGCCAAGTGGGAGCGGATCCTCAGTTCCGCTTTACTCAGAGCGCTCTCCCATCATCGGGACCCAGATTCTGTAATGATACTGTAACGGTTTGGCAGAGCCAATGTGATTCTTACCTATTTCAAGCCAACTCGGAAGAAGCCAAGAAAAGGCTTCTGCATGTCTGCTCAAACACAAGCAGGACTGAAACCCTGAACAGCACTTTCAAAAAAGCTCCTCAAATACGCAAACTCTGCATGCCTACTCACAAGTAAGCAGGACAAGCCTTCAGGGTGACACACTCAGCTGCCTCTCCCTATGTCCTGCTCCCTCTCTTCTCAGCAATGAGAAATGCTTATCTCTGACCAGCAGTGTTCATGTCAGTGAATAAGCAATCATGTCTTCAACAGTATCTTGTTCTGCTCATCCCCTCAGTAGATGAGGTTGAACCCATGGATAAGGTCTTCTTGGTGGTGGCACCTACATTTTGGAACTCTGTGCTGCAGGAAAGCCTGCATCCATTGCTTTCTGACTTAAGTAACCTACCTTCATATTGCTAACATCTTCCTTTTCAGGAATGCTTTTGGCTTATAAGACATGTTAACTCTGTTCGTACTTTTTACTCCAATTATTTTAAAATGATGAATGAAAATGCTCCACTTGCCCTAATTCTCCACCTTACTTGCAGGTCACCAAGCTAGGTGTATTTTAGCAAATATCCTTCGAAACGAGAAATTCCCCACATTTTTCCTGAAGATACCCATGTCATGGTAGTATCATAGCTTCTTCCTTTTTTTGTCAAAGGATTCCTCTCACCATGTTGAATCACCCACCATGCCACAGACCTCATTTTATTCTGGGGCATCACGAGGAGGAAAAAATCATGCCCCCCTTGAAGAGGTGCAGAAAGTTCTGCAAGATGGCACTCCTTTTTTGGGTAAATGGGGTGGTAAAAAAGTTTTCAGAAAAGCTCTGTTGTGGTTAGTTCACTTGGTTGATTTGGGCCAGTTTTTTTATCCATTTTTGTGAAAGAAGAAGTGAAAAAGAACTACCGTAGTTTTTGCTCTATAAGACTCACTTTTTTCCCCCTCAAAAGTAAGGGGAAATGTCTGTGCGTCTTATAGAGCAAATATGTGTGTGCAGTAAGTCTGTCAGATGTGCAGCCCATGGGGAAGAGATGGGGAATGTGCCTGTGATTATGTGCCCATTTGATTCAGAATATTTTTTTTCTTGTTTTCCTCCTCTAAAAACTAGGTGCGTCTTATGCTCAGGTGCGTCTTATAGAGCGAAAAATACGGTATATAAGCTGCTTTGGCCTCCTCACAAGAGGGAAAAAGATGGGATATAAACCCCATGTTGTTGTAGTAACAGCAGCAGCAACAACAATGCTGTCCATCTGTTCATGGTTTTATCTGGTGCTCTTTTTACGATCACTTACTTTGCAACCTCTAAGCTATTAATTCTTTTTAGTTGTCATATTGTATTCTGTTTCAAGGTATGTTGTGTTTTTTCAAATTGGTAGCCATCTCGAACATTTAAACGTAGGCAGGAAGGACTGGAAATGTTTTAATGCAATTAAGATGTAGCTATAGAGCTTATAAATTCCTGGCCTATGGATGAATGCAGAAACCTCCTGGATATTCAGCTCTGGTGGGAACAAAGGCAGACCTGCCCACAGTCTGACCACTCAGTCTGGATCAGACATTCCCACATAAACACATCAGCATTTACTATTCCAGAGAATCAGGACGGGGAGTGGAAGTGGTTAATGGAGTCACTCTTTGGCTGGGATTTGAAGGGCCTCTCCTCTACCCCGCGGCCATCAGTTCACTGCAAAGGTCTTTTTATGCCCCAGCAATCCCTGCTGGGCCCCTCCTGGACCCATTTCCCCCAGCAACAAGCTGGCCAAGGGGTCTGCTGTTGGCAGTAAGCCCTGTATTCTTTTGCAGCCATGCAGTACAGTTAGGGCTTGCAGGGGCTATTTTATCACCAGGGACACCAATATCTTGCTGGATAGCAAGAGACGGACTGGGTTCAGAGAACACAATAACTCATATTCAAGGGTTGAATGTGGGTTGTTGTTGAACCAAGGGTTGTCATGGAATCATAGTTATGTTGTCTGAGCTTGGCCAAAAAACCATCATGATCCACCCACAGTTCATAACACAGCAACACACCATGGGTTCTCTACATGCCTTAACTGTTTGTAGTTTACAAGCCATGGCTTGTTTGCACAGCTGGGCTCAGACAATATAATAACCCATGGTTCAATGACAACCTATACTCAATACAAACTCAACTCCTGTGCATGAGTTCTTGTGTTGCCAGTCACACACTGGCTTCAATAGTTATCAAAAGGTGACATTTTGCAACATTTGCCTCAATTGTCTAGCCACATTAGTCAATAGTGAAGGATAATGGGACTTGCAGTCATCACCATCTAAAATGCCACAAGTTCCTCATTCGTGGAATACATGATCCATCCACACACATACACCAATTTAGTGCTCCTGGACTGGGTTTGAATAACTTGTGTTCTGCTTCTCTCTCTGAGCTCCTTTACAGAGGAAGAGTACAGAGGAAAAAAGACATCCATTATGCTGAAAAGAGTCAGGATGTTCTAAGACTACAGATGTCTGCCTAAGCAAAGGGAAAGTGACCTATCCCAGCGAAGAGCCTTAAAGTTAGTCAATTCCCCTGTGGACGTGCTGTCTGACCCTGAAACTGCAGAGGTCAGAGTCTTCCCTCAAGACTGAGTCAAACACTTCATTGTGGGCTGTTAGAACCACCTACACACCGAATTGGCCAATAAGTGAGATCAGTGTGGGAATTCTCTCTAGACACACCAAAAAATGCTGTATCATCTCTCCTCGCTCCCCAGCCCAACCCCAATGAGCTGGCAAAGCTTACATCCCTGATTCAGAAGAAAAACATTGTTGCCTGCTTTTGGAGCCACAAGCTGGCCGTAACTCATTGCAGCATGATTGGCAGCTATATTAAAGGCATGTGCGAGTGAGTGGGAAGGGATGGGTGGAAGCAAAAGTAAGGGGATGCTAAGAAGCCAAATTCAAGCACTCTTTCATTCTGTCCTCCAAATTACCTCCAGCCTTTGAATCCTCCTGCATGTTTCTGCTAAGCACATGAGCAGATGAGGTGCAAATAGGTGTCCTGCTTGGGGGCAGGGCAGAAAGCTGCCATCTTAGCTTACACAGCCCCACTCTCTGAAAGACAGTGCCCCAGCCTAAAGCTCTTCTTCCTTCCACTGACATCCTGCCCAGGAATCAATGCAGTCATGGAACCACCCCTGCATTATGTCTTACTCAGGGGCCAAGGTGCCTCCACCCATAACCTTTTCCACAGATAGGATACAGCTTCCCAATCTGTACCCCTGCACTGTGATAAAAGCATCTCTGAGCATGCACAGAGTGCCTGCCCAGCAAGCAATTGCAGCAACCTCACACACATCTAGTACTCGGAAAGAGACTTTCCAGCAAAGGATGTTCTTCCTTTAAACAACCTTTCTTTTCCATTAAGAAATTAGGCCTTGGCCTGTCTTAACTTGGATAAGGTTGTTCTCCCTGTGAAGAACACTTCACAAACTCTGTCCAGCTGTAATGGATAGGCCAACCTTAGGCAGTTGCTCGCCAGATAAACAAGTATCTCTCATCTTCAGGCCTGGTCTCCTAACAATGTCATTTTTGGCCTTCTCCTCCAGAGTCCAGCCTGGGAGGAGGATCCTAGTGTTGTACTGCCACCTATTGGCAGATTTGAGTTACAGCTCAAACTCTTGCTCACACAGAGCCGGCTGCAGTCTGGACTAAGGATGCAAAAACAAATCAAATCCTCAAGCCAATAAACTTCATCTTCTCCCAAAGCTTCCATGCAGCTGTACGGAAATGGCTTCGGCCCAGCCAAACCATTACATTGGCTCCAAACCCTGGAGGAGGAGAGGAGTGCTGGAAGGGATCCCCTCCCCCTCCCCAAAATCAGCAGCAGAAAGGAGTAGTTATTATTAACTCTGAGCCAGCTGCTGCTGGTTATTGATCAGAGCCAGGGGGATCAATTGCCATTCAGGGACAGAAACTAAGGTGGGTGCTTGGAGCTTCCACCAAGACCTGCTGAGCTTGAGTGAATGCATACAAGCAGAAACAAGCATGAGGAAAAGCTACAGACTGGCCTTGTGGGCACAGCTGGGTACAGACAGAACCTCTTTGCAATGGTGCACCACAACTGGTTTCATGCAAACACGATAACCCATAACTGAGTCTTGAGTGTAGATGGATGTTGAATTGTGGGTTCTGGTGTTGTCTGAACCCACCTGCCCTATAAAGGGGTGGCTTGTTTACCGTGAAGAGAACCATGGCTTGTTGCTGGGATGTAACTGTGGATTGTGGACCGCTGTTGGTTGTCTCAGCCGGCATTCAGATGACACAATAACCTGTGTTTCAATAGCCAATGGCTGTTGGTCAACAACAACCCACACTCAGCCTAGACAGTGGGTTGCTACACTATCTGAACCCATCAGTATGTTTAATACCAATCTCCTTTGGAGGATCAGTGGCACAGCAGGTGTGGCTTAGTGGTTATATAGCATAACTCAAGAGATCCAGGTTCAAATTTCCACCCAGTTCTGCTCTTTCAGCCTAAGCTACCTCAAAGATCAAAATGGGCAAGGATCATGTGCACCATCTTGAGCTCCTTGCATATGAATATAACAATTAAAACACATGGGTATGTTTCAGAAAAGCACATCCTCAGCATATATACCAGATTTCCCCAGCCTCGCAAGGACAAAAGAAGAGCCACCGTGGTACAGAGCAAGGTCCTGTGCCCTCAGTGGTCAAGCAGCTAGCCCTGCAAAGCCCACAAGCAGGACAGGGGTGCAACAACCCCTTCCCACTCATGTTCTGCCTCGTGACCACTGCCTGTGCCCATACCTGGCATTCCTGACCATTCTGGGCCAAGCTAGCTGAGAAATTAGGTCCAAACCTTCTGCAGGGTACCAGTTTGGGGAAGACTTCTATGTGCCAACAGTGGATTCATTCTCCAAGGATGGATCCTTTGGCAGACCAGATGGCACATTCCAGAGAACCTCAAGCTTCACACAAGTGCATGCATGCAAAGCCCAAACCAGAGACATAAGTAATGGACAGCATACAAATTTTATAAACAAACAAACAAGCAAACAAACCCTAAGTCAGGCAGTCTTCGTTCTTATGACACTGACAAGCTCACAGACTGCACTCAGAGCACCCCCCCCCCGCTTTTGTTTTGTTTTGTTTTGCAAAGGAGGAATGTGAGGACAATCTCTGTGCCCCTTCTGCTCAGCATGGGAAGCCCATAAGCCTGTGTGGGGTTGTAATTGAGCCCAGAGAATTTAGGGTTGTGTAGTGGTTAAGATTGCTGGGCTGAGACTCAGGCGCTCTGGGTTCTAGTTCCCACTCAGCCATGGAGTTCACTGGGTGACTTTGGGCCAGTCACAGATTCTCAGCTCAATCTACCTCACAGGAGTGTTGAGAGGAGAAGACTGAGAGGAGCAGAATGATGAATTCCTTAGAAGGAAAAAGGAAGGATATAGATATAATACAATAAAATAAAAAATATGGGCAAAGTCATTGAATTTCAGCCTAAAGTTAAAAGATGGAAATTCTTTCCCAATGCAGCTTCAGAGAGGTGACTTTTCTCAGGACCCTGGTTGGGTTATGTGTATGAGAGAGTATATTTCTCCTCCCTTTCTTCTGTGGTCTCAAACCCACTCCAGGTGCCTAAGGGCTGTTACTTGCACAGTTACATTACATATTGCAGAGGTGGTGAACCTGAGACCAGATAAACATATTTGGACCTTTAGGATTCCACAGGCAGCTCAGCCTCTCTCCCCCTGAGTGCTGATTGTCTGGTGGTTTTCTGGCTCTTGCATATTCACCACCTCCTTCTAAAATGTTGTAATGTCCCTCTCAAAGTCTAATTGTTAAAATATGCTGATGTTCTGGCCAACCTCCTTGTCTCCCCACCCCTTCTCCCCTGGGATTGTTCAAACTCTAAGAGCTTTGCGAAGGTGAGTTCAGCCATCCAGGTGGAAAGAGCTTCGATGTCTCTGATGTTGTGTAATGTCAAATGTCCTTTGGTTCAGAAGGAAAACAAAGTGGCAGTGGTTGTGGTGGCAGCATCCATCTCACTGTGGTTGGGGCACAAAGGGATTAAAAGAAGGAGAAGGGGAAAGGATGAATTTTACTGAAGCGTATTGAACTTTCTGACTCACTGACAGCCACAGAAGCGCCTGCTGTTCCCAGCAGGCCAGTTCCATTTCACTGACAAGATGCAGAATGTGCCTATCTACCGAAGGTAGCCATCCAAGAAAATGCTCCGTATAATTGCACAAACCATTCAAAGGACTCAAGATATGGCTCTCGGAGGTTGTCGCAATTGATGAATAACTTAAACAATTCCACCCCACCCTTGCTTTGTTGAAATCAAAACAAATGTGAAATCTTGTGTGTGCACGCACACACAGAATACAATTGTGAGGCAGCAGCAATGATACAGAGGAAACATTTTTTGGAAAAAAAGCGGGATGCTGCTGTAGCTGAAGCTCTCCTTCCTGCCCTTCCACACCTATCCTCTTTACAAACTGGACAAAAGCCGCAGGGGAGGGGTACAATAATTGGAAAAGGAAAGCAGAAGCCACAGTCTCAACAGATGTTTCTATGGCTACTGGTGATGGCATGCAAATTGGAACTGAGAATCTTGTGGTTCAGTCCTTCCCAAGCTGGGGTTGCCTGGGTTGATGGGAGTTGTAGTGCAAAACATCTGGAGGACACCCAGTTGGGGAAAGGCAGCTTAGTATTCACTTGGGTGTGCCAACATTATTATCACAGTTTGTCTATTGGGAAAAATAAACTACGAGAATGGATATATTCAAATGCCACACTGAATCACCTGGGCAAGAAGCCATGGTGAGTGGATTGCCATGAAACAAAACTTAGTGCATTCAAAAGATGATGGAAAAGCATGAAAGCCAGACTGATAGTCAGTTTTTGCATTTCCCTCTTCGAAGCGTCCAAGGAAAAGTGCAAAAATGAATTCCCAAAAGTACATCCCCTGCTTTTTCTTAGGAAAAATTTTGACAGCTATCTGTCAAAACTTCAGGTCCCTTCAAAAAGGGGTTTTGACTGGGCAATGGGGCTTTTGTGACAAGGATATATGGACAAAAATCCCAGGAAAAATGCTGTATCACACTTCCCACTTATCCAAACTCCTTTTACCAAGAAAAGGAGGATAGGATGCACTTTTGCACTTCCTGAGCACCTAGAGTCTTGAGCAAAAGCACAAAATGCCCAACAGCCTGTGGACGGCCTGCACCGAAAAAACATTGACGTTTTTGTTAAGGGGGTGCACCACTGTTTCTTTGTGAGTAGCAATCACACCAGCCATTGGTTTCTTTTGACAGCCTACTTGTGACACTCCCCAACACATTTCTCCAGCTGCACTGGTACAACCATGAAGGTTCACAGTTGCAAACACAGTAAAATATTTTAAATGATGTACTTTTCTGCATGATTTTTGGGTGGAAAAACAATATCTTTAAAAAAGTTCCAATAGTCACTAACAGCTCCTTCAGTCCAGGGGCTGCCAAAACAGAGAACACAAAAGCTGGTTGTTGCAATCTCTGGGAAAAAAAGGGGAAATACAAAAAACAAAACAAAACCTGGGAGCCCAATGGACATGATCAGCAGGGTTGTTGTTTTTGCCAAGTGAATCAATCAATCAATCAATCAATCAATCAGTCAATCTTTATTACAATCAAAGACCAGACCAAAGTAAAGCATTAAAAAGCAATTCAGAAATATTGGGGAAATATAGGTAGCCATTGGTTATAGGGTGTACATAGCAGTGCCAATAACCTGTAACTCCCCAGAGTCATTTCTAACTTGCATGCCATATACAATATCACCATTCCAAGTGATACACTTCAACACAATATACTATTTTAATGCTAGTATTACACCATTAAATATTAGCAGCCATATTGGATATTGTCCCAGACTTTATCTTTCATAAATGCTCGTCTATGCTGATGCCGTTCCAATTGAGCAAGGCAAGGCGCAGCTGTTATGTGTAGCCCTCCCTGAGGTGGAATTCTGAGACACTGTTAAGAGCAGCCTGTCTCTCAGTATTTGCAATGCACTGCTTGATGATTTCCATTGTCTGCTCAAAGCCCGTATCTAACAGAGTCCACAAGTGGAGGCCTAAAAAAGCTATTTTCTGCTCAATTGACGGTATCCAATTAGATTTAAAGTCATCTTGCAAAATTAGTGAGGCAAGACTAGTTGGAAAACATGACAATCTGAGTCAGCACACAAGGATAGCAACCCAGATCCTAGCCTCAGTTTTAGTCTGGCCAGTCTCCAATCTTACCTTTACATTGGAGACCTAGGGTCTTCCAGTATTGCCATCAGATATTTTGATTGTACACATTCTGGTATATCAATATTCAGGAAAGGTCCCAGTTGACAGCTGTACAATAATTGAGCTAATACTTTGGCATGGTATAGTTGAAGGGCTAAAGGGACAGAGAGGTGGTCTTTCTTTCTCATAAATTGTACTATTGCTGAAGGGCTTCTCTGGGTACACCACATATTCACCATGGGCCTTCCAGGAGCCACTTGCTTGAAAAGCTACACCTAAATATTTGAATTGAAAAACCTGCTCAGTCTTATATAGATTTATTTATCATCCATAATCAGGTTTTGGGTCTTTTTGCAAAGACCATGATTTTTGTTTTTTGATAGCTAATCATCAGGTCTTCTTCCTCGGGGTATGCAGTCAGCTTCCGCAATGCTCATCTAAGCCCAGCTAGAGTCCTTAAGATAATAGCTGCAGTGCCTGCATACAGTAAAATAGTTATGAGCCCCCCTGCAATTTTTGGAGGGTGAAAATCAGTACGGTTCAACTCGTCCACCACTGAATTAATGTTGAAGTTAAATAAAAACAGGGTCAGAATGTAGCCTTGTTTGACTCCTTTTTGCATCGGAACAGGATTTGTAAGATGGACATGAGTGCTACATCTTACCTTAAGTGAAGTATCCCTATGTAGGATCTGAATGAGTAGGAGCAGGCGCCTGTCAAAGCTGGTGGCCTCTAATTTCTTCCATAGTTTAAGCCTTGAGATGGAATCAAAGGCTGCCTTAAGATCTATAAAGGCTACATAGAGTGAGGTCATTTTGTTCGAGAGGCATTTCTCAATGAGATGCTGCAAGACCAAACATTGATCAATGGCCCTCCCTAAAACTTGCCTACCCCTCTGCCAATATCTTATCCTGCTCCAGCCAATATTTAAGCTTCTTGATTGGCTGGAGAATACACTATATAGGTGCCTAGTGTATAATTTTCCAATGCTGCTCAATAAACTGATGGGCCTATAATTTGTGGGATCAACTCTCTTTCCCTTCTTGAATATAGAGACAATTATTGCAAAGACCCAATTTTCTGGAATCCATCCAGTTATGTCAAGATAGGAAAATAACAATGCTAGAACCGGGGTCCACCAGTCCAAGTTGTTTTTAACTGCCTGGGGGGGGGGATCACATCCTCTCCTGGAGCTTTGCCCATTTTCATCTCGGCAACTAGAGCATAAATTTCTGAGGTCAGAACCAGGGGCCAAAGCCAAGCATCTTCAAGCATAATATGTCGAGTCACCTGGACATTATCAGGATCTTTGTTTGTCATGAAAGTGTTTCTCCCAAACCCTTAGGTCAGGGGTCCTCAAACTTTTTCAATAGGGGGCCAGTTGAGGAGAAAAACATGGCATCGGGACAAGGCAGATGTGTCTAACGGGGCTCCGTTAGCACGCTGGTTATCTTCTGGTCGCGGGCAGTTGCCCGGTCTTAATGCCCTGTAGGGGTGAAGATAGATTGCTTGGCAAATTCCCAGTAGGTGTCTGGACAGCAATTCAGAGCTTACTGGGGAAAACTCAAGCCTTTCTCAGCCGGAAGAATACAGGAGGGAGTTTGCCCTCCGCAAGTCCTCGACATGTAGATATAGACTATCTTAGTTGTTACCATCGGATCTACTGGAAGGCATTTTTATTTCCTCTTTTTTTGCAATAATACCTGTGAAGAAAGCTACACTGTTTATCAACTGACTCAAAGAAGAAACTGAAAGGCCTTTGGGTGAAGGACGGGAAAGGATTCTTCCCCCACCCTCCACGGAACGTAAACGCGGCGTCTTCCATGACCGGAGAGATAAGTCGATGTCTAAATAATCTAATGTCTCTTTTTTCTTTAATCTCTTCAGGGGCAAGATTTGAATTAATAAATTAATGCTTAATTATATGGTGGACACAACCTTCTAGTTTATTGGAATGAGGCCAGATATCGGCCATCTTCCTCCCTTTGTCTCTGAAGTGTATGGATTCCTGCCAAGGCTGTAAAATCACTGCCAAGATGGAGGCATTTAATGTAGAGGGTGAAGAATTTCTAAGGACAATTTTGGAAATCTATGACTCTGTAAAAGCCATACTGATTCAAACTAAGCAACTTGAAGGTGTATTAATGGAATAAAAAATGGACTCTGATGAGACTGTTTTTTCTAAGATTTTGGACACTCAGTTTGTACATGAACAGAATCAACAATATATTCAGCAAGTAGAAGAGAGAGATGGAGCTGAGAAATTAACAAGGGAACTCTGGAAGAAACACGACTTCTCACAGGCATATCCTTGGAAGAAGCAAGAGCAGAAAAAAAAATATTTAATGAGCAAGCAGTTGATTATCTGAGAATTTTGGAGAAGATGGGCGAAGTGCGAGAGATGCTGGGCGGACAAGTCTTGATACATGATTTATTACAGGCATTCCTCGGGAAGAAGCTGGGCCAAAAAAAGAAAACAACCAACCAATTAAGGCTTTACAATTGGAAGAGTGATATATATGGGAGAGGAGTCAAGATGAAAAGGAATGGCATATCGAGGCTGGTGTGCCTATATGTGCTTATATGTACCAGAAAAAAAAATATGTTACTATCTTTGGTGAAGCATTATACTTTTGTTTCCATCTGCAATTGAAAATAAGGGAATTTATCATAGGTGTTAAGGTTTAAGCTAAGATCAAATATAAAATTTTCTGCTAAATAGTATAGTGGTCAAATAGAACTGTGATGTTATCTTTTCTCCTTTTTTTAAGTGTCTTTTCTCTTTCTATTTCATAAAGGGATGGACATAATAACCTAGCTTAATAAAACAATGTTAAATGGGTATTCCTAACTATATTTGAAAGTGGAAATAGGAGAACCTATCTTATAATTAAAAACTATATAGAGTCAACTTTATCTGTATGTAACAGAAAAAATGTGCTACTGTTTTTGGTGCAGTATTATACTTTTGTTTCCATTTGCAATTGAAAGTAAGGAAATTTATTATGGGCGTTAAGGTCTAAGCTAAGATGAAATATAAAAATTTTATATTTTATAAAGGGATGAATAGACTCGTATGTAGATATGAGATAAAGAAAGGCTGACATAATAATTTAGTTTAAGCTTTTGAATTTAGAATTGCTTAGAGGAAACTTACTATTGAAAGAGAAAAAAAAAAAGATGTAATCTCACTAAACTGGAGTAGCCCCCTTTGAACAATGGACAGGAAAAGCAGGACTTTTTAAGAGAGAGAGATGGGATGGATCTTATGGAAGAAGGAAGATTGTGACTTTTATTGAATTTGAAAACTCATCATGAATTAGCTGAAGAAACGGGATTTGGCTCTAATTTTTTATATATATATATATTCTTATAAAAAAGAGTATAATAAGATTATTGTATGTTAAAAGATATGTTGTAGAGGCGGATCCAGTAGATCTGATGTGCGTTTTGTGATGATGTATGTAGTTTGTAGTTTGAAAACACTAATAAATTGATTTAAATAGGGGGCCAGTTGAAAGGTGCCAGCGGTGAGCACAGGTGGGCAAGGTGGTGCTGGTGGGGGGGCGTGGGCTGCTGTGGGGGTGGGCATGTGCAGCAAGGCAGCGGCTTGCTCACGCAGAGATCATTTTCTCTGAGAAAGTCCAAAACAATTGCACGAGCAAGCTACCGCCTCGCTTCATGCATGCACACGGTGAGTCCAAAACCTCTGAGGTGGACCAGATAAATGGGCATGGCGGGCTGGATCTGGCCTGCAGGTCGTAGTTTGAGGACCCATGCCTTAGGTGAACACAGGAGTCTGGCAAGGCTGGCCAGCAGGTTGGAAAGATACTATCAATTGCCAGAACATGGCTGGTTCCTTAGATATAGTTGTTTGAATCAATTTCATTGAGAGCCAAGTGTCTCAATAGTCTAGTTCCTCCAAGGTCTGGGCAATGTAAGGGCAGGTTGCTTACCTGTAACTGATGTTCTTCGAGTGGCCATCTGTGCAGTCACACAACCCACCCGCCGGCCCCGCTAGGTGTCGAAGGGTGGCTGCAGGTTCAATTGTCGGTTTGGTCTATCGACGCCGACACATCGGTTTCGTCTGTCTCTACCGACAAGCCTATCAATATTACGGTTCCGAGATTCATGGTACCGATCAATTATGGTTCCGAGAATCATCATACCGATATTTCTTACGGTATCGCTATTTCTTCAAATTCTTCAAAGTACCATACTATCCATTTAACAATGAACGTCGGTCTTTAAGACTGGCAAAATGGCGGACGCTCCACTCTATATATAGGCGATAGGGGAGGGGGAGTGGAGCGTTCCCGCCAAATTCCGTTAGCTTTCAATCATTCCGGCCACAGGCACTGCACAGGCGCAGTACCCACATGTGTGACTGCACAGATGGCCACTCGAAGAACATCAGTTACAGGTAAGCAACCTGCCCTTCTTCTTCGTGGCCTCTGTGTATCACACATGTGGGTAGATTAGCAAGCTTACCCGAAAGGATGGTGGGAAGGTGTCGCTATTGAAGAACGGAGGAGAGCACAGCTCTGCCAAAGGATGCATCCCGTCTCACACGAATATCCAGTTGATAATGTCTCGCAAACGTGCTCGGTGTTGACCATATAGCAGCCTTGCAGATATTGTCCAAAGGTACCCCTGACATAAAAGCAGATGAAGCTGCCACCGCTCTTGTGGAATGTGCTGAAGGAGTTATTGGCAGTTCGATGTGCGAGAGTTGATATGCCAATGTGATGGTTTGCACAATCCATTTGGAAAGTCGTTGAGGTGTAATAGGGGACCCCTGATCATGGTCCGAATATTTAACGAACAGTCTATGTGAACGACGGATAGGTTCAGTGAGAGACCTGTAGAATGCAAGGCATCTACGCACGTTCAAGGCGTGAAGAGAACGCTCTAACGGATTCGACGGAGATGGAAAAAATGCTGGCAAGATGATATCTTGGTAGAGGTGAAACGAAGTGGAAACCTTTGGAAGGAAAGAAGGGTCCATGCGCAAAACCACCTTATCTCTGTGGAAATTCAGATATGGGACATCCACTCAAAGAGCACAAAGTTCACTTGCTCTCCGAGCTGAAGTTATAGCCACAAGGAAGGCTGTCTTCCATGAGACCAGACGCAAGTCAGATGTTGCCATGGGTTCGAAAGGCGATTTCATAAGAGCCTGCAGGACAATGGATAAACTCCACGTCGGAACCAAAGGTTTAACGACTGGATTAATGTTTGTGAGTCCCTTGAGAAACCTTTTTATAAGGGGTTGTGAAAAAAGTGGCATTCCTTGAGGAGCCCCGTAGTAGTGCGCAATTGCTGCCGTGTAAACCTTGATCGACGAAGGTTTGAGTCCAGAGCGATGTAAAGACATTAGGAATTGTAGAATGTCCGATACCAATGCTAAGAGAGGGTTGATCCCATTAGCTTGTATAAACGAAGAGAAACGTTGCCATTTGGCTAAGTAGGATTTTTGTGTCGAGGGTTTCAAGGCTGAATCGATAATCAGTTGAATATCTGGAGGAAGTGGCAAGTCCGGTGAGCTACAAGCGGGTGTAGGATCATGGAGCGATGGTTGCTCTGTAAGGCGGTCGAATATGCACTCGTCTGGATGCGGCACTGGGGTCGGGTTCGAGGTGGACGGAGGTGGTGCCTTCGGGTTTGAGGTGGACGGAGGTGGTACCGTCGGGTTCGAGGTGGACGGAGGTGATACTGTCGAATTCGAATTCTCAGAAGTAGTTATGAGATTAACCAAGCAGTGAGGTGGAGAACATCTACGTCTGGGTGGCGGAGAGTCCCCTCCTGCTGAGTGAGAATATCTGGAACGTTCGGTAGACGAATGAAACGTCCTTGGGAGAGTTGGAGTAGTGTCGGAAACCACAGTTGCCGGGGCCACCATGGGGCAATGACAATACCCATCGGTTTCTCGTAGAGGATCTTGGACACAACCTTCATCAACAAAGGTGTGGGAGGATATGCATAAATCTGTAAAGCAGTCCAGTCCATCATCAGGGCATCTCCGAGAGAGTGTCGACCGATGCCTGCTCTCGAGCAGTAGTTCTTGCACACTGCATTCTTGTGCGTTGCGAAGAGATCGACAGAGGGGAATCCCCATAGACAAAAGAGTTCTTCTCGAATCTGAGGCTTTAGTTCCCATTCGTGGAAGGTCGAGAGACACCTGCTCAGAACGTCCGATTCCACGTTGTCGGTACCTGCCAGATGTACCGCCATCAGTTGTATTCGTCTGGGAATGCACCAGTCCCATATCCTCATGGACAGTCCGGCTAGTGACTGGGATTTTGTGCCACCTTGCTTGTTCAGGTAGAATACTGTGGCAGTGTTGTCCGAAGTGACTTGGATCGCCTGACCGTAGAGGACGTCCTTGAATGTTCGGAGTGCTTTGAAAACAGCTAGCATCTCCAGGAAATGGTTGCTCGCTTCTTGCGAGGTCCATCGGCCTTGCGTCGTCAAGTCGCCGCATGTGGCACCCCATCCGTGCAGGGATGCATCGGTACCGAGCACAACAGTCGGTTGTTGGGGCTTGAAAGCGACCCCGCCAGACAGATTGGACGGATCCGTCCACCAGTGAAGCGTGTGAAGGACTGAACATGGGATTCATAGTAACATCGACGGGCTGTCTCGGTACGGACGAAAGTTTCGCAGAAAGAACAACTGCAGAGGTCTGAGTCGGAGTTTTGCGAATGGCACAACCGAAACAGCTGCAGTCATGTGCCCCAACAGTCTTTGGATGGCCTTGGCAGAGGAAGTCCTTGTCCGGAGAATTACATGGACGTGATGAATCAAAGTGTCCATGCGGTCCGACGGGAGGAACGCTCAGGTTCGTATCGAGTCCAGACGAGCTCCGATAAAGTTGATCACCTGCACCGGGGCAAGGATAGATTTTTCGACATTAACACATAGGCCAAGATTGTCCAGTAGAGAACGAGTGGTCTGGAGAGATTGGAGGAGCTGCTGGCGAGATTGAGCAACTAACAGCCAATCGTCCAAATATGGATATATTTGTATCCCTTGGAGCCGAAGGTAGGCACAAGCGGGTGCCATGCATTTGGTAAACACCCGAGGTTGCTAAGCCAAAGGGAAGAGCCAGGAATTCGTAGATGTCAGAGCCGATGGCGAAACGCAGAAAACGTCTATGCGTTGGGTAGATGGAAACATGAAAATAAGCATCCTTTAAGTCCAGTGCGGCGAACCAGTCCTCTCTCCTCAGCAGCAGAAGAATGTTTTGAAGGGTGGTCATCCGAAACTTACGCGGTGTGATAAACTTATTCAAGCCCCGCAAGTCAAGGATCAGTCGAAGCCCACCGTCCCGCTTCGGTACCGTAAAGTATCTTGAGTAGAATCCGTGCATTCCCTCGTTTCGAGAAACTTGTTGAATCACACCCTTCATCAACAACTGATGAACTTCATCCAAGAGTGTCTGGGAGGACGGGGTGGAACGAATCAGAGTCGGAGGAGGAATGACATCGAATTCGATACGGTACCCATGCTGGATAATGGATAACACCCACCGATCAGATGTAATGGACTCCCAAATGGGGAGTCGGCCGTGAAGCCGACCCCCAGATGGGAGGGGGGTGGGTGGAGTGGAAGAGAGAGGACGGGTTCGCCCGTCCCGTCAACGGCGTCGTCGCTCGGTGTTGAAGCGACGGCGGGACTGTTGGTACCGCTGGGGTTGCTGTCTGCACGGTTGCTGCTGTTGTGGGCGGTACAGTGGCTGTCGTTGCGGTGGAAAATTGGGGCGATATTGTTGCCGGGGCCAAGTCCACTTATGTCTGGTAGGTGGCTGGAGCTCCATCCGACGGGCAGTCACTCTGGACTCATGTAGGCGCTTGAGTTTGCGGTCCGTTGCAGAATTGAACAAGCCGGATCCGTCAAACGGCATGTCCTCTATTCTCCATTTCGTGTCTTCGGGGAAGTTGGAATTCCGCAGCCAGGCATGCCGATGGAGAGACACCGCTCCCATGAGCGCCCTGAAGTCGGTGTCTACGTGGTGGCGCGCAGTGGACAGCTGCTGGATGGCCACGTTCATCGCCTCCTTGATCAACAGCTGTGCCACTTCGGATTGGTCGTGCGGCAGAGCTGTGATAGCGGTCTTCAGCCGGTCCATGAGGAAATATTGGTACCGGGCCAGGGTAGCCTCCTAATTTGAGATGCGGATACCCAGGCCCGATGCGGCATAGACCTTCCTAGCCGCCGCATCAATTTTGTGACCCTCCTTGTCCCGTGGTGTGGTGTGCCCACGGGCCTCCCTGCCCTGGGAGGACTCCACCATGACTGAATTTGGTCGAGGATGGCGCAGGAGGTAGGGGATGTCCTCTTCCCGGACCCGATACATTCCCTCAAACCGGCGTACAGTAGGCTGAGGCTGATTTGGGAGGTCCCAGGGCAGAGTCATGGCTTGTTTAAGTGTCGTGATAAGGGGGAGCACCACGTTCGTGGAGCGCTTGCCCCGCACGACGTCATAATTTTTATCGGTGCTAGGCCCAGGGTGCTGGAGAGCATCAATGTCCAGGGCATGGACTAGACATGACACCAGCTCTCCAAAGGATGAGTATGATTCATCCAGCGACGCTGGGCCTTACGCTGTAACCTCCGCATCTGGGGAGGTCGAATCCTGGTCAGAGACCTCCGACTCCGAGAAATAACGGGGCAGTTCAGAGGAAGAGGAGGCTGCAGGGGACCTCGAAACCGTGCTCTCCCTGGCTGGGCTCGGTACCGAGCGTCTCGGATCTGACGGGTGGTGCGGCCTGTCTCTGGAACGTTGAGGCTGTTGGGCCCGTGAAGCAGTGTGGTAGTGATACCAGTCGGGTCTGGAGTACCACTCGGGAGAACCTCTGTCCGAAGAGCCACTCCGGCGGCCATGAGGGGAGATTTGGGTCCCCGCATCACGACCCACAGGCATGGGGGTCGGTGATCTTGCTCTAGGAGGAGAATCAATGATTTCTCCATCCGAGCTCTGCTCTCGCCTCGATACCGGCATCGGTTCTGAGGGCTGGGAGCAACGGGGCGAAGCCGGAGGGGTGACCCGCATCGCCTCTTGTAAGGCTGGTCCCGGAGGCGTCGATACCACTATGGCCGAAGGCACGGAGGGGACAGAGGAGGTCGAGTCCCTATGCCTGGTCTTGTCCTGGGATTTTGCCTTCTTCTGCTTTTCAGGCTTATCCCGCTTAGATTTCTTATGAGCGGTAGCAGGCTCAGCGTGCTTACGCTTCTCCGCTTTCTTTGCAGGAGGCGGTGCAGGCATGGCGGTTTCCTCGGCAAGAGCACGCGGAGGGACAGACTGAGCAGCTGAGGCAGAAGAGGCCAAACGTTGCGTCGCAGTCGCGGCTGGACAAGAGGTTATGGGATCAGTCTGGAGAAGCACACGATCCCAAAGAAGCCTCCGCAAGCAGTTCTCCCGATTTTTCCTCGCTTGTTTAGAAAAAGCGAGGCAATGGGAACACTTATCGACACGGTGTCCCTCGCCCAGGCATAGGAGGCAAAGATCATGCGGGTCGGTTGGTGACATTTTCGACCAGCATTCCGAGCATTTTCGGAAAGCCGCCGCTCGCTGAGCCATCGTGCCCGAAATAAGGGGGAAATCGGAAGAATAGAAGACAGAAAGAGGGTAAGTATATATTTGGGGGGGGGGGTTTGGGAAGGGAGTGCAAAGTGAGGGAAAAAACACGTGAAATACTAACAAGAGTAAGAACAAGTGCAAACAGTGAAATATACAGAACTGTGAAATAGAAAAAGGGAATAAAACTTGGAAGAGAACGCTGGAAGCAAGTCAAAGCGATAGCGAAAGACAGCACTACGGCACGATGAACGGCGGTCGCAGAGACTGGGAAAATGGCAGACGCTCCACTCTATATATAGATGATAGGGGAGGGGGAGGGGAGCGTTCCCGCCAAATTCCATTAGCTTTCAATCATTCCAGCCACAGGCACTGCGCAGGCGCAGTACCCACATGTGTGATGCACAGAGGCCACGAAGAAGAACAAACCATTATACATACCATAACCCCTTAAAACCCCATGGGCTGTCAGGGAGGCT
Organism: Varanus salvator macromaculatus; assembly: GCA_023646645.1. Taxonomy (NCBI): domain Eukaryota; kingdom Metazoa; phylum Chordata; class Lepidosauria; order Squamata; family Varanidae; genus Varanus; species Varanus salvator. Next base: position 19,146,167 of record JAIXND010000795.1, read on the forward strand.
TGCTGCCCACAGCTAAGCCATCCTGAGAAAATCAGTCTGGGTTCACTGATGCAACAATGCACAATGGGTTGCCATGTTGCGCCACCCTAGTCAACTAGCACTGGGGGCATGGATGGGGAGAGGTTGTATCACAATAGTAGAAAAGGTCCAAATTCTACCCTTGGAAGTAAAGCACTGAGACCTAGCATCCAGATTCAACCTTGAGCATCCCATGTATAACAACCCATGTGTTATACAGCAGTAGCACAGGTAAGAGAACCAGGATTTGTCTGGAACACCACAAAGTGTGTTCCCTGTAGCAAGGACCAGCATCTTGCTGAAATGGCTCCAAGGAGCAACAGCAGGTCTGGTGTGAAGGGCAGTGTCGGTCCAAGATGTTTTCGTGTCTGAGTTGGAGCTGCAAAAGTGTTCCCTTCCTTCCTACAGTCAAGGTGCGTCAAATTCAAGGCCAGCCATGGGGTTTTTTTGGCACCCAAGGCAGAAAATCCCACAAGCACTGCTCCCCACAAAAACAAAACAGTAACTTTTAAATAACTAATTGTTGTCCTTTCATTATGACACCCCAAATCAATCACACTCACCGAAACCAGCACTAGGGTGAAGGAGTGATGCTCTAAGACCCCTGCTGAGGTCAATGTTTCAGCAGAGGCTCCTAGTGGACCTCCAAGGCTCCTTAGCTTCTCCTTTTACCATTCCTGCCCAACCTTTCCTTCCAGCCTAGAGGGCATGCAAACCATAAAGGGGGCACAAGGGACAGCAACAGCTGTCACCATCTACTTGCTCACTTTCCCCCCAGTACAAGAGTGGCCAGAAGGTGGATCACTGGATGGTGTAGACCAACTCCTGGCATTCTTGAGCAGAGACTGGAGAGTAACATTATATGAGGCCCAGTAATGACTGTCAAATGCTTAATAGGATAAGCTTACTAAGTAGATGCACACCTAAGTGTCCCAGTTAATTGATAAGCTTTATGACAGCATGAATATGAGAGCTAATTTATCAGGATATAATTTCTATCCTGACTTGCATGATTTACAGTGTGGTCCTGGACATGTCAATCCAGAAATCAAAGTAATGTGGGGTTTACTCTTAGATGAGTACTGAGTGTAAGAGTGTAGATGACTAGTGAGTATAAGAGTGTAGCCTTTAATTCAGTATTTTGTCTGTGCTTCTGCTCAGAATATTTTGTTATCAGTCTGTCAAATGTAAAACTTTTGTTCAAGAGCAGTTAAATTATATCCATCACCATCATTCCCCCCTCCTTTTTTACAGAAATATTTAAATAGCTCTTAATTGTAAAGTGCTTTCTGACAGTCATAATCATCCATGGTAACTGATTTTTCCATTTATCTCTCTTTATGATCTCACACTAAATCTGTCACTGAAGTCAAACCCAATCCAAATTCTTGATCAGCTGTCATAAACACGGTGCCTTGCCTTTTCTCCATTTAGAAGCAATTCCATTCTAGTTGCTATTAATCTCCTGCCAAAACTATTTCCAAACTTACTCAACAGGAATATTTTTGGGCTCAAATGCAATCTTATCTCCTATTTCCAACAGCACTTTCCTCCAATATACGTTCATTGTAGGGGGTATCTACCATGTAAGGCCATTATCTCTTCAAGCACATGTTTTTCTGCATGACAGGTCACCACTCTTATCAGTGTTGCTATTTCTATAACTGGATGGGGGAAATGAAATAAAGAATGATTTGCCCAGAGCTATGCTATATACCAGTGACTCAAAACAGAGTGGGAAGCTTGCCAGGCCCCAAGGACATCTTCCCCATCAAAAGAGACAAGGTTCTTAGAAAAGGTGGCCGCACTCTTCTCCATTTTCTATATCTTTTAAAAGAAATATTCTGCTCTTCCATAGCATTTTAAAAACAGAGCATGTCTGTCTGTAAAAACACAGCCGTGAGCACACAAAAACATGATCACAAAAATACTTCTGATTTATTTATAACTTCCCTTGCCTTTCAAAATAAAGCAGTAACTCCAAGGGCACACAGGTGACAACATGCAAATGTCTTTTAAAAATACAACAGATCTTGCAACAATACCAAAAACCATGAGCTGTGTGAATCCAGCCAACAATGGATTCAACCCATGAACTTCCTAAAGTGACTTAGAATATGCACAATCCACACAGTAAAATATTTTAAAAAATCATTACAGAGGGCAATGGTTTTCAGTCTGTTTTCCCATCTGCAGAAGGGGAAATTATAATACTGGCTTGCCTCATAGGGCTGTTGTAAAGATGTTTAGATGATGCATGTGCATTACTTTGAATGCTTGAAAATGTACACATTGGAAACAGTATCAGTAATATTCTAAGAACTTTGACTGGAATCCGATACCCACTTACCTGGATGTAAAGTGCACTGAAGGCAACAGACATAGTTCTGAGACTGATCACAAAAATACCTTGGAAGGAAAAAGTGCCCTGCAGGAAGGGCACAGATGACCAGAGCGGACATGGCAGATTTCATGGGGACAGAGTTCCAACAACAGTGGCAAAACTGAGGAGGTGGCCCTCTCTCTGGTGCCTGCAAGTATCATTTTAGCAACAGAACTGAAAGCAACTTCTCAGAAGCTGATCTTGTTTTGGTTCATATGGGTGAAAGCAAACCTTTAAGTAATGTCTGGCTGTCATGCATTTAGGGTTGAGGACTGGGACACTTTACTACTAGGATATCTGAAGGACCATCTTCTCCCACACTGATCTGCCTAACTATTCAGTTCATCTTTGCAGGCCCTCCCATATATCCCAACAACCCCAGAAATATACTTGGTTAGGTAATGGAAAGGATCTTTTCAGTGGCTGGGCTCAGGCACTGGAATTCCCTTCCAAGGAAAGCCAGCCCCACCTCTTCTTTCTTCATTGATGGGGCCATGGCTCAGTGGTAGAGGATGTGCTTTGCAAGCAGAAGGTTCAAAGTTCAATCCCCAGCCCCTCCATACTGGAGAAGACTGCTGCCAATCCTTGTCACCCAAAAGTCTAAGGCTCCTCTCTGTGCAAGGGCCTTCTGTGAGCTGTTAAAAACCTAACCATTCTAAGGAAGCCATTTGGATTCTACTATAATTTGACCATAGTTTTAGTAGAGAGCCAGTGTGGTGCAATGGTTAACGGCGCAAGACGGGGACTCGGGTGAACTGGATTCTAGCGCCTGCTTGACTATGGAGCCAACTGGGTGACTTTGGGCTAGTCACAGACTCTCAACCCAACCTGCCTCACAGGGCTGTTTTTTGTGCAGATAAGATTGAAAGCAGGAGGAGAATGATGTAAGCTGCTTAGAGTTCTTTAAAAGAAAAAGGCAGGATATAGCTCTAATAAATTGCACTGCTGTTTCGCTTTCGACTGCTGTTTAAGTGTTCTGTTATACTAAAAAGTTCTTTTTAAAGCTTAGATATTTATTGTTTTACCTTGTGATTAGGCACTTTAAGCTTTTCGGCAAACTGGAGTACAACAAAAATAAAAACACAAACAAGAATAGCATCGATACCATAACCTTGATCAATTTAACGATGAAACTGTTTAGAAGGTCTGAGAAAATAAGGGGAGCCTCTCTAGGAAGGAAATTCCACAGCCACAGTACCACTACTTCATAGTACCACTGATTGCATGACACCAAACAAAGGTGCTTTGAGGAAGTTCCAGAAGCAGATCTTGAGATCTGGGCAGGTACACATGGCCAAATGATCTTTCAGGTACCCCAGAGTCCCAGCCAGCATAGGGCTTTAAAAGTAAAAAGCTATCATTTTGGACTGAACTTGGAAACAAGTTTGAATTAATGCAGCTGATTTTGGATTGGTGTAGTGGTACACCCTTCCCCAACTCTCTCTCTTAATATACTGAACTGTAGCTCCCATTATCCCAGCCCATATGGCAGATGCTGGCAGGGGAGGATTAGGGCTATAGTCCAGCACCTCTGGAAAGCTCCAGCTTGGAGAAGACTCATGCAATATGTGCTGACTGACCTACTCCTACCAGCATCCTGGCAGCAGCTTCACGGTGGCCCAATTTGTTTCAGGGGCTAGTTCATGTAGAAATCATAAACCACCAACTGCTTTCTAAAGACTGGCCTTAGTTTGCCTCTGGAATGACAGTAAAAAGGGGGAAGCCAAAGCATTGTGACACAAGAGGAATGGAAGCCCTGTGGCACTCTAGATGTAGCTGGACTCCAATGCCTATTAGCCGTTACCCCAACCACTGGTCATGTTGACTCTGGGGCTGATGGGAAATTAAGCCCAATAACAGGATGGGTTACACCCCTGCATCAGGGCAGCCAAAGGAAAAGGCTCCAATTCTTGCAGAAGCTCATTTGGCTCTGTAGAGGCAGAACTTTCTGAAAAGCCTCATTAAATTATTTGATATTAAGATATTTGATGTTTCAAGTACAGTGGTTAAAGTTATATGGCAGGATGCAGTCCCTGATAATCGAGACTCAGGCCAACTTGGCTTTAATGTTGAAGAGCGCTGCCTTGACTTGGCCCCAGAAATGAAAACTGGCAGCCAATGCAGAAGTTTTAAAATGGTTAGTTCCTGGTTCAGTCTTGTGTACTGGATGGATTCTGCTGCTACACTTTCATTGCTGGAATTGTAATTATTTTATTAGTTTAACCCGTACACCCTTAGGCTGCAGAGTCGCTCATGCATTTTATCAGTTAAAGATATTTGGGAAAGCTGACTTGAATCTGCCAACAAATCAATCTGGAACAGTTTGCAATAACTGAAGTTTCTGGAGCATCTTAAGGGCAACTCTGGATGGAGTGTGTTACAATGATATTACAAAATTACTGAAAAAGTAATCTAATCTGAAATTCACCAAAGCATAGATGAGACTCTATTTTGCTTGCATAGCATACAAAGGACCCAGGAGGAAGGCAGAAATCTTCATCAAGGAGTTTGGACCATATCTTGGCTTAATGAGTGAGACACGGACAAGGCCTTTCTCCATGCATGCAGGCCCTTCGCTTTCTCCCTCTGCAAGTGAGCAAACAACCTTGGAAGTATTTCATCAAACAGCATTTCCTATTTTGCTGGAACTGGAGAACTACCATTAACAGCTTTGGAACACAACAGGGTATTAAGCCAGGTTTGAAAAACAAAATCAAACAGGAAACTATAGCTAATGGAAGACATCTTTGTCACGCATTCATATAAAGAGATTGTGAAGGTGATAAAAAAATGTTTTTGCTTTGGTGTGCAGAGCCAAAAGTCAAACAAGCACATAGCTAGAAATTTTGTGAGAAGGCAGTTTACAGGTACATACAGGGTTTCAGTACAGAACCACCAATACCCAAATACTGGAAGAGGTGCAATTTAAAATTAAACTTTTAAGCTGCACAAGACTGAAGCAGGTCATTGTTTGTCCACTATTGCATTTATGGGACAAAATACTAAAGGGGAGAGCAAGTTTGTATCTTACCAAGCAATGGGGTGGAAAAATATCTACACCTTTTTATTCACGATTTCAAAAGATGAGTAATGGACATTAAAAAATAAAAAGCTGAAGTGAGATCAGGAATATTTCTAAGGAGGGCAGCCTGCCCCAGAGTGTGACTACAGTTTTGGACAAAAAGCCACTCCATGTTACTGTACAGGTAGAGCCCAACTTAAGACAGAGCTCTGTTCTGTTATGCATACGGTGTGTTAGCTACCCATCCTAGCCCATCTAGTGGTTGGGAAATAGGAATTGCTCCAATACAATTACCTCATGAGTTGTGTTGAACTGTACGGTGCAAGAGAATCTAAGAAACTGTTGGTCTTAAAGCACAGATGAGGCTTGTAACATGCAGGGCCACCACATAAAAACAGTATTAATCAAAATGTGGAGTATCTGATGAAGTCATGGCAAAAGCATTCATGTCTGTTGATTCATGGGCTAGGGTACACAGGTGGTTTAAAAGGCCGGAACTGTAAAAGAGAGGGGGCTAACCACAGTACATGTCTTACTTTTTCTGCTGAACTCCCAAAAGCATTACAAATAACATTTGGCCTGTACTTAGAATTTTACCCTAAGGAGGACTGCAGCTATGCTATGCCAACCTGTGGCACATGCCCCAGGACCTTGGGACATGGCTGCAGAGCATGTGTGAAGTTAACTCTGTACCTCAATGAAAGTACCGCAGAATTTTGGGATGTCTTGCAAAAACAAAAGATAACAAATGCTTTTAGATTTTAATATTATTTGGCTTTTGAATATGTGCCCCCACCCCAACGCATGGAAACATGTCTCTCTGATATGAGTAACACATTCTAGGACAGCAGGCTGAAGAAGAACCTGCTGCCCCAGGGCATCCCGATATTGTCCTAAAACACAAAATTAAACTCTAATTCAGTATCACCTATGTAAATGAGGTGATACTGTGTTTGACCAAAATACTTACCATCAAGCAGGGCTTAAATACAGATATTAATGCCAAACCATGGCTGGAACTTGAGTGCCCTTGTTTTCTTACCTGCTCCCTTTCTCTTAACTTGGGTGTTAAAAAGTTTTGGTGAACTACAATTCAGTGTGACACTTGAACTATTGCCTGAAGAGGACAGTTAATAAGCCATTGTATGGAGGGTGAGGCAAGAACTAATCCTGGTTTGGGTGTCACAGCCAACTATAAACCAGGTTGCGGAAAAAGAAACTAGCATGGGAGGATACACTGTGTGAGCCCACAAAGTATGCTCCTGATTGCCCAAACTTAGACTGGGTACACATTGAGCTAGTCTTCCAGATCATAATGTTGTTATACCAAGTGAACTGGACTTTGGGGGCAAACTTGATTAAATGACAAAGTTAAATCTTTCCCAAACAAACCCAGCTCAGAGTCCTTCTCTGTGCAGCTGTAACATCCTCACATGCAGAAATCCCTGTCATGCATCACAGAGCCCTGATGCCCAAGCATGTCAGTCTGTACAGGAAATTGGGAGGTCAGTCCATACATCCTTCTTTTCCACAAGGAATGGTCATGTCCATGCAAGTCACATGGGAAAGTTCATGGAGAATTCCTGCAAATGTTAAGGATCATCTCTTTTAGCTGTACGTGGGTCATTCATTTATGTAAGGTGCCATAACCTAGAAAGCTACACTTCTGCGGGAAAGAACTTCCTGTTATTTCAACTGCTACCTATTTTTAGATGTGTGGGCAACCTGTTTCTGAACATGTTATAACAGGTTAAGTGGTTAAAGTAAGATCTAAGGATCTCTATTGGCAAAGGGGCTGCAAATTTCACCATTCTGTTTTTACAAGCAAAGATCATCCTGCCTTTGTTTTATCTCAACAGCTTGTCCTTTCACAGCAGTCTAGAAAAATGAAAGGGAAGAAAAACTGTTTGGAGACTCTCTGGGTCAGTATTCAGGGTTGTTACCTGCTGTACTCTGTTACCAGCAAGTGCTCCCGCCCCCAAACACTGTCCAACCAAGGGTTCCAGTTTCTGCAGTTGTACAAGTACTTTTTAAGTATGCACAATTGTGCATATCTCTTGCACAAATTAAAAATTGTCAACCACCAACAGCCCTGCCTCTGTACAACTTGGGCTGTCAGTGGTTGTCCAGATGGATATTACATTGTTATCTTGTCAGACTTCATGATCACCGGAAAGCTTAATAGAGGTATGGGGAGCTATAACAATCCAAAATCAGTTCCCAATCATGGTAATGGACACAAGCACTACTTGGGCACATGTGGGACTGCTGGTTCTGGCAGTGGTTGGGGCCAGCTGGACAAGAGCAGCAAGGAGGGCTTTGCTGCTCTTGCCAAACAGCTCATTCACACATTCCCTTTAGCCACAACGTGGATGATAACACACTATCCTATCATGAGTGAGGATGAGGTATGGGTTGCCGAGACAGCTTGCTGTACTACAACATGCCACCCTGTGGGAATTTGTGTCCCATGACAACCTCTTGTAACAACCCATGATGGGCTGTTTGTTATGCGAACTCAAACAATGGCAGTTGTGGATGCTAGAGGGGCTGGGACTGCTGCTTCCAACTGGCTAGTCCATCTTCTGTATGAACAATCCATATGGCATCTAGAGAGCTGACAAGGTGAGTGTCGGCTATTGTTCTTTCTTCTAGCTCCTGTCCATGCTTATGCTAAGGGGGCAGGAAAACAAGCAACATCAAACAGTAGGGCTGTGGAGTTCCACAGGTTGGTAGCGGCCCCCAGTTGAGGCCCAATAATGACAATCTTCCATACCAGCCCTGAAACCCAAGCAAAGGCTAGAAGCTTGCTTTAATTGATATATAGCTGTTCTCTTTGAACTTCAGTGACTGAAGAGCCAACAACACAAGTTATTATTAAGAATTGTTTTTATAAACTTTGTTTTTGAATTCTTTAAAGTTCTACAATAACTTATTTTTGCAAACATGTACATGAAAAACAGCAAACTTAAATGTTTACGAGAAAGTGAACTGTTTCCTTAACATCTAAAATCACTACGCCAACAGAAAGAAATGCAAAACTTGCTAAACAAGAAAGCATTTGGTGGCTTAACCTTAGCAACCAGGCTGCTTGGGGTGAGGATGAAATGCTTCAAATACACCTTCATGCTCATTCAGCAACTAAACATGCCCCTTCCTCTGTAGTATCAGACCTACAACATTTATTTTCCAACATTCATTTGAACACACTGAAGAAAGGAAACAGGTTGGGCATTTTATCTATCAATGAAATGTCTTGAAAGATAAAAGCCTAACCCATAATGGCATCAACTTTGCAAACATACAGAGCTTGCATTTACTACACATGAAAAGGGAGGCAGCAAAGACTAATGGCTTCTGGGGCAAATAACAGACTAAGGAAGAGCAGCACTGTTGGATCAGACCAAAAGCCTCTCTCATTTTATCCAGTAGCCTGTTCCCCAGTGGCCAGATACCCATGGGAAGACCAGGCTGGGAAAAGCTGCAATAAAGGTATATGTGCTCATTAGGTTAGGCATGGAAGGGGATGGACTGAAATGACTGACTTGCTTTTACCTTCAGAGAAGTGATAATCTCAATCTCCACGCCTTTCACTTTTATCAACTCCCAACATGTTTGTGGCAGAGCACCTGAATAATCTCTTAACTATGACTACATTAATCACTTGTCCATTTCAACTCATTCCTTGGCATGTCAAAAAGGACTGCAAATGCAAAAAAATGTTATTGGTAGGCTTTCATCCCAGATGCCAAACTCTTCAATCTTACTTTCGGGTGTCTTTCATCTACTCTCTTAAATCTGCAAACAGCACCTATATGACTGGAAGGATATTTAAAATGTTAAAAGGCATGAGTAGGGCTCAATTGCATGGGTCTTTCCTAAGATACCAGCAAGTCTCCAGTAGAGTGAGTGCCAATACCATGGAAAAGGCCTGCACATCTGTCCTGTCCAGATGCTTTTGTCATATTGATGTAACAGTCGTGGTGCATAGGGTTAGAAGTATCACGCTATTTGTCTTTTGCTAATTCATCCAGCTGTCTATGCCATGTAAAGATGTGAACAATGTAGAGCCATGGGAAGCACTGCAGAGAGCAGAAGGAGAGATCTGGTAAGGGAAGCTGCAAAATCACAGACACAGATTGTGCCACTTCAACTGCTGATTTTCCTTCATTTCTTCCTAGCCTCAAGCAAGCAATTCTACTCCCAGTGGTCAGAAAGTACTATACTACTAGAGTGCCTTCTCATCCTTTCCCAGGTAAGGGGATTAAATCAATAAGTATGGATTCTGCTGAAACATCTAAGTGAAATTTTAGCCTCTCCACAGGCATGAAGGAACACATGTAGGCCAGTGTCCTGACTTAGAACTGTCATGTTGTTGCTTGCCAATAACACACAATCCTGCAAAATTAACCAGGAAAATAGCATCATTGTATAAAATTATGACAAATAACTACAGCACCAGTTCCATCTGTGTGCTGCAAGTTCATCCCCCTCTCTGGGGAGTATGCATTCTCTTATCAAGCGGTGGAAGCATTTCCAATAACTGAGAATTTCTCCTGTTTTATTGTAACCCTCTCCTTTTGTAGATGAGTTCCCAGTTTATCATATTTATTTGTTCCTATCAAAAACCAAATTCAACACACTAACATTAACCAGAACAAAACCATAACCATTTTAAATCACCAGTTTTGGTTTTGTGCTAAAAGTCAACCTCACCCCACCCACTCTACTTCATGGATGCACAGGATTTAATGATTTCTATCAACTGAGAATTTCTTTTGTTAACTGCCACATTTAGGATTAAGAGTTCACATTTTCAGAACTTTTGGCTTAGCTAACCCAAAGTGGAATAGAGTTTAGTCTAAGTCTCTTTACTGGAACTCCAATCTTTTGAAGAGAGTAGATAATAAGCACTTGATAACCACTGGATGGGACAGTTTCTGCTGTGCTCTTCAATTTCCAGCATCTGCAATTAAATTAAAAGCAAGCAATTTTAGGCCTCAAAATAGATACCATGATAATGCAACACAGAAGCAGTGTCAGGCAAAATGGTTTTGTAACTCCACTAATGCACAGGCCATTACCTCAAGACATCATCACCAATCCTTTGCACAGCTAGCTTGCTCACAGTGATATATGCAAGAAGGACAAATGTGCATTCTGAACATTAATAACTGTTAACAGACTCAGAATGTGTCTTCTCAGGCTGTCTCATGGCTCAATGTAGTACAGATCTTTTAGTCCTGCAGGGAACTGGGAAATTGCATAAGGGGGATGGAAGTCTTCCTGAACAAAGTGAGTTCTCTCAATCCATCCTCCAAATTAACACTAGGAAGACAATGCATTTCAAGTGGGGTTCTTCCTAAAATGGAGGTGCAGCATGACCCTTGAAGAACTTAAGAAAATTGATTTAGAAGGTGGCCATCTTCTACCCTACTCTTTATCTAGCCCATTGATCCTTGGAACAAAACATGCAACCTTGGGTAAAGTCTTTTAACATATGGCTCTATATGTTCTCTATTCAGCTCTTTTGGTCATCCTCCCTTGGAAATAGAAATAACCAGCAAGGAAATACTGGAAAGGTGATCAAGATAGGGTGCTTGGTGCATATGCCTGTGACTAAGGAACTCAAGATATTTACAGTTAGAGAGAACACCAGAAGAGTTAGATACTAATGGCTGGAATCGCCAGTGTACAGCTGGGGATGCAACAATCCTTTATCTAATGCTGAACATCCCCCAGGCTTAGTGATTCCTACCCTTTCAATGAACCTCAAAGTTCAAAACACTTATTTTTGCTTTGAGAAGGCTTTTCTGTGAAGTGCTAGGGGGAAGTCAAGCTAAGTTCCATGCCAAGGAACCAGTGCATATTTCTGTAACTCAGGGTTTCTTGTGCATGTAGAAACACACACACATGATGTCCATATGAAGCTTAGAAAAGCTATATGAGGTGATCCACAAAAAATTGGGTTTAGCAGAATGGAAGCATATGCTAGCAATGGCTAATTCCTAGTTGCTATATTATTCTGTATATTCTACATCCTATATATTGGCGTATGTTCCTATTCCAAAGCCAGTGGCTCATAAAAATTTGCACTAGCTCACCTGCCTTAATAGCATTTGAAAAGCTGTTTTTTGCTTACAGATGTTTGTCATTGTAAATGTTGTTACATGCCTGGGCTAAGAGTGTGAGCTGGACAACCCTCATGTCATATGGCCTCATTCCTGGCTTTAGGTAAACAATTATCTTCAGGTCTTTGAAAACTCATCTTTGAAACAACACTGCTCTACCCTACAGTGCTGCTATAGGAGAGTGACACGTTCCAAAGAATTTGAAGGAAGATTCCAATTTTGAAGGTTTCAGAGTATCCAGCGCCCTGTTGGGCTGCTGCCAGCAGAACAGGAAGAATGACCAAGACAACATCTGGTTCTCTGCCTTCCTTTTACAAAATGTTTCCACTTGTCAGCCCTTTCAGCCTGCCAGGAGCTATGCCAAGGCTGGAGATGCCTTATGATTTTTCATAACTAGCCCTCTCCCCTTCTGACCCATCCCTGCAACACTAGTTTTCTTGCCCTCATTTTAAGACCACATTTGTGATGGACCTTCCCAGTGGCTGGGAGGGCCAGATGTGTGGCTTCCAGATTGAGGGAGGTATTTGTACTGCTCTATAAGACTCTGGTATGCCCGCAACAGGAGCACTGTGTCCACTTCTAGGCTCCACATTATAAGAGGGACATAGCTAAGTTAGAAGCAGTTCAGTGTAGGGTGACAAGGATGGTAGCAGGACTGAGGGCAATGACATATGAGATGTGATTGAGCAAGTTGGGTCCTTTCAGCCTGGAGAAGAGACTCAGAGGGGATCCTATAGTGACATACAGGTATGTGAAGGGGTGTCACATGGTAGAGGCCATAACCTATTCTCCCCTGTGGTGAAGGAAAGGACATGATCCATGATCCAATGGGGGAATCGAGGAACCGTGTTTCAGCTTGGATGTCAAGTTAGGGCCCTGAGGATATGGAATGAATTTCCATAGGAAGTGGTAGGCACCCATCAGTGAGGATGTTCAAGGAAAGACTGGACAACCACATGTTGGGTATTACATGAGTGGAGCTGGCTGGAGCTGGGCATTAGACCAGATGGCCCAGGAAGCTCCTTCTGACTTGCTGTGTTTCTAAGTTGAAGGTCTATGGCCTCTGGAGGTTGACTATCCTGCAACAGCAGGGGGTTGGACCCAATGGCCCCTTGCAACTCTACTATTCTCTGAAACTTATATCCTTTGGGAAACTCTTACAAGAACTGGAAGACAACAATGCTGGAAGACAACAACTTATCTAAAGACACCAAAATAAAGCTCTTAAACCAAGATAGCTGTCCCTCTACTAGTGAAGTCCAGATGGATAATCAGATAAAGGCTCAAACGCATCCTGATCATGGAAAGGTTAACCGTTTTATTTGAACAATGATGAATTATCCTGAACAAGATATGCAAGCATTCATATTTAATAAAGCACTTCTTTATGAATTTATAGCAACAATAGAAACAGCCACGCCAGTAGTGAAAAGGGAAGACCAACTGCTCTGGGACTGTAAAGTTAAATAAGCTTTTATGAGTGAAGCAAACATCTTGCTTGCTTGCCTTCCTCTGTCTGGCAGCTGCAAGTGCTCTGGATGTTTCTACTCCCAAGACAGGCTGGAGAGACACTCGGCATTTTCCAGCAGGCTCAGATCCACTGGACTACTGCTGAAACACAGGGGCTGTAAAAGAGGGACTGCTCTTGGTGGTGAGGGCACCACCAAAGTAAGCCTTCCTTGAATTGGTCTGACTTGGCACCAGTTTTCCATACCTTGGCTACATCATGTTTGGATGATTACAACAGACTTATGGAGTACTACCCTTTGAAAAGGGTCTAGAAGCTATAACCGATGCAAAAAGGAGCTGTTAAGTTGCTAACTGGTACATGGTACTGGGACCATATGACACTTGCCTAGAAAGAACTTAACTCACATCAGCTGCTTTCTGGCATCAATTCAAGGTGTTAGTTTTAATGTTTAAAGCTCTAAATGGGTTAGGAACAGGGTATATCCAAGGGACCACCAGTCTCGTTAGGAATCAGCCCAGGTATTAAAATATGCAGGACAGGCCCTTTTGAGGGCAGCATTGCCAGAGAGGCCCACTTGTCAGGTATACATAAAAGGGCTTTCTCCTGCATTGTTCTCAAACTGTGGAATGTGCTCTCTTAGGAACTGCAAATTTCCCTCATTCTTGTCACTTTCAGAAAGGGTGTGAAGACACCTCTTTTTAATCAAGGCTTGTAAATGATACTGCTCTAGTATTTTATTGTTTTTACCATTAGTGTCATTGTGCTAAGATTAGTGCTGGGAGCCACCTTAATGATTTTTTAGCAAATAAGGAATTATATAAATGTTAAAAAATAGAGTTGGGATTTAATGTCACAGCAGCCAGAAAGCCTGCTATAGAACTACTGAGTTCTCCCCTAGGTTTCAGGCAACATCCTTTCAAAGCTTTTCATTTCAAGGGATTTAACTCTGTACAGAGAGCCAGAATTCTCAGCAAACCAGAGGGATTTATGGACATAGTTAGAGCAGACACTACTGAGATTTTTCCATCTTCTGAGCAATGCGTGACACTGTTATGGGACCAAGATGGCCCCATCTTCAAAGACTTTAAAAAGGCAATCATTTTCACCCACCAGGAAGAAAGCAACCTCAGCAAAGCCAGCTGGAAGAAGATACCAGCATAATGGATTAGTGTTTTCTATACAGTACTGAATTCTCCCCCATCAGCAAAAATTAAACAAATGAGGAACACAACTACATCTTGTACTTTGCTTAAGTAGTTTGACTAGACTTGACACACACAACTCCTATTGAGCAATCAGTTTTAGATGGTCCAATCAGATGGAAAGCAAAAAGCAAAAAGAAAAAGGTGTTTGGACTGTTATTCTAAAAACACTGCACTTAAGGCATTATGAAGTGCAGAGGTACCCCAAATTACTTTCAATGGAATGATGACTCATTGCAAAAGCTTATGTTATCTACTTGTTTACCTTATCCAAGTATCTTTCACTCCATTATGATCATCCCAGTTTCATACAGCTAGAAGGAAAACTGACTTGTACTTGCATCTCAGCAAGACCAGTTAAACTTCAGTTTGAAAGGTTAAAGTAAGCAGGTGGAAGGTTTTGAGAGAGTCTGACAATGGACGGATAAGACTGGAAGACTGATTTTGCATACTCTATAATCATAAAACCTCTTTTTACTTCCAGGATGTTCTAAGAAAAACCATTACTTATTTATGTTCTTCATTTACCCCTGTCTAAGATTCCACTTCTTTCAGCATGCATGGATACATCCACACATCTACATGTGAGAAAAACATCTGTAATGGATGAACTTCAGACAAGCTCCATCACTGACCTAAAATCCCTTCCCACAGTCAGACAGCACTGAACTCTCCAAGCCAAATCAGGTTTCTTCTCACCATGCCATGAGAACACTTAGCCAAAAATAGGCTTCTACTTGCATGGGAAGAGTACACAGAATCTTCTGATTTGGCACGCCAGAGTGTGGCACTCAGGGTTTTATCTCTGGTCTACATAATATTAGCTGCCAGCAGAGATTTACATAAGAAACAGCCCATAAGACAGACTGTTGCAGGCAGTGGATCAAGAATGCATTTGCATACTATGCAGAGAATGTGCATGAAAACAGTATGTACTGCTATCCATGTCAGAGCTAAAGCAATGAAGCAAGTTTTAAATTAGAAGCCCAAGCCCAACTGGCAGGTTAGCTCAAGTAAAGATGTCTTAGACCTCCTTTCTTCTCAGGTTCATGTTTCTCAGTTATTTCCTAGCCTGCATCCCTCTTTCAGTTACCTTGCCTTGGAATACATTGCCATATAAACTTTTTTATATTCTGAGATCTCTCCACAATCCTCAACTGGCCCTAGTCCCTGCAGGGATGCTTCTTTCTAGCTGAACTGCAAACCAGCTGTTTAGAGAAGAGTTAGTTGCAGAACATTCTTACAGCTTCACTCCTTGTGTAGGTACGATATTTGTGAACATTCAGGACCCTCACACTGGCTCAGCCAATCAGTGTTGAGAGGTTTCACCACACAACTGCAATGCAATATCAACCATGGCCAATTCTCCTGGATAGTGGATTCTTTGGCACCTAATGGCAGGTAGAAATGGAGGTCCTTTTCCTCCAGCCCAGCGATCTCTCTCTCTTGCTCACACACACACACACACAAAAGCATCTAACTAATTAATACCAGCAATTAAAACCATCAATATCACTGCTTGAGCAGCGACACACCTCTAAAATGACAGATTTAAGCCAGTTACTAGTACTTCCAGTGTTGAGAGGTCGTTGGCAAGTTGTTGGCAACAAATTGTGGCAAGTTCTTACAGAGATGGGAGTACCAGACCATCTTATTTGTCTCTTGAGAAACCTATATGCAGGTCAAGAAGCAACAGTGAGAACTGGACACGGAACCACTGATTGGTTCAAAATTGAGAAAGGAGTTCGGCAAGGCTGTATACTGTCGCCCTGCCTATTTAACTTATACGCACAGCACATCATGAGAAAGGCAGGGCTAGATGAATCACCAGTTGGAATCAAGATTGCTGGGAGAAATATCAACAACCTCAGATATGCAGATGATACCACTCTCATGGCAGAAAGTGAAGAGGAACTGAAGAGCCTCTTGATGCAGGTGAAGGAGGAGAGCGCAAACGTTGGCTTGAAACTCAACATTAAGAAAACTAAGATCATGGCATCCGGTTCTCTCACTTCCTGGCAAATAGATGGGGAAGAAATGGAGGTAGTGACAGATTTTATTTTCCTGGGCTCCAAGATCACCGCAGACGGGGACTGCAGCCAAGAAATTAAAAGACGCTTGCTCCTGGGGAGGAAAGCTATGGCAAATCTAGACAGCATACTAAAAAGCAGAGCCATCACCCTGCCAACAAAAGTGCGTATAGTCAAGGCTATGGTTTTCTCAGTTGCAATGTATGGCTGTGAAAGCTGGACAATAAGGAAGGCCGAGCGCAAAAGGATTGAGGCCTTTGAGTTGTGGTGCTGGAGAAGACTCCTGCGAGTCCCTTGGACCGCAAGGCGATCAAACCGGTCAGTCCTAGAGGAGATCAACCCTGACTGCTCTTTAGAAGGCCAGATAGTGAAGATGAAACTCAAATACTTTGGCCACCTAATGAGAAGGAAGGACTCCCTGGAGAAGAGCCTAATGCTGGGAACAATAGATGGCAAAAGAAGAAGGGGACGGCAGAGGATGAGGTGGCTGGATGGAGTCACTGAGGCGGTTGGTGTGAGCTTGAGTGGACTACGGGGAATGGTGGAAGACAGGAGGGCCTGGAGGAATGTTGTCCATGGGGTCGCGATGGGTCGGACATGACTTCGCGACTAACAACAACAACAGTACTTGCAACCAACCTCATGGCTTTATCCAAGTAGATTACATACTTTTCAGAAAGATTTGGACAATTTCATACCCAAGGAGAATGAAAAGACAACCATCACTACAGTAATTACATATTCAAGTTCTTGCCAGAAAATGTTTGGAGGTGTGTAAAGAAAAGAAAATCAAAGTTTGGCAGTAGTCCCCTCTTAATTTTAATGTATAATATGTGTTATGTATGTATGTATGTAATGTTTAATGCATAAAATTAAGACCTCCTATCCCCTGTGGTGAGGTTCTTGCTGTAGTCTGTAGCTCCACACACACTGGCAGGTAGCTCAAAGTTCTTTCATTGCTTTGTGGAGGAATGGGAATATATAGGAGCTATGGAGGCATCTGCACAGTCCCTTTGCAGTCAGAATGCCCCAATTCAAGGTAAAGCACTAATTGTTCTTCTACCTCAATTGGGATAAGTTATATCACTCACGCAAGATTACTGCCCTTACCCAGAACTCTGCAACAAAAGAGGAAGAACTATCACCCTCTGATTTCCTATTTACAAGTCAGCAATAGGCTAGAATTCTTGCCCCATCCCCTTCAAGCATGTGCTAAACTTTCCACTGTTACACAGTATTACAGATTAAAGGGCCCACTTGCTAACATCCATAGGACACAGATAAAGAAGCCTTAAAGACAAGCACACATGCCAGGCAATCTGTTCCCATTTTCTGTTGTTTGTAAGGAATATCTTCTCTATTTTCAGTACAGTGGGAATGGTTGGGGAAAGCCCACTAGTCATTGCAGGAAGCCAAAACATATCACCACCAACTCAAATCATTCTAAGTGTTCCTAAAAGAACAGTGACCATGCTGATTAGGTAAGCATTACAAAGCACTTCCATTTACTCATTTTCTGTAACAAGCTGAAGGCCAGAACCAGAAAACAGAGAAGGCTTTTACACTTCTTCCTGCTACCTGTTTATGAGTGTAGAGGATGAAAAAAGCATTTTGTCACCTCCCAGACAGAACAGGAAAGAAAAAAAGAATGCTGAGCTCAGTGATTTCACTTTACCCCCCCACCCTAGAAGAGACAAGAATAACTCTATACAAACACATTCCTGATTGTTACGGTGTAATAGATCTAAAGACTTAAAACCAAGCCTAATGCAGCTGTTCACCATGCAGCATCCACCAAATTTAACAGAAGTTAATATTGAAAATGCCACAACTGTTTTGGACTCACTTAAATGCCACATACTATTTATGCTCCTAGACAAGTTTTTTTCTGAAGGACTCCCCCAACTTGTATTTCAAGGCAGCTGCTTCTGGGAAAGAAGAGGCAGATAGTGCCCTCTCTTGTCCAGTAAGACAAGAGCAAAATAAGCTCTTTTTTCATCAGTACCACTTATTTTTATGTGGCATCTGTGGGTATAGTACATTAACTTGTATCTGCTGCAATGAAATATAAATTTCAGCAAAGTGGAAAATGATAGAAGGAGGATTAAAAAATAAGGCAAAAATAGTGGTGCTGGGTCAACTTAACTTACAAATAATTAATTAATGGAGTCAAGGCAGTGATTAAAGCAGGGGTTTCATATAGGCCAAGTCACACACACACACACACACACACACACACACACACACACACTTTAGCCCAGGATTTCTTGGAGAAGGTATTATAGAAGGAAGCCAGGAATTAAAAGCTTGCAACATTTAGAGTGGACAATGTATTTATAAATGCAGTTGCCAGGTAGCCAGTGGTGACCATACACAGCAGAGTAAGAAATGAATTCTTTTCCAGAAGGACTCCAGAAAAGGGCTGTGGATAGCGAGGAATTCTGGCTGACCTTGAGAACCAGCAATTTTTGTGATTGCAGCAGATAACAAAAGTAAGAGCAGGAATATGCAAAAGTAAGATCCACAGTGTGCAATCAACTATGGGTTAGAAGCTTCTTTTAAAAATAAAGCAAAATGAGAGACCATTTAGGAGACTTTAAAGAGAGCCACTGTTCTACTAAAGTGTCAGGAAGACTCGTAGTATACAGTCCAATGGAAATGATGAGGAAGACAAGTCCAAAATTACTTACTGTTCTTCCATGGTAGTACATTTGGCATAGACTTGGGAGCTCGCAGACCTGAAGCTAGATGGCTCTTATAGCTCATTGCTGTGTTTGATCCAGAGCTAGGAATGAGACACAAGAGAAACAGAAGAGGGAAAACAGGAAAACATGAATGCGCTTGTTTTTACTTCGCATTTGTACTTTTCCCAAGGGAAAACAAACTTAGAAATATAACACACTAAGAAAACCAAACTAACTTTTGGGAGTTTGTTTTTTTAAATATCAGTTCCTCCAATGTTATCCATTACTATAATAATGGTATTATAGTATTTATCAATGTTTAAATGCTATTTCCAATGCTATGCACAGATCAAGAAATCTTTTGGGGGGTTTTGCTAGGGAGATCAGTTTTACCTATATTTAACTGACAGGGGACCAAGGCAGAGTGAGAGAGAGTGGCTTGCCTAAGGTCATGGGCAGCACCATCCAATGCAGCTTCTCATAACCTCTACACATGGAGGATTATGCGCATGCTACTGACCATGGAAGGAGCACAGGGGCAAAGATCCCCTCCATGCTTCTCCCACTCGGCACAAGACTCAGCCAGCCAATCCCATCCACCTAAGTCTTTTGCTCCTGCTCTTGAGGAGAGGCTGATGTTGATGCCGGAATTCAACACACCACAGTGGAGTCCTATTCCTCCCTGCCCCTGGAATACCCATCCAGTTCTGGCTCCGAAGTCAGTCTTCTAAGCTTGGAGCTGCAACCAGTGAAGCTTTCTCCATGCCAGCCATGAAGGTGGAAGGTGGTCCAAATTAGTAGTCTCAAGGCATGCTTGAGAGCCAGTGTGGTGTAGTGGTTAAGAGCATGGGACTGGGACTCAGACGATCTGGGTTCTAGTCCCCGCTCAGCCATGGAGCCAACTGGGTGACTTTGGGCCAGTCACAGACTCTCAGCCCAACCTACCTCACAGGGTTGTTGTTGTGGGGATATGATGGAGGCGGAGAGATGATGTAAGCTGCCTTGAGTCCTTTATAGGAAAAAGACAGGATATAAATCGCAATATAAATAAATAAATAAATAAATAAATGTTTCTGAGGAGGGAATTTTCCTATTGATTGCCTAGACTCTATCAAGCAATCACAGCACTGTACCCTCAGTGAATACACTCTCAACCGGGAGCTTCTATTTCAAAGTCCATGTGCATTCATCACACTGTACCAACTTGCTAATGTCACAACAGTGTTAATCAAGCAAGAAACTAAAGCAAAGCTCTGGTCACCTAAATATGACAGCTTACAACAGTAAAAGCAACTTCTGTTAATAAGCCTTGAAACATGTACAAGCTGAGTCATGATTACAGGCTTAAGTGAGACACAAATAAAAGCCACCTAACTGCCTGTTCACAGGTAATATGTTGAAAGCACTCCATTTAAAAAGTTGACTTCAGGTAATGACCAGACATTACACCTCACTTCCCATCTCTAAATCATGATTATATTCTGCAGGTGGCAAGATGATTTTTAAGCCTGAGCACTAATAGCCTGCAGATTACCAGCTATCTGTGAAAGATCAATGGTAAAACAAACCCAACTCAGGTCTTTGAAACAATAGACAGCATATGTATTTCACCAATGCAACTGAAATTATACTAGAAAGGAAAATACGCAGGATAGTGCACAAAATCTTTCTCAGGAGTCTACGTATTTTGGCTGGACAAAGAAGCCAACTTGACATGTATGGCCATCATGGTGCCTTTCTGCAATGAGCAGGATCTAGGGGGGCTCTTTCTGCAAGCAGTAGCAAAACAAGGTCCAGTCCCATCTCCAACTTGAAGC
This sequence comes from Varanus salvator macromaculatus, assembly GCA_023646645.1. Classification (NCBI taxonomy): domain Eukaryota; kingdom Metazoa; phylum Chordata; class Lepidosauria; order Squamata; family Varanidae; genus Varanus; species Varanus salvator. The sequence continues at coordinate 19,166,925 of JAIXND010000795.1, forward strand.
TAAAGAACAAGCAGGCCATCAGCCTTGCAATTGTGCTGCACTTCAGAAATCACCACTCCCTTCTCCAGCTCATGTGTCCTCCCTGGCTTCTCCGCGCCACTTGCCACCCGGCTCTGCCACCACCACCACCGCCACTCCCTCCTCCTTTTGAGGCCCAAGATGCAAAAGGGGCATAATGATAATCTGTATTTGTAGCCGCTCCCCTGTGGTGATGTTAGTGCTGGGGAATGGCTGCAAATACAGATGAAGCTTCACTTGCTCATCCACTGCTCACCTCCTGCTGTGCAACTCAGTTCCTATCAGTTCATGGACCAGTACCAGTCCATGGCCCGGGGGTTGGGGCCCCTGTTTTAAACAACCTGTGAGTTGTCATGCATAAGGGAAAGTAAGTTAGCATGCTGCCTCCTGCATGCACAATGCCTCTGAATTTACTCAGCAACCCATGGCTGGCTCATTGAGTGTTGAACTTGATGTCTAAATCAGGACCGCTGGATTGTTCAGGGGCTAAGCAACCCAGTGGCGATTCGCATATAATGCTCAATAACCTGTGAGTGGACCAAGTGCTGATTACTGAGTAAAAACACAATTGGACAGTGGGTGGTACGCCCCTCTCTTCTGCTTATACAGGAGTGTTATGTGTGAACCAACCTATTGTCTGGCTGAGTCTTTTGTGGAGAGACTGGGGATTTTACTCTTCTGTCACAAAACAGAATCACTTGAACAAACTCTTCTGCTCATGCAATCCACACTGCAGCATGCCCGCCAACAGAATGCAAGGAGCCATTCTTCATTAAGACTTTGCAGTGAAAACAGACTTAGGCATCACTGCCAAAGGCTTTTACATTAGATTAATGTTAATGTTGACTTGCCACTGATCCATGAACCTTAAGAAATGTATAAACACTGGAGTGTCTTTCTGCTTATAAAGAGGCCATCCTGACACAGGTGGTTCCTTCTAGCCATTTCTGGAGATAAATATCATTTTGCGTACCCCTTACTTCATTTGCCAGATTCAAGTCAGACTTTCAGAAAGGAGCAACTGATCATCTACTATGATGGGGTAAGTGGCTTGGTGAACAGAAATGGCCAGATCCCAACTCTCCAAGGCCGGAAGGTTAATCCTATCTTCTTGAACTGTTGCTTTTCATTTTGGGAGTGCCTTGAGATACCTACTCAAGTGGTTGTTTTTAGGAGTGAAGATTATGCCTTCTGGTAAGCCTCATGTCATCTCTAGGGCTTCCTTCTATAACTGTGAGTCTATCATTCACCCCCTGGGGAGAGTTCAGAAGCTATGTCAAGGTTCACTGCAGCTCATGGCTGGGCTTGGATCCTGCTGCTTGTGATCAGGCATAGAGCCTAACAGCGTCCTAACTAACCTGGTTTGTGAATTAAATTGGCTACTATGGTGGGAGGGGAAGGGAAGGGAAGCCTTTTTTAAGGCATGGATTTAAGCAAAGCTACCAGCCTGCCTCCTCACATAAAAAAGAGACAGGATAATCAGGTGTATTTTAAGTACAAAATAAATCTTTTAAAGTCTTGCCTCCGGAGTAGATGTACGGAAAGATATACTGTGTAGCACAAGAAGATTGCAACTGATGTTATGTTGTTCTATGAACTGCTTTTTCAATATGACATATACCAGAGCCTGTCTTCACATTTTGGAGCTGGACAAAGATCCAAGGCACAGATATTGTTCCAGATTGTCAACAAAAGCTCACACTATTTATAGCAACTCTCCTCATTCCAAGCTTTAAAAATTACTTTTACATTCACAACAAAGCAGGATCATACAATGAAATTGCATCTGACATTCAGCTTAGATAAATAGCTGTACCTGTTTACTCCACAGTGGCTTGTACCCCAAATGAAGATAGAGTTGGATTGGTCCACCAGGTCTGCCAAGGCAAATAAAATGTTAGCCAAGTTCTTGCTCACATGACAAATGGAAAGCATATAAAGTAAAATGAACTCCACATTTTATTAAGGTGAATAAAACTGATCTACTGTTGGCTGTAAAAGGGAACAAAGCAAAAATTTCAATGAAGGGTATGCTAATTTATATCCTTGAGTTGTAAAATGTTTCCTTCTCGACATAGCATAGTAAAGAATGGATGAGGAAAGAACAGGTGTTTGATCTTCGTATTGTAATTTCAAGAGGGGGAAGGTTTTGGTCTTGCAGCTATTCCATTGGACTGCCTACCATCAAAGTCTTACCTTTGTCCCAGTCTTCTTCACATGGAGGAGACTGCCATGAACTCAGAACACTAACTTGCTTTCTGTGGTTGTCAACCTGACTTGCTATATCAAGGAGAGGGAGGGAGAGAGGGAGGGAGAGAGAGAGAAAGAGAGAGAACGAACATACATTCAAGAATTATTTAATGTTGGGCTAGGCTTGAACATGGAATAATATGGGTCATTTCGCTTTTAGGTATGACGGAAAACTGAGCTAAATTCCCCAATATACATCTTAAGCTTCCTAATTTTATAATGACCTAATATGAACAATGTTTTGCACTTTTTAATACACTTATGGCTGAGTGCCATCTATAGCACTTTCCCTTAAGTCTATGCAATACAATCCTAAGGGCAACTTCCAAGACAAGATACATTTGAAATACCACATATGAGGGTAAGACAAGCATCTTATCAACCAGAAAAGGTAGCTTAATTTGTGTGTTCATTAAGAACCAAAAATGTGAAATAGTAATTAATGCAGAAATACTACTCTAACCATACAGTAGGGTTTTAACTCGGCTATGGACTTAAAGACTTTCCGGGGATAACTCTTTCACTAGATATTGACTGTAACCTAAATGCCACTAGTTGTTCCAGGTGTCTGCAGCTAGCTCTGGGAGAAAAAGTGATTAGGCTATATAGGCACCAGCCTACCCAGGCAAAGACTTTATTACTGCTCTGTGCAGCAAGACCTGAATAATGGTTCCATGGACTGTTTAAAATGTCAGTCCAGTAAGAAATATTGTCTCAATTGTCCTATATTACTTATTCATGCCTATTTCAAAAGATCTTTTCCTACATCCGAAAAACCAAAACAAAAAACTATGTTCACATTTTACTTCAAATAATTCTAAGCTGACTCAATATAAAATGTTCTAAACTAAATTGGGGTGGACTTTGTTGGACTGCAGTTGCCATCATCATTCACCACTGGCTACCCTGGGTAAAGCTGATGGTTACAAAAAGTTACAAACCAATATTATCTAGTGGGCCACAAGTTCCCCACCCCTTGCCTGAGTGAAAAGGTTCTTAACTGCTTTAGGCTGTTTTAAGCAACTGTGTAACAGAAAATGTACATCTTTTCTCAAACTAATACCTGAAAAAGCTCTCCTATGTAAGGAAGGCGTTACATAGGAGCCTTGAAAAAGCTATCCTATGTAATAACTAGATGTTTTGCAGAGTCCTTTCATAAAGGGTATTAATCTGGACAGCTCTCACTTCCTGTTATTAATTATAATCTATATCTCCTCCAAAAAGAGCGCATGGAGCTATTCCTAACTGCCCCTATAGGCCAAGTTGGCTAAATCAGGATTCAGTCATGGAACATATATTCCCTTCTTAGAACAAATTTCTTCCCACCTGCTTTAACTATAGTTAAGCATGAACTGGGATCAATGTTAACTGTGGTTAAAGTTAAGTAAGATCTGGAACCAGTCTGAAGAGGGTAACAAATCCTGAGTCAGGGAATCCTGGCTAATCCTGACCACAGATAATGTTGGTGTTGACATACATGTGAACACAGGTAAAGTAGCTGGGTGGGTATCGGTCCAACGCTGACCTCCAGTTTGTTTCATATAGCTCACTGGAGATCCACATTATGTCTAATCATGTGTTGGGAGGCCAAACTAAACTCCCTGGTCAGCAGGGGGGGGTTTAATATATGAAATTGACTTATCTAAAGCCATCTATGCTCTACTTGCTCATTTTAGCATAAAAGAACACTTGCTGGAGAAGAGACCCAAAGCTTCTAGTCAGTCTGTGAACAAGCAAAGTATTTCAATGTGACTGAAATAGTAATTATGATTTTGTTAATTTTAATCAAAAAGAGCAAAATCAAGCAAAACAGGATAGCTTTCTTTTTACTATCCCTTCAACTGAAGAAGCTGGAGCGACACCTCAAGGAATGACGATAACATTCAGTTCTCTCTTGGGAATTTGAGTTGTTCATCTGTTTGCTAAGAATAGGGCTGACATTTATTTCACAAAAGGGCAAGTAATATTATGGAGGGCGGGGTTGTCTCTGCCTGTTTCATTTTAGAGCTGAAAAAGGAGATGAGAGTGACCCGAGATCTACATTACTGTTGCCCTTCTCTATTGACAATAACCCACACTCCAAGTAGCTTTTATCTGACTGTGCGTAATTTATAGTACTTCATTTAACAATAAATCTCATGAAACCAGGTACTCAAAGAGCTTTCAGGCTCACCAAGGAAAAAAAGTTATTCTACCTGTGCCACTCTAAGCCATCATCCAGGGAGCACTAGAGAGTCTGCAGTACATGTAAATGTACTTTCAGAATTTATTACAAGTCAAAGGAGAAATCATTCAACTACCTCTCTAAAATGTTAACAGAAAAGATAGGGGAGTTACAACTGCCAACAGTTAATTCTTACAGACAAATTTCTTACCAATGTCTTGCTCGATGCATCTTTTGTCATCACAGCTTGATATATGCTGGCTGATCTCTTCTTTGGGGATCTGGTGACGGGCATTAAATGGGCATGTGACCAGCTGTTGCACAATGTCAAGATGATTCTAGAAAGACAGGGTAATGCATTATACAGTTACCAAATTCACAGTTATCCCTTCGCAACCCGAGTACAAGTTGCAGTTTATTATTTTATTTTATTTTTTACCTAGGGAGCAAGAGTATGTTGCTAAGGGCCAGCAAGAAGCAAAAGGTGACAGAAATAAGGTCAGAATCCTGAATGCAACTTTTCAGCAACTATCATGTAGAGACAAAAAGAAGTGTTATAACTAATACAAAGAAATAGAAGAGAACACAAAAAGGGAGCAGGGACAAGAAACCTCTTCCAGAAGATCCATGAAGTCAAAGGGAAATTCAAACCTAGATTAAGAATACCACCCTAAATGGAGCAAGAAATACCAGTTGTTCAAGCTGGAATTGGAAAAGGAAGCGATCATATGACAAATATATGTTGGTTACTAGTGCATATCAGAGAATTTTAGAAGACCAGTCTATTTAATAGACTATAGCTGTTGGGAGTAAGAAGGATGGTGGTCTTGGGCAGTTGTTCTCATGGAATGCTGAGTGCATTCCAGACAAATCAGAATCAGAAAGTGAAGCAGATTACAGTGGGATTGTGGAGGATGGGCTTGGTCAAGATTCTGAGATGAAAGAGGCAGAGGTGATTATCTCAAGGTCAGGCACTTGGCTGAGCCAGGTAGTTCCTGGAAATGACCAAGATGTACAGCCAGTGGGAAGGATTTCTGAGGATGAGAAATTCTCAGACACAGATGAGGCCTCCTCTGTTCTTGACCTCATGGAGAGGTGTCAGAAGAGGCAGGAGACCCAACTGAATAAGGAGGGTGCAGAGAGGTGGTGTGCTCGCCTTGAGAAAGCCTCTCCCTAGGAAATGGGGCCCAGGCATGTTCATAAGGAGAGTCCCTGGAGATAAACACTAGATTGGGTTCAACAAACCGCTGTGTAAATGCTCAGAGATTCATTCTGGGTGGCCTGCTGCTTGTGATTGCTCAAAGGAAGAACTTGGCTTGCAACAACAGCAAAGTTTAGACGGTGCAGATGATGAGAAGGTGCAGACATTCCTGAATGAAATGAGTGTGCCTCAGCATTTGATTATCCTGATATGGAACCTATACGGTAGACAAGAAGTTAACTAGACAAGAAGTTAACTGATAGGACAGAATAGGGAGAAGCTGGATGGTTTCTTATTGCCAAAGTCATCAGACAAGGATGTATTTTATCTCCTTATCCATTCAATCTGTATGCAGAGTACTGCATAAGAAAAGCTGGATTAGAATCAAAGGAAGGAATGAAAATATGTGTAAGATATATCAATGCAGGAAGTCCCCTATATATGAACCTTCAAGTTGCAAACTTTTGAAGATGCAAATGTGTTTTTGTATTCTTTACTGTAATAATTGAGAAAGGTGGGTCCAGGAAAGTGTAACAAAGATTGTACCAACCTAACATCAGATGAACAACAGGAGCACTTCTATATTGCCACATACCTGAAAGTATAACGTGTGAAAATCTTCCAGTGTCATTATAACTATTACAGTACAGTACTATGCAGCTGATTGTGTTAGTTGGATACCTAGGCTATATTTATTGGATTTAAAAACAAACTGGACTTATGAACATGCTCTCAGAATGGAACTCATGACTACAGAAGAATTATACAACTTGAATATCAACAATAAAGAAATTTAAACTGTGAAAGATTTCGGATACCTTAGCTCAGATTCAAACCGAGATTGTAGCCAAGAAATCTGAAGAGGACTAAGGTTAGAAGGGCAACAATAAAGTAACCAGAAAAGATAATCAAGATCATCAGAAAAGATTGGTCATTTCACTTGAGACGACAGCCAAGATCATCCACATCACTGTATCCTGAATCACTACATATGGGTGTGAAAAGCTGGATAGTGAAGAAAGGTGACAGTGAAGAATGCTGACAGGAACAAACTGATGCATTTGAAACATGGTGTTGGGGGAGAGCTTTGCAAATATCCTGGATGGACAGAAAGGTGAATAAGTGAATTCTATATCAATTCAAACCAGAGCTTTCCCTAGAAGCAAAAATGACAAGACTGAGACTGTTGTACTTTGGGCGCAGTATGAGAAAGCAAAACTCCTTGAAGAACACAATCGTGCTAGGGAAAGTCAAAGGCAGAAGACCAAATATGAGATGGATTGATTCCATATAGGAAGCCTCAGCCCTGAATTTACAAAAGCTGAGCACAGCTCTCATGGATAAGACATCATGGAGGTCTTTCACCATAACCTGGCAGCACCTCTTTTAGAGCAATCCTTAGGTGCATGGCAACTTATTAGCTGTAAAGCAAGTACACAATGCACAAACAGGTTCTCTGAAGACATACATGCAAGTTAAATAGTAGATCAGAATTCTATCCTAGTAACATTAAGTTGGACTCATTTTGCAAAGGCAGAAGTGCATCAACAGCTGTGGTTTATCATGTCTGAGTCCTATCATGTATGAGCCACAGATGACATCTGTGTTCTGCATTCTATTGCATGCTCTCTTAACTCATACGTTATGCCATACAGCACTTCAACATTGCTGGACTGAACTGTACTGTTTAAATAAAGAAATGAGATTGCTATAAATGTGCATTAAGAACCTTTTGCAAAGTATATGTATTTATGCAAGTTTTTATATACTGTCCTCAACAGCCAACTTGGCTCTCTGAATGGCTTATATCCCTTGCCAAGTATAAGGCTGTATACAGATACATCATTTCTGGCCCCTCCAAAGCATGGCTTTGGAGGATCATGAGACTATGGCTCTCAGTTTGTATTAAGTTTACTCAAAGGTTGCTTAACCCTTAAATGCATCCCACAGTGCTCAAATTGGCCTAAAATGGCACCCATACCCACAAATCATGGGTGGCATATACAAAACAGTGCCTGCCTGCACTGTGACTTATTGGGAGTTACACCACCCATGGTGACTCTGGCAAGATCTTTTGCTGGAGATACAGCATAGAAACATAGAAACAGAGCGAGTCAGAAGGGGTCTCCCGAACCATCTAGTCTGACTGCTGGCACCAGCTGGCTCCGCTCACGACACACCCACCATGTGCATGTCCAGCCTGTCTTTGAACACCCTTACCGATGGGGCCTCAACGACCTCTCGTGGAAGCCCATTTCACACCCTTCACACCCTCGGGGTCCTAACTGTCAGGAAGTGCTTCCTGGCATCCAAATGGAACCTTGGCTCCCGGAGCTTTGCTCCGTTGAAACACGTCCTGCCTTCCTCTGCAGGGGAGAACAGGTCTCTACCCATCTTCATGTGACATCCTCTCACACACCTGTATGTCGCCAACATATCCCCTCTGAGTCTCCTCTTCACCAGGCTGAAGAGACCCAGTTCCCCCAGTCTCACCTCGTACCCCATCCCCTGCAAACTGGCCACCAACCTTGTGGCCCTACGCTGCACTGACTCCAACCTGGCTATATCCTTCCTGTAATAAGGGGCCCAAAACTGAGCACAATACTCCAGTTGCGGGCACACCTGAGTCATATAGAATGGGAGTAATACCTCTCTCAATCTAGAAGCCACACTTCTGGCTATGCAACCAAGGGTGGCATTCGCCCTCTTGACCACCGCATCACACTGCTGACTCATGTTTAGCCTGCAGTCAATCAGTACCCCGAGGTCCCTTTCACAAGTGCTGCTCTCCAGCCACTTGTCACCTAACCTGTACTTACGACAGCTATTCCTATGCCCCAGGTGCAAGACCTTGCACTTATCCACATTGAACGCCATCCTGTTGTCTCCTGCCCACTTCCATAGTCTGTCCAGATCCTTTTGGATCTGGAGTACCTGCTCCTCAGTTGTGGCCACTGCTCCAGTTTTAGCGTCGTCTGTGAATTTGATAGCAGACTGTTCACCCCTTCTTCCATGTCATTTATGAAAAGATTAAACAGGATCGGCCCCAGGACAGAGCCCTGGGGGACCCCGCTTGTCACTGGCCGCCATCCCAGTGATTCCCCACTAATGGTTACCCTCTGCTTTCGGTCAGTCAATCATGCCCTAATCCACCGGACAGTGCTTTGGTGTATCCCAAAACTCCTCAGTTTCTCCACCAGGATATCATGGGGCATTTTGTCAAAGGCCTTGCTGAAATAAAACCACATTCACTGCATCCCCTCCATCTAGCCATCTCGAAACCTTGTCATAGAATTCCACAAGGTTTGTCTGGCAGGACCTGTTTTTGCGGAAGCCGTGTTGTGTGGCTGTCAGCCTCCCTTCCCTATCTAGCATCACTAGATCTCTCTCTATTACGATCCTTTCCATTGTTTTTCCTACAATGGACGTAAGGCTAACAGGTCTGTAATTCCCCATGTCCCTTCTACTACCCTTTTTGAAAATTGGGACCATTGATGCCACCCTCCAGTCCTCTGGAACTTCACCCGTTCTCCATGAGGTCTCAAAAATGGAGGCCAGCGAGTGTGAGAGAACTCCTGCCAACTCTCTAAGTACTCTCAGGTGTAACCTGTCAGGGCCTGGCGCCTTTGTAATGTCCAATGCCCTGAGGAGCCCCTCAACTTCTAGAGGGGTGACTCTAATCTGTGCCCCTAAATCCCCAGCCTCATCTAATCTCTTATGCAGATATCCCCCGTCCTGCTTTGGGGAGAACACAGAGGCAAAATAGTCATTTAGCATCTGTGCCTGTTCCCTCATATCAGTCACTGGATCTCCTTCCTCCTTATTTAGTGGTCCCACCACTTGTCTCCCCTTCCTCTTCCTATTTACATGCTGAAAGAAGCCCTTTTTGTTGCTCTTGATATTCTTGGCAAGTCTCAGCTCATAATCAGCCTTAGCCTTGTGAAAAATCCTTCTGCAACGGGCCTCCTCCTCCCGGTATACTCTTTTATCTATTTCCCCCAGTACCCATTTCCTACGGAGCTTCCTCTTTCATCTAATCCCTCTAACCACCTCCTTTCACATCCACGGTGGTGCTCTCCTCCACCTCCCCCACCTTACTGACTAGAGGTATCGTCAAGGCTTGCTCCTCCAAAACCTCCCTTTTGAATGCCATCCACCCCTCCTCAACTCACTCACCTTCCAGTAACCTATCCCAGGAGACTTTCCCCAGTCTGGCCTTCAGTTGGCCCTCTTGAAGTCCCAGCTTCCAGTGCTCGACCTGCTGCATGTCCTCAGTCCTGATCTCAAAGCAAAGAATGGAGTGATCACTCGCATCCAGAGCTCCCCTAATCTGTACTTCATCTATCAGCTCCTCTCTATTGGTCAAGACCAAGTTGAGGAGGTTTCCCCCACTCGTCGCTTCTCGGACTCTCTGTGTGAAAAACCCTCCCTCTATATCCTCTAGAAAGCGACGTAACCTGGCTGTCACTGCCGAGTGAGTCTCCCAAGTAATATCCGGGAGATTGAAATCTCCCATAATTACTGTGTCTCTCCCCAGAGATATCCTTAGAATCAGGACATCATCAAGTGTCTCAAGTTGACCTGGAGGGCATTAACATACCTCCACTGTCAGGTCCCTTTCCATGTCAAAACCCCTAAGTTTCACCCAGACTGGCTCTACCGAATCCCCATCTGTGCTGCATTCTCTCTCACTGCATCCTATCTCCTCCCTGATATATAAAGCTACTCCCCCACCCCTTTCCCTTCCTGTTCTTTCTAAAAAGATGACACCCTCTATGTTTACATTCCAATCTTGCCTTTCATCCCACCAAGTTTCTGTGATTCCCACCAGGTCATACCCTCCTATCCCCAGGAGAACTTCCAGCTCTTCCTATTACCCATGCTCCTAGCATTAGTGTGCATGCACCTCAACTCCTTCCCACCACTTCCTTTCCTTGGAGTTCCTAGCCTCCTCCTTCCTCCCATCCTCCCTGACACCTGGTCCCTCTCTGTAGGAGTCCTGTCAGTCCCTGCAATACCTCTAAAACCCTGCTCCCAGAGCCCTGATCCTCCCTTCACACTTGTCCAGTGCAGACACGTTTCTGGGGGGCCTGAACCCTCCCCCAGCTCAGTTTAAAGTCTTCCAAAGCTCACTAGAGCATCTCCAAAGGACCTTTTCCCCATCCTCGTGAGGTGCAACCCATCCCTTGCCAGAAGTCCATTGGCAAGAAACCGGGTACCGTGATCAAGGAACCGGAAGCGTTCCTTCTGGCACCACACCCTAAGCCAGTCGTTCACCTCGGAGACCCTCCTATCCCTGCCTGGCCCAAATCCCCGGACCGGTAAGATCGACGTGAAGGCCACTTGGGCCTTTAGCTCCCTGAGTTTCTTCCCCAAAGCCTTGAAGTCCCTGCTGATCCCGACCACACCCTGCCTGGCCATGTCATTTGGCCCACATGGATCATCAGGAGCAGCTGGTGACCCCCGGAGTGAATAAAACGCTCCACTCTGTCCTTCACATGCCGGATGTGTGTGCCCGGCAGGCAGCAAACCATCCTTGTCTCCAGGTTGGGGCGTCACACTGCCGCCTCAGTGCCCCTCAGCAGGGAGTCCCCAATGGCAATCACCCACGTCCGCGTCTTCCTGGTGGTGGTGGGTGGCCGTGCCCTGGTCCTTGCCTCTCCTGCAGCAGCCCCCTTGCTGCTTGTGGTCCCAGGCTGGGGGTCCTGCAGGTCCTCATCAGCCCCAGTCTCCTAAAGTGGAGAGAACCTGTTTCCCAGCTCCAGATTGGTGCCAGGAGGAGGAGGAGGCCGTGCTGGCCGCCTCCTCCTGTGGGTGACATGCCTCCATGTCACCCTGGCTGCTCCTCCCGTGGTGTCTCCCTCAACCCTCTGTCCAGAGGGGGGCTGCTCCCGGGGGGCCTGGAGAGCTCTCTCGGCCCTCAGGCACCTCAACTTCTCCTCTAGCAGGACCACCAGCCTGCACCAAGGGCAAGTGTAACCCTGCCTCTTCTGGGGGAGAAGAGCAAACATGTCGCAGCGGACAGCTACACCCGTGACTCCTGCCAAGGCCATCTCCTGGTCTGCCATTAGGATCCCTTCCGAGACCTTACCTTGGTCCCCCGCCTTGTCTGTCCTGCAGTTCCCCTCATTCACCCAGTTCTCCCAGACAAAAACCCAGACACACACACACAGGATAAAATAAAATTTTAAATTGGAGGAAAAACAAAGCAAAGCAAAGCACAGCCCAGCTCCAAAAACAAACAAACAAACAAAGAGCAAAACAAAAACAAAACCCTCGGTGTCCCAGGGAAAGCAGCCCGGGCCCTGGCTAAACGCCACAGACAAGGGACGACGCCAAGAGGCCAGAGCCAAAAGGGCTGGCAGTGACTGAGCGGAGCCTTAATTTGCCTGCATTTACACTCAGATATGATTTTCTATACTAGTGTTAGCTTGGACACAATTAGAATAAAGGATACTTTTATTACATAAAAGATAAAACTAATGTAGATTCTTTAATTGCAGTTTAAGTGTCACTGATATGTGCCTTGCCACCTGCACATAAATCATTCTCACTCATACTTTGATTCTTGAGAGCAATGCCTTGTAAAACTTATTTAAAAAGATAGTCTGATGAGAAAAACCCCATTCAAAATAAAAATTTTACACCTGTAAGGCTTATACCTGACTTGCCACTTGCCGACTGAAGCTGACTCTGTCTTGTTGTAGACAAAGGTGCAGTGAAGTTGGCAAGCTGTGAACTGGTTTTGGTGGTGAAAATAAGGTTTCCTATACTTTTGATGCCTTCATTTCTCTTATATAGAAAGGAGGAATTACTTCAATAAATAAGTAAATTCCCTACATGTTCGTATCCAACCACTATTGTTCTATTATATTCTGCCTTATTAGGTATTTTAATCACAATTGAAATAAGACTACAATTTATGTACGGCCCTTCTCATTTACACTGTCCTTTCATTTGTTAAATGCATTACCTTTTGAATACTCAGAAAATCTGCTGCCTTTTCTTTTGGTATGCTTTTCTGATCATTAGATAGGGATTTCTCCCTTCTTTTTCAGATAAACCTTATCTTTAACTGGTTGTTTGGCTTTTAATCAGCATATCATTTTTCTTTCTCCTCCATTCTCTTAGCATGCCTTAGTAACTTCCAGGTCCAGTTCAGATGCTTATCACTGCTTCCTATGACCTCCTCCAAAATGGAGGGTTAATTAAATGGCAGAAATGCATCTGTCACAACAGCTCAACTACTAGCTGACAATGTGGCAGGTCACTACTTCCAGTACTGGAACTAAATTTGTTGCTCTTATATTCTTGGAACACTCATGCTTGCCTTCTTATGCAAAGTATCATAACCCTTGTTATAAAGATGATACATTGGCCAATTAAGACCACAGTTAAGATCAGACAAAGGATTGAGAGCACACTGGAAAGACCTGAACTCCAGCCTGCAATAGAATCCCACCAGCAGTTCCTTATTTTCTTAATGATGGCCACTATCTTAGTGATTTCCTGATTCATATGATGTAGTTCAGAAGCAAATTATTTTCTATTTTTTTAACTAATTCTAATTCCTTTGAAATGCAGGGTACAAAAGTAACCCTTGTAAAACAATGGAAAGGATCGTAATAGAGAGAGATCTAGTGATGCTAGATAGGGAAGGGAGGCTGACAGCCACACAACACGGCTTCTGCAAAAACAGGTCCTGCCAGGCAAACCTTGTGGAATTCTATGACAAGGTTTCGAGATGGCTAGATGGAGGGGATGCAGTGGATGTGGTATACCTGGATTTCAGCAAGGCCTTTGACAAAGTGCCCCATGATATCCTGGTGGAGAAACTGAGGAGTTTTGGGATACACCAAAGCACTGTCCGGTGGATTAGGGCATGATTGACTGACCGAAAGCAGAGGGTAACCATTAGTGGGGAATCACTGGGATGGCGGCCAGTGACAAGCGGGGTCCCCTAGGACTCTGTCCTGGGGCCGATCCTGTTTAATCTTTTCATAAATGACATGGAAGAAAGGGTGAACAGTCTGCTATCAAATTCCTGCTAAAACTGGAGCAGTGGCCACAACTGAGGAGCAGGTACTCCAGATCCAAAAGGATCAGGACAGACTATGGAAGTGGGCAGGAGACAACAGGATGGCATTCAATGTGGATAAGTGCAAGGTCTTGCACCTGGGGCATAGGAATAGCTGTCATAAGTACAGGTTAGGCAACAAGTGGCTGGAGAGCAGCACTTGTGAAAGGGACCTCGGGGTACTGATTGACTGCAGGCTAAACATGAGTCAGCAGTGTGATGCGGTTGTCAAGAGGGCGAACGCCACCCTTGGTTGCATAGCCAGAAGTGTGGCTTCTAGATCGAGAGAGGTATTACTACCACTCTATACGACTCTGGTGTGCCCGCAACTGGAGTATTGTGCTCACTTTTGGGCCCCTCATTACAGGAAGGATATAGCCAGGTTGGAGTCAGTGCAGCGTAGGGCCACAAGGTTGGTGGCCAGTTTGCAGGGGATGGGGTACGAGGTGAGACTGGGGGAACTGGGTCTCTTCAGCCTGGTGAAGAGGAGACTCAGAGGGGATATGTTGGCGACATACAGGTGTGTGAGAGAATGTCACATGGAGATGGGTAGAGACCTGTTCTCCCCTGCAGAGGAAGGCAGGATGTGTTCCAACGGAGCAAAGCTCAGGGAACCAAGGTTCCCTTTAGATGCCAGGAAGCACTTCTTGACAGTGAGGACCCCAAGGGTGTGGAATGGGCTTCCACGAGAGGTTGTTGATACCCCATTGGTGAGGGTGTTCAAAGACAGGCTGGACATGCACATGGTGGGCATGTTGTGAGCAGAGCCAGCTGGTGCCGGAGGTCAGGCTAGATGGCCCAGGAGGCCCCTTCTGACTCACTCTGTTTCTATTCACAACTTGTTCTAACCCACATGTACCCATGCCTTGCAGATGCTATTATTGAATTTAAGATTGAATGAACAAGAGAAGGGATTTCTTATTTTAAAAGAAAGCCCTGCCTGCTTAGCTACAATTTGAGAAAGAATGTCAAGTCACCTCCTTACATCATAACATTTAGAGAAATTAATCTCCCAATCTGCAATGGTTCCTTGTGTGATCTCTCATTGTCAATTTTCATATCTTATTCACATACTATATATGAAGTAAAGAAAATATCAATCTCCATCAGCACTCTAAGTAGACCTTTCTCATTGGTTTGGAAGTTTACATATTCCATGGCTTCTGATCATGTATGTTTTGCCCTTGGTAACTAAAACAAGGTTTTATACATGTTCTCTAAGCACTCCTAAGTCATGCAAAGTTGATTCAGACTAGACTTTCTGGTGCCACGGGCAGCATGGGGAGCCAGAAGCTAAAGACAGCTTCCCTAGCTAATTTCAAGCCACATTTCTTTATACATATCCAAAAACAGTTTTAGCTGCAAAACATTCTTAGACTGACCTTTATACATAGTTCTGAATTCCTGGACTTGTGTTTAAACCTTGGATATACTAATTGCAGTGAGCTCAACATTTTGGATTACTTAGCTCTCATGTTAATCTCCATGATCTGACCACACGTGAGGATTTAGGAGCTCTTCAAACACTTTGTCTGGATGACAACCAAGAGCTCAGTGCAGACTTACTCCCCTAACAGCATGTATTCCTGTACTGTCCTGTACCACAGTGCTCAGTTCCTTATTTCTTCAAAGAGAAGAATTGCACAACCTGAGCAGCAACTAACTTCAGAAACTGGTCCTTAACTTGTTTTATCTTCCTCTGTACTGTAACTGGTTTACATCCCATAGAACCCAGTTCTATGTACATATTCATGACAAAGCTTTTATTTAAACCTATAAGTGCTGCAGGTGTGTGTTACATCTCCCCACTCCCACTTCTGTACCATCCAAGGGGAGCTACCAAAGAGCACAATGACTCAGCTTTAGTGGGATCCACCAAACTGGTCAAAAAGTAGGATTTGAATACGCCTAGTCAATAACATACAAGACGAAAACCTAAGATACAAAGATTTAACTTAATCTACAACTATTTCTACATATGAGGATATTGAAGTCTAAGGGAGTCTTGATAACCCAATTAACATCACAGAATGGCTATTGCATTAACATGGGATAAATACTCCCTTGATTATACACCAAAGTCCATCTTTTTCTATCTCCTCAAATGGAATAATATGTAAGCTTATTTATGCACAAGTGTGATCCCAATAAAACTTCACAGTAACATGTCAAATTCACCCTGTCATTCTGCTGACCACCAAGCTTGTCCAACAATTAGATGCTTCCTGCCCCTTTTGTCATAATCATCCTGTTGAAAGAATACTAACAACTGCATATATCCTGCATATGCCCCAAATGTGTACACATTCTTTATACTAATACTGATTCTCTATATTCCTATGACCCTGAATGCAATGAGAATATAAAGGATACTTTTATCACATAAAAGATAGAACAGATACAGATTCTTTAATTACAGGTTAAGTGTCTTCAATGTACAACTTTAGGTAGCAGGGCAGTAAATAAAAATCACTGTCATTTATACTTCCTGATTGTTGAAAGAACACAAAGGCACCTTCAATAGTCTACTGAAAAAGTAGTGTAGGAACAAGAACACAAAGAAAAATTAGAAACTATATGGCATATCTATTTCTTGCTACCTCTCCAGTGAGTCATGAGTGAAATGTAATCAATGAGCTGTGAGAGTTGATTTCTGTTGGAAATAAGATTTTATATATACTTGATTCCTTAATTTCTCTTATCCATGTAATCCCTCCTCTTCCATCAGTAAGTAAACTTAATTCTGTTGTGTTGTCTTAGTTATTTTGTTCCATTTGCTCATAAGAGTACTCTTAATGTACTTTTTTCATCTAACTTTTAACAGTACTATTAATTGCATTGCTTTTTGTATATAAATAGAAAGCCTGCTGCTTTTAATTTCAAATGTTTACTGCTACTTCCTCTGCCCGCCTTCAAAATGGACTACAGGATGATTAAATCACAAAAATGTTTTAGTTGCAACATTTGAATTTGATATAGATTGACTTATTCTGATAGCTTTTGTTCATCTAGACACCACTGTCTCTCCCTGACAAATCTTACTGTTATGGTCACACATACTTATAGATTATACTTATGCATTTCTAGACTGAGCTGTGTTACAGCTTCTTAACAATGAAGGCTAGTAATTCTCCTTTACTCATTAATAACAATGCTGCATCCAAGACAGTTACAATGCTACACTGTAAACCATTCTATGAGCTTTGATAGCTGTGAATGGGATACAAGATCAGTAAATAAAGTACAATACCAAAGAAAGCAAACAAACCACCTTTATGCTTAAATTGAAATCCTTAGAACCTTTGTATCTTACCCAAAATGTAAGCAAATCTATAAATTCAGTTACTAGTGAGGACAAAGATTTTCATATTCACAACAATGTCTAATACATGATTAGCACACTATATAAAACAGAGGTGCTCCAGCCATAGCACTTTACTGCCACAACCTAGAATCTTCTTTCAAGGCCAAGACAGTGTTTTCTGATTTCCATGTTTACTAGAAATTCCTAGTTAATTCCTTTGTTCTTTTTAAAGCTTTGTTCTTTTTAAAAATAAGAAATGGATTAAAAATGCACATTAACAGTCTTTGACACCTATGAACCTGGGAAACCTCTTTATAGCAGGTCTAATCAAAAGGTTCCTGCAATTCTAGAATTTGCCTAGCTTTGCATCACCTATGGTGGCCAAACATTTCCCTACTTATTTTGCATTTGAAAAAATATATGGAGGAATGTTGGGTGGACATATGGGTGTGGGATGCGGTAGGGTATAGTAGAAGTACAATGCCAGGTAACAAAAGGATGGCTTAAGAATTCTTGAAACTTATTTTCCAAGGACTAGGAAGTGTAACAGCTTGGATGCAGCCTAAGTAGTAAGTTTACTATTCAGGTCATCAAAATACATTTGATACAGATTCAACATAAGCATCTATAATTAAACATAATTGTCATACCTTTTGGCACTTAACAAGGTGGTACGGGAACCTACATGCCCTGATCTGATGACTTTTGTCATACGGACACTGCATCAGTTTCTCAGGATCCAAAGCATCTACAAGGAAAAAAACCACCACAAACACACACAAAGAAAATGAAGACACACTTTAAAATCTAATGGGCCTCAAATGTATTATTTTCACAATTAAAATGTGGAAAGGCAATAACATATTGGAATCAGATAACAAAAGAAAGCTCTTGTGTTCTTAGTGTTGCATAGCCACAAAGTTACTTCAACTTTGGTAGCTAGTTACATTTACTTGTAAGATTTAGGTGATATGGGTACTTAAGAAAATGTAATCAGCAGTGCAAGACAGTGCTGTAGATGTTAATGAACACTTCTATGAAATAAACAGAAAGCTGCAGAGAAACTAAATCCCTGAAGCTACTCAATTAGGCAGTCCAATTAAAAGAGTTATTCAAAGAAATTGAAGACGTACCACTACATTGTCCCCACTGGTCTCATAAGACAAGTAGCCTAGGTTTCAGTGCCTAGGCACCAAGAGAGTGACACATTGTGTTTGATTTTGCTGTGTGATACCATATTGAGATGGTTTTCAGCACTGAAAGCAAGAGGATTCTGAAACACTGAGTCATTATGGTTGCACGTCCCTGAGAATTACAGAGTTTCCCTTTGCTTTGTCGAAACCCTAAAGAATCTGCAAGGTTCTCTGAATAAATGACCAATCCCAGAATTGACCAGAGAAGGCTCTACATAATATTCCTTTTCTTATATAATTGCTTCCACATTTCCACTAATATGCTGTTGGAACTAAATACCTTCCACCTGACTAGCAAAGGGCTGCATAGTGTCAGAATCCCGGAATCTCAATTTGACCCAGGAAATAAAACTCGGGGTCGTAGGAAAGATCAAGTGTTGTGAACCTCCATGTCTTTATTGTCTATCCCAGGCCCCGCGGGCCACCGGGCAAGCAGAGTTAACCTCGCTGCAAAGCTTCAACAGAAATACAGAGTTTTTATACACTCCCAGTCACATACAGGTACAGGGCAATTGATTACAGAATGTAAAGATTACAATAAGATTCTGAGGTCATCACATACCGAACAAATAAAGAAATGGCAGTCTGTAACAATACTGTAACAATAAGATTACAATATTTCTAATTGACACTTTAGTTCAGAAGCCTGAACCCATCTCCAGGACTGCTTACACATGTACATTCAGGCCACTGAAACTATGCATGAACTCAAACTCTTATCTAGATTCTAAACATTCTGACTGACCAGGGCACATGAAGCCCTCTGGGCTATCAAGATACTTCCATGTAAACTGAATTACAACAGTGACTATTTACAATGTATATTTGGACTGAATGGCTCTGTCTTCTGTAGCCCACAGCTAAAGGTGAGAGAAAGGAGTGGGGGAATGCCATTTTAAACAGTGTCAGCTTGGTTTTGAGAAGCAGCACAGGATTTGATCCTACAATTCAAAAGCACACACAAAAGTAATGCTTTTCAGACAGGATTTACCCAAATTTCCCAACAATAGTCAGCAAAAAGGCTTACACAAAATAATCCCAGACTGGTTAGAATTTATTTTATTTATTTAAAAATGTATAGGCCGCCCCATCGCAACCAAGCCTCGGGGCGGCTTTGTTGTTGTTGTTAGTCCCTAAGTCGAGTCCGACCCATCGCGACCCCATGGACAACATTCCTCCAGGCCCTCCTGTCCTCCTCCATCCCCTTCCTTCTCATTAGGTGGCCAAAGTATTTGAGTTTCATCTTCACTATCTGGCCTTCTAAAGAGCAGTCAGGGTTGATCTCCTCTAGGACTGACCGGTTTGATCGCCTTGCGGTCCAAGGGACTCGCAGGATTCTCCAGCACCACAACTCAAGCATACAAAGCAGTACAAAAGTTAAAATTTACTAACTGTATGGTCTATTTTAATACAAGCTTCTTCTTTTTTTGCCACATGTGACCTGTTGCAGCAAGGGCAGCTATATCACATCTACAGGGCAACATTTTGGCTGAAAGTATTGTGTTTCCCTCCTTCATGGATCACTGCCTTGTCGTGGCGAAGGGGCTTGAGTAGCTCAAAGAAGCTATGAGCTATGCGGTGCAGGGCCACCCAAGACAGACAGGTCATAGCAGAGAGCTCTGACAAAACGTGATCCACTGGAGAAGGAAATGGCAACCCACTCCAGTATCTTTGCCATGAAAACCCCATGGACAGTACCAAAAGGCAAAACGATATGACACCGGAAGATGAGCCCCTCAGGTTGGAAGGTGCTACTGGGGAAGAGCAGAGGGCTAGTACTAGTAGCGCCAGAAAGAATGAAGCGACTGGGTCAAAGCCGAAAAGACACTCAGTTGCCGATGTATCTGGTGGTGAAAAGAAAGTTCGATGTTGCAAAGATCTATACTCCATAGGAACCTGGAATGTCAGATCCATGAATCAAGGCAAGCTAGACGTGGTCAAACAAGAGATGACAAGACTGAACATCGACATCTTAGGAATCAGTGAACTAAAATGGACAGGAATGGGTGAATTTAATTCAGATGACCATCAGGTATACTACTGAGGGCAAGAATCCCTCAGAAGAAATGGAGTAGCCTTCAGAGTCAATAAAAGAGTAGGAAAAGCAGTACTGGGATACAATCTCCAAAATGACAGAATTATCTCAGTTCGAATCCAAGGCAAACCATTCAACATCACAACAGTCCAAGTCTATGCCACAACCACTGGTGCTGAAGAGGCTGAAGTTGACCAGTTCTATGAAGACCTACAACACCTTCTAGAATTAACTCCAAAAAATGATGTCCTTATCATCATGGGGGATTGGAATGCTAAAGTAGGAAGCCAAAAGATAACTGGAATAACAGGCAAGTTTGGCCTTGGAGTACAAAATGAAGCAGGGCACAGGCTGGTAGAATTTTGTCAAGAGAATACGACGGTCATAGCAAACACTCTTTCCCAACAACCCAAGAGACGACTACTCTACACATGGACCTCACCAGACGGTCAATACAGAAATCAGATTGACTACGTGCTCTGCAGCCAAAGATGGAGAAGCTCTGTACAGTCAGTAAAAACTAGACCAGGAGCTGACTGTGGCTCCAATCATGAGCTTCTCGTTGCAAAATTTAGGCTTAAATTGAAGAAAGTAGGGAAAAGCACTAGGCCACTCAGGTATGACCTAAATCATATCCCTGATGAATATACAGTGGAGGTGACAAATAGATTTAAGGAATTAGATCTGATGGACAGAGTGCCTGAAGAACTATAGACGGAGGTTCGCAACATTGTACAAGAAGTAGCAACTAAAACCATCCCAAAGAAAAAGAAATGCAAGAAAGCAAAATGGCTGTCTGAGGAAGCTTTACAAATAGCTGAGGAAAGAAGGGAAGCAAAAGGCAAGGGAGAAAAGGAAAGATACACCCAATGCAGAATTCCAGAGAATAGCTAGAAGTGGTAAGAATGCCTTCTTAAATGAACAGTGCAAAGAAATATGTAGAAGAAAACAATAGAAGAGGGAGGACCAGAGATCTCTTCAAGAAAATTGGAGATATGAAGGGAACATTTCATGCAAAGATGGGCATGATAAAGGACCAAAATGGCAGGGACCTAACAGAAGCAGAAGAGATTAAGAAGAGGTGGCAAGATTACACAGAAGAACTATACAAGAAAGAGCTTAACGTCCCTGATAACCACGATGGGGTGGTCACTGACCTCGAGCCAGACATCCTGGAATGTGAAGTCAAATGGGCTTTAGGAAGTCTGAGCAACAACATAGCTAGTGGAGGTGACAGCATTCTAGCTGAGCTATTCAAAATCTTTTTTTTTAAATAAATTTTTAGAGTTTTTAAAGTACAAACTACACATATCCATCATCATCACACACACACACACACACACACACACACACACATCAGATCTACTGGATCAGCTCCTACAACATGTCTTTTAACATACTATAATCTTATTATACTCCTTTTTATAATAATATAAAAACTTCTTTAGAACCAAGTCCCGTCTTTCCAGCCAATTCATGGTATATTTTCAAATTTGATAGAAGTCAATCTTTCTTCTTCCATAGCATCAATCCCATCTTTCTTTCTTGAAAAGTCCTGCTTCTCTTGTCCATTATTCAAGGGAAGCTTCTCCAAGTTGGGTGAAATTACATTTTTTTCTCCTTCAATAAGTTTCCTCTAGACATTTCTAAACACTTCAAAAACTTATTTTTTATACAGAATAACTTCCTCGCTACCAAAATTAGTAGTAACCTCAGAAAGATCTATTTGACATCTCAATGAGCACCCTAACTACCCTGCTTGATGATATCTTTAAACCAATCCTCTTTAAACTCACAATATATCATAGCTTAAACTCCATTTAAACAAATATAGTTAACTCCATATAGTTTTTAATTATAAAATAGGTTCTCCTATTTTCAATTTCAGATATAGTTAGGGATAGCTTAATGAAACAGTGTTAAATGGGTAAGTTATTAAGTCAGCCTTTCTTTATCTTGTATCTGCATACCAGTCTATTTAAGTCATCCCTTTTTAAAATAAAAAGAGGAAAAATGAGAAAGAGAAAAATAACTCCTTACGATTACAAATAACATCCAAAACATCCATTTATCCTCTCTAATAACAGTTTAACAGTTTAATTTGTTCACTATACCCTGTTTGGTAATAGCTTTAAGCCAATCTTCTTTAAGATCACTAATATTTCATCTTAGTTTAAACTCCATTTAATCAACTATAGTTTAACTACATAGCAGTCTATTTAAATCATCCCTTTAAAAAAAAAGAGAGAGAAAGAGGAAAAAAAAAAGAAGATAGATAACTCCTTACAGTTAGGAATAGCATCGAGAACATTCTCTATTTAGTGACCATTAATACCTATAATAAATTCTCTTATTTTCAAATACAGATAAAATCAAAAGTATGCTTCACCAAAAACAATAGCACAGTTTTTCTGTTACATATGAGCATGCCAACCTCAATGCATCACCCCTTTTTGAAACAAGAACAGAGTTCTCCTATCTCCCCTTTAAATTTCTTCTTTACACCTCTACCAAATATATCTGTCTTCAGATTGTAAGATCGCCTTAAATGGTTAACTGTTTTCTTTTTCTCCAGCATAGCAAGGAAGTCCAATAGTCTCATTAACTCCTCTGATTGCGCCAGGTTCTCCATTCGCACAAAAAGATATGCCTGTAATAAATCATGTGATAGATCGTATCCGCTCATTATTTCTTGTACTCCAACTGTCTTCTTTTCCAACTTAAACGAGACACATGAAGATTTATATATTCCTGATGTTTTCAAATAGCCAACTGCTTGTTGCCTATATATAGTCCCGTCCTGTAACAGTTCATTTGTTGTCTTCTCAGCTTCAAATTTCCCTTCTGTTTGCTGGATATTTTGCATATTCTGCTCAGATACGAATTGTTTGGTCAAAGTTTGATTAATAGAAAAGTCAATCTTGTCAAAATCAACTTTTGATTCCATTAGTAAACAGTCAAGTTGCTTAATTAAGACATTCTCCTGGAAACTTTGTAGAGCTTTTAAGCAATTATGTAATTCCAAAATTATCTTTGAAAAGTTTTTGGTTTCTGTATTAAACGCTTCCATATTAGCAGTGATTTTACAGCCTTGGCAGAGGTCCAAGAGTTTCAGGAAACAAAGGAACAAAAATGGCCGGTATCTGGCGCCCGTCCAATAGACTAGAAGATTGCGTCTGTCATATAATTAAGCAATAATTTATTAGTTCAAGTCTTGCCCTTGGAGAGATTACAGAAAAAAGAAACTTTAATTACTTACAAACAGTTTTATCTCTCTCTCATGTCAGTCACCGCCTTCAATTCCGTGGAGGGGGGGAAGAATTCTTTCCCGTCCTTCACCCAAAGGGCTTTCAGTTACTTCTTTTTAAATCAGTTGGCAAACAATGTGGCTTTTTCCACGGATATTATTGCAAAAAAAAAAAAAAAAAGAAATAAAAATAGTTTCCAGTAGATCCGATGGTAACTAAAATAGTCTATTTCTGCATGTCAAGGACTTGTAGAGGGCAAACTCCCTCCTGTATTCTTTCGGCTGAGAAAAGCTTGAATTTTCCCCAGTAAGCGCAGAATTGCTGTTCAGACACCCACTGGGAATTTGCCAAGCAATCTATCTTCACCCCTACAGGGCTTAGACCAGGCCCCCTCCCCGCCACCAGGAAGATACCAGCGTGCTAACGGAGCCCCGTTAGGCACATCTGTCTTATCCCAATGCCATGTTTCTTTTTCGATCTGCTATTCAAAATCTTAAAAGATGATGCAGTAAAAGTGCTACACTCAATATGCCAGCAAATTTGGAAAACTCAGCAGTGGCCTCAAGATTGGAAAAGGTCAGTTTACATTCCGATCCCAAAGAAGGACACTGCCAAAGAATGTTCAAACTACCGCACCATTGCACTCATTTCACATGCTAGCAAAGTGATGCTCAAAATCCTACAAGCTAGGCTCCAGCAGTATGTGGACCGAGAACTACCAGAAGTACATGCAGGATTTCAAACAGGGAGAGGAACTAGAGATCAAATTGCCAACATACACTGGATCATGGAGAAAGCTAGGAAGTTCCAGAAAAACATCTACTTCTGCTTCATTGACTACGCTAAAGGCTTTGATTGTGTGGATCACAACAAATTGTGGCAAGTTCTTAAAGAGATGGGAATACCTGACCATCTTATTTATCTCTTGAGACACCTATATGCGAGTCAAGAGGCAACAGTGAGAACTGGACACAGAACCACTTATTGGTTCAAAATTGAGGGAGGACGTCGGCAAGGCTGTATACTGTCGCCCTGCCTATTTAACTTATATGCAGAGCACATCATGAGAAAGGCAGGGCTAGATGAATCTCCAGTTGGAATTAAGATTGCTGGGAGAAATATCAACAACCTCAGATATGCAGATGATACCACTCTAATGGCAGAAAGTGAAGAGGAGCCTCTTGATGCGGGTGAAGGAGAGTGCAAATGTTGGCTTGAAACTCAACATTAAGAAAACTAAGATCATGGCATCCGGTCCTCTCACTTCCTGGCAAATAGATGGGGAAGAAATAGAGGTAGTGACAGATTTTATTTTCCTGGGCTCCAAGATCACCGCAGATGGGGACTGCAGCCAAGATATTAAAAGACGCTTGCTGCTGGGGAGGAAAACTATGGCAAATCTAGACAGCATACTAAAAAGCAGAGACATCACCCTGCCAACAAAAGTGCATATAGTTAAGGCCATGGTTTTCCCAGTTGCAATGTATGGCTGTGAAAAGCTGGACCATAAGGAAGGCCAAGCGCAAAAGGATTGAGGCCTTTGAGTTGTGGTGCCGGCAGAGACTCCTGCGAGTCCCTTGGACCGCAAGGCGATCAAACTGGTCAGTCCTAGAGGAGATCAACCCTGACTGCTCTTTAGAAGGCCAGATCCTGAAGATGAAACTCAAATACTTTGGCCACCTAATGAGAAGGAAGGACTCCCTGGAGAAGAGCCTAATGCTGGGAACAATGGATGACAAAAGAAGGGGACGGCAGAGGATGAGGTGGCTGGATGGAGTCACTGAGGTGGTTGGTGTGAGCTTGAGTGGACTCCGGGGGATGGTGGAGGACAGGAAGGCCTGGAGGAATGTTGTCCATGGGGTCGTGATGGGTTGGACACGACTTCATGACTAACAACATTGTGTTTCCAAGAGCAGCCATTCCTACTTGCCCTTATGCCTTACTGTATGTGAGACTTCCTCATATTGAGGCTGGACCTTCTGCACTTCTGGGCAGCCCTCCTACTTAGCACATCCGCAGTCTTCCTTCCTAGCATGAAGGTCTTCCACGCATCTGAGTGCTCATGGAACCTCACACATGCCAGGAGAGTCCGAGTTTTGTTCCTGAACTAGAAGCTAGGAAGGGGTGGAGAAACATCCCAGGAGTTGCCATATGCTTTGGAGGCTATAAGAGGGTCTCCTCAGCTCAATGACACTACAGGGATGATCTCTCCCCATGTGTCCCCAGTTTCAAGAGAGCCTTTTCATCTTACATGATACTTTAAACATGCTCTCAGAACTTGGAGATGGGTAGAAAGCAAGGTTTTACCCTGGACTTAGTATAACGTTTCAGAGATGCACTGCAAATTCAAGGGCTCAACCCTTCCTCTTCTAGGAGGACAGAGTTCTGGTAACCATGTATTTTATGCTGGATGACACGTAATTTGTGCATCCCAGTCTTCCCGTACAATATTGTACCAAGTCTTTTCCTGTCAATTACTTTTGTGAATTTTAATTCCTTGCCTCATTTTGTTCTCCAGTGAGCTCCAAATAGCTGAATAGTTGAAGACAAAATTCTGTTTACCTGTTATCAGCAAAACAAAAAAAATCTATTTCCTAAAACCACTCCCCAGCTAAATGCATCTCTATAGCTTTCCATATACCTCTTAATCAGCAGAGCTTTGCTGAAACCTTGATTCAAGGTACAGAAAACCTATAACTAAGTCTATCTCTTCTCTGCAGATACTGAGGCAGAGTGTAAATCATGGGTCCTCAAACTACGGCTCTGGAGCCAGATCTGGCCCATCATGCCCATCTGGATCTGCCGCTCATGCACCTGCCACCACCCACCTCATTCCACGTGCGGGGAGGCAGCAGTTTGCTCACTCGGCGAAAACAATCTCTAAATGAGCAAGCCGCTCCCTCATGCGCCCGCCTTACAGTACGTGTCCGCCCCTGCCTTGCCATGCACCCCACCCCTGCACGCACTCACCGCTGGCACCACCTTTCCAGCCCACACCTAGCACCAGCACCTTTCGACTGGCCCCCTGGTGAAAAAGTTTGAGGACTCCTGGTGTAAATGGTTTTCAAAGGAGTTCACCATTTGCCACTAACCAGCCCAGACCTGCTCATAGCAATTCTGCTGCCACAGGTGCCTTCAGACTAAGCTCTCTGAAAAAAGTCTGGCTGTATTTTTGATGTGGAAGGAATACACTTTGTACACGATTCCAAAAACATTGCTATCTGTGACAAAATAGGAACAGCCCAGACAATCTGTGTGAACACATTTGAAATGTTTGTTTCTTCTTTATGAGCAACTTGGTGGGGTGTTAATAAAAATGACACACACACAGAGCTGCTCTTAGCTGAAGAAGAGAATCTTCCATTGCAGCATCCTGGTGTTAACAAGAGCTTGGGCAAAAGGATTATTTTCAGCACAACTGCATGCAGATTGTTACAGAAAAACAGATATAGTAAATGCACTCACATACTGTATTTTTTGCTCTATAAAACTCACTTTTCCCCCCTCAAAAGTAAGGGGAAATGTCTGTGCATCTTACAGAGCGAATATGCGTGTGCAGTAAGTCTGTCAGATGTGCAGCCCAGGGGGAAGTGACGGGGAATGTGCCTGTGATTATGTGCCCATTTGATTCAGAATATTTTTTTTCTTGTTTTCATCCTCTAAAAACTAGGTGTGTCTTATGGTCAGGTGCGTCTTACAGAACAAAAAATACAGTATTTAACTTCAATTTTGACCTTTGGAATACATTGAAGGGAAAAATGTATAACCTGCCCTGTACCAGATTTCTTAGGCTTTGTAAGGCAAAAAAAAGTCTCAAAGACTTGATAACTTACCATAGCTGTTTTCACTTTCCATATTTTGAAAGCTGATGGAATCTTGCACAAAATTATGGTGACTCTGCTGCTTGTATTTGCATGCTTCCAAGTAATATCTGCCCTAAAAATAAAAAACCACAAAGTAATGAAAATTTCAGTTTAAGCAAGCTAGATCATACAGCCATTGCACACGTAGCAAATGCCCATGTACATGCCGAGACAGTGCTAGCACTTTTCATTTCCTTTTCGATTATATGAAACAGACATCACATAAGCATGCATACTTTAATGTTCACTTAATGTAAGAACTGAAACAGGTATCTGCTACTAAATAAAAGCATTTTTAAACATATAGCATCATTTTGAGCATTTTCATAACTGGGAATATAAAATGCAATTAACAGAATCCCACTTTGCACAGAACAGAACAAATTATAACAATGCTTTTAATAATGTTATTCTTCTCTGGTTGTTCACCTACATAAAACTGCAGTATCTTCTGAGTCAATTCGTACTAATAATTTCATACAATTAGCTTGCCCCAGGAGACAGGTTTCTAAATATGGGATTAACCCCCCTTGACTTCTGCCTCCCTTATCAGATGCTAAATGGGTTTGTTAATTAGTGCATTAATAAATTTAGGCACTATTTTTAAAGGACTCAACAAGCTGAAAGAAGCATACCAGTGTGGTGTAGTAGTTAAGAGCATGGGACTGGGACTCAGACGATCTGGGTTCAAGTCCCCTCTCAGCCATGGAGCCAATTGGGCCAGTCACAGACTCTCAGCCCAACCTACCTCACAGGGTTGTTGTTGTGGGGATAAGATGGAGATGTAAGCTGCCCTGAGCCCTTTGTAGGAAAAAAGCAGGATATAATCAATAAATAAATAAAATAAATACCTACTGCAAGAAGTGAAAGCTGTCCAAACAGGCAGAAATAGTAAGCATGCTGCTATCAGATTTATTATATATTTAAGCAGATGCTGCTATATTTATTATATTTAAGCAGATGCTGAATTTCAACAGTCATGCTTGACATCAAACAAAGAAACTTCTTTAAAATGAGGAAACTATTAAAAAGCAAGTTGAAAAAGTTTAACCCTCTTGACTCCCCTTGCAAGATGTTTGAAGGTTACTCAAAATCACAGGAACGGGTACTCAGCCAGAAAGAGTACCACAAGTCAGCACCAGTAGCAGCAAGGCAGGGAGTGTTTGACAGCAGAGTCAATAAAGGTATTAGAGAAAAGGTGGCTTCCTTCAGAAAATGAAAGTCTTGCCCAAATGAGGGGAACAAAAAGTTTGCAAACAAAATGCAATGAAACAATGAGGTATGCAGAGCTATATTTTGAGGAGCATATTACTAACCAAGAGCATATCAAGGTCAGTAATAAAATACTTTCAATGTATCAGAAGCAGGAAAGCAACAAAGGAAGCTGCTGAATTATCAGATGGCTATGGCGTTAAGGAAATACTAAAAGAATAGGGAGAATTCTGTTCATCAGCCTTCCCTCCAGAAGATGCAGGGCAGATATCTA
Organism: Varanus salvator macromaculatus; assembly: GCA_023646645.1. Classification (NCBI taxonomy): domain Eukaryota; kingdom Metazoa; phylum Chordata; class Lepidosauria; order Squamata; family Varanidae; genus Varanus; species Varanus salvator. The sequence goes on from JAIXND010000795.1 coordinate 19,195,764, forward strand.
GGCCTGAATGTATGTTTTCAGGAAGAAAACTCATTACCACAAGATGGGCACTTATCTGGTTGGCTTTCAAAGGTAATTATACAAATGCATGGAGGATAAACTTTCATTAACTACCAGTCATGACAGCAATATGCTATGTCCGCTATTAGAAACAGCATCCTCTGTACACCACTACCTGCAGAACATGCTACTGCACTCATGTCCTACTTATGAATTTCCCACAGGCAGGTGCTTGATCACTGTGTGAAAAAGAAGCTGCACTAGATGTACCCTTGGTCTGATTCAGCGCAGTTAAGGGAAGAAAGGCTCTACTCTAGGCATGCACTTAGGAAGCTAAAGCATTTTTCAGTCCAGCATGTTTGCAAGTTATTAAAAGAGAAAATAAGGCTGCAATCCTATACGCACTTACCTGGAAGTAAGCTCCATTTAATATAGAGGGGCTGCTTTTAAGAAGACCTGCAAAGAATTGCACTGCAAGTCACCAAACAACTGCTCTGCCCTGTTCATTTAGTATCACTTGTATCTTTACAACAACTATTTTGAATATACCTGGTCGTAGTTCATAGCTGGTTTCTGAATGTTTTCTTCTTTCTGAATTGCTATTATCTTCCTGCTTCTAATACACCAGGATGATTCAGGAGCAAAAAGAAAAACACAAAGCAAAGACAGTTAATACAGTTATTAACCACAGAGGGAAGGTCTGGTATAATACATCTACATCTCTGCTCAAGACAAATTCTATATTTTATTTCATTTTGTCCTTGTTCTCTCCCTACAAGATTTGGCTTGGGTACATTTCCAGTAACAATTTACTACTGGTTTCTTACTGATGACTCCAACCTGGATAGAGGTTTAAGTGTGGCTTAGTCATACTTAAGAGTAAATCAACAAAACAATCAGCTACTCTTTGATTAGCCATTCTAACTTTTGGCCCAATGATTTCAGGGCTTTGTTTTAACTATAACCAACTCAAGGAAATTTGATTTGATGATAGTTTACTTTATTTGCTCTGAGATATCAGGCCATCATTCTGAAGGACAATAAATAGTTGTCCATCTGGAAAGAGATAATAGGAAGAAATTGCAAAAGAGAATTCAAGAGAAGTCCAAGATATGGACCATATTCATACAACTTTGCAGGATGTGTGTAAAGAAACTCATTTTTATTTTTACAGTAATTATGTCTAAGTAGTGCATAATAAATTGCAAGTTCTTTTAAAAACCTGAATAGCCTGTTCTTTATGCAAAATTATACTAAAATACAATTACTTATTTATATCCCACCTTTTTCCCTTCAAGGAACTCAAGGGGCTTACATAATTCTCCTCTCAAACTTATCCCCTGTGAGATAGGTTAGACTGAGAGTCAGTGCCTTGGTTTAAGTCACCTAGTGAGCTTTGTAGTTGAGTGGGGACTAGAACTGAGAGATCTCCTGGCTCCCTCTCCAACCATTATACTACACTGGTCCTTGTTCTTGTCTTGCCTTTCTCTCCATTTAAGATACATACAAAACTCTTGCATCAGGTATTTTTAGACATGAATCAGTTAATATATAGTAATGCTATTTAGTTTTTAGAGTTAAAAACAGTCCATTTCCAAAGACAGCATTAGCCATAGTTTCTGGCTCAATATTTAACATTTATCCAGCACATTTCAAACATCAGTTCAGTAATCCTTATGACAACATAGTAAGGCAGGCCAGTAGTTAGACCAATGCTGCAGGACACAGAGAAACAAAATATCTTGCCCAAAGCATCATAGTGAGTTCATTTGAAAGAATTATGGCCTAGTTAGCTATGTCCTCCACTTGCTGTTCACCACCATCAGCCAAGACATTGGTATACTGAATGTTCCAAATCGTATTTCTCAATTAAAAGTGGAGGAAAGAAAACAACTACAGCAGTACAAACAATATGTCTTCCAACTGCAGAGATTCAAATTTGCTCCTCACTAGTATAATGCCACTCAACAATTACTATCATCTTCCAACAAAAGATCAAGATAATCAATCCCACAACCTTGTTGTGATTACAGAAGCAGAACAATGAAGCTCAAAACAGGGAAAGCAATTACTTTTGCAAAATCAATCTTAGCAGGAGCATATTGTACAACTGTCCTGACCTTATAAGCCCCAGATGAGAGACAAAAAAAGCTGAGAAATGAAGTAGGCCCTAGAGGGATGTTAAAGGGCCACTGGGCATAAAATGGAATGGAGCTCCTTAACAGTAGACCTATTGAAATAAATAGGCCATGGTTAATCTAAGTCCCATTCGGTTCAATAGATCTACTCTACATAGGATGTAATCGATTTATCCACGTAAACACAATTCCCCTATAGTGCTGCTCTCTGTATGTGACTGGGGTGTGCGGAACGCTCCTACAAGGGATGGAATCCTGGGACACAAAACCTAATTCTTAATTCCTAACTGCCAAAATCTGGCCGGGCGAAATATCCAGGGGCAGAAGATCCACTGCAGGCTAGACTCGATACATATGATCCCAACGCTCTCCTATCGATCCAACTCGACCTGTCGAGGAAGAAACTCGACAGAAGCTGCTCCTTTGCCCCAATCACATTTCCCCAACCATGGCCTCGTGAAAGGCAAAAAAAAGGGGGGGGGGAATGAAAAAGTCATCCTTGTTTATCCCTGTGGAACAGCTTCATTCTTCTTTTCATATGCTAATCAGACTGATATCACTACCTCGCATATCCTGGTGGGTAACAGCAGGCTAAATACACGTGATTAGAACAGGTTCTTGCACACTTACCTTGGGAAAAAGGAGCCGGCATAGAGTTACGGTGGGAGTAGAAAGACTGACTGAGGAAACGAGCTGGAAACCATGAGAACTACCAACAGAAACCAGGGAGCAGAACGGACCAAGGCTCTCTGCCCAACTCGGGCCTCACTGGGGATGGGCCCTCCACAGCATGCCGCCTGCTTTACACCGCGTGCTGAACCAGGCCGCACTTGTGACGCCTCGCGCGACCGCTGCTCTTGTAGCAACCGGCCGCTCGTTCTTAGGCGGCGCCAGGTGTTGTACGGGGCGGGGCGATGGTGGCCGACGGGCCACGCCTCCCTTCTTACGCGTGTTTGATCCAGCCCAGCATCTCGCTTTAGTCGTGTGTTGGCGAATTGGTTTGCAGAAGGAATTTTTTTGCAAGTGGTGGGTTCTATTCTTGGAGCAGATAAGGAGGAGAAGCAAGGTCGGGTCGGCTGAAATTCGATTGTGGTCAGGGTAAATGGAGTATTATGGAGGGGGAACTTTCTGGCACTATATTCAAACCTGGCTTCATCCAGATGTTTTGCACTGCTTATCCTAGCATTCGTTGCCTGCTTGAGCTGATAGGTGTTACAGCCTAAACATCTGGAAGATATTCTGGTCAGGAGAATACTAAAGTGGGGCATGCAGAGAGATGTTGCCAGAAGGTATCTGGCATATCATTTATATGACAGTTTGTCAAACCTTTAATAAAATCCTGATCAAGAATCTTTGGAAGTATCGAATACTGTATATTTTTTTCTCCCGATGATTCAGTGACATAAACATCCAAATTCTGATTAGTGTCTCCTTAGGTTGTTGTACTCTAACTGCCCCACAAACTAAAGCATGACTGTAATCAGTGAGTTTCCTTTCCCCTTGATTAGTAATCCCCTTGTGTTGTTATCTGTACTCTTTTTTGCTACCTGTTTATTGTGGTTTTAAGGGAATTCTCTTACTCTGGGAATATAGCCAACAGAGTGAGAAAGAAAGGTCTTCTGGGAGTATTGCCAAGCAGGTTAGGAGAAAAATAGCTAAAGGAGTCAAAATATTTTTCTAAGTTCAAAGAAGTCTTGCATTTATTGAAATAGCCTTAGGGTTTCAATGCTTATTCAGAGTTGGCTTCAGGTCTCTTGAGAGCTTATGAGCAAAATACCTGCAATGAGCCTTCCCAAGGTGAGTTTATCATCTCACTGCCATTGTCAACAGCTGCTCTTACTTTTCATTCTCTTATCCTGGCTATCAATTGCTTGCTTGATAAGAGTAGAAGGAGGAGATCATTGTTCCTTATTGTCACCACTATATGGTCTGGGCCAGAGTAATGAGACAGATAAACAAGCAGGTTGCAATGACAAAGAGTAGGAGCAACTCCAGGGGGCTGTTACTAGTTGGCCTCTGGTGGGTTGTGGACCGTTGGTGAATGCCTAACCATGCCTGCCTTGGACAGCAGCTCTGCCTGCTTTCCAGGAATTGGTGCATCAGTGCCCTATAGATCAGGCTTCCCCAAAATAATACCTTCCAGATTTGTTGGACTACAACAAATCCAACAAACCTTTGGCCATGATGGTTGGGCTGATGGGAGTTGTGGTCTGAAATGTCTGGCAGGTATTTGATTGTCTTCACTTGCTGTATATTCTTACCCTGAAATAAGGCCCATTAACTCAGTAAAATGCTGAGGAAACATACAGAGAATTGTGCTGTAAGTGGGTAGGAATCCATAAAATCAAATTTTCAGGATACTGAGTATCCAGAGAGTAAGAGTGAGCCAGGCCTAGTCTTAACCTGGTAGCCTTCCACTGATGGCAGCTTCTGATTGTGGGACCTCAGCAGAAGATCTCTCAAGAGTCCAAAGAATTTTGTGTTTGCTTCTGGACTGAAAGCAAGGTAAGCTGTTCCCGTTTTCTATTTAGTACATTTTTGCTGGTCTGTAGTGAGTATGTGAAGCTATTGAACTGTTGTCCTCTTAGCTTATTGCCTACCTGAGCTCACATTGTTTTGTATATAGTATGACTGCCTCCTATTTGTTTCTGACACGTCAAAATGCCTGATCCATTTTCAAGTGTTAAAGCTGCAATAATCACAGTAAAATTGCCTGCACTGTTACTCAGTGACCCATAAATGCCATTAACTCAGATCTGGAAAAGATAGAATTTTCAATCAAAGAAAAAATAGGGCCTTCCAAGAAAACAGCCCTAAGTCAGTCTTCATTCATTACTTTCATTTACTGTAAGAAAGGTTGTGCTGCTGTTCAGTCCTTTGAAAACCGGTCAGTTGAAGGTGAAACACAAAAACACCATTTTTCCCAACAGTTGTTAGAAATAAGAGGCTCACTGCTCTGCTCCTTTTCCGGCTAGTCTCTATCAAAATAGAAGCTACTTAGCCAGTGTGTTCTATTCAGCATTTTAACAGGTATTTTCCAAGATTATTCTCTTGACAACTGCATGGCATGAAAGTTCACAGATGAACATTTTGCTGTCACTTCATCTTGGTGACTTGTTCAGACAGCACAAGAACCCACACTCGGGGATTAACTGTAGCTTGTCTTTGAACCCTGGGTTGTTGTAAAACTGTGGCTTGTAATGTTGGCTGAACCCAGCAGAGGGTACAAACTCTTGTGAAGAATCCACATTTCACAACCCAGCAAGAAACCAAACATTGGGTTTCTTTCACAGGTTGTTTGTAGTTAAAAAGCCATGCCTTTTTAGCACAGTTTATAGTTCAACAATAACCGTAGTTCAACAACAATCTATACTCAGCCCTTGATAGTGTTATAGTGTTGTCTGAACTCAGTATGGGAAGCAGCAGTTTCTGCTGAATTTTTGCCTTCCTACTGTGAAGTGGCACAGAAGGCTTTTTGAAGGAAAACAGAACTAGCTTAGTTAAAATTAGCAGGTTTGGGGAAATGCTTTTTTCAGGCAGGTGGGCCATGGGGCTTATAAGGCTTTTTCAAACAGGCACTCCCCCCCCCCCAATTGATATGATGGGTTCCCCCTGTAACTGATAAAAAATGTTAATACTTTTACATAAATGGATTCCTCAAACCTGCCCATGTCTGTGCAACTGCCCAAGTTTGTAGAGATCAAGAAAAGAAACATTGGAGTGTGTTAAATGCTAAATTGTGGCATGGGTTGTTCATGGAAGCAGCTTTCATATGAAGTGTCATTCATCATCCAATGCAGGTAGATAGTGTTCTAACAGCCCAGTTCTGTGAATGCTTTTACAGAAGGGTCCCATCAGATGCAAAGGGACATACTCTCCTTTAAGTATAGATAAGATTACAGCACAAGAAGGTATTGCAGAACCAGCATTTTCAAATATTTTTTGTGTAATGCTGTGACTTCACCCATCCATGTTTTTATTTATTTGTGAGCTTCCAAGTAGACCAAAAAGTCTCTCTAAGTGGTGTACAACAAACTGAAAATTACAAATGCACAACAAAACATTCAAAACCATCATTACAATATAAATAGCAATTATAATAATTTAATAAGGCTCATTCTGAAACATGTCAAGGTGAGATGGCCAACCAAACTAATTTACTAAAATCCAATAAAATTAATAAATATCTAAAATCAATTATTCTTAAAATAGGCGGAGAAATGTTTTCACCTAGCACTGAAATGAAAGCAGAGTTGGTGCCAGGCAAACTTCTTTGGATAGCCTATTCCACCTCTTTCTGCCTACCATCCTCTAACCTTGAAGGATAGTTCTTTCAGAAGGGCCTCTTGCCCAGATCTTAATTGTTGGGTAGGCCATTGCTTTCTATGTCTGCTATTTTCACATAATACTGTATGCCATCTTAAGGATGTGTAGCACCTGGGCTAACCAACTGGAGAAGAAGGGAAAAAATAGCTGACTTGTTACTGTGCCTTTAAAAGGAGCTTCATGTGCAGAAATCAGCAGGTGAGTCCTTCACACCATGGAGAGATTATCTGCTCCTTGAGGTGCTGTGAAAGGTACAGCTATGATGGGTGGTTGAAGAGTTAGCCATCCAAGAGTTGGCTGAAGTCTTCCTTTTTTTTAATGGTGCCTTTCAGGAATGAGTCTAGGTATCTAAGCTGCTCTTGGCTGGATTGGTTTAAGTATTCTAATTCATGGATTGTAGTTTTTCAGTAATGTATTAGTTATTTTTGCATGTTTTCTGAATGTTCTGGTATGTATGTTAACTACTTGGAACATCTGTTGGATCTTACAGAGAGATACCACTCTGACCATGACAATAATTTAGGAGGTTTACATTTTTGCACAAGTGGTTTGATGAAAACAGTTTCAGGGTTTTACTGACTGTTTTACCTCTTCTCATTCATTTTTGAAATTGATTCATTTTGTCTTTTCTTCCCCATCATAGTGGCCTGGCTTGCATGGCACACTGAGGATTATTTAACTCACAATTTGCAGGGAGAACACTGCTAAATGTAAACCTCTGATGGAAGCTTGTGAGCATGATGGGTGAACCTGGACTGCTGGGTTGTTTAACAGTTAAATTTGAATATTTGTGCTGTGATCAGGAGGAGACTGAAATGAAATGAAATGAAATGAAATGAAATGAAATGAAATGCAGGAGCTGTGTCACCTGAATGAATGTATGCATCAAGTGACAGATGTGTTTGAAGGGACCTGGCTTATGCACAATGACTTTCAATGCAATCAACCCTGTTAGGGATGAAATTAAATTCCATGCAGTGACAACCAACAGAGCCCCTTCCCGGCTGCTTCTCTTTGTCCCTGTATTTCATCCAAAATTTTAAATAGGGCTGCGCCCAGGTGGTCCTTCCACCTGACCTAGGCCGCTGAAATCGGCAGGACGTGTCTCCCTGGTACAGACCGGAGAAATATTCACCTAGGATGAGCCACTATCCCAGACGAGCCCCCAGTTGTTAGGGATGAAATTAAATCCCAAGCACTGACGATACGAGAGGCAAAGTAACTAGTAGTAATAGTTTATTATGTTCTTGCAAGAGTAGGCGCCCACTACACAGGTAGCACGCCATTTCCACAAAAGGCATTGCCTTTTATTCCCTTTTCCCAGCTCACAGACCCTGCCTCTTTTTTCCCACTGGCTGGGTTACTAAGAGGTCACAATCTTCTCTGTCTGCCTACAACATACTACTCCATGATGTGTTCCCCCTCCTGCTCATACATCCCATGTTCATGCTAATAAGCCCATTACCTATGAGAGCTGTCAGTTATTATTCATTAACCTATTAAGCGTGCACACTACTTTCTAAGAGTTCATTAGGTCGTCTTGGCCTTGTAGTCATCACTTGATGACCACTTATTTTCCAAAACTTGTAGGAGGATGAGATAGGACAGGGGTCGGCAACCTTAAACACTCAACGAGCCATTTAGACCCATTTCCCACAGAAAAGAAAACACCGGAAGCCACAAAACCCTTTTGGCATCTAAAATGAAGATAACATTGCATATATCATTTTTTACCTTTATGCTATGTATTAAAAAAAACTACAGTGTGTTGCATTTATGAAATCAATGAACTGCTACAGAGAAAACAAATTTTTATTTCTGCATGCAACAAAAACATTTTGAACTCCGAAAAAAAAGATGCTGGGTTGAATGTTACTTTCAAATAAAATACTCAATGTCTATATGAGTCCTCCTTGTATTTATGAAATAAAATGCCAAACTTAAATTATGATTTTTGCTCAGATCAACCTTCAGTGCCGAAATGGCTTTTTCTCTCTCATCTCCATCCGGATATTTTTCAGCAAAGGCTGTGTGTTTATTCTGGAAATGTCTCGCAACATTCAACTTTTTGTTGTTTGCCAATTTCTCACCACATATTAAGCATACTGGTGAACCAGTCTCATCAGCAGTGAAAGCAAATGAATCTGCCCACGTACCATTAAAGTTCTGTTTTCTTCTGAAACTTTTCTTTTCTTGGTTGTATGCATGGTTGGCCTACCAGGGGTCAAAAAGCTCAATAAATCACGTGCAGGCAGATGTTGCACATTGGCGGTTGTGACACATATTTTGAGCAACAGGGAGCCGCAGCAGAGGGATGAAAGAGCCACAGGTTGCTGACCCCTGAGAACAGCCCTTCCTCCAAGCTCAATACGGCCAGTTGTAAGAGGCAATCAATTATCTAATCTCTTCCGCAAAAGGTGTCGATTTTACACTTGCCCCCAACCTCACCCCTCCTATGTTCTTCAGGACTTTGATGTAAGAAGCACTATTGTTTTCACCATACTATTAACTTACCCTTGTTTGTTTACACCGGTAACCAATTTGAACCTGCCTATTTTCTTCTATTTCCTTTTTACAACTCTTTGCATGGTTCTGTCCTTGGGCCCTTGGGCCTTATTTCAATGTCCTTACCCCAGCTCTTTACTGTATATTGTTCCTTATTTTAATCTTTGTTGATGGATCCTTGCTTCAGATATCACCTTTCTGCTTAGTTACAATAATTTTCCTTCTCTCACAACCCCAGCAGCAGTTTGGTATAGAAAATACTTCTTTTATAACCGCCTTGTGGTCTTATTTTTATATTGGGCACCTTGGAACAGAAAGCAGGATAAAATGCTTGAAATAATTAAATAATTAGGGGTGGGTAGGGCACATGTGAGTGCCAGCCTGTCTCACACAGCAAGAAAGCTTTCTTAGACCCAAACACCTCTAATTCAAGCAAGTGGACCAAGCTGTACGGGTTGGGAAGAGCAGGATTACTGGCCAGCAGGGCCCTTGGGAAAATTCCAAAATTGATTACTAACCAGGGTCTGTTTTAATTCCTATGGCATATTCCTGGAATGCCACTTGAACCTTTGAAACCCATTATGATATTCTTTAAGGTTTATATATAGCGCTCAGGAATGGACAAAGTGCTTCATGTACATCCTAGCAATTTACTGACAGTGGTCTCTGTTAGTCTAATTCAGCAATGACTACTAAGTGTCTTGTGGCTCTTTAAAGACCAACAAATGTATCCATCCACCTTATGAAATGGGCTATAGTCGACAAAAGGTGGCACCTTAAAGACTTGCAAATTTCTTCTAGCATAACAAGGTTCCTTATCAAATTCTAACTGTGCCAACAGTCTTGGATGGAATGTCAGTATTGCCAACATCATACTGCAGATAGTGGGTTGAGAGAATACTGACTTGACTGATCCTATTTAATAGTCTTGATTAATAGCAAGGTCCTTCCCTTCTCACATGGCAACCCAGCCTGTGGCCTTGTCTACATATGCAACATAATGAAATGACAGCATGGGCTGTGCCACTTCAGACTGCAATTTGAGGGATGCCAATTTTTGACTTCTCCAGGTGAAGAAAAAAGAATTAAGAAGGAGAAAGGTTCTAGTTCATCTAGATTTTGCTATGATCATTATTATTTACTTGCAGGGTATTTGCTGTTTTAACATGTGGAATATATAGAACTTCCACTTGCTCTGCAGCCTCAAGGCTGGGGGTGTGACAATTTTCACAGAAAACAGGTCATAAGGAATTGAGCCTAATTGTTCAAACCTGGACTGTATGCAATTCATTATGCCTGTGTTTTCTCACCTTGGGAATTATCATCCTCTCCAAGAACTGGTATGGCAAAGTCTAAAGAACATTAAAAATAGTGCTAGCTGAAAAAAAATTGGCCTGAGGCAAGTAGCACCAACCCCTGGGCAAGTTTCACTTGAGTGGACTCTGTATAGGAACTGAATCATATTAAAACTGCCTGTTACTCGGCTAATGTTTGCTCCAATGACAATAATTTCCTCTTTATTAAACTAAAAACTATCTGGGATCGGAAACATGATAACCGACATTCAAGGTTTGAGCATGGGTTCCTGTTGAACTATGGACTTTTATTTTGTTGGAACTCAGTCACACTAAAAAACCTCAGTGAGCAGTCCACAGGTTGCAACCCAGCAACAAACCATGGGTTGATTGTCTTCATGGGTTGTTTGTCCTTAAGGCATGACTTATTAGCACAGCTGCCTGATCATTTGGGTAGAGCAATTTTGTCCACACAGCATCCCTCCCTCCCTCTCTCTGTGTGAGTGTGGGTGTGTGAGTGATTGAGAGAGTGTTACCAGGTTGCTCTCCTGAGCCGGACTCTACCCTTCTTGCCTTAGGCTCCAAAAAACAAAACAAAACAAAAAAACAGGCAGTCTGTTACAATTGTTGGTGTGTCTTGATGGCAGCCACAAGAATGAATAAATGGATTCGTGGAATTGACCCCCTTTGCCTTGAACCTTAGCAGTTTATTGAAAGATCACTCAGGTACTCTCTGCAGAGAACCCAGACTTACAACAGCTCTGCTTTGAGGCAAAACCAACTGCAAACTTCCAGAACATATACAGAGTGTTTCATAGGTTCTGAGTCACATGGACACAGCAGCAGGGTAGGTGAGGACAAAATAAGGGGAACACAGTCAAAAGAATGTGAGAGATCTTCAGAAAAGACTTAATACAATAGCACTGTTTACAGGAGATTGACATAATAATTTAGGAAGGCAGGGATTATTGTGAGTCTTAGTTTTGAGTCTGATCATGTGATTTAGGGTGATTGAAATGTTGCCAGAAAACTAACCTGGCAGCCTTATCAGCCCTGCTGTTGTTGCCAAAAGAATAAGCAGGGGTTAACTTCCCTTGGGGGTGGGGGTGGGGGTAAACTGAGAGTTCCAATCTCTTAAATTAACAGTGCTAAACAGAAGCCTGGCTTGGAATCCTGGTATTTTCTGGGAAAGAGGTGCAGGGATACTGCAAGTTTTATCTTATAATATAAAGGCACATATAAGCAACCTTTTTCAACCAGCATTTATCTGAATTTCCCCAGCACGATGCAGGTCCTTATTGGCACTTCACAGCTAAGAGGACAACACAACTCTAAGTGCCTTCTAGCAAGCGGAAGATCAACCCCTGGGAACTTCTCCTAGGCCCTTCCCTTTCAATCATAAGGTGAGTGCCATCCTCAGTGGGGCTCCTGCTGCTGGAGAACCTCCTGGTGAAACCTGCAGAAGCACCCTAACTAAATAACATGCCTCTGGTGCCGGAGGTCAGACTAGATGGCCCGGGAGGCCCTTTCTGACTCGCTCTGTTTCTATGTTTCTATGTTTCTCTCTTGGCACCTTGTCAGGGACCAGACAAGGCAGTGGCTCTTTCCTCCCCTGGGTCCTCCACCTCTTCCAAAACATGTCTGCCCTCAAAGTGAGCCTGGGAAACTGGGCCGCAACCCTGACAGAGCTTCAAAAGCTCATGCTCCCTTTGATCCTCCCTTTGCCTTCCTATAGCAGCTTCCTCTGACTAGTGAGTGTCCAGCCCACTTGCTACTTTGCCTTTGAAGAGCTGCTTTACAGCTTTAAATTGCTGAGCAAACCTACAACCTTAGCTTGGCTGGAGAAAGAGAAGGGAGAAAGATGAAAACAAGGCACTTGATTTGCAATTAACAGCCTTCTGGAAAAGTGAAGATACTCTGTTTTCGAGACATGTTGGCATCCTTGAGAGCAAGTTAAATCCCCTGAGCAGGAAAAAAAAGTGAATTGCTGTCTTGCTGTGGTGCACTTTGAGACTTGTGTTGCAACTCAATATATTCTGAAGCAGCGGAAAAGGAACCTTGACAGGTTTATGTCAAAATAAAATTACAGGGGGCTGCAGCCTGCATGCAGTAATTTTCTTCTTTTCCACATCACTAGTTTTAAAAATGTTCAGTCTCTCTTGCTGAGAGCCTGCTGCTAGCATAATTCAAAATGCAAATGTCTGAGGCAGGCAGGAGGGCTTTGTAAGACAATTCACATTTAAACAAAACTCTTGTAAGTTGAAAGGAGGAGCCCCGAATTAGACAGGATCACTCACATTTGATCAAACAGTGGCAAGCAGTTTCCTCTGCCACATGGTGGGAGTGTTGCCTAGAGGTTGGGCAACCACAATTAATCTCTCTCTCCATATTCTCAACTTTAAAATAGCTAAGGAAACAAGACCCATACAGCCTTGGATAGGAAATGGTAGAGCACTTCAGAATTAGGCTGAGAGCAGTGGTGTGCTTTTTCATGACTTTGAACCTTCAGAGGGACTAGTTTGAACTGAAACTGTGATGTCAAAAAACAACCAGGTTTGATATGATCAATGGAAACTGCAGAGGTAGCAAAACAATTTTACTAGGACTAGCTAAAAGAATGCAAAGTAGTGAGCAAGCTTTTAAGATGATCTCTTCTTCAGGCTGACAGTAAGCAAGAAAAAGGACTATGTATAGAAAAAAGAAGAGACATTTTGGGCTGGCTTTGATTATTATTTTATTTCTAAACTGATCAATAGCCAAAGGTATCTGGGCAGTTTACAGAAGTACATAAAATACAGTAGAAATTTCATATAAGCATCCAGATGACATCCTGTGAGATATAAAAAAATATATATCCTATAGAATCCAAGCAGTGACAATACAGGAGGCAAAGTAACAAGCAGAGAAGTTTAATTCGTCCTTGCAAGAGTGGGCGCCCACCTCACAGGTAGCGCGCCGTTTGCACACACAACATTCACCTTTATCCCTTCCCCCCCCCCCCCCGCTCGCAGGCCCTACCTCTTTTCCCCCATTGGCTGGGCTACTCAGAGGGCACAGTCTTCTCCGTCCGCCTACTACATGCTACCCCTTGATATGATCCCCCCCTTGCACATACAACCATACATGTTCATGCTAATGAGCCTATTACCTATGAGAGGTGTGTCATTTACTATTCATAAACCTATTAAACTTGCGCAGTTTCTTCTAGAAGTTCAGCAGGACAGCTTGGCCTTGAGAATTCCTCTTGACGCCAAAATGTTTCTTAAATCTTGTGGGGAGGATGAGATAATGAGAACAGGCCTTTCTCCAGGCTCGTTATCGCCAGTTGTAAAGTAATCAATTGCCTGCTCTCTTCCACTGAAGGTGACAGTTTTACCACTGTCCCCCAATTTTACCCCTTCTGGTATTTTTTGGGACTTTTGATGTAGGAAACATTATTACTCTTAGAACAACCATTTACATGTTTTGATTCTCAGGCTTTTTGGCCTTAAGAGACTTCAATGATCCTATCCTATTCCTGTTTTTCACCCTTAACACTTAGTAAAAGTAACATTTCATTTCTCACAGTCCTAAAGATTACACTACAACATTTAAAAGCCATATTTTAAAAGCTACAGTAGTTAACACAAATTAAATCACCAGGCTTGTTAGATAGCTGACATTATGCCCCAATAAACTATTTAAAGCCAGTTAAACACTCTGTCATAGAGGACAGGCTTAAATCGGCACTGAAAAGATAGTAGAGTTGGCACTAGGAAGGACTCAGAGGGGAGCTTGTTCCATAATTGGCAGGCCACTACTGAGTCCCTCTTCCTGGTTGCTACCAACTGAACCTCCCTCAGGGGTAGAAATCAGAGGCAGGTCCCAGGCCTTGTAGTGTCTTGGTAGACTGGGAGAGGCATTCTGTCAACTATTGTGGCCCCAAGCTATGTAGGCTAGATCCAGCACCTTGAATTGTGTTTAGAAGCATATGGGCAGCCAATGCAAGTGAGCAAGAATTGGTGCTATGTGTTCAGAACTTCTGGTCCCAGTTATTTGTCTCCCTGCCATGCTTTGCACAAGCTGCAGCTTCCAAACAGTCTTCAAGGGAAGCTCCATGTAGTGTGCCTTGCAGTAATCTAGTTTTGAGATTACAAGAGTGTAGATTACTGAATCTAAGCTATCCTTGTCCACATAGAGATGTAGGTGAGCTACTGGCTGAAGCTGGTAGAAGGAACTCTGGCATGGAGGCCAGCTGAGCCTCAAGTGACAAAGACAACCAGGCAAGACCCCCAAGCTATGAACCTGTTCCTGCAGGGAAAGTGCAACTCCATTCAGAGCAGGTTGAACACCCTCTGTCCAATTAGTAGAACCACCCACCAACAGCATCTCAGTCTTATCTGGATTGAGCTTCAGCCTGTGGTTGCATTAACCTATCCAGGTACTTTGTCAATTTCTTGGAGCCACCACCTAGAACTCATCCAAGAAAGCTTTCCCAGGATGTGCTCCAGGAGCCTTACCTAATTAAACGGTCATAATGTTGGGGTCTGTGGATCCCCAGAATTTTTATCTGGGAAGTACCTAGCAAATATATTGCTGTGGGACCCAGATGACTCTAAGATGTTCTTGCAGTTAATATGTAATAGGCCATGGATGACCCTAAAGAGCTCTGCAGGGGAGGAAAGAGGAAATTGAATAAAGCAAGATTATCACTTCCTTGCTGTTCTCAGGGGCTCCAGATATGACTATAGGCAGGTAAGGGAACTCAACTGCACGCACAAAGAATTTTCCTCTACCTACACTTAAAGTGCAGGCCATTGGTATTTTTTCATTAGTCTTAGAAGAGGTAACAGCGGAGGCAGTATTTTGACTGAAGCAGACTATGGGGAAAGGACCTCTGGTCCAATGAGGTTCTCCTTCCAGCTCCCCAAGTTGTCTTGGATTCTTTTGGGGGTAAAGTGCCCCATGATATCCTGGTGGAGAAACTGAGGAGTTTTGGGATACACCAAAGCACTGTCTGGTGGATTAGGGCATGGTTGACTGACCAAAAGCAGAAGGTAACCATTAGCGGGGAATCGTCGGGATGGCAGCCATTGACAAGCGGGGTCCCCCAGGGCTCTGTCCTGGGGCCGATCCTGTTTAATCTTTTCATTAACGACATGGAAGAAGGGGTGAACAGTCTGCTGATCAAATTCGCAGACAACACTAAAACTGGAGCAGTAGCCACAACTGAGGAGCAGATACACCAGATCCAAAAGAATCTGGACAGACTATGGAAGTGGGCAGGAGACAACAAGATGGCATTCAATGTGGATAAGTGCAAGGTCTTGCACTTGGGGCATAGGAATAGCTGTCATAAGTACAGGTTAGGTGACAAGTGGCTGGAGATTAGCACTTGTGAAAGGGACCTCGGGGTACTGGTTGACCGCAGGCTAAACATGAGTCAGCAGTGTGATGCGGTGGTCAAGAGGGCGAATGCCACCCTTGGTTGCATAGCCAGAAGTGTGGCTTCTAGATCAAGAGAGGTATTACTACCGCTCTACACGACTCTGGTGCGCCCGCAACTGGAGTATTGTGTTCAGTTTTGGGCCCCTCATTACAGAAAGGATATAGCCAGGTTGGAGTCAGTGCAGCGTAGGGCCACAAGGATGGTGGCTGGTTTGCAGGGGATGCCGTATGAGGCAAGACTGAGGGAACTGGGTCTCTTCAGCCTGGTGAAGAGGAGACTCAGAGGGGATATGTTGGCAACATACAGTTACGTGAGGGGGTGTCACATGGAGATGGGGAGAGGCCTGTTCTCCCCTGCAGAGGGAGGCAGGACGCGCTCCAATGGAGCAAAGCTCAGGGAGCCAAGGTTCAATTTAGATGCCAGGAAGCACTTCCTGACAGTTAGGACCCCAAGGGTGTGAAGGGTGTGAAATGGGCTTCCACGGGAGGTCATTGAGGCCCCATCGGTGAGGGTGTTCAAAGACAGGCTGGACATGCACATGGTGGGCATGTCATGAGCGGAGCCGGCTGGTGCCAGAGGTCAGACTAGATGGCCCGGGAGGCCCCTTCTGACTCGCTCTGTTTCTATGTTCTATGTTCTATTGAAGCTCCACCCCCAGAGGAATTTCTCTTGGATGCCATCCATTTTCCCAATGGGAAATTAAACCCAGATTGTGTTCTGGAAAACAGTGTGATTAATATGAAAAATTGTTTTCGACTTTGCAACATTTTACCAAATTCTCATAAATGAATTATTCAAAGTGTCTTTCTGCTTAATGCATTGCTGCCAATATATGGAAATTCTTAAATAGAAGATGTGTTTTTAAAGGCCTTGGTGGTTTAAGGAGCTTCTCTCTGAGCTACTTTTCTTTGAAGGTTTTAGAGAGACCAACTACTGGGGTGAATAGCACACTCATTACTATGTCCTGCTTTGTGGTAAAGCCTGACTAGCACACTCATTGCTATTTGTAGTGTTTGTAACCTCAGTGTTTGTAACCACCACTGCTCAGAGGCTTATGAACGTCTAGTGCAGAGCAGGAGCAGCAATAAAGATGATCTATACATCACAGTACCTGCCACTGTTTTTCACCTGGATGGCCATTCTCGGGTTTGGGAGGCAGGAAGGAGGCCGGAGCATCATCAGGGCTCTTTGTGTTCTGGTGGCCTTAGTCTGCTCATCTCCTTGTGCCCTTTACCCCCTCCCCAAGGGTAGCTTCTCCGCCTCAGCCAGCCAGCATGGTTCTTTCCATGCAGTCTCTCTATGCATTCCTGCAAAATTGGAGCACAGATTTCTAGCTCAGAGGCTGATGTCAAATCTGAGAACCCAATTTATCCTGAAGTCCTACAGTTGATGTCTAGAGCTCACTAGTGAGGGTCCAGATGGCCTTGGTCATTGATTCTCTGCCTAATCTCTCACAAAATTATTCCAAGGATAAAAATAGGGTGTGGGATGTTCGCAGTCCTGAGCTCCCTGGAAGTATGATACTTTTATTAAAGTATCATAAAAACTGCAGGCAGAAAACATTTCTTTTACAGCAAACATTTTATTTCACAAGATGAGTTTGTGATATTAAAATATACAAGGGGTTTAAGTTGCTTAAAAGGTTAAAAACATCTGTCTTGATTTCTTCTTGTGTTGAGTCTTCAGAGATCCTGCAACAACATTTAGAGTTGAGTATTAGTTTTCCTAGCTTACCAGGCTGACGGATAATTATTGCCAAACCATCTTGCAACAGTGCAGTGCTGATGAGGTTGGGGTGAAATCCTGAAGGGTCAAATAAGACCAAGTATGTCTGATCTGCACTCAAAGGAAAGTAGTTCAGCAGATTTGAGAGAAGAATGTATTGCTACAAGTCTGTTTGGGTGAAAGATCCTGCATTGAGGTGGGCCTATCAGCTGGCAGCTCAGAGACAGTCTGCCTCAAGAATAGCATCCATTCATAAAAGACCCATTAATGGGCACCTGTGACCCCAGAGCCCAGTTCAAGATATGGCCCTTATTGCTCCCAGAGCACTAGATTAAAAGGCTATTGTAGAAGTTGCAGAGAAAACACTTTTAAAGCCCGTGTTTTGTTCCTCCATCCCCGAGAAACACACCATGAAGTATCATTCACAGCCACCTGTTTATAATAATTCCCATACAGTTGGTCAAACAGGACACACGCACACAGAGCTCAGCCTTTTGCAGCATGTAATATAAGGAGACACTACACCTTGTTTGGGAAAAATTGAGTTTATGTTTGACAAGCTGCTCTCTAGAACAGGGGTCCTCAAACTTTTTAAACAGGGGGCCAGTTCACTGTCCCTCAGACTGTTGAGAGGGGTGGATAATAGTTTGGAAAAAATATGAGCAAATTCCTATGCACACTGTAAATTAAAAAAATAATTAAAAATAAGAAATTAAAAAATAATTAAAATTTTAAAAATAATTAAAATTTAAAAAAATATTTGCTCCACTCCCTTGGGCTGCAGCAGAAGCCCAAGAGGAGGTAGGGAAGAGCATGTCCATATTCAAGGGACATAACTTAAAAACATATTTGAATCTATACGAAGCCCTGTTTCTCTAGCAAATAATAAAAAGAGTCCCAGGTTTGATAGAAATCAGTATCTTCTTTCTCCTTCTATGACAAAGTCAATCTGTCCATTTCTGCACAGTCCAAGATCTTTTTTAGGATCAGTTCATCAGTGGGTGGTTCTTCATTTTTCCAGTGTTGAACAAATGCAATCCTCGCCACAGTAATTACATGTAAAATCAAGTACATTTCTTGTTTACTAATATCAACAGGTATAATGCCTAATAAGAAAACTTCAGGTTTAAAGGTAAGGATTTTTGTAACATTTCCTCAAGCCATTTATGTATTTCAATCCAATACTTTTTATCACAAGTCCACCACATATGATAGAAGGTACCCATTTTATGGTTACATTTCCAACATCCATTTGACATATTTGGAAACATCTTGACTAATCTATTTGGCAACAAATACCATCTGTAAAACTTTTTATACAAGTTTTCTTTATATGAAGTTGCTAATGTTACCTTAATATTTCTCTCCCACAGCTTTTGCCATTTTTCTAATTCAATATTATATCCAAAGTTTTGTGCCCACGGTATTATAGTTTCCTTAACCTGTTCATCTTCCATTCTCCTATCTAGTAAGAAATTATATAGTATTTTAATCATTTTCTCATCTGATTTAAGCATCACCTGATCAAATGCTGTTAAATCTTTATAAAAGCCCCACATTCTATAGTCTTTAGCATATCTCGATTGTATCTGCACCTTATGCTACCAAGAAATATTAGATCCTTGTTCTTGTATTTCTTGATTCAATTTCAATCCTCCATCATTATCCAAAATGTCATCATATCTTACGATCGCTTCAAAGTTCAATGCATTTGGATATACAAGAACTTCCATAGGTGAAAGCCATCTTGGTAATTTATTATACAATTTTGTCTTTAATTTTCCCACACTGACATTAATGATTTCCTAATATAACGACTTAAAAAAGAACCATGTACCTTACCCTTTTCATACCACATATAAGCATGCCAACCCATTTGCAAATCATGCCATTCGAGATACAAAATTCTCTTATTTCTTAAGGTTATCCATTCTTTTAGCCACGTTAAAACAGAAGCTTGATAATACAGCATCCAATCAGGAAGACCAAAGCCCCCATTCTCTTTAGCCTCCTGAAGTATTTTTAGTTTAATCCTTGGTCTTTCTCCACATAAATCTCGAGATTTGAAAATTTAAATCATCAAAAAAATTTCTATCAATTTTTATGGGAATCATTCGGAATAGAAACAAAAGCTTTGGTAATATATTCATTTTAGCTAGTGCTATTCTTCCCAGCAAGGATAATTGCAAATTAGCCCATTTTTCCAAATCACTCTTAATTTCCTTAAATAGTTTATCATAATTATCTTCTTTCAGAGTGGTACACTTAGCTGTAAGATAAATTCCCAAATATTTAACCTTTTTAACAATCTGAAAGTCTACTTGTTCCACCAGAGTTTTTCTCTGCTCCTGTGTGAGATCTTTTTACTAACAATTTAGTCTTTTCTCTTTTTATTTTCATCCCAGTAACTTCGTCATACTCTTCAATCGTTTGTAGGAGTTTAGGCATTGTTACTATGAGTTCCTCAGTTATGAAAACTAGGTCATCTGCAAATGCTTGCAATTTATAGCTTTCATCTCTAATTCTAGTACCTTTAATGTCCTTATTGACCCTGATATTTCTGTTTAACACTTCTAGGATCAATATAAACAACAGTGGTGATAACGGGCATCCTTGTCTTGTACCCTTTTGTATATCTATAATATTTGTAAATTCTCCATTGATTATAATCCTAGCAGACTGCTTTTGATAGATGCTTAATATCGCATTAATTAACTTTTCACCAAACTCCATTTGAACTAGTTGTTGCTTCATAAATTGCCAATTAACATTGTCAAAAGCCTTCTATGCGTCCATGAATAACAGTGCCATTGGTTTTTCCATATGTATCTCATAATACTCTAAGATGTCCAGGATAGTTCTCATATTATTCCTTATTTGTCTTTTAGGTAAAAAACCATTTTGATCTGAGTGAATAAAGTCTGTTAAATACTTCTTCAATCTTTCTGCCATTATGGAGGCAAAAATTTTGTAATCCACATTTAATAGTGATATAGGTCTATAGTTCTGAATCTGCGTCAAGTCCGTGTCTTCTTTCTGTATTAATGTAATATTTGCTTCTGTCCACAAGTATAGAAACATAGAAACAGAGCGAGTCAGAAGGGGCCTCCCGGGCCATCTAGTCTGACCTCCGGCACCAGCCGGCTCCGCTCATGACATGCCCACCATGTGCATGTCCAGCCTGTCTTTGAACACCCTCACCGATGGGGCCTCAACGACCTCCCGTGGAAGCCCATTCCACGCCCTCGGGGTCCTAACTGTCAGGAAGTGCTTCCTGGCATCCAAATTGAACCTTGGCTCCCTGAGCTTTGCTCCATTGGAGCGTGTCCTGCCTTCCTCTGCAGGGGAGAACAGGCCTCTCCCCATCTCCATGTGACACCCCCTCACATACCTGTATGTTGCCAACATGTTCCCTCTGAGTCTCCTCTTCACCAGGCTGAAGAGACCCAGTTCCCTCAGTCTTGCCTCATACGGCATCCCCTGCAAACCAGCCACCATCCTTGTGGCCCTACGCTGCACTGACTCCAACCTGGCTATATCCTTTCTGTAATGAGGGGCCCAAAACTGAACACAATACTCCAGTTGCGGGCGCACCAGAGTCGTGTAGAGTGGTAGTAATACCTCTCTTGATCTAGAAGCCACACTTCTGGCTATGCAACCAAGGGTGGCATTCGCCCTCTTGACCACCGCATCACACTGCTGACTCATGTTTAGCCTGCGGTCAACCAGTACCCCGAGGTCCCTTTCACAAGTGCTGCTCTCCAGCCACTTGTCACCTAACCTGTACTTATGACAGCTATTCTTATGCCCCAAGTGCAAGACCTTGCACTTATCCACATTGAACGCCATCCTGTTGTCTCCTGCCCACTTCCATAGTCTGTCCAGATCCTTTTGGATCTGGTGTATCTGCTCCTCAGTTGTGGCTACTGCTCCAGTTTTAGTGTCGTCTGCGAATTTGATCAGCAGACTGTTCACCCCTTCTTCCATGTCGTTAATGAAAAGATTAAACAGGATCGGCCCCAGAACAGAGCCCTGGGGAACCCCGCTTGTCACTGGCTGCCATCCCGACGATTCCCCGCTAATGGTTACCTTCTGCTTTCGGTCAGTCAACCATGCCCTAATCCACCGGACAGTGCTTTGGTGTATCCCAAAACTCCTCAGTTTCTCCACCAGGATATCATGGGGCACTTTGTCGAAGGCCTTGCTGAAATCCAGGTATACCACATCCACTGCATCCCCTCCATCTAGCCATCTTGAAACCTTGTCATAGAATTCCACAAGGTTTGTCTGGCAGGACCTGTTTCTGCGGAAGCCATGTTGTATGGCTGTCAGCCTCCCTTCCCTATCTAGCATCACTAGATCTCTCTCTATTATGAGCCTTTCCATTGTTTTTCCTACAATGGACGTAAGGCTAATCGGTCTATAATTCCCCATGTCCTTCCTACTACCCTTAAAATGCAACTCTGGTGGGACTCGAACCCACAACCTTTGAATGACTTCCCGCAGCCACCGACCTAGAAGTCCAATGCGCTATCCATTGCGCCACAGAGCCTGCCAAGTATTTGGTATTTTAGCATTTAACAATGCTGCATTACATATATCCTTAAGAAGAGTAGTGAAAATTCCTTCAAAGAATTTACAACACTCTGCTGGTAGCCCATCTGGGCCAGGAGTTTTGTCATTCTTTTGTCTCTTAATTGCCTTTATTACTTCTGTGATTGTTACTTCTTGATTCAATACTTTTTGGTATTTCTCCAGTAACTTTGGTAGGTCTTCCTTTTGGATATATTTATTTACTTTCTCAGTTGAAATCTCATCATTCTGGTGCAGCTTTGCAAAGAAATCTTCCGCTTTTTCTTGATATGTATACTTTGTACTTGCAGTCTTCCTTCAATTTACTTATTAGTCTCTTCTCTCTTTCCTTCTTTACTTTATAAGCTAACCATCTCCCTGGTTTATTAGCATTTTCAAAGAAGTTCTGTTTGGTCAATTTCATTTGCTTAGTGAGTTTGTTTGTATCCAGGAGGTTCAGTTTATGTTTTAGAATATTTATTTGTACCTTAAAGTCTTTTTTGGATGCATCTTCCTGTAGTTCTTGTTCACATTTCGTCAATTCCTCTACTATTTTAGCTCGTTCCTGCTTTCTCCTTTTATTTTTTTTTGCTGAGTATGTTATTATCAGCCCCCTGACATAGGCTTTGGCTGTATCCCAGACATTTTGCAAAGAGGTTTCTTCAGTTTTATTTATTAAAAGAATATTTGCATTGCCTTATTTATCTCTTCTGTGAATTTTTTATCCTTTAATAAGGCTTTGTTTAACCTCCATCTGGGCGTTTTTACTGTCCCTTTCAATGACATAGTTACAGGGTTATGATCTGCCCAGACATTTGCCTCTATTTCAGCTTCTAGCAGGTCTGGTACTAAGTCTGGGGTTATCCAAACCATATCAATTCTAGACCACGACCTATGTCTATTCAAATAGAAAGTATATTTAGCAGAGGTTGGGTTTTTATGTCTCCAGACATCTATCAGTCTAAATTCTTCAGTCATATTAGAACAAGACTTTGGAAGTATCCTCCTGCCTTTTCTGTCCTTAATCTCACTCTTATGATCCATTTTCTTGTCCACAATTGCATTAAAGTCTCCCATTACACACACGGTCTGGTAGTCCAATTTTAAGAGTAAAGCATGTAGTTTTTGGTAAAACATTTCCTTTGGGGCATAAATTGCCATTAAGAGCACCTTTTTAAGTTTCATTGTGATTTCAATCATCAGAATCCCACCATCCTCATCAGCTAATATATATTTAGGGTCTAATTTTTCCTTGATGTATAATGCTAAACCTCTTTTCTTTTGAGAAGCAGAAGATATGGAGTTTTTGCTACATTTCTTAAAGACATACATAACAAAGCATTGTTAAATGCTAAAATACCAGATACTTGGATGGAGGCAAATATAACATTAATACCTAAAGAAGACATGGATTTAACTGAGATTCAAAACTATAGACCTATATCATTATTAAATGTGGATTATAAAATTTTTGCCTCAATATTGGCAGAAAGGTTGAATAAGTTCTTAATAGACTTTATACATCCAGACCAAAATGGTTTCCTGCCTAAAAGACAAATGAAGAGTAATCTGAGGACTATCTTGGATATTCTAGAATACTATGAGACACATACGGAAAAACCAATAGCTTTATTGTTTTTAGACACCCAGAAAGCTTTTGATAATGTCAATTGGCAATTTATGATGTATCAGATGGAGCAAATGGAGTTCGGGGAAAAATTTATGAATGCGGTATCAAGCATCTATCAAAGACAATCGGCCAGGATCTTAATTAATGGAGAATGTACAAGGGCTATAGAGATACAAAAGGGTACAAGGCAGGGATGCCCATTGTCACCCCTATTGTTTATTTTGACTTTAGAGGTCTTGAATAGAAACATTAGGGATGACGAAGACATCAAAGGCACTAAAATTAGGGATGAAAAATATAAATTGTAAGCATTCTCAGATGATTTGGTTTTCATAATAGAGGAACCTTTTGTAACTATCCCTAAACTTTTACAACAGATTGAAGAATATGGTGAGGTCACGGGGATGAAAATAAATAAAAGACGAAACTCTTAGTTAAAAATCTTACGCAAAAGCAGAAAAAAGAACTCCAAGAGCAAGTGGACTTACAGATTGTTAAAAGGGTAAAATACCTGGGAATTTATCTTACAGCTAAATGTTTTATCATATGTGGTGGACCTGTGAATATGTGAAAAAGTATTGGATTAAAATACATAAATGGCTTGAGGAAATGCTACAAAAATCTTTAGCTTTTAAACCTGAAATTTTCTTGTTAGGCATTGTACCAGAAAATATTAGTAAACAAGAAATGTATTTGATATTACATTTAATCACAGTGGCGAGGATCGCACTTGCTCAATACTGGAAGAGTGAGGAACTACCCACTGAGGAACTGATTTTGAAAAAGATTCTGGATTGTGCAGAAATGGATAGACTCACTCTATCACTGAAGGAGAAGGAAGACACTGACTTTTACCAAACTTTGGACTTTTTTTACGACTGGCTAGAGAAACGGGACTTGGCTTAGATTTAAAGATGTCTTTAAACTTTTATAAATTGATTTGAATATGATCATAGAATGTTAAAAGATATGTTATAGGGGGCTGACTCAGCTTGTCCAATGTATTTGATGATTGATGTTTTTAATTTGTAGTTTAAAAATCTTAATAAAATCTTTAAAAAAAAAAAGAGAGAGAGAGAAGCAGAAGATATAAATAGCTTTCCAAGCTTTAAACATTCCAAAAGCTTACTACATTGTTTCTTAATATGTGTTTCAGGATAAATACTGTTAATGCCACTCTTAGGATTTGAAGCAAGTCAGCCCAGAACAATTCCCACAATACACAATGGCTGTATTTGGATGCAGAGCTAATGACTACCATATTTTAAGTACAACCTTGCCAAAACTGGTACTGTCCAGATGAGCTGGACTACAACTTCCACTGGCCATGCTGGTTGGGCATAATGGAAATTATAGTCCTCGCCACTGCCCTGGTTCCGAGGGAGTGGGAGGCCAGAGAGGCGAGCACGGGGCGGCTCCCCCAGCCGGGAGAGGGCTGTGAGGAGGGATGTAAGGGCTTCTTTCAAGGCAAGGGGAGGCAAGGGACAGGGCCGCAGCTGGCTGAGTGGGGCGTCTCCTGCCTCTCCCCAACATGGGAGGAAGAAAGGCAGCCACTTGATGATGGCGGCTTGCCCATAGAAGGCCGTGGCTCCCATGTCTCTGCCGCAACCTTCTCTGGGCAAGCCACTGCCATCGAGTTAAAAGTTAGAGTTAAAAATAGATTTAAAAGTTAGATTTTTCTTACCTTCTATCTTTTTTTAGTGTCTTTCTCTCTCTCTCTCTCTTCCGCCCTCCTCTCGTCTGTATTCCCACTCTGTTTTCCCGCTCTGTATTCAGAGCCAATGCATATGTGCAATAGGGGGGGAAGAGCAGTTGAAGGGAGCTGTTACAATTTGGCGTGTGCGCCAGCTCTCTGCTAGCCTCCAAAACTGAAAGAGTTTCAGAGAACGCATGCGCTGGCTCACAGCTTTTGTTTTCTCCGAACAAGTCCAAAAGCTCTGAGGCAGGCCGGGTAAATGACCATGGTGGGCCATATCTGGCCTGCGGACTGTAGTTTGAGGACCCCTGCTCTAGAAGATAACCCTGCATTCCAGGTGAATAGTCCATGGAAGCAGCCTAGCCATTGCTTTCTCTGGGGGAGGAGAAGGAAGTTTAAAATTCCAGAATTTTGTATCTTCAAAGTTTAATGTACCTCCTACTGTACATATTCAATGCTTCTACAGTGAATCCCTTTCATACCTTTGAGAGAGGGAGACCTGGATTTTAGTTCTTCTGACCAAGGATGCTGTATTCAAGGAAAATAAAATAAGCATGTTATCGATTAGAAACAAAGCTTACACTCAACTGTTGTGGTCTCCAGAGAGGTAGTCTCCTTTACTAATTCTTAAGAAAATCAAGTGGGTCTAACCTGCAGAGGCCCTGCTCCGGGAACCCTCCTTGAAGGAGGTTAGGAGAACGAACACCTGGAAGAGGGCCTTCTCTGTGGTGGTGCCCCAGCTATGGAATGCACTCCCTAGAGAGGTTCACCTGGCACCAATTTTATATGCTTTTTCACACCATGTTAGAACCTTTTTATTTACCCAATATTTTAAAGTTTAAACATTTTAATCAGGTTTTATTAACATTCTCAGTCATATTTTATCTTGTTATTAATTGCTGTATTTATTATTTGTTACACTGTAAGCCATCCAGAGACAATTGGTATAGGATGGGATAAAAATATCCTAAATAAATAAATAACCCAAGCTCTGAAAGCAGTTCTTCAAAGAATTGATACATTATCTGCTCTGGAGAGATTCGTGGTTCTAGATCCCTCCTGCTAGCCGACACTAGCATTTCAAGTTGCAAAAAGAAAAACATCACAAATTCAAGCTGGGGAAAATGGGTCAACATGGAATTCTGGAATGCAGCAAATTGATCACCTGGCTGCTCTCTGAACAAAAGGTGGGAACTCCAGAGAAAAAAGGGTAGTGTGGAAGTACTCCCTGGCTTCAGAACTAGATACTGGGGAGGTTTGCATAAGACAAACCATGGTGGTTTCTTGCACAGGATGTTCTGTTGTGTTATCTAAATCTTGTCATGGTATTTCATCATGCTATGTTTGGTTTTTAGAAACCATGATAAGAGACTGGCTGCATTCACACAAGCAACTCAGCATGGTTGCCATGGTTCATGGTTTTTGCCATTATCTTCCCAAAAGACAATCAAGTGGTTTCAATATTATTGTGGTTTCTAGTCTCCCACTAGACTAGACCACTTTTGGCACAAAACCTATCAGCCAGTGTGGTGGAAAAAAATCCCAAGGAGCCTCGGTCCCTGCCCATGTCACCTGACTCTTCCCCTTTGGTCCTCACATAGAGGCTGGATGGCTGGAGTGGCTTCCACAGTTCCACAGACCATGGCAACCATTCTCCTGGGTTCAGACAACATGACAAGCTATGGTGGCACAGAGAAATCATAGAACAAACTGTTGCTTATTTATCTTATCACCAAATTTAGCATGGAGAAATATCATGACTGAGTTCAGCCCCCATGACAAATCAAACATGGTCTGTTCTATGGTTTCTAAGGTCATCTGAACCCAGCATTGTGATTTCCACAGTTGTGGAACATAGCTACCACAAAGTCCCCTGGAAAGAGTGGCAGTTTTTCCAGGAGTTACTGCAGCCTTCTAGCATGGGACTGAATTTTCAGTGTGGTGGCTGATGAGATATTTGTCAACAGCAGAAAGACTAAGCAAGGAGGGTGAAAACAAAGCATAAAAGCTATTTTAATTGTCAGGCACATCCAGGCAACCCTCCATCCCACCACCACCACACACACACCCCATGGAAACTATGAAGTTGCTAGTTGCAAGGTGTGAACCCCATCATTTTGAGAAGATAACCACTGATGTGAATCTCTGTGGTCAAATAGTGCATTCCCTATGTTAAGAACCTTGTGTTCTATAGCAGCTGACATTGAGTTACACAGGTAAGTTCTTAGTACTTCCCTTGGCCTCAAACACTGCCTTTTGTAGATATGGTAGATATAAAGTCATTCGCTAAATCTATTTTTTAAATGAAAGTCCACTCAAGTGTGGACTCACCCCACCCCCAAAAAATGCCATTTGTTAACTGGGTTGGGGCGACAATAACATTTTAAGTGATTGCAAAAGAAGTAGACTTACCTGCCGCCAAAAACAAAAGGAGGAGCAGGAAACTCATCAGCATCTGAGAACAAATACCAAAAATTATTATCTTGGCATAATCATATATTGTTGTTGTTAGTTGCGAAATCGTGTCCGACCCATCGCGACCCCATGGACAACATTCCTCCAGGCAATCATATATATAGAAGCCTATTTTCAGGTCCTCATCATTGGATGGAAAGGCATGTTGTCTGAAATGCTGACAAAGTGCAATTACCCATCCCTGTGTTCACTCACATTGGTTAGGATTGCTTCAACTCCAGTTTGTTTGGCTTTGTGGACAGTTTCACTAATTCAAGTGACAGTGCAGGACAGTTTTTCTAATGTTCCCTAGAATGCTTCTAAAGGAGAGACATTCCCTTCACGCTCCCTGCAAAAAATCTAGCTAGTGACTTTTGGAAGCAAGATACCAGACCCTTGATCCAATTCAGTAGCACAGTTCATATACATTATAATTCTGCTGAAGAGGTCCAGTTTATTACAACACTGCTGACTTTGTGCCTCTAAGTTGGAGGTAGATAAACCTTCTGAAGAGGGGAGTGTTCTAGATCAAGGGTGGAGTAACTTGTGGTCCTCTAGAAGTTATTGAAATTATAGAATAGTAGAGTTGGAAGGGGCCAGAGGGCCATCAGGTCCAGCCCCCTGCTCAGTGCAGGACTCCATGTTAAACCATCCTGCTCAGATGGCTGTCTAGTTGCATCTTGAATGCCTCTAGTGTCCCTTGGTCATTGGTTCCGTTGTTGTACTGCTCCAACAGTCATGAAATTTTTCCTGATATCTAGCCAGAATCTGGCTTCCTGCAACTTGAGCCATTTATTCCATGTCCTGCACTCTGGGATGATTGAGGAGAGATCCTTGTCCTCCTCCTTTGTGACAGCCTTTCAAGTATTTGTAGAGTGCTATTATATTTTCCCTCAGTCTTCTCGAGGCTAAACATGCTCAGTTATTTCAATCTCTCCTCATAGGCTTTTGTTTCTAGTCCCTGGATCATCCTTTTTGCCCTCCTTTGAGTCCTTCACAGCTTGTCTGCATCTTTCTTAAACTGTGGTGCTCAGAACACAGTACTCCAGATGAGGCCTAACAAGAAGTCATATGTCTATTAATGCAGCCTAAAATAGAATTTGCCCTTTTTGCAGCCACTTCACATTGTTATTTACAACAATTCCAAGATCCTTCTCAATCGCATTAATGTTGAGTCAAGTATCTTCCATCTTCTAACAATGCATTTGGTTTCTTTTTCCTAGGTGCAGAACTTGGCACTTCTCCCTACTGAATTTCATTCTGCTGTTTTCAGCCCAGCATTCCAAGCTATCAATATTCAAGCTACCTTGAATATTCTGTCTTCCACAGTTTTGTGTTATCTGCAGATCTGATCATTGTTCCCTGCACTTCACCATCCAAATCATTAATAAAAATGTTAAAGAGCACTTAGCCCAGGACTGAACCCTGCTGTACCACACTTGTTACCTCTCCCTAGTTTAAGAAGATGCCACTAATGAGCACTCTTTTCGTCTGATTCTGTAGCTGACTGTGGACCCACCAGATCATTGTTCCATCCAGCCCACTTTTTGCTAGTTTGCTACTCAGAATATCACGGAGCACTTTGTCAAAAGCTTTGCTAAAGTCAAAATAGATTATGCCCACAGCATTCCCACAGTCCATCAGGGAGGTTACCCAATCAAAAAAATGGAACCAGATTAGTCTGCAGGATTTTTTTCTTGAGAAATCCATATTGATTTCTAACAATCACTGCAATGTTTCCAAGATGTTTGCAGACTGACTGCTGTAAACTGCATCCGTTTTCCCAGGGATTGATGTCAGACTGACTGGTCTGTAGTTTCCAGGTACTTATTTTTCCTGGAAACATTTTTCTGGGACAACAATTGCCCTTCTTCAGTCATCTGACACTTCCCTGTCCTCCATGATTTCTCAAAGATAATATACAGTGGTTCTGAGAGTTCTCATGCCAGTTCCTTTATGACTCTAGGATGGAGTTCGTCCGGTCCTGGAGATATGCACTCATTCAACCCAATTAGATCATCCTTGACCATTTGCCTGTCAATCTTGAACTGCCATCCTGCTCCTAGATGCCTTAGATGTTCCCACTGGAGGTGGCAGTTATCCACTGCAAAGGGCACCAAAGGGGGTCTAGAGCAGAAGAAAGAAGAGTGGGTCTGGCATCCAAAGCAGCAGCCTCCCAGTGCTCTACACATGGACCACTGTGCCCATTGTTGAGTTAACTAACCTAGGAGAACTCATCTACACAGACAAAGAAAAGCAAGAAGCAAAAGAGCTTAAGTATACCAAGAGGCATGGATGGTGGATTCTTCTGGGAAGGGGGCAGTGTGCCCCAAAAGCTGCAGCCCTGGGAGCAGGTCAAGGAATGGTATCATAGTATCCATCAAAGAGGAGCTGCTATGGGAGGTGCTCTTTTGAGATGGCTAATATGCCCTGGACTGTATCAGATCTGGAAGCAAGTGGAATTAAGTCTGCATGATGTGTCTAAGAAAACCCAAAAAGAGAAAGGGGAGGTTCCAGCTGGGGTGCAGCCAAGGGAGCCCATGTTCTTATTTTCATGGCAGTTGACTTTTCAGAACTACCCAGAGATAAGTGAAATGGCCAGATGCTCTGCTGGGATTCTGAGTCAGCCCTCAGAAATTATCTAACTTGTCCCCTTTTGAAATAACCCATGGGTGGCCAAATCCAAGCTGGCAAAAGGGTTGTCCAGATACTACTCTCTGATGTAATGACTATGGGAAAAAATATGTTAAGCGAACATATGATTCCTTTGCACTATCCACAGGTATGTGGGAGCTTGACAGCCAGCAAGACTTTGACGTTCCAGTACATCGTATCCAACCAGGGGACGAAGTGCTGGTCCCGAAGTGGTTGAAGGAACTGCTATGGGAGAAGAGGACTGGACTGTTCCAGGTACTATTTACTGCCCACACTGCTGTCAAGGTTGCCACATTCCCTGCATGGGTGCACCATATCAGGGTAAAGAAAGTTCAAGCATCAGAAGAGGACTCTGCAGCAGGCCCTACCTGCCAAAAGCAGATGTGGGGGTGTGAACCCATGGAAGGCCTGAGGTTCCTGTTCAAGAGAAAGCACTGTTGAGTTCTGTATTTGTGGGTGCAGTAGTTGAGGGAACATTTTAGCAGCTACTAGCTTGTCCTTGTTGCACATGTAGGTCATGTTGACCTCAGGCAGGACAACCACTACAGCACTGACATTGCAGGGCACCACCACTGGGGAGTCTTCTTGGTCCATTCTTTCTGCCACCATTTTGATTCTACCTTGTTGAGCCTGCTGTAACAACCAGTGCTTTTTCTTGGCTGCGCTAAATGTTAACAACACAGCCTTACCAGAAAATGGGACTGTGTTACAAGGAAGAAAACAAAGGTGTGGCGGAACTAAGGGGAGAAAAAAACCCAGAAAAGCAGAGGGAAGTTAGGGACCTATCCCTGGGAACTTGGCTACTTGTATCCCAGAGTCCATCGATCAGCTGGGGCAGCTTCCTCCAATATGGTCAGCTAGGAGCAGTGCTTTTTTTGTAAGAAAAAAGGTGCCGGAAATTATTTACCTTTTGCACGTAGTCAATCACTGTACACACACCCACACACATCAGTTGTGTAACGAAACATAACGGTCACTGCCCGCAGTAAGCACTCGGCGTGCGACCACACCACCAATCACAAGCCGAGCAGCACCATCACAACCAAAGCGGATGAAGTACGCATGCATTGGATTCGACACACAAGCAGCCCGCATGCACCATTTTAATGATTTTGCCGCCGACCTGCTACGCTTAACAGGGCAATTCAAATCCATGTGGACCAAACATCAAATTTTCAAAAGTTACTTTTAAAACT
Source organism: Varanus salvator macromaculatus (assembly GCA_023646645.1). NCBI lineage: Eukaryota > Metazoa > Chordata > Lepidosauria > Squamata > Varanidae > Varanus > Varanus salvator. The sequence goes on from JAIXND010000795.1 coordinate 19,227,384, forward strand.
TGGAAAATCTTTCGAAAAAAGGTGCCGGAACTCTGTTCCGGTGCGTTCTACGACAAAAAAAGCACTGGCTAGGAGTAAGGAACCAGAAAACAGCTCCTGTCAACCCTAGCCAACACAGCCAGTAGTGAGGAGTCATGGGGTGTTGCAGTCACACAGCATCGGGAGGGCCATGCATTGCTCACTTCTGTTTTAGACGGGTTTGTTGCAATAAGCCAAACACATTTAAATTCACTTATAATAGATTGGATCACCTTTAATGGCAGCCTATGGGCTAAAGAACCCATGGGCTGTTGAGCCCAAACAGGAGAAAGCATGAGCCTCTTCTTTTTCTCTAATAAACCTAGAATACTTGGTTGTTCAGAGGCTAAACTATCCAGCATTTTATCCCTGATTTGTTATGTGTTATCGAGCCCCTAAGTAACCAAGTGCTCCAGGTTTGCATGTGACTGTCAGCATTTTTTGAGTGAGCTGATCATAGGTTTTGGGTGAGAGAGGAAGTGATGAGATGGGAAAGTAGTTTTTGTTTCTCTCATCTCCAACAGCCCCTGGGTTAACAACCCTAACAAAATGGTTTTGTTACCAGATTAGTGTGTTGAAACACATACAAGGTACAGTATTTTGGAGGTTAAAACTCACCAGCTTCCCAGTTTTCCTCTGGATGGGGACACTGGCAGGCTGCCACCTCTTTGATTCCATTATTTTGATTGCTATTTGCTGCAAGCAGAAGCAAACACTTCAAGGAAAAAAAATAGGCTCTTTGCTTGTGGAGGTTAATTAGACATGATGTTCCAAATTTGTGATGTCATACACAGATGTGTTATACATTGAGCTACTTTTATATCAAGAATGTTGCATTAACAGCTATCAGTCCCACAATTTACAGGTAGCATTATTTATGGGGTCAGTCAAGACACCACTGTGTTTAATGAGAAGGATCTCTTAGGATTTAACATAGCTTCCCAGCATTCACATAAGCGTCTTTTGTTTTTAAGTGCATGTGATACAGGTATTAAAACTGTAAAACACTTGTAATTTACGGTTTACATGCATGTGATATCTAGAAATCTCCTCATTCCCCCTCTCTAGGCCACACACACAAAGTAGCATGGGAGAAAATTGGGTTGGGGCTGAAGCAGGGTTAACCCTCCCTATCCTCATTTACCACAGTTTAGATCATTGCCCTGGAGCAATTGTTAGTGAAGCAGGTTAGGAGCACAGCAGGGGAGAAGGAGAGTCTGCACCTCTAACAGGGCCTCAGTCCTAAGTGAGTTTGCACTCACTCCACTCATATTTTTGACTCCAGGGGCAGGGGGAAGTGGTGTTGGAAGATTAATCATGTCTGGCTTCATTCTTGCCTTAGATGATTCATCATTGGGTGTGCTCAACCTTCTTTCCAAGGACAGCCATGAACACCCGGGAGATCTGGTTTATGTACTTACCTCACAAGTTAAGAAATACCCCTTTCACGCCCAAATGAGCAAAAGCTGTGCTCTACTATGGCTGCTGAAAGCCTGACGATGCATGAACAGCTTCAGACTTAAGGTGTCTTGCTCCCCACATCCATCTTAGATATGTTAAAGGCTTTCCTGCCCTTTTCTTGTATTGTTTTGTCTCAATCCTTTAGGTTATTCTCATTTGCCTCTAGCAAACTGCCTATGTGACCCCTCACACCTCTTCCAAACTGTGTATGTAACCGATAGGCTCCACCTTTGTAGTCCCTTTAGGGACTGCCTACATGCCACATGTATTTCCTGTATGTCTGAATGGTCTTTGGATGGTACGCTCCCACTGTACCTGCTGTCTCTGGTTGATTCTTGTCACCCTCACCATAACCCAAATTATGTACTAGGCTCAGTTTTATGGCATGCACAAATCGTGCAACTCCAAAGATAGTTTGTATTTGGCTTACTGAGCGGGCTTGTCTTTCACAGGCCCTTTACTAACAACTCACGCTCCTCTTACAGATTGACCAGATTCAGACAAATTTTGAATTGTAATCCTGTGTTCTACGTATTGTGTTACACCAGGGACTGTAGGGTTCTAGTGAAAATATCTAGTTAGAGGGAGGATGAAGGTAGATTGGGATCTACTGGTTGAGCCCTGGATTATTTGCAGTAGATTAGTAAGGGTCTCCAACTTGCAGTGCTTTAATAACAGCACCAAAAAGCCTTATTTTTCTCCTATGATAGGCTGCAGAAATAAAAAAAAGCTGAGCAAGAAATGGGTATAGAATTAAGTGTGAAAGGATTCTGAGAAGGCACATCATTTCTGGTTTTGAAGATAAATTCCTCGGGCAAACATTGTCCCCTTATCTGAGATATTACTTTTGCACTCGGATCCAGCTGCTGGACCTCACAGTCATTGTGAAAAACTAAATCAATCCCACAATCCTAAATCTTTCTGCTCAGCCCCACTCTAGCTGACAAGTGAGCAAGCTTTTTTTTTTAAACCAACATTCTTACCTGTATGGATCTCTAAAGAAACTTTATCCTTGCAACTTGCAGTATGCAACTTGAACTCCCACTTGTGAACTCTGTGACGTGCATTGAAGGGGCAAGTTACAAGTTCCTTGGCAATCTTCTGGTTATTCTGGGATTAGAGGAGGAAAGCCAGAAGTTAGAGTAAAGCATAACCATCTTCCTCCTTCATGGATCACTGCCTTGTTGTGGTGAAGGGGCTTGCATAGCTCAATGAAGCTATGAGCTATGCTGTGCAGGGTCATCCAAGACGGACAGGTCATAGCAAAGAGCTCTGACAAAACATGATCCAATGGAGAAGGAAATGGCAACCCACTCCAGTATCTTTGCCATGAAAACCCCATGGACAGTACCAAAAGGCAAAACGATATGACACCGGAAGATGAGCCCCTCAGGTTGGAAGGTGCTACTGGGGAAGAGCAGAGGGCTAGTACTAGTAGCGCCAGAAAGAATGAAGCGACTGGGTCAAAGCCGAAAGGACACTCAGTTGCAGATGTATCTGGTGGTGAAAGGAGAGTCCGATAATGTAAAGATCTATACTCCATAGGAACCTGGAATGTAAGATCTATGAATCAAGGCAAGTTGGATGTGGTCAAACAAGAGATGACAAGACTGAACATCGACATCTTAGGGATCAGTGAACTAAAATGGACAGGAATGGGTGAATTTAATTCAGATGACCATCAGGTATACTACTGCGGGCAAGAATCCCTCAGAAGAAATGGAGTAGCCTTCAGAGTCAATAAAAGAGTAGGAAAAGCAGTACTGGGATACAATCTCCAAAATGACAGAATGATCTCAGTTCGAATCCAAGGCAAACCATTCATCACAATAGTCCAAGTCTATGCCACAACCACTGGTGCTGAAGAGGCTGAAGTTGACCAGTTCTATGAAGGCCTATAACACCTTCTAGAATTAACTCCAAAAAATGATGTCCTTATCATCCTAGGGGATTGGAATGCTAAAGTAGGAAGCCAAAAGATAACTGGAATAACAGACAAGTTTGGCCTTGGAGTACAAAATGAAGCAGGGCACAAGCTGGTGGAATTTTGTCAAGAGAATACAATGGTCATAGCAAACACTCTTTTCCAACAACCCAAGAGACGACTCTATACATGGACCTCACCAGACGGTCAGCACAGAAATCAGATTGACTACGTGCTCTGCAGCCAAAGATGGAGAAGCTCTATACAGTCAGTAAATACTAGACCAGGAGCTGACTGTGGCTCAGATCTTGAGCTTCTTGCAAAATTTAGGCTTAAGTTGAAGAAAGTAGGGAAAAGCACTAGGCCACTCAGGTATGACCTAAATCATATCCCTGATGAATATACAGTGGAGATGACAAATAGATTTAAGGAATTACCGTATTTTTCGCTCTATAAGACGCACCTGACCATAAGACGCACCTATTTTTAGAGGAGGAAAACAAGAAAAAAATATTCTGAATCAAATGGGCACATAATCACAGGCACATTCCCCATCACTTCCCCATGGGCTGCACATCTGACAGACTTACTGCACACACATATTCGCTCTATAAGATGCACAAACATTTCCCCTTACTTTTGAGGGGGAAAAAGTGAGTCTTATAGAGCAAAAAATACGGTAGATCTGATAGACAGAGTGTCTGAAAAACTATGAACAGAGGTTTGCAACATTGTACAAGAGGCAGCAACTAAAACCATCCCAAAGAAAAAGAAATGCAAGAAAGCAAAATGGCTGTCTGAGGAAGCTTTACAAATAGCTGAGGAAAGAAGGGAAGCGAAAGGCAAGGGAAAAAAGGAAAGATACACCCAATGCAGAATTCCAGAGAATAGCTAGAAGTGATAAGAATGCCTTCTTCAATGAACAGTGCAAAGAAATAGAAGAACACAATAGAATAGGGAGGACCGGAGATCTCTTCAAGAAAATTGGAGATATGAAGGGAACATTTCATGCAAAGATGGGCATAATAAAGGACCAAAATGGCAGGGACCTAACAGAGGCAGAAGAGATTAAGAAGAGGTGGCAAGATTACACAGAAGAACTATACAAGAAAGAGCTTAACGTCCCTGATAACCACGATGGGGTGGTCACTGACCTCGAGCCAGACCATCCTGAAATGTGAAGTCAAATGGGCCTTAGGAAGTCTGAGCAACAACAAAGCTAGTGGAGATGACAGTATTTCAGCTGAGCTATTCAAAACCCTAAAAGACGATGCAGTAAAAGTGCTACACTCAATATGCCAGCAAATTTGGAAAACTTAACAGTGGCCACAGGATTGGAAAAGGTCAGTTTACATTCCGATCCCAAAGAAGGGCAATGCCAAAGAATGTTCAAAGTACCGCACCATTGCACTCATTTCACATGCTAGCAAAGTGATGCTCAAAAACCTACAAGCTAGGCTCCAGCAGTATGTGGACCGAGAACTACTGGAAGTACAGGCAGGATTTGGAAGAGGCAGAGGAACTAGAGATCAAATTGCCAACATATGCTGGACCATGGAGAAAGCTAGGGAGTTCCAGAAAAACATCTACTGCTGCTTCATTGACTATGCTAAAGCCTTTGATTGTGTGGTTCACAACAAACTGTGGCAAGTTCTTAAAGAGATGGGAATACGTGACCATCTTATTTGTCTCTTGAGAAACCTATATGTGGATCAAGAAGCAACAGTGAGAACTGGACATGGAACCACTGATCGGCTCAAAATTGAGAAAGGAGTTTGGCAAGGCTGTATTCTGTTGCCCTGCCTATTTAACTTATATGCAGAGCACATCATAGGCAGGCCTAGATGAATCTCCAGTTGGAATTAAGATTGCTGGGAGAAATATCAACAACCTCAGATATGCAGATGTTGCCACTCTCATGGCAGAAAGTGAAGAGGAACTAAAGAGCCTCTTGATGCAGGTGAAGGAGGAGAGCGCAAAAGTTGGCTTGAAACTCAACATTAAGAAAACTAAGATCATGGCATCCAGTCCTCTCACTTCCTGGCAAATAAATGGGGAAGAAATAGAGGTAGTGACAGATATTATTTTCCTGGGCTCCAAGATCACCGCAGACGGTGACTGCAGCCAAGATATTAAAAGACACTTGTTCCTGGGGAAGAAAGCTATGGCAAATCCAGACAGCATACTAAAAAGCACAGACATCACACTGCCAACAAAAGTGCGTATAGTCAAGGCTATGGTTTTCCCAGTTGCAATGTATGGCTGTGAAAGCTGGACCATAAGGAAGGCCGAGCGCAAAAGGATTGAGACCTTTGAATTGTGGTGCTGGCAGGGACTCCTGCGAGTCCCTTGGACCGCAAAGTGATCAAACCGGTCAGTCCTAGAGGAGATCAACCCTGACTGCTCTTTAGAAGGCCAGATCCTGAAGATGAAACTCAAATACTTTGGCCACTTAATGAGAAGGAAGGACTTCCTGGAGAAGAGCCTTATGCTGGGAACAATAGATGGCAAAAGAAGAAGGGGACGGCAGAGAATGAGGTGGCTGGATGGAGTCACTGAGGCAGTTGGTGTGAGCTTGGGTGGACTCCGTGAGATGGTGGAGGACAGGAGGGCCTGGAGGAGTGTTGTCCATGGGGTCGAGCTGGGTCGGACACAGCTTCGCGACTAACAACAACAACAAATAGCCATCTTCAGCTGATCATGTAAGGACATTGAGGGAAGAAGTATGGAAGTATGAATTGAGAGCTGCAGCAAAGAAGATTTTTTAATTCTTTCTTGGAGACCTCTTAGCGTGCAGAGTAGCACCTTGGAAGTGGCCTGTTAGGGAGGCAGTTTCTAGGAAAACAACTCTGGCTCCAGGAAAGAATTGAACACAGTGCAAGGTCATGCAAGTTCACAAGACATGACATTCAAATTACTGACATCCTGGATGACAGCTGTACTATGTACAAGCACAGGAGACTGCAGATGAGTTTGGATGACTAGCTCAAGTGGCATCATGATGCAGCTTTGTTTCCATCCCACGAGCTCATATGAATTGTCAACATGTCACAGTAGTTAAAAGAGATCTGAGCATACGCTCTTCTCTGAACGAGGTAAGGCCTGAGATGGCAAGCCATGACCACTTGTTTTGTGGCAATTTGTATACCCCATCACTTACGTCCTATCTACAGGGCCACGTTGGGAACAGAAATTGTTTGCAGACTTCATCCCACCAGTGCTCCTTTCTATTCTCCTCTTACCTTCCTGCACTTCACCAAATGATAAGGAAACCTGCAGGCTCTGATCTGATGGTTCTTGTCATAAGGGCACTGGATGAGCTGTTCAGGATCCATGAAATAACACAGGTGAGAAGGTTGGTAGACTGTGCCACTCCTAAGAACATTCATTTCAATAAATAAAGAAGACAATAACATTAGTAAGAGCCAAGGCAGACATACAGACACAAATGCTCAGTATTATACCTGTCTGCTGCAAAACTGCAGCTGCTCTGACTGTGCATGGTTGGTTTCCTGGTAGGGGATGGAGAGTTTATGACTGATAAACTGCCTATCCACAACTGGTGGAAAGGTCAACCTACACCATCTACTGGTAACCTTGTGGTGGCTTTGGGGCATTCAACAGTGATAACCATTTGATGTAACAAAACTTGGATTCAGTTCCCACATCTGCTGTAGAGTCATTATATGCTTCAGCCCATGTTGGCCACCACAAGTTTGCTACTGTTGACTTCATCATGCCATGCATGCTCTCTGCAGACATAGTATGCCAGGCAAGTTCCACGCTCAGATCGGCATCTACATCAATGATACCCAGGTTTTGCAGATCCCCAAAGGATTGGAGACCCTGGAGGAATGTTGTTCATGGAGTCACAAAGAGTTGGGTGCAACTTTGCAACTGAACAACAAATGACCATGTATGATCCCACTGGCCTTCTTTTTCCTCCTAACTGTGCTAGACTCTCTGCCTCCCTGGTGAGTTGAAACAAATACCAAGTTATGGATTGGTATTTCATGTGGTAGCCACATGCTGTCATGTACTTCCTCCTTTCCTTGCATGCTCCAATTAAGTGGCAAATTCTTGTTTGATGTTCCAAAATTGGCCTGATTCTGATAAAATATCAAACCATGATTTAGTGTCATGCCTGTCCTGAACCAAGGGAATGATAGAAGAATGCTATGGTTACACCAGTTGAATGTTAATGTTCTATATAACCCATACTGAAAGTGGTCATATGCAGAGATAGTGTATGAATTATTGAACTTCTTTCATAGCTGTGTGTCTGTTAAAAGCACAGGAGTGTGACCCTCACAAAAGCTAGGGAAACTAGAATGGGGTCTTAGAAGCTGGAAAGTTGATGAAACTAGAAAATTAGCTGTTGTGCATTTAGCAATTGTTACATGCCATCAAATCAGCTCTGACTGACGAATGCCCTCCACAATGTAATGTCTTTGACAGCTGTGCTCCATTCTTGCAAACTCGAGTGTGGATTCTTTTATGACCACTGAATATTTGGTCTTTCTCCTCTTCTTCTGCCTTCGACTTTCCCTAGTATGATTCTCTTCACTGGTGAGTTTTGCTTTCACACAATATACCTGAAATACAGTCTCCGTTTCATCATGTTTGCTTCTAGGGAAAGCTCTGGCTTGGTTTGATCTAGCATGAACTTGCTTGTCTTTCTTTCAGTTCAGGGTATTCACAAAGCTGTCCTTCAATGCTATATTTCAAGTGCATAAATTTTCATCCTCTCAGCTGTCTTCATTGTTCGGCCATACACAGTGACCAGGAATGCAAGAATGTGAATAATCCTGACCTTAGTCTCCTGTGAAATGTCCTTACACTTGATTATCTTTTCTAGTTCCTTCACTGCTGCCCTTCTAAGACCCAATCTTCTTTGAATTTCTTAGCTTAAGTCTCTATTTGAATTGATGACTGAACCAAGGTATCCAAAATCTTTCACAGTTTCAGGTTCTTTACTGTTGGCATTCAAGTGGTAAATTCTAATGTAGTCATGATTTGTTTTCTTCATATTTAGCTGCAGCCCCGTTTTTGCACTTTTTTCTTTCACTTTCATCAGAAGTTGTTTCAATGCATTGCTGCTTTCTGCCAATAATATGTTATCATCAGCATACCTTAAAGTATTGATGTATCTTCTATTTTTACTCCTTTCTTTGATTGTATTACAGCTTTCTTTATGACATGTTTTGCATAGAGATTGAACAACTAAGAAGAAGAAAAAAGCCCTTGTCTGATGCCTTTGGCTACAAGAAACAATTCTGTTTCTCCATATTCTGTCCTCACAGTAGATTCTTGTCCACAGTATGAGACAATGAAGTACTAAGGCACATTATTCATTTCTCTCAGGACCATCCAGAGCTTCTCATGAACTACACAAAGGCTTTGCTGTAGTCTGTAAAGCATAGACTGAACTTCTAAAATTATTTCGTGCACTCCAGTAGCCAATGTGTATTTGCAATATGGTCTCAGGGGCCTCTTCCTTTTCGTGTTTGAACATTAGGCATTTCTCATTCTATATAGGGTAATATTCTTTGTTAAGCATCTTAAGCATCACTTTGTTTGCATGGGAAAATAGTGCAATTTGCAGCACTCTTTTGAATATCCTTTCTTGGGAATTGGAATGTATATTAAACATTTCCAGTCTGTGAGCTACTGTTTTATTTTCCATATTTGTTGGCATATTAGGAGTGCTATTGATTTAGTCTCTGCTGCTTAGAAATCTGTTCCAACTGCTTTCAGAGGAGCTTTCACCTCATTTTCTAATATTTTAGGTTCTTCCACACAAGATTTCTCTCTGAAGGAGTCTGTGATCCGTTTATCTCTTCTGTATAGTTCTTCCATATATTGTTTCCACCATCTCCCTATCTCCTTATCTTCTTCTGATCAAATACAGGTAGTCCCTGGGTTATGGATGAGTTCCATTCCTGAGAATGTCCTTAAGTCAGATTTGTATGTAGGTTGGATCACATGAGTAAGTCAAATGTTCGACTTAGTGTGTGTGTGTAAACTATGCATATAAAACACTTAAACCAGGGGACCTCAAACTTTTTCAACAGGGGCCCAGTTGAAAGGTGGTGGCGGTGGGCATGGGCCAGCAAGGTGGCAGTGGTGGGTGCGATCGCGGCCATCTCCCCCTCAAGCACGACCACGATTGCGCCTGTCTTCCCTGCACAGGTGCACCCGTGATTGCAGCCATCTCCCCACCCACAGGCCATAGTTTGAGGACCCATGACTTAAACACTTCTATATTCACAAAAACATCTTAAATACAATACAGCATTATAATAATGATTATGTGAGAAACAGATCAAGAATAATATCTTTTTTAAAAGAGAGAAAAAAACCTAGCAAACGCACAGCTATTTCATAGTAAGACGCCATTTGCTACTAAGTATACAGGCACGTATCCTACTGAAGGAAGGAACAGAAACTGGAATGAGCTTGGAAGAAGGGTTGTTCTTCCTATCTCATCCTCCCACAAGTTTTGGGAGATAAATGGTCATCAAGCGAGACGGCTACAAGGCCAAACCGGCCTATTGAACTCTTAGGAAATAGTGTGCACACCTAATAGGCTTATGAATAGTAACTGACACACCTCTCATAGGTAATAGGCTCATTAGCATGAACATGGGATGTATGAGCGGGATGGGGAACCTATCAAGGAGTAGCATGATGTAGGCAGATGGAGAAGACTGTGACTTCTTAGTAACCAGCCAATGGCAAAGCGGGGGTAGTGCTGAGCATTGGGGAAAGAAATGTATATAATCTCATGTATGCTTTGTGTAAATTGCTCTTTATTCCTCAGGCAACTGAGACTCTGAGCCAGCCTTTGCAAATGCTTCAATAAAGTTGCTTGTGCCTGCCCAGATCTTGTCTCACAGAGTTTTGAATCTCGCAATTTGGTGCTCAACATGGGGCTTGAGGCATTGATTGGAGAAAAAGAGGAAGAACATTCCAGGGGCACCCCGCCAATTTTGGTGCCCAGTGGTGAGTCTTTGTCGGCTTTTCCGTCGACTGCCTGAGCCGAACAAAAAGAGATGAAGAATCTGGGAGGTACAATCCAGGAGAGAACATCAGGGATTCAGTGTGAAAACCCGCAGACCAGGCAACTCTGTGCACAGACCCAGGTGAGTAAAGAGTATTGCTGTGTGATACAACACTGTAATAGTCTCACTGGTCCACAATTCTCGAGTGAATGTGTCGAGATGAGAGGTGTTAGAAGAGAGTAGAGACCTCTTCAGAAATGCTAACGTGAGTCTGAACCTGCGGTTCCATACCTGGAGGCTGAGCACATCCCAAATTGGCCAGGGGAAGACGTGTGAGTGGTTACGGAGAAACAGTGGAATCTCGAGAATTGAGGGAAACTCTGTGTAGTAATGGGTGCCCGAAAAAGTAAAAGAAAATGGGATGGGTTTCATGGGAGGTGCTTGAGGCCCATCAGTGAAGAAGTTTGGACAACCACATGTTGTGGATTATAGGAACAGAGTTGGCTGAAACGGGGGGTCAGACTAGAATGAGCAGGGGAGGACCCCTTTCTGACTCACTTTGTTTCTATGTTTTATCATTCAACTTGGAATGATGTGCAAATGATGCTGCACATCTCCTCTTAATGGGCCCAGGTGCCCTATGGAGAGAGAGCTAAAGGAAATTTTATGAGGCTATGGTGAATAGGAACATTTTTTTATTTGCTACTGCAGTATTTACTGAGGAAAGGGAGTCAAAGAGAGGGCCGGCATTAAAGGGATGGAGGAAACAGCCTGTGCAGCCACAGCCCTATTGGTTGAAGAAGCCAGGAAGTTAGCTATTGGGAAAGTTAGCTATTGGTGGTAACAGTGGCACACCCAGTAGAAGCTCTGTTAGCCACTAGGGCTGGAAAGTGGTTAACTGACTCCTGACTTGTTAAGTATGTGGCTGTATTGATCGATCAACTAGATTTGATGTTGACTGCTGGAGGAGGTGTGAATTCTGCAGATTTCTTGATAGGAGGCAGTTGCGACTTGAAGTAAGGGCAGGATTGTGTGGAATTAGTGGATCTAGAAACTAAAGTAAGGGGAAAGGCATCATGGATACAAAGTAATAAAAGGGAACCAGGTGAGGGATAGTGGGAGACTGTCCTCCTCCTGGTCAGCCCAAATTTGTGAGTTATGGGCTCTAAAGTGAGCCCTGAAATTGTAGGAAGGAACTGGGAACTGAGAAGAATTTAGACTCTGGAAGATGGGTAATGTCTGATGGCTAAGAATGGCTATCTAAGGGACTAGCTAGGCAAGTAATGCAGAAACTCCATGAAAGTAGCCTTTGGGAAGCTAAGGCTCTTGTAGATCAAGCTCTAAAAACTGATGTGGCATTGGGATGTATTTGGGCTAGCACATGCCTTTGGGAAAACTTGGCAGAAAAGGAGTTTGATCATGAGTAGAGGAAAAGTTTTGGTGCATGAGATGTTGGTGCAAGTGCTGTAAAAATTGGCTCTGCCTAAACAATTGGCAATTATTCATGTGAAGTGAGATCAGTCTGGGAATGGTGAAGAAATGAGATGAAATAGACTGGCAGGCTTGGAAGCAAAAGAGGGCTTCTATTGAAGATGCTGAGGCTCTACTATCAATACTGAACTTGATCCCCTTGGCTGAAGTTCCTTTTTATAAGCCTTAAGTATGATGAGGCTGAAGTAGCAAGGATGAAGGAACTGGGATGAGTCAGACCCTAAAGCAGCAATTGAAGAAACTAATGTTGGAACTAAAATTGCCATGGACCAAGTGCCTGCCTCTAGCCTTATTAAGAATAAGAACTAAACCTAGGAGGGACATTGGAATCTCTCCCTATGAGATGCTATTTGGAATACCCTACCAAGGGAAATTGAGGCTGCCCAGGATTGAATTAAGAGATAAGGGTGAGATAATATGTGCAAGAACTGTCCAAGTCTTTTCTGTATTTAAGGTCAAAAGGACTCCAAGCCCAAACGCCTCCCCTGAATATTCAAGTGCATCCGTTCAAATCGGGAGATTGGGTCCTGGTGAAAGGGTGGAAGGAGAAGAAGTTACAACCTGTGTGGGAAGGTCTTTACCAAGTCATCCTAACAACTGAGGCGGCCATTCAAACAAGGGAGAAAGGCTGGACTCATCACACCCAGGTTAAAGGACTGGTACCTGAACCTGTTCAGTGGATGGCCCACGCTCATCCAGATTCATTGAAACTGACAGTAAAAAGGAATCTGAATGTTTGAATGGTGGGGGGTGGGCAGTGTGGGTTCTATGTATAGTAATATGTTTTTCCATACTGCATATATTCAGAAGTGAATGGTTACAAATACTGTGCCCTCAAGAGGAGGAAAGAAGGGCTCAAGAGATATCCTTAAACATATTACCTGATGTGTTGGCTTTGTGATTGTGCATGCATTGCCGAGTGTTGTTGCTGCAGTCATTACCCAGATTGTACTCCATATCATAGGGAGTGTTTGGAGGAATGTGATATAGTAATAATAGAAGATGTGCATCCTGAGTACTTTGAGGAAAAAAAGGAGTTAGGACAGAAACCTAATCTCACATCAACCTCAACTCCTAAGACATCCAGGAATTAATTAAAGGCACATTATGTTCCTGCTTAAAGCAATAATAGTGCTGGCCATAATTCGGATAAGTGAGAGCCTGGAGATATGTATTCAAAACTCAGGAGAATGGAATCCAGAGTATCCTGGGGCCTCTAACAAACCCCTGATACGGACCTGGAATGTGGGAAGAGAAACAGGTCTAAATTATAGTTTCACCATAAAAGTGAAACCTGAGACATGGTTGTCTGAACCTGTGGGACCTCACCCTTGTGTCCATCCGGATGAGTTTGATAGAACAATCTATCACAAGTGTGTGAGATACATACCAGTGGGGCACACCATAAGAATATGCAAATCAATTGGACAGATATTTAGAAAAGGCATGTTCGGACATGCCCCTATAGGGAATCTGGGGGTTGATGTTCAAGTGAGATGTGTAGAGGAAATCCAAGAAAATGTTTCAGGGATAGAAGAATTAAGAGCAGGATGGAAGGGAACTTGCCAATTATCACAAAAGAGGAGGCTTAGGAGACAGGTTAATAATCAATGTAGTGAATGTATAACCACCACTCGACAGGGTACCAACATAACACAAACTCTTGTATACCACACACAATATGACTGTAAGGGAAAAAAGGACAGTGTAAGTATAAGGACACAGAATATAGCACTTGCCAATTGAATGGTAGGACAGAATGTTATGACCCTAAGACGTCCAAACAGGAATGGGCATTACAAATAAGATCACATTGAGGCAATGAACCCTGGCAGAAAATATAGCTCAAACTTTAGGTGTCAAGAATTGTTTTGTGTGTGGAGGAACAAATATGGGAGAAAGATGGCCTTGGGAAGCCAGACAAATAGATCTAACTAATGTAACCAATGTAAATATAACTTGGAAAGACCAGGAGCAACCAGGGACATGGATTTTGACGACTTCCATTATAGGAAATATCTGCTCCAATAGAGAGAAAAATAAAGGAAAGTTTGATACTTCCTTGGGAAATTTGGTGTGTAAAACATGTTAACCACTAATGGAACAAGAGTAGAATGGTGGAGTGGGACAAATAGATCAAAACCCAGAAACCCCTTTGAATCCATTAGTAAGCTGAAAAGCTTATGGGAAAATCTGAATGATGAAACTACAGAATGGGATGCCCCAGATGGCCTTTACTGGATTTGTGGGAAAAGGGCTTATAACTGGGAAAGAGGGACAAACGAGGCCTGCAATTAGGTGGAGGACAAAAGTGGAAAGATGATGAATGGCCACCTGAAAGGATAATACAGGTATACGGACCTGCAACATGGGCTGAAGATGGGATGTGGGGATACCAAACTCCCATTTATAAGTTAAACAGAATTATTTGATTACAAGAGGTAGTGGAAATCCTAACTAAGGAAACAGAAATAGCTCTTAACCTCATCGCTAAACAAAACACTCAACTTAGGACAGCGATCTATCAGAAAAGGCTGGCTTTGGACTATTTGTTAGCTAAGGAAGGAGGCATGTGTGGAAAGTTCAACTTAATGAACTGTTGCCTCGAGATAGATGATACAGGGAAGGACACTGAGGAAATAGCAACTCATATGAGAAAAATTGCTCATGTTCCGGTCCAGGAATGGACTGGCACAATAAATGTTGGAGGATGGTATGATGGAATATTCAGCAATTGGAAACAGACTCTTATGATGATTGTGCTAGGATTTGGGAGGCTTATGTTACTCCCTTGCCTAATCCCTTTAATCCGCCCTATTGTAGCTAGTACTATTAAAGGTATGACCATAGTCACAAAACCAGGAGGTACAGAGCAGCACATAAGGCTCCTGAGCCTTGAAGAAAGGAACAGACAAGATAATGAAAAATTACTAGAACAGGTGGAAATACAGTTTAAAAAGATCAAAGATGTTGAAAAGAAAAAAGGGGGATTGTGAGAAACAGAGCAAGTATAGTATCTTTTTAAAAAGAGAAAAAAAACCTAGCAAACGCACAGCTATTTCATAGTAAGATGCCATTTGCTACTAAGTATACAGGCACGTATCCTACTGAAGGAAGAACAGAAACTGGAATGAGCTTGGAAGAAGGGTTGTTCTTCCTATCTCATCCTCCCACAAGTTTTGGGAGATAAATGGTCATCAAGCGAGACGGCTACAAGGCCAAACCGGCCTATTGAACTCTTAGGAAATAGTGTGCACACTTAATAGGGTTATGAATAGTAATTGACACACCTCTCATAGGTAATAGGCTCATTAGCATGAACATGGGATGTATGAGCGGGAGGGGGGAACATATCGAGGAGTAGTATGATGTAGGCAGATGGAGAAGATTGTGACTTCTTAGTAACCAGCCAATGGCAAAGCGGGGGTAGTGCTAAGCATTGGGGAAAGAAATGTATATAATCTCATGTATGCTTTGTGTAAATTGTTCTTTGTTCTTCAGGCAACTGAGACTCTGAGCCACCCTTTGCAAATGCTTCAATAAAGCTGCTTGTGCCTGCCCAGATCTTGTCTCACAGAGTTTTGAATCTCACAATTATAATACAGTAATAATAAAATAACTGCAGCTACTGGAAAGAGAATGTGTGTGTGTGTAGATATACAGTATTGTAAAAAAAACAAAACAAATAAACAGTTGTTAAAACTCTAGAACATTCTTGAGTTAACATTAAGCCTAACATTAACTGATGATGATGATGATGGACCTGGTGCTGGAGGGTCAGAGTTTGATTGTGCTGCTGGAGGTGTGGGGTGGGGGTTACCACTGGAGTCTAGGGTTGTAATGCTGCACAATTAAAAGCCATAAATACTCTTATCTCTAGGGAACTATGTGGCCACTGAGAAATGTGTCATCAAACACATTGCATAGTTCCCTTTTGGTAGAGTGGTAGAGGTACAGATTCACTAGAGATATTCATGGCTTTTTGTTCAAGGTATTCACATAGGGTTTAGGTCAGTCCATGTGTTAATATGTACGGGTTGTTTGTAACCTATGGACTACCTGTAGTATGTTCCCCTGTTGGTCTTTCAACATTCCTAATTTAGGTTTGAATTTCCCTTTGATTTCTTGAATCAAAGTCATTTTCTGGGAAATCTCTTTTGTTCTTTCTCTTTTTTCCTCTTCTATTTCTTTGCACTCATCATTTTAAGAGTTCTTTTTGTCTCTACAAAAGTTACATTCAGGATTCTTACCCTATTTCCAGTATCTTCTGCTTTTCACCTCTCCTTAACAATTGTGAATGTTTTGTCCATCAATTATCTATGCTTTTTATTTCTTTTCTGTTTGTTAATGCAGTCATTAAGGTCACATCAATTAAAAAATGAACAGTAACCATCTTCTAATCCCAAGACCAGCAAAAATTCTGGCATAGAAATAAGACACAGAGTGGAATTACTTTTATCTTTTCTCTGTATGTTTTTAACTCCTTCAGCTTTCTCGATGTCCCAACAGGGCTACTATAATTTATAGCAACAAAAAAACCTTACCATATCAATGTTTTCTAACTTACCACGCACTCGACTGAAAGCTCTGTTTTCAATCATAAAAAGTTGCTTTGGTGACGACTCAAGTGTGAATAATCGAGTCTTTTTTACTTAGCTGGCAAGAAGTGCGCACACCTACTTTGCTCCTAATTGTTCTCAAGATACAGAGTCTTTCAGAAGCACATGCATCCAGACAGCTGCATTCAATTACACTAATTCAGGCTTTGTCTTATCTAACGGCTCAACAGGAGGCCCAGCCAATAGGATGGTGGCTTTTTGAGGAACTTTGTGACATCATTGCAACAAACTAACCTGAATATTGTCATAGTGATGTGAGGTTTAAAAGTAAACTTGCAAATGAAAGGAGCTGTTTGGATACTCGGTTATGCAATTTACTTTCTTAACCTTGGTCTTTCCAGACAATCAATTTATTTCCTAGTTAGTGGGCAGTTGTAAACCTCTAGTTGTGAGGGATTTGAGGATTTCCCCACCAAATGGTTTTTTTCTTTAGCCTTCTCCAGCAGGTATTTTGGACTGCCATGTGGAATATAGCTGCTTGAGTGCCCCAGAAACTATTATGTTTTATGTTTTCCACTTAGGTTTTTGTGACCAATAGAATCATAGAATAGTAGAATTTGAAGGGGCCAAGAAGGCCTTGGCATCCAGGACCCTGCTCAATGCAAGACTCCAAATTGAAGCATCTCTCTCTATATAGGCTAGTGGGCAATAAAGAAATACAGTTAATGTTGGTTAAGGCTGATGATACCATGGCTGATAACTGCACTTTTTTGTTTACACACATGTATTCTATGTGGGTATACATTTTTTTTTCTTCAAGGAAAGGCATGGGGGGGACCCAGCAGCTGGAAAACATGGGGATGCGGGGAGTAAAATGCTGCTTGGATTTGTATTCTGTTTGGCCCCAAATACTTAGATTTCAGATGGCCCAGTAGGATTGTTAACAGGGACTGGGTGCTGTGACTCTTTTATGCCAGTGCTCTGTAATATGCATTGGTTTCCACCTGTTTCAGGGCTGGTATTAATGCCCTGAACAGCTTGGGACCTGGTCATCTAAAGGATTGTCCCCTCCCATATATATCTGCCCAGATTCTGAGATTCTTTTCATAGACCTTCCTCCATGAGCCCCCACCAAGTGAGATAAGGCAAATGACTATTCAGGAGGAGAAGCACCCTGACTGTGCAATGGCTTCCCCAAAGTCACCTGCCTGGCACCTCCACTGCAGTCTTCTCTTCACCAGGTGAAGATCTTTTTCTTTCTGCAGGATTTTAAAAGTTGTTTTTTAAAAATATGTGTTATGTTTTCAGATTTGCTCCTGCAGGTGGCTTTTACACTTAATATAAAACCATTAAAAGTTTAAAAGAAAATTAAGTTTCATCATGATGCATTTTCTGTGAACTACCCAGAAATCTCTGCCTACTGAGCTCCTTAGAAATATAGACCAACACATACATGCAGTGCAGCTTGACCTATTAATTTCTTCCCGTCCTTCAGCTTTTAAAAGACACAGACATCTAGAAGGATGGGTGGTCATCCTGATAGCCATGCTTGGGCAGAAACTGCAAACACTGTGGCATGAAGAGGTTTCCTGCAACAGAACAAACTGAATGTGATCTATAGAAACTTTGCATTGCACTGGAGCTGTAGTATCTATCAGGCACCCCTGCCACAGGAAGTCCCAACCCGAGAGGGGAAGCTGCGTTCACCATTACTCAAGGGGGAAACTGGTGCAGTGAAGCTTATGTGTGGCTGGAGGCCCAATGAGAAAGTAGCAAGTGGTGCGGCAAGCTGGGTGTGGCTGTTGAATGGTGCTCAGGCCTCTTGCCTCTCTCGGAATTTTTTGCCTTGTGGTGCTCCCCTTCCGTGCTTTGAGATCTTGCTTCAACTGAAAGCAAAGGGGCCCTAACAGTTGTGCAGGAAGATGTCTCTGCCCTCAGTGTACCAGCAGAAATTTGCGGAGAAGCTGACGATCCTCAATGAGAGGGGCAAAGGAGTCCTCATTCGCATGTACAATATCAGGAAGGTAGGCGCAGATCTTAGCCCTCACAGGTCTTAGTGTTCTCCAGGGAAACTGGCTGATGCTTCGCCCTGAGAAGGAAATTATGGGATCTGGTGGGGTAGAACAGGAGTGGGGAGCTGCTTGGTACTTAAAAAAACAAACAAACTGGTGGTTTGGAGTAAAAGGGAAGGATCATTGTTTTGGCCGCAGTTGTGGGAAGGTAGGGATCACAATTTATGGTGACTATTCTTGCTTTGAAATAGTAGTGGTGCTCCATTTAGTAAGCAGATCTCCTGCTTTGATCTTGATTGTGAGAAGGTGAAGTCTGCCCCTGTGCCCTCCAAAAATTGGGCTAGGAAAGCTAAGGAGGTGATCAGGGCTCCCCCCAGGAAGTGCTTGTAGGTTGTTCAAAGAGAAGGCCTGCATCATGCTTGGGGTGCTTATTTAGCCACTTCTGCCCTGTCTCTAGGGTCCCTCTTCAAGGCCTTCACATTCACCACACAGCCACCTTTAATGCCTCAAACTTCACTATGGCTTGGACTCTGCCCCAAGCACATTGGCTCTCCCTCTTTGTCATTCTCCCATGTGGTCCTCCACCTTTCTTGGTTTTGTGTTACTTAATACACATTGCTTGCTACCTGGGTGGGGTACAGGTCCCCCTGTGTGACCCCTACAGTTTCAATTCCAGTGTTCTCATGAAATCAATATTAACGAGGCAGGGGGAAATGTGATAGTAGCTACTGAGTGGCCACATTTGTATTCTACTTTTCTTTCAAGGAGTTTCTAGAAACTTACACAAGATTTTCCTATTGTACATTCTTAGCAACCCTGCGAGGTAGGCTAATTTGAGAGTTGGGGGAGAGAGAGAGAGAGAGAGAGAGAGAGAGAGAGAGAGAGAGATTGGACCAAAGTCACCTAGTGACACTCATGGCCGGAGGGGGCTTTGAACTTAGGTGTCCCATTTCAAGACCAGTTCTTCTGTACACTCAGTCTGGTAATTGGCCTGAACTGCCTTAGTCTAGGCACCACTTTATCTGGTGCCTGATAAGAAGGTCCCCCGGGGGGGGGGGGAGGAAAGAAATGTCACTGACTGTCACTTTACAGCCATGTAAGCCATGCTAGCAAATGCAGAACCACCACAAGCAAGCAGCTGTTTCCTGTTCCTTTTGTGTGAAGGTGCTCAAGGGTTCCTCTTTTCTCAGCCGCAACAGCAGCTCACCCTGCTGTGGCTTTAAAGCAAATTATCAGCAGGGCCCTCTTTCCTCTTCCTTCCACCCTGTAAGGCCTTCATGGTCACTTCTGTAGTAACAGCAAATGGCTTTAGGTACCATCCCGCCCAATGGTTGCATTTCACATTGCTCAAAATGGCAGTAGGGTGTTGCACAAGATTTTAGTGGGTGCATATGCATGTCCACATACGTGCAGTTGAGGGGATTTGTATTAGCAGTATGAACAAGAAGGTCCATAGTATTGAGTCATCCCAGTGGATGGCTCTGTCACTCTTGTTTTGCCTCACATTCCCCCTTGTTTAGAGTTTGAGACTGCAGAAAGGGTGCTATTCCTTTAATTACCATGCCTGGTCTTCTGCATGGGAAATTCCCCAACAGGGTAGGATAATTTAAGCCCCAAGTGAGGACTTGCCATTAACTGATGCTGTGCAAAAAGCAATGGTTTGACAGATTTCTTTTTTTCCTCTGTGGAGACAGAAGGAGTTGCAAGTTGAAGTGTGGATCTGATGTAGGGTTACACATTGTAGTGAGTGGGCTTGGCACTTGCTCCTCACTTTCTTTGCGAGGGCCTGTGTTTTTGGATTCTGAAGAGGAATCCATGGAAGAGATGGGGAGGGCACGAAACTTTGAAACTCCATCAAACTCTGTGCTGAGTTTCCTGGCCAAGCATGAGAGCGGATAAGTTTTGGAAGAGATGCCAGGTCAGGAGAGTGGGGAGAGCCATTGTTTTGCCTAAGATGAGCTACCCAGTGAGGGGGCTTGTTGCTGGCTGGCTTTCCACCGGTGGGAGCTACTCTGGGGCGTGAATGAAAGGGAAAGATTGGGGAGATGTTTCCAGTTTGGGCTCTATACTCTTTTTTTAAAAAATCTTTATTTTCTTAACATAAACAAATACATAAAAGAGAATGTGAAACAAAGCAAACTAAACTGAACAGAGCAAGCTAAAATAAACAAAGTGAGCAAAGCTGCCAAGGGAATTTTAAACAAATGCAACCTATACATTCAGTCCTCCAAATCTGTCTTCCTGTCTTTCAGTGCTCTATGAGAGTTTAACAGAAATCATTAATCTATACAACAGCAAATCTTCTGATCACTTCAAACCTTCTACTGCTTTGCTTTTTCTTTTGCAAATTTCCCTCAACTCTCATTAGTCATACCAAGCATAATAAAATTTCCATGTATCATTTAATTCTTCTAACGGTCTTCTGTTTACATAGTTAACTTTGCCATCACAGCATATTCTGCTAGTTTATTTCTCCACAATTGTTGGGGGCTTCAATGATTTCCATCTAGAAGCAATTGTGATTCTTGCTGCATTCAAGAATGATTAATTTTTAATGATTAAAATTAAGTGATTACTTAAGTGATTAATCACATAAATTAAGTGATTCTTAATTTCAGGATGTTCTCAGAGGACATACTCCTTTCTCCTTGGAATTCCTGCCTGCCCACATACCTGTTCCTGAATCCCAGCCCTTTTAACAAACTATTTCACTGGTGCTTGGTCACTGGATTGACAGACCCAGAGCTCACTTGACTAGAATTCAGCCTTAACTGTGCCCAGGGTGAGTTCTTGTTCTAATTACAAGCTATGTTTCTCTGGTTGTATGCACAGTGATATCCTTTTACTACTGAATAGCTTCAGTGGACACCAGACTGGGCCCTGGAATTATTTTTTTTAAAGAAAACATTGTACCACCCGTCACCCATCAGGCCAAACTTAAGTTGGGCCAAACTATGGTGGCCCAACAAAAATGCTCTAAACCTACCTTGCTGGGACTGCAGTAACAGGGACTTGATAAGCAGCCAGCAGGTCTAAATGAGCATTGTCCTAGATGACTGCACTCTCAATTTGTGCTGGCCTGCCCTAGATGACTGCACTCAGTGCCCACCCAGAACCAGTCCATGTTTCATCAACTCACAGAAGCTCATTTTATTTATTTATATAAAGTTTTTGTATGCTGTCCCCTTGCTATATAGCCTCAGGATGGCTCACACAAATAAATAAATATAATACAAATACAGATAAAACCCAGAAACACCCTGGCTGCACAATTAAAACCTATAAATATACGTTAAAATATTGTTTGACTAAAAGGTCTTAGCCTGGTGCCGAAAGACAAATAACGATGGTGCCAGGCGGACCTCTCTGGGGAGCGCATTCCACAGATGCGGCACCACCGCAGAGAAAGCCCTTCTCCGGGTACTTTGCCTCCTGCTGTCTCTCCCAGAGGGCTCCCAGAGGAGGGCCTCTGCCGCCGATCTCAAGGGGCGGGAGGGCAAATATGGAAGCAGGCGTTCCTTCAAGTATCCAGGTCCCAAGCCATTAAGGGCTTTGTAAGTGATAACCAGCACCTTGAATTGAGCCTGGACTTCGATGGGGAGCCAGTGAAGCTGGTAGAGGACTGGGGTTATGTGAGAGTAATGCCCAGTCCCCATCAGCAACCTGGCTGCTCTGTTTTGCACCATCTGAAGTATCCGGACTGTCTTGTTTATTTGTTTGTTTGTTTATTTATTTATTTTCCAATTTATATCCTGCCTTTTTCCTACAAAGGGCTCAAGGCAGCTTACATTTCCTCTTCCATCTTTATTTATTTTTATTTTATTTATTAAAACATTTATATGCCGCCCCATCGCAACAAAGCCTCGGGGCGGCTCACAGCATCATTAAAAATACAATAATACAATCTTATCCCCATAACAACAACCCTGTGAGGTAGGTTGGGCTGAGAGTCTGTGACTGGCCTAAAGTCACCCAGTTGGCTCCATGGCTGAGCGGGGACTAGAACCCGGATCGTCTGAGTCCCAGTCCCATGCTCTTAACCACTACACCACACTGGCTCTCTTCAGGGAAGCCCCATGTAGAGCATGTTACAGTAGTCCAATCAGGAAGTAATCAATGCATGTGTCACTGTCACTAGGCAGTCATCCTCCAAGTAGGGACGCAGCTGATGGATTAGCTGAAGCTGAAGGAAAGCGCTCCTTTTGAGTGTCATGTAGGTCTGTTTTGGGGTTTCTGAATCCAAGGTGAAGGTGACCCCTCTTATTGGATTAACTTAAGGTGGAGGTCCAAATAAACCCTCTTGGAGCAATTTGCTTCCTCTGTGCACCGAGCCTCAATTCACAGAACCAGGTTATACTGCTAAAGCTCTGTAGCCTGGATTGGGAATGCTTATTGGGAATGCTTTTCTATACAAATTTATTTCATCATTGATAAGGAGATGCCAGGATGCAGCTGATAATTTTCAGTATTAGCTGAAAATAAAATCCTGTGCCATCAGTAATGCTGAGCACGACAGGAAGATGCAGAAGGTACAGGAAAGCAACTGGAGTTATAGGTGCAGAGCACTGTAGGAGGGGGCATCTTGAGGCACCTCAAAGACTAGTGCAATCACTGTTGCGTAAGTATTTGCAAGCAAAAACCTACTTTATCAAATGGGTGAAGTGGGCAAACCTCTTGGCTGTTCTATACACACATGCAGTGCTTGGATTATGTGGAGGGCTGTATGATGATGATACTGATGCAACTCAGCATTGCTGAGTTGTAAGGATCACAACTAGAAAATGCATCTGAAGTGTTTTGATCATTGGAAAGTGTACTATGAATGTGAAGGATTATGAAACTGATATTTCCAACCCCTGACCTTCTCTGGTCAATTGTCGGTAAATTGTGACCTCTGCTGAAAACTTTATCTAAGTTGGTTTGGTTGTCATTAAAAGTAGGGGGAGACTTTCTCTTGCCCCTTGAGAGCTACATGAAGCAGTCCAGAGAGATGGGGCAGTACTGATCCAGGAGGAGATTAAAAGACTATAAAGCTATATGCTCCCTAAAGAGCTTTTGCTGTTAAGACTAGTGAGCTCACAAACCAGGCATCATGGAAAATTCTGGGGTTCACCCCCTCTATCTCTGCATAACTCACCGTCATATGTAATGGAAGGAGGATATTCTCTAGGTCCTGCAATTGGTCTGACTATACTGAGCGAAGCAGGCAAGTAACCTGTTGAATGTGCACATGTGAAGGTGACTGAGCACGGCTTTTGTTTTATCTTTGCAGACATGCGTAGATCCTCAGGCCAAGCCAGCCTTCTTGACCGAGAAGGGCATGGAGTCCTCCATCAAATATATCTACAAGAAGTTCCCAAACTTGGACATGCGGAGTGGCACGGTGAGACCTGGAGTTAGCCTGGGATGGGGAGCAAGGCAGGTCATGCTCTCAGTAACAGAAAGCTCAGTTTGTCCCCTTCTCCTGACCTTGCAGAACAACCAGTGCAATTCTTTCCATGCCAGCCACAGGGGGACAAGAGAGGGGTTTGGAACCCTGGTTCCCAGCTCTAAGTTTGTAGCACTGTTTCTTATCTTAGAGCTGGGAATCCAAGCTAATGTATAGTCCTCCAGGAGTCTTGGTGCCCCAGGATCATTCTTTTGTGTTTCCTAAGGTTAAATTCGTCACTGTCACAACTCATAGTACCAGTAGATCTGCCTGCAGTACCTTCATATAATACTGTTACATTCTCTCCAATTTTCCTAGAGTCCTTTCCCGCAGACTACCAAGCTTAGTTATAACAATTTCTACAGGGGAATGTCTGTTTTAGCAAGTATCTTGTGGCACCTTAAAGGCTAACCAATGCATTTTCGTATAAACTTTCATGACTGGTCCCCAAAAGTATATGACAAAATAAATCTGCTAGTCTTCCAGGTGTCACAAGGCTCAGTTATTTTTGGAGACTTCAGGTAGTTCTGTTTGGATAAGAGGGCATATGAGATGTATAGTGCTTTGTGTAATGTTTGCTTTAACTGCAAATAGACAGACTGAATATAGTGAAAGCTAATATACCTCTATGAGCATGCAGTATAGTCTGCACTAGAGAGTATCTTGCGTAGCCTTCCAAGGCTGCACTGCTGTTCTTATGTAATTCCAGGAGCTAAAAATGGTATGCCTTATGGCTCTCCCATCTCTTTCTAGTTCAAGACCTGCCAACTGCATTTTCTCCTGTTTTTACCCCTGCCTGGTAGAGGTGATGTTCTCCACAGCCTAACAGGCATCTCATACATGACCCTCAATAGCTCCAGCTATCAGGAGGTCAGGATGGTCTGTTGATGTTACATCACAGGGAGCTAATGATTAGAATATGGTCTTTTCATGCCGGGGATCCTCAGTTAAAACAGGATGGACTATTAATGCTCAGTCTGCCTAACGAAAGAATCTCCTATCATATCCTTGAGCCAGTAGCTTGGAAAGATGCCTACCAGATGACAGTTCTTAGTAGGATCCCTGTAACATAGTGCCCCTGTATACCCTTATTTATTTGATTCATAACGATTGAGCTTCCTACTTAAAATTCCAAGATGCTTATGGACATGGAAAATATTGTAAGAAGAATCAGTATGCTTTTTAAAAGTTGTTTAGCAGAGCACTTCTAGCAGCAGAGAACTCTCCAAAAGCTGCTGTAAAAAAAGGGATTCTAAAGCACCATCAAAAAATCTGTCATGTCAGGCTTTGTTGGACCTCAATGTTTGTCCCAGTTCAAGAAGAAGGCATTTGGTATCATGAATGGTGAATACATTGAAGGGTCTGCAATATGAGCTGCTGGTACCTCCACAAAAGTTGATATCCAGAGCAGGCATAGCTGATGTTACAGTGAGGGTTGTGGACTGGGAGAGTGGGGCTTGTGGTTGGAGTGTAAAGCTTGCAAACATCTGAGAAAAGACAGTGCCAGCTGCAGAGACAATAGATTATATCTAATTTTTATCATGTTCCAAACCTTTCTAGCCTTTCTCAAGGAGAAAAAAAGCAACAGCTCAGCTTCATCAAGGCAGGTGACTCTGCGTACTTGTAACTTGCTGAACAGTTTGCAAAATTAATCACAGTCTTAGCATACAATCCTCATTCCCTCTGACAGCTCTGTTGAGAGGGACTAGGATGGAGCATGAGTGCTTCTCCACTAGCAGACCAGATGTGTCTGTCCTGGTAGGAAAGCCCTGCCAATGGAGAGCTATTTCTGGCATTTTGAGGTACCAGATCCAAAATGTGATGGATCTGCTGGGTCCAGAGATGGGCAACAGAAATGACCCAGGGTTTGAAAACACTGCCCAATGAGGAGAGACTGAGAGAACTGGGTATGTTCAACCTGGAGAAGACTGAGGGGGGACATGATGTCCCTCTGTAAGTACCTCAAAGGCTGTCACAAAGAGGAAGGTCAAGATCTCTTCTTGCTGATAACAGAGTGAAGGACAAGGAATAATTAAGTCAAGTTGTGACAACCCAGATTGAGGCTGGACATCAGGAAAAGCTTCCTCACTGTCAGAGCAATGCAGTAGTAGAACCAACTGCCTAGAGAGGTGGTGGGCTGTCCCACAGTAGAGACAATTCAAGGAGAAACTGGACAGCCACCTGAGTGGGATGGTGGAACTCGGTGTCTTGCACCAGCAGGGGGTTTGACCCAATGGCCTTCCTGCTCCTTCCAGCTCTACTATTCTATGGTTCTATGATGCTGTGCTGAATCCAGAGAGCCCCATTTCCCTCAGTTATAAGCCCCTGGAAGCTCATGTAGCTCATTTCATGCCACCTATTTTGGGGTTCCTCCTATGCTCACTGGGATAAAAATAGATTAACTGGGCTGAAAGAGTTGGGAAGTTGGTCAGGCTTAGGAAGTGGCAGGGGGTCTACCACTTTGTGTCTCTCCCCCATTAGGATTGCTCTGGGCACGACTATTTGTGTAATCATTTTTCACACTCCTGCTCCCTTAGTTTGATAGGAGTTTATCAAATGGGTGAGGTAGTCCAAATGCCTTATGTCCGAGGAGTAGGCAACCTGGTGTGCTCCTGATGTTTTGGGTTTCAGTGCCCATAAGTGCCAGTTAGTATAGCTAATGATCAGAATACCAGGTTGTCAAGCTGATTCCCACTGAGAAAGGCTGGGATTTGAAATGCATTGGGCTACACAGCAGCAAGCAGGTGGACTTGCACAAGAAGCCTGATTTTTTATTTTTAAGGGGGAAAAAAATAGAACCCCATTTGTGTGAATGTAAAGGCCCCAAACCTTCTGGACTTGAAAGATGAAAAAACAAACAAAACACAAAGTCCATTCTATTTTTGCATGCCAAATTACCAATAACGTTGCAATTCCATTTGGGCAAACCATAGGACTGGGGGGTGGGGGGAATGTGCAAAAATTATGAATGTTTCTGAAAACAGGAAACAGTAACTCCTATGGTCCACCGCTGTTTGTTGGAATGGAAACACTGAGAAATTGCATCACATGTCCCTACTTCTGAGCAAATGTGCACAGGATTATGTTGCAAAGGTGCTATGAGAAGGGTTTACGTTTGGGTTAGTTGATTCAATGACTCAGTTCCCTGAACAAATATTCAGGATGAGGAATGACAAAACCAACATAGAATGATCCAAGCCTAAACAAGTTAAGCTGGAATGAAAGCTCTCTGTTCCTTGGAAGTTACTCCCTAGTAATTCCATTTAGCATTGCAAATACAAAAATGATGAACAATTATTTTAAAGGTATTGAAATTCCCTAAAGAAGCAAAGCTAAACTAGCAGTTCTGTGACCAAGACAGGAAGGAAGGAAGGAAAGCCAGCCTAAAGGTAGCCATCCATCACAGTTAGTCCTATAGTTGAAGGTTAAACAGTTCATCTGGGTTTATTTTTGTGTGTGTTTCTTTGATTCATTTCTTTTAATTGTTCCTCTTGATATGCATTTCTAATAAAATTCCTATTTTTTCCAGAAAAAGACCCTCTGAAATTAAAACAAACATAACTGCCAATAATGCTGGTGGGAAAAATCACAGCCCTAGGGAGGTTATTCCTAGCAAGGGAATAGGAGAGCCCTATATTGTGCCCCAGAAGAATGGGATTGTGATGCACCCACTGCTACTGTTGACTGATTCCCCCTATTTATGCCCCTGTTTGTCATTTCTTTTCAGCAACACTTGGGGCCAGTACACAAAGAGAAAGCAGATATTTTCCGGGCTCTTACTGCCTATTACCAAACCTTTGTGGATGTAATGGAATTCCGGGTGAGTGTTAGCTGGGCTTCAGTGGATTTTGTGGAGCTGCTGCTGCTTATGTATGCTCCATTTTGATTGGAGAAGGGGTCTCTCCTTTCCTCACCTCTGTGTTGATGGACCAGGATGATGGCATTTGTTCAAGGTGTCAGAATTCTGGAATCTCAATTTGAGAAGGGAAATAAAACTCGGGATCGTAGGAAAGATCAAGCGTTATGAACCTCCATGTCTTTATTGTCTATCCCAGACTCACGATAAGGCCTTACCGGGCAAGCAGAGATAAGCTCGCTGCAAAGCTTCAACAGAACTAGAGACTTTTTATACACTCCCAGTCACATACAGGTACAGGGCAATTGATGACAGAATGTAAAGATTACAATAAGATTCTGAGGTCATCACATACAGAACAGATAAAGAAATGTCAGTCAATCATACTGTAACAATAAAATTACAATATTTCTAATTGACACTTTAGTTCAGAAGCCTGAACCCATCTCCAGAACTGCTTATACATATAAATTCAAGCCACTGAAACTATGCATGAACTCAAACTCTTATCTAGATTCTAAACATTCTGAATTGAGAGGGCACATGCAGCCCTCTGGGCTATCAAGATACTTCCATGTAAACTGAATTCAAACAATGACTATTGAATCATTGTGAAGGTATACAATGTAAATTTGGACTAAATGGCTTCTGTAGCCCACAGCTAAAGGTGAGAGAAAGAAGTGGGGGGATACTTTTAAACAGTGACAGCTTGGTTTTGAGAAGGAAGAGAGGATTTGATCCTACAATGCAAATGCACACAGAAGTAATGCTTTTAAGACAGGATTTACCCAAATTTTCCCAACAAAGGCCACCTTGAAAGTTCTTAATTGGCCAGATGCCCTATTGCTGACAGGCATATAGAAAAACTGGGCACAACATGTGCAGAATACATAGGAGGTCTGCACCTGTTCATTGCTTCAACATGTTTTTGACTCCAATCCTATAATGACTCATCTGGCAATAAGACTCCTGCATAAATCTGCCTAGGATTGCATTATTTTTATTTATTATATTCATATTCCATGTTTTCCCTGCAGAGAACCCATGTTGGTTTATCTAATCCTCTTCTTTTTCCTTCTGTTTTATCCAGGTGAGGTAGTTTAGGCTGAGCATCATTGACTGGCCCAAAGTTCTCCAGTGAGCTTCATGGCTGGATGGAGACTAGAACTTCTGCATCCCAGTCCAACATTAACCACTGCTCCATACTAGTGCACCCTCTATTACCCTCTATTAGTTCTTCTCCTTGTTAATTGTGGCAGCTCAATGGTGATGGATAATGGGAGCAAGGGGTTCCAAGAATTGATGAAGGAACAAGACATACTGCCCCACTCTCAGTTGCTCAGGAGAGGTCCGGTTTTAAAAGACAAAACATATGGATGAGAAAAGCTGAGCCCTCCTCTCTGGCTCACTTCGCAGAAGCCTGGCTTTCCTCAAGCATGTTTCCCTTAGCAAGGAAAACGGTTGGTGTTGGAACCCTGGCAGAAAGCCTGGCCTAGAGCATGCAACGTGGAGTGCTGCTTGGCAGGCAGTAGCTGCGGAGAAAGACCCGTTTGCTCTCCTCACCCACCCATCTTTTTGTTCTAAAACTGGAATCCACCAACCACGTTCTGTGTGACTGGGGCAGCTCTGTCTTTAAATGTTCAGGGCTGCTGCTGACCATCATGATGCTGTTGTGTAAAAGTAGGAAAGAAATAGATTATTGCTCTTTCTCCCTGTGGTTAGGGCAGTGCTTGATTCTTCCCGTTTGTTACGAAGAAAGAGGCTTAGGTTTCTCATGCTTGCTCTATTCTTGCTTATTGCTCCATCCTCTGTGGACAGAGAATAGCTGTCGGAGGGGATCATCCACCTTCAGCCTTCTTCACTGTGATTTCAATGACCAGCAAAGTAGGTCCATGAGGGAAGACTTCATCTCCTTGTACCTTGTTTCCATAGGGTTGGGGCTGGTATCAAACCTCAGGCCTGTTATTTAACATGCTAGACATCCTTGAGCAAAGTCAATAGAGTTGATTTGTTAGCTTTTGTGGTAAAACTGTATAAAAATCCAGTCCATGGCATGAGGTTTTTTGAAAAGTATGTCACCATCCCTCACTCTACAATTTAAAGCCTGTTCAGAATAAAAACAGAATGTAGAATACTAAAATAGAATTGGAATGAAAAAGTCGTCACAATTGTGTCGATGGGGCATTAGTTAAATAAGCAAAGATAGCAGCCAGATAAATTATCTTGACATTTTTGTGTTTAATAAGTAAGTCAGCTTCTTCAGAAATGAAAGAACAATTTTTTAAAAGAAAAAAAAATGAATTGTTCATTTCGGTTGTAATGCTACATAGAGTTTACAGTTGAGTACATAATCAGCTAGATCTCTGGTGTCCAAAGACAGAAAAACAAACATTTAGCATTGTCATCAAAGCAGTCTGAAGCAAAATGCGGGATGATTCATCAAGCTTTTTGGTGACTGCCAGGTAGGAGAAAAGGAATCCATTTCATCCTGGTCATCCTTGGTTAAAATTGCAGTGGGATGTCAATGGAAGGCAGGGATTGTTGGGGTTGGGGGTGCTTTAGGGAGAAGCAAGAAGGGAGAGCTATGGAAAAGTGAGCCATGGCAGGGAGTACAATTCTTCTGGATTTTAAGCACTCCTTCTCCATAGTGTACTAGCCAGATCCATAATCCAAGCCTGAGTAAAGGGGTTCCAGACAGGTGATCTTGATTGCTAGGCAGTGTGGCACATCGATTAAACTGTTGGACTAGGATTGGGGAGATCTGGGTTCAAATTCCCATTCTGCCATGAAAGCCACTGGGTGACTCTGGGCCAACCGCTGGCTCTCAGCCTAGCCTACCTCACAGGGCTGTTGTGAGGATATAGTGGAGGAAAGGTAGAATAAAATGATGCAATGCCCTGAAAATACAGAAATCATGCCAAATGCTATAGGAAAAAAGACCCTGGGAAAGACCCTGAGTTCTTTAGTATAAGAGCTTTGTTGATGTTCACTTTCTTCTTTAGGACCACGTCTATGAATTGTTGAATACCATTGATGCCAGCCAGTGCTACTTCGACATTGTGAGTGTGATCTGAATAGAGCATGGATGTTTGCTTTTTGTTGGAAATCTGGTGGGCATTTTTAAAGTGTAAAACCCCGTGCCTGAGGATACAGCTCCATCCAAGTTTAGACAGGAAATAAGCCCTTATTCACAGAATTGCGCCTTGAATGTCTAAGGAATTTCTAATGATGGACAGTTTGTTACGGCTGTCTTGATGCCAGGACCATAGCAGGCAGTCTAGAGTGCCAGTAAGGTGGAAGATGGAACTCTGTTGGCCCCTCTTCCTCAAGTTTGTTGAACGTTATAGATTCTTAGAAATATTCTGAATGACAAGAATGCCAGGGCTTTGAGTATTTTACCCAGGATTTCATTTCATTTGAATGAGGTAGATAGAAACTTATGGTGAGCACACACACACACACACACACACACACACATGTGCACTTGAGCATAAATTGATACTTTTATTGTAATGACCTCCCAGAAAGCATAATGCTAACAGGCAGCTTTTATACAAATTTAATACATAAATAAATCATGATTTACAACATTAATAGGTAATGTATCCCCATTTAGCTTCTAGAGTGACTCTTGCACTCTGAAGAAGCTTCTAGAACTCTAAGCTTAGCTTGTTTTCTCCCTGACTATCTTGAGTTGCAATTCTGTCTTACTCAAAAGTGAAACTTACAGCTTCATCACAAAATACATGATGGCATCACCTCCTGCGGAGGAGGAAGCAAAGCCTTAATTCCCAAAAGCCAACTAGATACAAACTTCTCCTTAACAAAAGGAAAGATACTTGGTCACTAGTTGATTGGATAAAGTAATCCAGCAGTCCTTTCATAACCCAAACTCCAGCGTTACAACTGTGGAACCTCGGTTCAGACATGCATTCAAGGCTTGAATGTGGGTTGAGTGTGGGTTAGCATTTCTGGCCACTGTCATCTGCTTCCTTGTCCAATGGACTTGCTGATGCCAGCAGAAGTCTGGGGAATAGCTTCCCTTAAGTTTTTGCTAATGTTGTATTGGCAGGCACCCTGGGGAAACTGATGACAGCCCTGCTTTTCCAGCTGTCATCAGCTGGTGCCCTTGGCCACAGTGGCAGTGGGGGGGGGGGTTGTTTTGTTTTTGTTTTGCTACTCTGGCCAAGGGACTCTTATTTTCTGCTTGACCATGGTTTAGTCTAGGTCTAGGCTTGGAAGGCATGTTAACTCACAGGGAGTTAATTAATCCCAGAATAAGCCACAGGGCATGTTTCAGAAAGAGTGCTAGGTTTGGATGATAGGTAAACTGACCATGGTTAGTTATAAACCACAGTGGGTTATCATGTCATGTGAACCAAGTAACTGACTTGGAAGGGCCTCACAGAGATCATCGAGATCAGCCCCAAAGGAATTTATTTATTTATTTATTTATTTAAAACATTTTTATGCTGCCCCATCGCAACAAAGCCTCGGGGTGGCTTACAACATACAAAAATTTCAATTAAAACCCACTCCCCCAATGTATCTTGGCTAAAAACTTTAAAATTCAATAAATAATTTAACAATTAAAATAAGTTTTAAATAAAAAGGTCTTAGCCTGGTGCTGAAAAACAATTAGCGACGGGACCAGGCGGACCTCTCTGGGGAGCAGATTCCATAAATGGGGTGCTACTGCAGAGAAAGCCCTCCTCTGGGTACTTACCCTCCTAATCTCATTCACAGAGGGTTCCCGGAGGAGCACCTCTGTTGCTGATCTCAAGGGGCGGAAGGGCATATATGGATGTAAGCGTTTTGTCAGGTATCCAGGTCCCAAACCGTTTAGGGCTTTATAGGTCATGACCAACACCTTGAATTGGGCCCAGACTTCAATCAGGAGCCAGTGGAACTGACAGAGAACTAGGGTTATATGTGAATAACACCCAGTCCCCATCAGCAGCCTGGCAGCTCTATTCTGCACCAACTGAAGTATCCGGACCGTCTTCAAGGGTAGCCCCATGTAGAGCGCATTACAGAAATCTAATCGGGAAGTCACCAATATGTGTCTCACTGTCGCCAGGCAGTCGTAATCTAGGAAGGGGCGCAGCTGATGTATCAGCCGAAGCTGCAGGAAGGCACTCCTCACCGCCACCGCCACCTGAGCTTCTAACGACAGCTCTGGGTTGAGGAGCACTCCCAAGCTGCGAACCCTGTCCTTTTGAGGGAGTGCAACCCCATCCAGGGCAAGGCCCAAGTCCCCTATCCTGAGGCCCAAACCGCTCACCAACAGGACCTCCATCTTGTCTGGATTGAGCCTCAGTTTATTGGCCCTCATCCAGCCCATTACCTCGGCCAGGCACCGGTTCTGCACAGCCACTGCCTCACCTGGATCAGTGGAGAACGAGAGGTAGAGCTGGGTATCATCAGCGTACTGATGACTCCGCAGCCCACACCTCCTGATGACCTCTCCCAGCGGTTTCATGTAGATGTTAAATAGCAAGGGGGACAAAATGGACCCCTGCGGAACTCCATGGCATAGCTGCCATGGCACAGAGCCATAGTCCCCCAGCACCACCTTCTGAAATCGGCCATTGAGATAGGAGCAGAACCATCGCCAGGCGGTGCCTCCAACTCCCAATCTCGCTAGCCTATCCAGAAGGATATCATGGTTGATGGTATTGAAAGCCACTGAGAGGTCCAGGAGAACCAACAGGGACGGACTCCCCCTGTCTCTCTCCCTGCACAGGTCATCATACAGGATGACAAAGGCAGATTCAGTGCCAAAGCCGGGTGTGAAGCCAGACAGAAATGGGTCCAGATAATCCATTTCATCCAAGGAATGATGGGAAGATACAAAGTTTGGATGCACAAAAATTTAGAAAGAAAAGGCAAAGCAGCTGTGGAGGTGGAGAACCAGTAGAAGCATGCAGCAGAGGGAAAAGGAGGTTTAACATTTCCAACTGTGCCATCTTTCTGATCAATACTCACCAATGCCACTATTTACTTTGGGAGGGAAATTCTTTTATGAACCATAGCTGAAATGCCTTGAGCGTTGAGCGATTGCTGTCTGAACTGTGGTGGGAATCAGCATGGGTTATACACGAGATTAGTTTCAGTTTACTTTTTATCACGGTTTTCCCTCTTTGAACTTTCTGGATTGAACATGGACATGCTCTTTGAAGTCTATAAATTTCTGAGCTTGCAGTGTGATTCATGGATGCCCAAAATGGGCATTGATGGTACATTTGCTTTTGAAAAACATGCACAGATATGCTTTAATCAATAGGAAAAGAATGTGTATATGTCAGAGGTGTCTGCAATTGATCCATGCATTTGGAAAAATAGGCAGAGATTTTCATGTAAAAAGCAAAACTTGCAATCTGATACAGACTCGCATCAGAATGAGCTCTGAGATGGAATTCAGAGAACTTTGTTCAGCTTGATATTCACTAATTTGCACTTCCCTAAAACCAGCTGACCCCTTAATGGCCAGGAACTAAGGCTTATTTTTAAAGAATTATTGCTTTGGGAGAGAAAGGTTTAGAACCAATGGATTATTTAAACCTTTTGTTGAAAGCTTAGTATTGAGGCAAATGCTAATCATGGATTGCTATTTGTACATCATGGCACTTTTGCTTTCTGTAGCATGTGAATTATGACTTCACTAAGAATTACCTTGACCTGATTGTTACCTATGCATCTGTCATCTTACTCCTTTCCCGTATTGATGATCGTAAAATCCTGGTTGGTTTGTACCACTGTACCCATGAGATGATCCATGGAAATAGGTCAGTGTCCATTTATCTATTTGTTTGATGGTTAAAGGATTTTAATGGTTTAATTTGATGTTTGATGATTAAAGACAAGCCATCTTCTAGCAGAGGCATCCTCAATAATCATTTATCAACAGGACAGTGAGTGTCCAGCAGACACAATTTTTTTGTAGCTCAAAATGCATAGACATGGCAGGTAGACACTGAGGCAGCATTTTTGATGGTACCCACAGCAATTTCTCAAATTTCCAAATGTGTCCACAGCTCCAGAAGGTCCAGAATTTGTCCTAAGAGCAAATCCTTCCAAGACACTGTACAACAAAATGTAAAACTGAACATATAACCTGTTGTTAAAATTTTGACCAAGTCAAAGCTAAGAGTACCATGTACACAGTGACCATCTAGTTTTTTCTTACCCTAAGATTGCCTCCCTAATCCCTGCGGGTGTTCACCTGGTCTTTTCCTAGGGGCATGGAGAAGGAGATATAGCAACATCCCTACCCTAAGCAGAGTAGTTAGGGTTACAGTTAAAAGGCCCTTCTGTGTGATCCACTATGGAAAAAAGATTAGGTTGATGGGCACAAGGGCCTTTTCTGTGGTAGCACCCTGCTTTGGAGCTCTGCCCAAGACAGTTATGTGGCCCCTTTTCTCCATTTTAGATGGATTGTCAAACCTTTGATTATTTTATATGGATGGTCTCCACATCTTGTTTTTAATAGTCTTTCCTGTTCTTAATTAGATTTTGGTGATATTTTAAAAGTTTTCATTATATGCTCTGGGGGCAGAGTTTGGGGCACAATCTGCTTTCTTTTCTGTAACTTAAACTCATTATTTTCATATCTGTTTCTATCATCATTGGCCTTTCTATATATTCAATTGTTACTTGGTTGTTGTGGGGGAACCAAATTTAAATGTTATGTTTTGTTCTGTGTGTTTTTGTGGTTGTTGCTTTGTAAGGCACTCTGAGTGCTTTGACTGAGGAGCAGTGAATGAATAATGTAAATAAATACCCCTGCCCCCAGTTGCTATTTTGTTTAAAGGAAATACTGTTGCGCTGCAGTGTTTGGGGACCAGGAGAATGCAATTTCTAGCACACTTCCCTAGGTAGTGAACTTGTGTTTCTTTGGAGTAATATACAAAATGTAGGTGTATGAATGTTGTAGGTGCCTGTGTCCTGAATTGCTCTGATTGACCCATTCCGTTTTGCCCAGATCTTTACCAGTTTGGGAACTTTTATGAAACCAATATGTTTATCTTACTTTTGCTAATTTCCTAGACCCTGAGCTTTCTATGATGCCCCGGTCCACTCACAGCAACTATGGAATCCTAAAGGAGTCTGTGTGTGGGTCATGGGAGAAGCCTTGGCAAACACCAGCCTTACAGGGTACTTGCTCTGCCATAGCATCCCCCAGCCATTTTGCAAATTGTTCCCCCTCCCCCAGTTCTTAGCTCTAGCACTGCTACAGTGCCGAAGAAGAAAACCAAGATAATAGCATGAAATGCTGATCTTCCTGGCTAGCCTGATTCCCAAGAACATGGCTGTCCCTTTCCTACTTAGGCTAACCTCCCATTCTTTTGAGGAGAACAAGCGATTGTACTGCTAATTTCAGATCTGTGCTAGTGCCTCCTCTGTACTAAGAAAAATAAAACTGCATAATGTTCTCTGGAGCTGTGGGGGCTTCTGGCAATGGTTTTGCAATGAACTGGGTGCACATGGTCCAGGAAGAAGGACCATGCTAGCAATCACCCCTGATTGGTTGCTTCCCCATTTACAGTGATGCCAGTTTCCCTCGGCTGGGACAGATGATCCTGGAGTATGAGCATCCCTTGCGCAAGCTGATGGAGGAGTTTGGACCACATACTAAGGTGAGATGTGGCTCTGCAAGCCATTTCATGTGGTGAATCATCTTCTGGTATGACAGATTTGTGAGCACAGCTCCTGCTGGAAGATCCCTTGGAAGAAATGCAGTTTCTTCATGGATGCAGTTGTGGAAGTGTGTCAAGCTTGCACATTCCATTGGATCACTGTGCACAGCATGCCATAGCCAGGTGGCCCTATTTTATAGGCCTGGATATTTTTTTAGCAACATGGTTCCTCCATGGTGTTGATCTTGGTCTGGACCTGGAAGCTGGCAAAATGTGTTCTTTCTCAAAAGCTATTCCTGTAATGCAAACTATTTGGAGCTGGCTTGGTTTTGAATGGGCAATGAAGACAGGTCCATTTCACAAAAGAGCTGCTGCTGGTAGAGAAGAAAAATGCCAGAATTGATTAATTGATCTGGATCAACACAGGCATTTTGGGACTGGAGCTTGAATTTGGGGGCTCTTGTTTTTGTTTTTATAAATTTTTTATTAAAATTTTAAACTAACACTAAAAACATCAAACATCACATACATTGGATTTACTGGGTCAACCTCCTACTACGTATTTTTTAACATTCTAAAGTCAAATTCAAATCAATTTATAATAATTTAAAAACATCTCTAAATTTACGCCAAGTCCCGTTTCTCCAGCCAATTATAGAAAGAATCCCAAGTTCGATAGAAGTCAGTGTCCTCTTTCTCCTTCAATGATAAAGTCAATCTATCCATTTCTGCACAGTCCAAGATCTTTTTACAATCAATCCATCGGTGAGCAGCTCCTCACTTTTCCAATATTGAGCAAATGCAATTCTCGCCGCTGTAATTAGGTGCAGCATCAGATACATTTCCTGTCTGTTAACGTCTTCCGGTATGATGCCTAATAAGAAAACTTCGGGTTTAAAAGCAAAGGGTTTTTGTAATATTTCCTCCATCCATCTATGTATTTTAATCCAATATTTTTTTGCCTTATCACAAGTCTACCACATATGATAAAAAGTACCTACTTTATGTTTACTTTTCCAACATCTATTTGACATATTTGGAAACATCTTAGCTAATTGACTTGGTGACAAATACCATCTATAGTTTTATATAAATTTTCTTTATACGAAGTTGCTAATGTTACCTTAATGTTTCTTTCCCATAGTTTTTGCCACTTTTCTAGTTCAACATTAAATCCAAAGGTTTTTTTATTTATTTATTTAACACATTTGTATGTTGCCCCCTCGCAAAAAGCCTCGGGGCGACTACCAACAATAAATAAATACAATTACAGTTAAAAGTAATACATAATTTAAAAAAACTGGCCCATCTCAAAGTCAAACTATAAAAACATGCAAATTTATAAATATAACAAAAATTAATTAATAAATTAACAATTAAAATAGCTCTTAAATAAAAAGGTCTTCGCCTGGCGCCAAAAAGCAAATAAAGACGGCGCCAGGCAGGCCTCTCTGGGGAGCGCATTCCATAGGTGGGGCGCCACCGCAGAGAAAGCCCTCCTCCGGGTACTCACCCTCCTTATTTCCCTCACAGAGGGCTCCCAGAGGAGGGCATCAGCTGCAGATCGTAGGGGGCGGGAGGGCATATATGGACGCAGGTGCTCCTTTAGGTAGCCAGGACCCAAGCCGTTAAGGGCTTCATAGGTAAGAACCAACACCTTGAATTGGGCCCGGACTTCAATAGGGAGCCAGTGAAGCTGATGGAGAACTGGGGTGATATGAGACCACGCCCAGTCC
Organism: Varanus salvator macromaculatus; assembly: GCA_023646645.1. Classification (NCBI taxonomy): domain Eukaryota; kingdom Metazoa; phylum Chordata; class Lepidosauria; order Squamata; family Varanidae; genus Varanus; species Varanus salvator. The sequence continues at coordinate 19,265,512 of JAIXND010000795.1, forward strand.
CCGTCAGCACCCTGGCAGCTCTATTTGCACCAATTGAAGTATCTGGACCGTCTTTTGTTTTTTTTTGTTTTGTGCCCATGTTATCATAGTTTCCTGAACCTGTTCCCCTTCCATTTTCCTGTCAAGTAAAAAATCATATAGTCTTTTGATAATTTGAATTTGGGGGTTCTTGTGATGAGCATCTGCATTTCAGATTTTGCCACTGTGCCACTGCCCATTAATTTGGATTACCCCCACAAATGTGGCTTGGGAACATACATTTCTCAAGGCAACATGCAATCTTTCCTTGTTTATTGTCACTTCCTTTTGAGTTGCTAACATAGACCTCTCTTACCAGGCTGTGAGCAGTGCACTTCTTTCGCTGCATTTCCTCTTTGCTCGTCGAAACCAATCAGCTGATCAGTGGCGAAGTGACCAGCTCTTCAGTTTGATCAGCAACCCTGCAGGCATGCTAGCTCCTGCCAGTTCAGACACGGTGAGTGAGTGAATGAGTGTGTGTGTGTCAGAAAGAGAGAGAGAGAGAGAGAGAGCAAGAGAGATCCAGATGCAGGGTTGCTAGGGCTACTACTTAGAAAGTATTGTGCAGCAATTCTGTCTTTTTTCCTTAATTGATTTTTCATGGAAGGAGTGATGGGAAAGTAGAGGAAGAAATTACAAATGAAAGACATTTATGACTAGGCCCCCAAAGAATTCTCTGTAGGAGGAAGGGAGATGATAAATGCCTTGTCCAAAAGTGTTGAGTGATTATAAAACTGTAGGCTCTGCATTATGGATCAGAGCAATGTCTTTGGAAACATCGCACCTATACCTCCTGTGTGTGAAGTGCTGAGCAAGGGAGTTGCGTGTTTCCCAGCTTGCAATGCTGTCTTGCAGCCCAAGAAGAAGCCACATGTGTGGCAAAGGGAAGGAAATTAATGGTTTGGCTCTAGGGAGGCAGAAAAGAAAGCCATTCTTTTTTCCCTCCATTCCAGATGGCCTGTGAATATCTTTCCCTGGAAGTTCTTGAGCGTTGGATTGTGAGTAAGTCACTGCCTTGTTACTTACTGTGCTGCTAGGCTGGGCAGAGTCCAGGCTAACTGCAAATCTTGGAGTCTTGGCTCATTCAGCAAGACGTTCTCTCCAAAGCATCCTGCTTTTCTTCTGCCTAAATGGTTGTACTTGTGGGCCATTTTCATGGGCTCAGGGGACATAGGCAGAGATGTATGTATGCACCATGTACTAGCCCCTCTCCCTCTCCCTCTCCCAAATATGGCACCAGGGTTACCAAATTCATTGCAAGGGAAGGCTGTTGTGTGTGATGCCTTTGGATGATTCCTCTGGCTCCTGGGAGCAGGGAGGGACTCGCTACTGTGCAAAGCAAGGGAGGTGGTCAGCAGCTCCTTGCTTCCATGCCCCTGCCATTGACCACCTTCTCTTCCTGCAGTTGGTTTCTTGCTGTGCCACAGCTGCTTGGGCTCTACACCGACCTGCCTGGATCTGTGGCGGGCAGCTCTCCGTAGTTCACTCTACATCACTCTGATACGGGATGAAGTGCTTCTTATTCACAAGGTGACGGAGGAAGCCTTCAGCAGTGTCAAAGGGTAAGTGACATGCAGAGGTGAGTTGGACCCATAGGGGAGTGCTGCCACATGGATTAGATGGCCATATCTCAACCCCTTCCCCATTCATCCAATGGGGAAAGAATGTTGTTAGAGAGAGCAGATTACATGACAAAAATGTTGAGGGTTCCTTTGTGTAGAAGAGGCAAGTTGTGGCAGGTTCATGGGTGAAGGAAAGGCCCACTTGTTCTACATCAGTAGAGGTTGCTTGTTCTACATCAGTAGAAAATGTGGAAGAGTTTTCTACTTGTTTGTGCCTGGTCACTCTTTGTTGTAAATTGCCATCAAGATATCTCTGATGTATGGCATCCGTATGATTGAAAGCCCTCCAAAATATTCTATTTGTGACAGTCCTGCTCAGCTCTTCTAAGTTCAAGGTCCATGGCTTCCTTTATGGAGTCATCCATCACCATTTTTTCTTCCTTTTCTTCTTCTTCCTTTGACTTTCTGTAGCATGAGTGTTCACCCTGTGGATACACACAATTGAGTTGGACCATGGGGTCCATCTGGAGCAGCCTTCCCCAACTTGGTACCTTTCAGTTGTGTTGGACTGCTATGCTCATCACACCTGCTGCCTGAAGATGGTGGTAGTCCAAGGCACCTGGAGAGCATCAGTAAGAGCAAGCTGGCCTAGCCCAGTGTTGCTGACTTGGACTGGCAGCAGGTCTCCAAGGATCCAAACCAAGGTCTTTCCAGCCCTTCTTCCTGATAGCCTTTTGGCCAGGATATGCCAGGGATTCAGCTTGGGTCCCTCTGTATGCAAAACCCAGAATTTAACTCCAAGGTGTGACTTCTCCCTAAAAGCTGCAATTCCCTGGTGTGTGCATTCTTCAGTGAAGGGCTTTCCAGATT